>JAZKJV010001421.1:0-1343193 GCA_037367405.1 Ottelia alismoides | reverse complement strand
TGGTTCGCTTACCCTTGCTCGATCTCTCCAGTCACCTGGGAATGCTATAAATTATTTCACCGCTCCCCCAGCAGCTCAGCTCGCGCCACACCCTTCTCTGCTACCCTAGAATCCTTCACCTTGGTGACAGCAACCGGAGGATACTCTTGGTCATCGGAGAGGAGCGCTGCAGCCGACGCTCAAGACTCGTGGTCGGAGCATCGCCGCGACGAGCCTCCCCCGCCAGCCGCAGCGAGGTTGAGGCAACGGACCGCACCCGCTGGAGCTCAGGATTCCACTAGGACCCTCAGGTAACCATTCCGAAGTCCTTAGCTCGCTTATCTCATCCAAGCTTTCATTTGCGCACCTCCGCCACTCCGCCTGCTCTGACCAGCCGGTCGGATCCCCATCACATCCATCTATCTGTCTCGATCTCTACATTTGCTCATCCTCCACCCTCATACGCCATCTAATCACCCTAACCTTGGCTCGGATTGCCAAGATTAAGAGATAGTTCTCTTCCCTCGCTTCGCCGGAGACACCCTTCTCATTCACCGCAGCTTCTCTTTATCTTAGGTCAAATAACACAAACCGGAGACTTGCTCCGAGTCCGAGCTTTACCTTGCAGGGCTTTGCGCGCGTGGAAACACCCCAGGCCACCTTCGACACGCCTCGCTGGAGCTCGCCCAGGTCCCAGCCGTCGACACGAAGATCTGACCGTCGGCGAGCCCCTCCGACCGGTTCACCCGACTCAGAGCCCCCCCCCCCCCCCCCCGATTCGTTTGTCGTTGTCCTATCATTCATCGGAGTCGCCAATCTTCCTTGGTGCTCCGGTGAACTTTGCCCAGGAGCTGTTCTTCCAGAGCCTCTCTTCATAGTTGGATCCACTCCTTCGCCAAGACGCCATCCTCACTGTCCATTCATAGCTGTTGTCAGGCCGTTAGATGTCAGATCTAATGGCCCCCATACCGCCCATGTCTCCGACATCTGATTACCGTTGGATCTGACATTTGATAGAGCCAGAGCCGCACATACTCGCCTACTCGGCAACCTTCACCTGTCCACCCCACGCGCAGCGGACGTACAACATGGGTAATTTGCTCAGTTCCCCCTACGTTTATTTCAGTTTCTCTTTTAGTCTGTAAAAAAAGTATACATCCGACCATTTTGCATGTTAGCACCCGTAGTTTTAGATATTTGCATTTCAGTCTTGCCTGTGTGGACCCACTTGTGTCGTCACGTGTTATTTGGGTTATTTGCAGTATATACCTCGGATTTCTTTACTTTTATGGTTTGAAGTTTTAATTTTCATATTTGCAAGTATACCCCTGTGCGTACAGATTTGTGACATGTGCTGATATTTGTGGGAAAATTGCAGTTTGAACTCTAGACTTTTCTTGCGTGTTATTGTTTGGTTCCAGGATTTAAGTTATTTGCATATTGGTCCCTGTGTACTGTGTGTTTTATTTTTGATTTAATAAATAGCAAATATTGTCCAAAATTCATGAACTTTTGACACATGGCTCTTGCCATGATGTAGGAATTTCGGTGAATTTTTGATTTTGTTTTGTTATCGTTTAGTATTTTTAAAAATTCAAAAACCCTAAAAATTAATCCTATTTGTTTTTAAAAATCAAGGAAAAATATTAAAAACCCTTGAAAAATTCTAAAAAAAATACATTGTTTGCTTATTTTAAGTACTGTCCAATTTTTGTTTTATTTCCATGTATAAAACTCATAATAATTGAAAAAGACTAAAAACCTTAGAAAAATCATCAAAAATTTATAAAATTCAAAAAAAAATATGTTTTCTTCTCATGTAGTTTAGTTTTTGCTTGTAGTTTTTCATAAAATTGCTGTTTGAATTTTATAGTATTTTAAGTAATTTTAACTTGCCTTTAGATTCCAACTGTACATTGCTTGTCATTTTTAGCCTTGTTTGATTTTTAGAGAATTAATTAAAAATCAGAAAAATCTAAGAAAACTAACAAAAACATCTGAATATTTTAAAAACACAAAAGTATTTTTATTTTGAACTTTTGAGTATTTTTGGTGCTTTGAATAATTGTTTAAGTGTGATTTTTTATTTCTTTTATCCTTTTTATTATATTAAAATCATAAAAAAATTTGAAAATTATAAAAACCACCATTTCTTTACTCTTTTTGGATTCCTGACTACTTCGTAGGGGTCCATCACATGCTCCTTGTGTTCGACCCTGGTAGCTATATTTGATTGATTATTTGATTCCTATTTCCGGTGGTCTTAATTTTCTTGATCGAGCCCAATCCGAGTGGTTGAGGTCGCAACGACAATTGATACCATTTACGCTTAGTTGCTCGGGTCGCTCATCAGAATGGCGCCATTGCCAGGGAGCACAACTTAGTAGTCGGTTTTCCCTTTTTCGGCTTTGTTTTTATTTTTCTTCTTTTTATTTTCTTTGGTTTGATTTATTTTTATTCTTATTTTTATTTTTGTTTTATTTCTTTTTATTTTATTTCTCTTGCTTTTTATTTTTCTTTTATTTTATTTATTTTATTTTTATTTTTATTTATTTTATTTTTATAAATAACGGTGGTCTGACAGATTTTCTGTTTCTCTTTTCTTGCGAGGCCCGACGAGCGAGGGCGGTGATCTTTGGAGAGCTGAGGCACCCGAGTGACTTGGAGGTAGCTCGCTTCTGCATCGAGCCGTAGAAGAGCGTAGGAGAGGAGGAGCATAATTTAGGGAGTTGTAGTGTAGTTTAGACATAGTTTATTTTCTTTATATTAGTATTGAAATAATAAAGGACATACACTGGACTCAGACTTGGTGTTATTTCAGGGTCTGTTTTGCCGAGCACCGGTGTGCTCGGGGGACCTCACTACGGATTTTCGCCAGTTTTGGTTTTTGATTATTTTTCTTCTATTTTGATTCTCGAAGTTTTTGGCCACTAGACTTAGGATTTTTGCTCTGATTGTGACGTAATTATTTAAGGCCCAACCCTAACTGCATATCTGTTCCTATAGATCGTTAATTGGACTCTATTTAATTAATTCACAAATAAAAAGTTAACTCGGTCACCTGAGGGGTCACGTGCCGCTAGAGGCTGTATACAACGCGTGTAGGATCCATTGTGGCGGACACCGATCGGCATCAGAGACCGGACCCCGACCCCTCTTGTTGACCCGTTAGCTACAGTTCTTCCGGGTAGAAATTATTTGTCTAAGGCCGATTTCTTCCTTGCATCATATAGATAGGTTTCTTTCAGTCTTTTAATTTATGTGCAGATCACTCTGCATGTAGAGAGCTGTGTCAGGTACGCATTTCTTACTCTGCATGCATCATCGTGTTTGATCGCGCATCGGCTTTTTCGATTTCTCCCCCTGATTTTTGGACTTAAAATAACCATGAAAATCTAAAAATTTGTTAGATGTTGTTTTCTTTAAAAAAATACTTAAAAAGAAAAACTATAAAATTGGGACTGCTTAAGCATACTTGGCCCTAAAAGATACCTCACCTAAAAATTTATCTTGGGAGAGTAATTCCCTCATTGTATGGTTTAAATGAGCGAGAGAGTGACCCGTACACTAGGCTAGAGCCACATCCGACCTCTCTTCAGACTGTTGGTTTTGTGACGTCATGCCCCTCCAGCTACCGAAACCGACGAGACGGAAGCATCGGACCTACAGTCCAAATACGCCCATGATCTATGATACTCATCAAACCATCTTATGCACATTAGATTAACATTTGAAATATAAATAACAACATGAGAATAATATGAAACAGAAAGAAAAATGCAACATCCATTCTCATTGATAATGATCATCAAGTCCATGTCCATAGAATGAGATACATCACATAACTATAAACTTGTAGAAGAAGTTCTCAAATATCTCATTACACGCCTCTCGAAAATAACATAAATAATGCGGAAGTAAACAAATTACTCTAAGTAAAACGCACCCTGTGGGTTACAAGTATGACATAGAAGGTCCGATCTCCTCAAAAGACCGCTACTGTGGCGACTGCTGCTCAGATACACCTGTTGGGTTCACACGAGGGTAACACTATGAGCAATTGTCCAGTAACGAGACAAACACTATAATGACTAATATAGGGGTAGGAAAGAATGTATACTCAACTTTATTTTGTGGCATATGCATGTATTGAAACAATTTGGAGAGAACGCCAAGTCATTCAAATTTCCATTCGATGACATTGATTCTACTTATTAAAAAAATAATCTTTAGTACTACCACAATATTCTTGATATTTCTACAGGCTGGTTATTGTCCACAATGGTATACAATTATAATTTCAAGGATCCGATCTTTAATCATTTCGTATTATTTTAGCACATGCAAGTACGCGACTCGCAGGCCTCCGCTACGCGGGAATTTGATATTTCTCTTGAGTAACTCTCAAGGATCTCTTCTTGATCAGATATGAAAAGATTTACAACCTCAAATCTCCAACTTCAAACCACATCCCGGAACACCTCTCACAATACTAATACTCAAAGTAAAATTTGATGTGGCCACATCTAATTCTAAATTGAGTTTTAATATTGTGTATAAGCGTGAAATCAAGAACGCCAACCATGCCACTTGCCTACTCCGTCGAGCGACTCCAGATACAACCGGGCTGCTAGGTGCAATGTCATCCAACTCGTCCGTTGGGGTCGCGGCCTTCATGGCATCTACCCGGGGCCCCAAGGGTGCATGCCCATTCCCTTGCGACACTTATCTCCGTCTACCCAACTGTCGTGAGGTATTACTCACATTATGATAATAACAAGGATCACAGCTACGGTATGTTTCTTAAGCCTGACAACCTAGTCATGTTTGAATCTGATGGTATAATCGTTAGTATATATATGTATTTCGTGACGGGTAGTCATAAATTTCTCCTCACGGTGCACGAGATGGAGTTACTTGATAATCGTGGCATATGTAATATATCCTAAATTAAGATAAAGTTGGTGGGCACAAAAAAATGTGATTTGCTCCTTGAGGGTTTAGTTATAACACAATTAATCCACATGTGATAAATAAGATATCTATACCCCCAAGTTCCCTGAAAGTTTGACTTTTGTTCTAATATGTATCATACGATTTCTATTCTTCTTGTTTTCTTGAAAACAATGTTCATCGCATTGGATAGATGATTTCTTAAAAACAATTAGGATCCTATCAAATTAATGTCAACACATTTGTAATGATAGCAAAAGAATGCTAAGACATGAGAACATCAAATCTTTATCCACATCTCCCTTTTGTTACTCTTGTTGACAAACTGTGTGGTACTATATTAATAGTTACGTGAAGTAAATATTTGAAAGCATTATATGTCCGCATATAATGTGCTACAGACTTTTAATTTTGTAACAGTCTATTTAATTAATGGGTGGAAATGGAAACGACAGTTTAATGGACATGCATATTGCGTGAATTGTAACAAACCAAACGTCAATAAGAATATCATTCATTGATCAGATAGAATTTGTTCAATTTGTCAGCATATCCGTATAACGTACACACATGAATAGCATCAAAACTCTAATCAAATTAATATAAGCTCTATGAGTGTGTGAATAGAAAGTAATGGAATCTGTTTCAAACCAAGAGAGAGAGAACGCCCTACAATTATCGATCAAAATTGGAGTTAGTGAATGTGTATCAGTCTATGGAGTATCATGCCTTTTATTTAGTTTATATCTATAGTCTTATTTAGTGATTGTAAAGGACTTGCCCCCCTTTTTGTTTTGTCAAAGATCGAGATCATGATACTACTTCATATAATAAGATGCCAACAGACATTTAGAATCATTATTTTCTAAGAATCTAAGGAGGTTCAAACATAAGATCGAAAATCATGTGACACCACCGGAAAGGAGAATAATTCCTTACTTGCATATATATCACATCCTAGGAATAAATAAGGCTTTAAACATGTTCAAGCATATGAAAAACAAGGTACGTGGGACCCAACAACAAGAGGGGGGTATTTCTCGTTACCTCCGAGGATGTTCCCTCGGGATCTCCTCTCACACAGAAATGGTATTTCTGTCACTCGATTGTAGTGCGAAAGCGTGTACGAAGGTGACCTCGAGTTTTCCTACGTGATGGTGGTCGCGGATCTTCAATCGGATCTCCTTCTCCGACGTCGATGGCGGTCCTCCGACGACTAAACTAATCAAGGTAGTGGTGCTCCAATGAGAGGGAAAGATAGTGATGGCTAGGGCTTTGAGAGAGTAGCCTATCACCTTCTATTTATAGAGGAAGAGGTGAAAATGGGTGCAATTTCGGATATGGTTCGGATCCATATATGGGTCCCAACTATTATACTTAAAACATTGATAACTTGAGCTAGGAATACCGGAATTGGGTATTCTTAGGCTCGTTGGAAAGATCTCGACGAGATCTGCGTAATGGTATGATTACTTGATTTTTTTGGATGTCAAAAATACTCCAGATTTTAGGAAAAAGAAAATACAGGATTTCACATGTTTCAGGTTAGTCGTTCTCCAGTGAGGATTGCTCCGATTTCCGGTAAAGCGGGCTGCGATATCATTAACAGAGCGAGTATATCGGGTAGCTGATAAATGGTCCGCGACTTATACTGGCTGGGAAAGATCTAGCCTTGGGATCGTGACAGTCTCCTGGTAGTGTTGGATTCCCAACAGCTCGCTTAATCACTCTGAAAGACTGTTTGATCACCTAATAAAATTGACAAGATAAAAGACCGAACTTTTACGGTCACCAGCTCTGCGTGAGTAGGTGAATTGGGGGTTTTGCATGATCGATCTTGTGTGCTTTCCCAGATCTCATCCGTCTTCACTCGCAACATCAAGATGATGGTCCAGAGTTTCCTTAGGCAGCCTCTGGCTGCACCGCTTTCGAGCACTCCCGGTCCACTCATCTAGGTTGGTTCGCGAGAGTCGAGACTCGCTCTCCGAACCCGAATTTGACTCCACCCTGTTCCCCCTCGACCACCCTTCTACCAGTCCTGAGGTGCCCGAGCAGATACTGCAACAGACGGTTGATGATTTTTCGGCACCTTAGTTTGGTTCTTTTGCTTTTGCAGAGACCATGGCCACCAATGAGGAGCGCACTAATGGACCTAGCAGGAATCAGACTTATGTATTGGATCGAGGTGCCATCAACAACACCCTGTTAGCCTCCCTAGAGACCATGCAGCATCAGATCAGGGATCAATGGGTTTTCATGGTGGACATGCGCCGATATATGGAGCAGATGAGAGCAGATCGAGAGCAGCGCAGAGCCGGTGGAGGAGGAGGCAACCCTGAGAGAGAAGAGCCTGAGGAGCCAGCACAGCCAGCAGCACCTGCAGGACCGATGAGAGAGTTGCACAATCCTGGTGCAACTCTAACTCATAGATAGATCCAGTTGCCGGCCATTTTGGGAGATTTCAAGCTCCCTCCTCAAACTATCCAGCTTCTGCCACGATTCCACGGACTCGCCACAGAGGAGCCACACCTCCATCTCCAGGAGTTCGAGATGATCTGCAGTACTGTCCACGATCACCTCGTGGACGAGGAGACCATCAAGATGATGGCCTTCCCCGTTCTCTCTCGTAGACAGAGCAGCCATCTGGCTGAAGCACTTAGGGAGATTCATCACTTCTTGGGAACAACTCCAGAACGAGTACTTGAACAAGTACTATCCACTCGACCGGACGAATGCAACTAGGGCCCTAATAAGCAACTTTTCCATGCTCCCCAACAAGCAATTTCATGAGGCATGGGATAGGTTCAGGGAGCTCACAGATCGGTGTCCCCATCATGATATATCCAAGCCCAACCTTGTCCAGAGCTTCTTCTGCGGGCTTACACCAGAGCTGCAGGGGCTAGTCAATGCATCCTGTGGGGTTCCTATTTCACCAAGGATGAGGATCAGGTCTGGGCCATCTACGAAGAGATGGTGGAGAACTATACGGTGATGTCCCAGACCCGATTATATGCATAGGGGAAGCCCACACTACATGCCGTGTCCTATCAGAGGATAGCACGGGTCGATGCCGGTCCATCTACATCATCAGCAGCCGCAACACAGGTAGAGTCGACGGCCGCTGATATGGGGATTATCAGCGAGAAGTTGGACCGAATCGAGCTTATTGAGAAGAAGCAGTGCCAGGACATGACTCAGATCGATCAGATGATACATACACTGAGTGACCTAAAGACCAAGATCATGCATCTCCAGGAGGCACAGGCGATTTCTCAGCCCCATCTCAAGTAACGAGCAGATCCTAGCAGCAGCATCAGCTCGTCCCAGCCCTCTGCCCCACTACCGACAGGTTCATCACATACATGTGGAGCCGTTCCAGTAGCAGCAACAACAGTATGTCCAGCCACCACCATCTCAGGACAACCAGATGGTGGTCTACCAGCCGGATCAGCCTCTGGCAGTTCTTTCCCCACCTACTTACGAGCAGGAGCCGTCGATGGACGTCAACAGGATTTGGTATGACCGACCTCAGCCTGGGATCCGACGAGACAATCCAGGATTCTGTTGGTTAACCGGAGGTACCTCTTCCCAGCAACAACCTCCAGTTCAGGGTGGCCAGTTCTGCAAGCAGCAGCAGCAACCCCAATTCCCATCACAGCCACATCCTTGGCCACCTTACCAGCAGTATGGTCCTCGTCCTTATCAGCAGGGACAGTTTTGGAAGCAACAGCAACAACCTCAGCAGTATCATCCCCAGTATCCTCTCACTCTCAACAACAACAGCCTCACTTTCAGAGAGGCCACCCGTCCGGGTCTCATGGGCCCGCCTATGAGAACCCAGCTTTAGATGATCTAGCCCGCCTCATCTCCGATCAACATGCTACTTTCAGACGGTAGATGGAAGAGTTCCGTCAGGAGATGAGAGAGATCGTGAAGGTCAAGGCTGCCATACCCGCCCAGATTGAGCCGAACCCGAACAACCTTAAGAGGAAATCTAAGCAGGTAGAGTTTACAAAGGTTACCACTCCTAGTGATTCACTTGGTGATGTTTCTGCATACACTTTTGATGCTGACTTTGTTAAACTTTGGAGCGGTAGGATGCTAGCCGGCGGCATCTCGTCTGAGCAACGACCACATGCAGACTCATGAGCGCTAGACGAGGAGGAGAGCGGTGCTGATGCCTCTCATGATGATGATTACGGTGGTGCTGACGCCACCAAAGATGTTGATCCTGCTGACAGCACTGAGGCCGTCACTTCACCAGATGCAGAAGGTGGTGCTGATGCCATCAGATTTGATGCTGAGCCAGAGTGTGGTGCTAATGCCGCAAGTCAGATGCCATAGGTGGTACTGAGGCCACCATTTCCATTCATGTTGCATTTCCTTCTGTTTTTGTATCTCGGGACTATTCTGGTAATAAAGGAAAGGGTTTTTCATGTGTGAGTCCATCTGTGATGCATGGAGATGTTTGTATGGATTCTACTTTGCCACAGCAGCAGGGACCTGATCCTAGCCCTCCATCTGAGGAGGGCCCAGCCATCCCCTTCTACCAAGCACTCTGCTTGGCTAAGGGGATCAAAAAAGAAAACCCAAAAAAATCACAGCAGCTAGAGTTCATCCAACAGCTGATAGACAGATTCCAGATACACCTGACTCTACAGGAGGCCTTGGAGCACATCCCTCTCTTCCAGAGGAACCTTAGAGAAAAGACCACTATTCACAGGAAGAAGAGGAACCATCACTCAGTGATTCATGTGCTTACTCGTGCCACCTGCTTCGCCATTCAGAACCGTCTGCCAGCCAAGAGGCCAGATGCTGGAGCTCCCTATGTCAGATGCCACATATATCAGCAGAGGTTCGATCAAACTCTATTAGACAACGGTTCCTCCATCAACCTACTTCCGACAACCTTACTCGACCGATTCGAGTTTGTCCCTCTCCTACAGAGCAGGACGGTCCTTCAGTTTACTAATCGATCTGTCAAGAGGCCGAAGAGGTTGCTGAAGGACGTGGTCGTCACAATTCAGGACCTGAAATTCCCCATGGACTTTGTTGTGTTGGACAAGGAGATCCCTATGTCTGTGACCGATACCCCCATCATTTTAGGATGCCCATTCTTGACCATAGCCAAGGCAGTGTCCGATCATGATAGTGGGAAGTTATACTTTCACGTCGAGGGCAAGAGTATACAAATAGAGACGATCGATGAGACTAGAGTGCGAGACTCTACTTGCTCAGAGCTGCTCACAGATTCAGAGCAGATGACATAGGCAGAGCGAGACGTCCACCAGGATGCGATTTTGTGATCACAGACGATGAAGCAGCTTGGTCAGACCCCGTTTTACGAGCCAGCCTCTCACCTTTTGATCCCGCTGATGCATAGATTCCAGTAGAGGAGAGCTTAGCAGAGGACACACTTCAGGCAGCATATCGCATTCCGGATAGTGAGACAGTAGATATGTCTTGTGATTTAGATTTAGATCCCTCGGAGTCAGATATTTATTAGGCAGAGTTTGATGATATGATTCCATGTCTGATTTCCATAGAGCCAGCAACTAGGGTAGAGACTGATCCCATTAGAGCACAAACACACCAGCAGAGTAGTCTTCACTAGATTTTCAGGTTCAGCGAGAGTTCTCCCATGCAGATTTGGTTGCGTTCAATCAAACAATTCAGAGATCAGATCTGCCAGCTCCCAGTTGTCTAGAGCTGAAACCCTTGCCGCAGTCGCTGAAGTATAGGTTCCTTGTGGGCGAGCATGAGATGCACCCAGGCATTATCTCAACGGATTTGACTGAAGAGCAAGAATCTCATTTGATGGAGGTTCTTGCAAATAACCGCAATGTGATAGGATGGAGCGTAGCCGATCTCTAGGGGATAAGTCCGGTCCTGTGCTCCCACCATATCTATCTCGAAGAGGACGCCAAGCTGTCGCTTGAGTTCCAGCGACAGTTGAACCCGAATCTTCGAGAGGTTGTCATGAAGGAGATCTCGAAATGGTGGAGCGCCGATTTTATCTACCCCATCTCCGGCTCCAAATGGGTTAGTCCATTACATGTGGTGCCCTAGAAGACGGGCATCACTACGGTTGTGAGTGAGTCTGGAGAGGAGATCGCTACCCGGATACCCACTTCTTGGAGGGTATGTGTGGACTACAGACGATTGAACCAGGCCACCAAGAAGGATCATTTCCCACTGCCTTTTATTAATCAGATTATAGAGAGGCTAGCCGGGAAGAGTCACTATTGCTTTCTTGATGTATACTCCGGATACAATCAGGTGGACATTACACCCGAAGACCAGGACAAGACCACATTCACCTCTCCCTTTGGCACATATGCTTTCAAATGGATGCCCTTTGGTCTATGTAACGCCACGGTGACATTCCAAAGGTGCATGTTGTCCATCTTTTCGGACATGGTGGGCGATTGCTTCAAGGTCTTCATGGACGAATTTTCGATCTATGGCGATGGGTTTGATGCTTGTCTTGACTGCCTAGACAGCGTCCTCCAGCGATGCATCAAGGTCCATCTTGTGCTATCTTGGAAGAAGAGTCACTTCATAGTGACTCAAGGGATGGTGATTGGTCATATCATCTCCAACAGGGGCATGGAGGTGGATCCGGCCAAGGTGGATATCATTAGGAAACTCAGTCCACCGTCCAACTTGCGACAGTTACGGTCTTTTCTGGGGCACGTCGGTTTCTACCGACACTTAATTCATGATTTCAGTAGGATTGCCCGACCGTTGACTGATTTGCTGACCAAAGACACCGAGTTCAATGTGGATGATAAGTGTCTCGCGTCATTTGAGACTCTCAAGAGTCTAATTGTTGTGGCTCATGTCCTACAACTGTCTGATTGGTCTCTCCCATTCGAGATCATGACGGATGCCTCTGATTTTACCGTAGGGGCCGTGCTGGGGCATAGGAGGGTTGGAGTACCATTTGCCATTCACTACGTTAGCCTTACATTGGATGCCGCTTAGAGGAACTACACTGTCACTGAGAAGGAGATGCTAGCCGTAGTCTTTGCCCTAGATAAGTTCAGATCATACATCATTGGATCTAAAGTGACTATCTACAGATCACACCGCCATCAGGTACCTCATGGCAAAGAAGGATGCAAAAGCGAGTCTGACTAGATGGATCCTTCTACTGCAGGAGTTTGATATTGAGATTAAGGATAAGCCTGGAGTCAAGAATGTGGTGGCGGATCTTCTCTCCCGGTTAGATCATCTTGAGGATTCGGAGCAGATTAATCCTATTTCTGAGACCTTCCCAGATGAGGTGATCCTTGCTATCGCCTCGCTCCCGTGATATGCCGACATTGTGAACTATCTTGTTGCCAAGAAAGTTCCACAAGGTTGGACCAGGCAGCGACTTGAGACCTTCCTCGCGAAGGCCAAGTTCTACCATTGGGAGGATTCCATCCTTTATCACGAAGGAGGGGATAGCGTCTGGCATTGGTGCATTCCTCAGGAGGAACACCATAGCATCCTCACTTACTGCCACAAGCTTGAGGCAGGAGTACATCACTATGGGAGGAGAACGGCACAGAAAGTGCTCCAGTCCGGCCAATGGTGGCCTACCCTCTTCAAGGACTCTGATGAATTCGTAAAGAGGTGTACTGACTGTCAGAGGATGGGCACTTGTGGACAGCGTGATATGATACCGATGCAGCCTATTTATTTATGCGAGGTTTTTGACGCATGGGGCATCGATTTCATGGGTCCATTCCCTAAGAGTCAGGGGTTTGAGTACATTCTGTTGGCCGTTGATTATGTGAGTCGTTGGGTTGAGGCCATCCCCACCCGAACCACAGATGCTAGGACTGTATGTAGATTTTTGAGGAAGAATATCATTTCACGGTTCGAGGTGCCTAGAGTGTTGATATCTGACGGGGATTCTCATTTCGTCAAAGACAAGCTAAAGGCCCTTGCTTGCGAGTTCAGCATTGACCATCGAGTAGCCACTCCTTATCATCATCAGACCAATGGTCTTGCTGAAGTGTCGAACAGAGAGATCAAGACTATATTGCAGAAGGTCGTCCGTCCTGACCAAAAGGATTGGTCACAGCTTTTGGACTCGGTCTTGTGGGCATATTGGACGTCCTTCAAGACCACTTTGGGTACATCTCCCTTTCTCCTCGTTTATGGCAAGCCCTGCCATTTACATGTTAAGCTTAGGCATAAGTCACTTTGGGCTGTCACAGACATACTTTTGGATCCAGTGAGTGTAGGAGATTAGAGGAGGGCAGTATTGGCAGCCCTGGAGGAGCTTAGTGAAGCAGCTTTTTCGAGCAACCTACAATACAAAAAGAGAGTGAAGGAGTGGAAAGATTCTCATATTAGCCACAAACAGTTCGAGTCAGGACAAAGAGTATGGTTGTTTGATGATAGGCTTAGATTATTTCCAGGGAAGTTGCAGAGCAAGTGGAAGGGACCATACCTGGTCCGAAAGGTACATGACAATGGAAGCATTGGCATATCTGAGATGTCAATTGAGTCTACCTTTCGTGTTAACAGGCAACGACTCAAACCATATCTAGATCATGAGACACTGGTCATTGACGTCGCCCCTATTCATTTTGTGTTAGATGTGGTCTTTGACTCACATCTATTGCATCTCACGCCTGATTATCACTGTCTTCCGCCTTGTATAGATCCATATGTCCATATCATACCATTCTTCAGTCCAACACCCCATTTACATCTTTGATTAAGCTATACTTAAGGTGCACTTTACCCAAAGTATAGGGGGAGTGTCAGACTTTTGATTTCCTTTTGATTATTTTTACCTCTGTTTTGCTGCCTATACTTTGGGATATTTTACTCTAAGTATAGGGGAGGTAGACCCTGTACATTCTCCCACTCGGATTTCCCTTTATGTACAGACTGCTATACTTAGGATTACTTGATCCTAAGTATAGGGGAAAAATACCGAGACTCTTTTCCATTCTATTCTTTCATTCGTCTTTGTAGTATAGTTCTCCTTTTCACTTCCCTATACTAAGCACGAGTTATGTCTTCTTCATAGCTCTTGATTCACTCTGAGGACATCGCTCGAGCTAAGTATAGGGGGTGTTGTATATATTTCATATATACTTTAGCCATAACTCATACTTTGTGTGAGTGTGTTAATAAATAAAATGGCTAAAATCCTTAAAAACTCATAAAGATTTAAATTTTTTATTGTACATAAAATTCTTAATTGCACATACATAGCTATTTACAAAATTATTTTTGTACAAATATTTGTAAAAATGTTTTGTGTAAAGTGTTTGTAAATATTTTGATATCAAAGTTATGCATATAGTACAAATTTTTTGTAAAATGTTTGAAAAATAAAAAGTTTGCAAAAAATCCTTGTGTAAATATGTGTAAATATTTTGCAAAACTTCTGCATCCATTCATTCATTCAAACATTTTTCAAAAAATTTGCACATTTTCGAAAACTCGCATAAAAAGATTTTTGTATATACTTATATAGTTTCTCTGAATCATAGTTGACATTTAAACTAGCATGTAATTAAATTGGAAAATGGAGCTTGGTTAAGACCTTAATGCACCTAATTATAAGAGGAACCTTATAGGGCTTAGGGTTAAGACTTTTCAAGTTCATGGTGACTTAATTCTTTGAGTCCACTAGGCTATGATCATATGTCATCTTGATGAGCTTAAGTAGAACACTTAACAATGCACACATGACTCTCACGGACAATGGCTTTACTTGCACCAGCACCTAACACATAGCTCTCTACGGATGAGGTGGTGAGGAGGCAGTCTTCTTTGGCTTGGGGTACCATATGAGGGTAGTAATTCTAGGCAGATCCTCTCTTCTTCTTTTAGTGAAGGAAGTGCATCTCAACTTGTTCTGGTGGCATTGAGGTCTAAAGACAAGAGTTGTGGGTTGCAATAATACTTCAAAAGAGGGATAGTCTACTGGCTCAAGAGGAAAAACTCCTTATGTATATATGTTGCACCATGTGAATATGTTGTACATAATCACATCAAAAAAATGTGTAAAAAGAAAAGAAAAACTCCAAAAAGTGGTGGGTCTGATAGAAAATGAAATACCCACCGGAGTGTATATAGCCAAATAAAGCAAAGCTTATGTTACCCATGCCCATCTCATGAAGCTTGCAGCAGGGAAACTTAGCTACACTGGTTGGGCTCCCAAGGATACATGGCTACACTGGTCATGGTCCATTCTCTTCCTCCTCCTCTTCTTGAGCCGGTTGCACTTGAACTTAGAAGGGAATACCCCGCTACTCGAGGAAAGAGATGCCAAACTAGGGCATTAGAGTTACCTTGTTGAGGGGGGTTGTCACTTTGCCATTTCTGAGGTAGGGAGCTACATATCACTTACATAGTACAAGAAAAGATTCGTGGTCATTAGAGTTTGTGTATGTAGACTTGTTCTGATCTGGATTATTGAGGAGTCTTGACCATAGATTGGTGGAACTTAGAGGCAGTTGAGTTTTTAAACCTAAGTCCAAGTAAGGTTCCGACAAACTAATAATCCAAATGTCTGTCTGAGCTCCATACTTCAATTTAATAAAGACAAGTTTAATAATTAACCTTAATTCACCTTTTTGTGTTTTTCTTTCTCTTTTCACTACTTTTTCAAATAAGTGTTGCTAAGGGACTAGCAAAAGTAAAGTATGGGGGGTGATGAATACTCATTCATCGGTCTTTATTCTTTTATTTTAGCTACTTATCTTGGCAAAGCATCATGTGTGTAGTTGTAAATACAAATAAATTAGCAATAAGCATGCATTTGTTAATATTTAATAATTAGCATGTATTTGTGTAAAAATAAAAGAATAAAGATTAAAAGAAAAAGAAAGAAATATTTAGAATAAATATTGAGTGACCTGAACCCAAGAGAGGGTCCAATATGGGCCTGATCACCAAATAAAAGAAGTAGAGAGAGATAGGGCCACTCTACCTTGTACATATTTGTCACCTATGTATATATAATTTATTTTTACAAAAATAAGAATAAAAAGGTGTTTTTATCCCCTTATATATATATCTCTAAAATCAAAACAAAAATTAGAAAAATAAAATAAAAATAAACTAAAACTCTCTCTCTCTCACCTTGTACATAATACGTGTATATATGTACCACTACCTATTTAATTTATACTTGTAAATAACCAATAAAAATAAAATAAAAATTATTTTATACTCCAAATATTATGTGGTAAATAAATAAAATATAAAATTGGAGTATTTACTCAAAAAGAAGAAAATAAAAATAATTAAACAAAATACATAGGTTTTTGTACCTGTATATAATATAATATACTGTATATACCATAATTTATTTTTCAAAAAAATAAATAAAAATAAAAAAACATAATTTGAAAAATAACAAACATTTATCATTTTATACACTTTTTGATTTAAGGTCATTTACCATTTTTTATTCAATTTGTAAATATTTTTGTAAATCCTAATTTTTGATTGGTCCATGTCAGGAGGTTGACCCCGGTCAACCCCCTCTTCCCGGGCTTGACCCTACCCGACCTCTTCACCGGACATTCTTCTCAGAATTTTCTAGGGCAGATCACGCGTGCCCATGCTTCAATTCTTCGACCGCACCTTCCCCTTGGATCCAAGATCCTCACGGATCCCTAGGGAAGTGCGGATCCTTCTCGGTTCGTGCGCCCTTGCCTGATCTCTTCAGTCACCTAGGAATGCTATAAATTGTTTCATCCGCTCCCCCAGTAGCTCAGCTCGCGCCGCACCCTTCTATGCTACCCTAGAATCCTTCACCTTGATGACAACAACCAGAGGATGCCCTTGGTCATCGGAGAGGAGCGCTACGGCCGACGCTCAAGACTCGTGGCCGGAGCATCGCCGCGACGAGCCTCCTCCACCAGTCGCAGAGAGGTTGAGGCGACGACCACCACCGACCGCATCCCCTGGAGCTCAAGATTCCACTAGAACCCTCAGGTAACCATTCCGAAGTCTTTAGCTCGCTTATCTGATCCAAGCTTTCATTTGCACACCTCCGCCGCTCCGCCTGCTCCGACCAGCCGGTCGGAGCTCCATCGCATCCATCTATCTGTTTTGATCGCTACATCTGCTCATCCTCCACCCTCCTTTGCCATCTGATCACCCTAACCTTAGCTCGGATTGCCAAGATTAGCAGATAGGTCTCTTCCCTCCCTTTGCCGGAGACACCCTTCTCATTCACCGTCGCTTCTCTTTATCTTAGGTCAAATAACCCTGACCGGAGCCTTGCTTCGAGTCCGAGCTTTACGTTGCAGAGCTTTGCGCACGTGGAAACACCCTAGACCACCTTCGACACGCCTTGCCGAGCTCTCCCAAGTCCCAGTCGTTGACATGAGGATCTGACCGTCGGCGAGCCCATCCGGCCGATTCACCCGTCGCGGAGGAGCCCCCCGATTCGTTTGCCGCTGTCCGATCATTCATCAGAGTTGCCGATCTCCCTTGGTGCTCCGGTGAACTTCGCCCAGGTGTTGTTCTTCCAGACCTCTCTCCGTTGTTGGATCGACTCCTTCGCCTAGATGCCATCCTTATTGTCCATTCACAACAGTTGTCAAGCTGTTAGATGTCAGATCTAACGGCCCCCGTACCGCCCACGTCTCCGTCACCTGATGACCGTTGGATCTGACAGAGCTTGAGCCGTACGTCCTCGCCCACTCGGCAGCTGCCACCTATCCACCCCACGTGCAACGCACGTGCTGCATGGGTAATTTGCTTAGTTCCCCCTGTGTTTATTTCAGTTTCTCTTTTAGTCTGTAAAATAAAAAGTATACAGTGGACCATTTTGCATGTTAGCACCCGTAGTTTTAGATACTTGCATTACAGTCCTGCTTGTGTGGACCCACGTGCATCATCACGTGTTATTTGGGTTATTTGCAGTATGTACCTTGGATTTCTTTATTGTTATGGTTTGAAGTTTTAGTTTTCATATTTGCAAGTATACCCTGTGCGCACAGATTTGTGACATGTGATGATATTTGTGGGTAAATTACAGTTTGAGCCCTAGACTTTTCTTACATGTTATTATTTGGTTCTAGGACTTAAGTTATTTGCATATTGGTCCCTGTGTGCTGTTTGTTTTATTTTTTATTTAATAAATAGCAAATATTGTCGAAAATTCATGAAATTTTGTCACATAGTTCCTGCCATGGCGTAGGAATTTCGGTGAATTTTTTATTTTGTTTTGTTGTCGTTTAGTATTTTTAAAAATTTAAAAACCTTAAAAATTGTTTCTGTTTGTTTTTAAAAATAAAGAAAAATATTAAAAACCTTTGAAAAATTCTAAAAAATTCATTATTTGCTTGTTTTGACTTGTTTTTATTACTATCCAATTTTTGTTTTATTTCCATTTATAAAACTCATAAAAATTGAAAAAGAGTAAAAAACGTAGAAAAATCATTAAAAATTCATAAAAATTCAAAAAAAGTGTTTTCTTCTTCTGTAGTTAGATTTTTCTTATAGTTTCACATAAAATTGTTGTTTGAATTTTATAGGCATTTAAAGTAATTTTAACTTGCCTTTAGATTCCAGCTGTACACTACTTGTCATTTTTATCTATGTTTGATTTTTAGAAAATTAATTAAAAATCAGAAAAATCTAAGAAAATTAACAAAAAACATCTGAATATTTAAAAACACAAAAATGTTTTTATTTTGAATTTTTGAATATTTTTGATGCTTTGAATAATTATTTAAGTGTGATTTTTTATTTCTTTTATCCTTTTTCTTATATTAAAATAATAAAAAAATTTGAAAATTGTAAAAAACCACCATTTCTTTTCTCTTTTTGGATTCCTGACTACTTCGTAGCTTTCATCATGTGCTCCTTGTGTTCGACCCCGGTAGCTATACCAGGTAAAAATAAATAGCAAGACCGCTCTGTTTGATTGATTGTTTGATTCCTATTTCTGGTTGTCTTAATTTTGTTGATCGAGCCCGATCTGAGTGGTTGAGGTCGCAACGACCATTGATACCATTTACCCTTAGTCGCTCGGGTCGCTCATCAGAATTGCGTCGTTGCCAGGGAGCACGACTTAGTAGTCGGTTTTCCCTTTTTCGGCTTTGTTTTTATTTTTCTTCTTTTTATTTTCCTTGGTTTGATTTATTTTTATTCTTGTTTTGGTTTTTGTTTTATTTCTTATTACTTTATTTCTCTTGCTTTTATTTTGCATTTATTTTATTTTATTTTATTTTATTTTTATAAATAACTGTGGTCTGACTGATTTTCTGTTTCCCTTTTCTTGCGAGGGCCCGACGAGCGAGGGCGGCGATCTTCAGAGAGCCGAGGCACCCGAGTGACTTGGAGGCGGCTCATTTCTTCATCGAGCTGCAGGAGAGCGTAGGAGAGGAGGAGCAGAATTTAGGGAGCTGTAGTGTAGTTGAGACTTAGTTTATTTTCTGCATATTAGTCTTGTAATAATACAGGGCAGACACTGGACTCAGACTTGGTGTTATTTCACGGTATGTTTTGCCGAGCACCGGTGTGCTTAGGGGACCTCACCGCGGATTTTCGCTTTTTTCGGTTTGACCGTTTTTCTTCTATTTTGATTCTCGAAGTTTTTGGCCATTAGACTTAGGAATTTTGCTCTGATTGTGACGTAATTATTTAAGGCCCAACCCTAACTGCATATCTGTTCATATAGATCGTTAATTGGACCTTGTTAATTAATTCACAAATAAAAAGTTAACTCGGTCACATGAGGGGTCACGTGCCGCTAGAGGCCGTATACAGCGCGTGCAGGATCTGTTGTGGCGGACACCGATCGGCATCAGAGATCGAACCCTGACCCCTCTTGTTGACCCGTTAGCTACAGTTCTTCGTGAGTAGAAATTATTTGTCTAAGGCCGATTTCTTCTTGCATCATATAGATAGGTTTCTTTCAGTCTTTTAATTTATGCGCGGATCACTCTGCATGCATCATCGTGTTTGATCGCGCATCGTCTTTTTCGATTTCTCCCCCTGATTTTTGGACTTAAAATAACCAGGAGAACCAAAAAATTTGTTAGGCATTGTTTGCTTTGAAAAATACTAAAAAAGAAAAACTATAAAATTGGGACTGCTTAAGCACACTTGGCCCTAAAAGACACCTCACCTAAAAATTTGTCTTGGGAGAGTAATTCCCTCATTGTATGGTTTAGATGAGCGAGAGAGTGACCCATACACTAGGCTAGAGCCACATCTGACCTCTCTTCAGACTACTGGTTTCGGGTTAGTCATTCTCCAATGAGGATCGCTCCGGTTTTCTGGTAAAGCGGGCCACAATTTCCTTAACAGAGCGAGTCGATGGGGTAGCCGGTAAACGGTCCGCGACTTGTACTGGATGGGAAAGATCTAGACTTAGGATCGGGACAATCTTCTGGGACTGTTGGATTCCCAACAGCTCGCTTAATTGCTCTGAAAGACTGTTTGATCACCTAATAAAATTGATAAGATAAAAGACCGAACCTTTACGGTCATCAGCCTTACGTGAGTAGGTGAATTGGGGTTTTGCTTGACCGATCTTGTGTGCTTTTCCAAATCTCATCCGCCTTCACTCGCCACATCAAGATGATGGGCCGGAGGTCCCTTAGGAAGCCTCTGGCTGCACCGCTTTTGAGCACTCCGGTCCGCTCATCGAGGTTGGTTTGCGAGAGCCGAGACCCGCTCTTCGACCCCAAGTTTGACTCCATCTTGTTCCCCCTCGACCACCCTTCTACCAGTACTGAGGTGCCTGAGCAGATACCGTAGTAGACAGTTGATGATTTATCGGCACTTTAGTTTGAGTCTTTTGATTTTGCAGAGACCTTGGCCAGCAGTGAGGAGCGTACCGATGGACCCAGCGGGAACTAGACTTACGTATTGGATCAGGGTGCCACCAACAACACCCTGTTAGCCTCCCTAGAGACCTTGCATCGTCAGATCAGGGATCAGGGGGCTTTCATGGTGGACATGCGCCAAGAGATGGAGCAGATGAGAGCCGACCGAGAGCAGTGCAGAGCCGGTAGAGGAGGAGGAGGCAACCCTGAGAGAGAAGAGCCAAAGGAGCCAACACAACCAACAGCACCTGCATGACCGATGAGAGAGTCGCACAATCCTGGTGCAACTCTAACCCATATGTGGATCCAGTTGCCGGCCATTTTGGGAGATTTCAAGCTCCCGCCTCAGATTATCCAGCTTTTGCCCCGATTCCACAGACTTGCCACAGAGGAGCCACACCTCCATCTCCAGGAGTTCGAGATGATCTGCAGTACTGTCCACGATCGCCTTGTGGATGAGGACACCATCAAGATGTTGGCCTTCCCATTCTCCCTCGTAGACAGAGCAGCCAACTGGCTGAAGCACTTAGGGAGATTCGTCATGTCTTGGGAACAGCTCCAGAACGAGTACTTGAACAAGTACTATCCACTCGGCCAGACGAATGCAGCCAGGTTCCTGGTCAGCAACTTTTCCATGCTCCCCAATGAGCAATATCATAAGGCATGGGATAGGTTCAGGGACCTCACAGACCAATGTCCCCATCATGATATATCCAAGCCCAACCTTGTCCAGAGTTTCTTCTGGAGGATTACACTGGAGTTGTAGGGGCTAGTCAATGCATCCTATGGGGGTTTCTTTTTCGCCAAGGATTAGGATCAGGTCTGGGCCATCTACGAGGAGATGGCGGAGAACTACACGGTGATGTCCCAAACCTGATTATATGCACAGGGGAAGCCCACACCACAGGCCATGTCCTATCAGAAGATAGCACAGGTCGATGCTGGTGCATCTACATCATCAGCAGCCGTAGCACAGGCAGAGTCGACGGCCGCTGATATGGGTATTATCAGCGAGAAGTTGGACCAGATCAAGCTTATTGAGAAGAAGCAGTGCCAGGGCATGACTCAGATCAATCAGATGGCATAGACGCTGAGTGACCTAAAGACCCAGATCATGTGTCTCCAGGAGGCATAAACGACTTCTCAGCCCCGTCTCAAGTCACGGGTAAATCCTAGCAACAGCAGCAGCTTGTCCCAGCCCTCCGCCCACTACCGATAGGTGAATCACATACAAGCGGAGCCGTTCCAGCTGCAGCAGCAGCAGTATGTCCAGCCACCACCATCTCAAGACAGCTAGATGGTGGTCTACCATCCGGATCAGCCCCTGGCAGTTCTTCCCCCACCCACTTACGAGCAGGAGCCGTCGATGGACATCAATGGGATTTGGTATGACTGACCTCAGCCTGGGATCTGACGAGACCATCTCGGATTCTTTTCGTCGATCGTAGGTACCTCTTCCCATCAGCAACCTCCAGTTCAGGGTGGCCAGTTCAGCCAGCAGCAACAACAACCACATTTCCATCACAACCACATCCTCAACCGCCTTACCAACAGCATGGTCCTCGTCCCTATCAGCAGGGACAGTCGTGGAGGCAGCAGAAGCAGCCTCAACAGTATCATCACTAGTATCCCTCTCACTCTCAGCAACAATAGCCTCACTTTCAGAGAGGCCACCCATTTGGTTCTAATGGGCCCGTCTATGAGAACCCAGCTTTAGATGATATAGCCCGCCTCATCTCCGATCAGTAGGCTACTTTCAGATGGGAGATGGACGTGTTCCGTCAGGAGATGAGAGAGATCGTGAAGGGCAAGGCCGCCAAACCTGCCCAAATTGAGCCGAACCCGAACAACCTTAAGAGGAAATCTAAGCAGGTAGAGTTTACAGAGGATACCACTCCTAGTGATTCCCTTGGTGATATTTCTGCATACACTTTTGATGCTGACTTTGTTACACTTAGCAGCAGTAGGATGCCAGTCGGCGGCACCTCGTCTGAGCGACGACCGCATGCAGACTCAAGAATGCCAGACAAGGAGCAGAGCGGTGCTGATACCGCTCGTGATGATGATGACGGTGGTGCTGACGCCACCAAGGATGTTGATCCCACTGATGGCACTGAGGCCGTCGTTTCACCAGATGCAGAAGGTGGTGCTAAGGCCACCAGATTTGATGCTGAGCCAGAGTGCAGTACTGATACCGCAAGTCCAGATGTCGTAGGTGGTACTGAGGTCACCAATTCCATTCCTCTTGCATTTCCTTCTATCGTTGTATCTCAGGGCTATTCTGGTAATAAAGGAAAGGGTTTTTCTTTGTGAGACCATCTGTGATGCATGGAGATGTTTGTATGGATTCTACTTTGCCACATCAGCTGAGACCCGATCCAAGCCCTCCATTTGAGGAGGACCCAACCATCCCCTTCCCCCAAGCACTCTGTTTGGCTAAGGGGACCAAAAAAGAAAACCCAAAAAAATCACAGCAGCTAGAGTTCAGCCAGCAGATGATTGACAGATTCCAGATACAACTGTCTCTACAGGAAGCCTTGGATCACATCCCTCTCTTCCAGAGGAACCTTAGAGAAAAGACAACTATTCGCAGGTAGAAGAGAAACCATCACTCAGAGATCTATGTGCTTACTCGTGCCACCTGCTTCGCCATCCACAACCGTCTGCCAACCAAGAGGCCAGATGCAGGAGCTCCCTATGTCAGATGCCACATACATGAGCAAAGGTTCGATCGGACTCTATTAGACAGTAGTTCCTCATCAACCTACTTCCGGCATCCTTATTCGGCCGATTCGAGTTTGGCCCTCTCCGACAGAGCAGGACGGTCCTTCAGTTTGCTGATTGATCTGTCAAGAGGCCGAAGGGGTTACCGAAGGACATGGTCGTCACAATTCAGGGCCTGCAATTCCTCATGGACTTCGTTGTGTTGGACATGGAGATCCCTGAGTCTGTGACCGATACCCCCATCATTCTAGGACGCTCGTTCTTGGCCACAACCAAGGCAGTGTCCAATCATGATAGAGGGAAGGTATACTTTCGCGTCGAGGGTGAGAGTATACAAATAGAGACGATCGATGAGACTAGAGCACGAGACTCAGCTTGCTAAGAGCCACTCACAGATTCAGAGCATATGATAGAGGCATAGCGAGACATCCACCAGGAGTGCGATTTTGTGATCACAAACAATGAAGCAGCTTGGTCAGACCCCGTTTCATAAGCCATACTCTCACCTTCAGATCCCGTTGATGCACAGATTCCAGTAGAGGAGAGCTTGGAGAGTGCATTCTTGGCAGAGGACACACTTTAGGCAGCATATCGCATTCCGGATAGCGAGGCAATAGATATGTCTTGTTTTTCAGATTCAGATCCCTCGGAGTCAGGTATTGATTGGGAAAAGCTTGATGATATGATTCCATATCTTATTTCCACAGAGCCAGCATCTAGGGTGGAGACTGATCCCATTCAGAGCACAGGCACACCAGTAGAGCAGTCTTCACCAGATTGTCAGGTTCAATGAGATTTCTCCCATGCAGATTTGGTTGCATTCGCTCAGACCTTTCAGAGACCAGATCCGCCATCTCTCAGATGTCCAGAGATGAAGCCCTTTCCGCAGTTGCTGAAGTATAGGTTCCTTGTGGGCGAACATGAGATGCACCCAGTCATTATCTCAATAGATTTGACTGGAGAGCAAGAATCTCATTTGATGGAGGTTCTTGACAAGAACAGCACGACGATAGGATGGAGCGTAGCCGATCTCCAGGGGATAAGTCCGGACCAGTGTCCCACCATATCTATCTCGAAGAGGACGCAAAGCCATCGCATGAGTTCCAGCAGCGGTTGAACCTGAATCTTCGAGAGGTTGTCATGAAGGACATCTCGAAATAGTGTAGCGCTGATTTTATCTACCCCATCTCCGACTCCAAATGGGTTAGTCCATTACATGAGGTGCCCAAGAAGACGGGCATCACTACAGTTGTGAGTGAGTCTGGAGAGGAGATCGCTACCCGGGTACCCACTTCTTGGAGGGTCTGTGTGGACTACAGACGATTGAACCATGCCACCAAGAAGGATCATTTCCCGCTGCCTTTTATTGATCAGATTATAGAGAGGCTAGCTGGGAACAGTCACTACTGCTTTTTTGATGGATACTCCGGATACAATCAGGTGGCCATTGCGCCCGAAGACCAGGACAAGACCACATTCACCTGTCCCTTTGGTCTATGTAACGCCCCTGCGACATTCCAAAGGTGCATGTTGTACATCTTTTCGGACATGGTGGGTGAGTGCTTGGAGGTCTTCATGAATGACTTTTCGATCTATGGAGATGGGTTTGATGTTTGTCTTGACTGTCTAGACCGCGTCCTCCAGCGATGCATCAAGTTCCATCTTGTGCTATCTTGGGAGAAGAGTCACTTCATGGTGACTCATGGGATGTTGCTTGGTCATATCATCTCCAATAGGGGAACGGAGGTGGATCCGACCAAGGTGAATATCATTAGGAAACTCAGTCCACCGTCCAACCTGCGACAATTGCGGTCTTTTCTGGGGCACGTCGGTTTCTACCGACGCTTCATTCTTAATTTCAGTAGGATTGCCCGACCGTTAACTGATTTGCTGACCAAAGACACCGAGTTCTTTGTGGATGATAAGTGTCTTACATCATTTGAGACTCTCAAGAGTCTAGTTGTTGAGGTTCCCGTCCTCCAGCCGCCTGATTGATCTCTCCTATTTGAGATCATGACGGATGCCTCTGATTTTACCGTAGGGGCCGTGCTGGGACAAAGGAGGGATGGAGTACCATTTGACATTCACTAGGCTAGCCGTACATTGGATGTCGCTCAACGAAACTACATTGTCACTGAGAAGGAGATGCTAGCCGTAGTCTTTGCCCTAGATAAGTTCAGATTATACATCATTGGATCTAAAGTGACTATCTTTACAGATCACACCGCCATCAGGTATCTCATGGCAAAGAAGGATGCCAAAGCGAGAATAACTAGATGGATCCTTCTACTCCAGGAGTTTTATATGAGATTAAGGATAAGACAGGAGTCAAGAATGTGGTGACAGATCATCTCTCCCGATTAGAGCATCTTGAGGATTCTGAGCAGATTGATCCTATTTCCGAGACCTTCCCAAATGAGGCAATCCTTGCTACCGCCTCGCTCCCGTGGTACGTCGACATTGTGAACTATCTTGTTGCCAAGAAAGTTCCACAAGGTTGGCCCAGGCAGTGACTTGAGACCTTCCTCGCGAAGGCCAAGTTCTACATTGGGATGATCCCGTCCTTTATCATGAAGAAGGGGATAGAGTCTGGCGTCGGTGCATTCCTCAAGAGGATCACCATAGCGTCCTCACTTATTGCCACAAGCTTGAGGCAGGAGGACATCACTCTGGGAGGAGAACGGCACAGAAAGTGCTCCAGTTCGGCCTATGGTGGCCTACCCTCTTCAAGGATTCTGATGAATTTGTAAAGAGGTGTACTGACTGTCAGAGGATGGGCACTTGTGGACATCGTGATATGATGCCGATGCAACCCATTCATTTTTGTGAGGTTTTTGATGCACGGGGCATCGATTTCATGGGTCCATTCCCTAAGAGTCAAGGGTTTGAGTACATTATGTTGGCCGTTGATTATGTGAGTCGTTGGGTTGAGGCCATCCCTGCCCGAACCGCAAATGCTAGGACTGTATGCAGATTTTTGAGGAAGAATATCATTTCATGGTTCGGGTTACCTAGAGTGTTGATATCTGACGGGGGGTCTCATTTCGTCAACGACAAGGTAAAGGCCCTTGCTTGCGAGTTCACCATTAACCATCGAGTAGCCACTCCTTATCATCCTCAAACCAATGATCTTGCTGAAGTGTCAAACATGGAGATCAAGACTATATTGCAGAAGGTCGTCTGCCCTGACCGAAAGGATTGGTCACAGCTTTTGGACTCGGACTTGTGGGCATATCGGACGTCCTTCATGACTCCTTTGGGTACATCTCCCTTTCGCCTCGTTTATGGAAAGCCGTGCCATTTACCTGTTGAGCTTAGGCATAAGTCACTTTGGGCTGTCACATACATACTTTTGGATCCAGTGAGTGTAAGAGACCAGAGGAAGGCAAAATTGGCAGCCCTGGGGGAGCTTAGAGATGCAGCCTTTTCGAGCAGCCTACAATACAAGGAGAGAGTGAAGGAGTGGCATGATTCTCATATCAGCGACAAACAGTTCGATCCTAGACAGAGAGTATGGTTGTTTGATGCTTGGCTTAGATTGTTTCCAGGGAAATTGTAGAGCAAGTGGAAGGGACCATACCTGGTCCGAAAGGTACATGACAATGGATGCATTGCCATATCTGAGATGTCATATGAGTCTACCTTTCGTGTTAACGGGCATCGGCTCAAACCATATCTAGATCATGAGCCACCGGTCGTTGACGTCGCCCCTATTCATTTTGTGTGAGATGTGGTCTTCAACTCACATCTATTGCATCTCACGCCTGATTATCACTGTCTTCCGCCTTGTATAGATCCAGATGTCCATATCATACCATTATTCAGTCTAACACCTCATTTACATCTTTGATTATGCTATACTTAGGGTGCACATTACCCTAAGTATAGGGGGAGTGTCAGAATTTTGATTTCCTTTTGATCATTTTTACCTCTGTTTTGTTGCCTATACTTAGGGATATTTTACCTTAAGTATAGGGCAGGTAGACCTTGTACATTCTCCCACTCGGATTTCCCTTTATGTACAGACTGCTATACTTGGGATTACTTGATCCTAAGTATAGGGGGAAAACACTGAGACTCTTTTCCATTATATTCTTTCATTCCTCTTTGTAGTATAGTTCTCCTTTTTCACTTCCCTATACTAAGCATGAGTTATGTCTTCTTCATCTCTCTTGATTCACTCTAAGGACATCGTTCGAGCTAAGTATAGGGGGTGTTGTATATATTTCATATATACTTTAGCCATAACTCGTACTTTATGTGAGCGTGTTAATAAATAAAATGGCTAAAATCCTTAAAAACTCATAAAAACTTAAAATTTTATTGTACATAAAATTCTTTATTGCATACATAGCTATTTACAAAATTATTTTTGTACAAATGTTTGTAAAAATGTTTTGTGTAAAGAGTTTGTAAATATTTTGATAACGAAATTATGTATATAGTACAAATTTTTTGTAAAATGTTCGAAAAACAAAAAGTTTTCAAAAACTCTTGTGTAAATGTGTGTGAATATTTTGCAAAACTTCTGCGTACATTCATTCATTCAAACATTTTTCAAAAATTTTGCACATTTTCAAAAACTTGCATAAAAAGATTTTTGTATATACTTGTATAGTTTCTCTGAATCATAGTTGACATTTAAACTAGCCTGGAATTAAATTGGAAAATGGAGCTTGGTTTAGACCTTAATCCACCTAATTATAAGAGGAACCTTATAGGGCTTATGGTTAAGAAATTTCAGGTCCATGGTGACTTAATTCTTTGAGTCCACTAGGCTATGATCATATGTCATCTTGATGAGCCTAAGTAGAACACTTAACAATGCATGCATGACTCTCACAGACAATGGCTTTACTTGCACCAGCACCTTACACATAGCTCTCTACGGATGAGGTGGTGAGGAGGCAGTCTTCTTTGGCTTGAGGTAGCATATGAGGGTAGTACTTCTAGGCAGAACCTCTCTTCTACTTTTAGTGAAGGAAGTGCATCTCAACTTGGTCTAGTGGCATTAAGGTCTAAAGACAGGAGTTGTGGGTTGCAATAATGCTTCAAAAGAGGGATAGTCTACTGGCTCAAGAGGAAAAACTCCTTATGTATATATGTTGTACCATGTAAATATGTTGTACATATGCACATAAAAAATGTGCAAAAAGAAAAGAAAAAACTCCAAAAAAGTGGTGGGTCTGATAGAAAATGAAATACCCACCGGAGTGTATATAGCCAAATAAAGCAAAGCTTATGTTACCCATGCCCCTCTCATGAAGATTGCAGCAGGGAAACTTAGCTACACTGGTTGGGCTCCCAAGGATACATGGCTACACTGGTCATGGTCCATTCTCTTCTTCCTCCTCTTCTTGAGCCGGTTGCACTTGAACTTAGAAGAGAATACCCCGCTCCTCAAGGAAAGAGCTGCCAGACTAGGGCATTAGAGTTACCTTGTTGAGGGGGGTGTCACTTTGCCATTTCTGAGGTAGGGAGCTACATATCACTTACACAGTACAAGAAAAGATTCATGGTCATCAGCGTTTGTGTATGTAGATATGTTCTGATCTGGATTATTGAGGAGTCTTGACCATAGATTGGTGGAACTTAGAGGCTATTGAATTGTTGGATCCAAAGGTTTGACTAAGTTCCATATTTCAATTTAATGAAGACAAGTTTAATAATCAACCTTGATTCACCTTCTTTATCTTTTTCTTTCTCTTTTCACTCCTTTTTCAAATAAGTGTTTGCTAATGGACTAGCAAAAGTAAAGTATAGGGGGGTGATGAATACTCATTCATCACTCTTTATTCTTTTATTTTAGCTACTTATCTTGGCAAAGCATCATGTATATAGTTGTAAATACAATAAATTAGCAATAAGCATGCATTTGTTAATATTTTATAATTAACATGTATTTGTGCAAAAATAAAAGAATAAATAATAAAAGAAAAAGAAGAAAATATTTAGAATAAATATTGAGTGACCTGAACCCAAGAGAGGGTCCAGTATGGGCCTGATCGTCAAATAAAAGAAGTAGAGAGAGATAGGGCCACTCTACCTTGTACATATTTGTCACCTATGTATATATAATTTATTTTTACAAAAATAAAAATAAAGAAGGTGTTTTTATCCCCTTATATATATATATATCTCTAAAATCAAAACAAAAATTAGAAAAATAAAATAAAAATAAAACTCTCTCTCACCTTGTACATAATACGAGTATATATGTACCACTACCTATTTAATTTATACTTGCGAATAACCAATAAAAATAAAATAAAAATTATTTATACTCCAAATATTATGTTGTAAATAAATAAAATATCAAATTAGGGTATTTGTGCAAAAATAAGAAAATAAAAATAATTGAACAACATACATATGTATTTTGTACCTGTATATAATATAATATACTATATATACCATAATTTATTTTCAAAAAAATAAATAAAAATCACATAAAAATAATTTGAAAAATAAAAAACATTTTTCATTTATACACTTTTTGATTTAAGGTCATTTACCATTTTTATTCAATTTGTAAATATTTTTGTAAATCCTAATTTCTGATTGGTCCACGTCAGGAGGTTGACCCTGGTCAACCCCCTCTTCCCGGGCTTGACCCGACCCAACCTCTTCACCGGTTCATCTTCTCAGAATTTTCTAGGGTGGGTCACGCGTGCCCATGCTCCGATTCTTCGACCGCACCTTCCCCTTGGATCCAAGATCCTCGCGGATCCCTAGGGAAGCACGGATCCTTCTCGGTTCACGCGCCCTTGCCCGATCTCTCCAGTCACCTGGGATTGCTATAAATTATTTCATCTGTTCCCCCAGCAGCTCAGCTCGCACTGCACCCTTCTCTGCTACCCTAGAATCCTTCACCTTGGTGATAGCAACCGGAGGATACCCCTGGTAATCGGAGAGGAGCGCAACAGCCGACGCTCATGACTCGTGGCAGGAGCACCGCCGTGACGAGCCTCCTCCACCAACCGCAGCGAGGTTGAGGCAACGACCACCACCGACCGCACCCCCTGGAGCTCAAGATTCCACTAGGACCCTCAGGTAACCATTCCAAAGTCCTTAGCTCGCTTATCTGATCCGAGCTTTCATTTGCGCACCTCCGTCGCTCCGCCTGCTTCGACCAGTCGGTCGGAGCCTCATCGCATCCATATATCCATTTTGATCGCTACATCCGCTCATCCTCCACCCTCCTACGCCATCTGATCACCCTAACCTTGGCTCGGATTTCCAATATTAGGAGATAGGTCTCTTCCCTCGCTTCGTCGGAGACACCCTTCTCATTCACCGCCGCTTCTCTTTATCTTAGGTCAAATAACCCTCACCGGAGCCTTGCTCCGAGTTCGAGCTTTACCTTGCAGGGCTTTGCATGCGTGGAAACACCCCATACCACCATAGACACGCCTCGCCGGAGCTCGCCCAGGTCCCAACCGTCGACAAGAAGATCTGACCGTCGGCGAGCCCATCCGACCGGTTCATCCGATGCGGAGGAGCCCCCCGATTCGTTTGCTACTATCTGATCATTCATCGGATTCGCCGATCTTCCCTTGGTGCTCCGGTGAACTTCGCCCAGGCGCTGTTCTTCCAGAGCCTCTCCCCGTTGTTGGATCGACTCCTTCGCCCAGACGCCATCCTCGTTGTCCATTCACAGCAGTTGTCAGGCTGTTAGATGTCAGATATAACATCCCCCGTACTGCCCACGTCTCCGATACCCGATAACCGTTGGATCTGACAGCTGATAGAGCCACAGCCGCACATCCTCGCCCACTCGACAGCCGCCACCTATCCACCCCACGCGTAGCGCACGTGCTGCATGGGTAATTTGCTCAGTTCCCCCTGCGTTTATTCCAGTTTCTCTTTTAGTCTGTAAAATAAAAAGTATACAGTGGACCATTTTGCATGTTAACACCCGTAGTTTTAGATATTTGCATTTCATTCCTGCCTGTGTGGACCCACGTGTGTCGTCACATATTATTTGGGTTATTTGCAGTATGTACCTTGGATTTCTTTACTGTTATGGTTTGAGTTTTAGTTTTCATATTTGCAAGCATACCCTTGTGCGTACAGATTTTTGACATGTGCTGATATTTGTGTGAAAATTGCAGTTTCAACCCTAGACTTTTCTTACGTGTTATTATTTGGTTCCAGGACTTAAGTTATTTGTATATTGGTCCCTTGTGCTGTGTATTTTATCATTTCATCATCTTTATTCTATCATTTTGGCACCAAAAACCCTAGCAAATGCTTGAAAATACCCTTAAATAGAGCATCTTAGCATTCATGCATGTGCATCACAATAGTGTATAAAGTACTGTAATTAAGGCCAAAATTATAGAATAAATAAAGAAAAGAAAAAGAATAAAATATTGTAAATATTTTATGACCCAAAACCCCCGAGACCTAGGCATCTTGATGAATAGGTCGACAAGGAATAAAGTAGGGGGAGATAAGGTCAGAAATACAGAGAAAATACCTTTAAATTCTATTCATTCTTTATTCGTTTTGGGACCTATTTTTTGTTCCACTTTTTATACATCAAATAAAGAAACTTTGTACATAAAAGTTGTAGATAAATTAATAAAGAAAAATACAAAATTGATTTCACAGAAAAATAATGTACAGATAAAAAGTTATGGTCTTAATAAGATTCCAGAATGCCAACTTCCCAGACCCGTATCTCACAAACGGAAACTCCAAATGCAGCATACTCACCTTTAATTGTATATAGAAGAAAATAAGCTAATTAATGGCGGTGGTTTCGCATTTAGCGGAGCTACGGTTTGAAAGTTGACTTTTGGACCCCTATTGTATACTTGTACTGAATAAAATATTCAATTTATTCTTTATTCATTATTTATTCATTTTTATATTTTTATAATTTTGTAAATATTACTTATAATATATATGTGCATTAAAATTAAAATAAAATGCAAAGAAAAATAAAAATAAAAATACTTGTATAAAGACTACATAGGTATACTGCCTATATCTATACCTGTACAAAATACTCTTAGATTTTATTAAATATACAAAATACATCAATAAAATAAAATAAAAATATATTTATGTGTATAAAAGTATTTTATAATTTTATAAAATTATAAACAAAATTAAAGAAATTAAAATACACAAAATAAAAATAAAATACTAAACTACATAGGTATTATACCTATATAGGGTTAAAAAGGCAACTTGTAAAAATAAATCTCATAAAAATAAATAAAAATCAGAATAAAATACTACATAAAATTTTAAGCATTTTTTAATTTTATAACTTTTAATTAATTCGGCCATTTAGTATTTTAAAATGAATTAACAAAAGATTTTCTCCAGGGTTTTTCCTGGTTGGTCCACGTTGACCAACCAGGGGGCTCGGATAGTTGACCTGGGTCAACTATCTGACCTGCACCCATAGGCTGTGTCAGACTATGTTTGACCCCTGTTTTCACTTTTTTTTCGAGGAGCGATCTTTCCTCTTTTCGACTCAAATCTCCTGCAAAATCCTTCCTCGCTGGACCGTCTTGCACGCCTAGTGTTTGCATCGGGACGTGCATCACGCCAACCACCTCCGCACCTCGTTCTTCCTCCTCTGACCATCAACCCTTTAAAACCTAAAGCCAACTTCCTTTTGAATTTTGAACTGCATTGTACCAAGTTTTCGTCCACCTGAGGGCCGAGTGAGAAGCTGTTGGTGACAGCATCAGCTCTCCATCGTCCAAGCGGAGGAAGAACCACATCTCAGGCGTGTTCCGCACCTCCGGCAGCCGCCGTCGAGGTACCCCTTTCCCTCGCCCAATCTGGGCTTGAGGCAGCTTTATCTCCTATATTTTCGTTTGCATTTCATCCCTTATCGTCTCGCGCTTCATTTCCCCCATTTATTCGTTTCAATCGTGGGTCGATTCGCCCAATCACCCCTCGCCGAAGCTATCTCCGACCACAGTTGTCCTCAGCGCCACTCCCATCCATCGTTCACGCATCCCCACGCCTCCGCGAGGTCCAGGCAATTTGCCCTGGGCCTTTTCACCATTTCTTGCAGGTCAAAGAGCACTGAACGCACCTGGAGAGCATTTTGCGATCTTCGCCGGAGATACCTGGAGCTTGGAGCTCCGCCGCCTCCGCACCTGCACCTCGACGCTTCTCCGACTAATCCGAGCCCTCCAGACCATAGAGTGACCTTCCGGGAGTCTGCAGCTCCATTTTGGAGCCCATCCACAGCCTGAGGAGCGAGATTGGAGTCAGGGAAGTGCGCCTCCGCCGGTGCTCTTCCCTGTTCTTCCTCCTCGCTTTTCCATCGTCTGATCGAGCCGCAGCTCCAGATCCAACATCGGTCGTCCGATCCATCCTCGCCAGTACCGTCCGATTCTTCCCCGCGATCTAATCTCAGCCGGACATCTGCGAAGCGTCATCGGCCGTCCTCTGAGCGCCACATGTTCAAGTGAAATCACCCCCGCCGTTGGATCGCGCGCAAATAGGGGTATTTTGCATCTTAACCCCTGCGCCTTTTTGCATTTAGATTTAATACTTAAATCTGCACCTGTAGTTTAAAAACCTGGGGCTATTTGCATCTCGACCTTTGGATTATTGTAATATTACAGGGATACTCCTGCCAGGTCACGTGTGAAAGCACGTGGGGTGGCATTTTTGTAGGGAACCCCCTCCGGGTTTTGACATTTGTATTCAGTCCTTAAAGTTGCCTATTAAGAGTAATAGTTTTGGATATTTTGCATTCAAGACCCTCTAGGTTTTTGTATTCGCACTCTTACCCCTTCCAGGCGCGTGCAAGTCACGCGCCCTGGTGGGTAAATTGCTCAGACACCCTTGCTGGTTTTGTTATTTATTTTTAACCCATTAAATGCGAGTTTTAGTATAAACTTTTGTGGAGATTTTGCATGTGTACCCCTGGTTGTTTTAATATTTGCACAACTGCCCCTGCCAGGCCTGTTTAGTGATTGGATGCTTGTTGTAATTATTTGGAATATCATTTTAAGTCCAAAAATTCCACAAAAATAGGGCTAAGCTCCTGGACATGTGTACTTTAACGCTATCATTTTAGTTTTTGATTTTCTTTCAATCTATATTTATTAAACATCAAAAACTTACTTTTTATGCACTGTCTAGCTTAGAAAATGCCAAAAAATATTAAAACCTCTCCAAAAATTCCAAAAACATTACCTAGTGTCTATTTTATCCTATTTTAGTGTCAATCCAAAAATCATTAAAATTCTCAAAAGAAAAGCACTAAAAATTTAAAAACAATCAAAAACTTCAAAAAAATAGATAAAATCAAAGAAAAATCCAAAAAATACAAACTCAGGTTCTGTGTATCACTTATTTTGTTCTTTTTATTTGAAAAATAGTGTGAAAATTTTTAGTTACTGGTTGCTACTTTTAAATCTCATTTTACTCACAGCCAGCACCTTTTGCACTGTTTTGCTTTATTTCAGTATTTAAAAATACCAAAAACACCTTGAAAAATCTCCAAAAATCACAAAAACAGTAGAAAATTTAAAAATATCAAAAACAATTTATTTCTGAATTTTTGGTTATTTTTGCACATTTTTATAAATACTTTAGCTTGTCTTTTATTATATTGTCTTTACTTTCCAATATTGAAAAAGAAACAAAAAAATATATATAAAATATAAAATTATAAAAATCAGAAAATTAAAAATCAAAATACAAAATTGAAAATTAAATTAAAAATAAAAAAAATTTAAAAAAAACCCACAAAAAATTGCTTTGTTTGCTTGCTTAGTGTAGACATATCACACACACACTTGAGCACATTTGCTTGAACTACCCTGCTTGCTCCCTGTGTTCGAACTCTCTACATACTTGCACCTATACATCTTTTATGTAGAGTTAAAAATAAATTTGACTCCACATTTGCTTGTCATTGTTTGATATTTGATTGTGGGTTCATTGTTGATTAATCATATTTTATTGTGGGTCGCCACAGCGACGTATTTAGACCCTCAATAAAGTGTGGTTAAATCAAATGGCGCTGTTGCCGGGGAGCAACAGCGAGTAGTTCACATTTTGTTTGATTGTGTGATTGTTTACCATAGTATTATTTTCCATCTCTTACATTTTTGATATATCTTGTTGAGCTATCTGACCGTCTCTTTTCTTGTCTTCTTGCGAGGGACCGCGGAGCAAGGCGGATTGCTTAGGTGATTCGGAGCATCCTTGGGAAGCGGAGCAGGCCTTCTTAGGTCACGCCGGCAGGAGAGAGCAGGAGGAGTGAGGGAGAGTGATTAGATTAGCTTACATTTATTTTTGTGAGAGAGAGAGACTATTAATTTGTAATAATACAGGGACATTTGGACTCTTGGACACTTAGACACTATCGGGCCTAATTTCCGGGTGTTTGTTCACCCGGGGGCTCACCGCGGTTTTTATCGCGTTTTATCGCCGTCATTTTCCGGTTTGTTTTCATTTTTCACTTTCTTTTGTGGATTGAGCTCTTAGTTCTAGGTCCTGCTTGATTCGATTAGAATAGGTCCAAACACCTAATTATCTTTGCATGCTCCTATAGATTCGCATTTGGACTTAGACTAATTAAACAGTTAGCCAGTAGCTTCCGATCCACGCGCCGCGAGCTCACACCCGAACAAGCGCTTTCTCCTAACTCAAATGTGTTGAGCAGAGGAGGGGTGAGCCTAGACCGGACACTCGGATTAGGAGTTAATAGCTAGCTTGTGGTTCTTCACGCTAGCAGTTGCCTGTTCTAGGACGATTTCCTCTTGCATATCGCCATATAGCATAGGTTTAAAAATTCTGCTTTGCATCCCGCATGGAGAGAGCTGGGATTCGCTGTAAGTCTTCTTACTTTGCATACATCATCTAGGCACAAAGGTGAGATTTCCACCTTGGTGTCGACTTGCACGGCTTTTCCGACTCTGTTCTCCCTCTGTTTTTGGAACAAAGTAGGATCAAGAAAATACAAAAAAAACGTTAGGCGCTTGTTTGAATCTACTCAAAAGAAGCGATAACACCAAAAAAATTAAAAAAGGGACTGCTAAAGAAAACTTGACCAAAATAAAATCGGTAATTGGATTCATTGCTTGGGGAGAGTAACACCCTCACTTGTCTTCAGGTTGCATGGGAAGGTCTCCTTCCAAGTGAGGTGAGCGCTTCATAAGGATTAGAGCCCAAAACCCAACTTGTGGCTGCCTTGTGTATCGCCTGGATTTCCGAAGTATTGGCGCTACTATCGTACGTAGTCGAGTAGGGCTTGGTCGCCATTGGTGACTCGATATTGTGTGAGCACCGACCTTGTCCGAAGTCCCGAGCTTAGGCCACGCCTTCACGGGTGTGTCTGTCTCACCGGCTGCGTCCGAGTAGGACCTTGTACGCTCACGGGTGATTCTGTTGCGAGCAAGGTTCGAAGTATCGGTTTCGCCTATCGGCTTCCTCCCTCTATTTCTTTGGCTGAGTAGGGATCCAGGAAGGGTTACAAGGACCTCAAAAAGCGCAAGTTACAGGTTACACAGGAGGAGGACAAGTACGGGGACACTTTCTTGGCAGTACTCTCACTCCTATAGGCGTAGCGTTCTAAGGACTCGTGACAAGATAAATACCTGAAAACAAGCTAAAATTGACAAGATAAAAGCCGAACCTTCACGGCTTCACGTGTTGAGTTGGTGAATTCACCCTTGCTTTGCGTTTGATTGCTAGATTTATTTAGGTCAAGATCAAAAACACCGCACAATTGTGCACAATTTTGTTGCATATCATCTTCTTCTCTTGCATTATCCCCACTCTTCTCGAATAATCAAGATGATGGGACGGAGATCTCTTAGGCCGACTTTGTCGGCACCGCTATCTAGCACTCCTCCTTACTCATCTAGGAATGCCTCGGAGAGTCCGCTCTCCGAGCCCGAGTTCACATCCACCCTGTTCCCCCTCGACCACCCTTCCCATTCTCCTTCTCTCAGTCCAATTGTGTCAGAATTCAGTGCATCACAGAGTTCGGCTCATTCAACAGCACCTGAGATGGCCTCTTTTGCTTTTTCAGAAAATCCAGCAATGGCAGACAGAGGCGAGCACCCAGATGACCACGATCACCCTCCATTCATAATCGATCAGGTGGCCATCAACAATTCCTTGCTAGCGTCCCTGGAAAATATGCAGAGACAGATCCGTGACCAGGGAACATTCATGGGTGATCTGATGAGAGAAATAGCGCAGATGAGAGAGAACCGACCTGGAGGAGGCGGTGGCGGAGAAGGAGGAGGACCCGATGTAGGAGGAGGCGATCCAGACGTTGAGCCACCGCCGCAGACCATCATGAGGGAGTTGCACAACCCAGCTGCATCCCTCACTCACCGGTGGATCAGACTCCCGCCCATTCATGGAGATTTCGAGCTTCGGCCCCACACGATCCAACTGCTACCCAAGTTTCACGGGTTGCCGACCGAAGAGCCGCACCTCCACCTCCAGGAATTTGAGATGATTTGCAGCACTATCCATGATCGGTTGATGACCGAGGACACCATTAAGATGATCGCCTTCCCGTTCTCTTTGGTTGATAGAGCCGCATATTGGCTCAAGCACCTTGGGCGATTCGTCGACACCTGGGCAGATCTCCGGACCGCATACCTAAAGAAGTACTACCCGCTCGGCCGGACCAACGCAGCTCGAGCCATGATCAGCAATTTCGTCATGATCCCAAATGAACAGTTCCATGAATCCTGGGATCGATTCAAAGAGCTCATTGACCGGTGTCCGCACCATGATATCTCCAAGCCCAATCTCGTACAGAGTTTCTTCTGTGGGCTGACATCGGAGCTGCAGGGGCTAGTGAACGCCTCTTGCGGTGGGTCTTATTTCTCCAAGGGAGAAGACGACGTCTGGGCCATCTACGAAGGCATGGCAGAAAACTCCACAGTGATGGCCCAGGCCCGTGTCTATACACAGCAGAAGCCCCCGCAAGGAGCGGGATCATTTTAGAGGATCGCCCGCATCGATGCCGGTCCCAACACAACGTCGGTAGCCGCAGCCCAAGCCGAATCAGCCGCAGCCGACATGGGCATAATTAGTGAGAAGTTGGACCGCATGGAGATCCTCGAGAAGAAGCAAAACCAAGGTCTTGCTCATATGGACCTTCTCACCAAGACCATGAGTGACCTGAAAACTCAAATCCTATGCATTCAGGAAGCACAAGCTCACGCCCAACAGCCTCCCAGGTCACGGGTTGACTCCGGCAGTAGCAGTTCCAACCAACCTTCTACCTCGTACCGACAGGTGAATCATATCCAGGCAGAGCCGGTTCCACTACTGCAGTACCATCCAGAGCAACTGCCGTCTCAGGAGACTCAGATGGTGGTCTATCAGCCGGAGCAGCCACTGGCAGTTCTTCCTCCACCTTCCTTTGAGCAGGAGCCATTGATGGAAGTCAACGGGATTTGGTATGACCGATACCCTCAACCCGCAATTCGTAGGGATCACCCCGGATTCCGTTGGGGCAATGGAGGATCCTCATCCCAGCAGCATCCTCCTACTCAAGGACAGCAGAACAGCCAGCCGACACAGCAGCAACAGCCCCAGTATGCCCATCCGCAACAATACCAGAGTGGTCCTCGTCCCTCCTATCAGGGACAACAGTGGAGGCAGCGCCAGCCGCCTCAGCAGTCTTATCACCAACCTTCCCCCCAGTATCAGCAGCAACACCAGCAGCAGCAGCCCCATTTCCAGCAGGGACAGACATCCGGTTCTCAGGGTCCAGCCTATGAGAACCCAGCCCTCGATGATCTTGCCCGCTTGCTATCTGAACAACGAGCATCTTTCAGGCAAGAAATGGATGAATTCCGGCAGGAGATGCGGGATATCATCAAAGGCAAGGCCGCCATACCCGCTCAGATCGAACCTAATCCTAATAATCTAAAAAGAAAATCTGAGCAGGTAGAGTTCACAGAGGATACCTCTCCTAGTGACGATTTGAATGATATGTCCTATTCTTTGAATGATGCTGATTTTGTGACTACTAGGAGCGGTAGGATGCCAGCCGGCGGCGCCTCTTCTGAGCGACAACCAGATGCTGAACCAGGAGCGCCAGAGGAGCAGACTAGCGGTACTGATGCCGCTAAAGATGATGTTGAAGACGGTGGCGCTGATGCCACCAATGATGGAGGCCAGGACGACGGTGCTGATGCCGTCGAGAGACCAGATGCAGACGGTGGTGCTGAAGCCACCATTTTGGATGATGAACCAGAGCGCGGTGCTGATGCTGCAAAGACCGGTGCTAGTGGTGGTACTGAGGCCACCACATCTACTTTTGTTGAGCCATCATCTGTGATGTTGCCACATTTTGTATCTAGAGACTGTGGGAACAAAAACAAAAACAACAATATGAATAAAGGAAAGGTTTCTGTTCAAATTGCGGATCCATATGTGGTGAATGATGATTATTGTATGGATTCTCCATCTTCACAGGCATAGGGACCGATTCCTAGTCCTCCATCTGAGGAGGCCCCTACCATACCCTTTCCCGAAGCACTCCGTCGGGCAAGGGGAAACAAAAAAGAAAATCCAAAAAAGAGCCAACAAGTAGAGTTCTGCAACGAAATGATTGATAGATTTCACATTCAGCTGACTCTCCGGGAAGCATTTGAGCATATCCCCTTCTTCAAAAAGAACTTGAAAGAGACAACTACTGTTCGAAGGAAGAAGAGGCACAGAGATCAAATCCATATGCTCACTCATGACACATGTTGCATCATCCAGAACAAGCTGCCAGTCAAGCGACCAGACGCAGGAGCTCCCTATGTCCGATGCAAGAATCAGGAGCAGCAGTTTGATCGTACTCTATTAGACAGCGGCTCTTCAACCTCCTTCCGGCAGCCTTACTCAAGCAGTTCGAGTTTGGCCCTCTTCTTCGAAGCAGAACGGTCCTTCAGTTTGCTGATAGGTCGATTAAGAGGCTGAAGGGGCTATTGAAAGACGTGGTCGTTACCATTCAGGGCCTGAAATTCCCCGTGGACTTCGTTGTGTTGGACATGGAGATCCCTGAGTCGGTAACTGATGCCCCCATCATTCTCGGACGTCCATTCTTGGCCACAGCCAAGGCGGTGACCGACCATGATAGTGGGAAGGTATGCTTTCGCGTAGAGGGCGAAACCATACAAATAGAGACGATCGAAGAGATCAGAGCCAGAGAGGTAGAGTGCTCCGAGCAGTCCAGTGAAGCAGCGCAGATGACAGAGGAGGAGCTAGACATCCACCAGGTCTGTGATTTTGAGATGACTGATGATGAATCCAACTGGAAAGATCCTGTAGCACCAACCCTCGCCTTGCCTACAGATTCACTATATCTCAAGCTCATGGCAGTCGAGAGCCGGGAGAGCACATCCCTAGATGAGGATATCTCTGAGGCTGACAGTGTTGTGATGAGTGGTGCTGAGGAATTTCAATCATGCTCATCTTCTTCAGATCCCTCGGATTCAGACATTGACTGGGATGACTTTGATGATTATTTGCCGTGTCTGATTCCTTTTGAGCCAGCAGCCGTGACAGAGTGCGAGCCAGTGCAGTTTATTGATGAATCAGCAGGCCGCCCTTCGTCAGAAATTCATGCAGAGCGAGAGTTCTCCCATGCAGACTTGGTCGCATTTGCACAGACATATCAGAAGCCAGATCTGCCACCTCCCAGTTGTCCCGAACGGAAACCTCTGCCGCAGTCGTTGAAATACAGATTCCTTGCAGGTGAACCAGAAATGCACCCAGTCATTATCTCAGCAGATTTGACTGGAGAGCAAGAATCTCGTCTGATGGAGGTTCTTGAAAGAAACCGCAAGGCAATAGGATGGAATATAGCCGATCTCCATGGGTTGAGCCCTAATCTTTGCTCCCACCACATTTATCTCGAGGACAACGCTAGGCCGTCGCGTGAGTTCCAACGACGGCTGAACCCGAATCTTCGAGACGTTGTCATGAAAGAAATTTCCAAGTGGTGGAGCGCCGATTTCATCTACCCCATCTCCGACTCTAAATGGGTTAGTCCACTCCATGTGGTACCCAAGAAAACGGGTATCACTACAGTTGTCAATGAGTTTAGAGAGGAGATCGCGACCAGAGTACCGACTTCTTGGAGGGTCTGTGTGGACTACAGGCGATTGAATGAGGCCACCAAGAAGGATCACTTCCCGCTACCCTTCATTGATCAGATTATCGAGCGGTTAGCCGGGAAGAGTCATTACTGCTTTCTTGATGGGTACTCTGGATACAATCAAGTGGCCATTGCACCCGAAGACTAGGAGAAAACGACATTCACTTTTCCGTTTGGGACTTATGCTTTCAGACGGATGCCCTTTGGTCTATGTAACGCTCCGGCGACATTCCAAAGGTGCATGTTGTCCATCTTCTCGAACATGGTGGGTGACTGTTTAGAGGTCTTCATGGATGATTTCTCGGTCTACGGCGACGGGTTTGATGCTTGTCTTGACTGCCTAGACCGTGTGCTTCAGCGCTGCATTCAGGTTAATCTTGTTTTATCCTGGGAGAAGAGTCATTTTATGGTGACTCAAGGGACGGTCCTTGGTCATATCGTCTCCAACAGGGGCATGGAGGTCGATCCGGCTAAGGTGGACATCATCAGAAAACTCAATCCGCCGTCCAATTTGCGTCAGTTACGGTCTTTTCTGGGGCATGTCGGTTTCTACCGACGGTTCATTCAGGACTTCAGTCGAATTGCCCGACCGCTCACGGACTTGTTGACCAAAGACACCGAGTTTATTGTTAATGATAAGTGTCTTGAATCATTTGAGACTCTCAAGAATATGGTTGTTTCAGCTCCTGTCCTTCAGCCACCCGATTGGTCTCTTCCATTCGAGATCATGACGGATGCTTCAGATTTTGCCGTTGGGGCTGTGCTTGGACAGAGGAGGGATGGTTTACCTTTTGCCATTCACTACGCCAGCCGGACGTTGTATGCCGCGCAGCGGAATTATACTGTGACTGAGAAAGAGATGCTGGCCGTAGTTTTCGCTCTTGATAAGTATCGATCATATATTCTCGGATCTAGAGTGACCATATACACTGATCATACCGCCATCCGGTACTTAATGGCTAAGAAGGATGCCAAAGCACGTCTCACCAGATGGATCCTTCTACTCCAGGAATTTGATATTGAGATTAAGGACAAGCCTGGAGTCAAGAATGTGGTGGCGGATCATCTCTCCAGATTGGAGAATCTTGAGGAATCTGAGTCCAGCGCACCTATCACAGAGACATTTCCAGATGAGGCGATCTTGGTTGTCACCTCGCTCCCATGGTACGCTGACATTGTGAATTATCTTGTTGCCAAAACGGTTCCACAAGGTTGGCCCCGGCAGAAACTCGAGACCTTCCTGGCGAAGGCCAAGTTTTACCATTGGGAGGATCCCATCCTTTATCATGAAGGAGGGGACAGTATCTGGAGAAGGTGCATTCCTCAAGAAGAGCATCATAGCGTCCTCACATACTGCCACAAGCTTGAGGCAGGAGGACATCATTCTGGGAAAAGGACAGCACAGAAGGTGCTTCAATCCGGCCTATGGTGGCCTACTCTCTTCAAGGATTCTGATGAGTTCGTGAAGAGATGTACTGACTGTCAGAAAATGGGAACCTGCGGACAGAGAGACATGATGCCCATGCAACCCATTCACTTTTGTGAGGTTTTTGATGCATGGGGAATTGATTTCATGGGCCCATTTCCTAAAAGTCAGGGATTCGAGCGTATTTTGCTCGCTGTAGATTATGTCAGCTGATGGGTTGAGGCCATCCCCGCCCGAGCCGCAGATGCTAAAACCGTTTGCAAATTTTTGAGGAGAAATATCATTTCACGGTTCGGGGTACCTAGAGTCTTGATTTCAGACGGGGGGTCTCACTTCATCAATGACAAAGTCAGGGCCCTTGTAGACGAGTTCGGCATTGACCATCGGGTTGCCACTCCTTATCACCCTCAGACTAATGGTCTTGCCGAAGTATCGAATAGGGAGATAAAGACTATCTTGCAGAAAGTTGTCCGCCCAGACCGAAAGGATTGGTCACAACATTTGGACTCGGTCTTATGGGCTTATCGGACTTCTTTCAAAATCCATTGGGGACATCTCCCTTTCGTCTCGTCTATGGCAAGTCGTGCCATTTGCCAGTGGAGATCAAGCATAAATCTTTTTGGGCAGTTACTGAGTTGCTTCTAGACCCCGAGAGTATAGGAGAACAGAGAAGAGCTGAATTGGCAGCCCTGGAGGAACTTAGAGATACAGCCTTTTCGAACAGCTTACAGTACAAAGAGAAAGTGAAAACATGGCACGATTCGCATATCAGCCATAAACAGTTTGAGCCAGATCAGAGAGTATGGTTGTTTGATTCCAGGCTGAAATTATTCCCAGGGAAATTGCAGAGCAAGTGGAAAGGCCCGTACGTGGTCAGGAAGGTACATGACAATGGCAGCATCGACATATCCGAACCGTCATCTTCCTCTACCTTCCGCGTCAATGGTCAATGCTTGAAACTATATCTTGATCATGATCCGCCGACCATTGACGTTGCCCCCATTCTTCTGGTATGAGATGTGTCCTTTGACTCTCATCATCTACATCTCATACATGGTGATCAATTCTATCTTCCGTTGTACAGATCAATCTTTTTATATCACTCTGTTGTCTGTTGATTTATTTTCTTACTTTCTTCTTTTCTTCTTTTCCTTTTCTATCTTCTTCATCTACCGAAAAGGTGTTGCCCTTGTAGACAGTTTTCCATACTTAGGACGTACTTTGTCCTAAGTATAGGGGGGCGTGCACCCCGAGTTTTTCTATTCTTTTCGATCCTCTCCATTGTCTCCTCTTCTTGTCTATACTTAGGGATATCTTACCCTAAGTATAGGGGAAGACAATCTGGGTACGATCTGTTCATTCCCACCCTTGACCCTCCCTGCGTTGTGTACAGTCTGCTATACTTAGGATTATTTGGTCCTAAGTATAGGGGGGACGGTCAACTTCTCATTCTTTGATTCATTTCTTTATTCCTTTATTATTTAGACTTGTCTATACTTAGTACGAGTTATGTCTTCTCTTTTCTCTCCGATCTATGAGGACATAGCTCAAGCTAAGTATAGGGGGGTCGTATATACTACGTATATACTTTAGCCATAACTCGTACTTTCGTCTTTTCCTAATAAATATGGCTAAAAATTCTTTAAAATTCATTAAAAATCCTTAATAAAAAGATGTGATTATTCCTCAAATTCTTTTTTTTAATTACTGATTAATAAATCAGGTGAAAACGTTTTTTGCAAAATGTTTGAAAAATAGTTTGAAAATCTTTGTGAACATTTATTGAAAACTATTGTGAAAATATTTTGTTACATGTTTTCAACCTGTGTAAAATGTGTGGATTGTAAAATTTCTTTTCTTTGTGTGAAATAAAATGTTTGAAAAATGATTTGCAAATGGTTTGAAAAATGGTTGCAAAAAATGTTTTCAAAAACCTATATATACTGTTTTGAAAGCCTTTGCAAAATGATTTTCAAATGTGTGTAAAATGTTTGTAAAAACTATTTTGGACTATAGTTTTCAAGAATTGTGTGTAAATGGTTTTCAAATAAGTTTGAGGAATATACACATCACACCAAAACCCACTATATGAATATATGTATAAAATTGATCACTTACCCTTGTAAATTCTTAAAATCCATTTCTTGTTTATATGAAGAAGCACTCCCGTGTACATATGTTCACCTAGTTTTTAGCCAAAACTTTTTGTTTTCAAAAATTCCCAAAAACATTTGCAAAACTAAAATTCCAAAAACATTTGAAAAATCTTTTTGAAAAATACAAAAAAATTGCATATGCATCATCATCATCTTTTCAAAAATCCATAAAAAGTTCAAAATCTTGAAAATTGCATCACAAAAATATTTTCTGCATTGCATTGCATAGCATTCGCATTTTTCGGATTGAGTTTGATAATTGAACGGGTCTAAGTAAAATCCGAAGATTGGAGCTTGATTGGACCTTATAATCTACCTAATAACAGGAACCTTATAGGAACTGGGTTTGAGGTACTTCAGGTCTAGTTGACTTAATTCTTTGAGGATCACGGGACTTAGTTCAATGGATTCTTGATTGCCTAAGTAGAGTATTTCGGAGCACACACATGACTCTTGTTGATAATGACCTAACTTGGACACCTGCACCTTTCACATGGCTCAACTCAGTTGGAGTGGTGAGGGGATTGGATTTACCGGTATGAGACGCACACAAGTGGAAACATTTATCCTCCTCCAGGGAGGGAAGTGCACCCCAACCCGTCCAGTGATTAGGAAGTCTAAAGACAGGAGGCTGTGGGTTGCAATAAAGCTTCAAAAGAGGGATAGTCTACCCGCTCAAGAGGAAAAACTCCTTATGTAAATGCTGTTGTATATAGTATTCAAAAAAAAAAAAAGGGTTCAGGCTTGTACAAAAATAAAAAGCCTGTAAGTATGTACAAAGTCAATAAGTAAGCTTGAGCATCAAAGTCATATCATGTGAGCCTGCAGCAGGATGACTTGACTACACTGGTCTTGCATCCCGGGATAGGTAGCTACACTGGCTACCGTCCATTCTTCTCTCCACCCCCTCCTCTTGAGCTGGTTGCCACTTGAACTTAGAAGGGAATACCCCGCTCCTCGAGGATGGAGTTGCTGGATTGGGGAATCATTGGGTTGTCATACTGGAGAAGTCAGTTTCTTTGTCATTCTAGTTGGGGAGAGCCACCATCACTTACACTGTACAAGTCAGATTCATAGTCGTAAGAGTTTGCGTACGAATTGAGATATTTCTGACCTGGCTATTGAGGAGACTTGGGCAGAGTTTTGGGATTCTCAGGGACTGTTGGATTTCAAATTCAGTTCTCAATAAGGTTCCGCCCGCACTAAAATTCCAAAGGTCTGACTTAAGCTCCAAACTTTGATTTTGCGAAGACAAGTCTGATAATCGAATAAAATCCAAGTTCTTCTTTCTCTTTTCTTTCTTTTTCTTTTGCACTTATTGCATAAGTGTTTGCTAGGGACTAGCAAAGGTAAAGTATAGGGGGATGATGAATCCACATTTCATCATCTTTATTCTATCATTTTGGCACCAAAAACCCTAGCAAATGCTTGAAAATACCCTTAAATAGAGCATCTTAGCATTCATGCATGTGCATCACAATAGTGTATAAAGTACTGTAATTAAGGCCAAAATTATAGAATAAATAAAGAAAAGAAAAAGAATAAAATATTGTAAATATTTTATGACTCAAAACCCCCGAGACCTAGGCATCTTGATGAATAGGTCGACAAGGAATAAAGTAGGGGGAGATAAGGTCAGAAATACAGAGAAAATATCTTTAAATTCTATTCATTCTTTATTCATTTTGGGACCTATTTTTGATTCCACTTTTTATACATCAAATAAAGAAACTTTATACATAAAAGTTGTAGATAAATTAATAAAGAAAAATACAAAATTGATTTCACAGAAATATAATGTACAGATAAAAAGTTATGGTCTTAATAAGATTCCAGAATGCCAACTTCCCAGACCCGTATCTCACAAACGGAAACTCCAAATGCAGCATACTCACCTTTAATTGTATATAGAAGAAAATAAGCTAATTAATGGCGGTGGTTTCGCATTTGACGGAGCTACGGTTTGAAAGTTGACTTTTGGACCCCTATTGTATACTTGTACTGAATAAAATATTCAATTTATTCTTTATTCATTATTTATTCATTTTTATATTTTTATAATTTTGTAAATATTACTTATAATATATATGTGCATTAAAATTAAAATAAAATGCAAAGAAAAATAAAAATAAAAATACTTGTATAAAGACTACATAGGTATACTGCCTATATCTATACCTGTACAAAATACTCTTAGATTTTATTAAATATACAATATACATCAATAAAATAAAATAAAAATATATTTATGTGTATAAAAGTATTTTATAATTTTATAAAATTATAAAACAAAATTAAAGAAATTAAAATACACAAAATAAAAATAAAATACTAAACTACATAGGTATTATACCTATATAGGGTTAAAAAGGCAACTTGTAAAAATAAATCTCATAAAAATAAATAAAAATCAGAAAAATACTACATAAAATTTTAAGCATTTTTTTATTTTATAAATTTTAATTAATTCGGCCATTTAGTATTTTAAAATGAATTAACAAAAGATTTTCTCCAGGGTTTTTCCTGGTTGGTCCACGTGGACCAACCAGGGGGCTCGGATAGTTGACCTGGGTCAACTATCTGACCTGCACCCATAGGCTGTGTCAGACTATGTTTGACCCCCGTTTTCACTTTTTTTTCGAGGAGCGATCTTTCATCTTTTCGATTCAAATCTCCTGCAAAATCCTTCCTCGCTGGACCGTCTTGCACGCCTAGTGTTTGCATCGGGACGTGCATCACGCCAACCACCTCCGCACCTCGTTCTTCCTCCTCTGACCGTCAACCCTTTAAAACCTAAAGCCAACTTCCTTTTGAATTTTGAACCGTATTGTACCAAGTTTTCGTCCACCTGAGGGCCGAGTGAGAAGCTGTTGGTGACAGCATCAGCTCTCCATCGTCCAAGCGGAGGAAGAACCACATCTCAGGCGTGTTCCGCACCTCCGGCAGCCGCCGTCGAGGTACCCCTTTCCCTCGCCCAATCTGGGCTTGAGGCAGCTTTATCTCCTATATTTTCGTTTGCATTTCATCCCTTATCGTCTCGCGCTTCATTTCCCCCATTTATTCGTTTCAATCGTGGGTCGATTCGCCCAATCACCCCTCGCCGGAGCTATCTCCGACCACAGTTGTCCTCAGCGCCACTCCCATCCATCGATCACGCATCCCCACGCCTCCGCGAGGTCCAGGCAATTTGCCCTGGGCCTTTTCACCATTTCTTGCAGGTCAAAGAGCACTGAACGCACCTGGAGAGCATTTTGCGATCTTCGCCGGAGATACCTGGAGCTTGGAGCTCCGCCGCCTCCGCACCCGCACCTCGACGCTTCTCCGACGAATCCGAGCCCTCCAGACCATAGAGTGACCTTCCGGGAGTCTGCAGCTCCATTTTGGAGCCCATCCACAGCCTGAGGAGCGAGATTGGAGTCAGGGAAGTGCGCCTCCGCCGGTGCTCTTCCCTGTTCTTCCTCCTCGCTTTTCCATCGTCTGATCGAGCCGCAGCTCCAGATCCAACATTGGCCGTCCGATCCATCCTCGCCAGTACCGTCTGATTCTTCCCCGGGATCTAATCTCAGCCGGACATCTGCGAAGCGTCATCGGTCGTCCTCTGAGCGCCATGTGTTCAAGTGAAATCACCCCCGCCGTTGGATCGCGCGCAAATAGGGGTATTTTGCATCTTAACCCCTGCGCCTTTTTGCATTTAGATTTAATACTTAAATCTGCACCTGTAGTTTAAAAACCTGGGGCTATTTGCATCTCGACCTTTGGATTATTGTAATATTACAGGGATACTCCTGCCAGGTCACGTGTGAAAGCACGTGGGGTGGCATTTTTGTAGGGAACCCCCTCCGGGTTTTGACATTTGTATTCAGTCCTTAAAGTTTCCTATTAAGAGTAATAGTTTTGGATATTTTGCATTCAAGACCCTCTAGGTTTTTGTATTCGCACTCTTACCCCTTCCAGGCGCGTGCAAGTCACGCGCCCTGGTGGGTAAATTGCTCAGACACCCTTGCTGGTTTTGTTATTTATCTTTAACCCATTAAATGCGAGTTTTAGTATAAACTTTTGTGGAGATTTTGCATGTGTACCCCTGGTTGTTTTAATATTTGCACAACTGCCCCTGCTAGGCCTGTTTAGTGATTGGATGCTTGTTGTAATTATTTGGAATATCATTTTAAGTCCAAAAATTCCACAAAAATAGGGCTAAGCTCCTGGACATGTGTACTTGAACGCTATCATTTTAGTTTTTGATTTTCTTTCAATTTATATTTATTAAAAATCAAAAACTTACTTTTTATGCACTGTCTAGCTTAGAAAATGCCAAAAAAATATTAAACCTCTCCAAAAATTCCAAAAAAATTACCTAGTGTCTATTTTATCCTATTTTAGTGTCAGTCCAAAAATCATTAAAAATCTCAAAAGAAAAGCACTAAAAATTTAAAAACAATCAAGAACTTCAAAAAAATAGATAAAATCAAAGAAAAATCCAAAAAATACAAACTCAGGTTCTGTGTATCACTTATTTTGTTCTTTTTATTTGAAAAATAGTGTGAAAATTTTTAGTTACTGGTTGCTACTTTTAAATCTCATTTTACTCACAGCCAGCACCTTTTGCACTGTTTTGCTTTATTTCAGTATTTAAAAATACCAAAAACACCTTGAAAAATCTCCAAAAATCACAAAAACAGTAGAAAATTTAAAAATACCAAAAACAATTTATTTCTGAATTTTTGGTTATTTTTGCACATTTTTATAAATACTTTAGCTTGTCTTTTATTATATTGTCTTTACTTTCCAATATTGAAAAAGAAACAAAAATATATATATAAAATATAAAATTATAAAAATCAGAAAATTAAAAATCAAAATACAAAATTGAAAATTAAATTAAAAATAAAAAAAAATTAAAAAAAAACCCACAAAAAATTGCTTTGTTTGCTTGCTTAGTGTAGACATATCACACACACACACTTGAGCACGAATTTTTGAACTACCATGTTTGCTCCCTGTGTTCGAACTCTCTGCATACTTGTCACTTTACACCATTTGTGCAGAGTTAAAAATAAATTTGACTCCACATTTGCTTATCGTTGTTTGATACTTGATTGTGGGTTCATTGTTGATTAATCACATTTTATTGTGGGTCGCCACAGCGACGTATTTAGACCCTCGATAAATTGCGTTAAATCATTGGGTCGAGTCCATTCCCGCCCGAACTGCAGATGCTAAGACTGTGTGTTGATTTTTGAGGAAAAATATCATTTCACAGTTCGGGGTACCTAGAGTTTTGATTTCAGACGGGGGGTCTCACTTTATCAACAACAAGGTAAAGGCCCTTGCAGATGAGTTCGACATTGACCATCGTGTTGCCACTCCACATCACCCTTAGACTAATGGTCTTGCTAAAGTATCGAATATGGAGATCAAGACTATTTTACAGCAGGTAGTCTGCCCAGACCGAAAGGATTGGTCACAGCTTTTGGACTCGGTCTTGTGGGCCTATCGAACTTCCTTCAAGACACTACTAGGGACATCTCCCTTTCATCTCGTCTATGTGAAGTTGTGCCACTTGCCAGTGGAAATCAAGCACAAGTCACTATGTGTAGTTATAGAGTTATTATTGGATCCCGAGAGTATAGGAGAACATAGGAAAGCTGGGTTGGCAGCCTTGGAGGAACTGAGAGATACAGCCTTTTCGAGTAGCCTACATTACAAAGAAAATGTGAAGATATGACACAATTCTCATATCAGCCATAAACAGTTTGAGCCTGACCAGCGTGTATGGTTATTTGATTTTAGGCTGAAATTATTTCTAGGGAAATTACAGAGTAAATGGAAAGGTCCTTATGTGGTTAGAAAGGTACATGACAATGGTCGTATTGATATATCTGAGTTGTCCTCTTCCTCTACCTTTCGAGTTAACGATCAGCGCCTGAAACTATATCTAGATCATGATCCACCGATTGTTGACGTAGCCCCTATTCATCTGGTATGAGATGTGCTCTTTGACTCACACCATCTGCATCTCATACATGGTTATCATTTCCATCTTCCACTGTATAGATCCATATGTCCATATCATTCATTCATCCATTCGTTACGTCTGCTACCCTATCGTCATATTATGATTTTGCTACACTTAGGATACACCTTGTCCTAGGTATAGGGGGGTGCACACACTGAGTTGTACTATTCTATGATCCCCCCTTCTGTCTCTTCTTTTTATCTATACTCAGGGTATTTTACCCTAAGTATAGGGGGAGACAGACTGAGCTATGATTTGTTTACTCTCTTTTCTTCTTTTCTTCTTTTCTTCTCTTCTTTGTCTATCTTCTTTATCTATCACAAAGGTATCGCTCTTTTGTTGTCAGTCTTATATACTTAGGACGTACTTTGTCCTAAGTATAGGGGGGGTGGACACCTCGCGAGTTCTTCTATTTTTCGATCCTCTCCATTGTCTCGTCTTCTTGTTTATATTTAGGGATATCTTACCCTAAGTATAGGGGGAGACGGTTTGAGTATGATCTGTTCATTCCCACCCTCGACCCTCCCTGCTTTGTGTACAATCTGCTATACTTAGGATTATTTGATCCTAAGTATAGGGGGGACGGTCGACTTCTCATTAATTCATTTATTCATTCATTCTTATTCATTTATTCTTTAGACTTTTCTATACTCAGCATGAGTGATGTCATATCTGTTTCTCTCCGATCTATGAGGACATAGCTCAAGCTAAGTATAGGGGGGTCGTATATACTGTGTATATACTTTAGCCATAACTCATACTTCGTATTTTTAAATCAATATGGCTAATTATACTTATAAATTCATTAAAAATCTTAATAAAAAGATGTTGATCATTCCTCAAATTCTTTTTATATTTACTGATTAAGAAATCAGGTGAAAATATTTTTTTGCAAAATGTTTGAAAAATATTTTGAAAATCTTTGTGAAAAATCTTTTGAAAGCTATTTGAAAAACGTTTTGTTACATGTTTTCAACCTTTGTAAAATGTTTTGTTTGTAAAATTTCTTTTATTTGTGTGAAATAAAAAAAAGTTTGAAAAATAATTTGCAAATGGTTTGAAAAATGGTTGCAAAAATATTTGAAATATCTTTATATACTATTTAGAAAACCTTTGCAAAATGATTTTCAAATGTATGTACATGTTTGTAAAATTGTTTGTAAAAATTATTTTGGACTATAGTTTTTCAAAATTGTTTGTAAAATAATTTTCAAATAAGTTTTAGGAATATATACATCACACCTAAAATTCCTTATTATATATACCTATAAAATTGACCACTTACACTTGTAAATCCTTAAATTCGTTTCTTGTAAATATAAAGAAGCTTCCCCGTGTAAATAGTCTTAACCTAGTTTTTAGCCAAGAACTTTTGTTTTCAAAAATACTAAAAATATTTGCAAATTTAAAATACCAAAAACATTTGAAAAATCTTTTTGAAAAATACAAAAAAATGCATATGCATCATCTTTTCAAAAATCCATAAAAAGTTCAAAATCTTGAAAATTGAATCACAAAAATATTTTCTGCATAGCATTTGCATAGCATGTGCATTTTTCGGATTGAGTTTGATAATTGAACAAGTCTAAGTAAAATCCGAAGATTGGAGCTTGGTGGACCTTAAAATCTACCTAACTAATAGGAACCTTATAGGAACTGGAATTGAGGTACTTCAGGTCTAGATGACTTAATTCTTTAATGATCACGAGACTTGGTTCAATGGATTCTTGATTGCCTAAGTAGAGTATTTCGGAGCACACACACGACTCTTGTTGATAATGACCTAACTTGGACACCTGCACCTTTCACATGGCTCAACTCATTTGGAGTGGTGAGGGGATTGGATTTGTCGGTATGAGACGCACACAAGTGGAAACATTTGTCCTCCTCTAGGGAGGGAAGTGCACCCCAACCCGTCCAGTGATAAGGAATTCTCAAGACAGGAGAGTGTGGGTTGCAATAAAGCTTCAAAAAAGGGATAGTCTACTGGCTCAAGAGGAAAAACTCCTTATGTAAATGCTGTTGTATATAGTATTTCAAAAAAGTGGATAGGCCTGTACAAAAATAAAATGCATGCAGGAGTGTACATATGTTGTATAGTCAATAAGCAAGCCTGAGCATCAAAGTCAAATCATGTGAGCCTGTAGCTGGATGACTTGACTACACTGGTCTTGCATCCTAGGATATGTAGCTACACTGGCTACCGTTCATTCTTCTCCTCACCCCCTCCTCTTGAGCCGGTTGTTACTTGAACTTAGAAGGGAATACCCCGCTCCTCAAGGAAGGAGTTATTGGATTGGAGAATCATTGGGTTATCATACTAGAGAAGTCCATCTCTTTGTCATTCTAGTTGGGAAGAGCCACTATCACTTACACTGTATGAGTCAGATTCATAGTCGTAAGGGTTTGCGTTTGAGTTGAAATATTTCTGACCTGACTATAGAGGAGACTTGAGCAGAGTATTGGGATTCTCAAAGGCTGTTGGATTTCAAATCCGATTTCCATTAAGGTTCCGCCCGCACTAAAATTTCAAAGGTCTGACTTAAGCTCCAAGCTTTAATTTTGTGAAGATAAGTTTGATAATTAAACTTAATCCAAACTTCTTCTTTTTCTTTTCTTTGTTTTTCTTTTTCTGCATGTATTGCACAATTGTTTGCTAGGCACTAGCAAAGGCAAGAATAGGGGGATGATGAATCCACATTTCATCATCTTTATTCTATCATTTTGGCCTCAAAAATCCTATTAATGCGTGTAAATACCCTTAATTCCTGCATTTTAGCATTCATGCATGTGTGTGTAAATATTGTATAAAATATTATTTTTAAAGCCAAAATAATAGAATAAAGAAAAGAAAAGAAAAAGAATAAAATATTGTAAATATTTTATGACCCGAAACCCCGAGACCTAGGCATCTAGATGAATAGGTCGACAAGGAATAAAGTAGGGGGAGATAAGGGCCAGAACCCAATAAAAATCCCTTTTATTTAATTCATTCTTTATTCATTTTGGGACCTATTTTTAGTCCTACTTTTTATACTTCAAATAAAGAAACCTTGTAGATGAAAGTTGTAGATAACTAAATATAGAAAAATACAAAATTTACTTTACAAAAAAATAATATACAGACAAAATATTATGATCTAAATAAGATTCCGGAATCCCAACTTCCCAGACCTGTATCTCTCAAATAAAACTCAAAACGTTCAAAATCACCTTTAATTGTATATAATTTTCAATAAGCTATTTAATGGAGGTGGTTTCATATTTTTCGGAGTACGGTTTGAAAGTTGAGTTTGAACCCCTATTGTATACTTGTACCAATTAAAATATTCATTTTATTTATCATTCACTATTTTTATTTTATATTTTATAATTTTGTTAATATTATTTATAATTGATGTGTGTATTAAAAAAGGAATAAAAACCTAAATAAAACCCAAAAATAAAATACTTATACAAAACACATAGGTACAATACCTCTAAATATACTTATATAATTAATACTTATATTTATTTAATTACATAAAACACATCAGAAAAGTAAAATAAAAATATATTTAAGTTTGCAAAATTAAGTTATAAATTTATAAAATAATAAACCAAAATAAATGAATTAAATATACAAAATAAAAATAAAATAATAAAATGTATAGATGAATATACCTGTATATAACCTTTATAAGGTAACTTGTATTTTTATACCTCAAAAAAAATAAATAAAAATCACAATAAAATAGTTTAGAAAAAAATAAACATTTTTATTTAATAATCTAAAATTAATAAGATTGTTTATTAATTTTAAACGAATTAACAAAACGTTTTTTCCAAGGAATTTTCTGGTTGGTCCACGTGGACCAACCAGAAGCCTCCGTTGGTTGACCTTGGTCAACCCTATGACCGAGGTCTGGCCTGTGTCAGAACCGCATCTTTGGCCAACTTCAACCTTTTTTCGAGGCCATATCTTGCATATTCTCATGTCGATCCCTCTTTGACTTTTGTGCCTCATCCATTGCTCTTACACGCCCAAGTCTCTCCTAGGGTTGTGGACCTTTGATTCGATCGATCTAGCTCGATCTTTGGAGCACCAGAGCCACTTTGTCAAACCATTCAAATACACACCCGACCTTCCCTCCCGATTTTGAACACCTTTTGGCCACCATTTTCTCTGCCTCTTGTGCTACATCGACCCAAGGAGGTGACAACTCCCGAATCCTGCTGCCAGGCTGAACGGGGAGGAGGTCTAAGGGCGATTCCACCCACCTCCGGTGACCTTTGCCGTTGAGGTTCTTCCTCAGGTGATCCCACCTTCGAGATCCCTTCTTTTCTTCATTTTTTTGCATTTTTCATTTTCCATAGTAGTAGGCGTAGATCCCTATCATCCTTTTCGTGTTTCACCCATCGAATCACCTCGCAGCACCCTCACCGGATCTAGCTCTGGCAAGCTTCCATTTACGTCGTGCTCTGCTTTTTTCTCCCCGCTGCGGGGTCGAGGCAACTTGCCCTTGACCCTTTCACCCCTTCTCTTGCAGGTCAACGCACCTAGACACCCAGTTGGACCATTTTGCTCCCCGTCGGAGACACCTGGAGGTACTCAGCTCCGCCAACTTCGTGGATGCGCTACGACGCATCTTCGGCGGTTCTGAGGGCACCAGCTTTGAGAGGACACCTGCAGGAAGGCGCCCGACCCATTTAGAAGCTTTCATCTTCACGGAGGAGAAGGAGCGAGGCCGGGGAAGTTCGTCGTCCACAGCTTTCTTCCCCGTTCTTCATCATTGTCTTCCGGCCGTCAGTTTACAGGCCCTCTCCAGATCACATAGCCATCGTCCGATCTCCGCCAGCTGCTACCGTTCGATCAGCCTCAGAGATCTAATCTGGACCATCCGCACGAACCGTCATCGGGCCCGCTCCTGTTGCCACGTGTATTAAGTAAAGCGTCGCCTGCCATCGGATCTCGCCCGCCCAGGTATTTTGTACTTTTAACCCCGACCGTTTTTGTATTTATTTAATAGTTCATAAACTTTCATCTGTAATTCATTAGTTTTGTAATTTGCAAAACATCCCTGTATTTTTTAGTATTACACATTGACCCCTGTCCACGTCACCTCACGTGACTTGCGCATGTGGGGGGCGAGATATTTTGTGTCGGGGTCCTCGCACTTTATTGTATTTCTATTTAGTCCTCAAACATTTGCATGCAGTTATATTTTTGGCAAAATTGCGAAATATTCCTCAGGTTTTGGTTATTTGCGAATAGGTCTTCGTCAGGTCACGTGCTTCGTACACGTGAGGCTTGGTTTTTTGCAGGAAGGCCCCTGGGGGTTTGTGTATTTGTGATTGGTCCTAAAATTTTGTTAATTAGTTATATTTTTCTGGAAAAATTGCATCTGTATCCCTTGAATTTTGCATATTTACATAAATACCCCTGCTAGTAGAGTAATTTTTTTGTTTCTAGTATTTATTTCATTCATATATAAATTCAAAAAATTCCCAAAAAATAGCATAGCTTCTTGTTTCATTGCTATTTAAAGTTATATTTTTATTTTGCATTTTTATTCCATTTTAATATTTATAAAAATTCAAAAATATGCATTTTCATCTCTGTTTGCATTAGAAAATACCTAAAAATATAAAAACCCTTTGAAAAATTCCCAAAAATCATATTTTGTTTGTTTTATGTGTTCTAACTTCAGACCAAAAATCACTAAAAATATAAAAGAAAACTCCTAAAAATTACAAAACCCATAAAATCTTTATTAAAATATTAAAAATTCCTAAAAAATCCTAAAAATATAGTTTCTATTTCCTAATTTTCTCTATTTTATTATCTTTATTTTAAAATTAATTTGGGGATTTTTTTACTCTATTTAACATTTTTTATCCTCAATTTAATTATGGACTTGTATTTTATTCACTTTTTTTCAGTATTTTTGACTTTAAAAATACTAAATAAATTAGCAAAAATATAGAAAAATCACAAAAAAACTAGAAAAAATATAAAAAGCCTAAAAATATTTTATTTCATGTAGTTTAACTATTTTTACTTATTTTTATAAATACATTATTTCTCTTTTCTTATTTTTGTATAAATACTTTATTTTATAATTCAAAAGAAAAAAATATAAAATATAAAAAGAAAGTAAAAATCAGAAAATTTAAAATCAAAATATAAAAAGATAAAATATAGAAATTTAAAAACCCATAAAAATCGCATTTATAGACAAAAAAATCACACTCATTCTTGTGCATCGATTTTGCCCGATCTGTCCTGCCTGTTGCATGTGTTCGACCTCTACATACTTGCTTCTATACACATCTTTTATGTATAGTTATAATAAATTTTAACTCCACACTTTGATTTGCATTGCTTGACATTATTTGTGGGTTAATTGTTGACTTAACCTGTGTTTATTAAGGGTCACCACATCGACTATGTCTCCGCCCTGTGTGAGATACATTTAGACCCCCGATAGATCCCGGTTAATCAGTTAAGTCTGTACGTCCCAACACCTTCCACGTCCAGGTAGGTGTTGTTCCCCCATAAAGATCTTCTACTCTCCTTTGCCCAGCTCCTTGAAGTCCACCAGGCCTTCCTTCATCTTGGCGATGTGTCTGGTTGCTCTAGAGTTAATCCACCATCCGTCATTGTCCATGATGACAGAGTTGCATTCCACGACAGTCGCGAATTCCATTTTCTTCTTGCCTTTATTTTCAGGTATTTTAGAATTTCCTGGCTTCTTTTTGTTGGGGCAATTGACCTTGAAATGGCTATATTTACCGCAACCGTAGCAAGAGCCACGTGGGTATTTCCCACTCTTTCCCTTGAAATTCTCCTTGGAGGGGCCCGACCTTTTCTTCACGTGCAGGGCATTTGCTTCTTCTTCTTCCTCGACCTCAAAGATCTCAGCTTTCGATCTTTGCTTAGAGAGGTCCTGCTCAATTACTAGCTTTGCGGGTAGGTCCATCACGGACTTAATGTTGCCATTCATCCATAGAGATGTGACAACCATGTCGAATGACGGTGGGAGACTTCCTAGTATGGCTGTGATCTGCATCCTTTCCGGAATCGCGCAATCAACAGCCACAAGATCCTTGGCCATCACGATCATCTTGTTCACATGCTCGAGGATGCTTTCTGATTCCTTCATTCTACACGAGTTATACTTTTGTAGAATAAGTTGGACGCTCACTTCCGACTTGGAGTGATATTTTTCCTTAACTGCAATTCAGAGCTCATAAGCTGATTCACAAGTCTCAGATCTGAATCGGGTTCAAATCCATGTGGGTCAGGATGAAGCTCCTAGCCCTATTATCTTTCTTCTCCCAATATTCACAAGACCTAATTTCTTCCATAGTTGGATTTTCAGATAAGGTTTTGCTGGATTTATCTATAATGGAGTGTATACTATCGTGCAACAGGTCATAGTAGATCTTTTTACTCCACAACTCATAATTAGTACCATTAAGGTACTCAGTTTTTCCCATCTCAGTGGCAATGATCTTGCTTGTCATATTTGATCTCTCGGCTAGGGTTTCTGAACGAAGGGAAGCACAAAAATGGCGTGCATGCAGCTGCGGCAGCCAAGGAAGACGGCGAGCGTCGGCCTTGATGAAGGTTTTGGGGTCGGATCGCCAACGAGAGCTCTAATACCAGTGTGAGAACTTCAAGGTACGTCGTTGAAGACCTTCTTGTTGAGAGAACGTGAGAGAATGAGAGAAGGGGATGTGATAGGTAATGTGAGAGGGCTCCCTATGACGAGGTGGTTCTCGGATGATCTTCCCCTCCCGGTGGAGGTGGATACATACATACATACATACATACATACATACATACATACATACATACATATACATATATATAGGGGCGTGAACATCCTCTCGCCAAGTCTGCCCCCTCCCCCACGCCCGGCGGTTACAGACTTCTCTAAGACCTGGCCTCACCGTAACCGCCGGAGGCAGTTGTTTGACCACGCTGGTCACGCATGCCTTCTACACTATAGGGTCCTAAAACATCTGGCAGTCACATCATCGTAGTATTCAAACTTCATATGTGGGTTGAGGAATTTCAGCAAAATGAAAAGAGGTTTGCGAAAGAGGGATTTCGGAGAGGCAAGCAAAGAGGAGAGGTTGTTTGAGTTGGGTTGCATCGGTTTCGACAAATAACACGTATGACCCTTTCTCATTTATAATTATACCTAAAATTCCTATATTTTTACGAAATTCACAGTATTGTCGTTCCATTAGTCTAACATATTGGAATAAGTGTAATAAAAGGTCATTATTATGAATTTTATAAGAGTATAGGAACACACTTGTAATCATAAGAAAGTTAGGAGCGTAAATGTTATTAAAAAATCTCAGAGGATAGAAGTGTAAAATTCTCCAAATATTTTGTAAGCCTTTCATTAGTTCATGCAATAAATTGGAGATAAACATTTTTCTTGATAAAACAAGATATATGATGCTTAAGTTTACATATCATCAAGAGCTTTAATGTGCTAAATATATTTAGTTTCTATCTATGTCGAATGTCGAGAAATGGATGTAATATTTATGGCATGATAGTTATAGAAACACATATGGGCGATTATCAACAAAAAGTTATCTTGACAAGACGTATTTTTCATCTCGAATAGTCCCATTCGAGATATAATATATATATATAGCAATATTATCAAATATGTTGAAACCCTAGAAAGGGTGGAGTATTTGGGGGGAGGTTCTTCTCATTAAGTTTGTCATTTCCTTGATGTTGAAGGAAGGAAATGATCCCCCCATTAGTTAATTCATTAGTTAGTTCAACTTCCATGATGGTGACCTTCCAACAGCTTTTTAAAGATTCTAATTTTTGTTAGGTTTTTTACATTTGTGTTATGTAATTGTACTAATGCTTATCTTTTTTTGCAATAACACTTGTGCTTATGTATTCTTACAAAATTCACAGTATTGGCATTTTATTATAACGCTTATGCCCATGCATTATGTCAATGGTAGGGCAATACTATGAATTTTGTAAGAATTATGAGGCCACAAATGTTAAGATAAGAAGTGCCTTGAAAGTTCTCATCCCTTAACTTATGGCACATCTCAGATCAAGCAAATGATGCTCTTCTTAGCTACCTTCGATCAGTTCCCGACCAATCCAAGGAATACATGTGTTGTGATTATATATAAAATCGGTTGAGTTAAGAAAGTCCCAAAGCCAATCCTAGGAAAAGCAATGGAGGCCTTTCGACATATTGCAACGTTCTCAATAACATGCTCATCAATACGCTTTAAAGATGATCGATGGATTGTGCGATTACAAAAAGGTAGGGACGTAGTTGTAATGGCAGAATCTCATCAAACGTAAAAAAAAACCTTTTAGAATTTTTCAAATAACACTTTTAATCCTCACTTTTTTGCAATTACACTTGTATGTAAAGTCCAATGAAGTACCTTTCCATTGTTACCTATATCACACTAATCAAAAGGCAATATAGTAAATTCCATTAAAACATAGGGGTACAACTCGCATAATTTTATTGTATTTTGTGTATGTGAGAAGGAGAAGGGTATGGGGAAATGATATATGAAAACGACCAGAATACGAATATATGTATAATCATATTCTTATCCATTTTAAAATATGAATACGAATGCGAATACGAATTATGAGGGATATGAAAAATGTATTATCATATCCTTAAAAAAGAATATGAACGTAAAACGAATACTAATCGGATACTAATAATAACAGAAGTATTTAATAGATTAACTTAAATATACATGTTTAGGGTAGTTTACACATAAAATAGATATACCATATATATTCATTTCATAACAATTATATCAACAATGGAAAATGCAATCATAAAATATTGTTATGCACAGTTCTAAATAAATATACTACTATACTTATGTACGGAAATGGATATACTAATATGAATGCGAATATTTGCGAATGTCAAAATGATATAAATATCCACATCCATTTTAAAACGAATACGAATACCAACGCCAAAATATGTATAAAATGAATATGACAACGGATCGAATATGAATACATTCATATTCGTTTTCATCCCTAGGAAATGATGATTACGTGTGTTAATTACACCTTAAACATGCATCATAGTAACATCGATAAACATTATTCATGAGCTTAGTCACATGGTAGTCTACGCCGACGGATATTTTTGGATTATGTTATTATGTTAAATATATATATAATATTTGATATTTACTTTTATACTTTAAATTTTATTATTTGTTGTTATATATTTTACATGTATCTAAATTTTTATTTGCAACAGATCTATTATGTTATGTTACAATGATTATTAGGTTAACTAATATAAGCATTAATATGTTTAGTGCAAGTCCTTTAATTCATACATAACATGCATATAATTGAGATTTATTATTATATATGTATGTATATAGGGTCGATCATGTGAGATGGCCTTTTTGTGAGAGGTGAAATGGGCAATTGTTTTACCATCGTTCACGCCATAAAACCTGGAGATTTACATAAAATAATGAGTGGAACGTGTATTTCAAATTTCGTGAAAAAAACGTCCCTAACATGTCCATTTGGTGGGAGTTAATTTCAGCAATTTTGAGACCGTTAAAATTTAACTATCTTGATGGAAGGGATAGAAGTCTCGGATTGAGGTAAATTTTGAATGACACCATGTTGATATATGACGATCTAAATCCCCTATGTTTTATGGCGTGAATGATGGTAAAATGAACGGTTGAGATTTCTCATCTCACTATCTCACAAAAGCCCATCTCTCTCTCTATATATATATAGGGAAAAAGGAATATGCTCCCTGGGAGTAGCCAACGGGGCTGCTCACACCCCTATTTTCCCCATATTTTTTTACTTTTTTGGAAAATAAAAATTTGTATTTCATCACTATATCCCTCTAACATTCTATTAAAATTTTGTCAGAAACAGAAACTCCTAGGCCCTCCATCTAGACATCATTTTTTTAACGGTGGTAAAATTTTTTAAATCGACCATGTTTGGATGGAGGCTGTAGGAGTCTCTGTTTCTGGCGAAATTTTAATAGTGTTAGAGGGATATAGTGATGAATATACAAATTTTTATTTTCCAAAAAAATAAATTTTTTTGGGGAAAATGGGGGTGGGAGCAGCCCGTTGGCTACTCCCAGGGAGCATCCCCCTTTACACACACACAAGTGCCTATCTTCCGTGAGGGGAGGAGTCAAGTGAGCGGACAGTTGCGAGGCAGCAGTGCGAAGTGGCAGCAGGTATCTTTCTTGGTGGAAGTCATATATTATACGGTATTTGATCTATAATAGATCGCGATTATATATATATATATATATATATATATATATAGGATTTCTTTCAAATAGGACTTGGTCCTTCCATCCCTAAGGAAGGCCAGCCTCTTTTTTGTATAAAACAGGATGACTTTAGTATAATACATATATAGTTTTGTATTATAATGTAACGTTTTAATGTTTGTATTATAATACGCAGTTTTGTATGCGGCTTTGTATTTATAACGTGCACCTATAATACAAATTGTATACGTATTCTACTAAAGTGTTCGTGATTTATACAAAAAAAGGGCCGGCCTTCCTGAACTCAGGAATGACTGCATCCTTTTTGAAAGGGCCCCTATATATATATATATATATATATATATATATATATATATTGGATTTCATGTTAGAAAGAAGAAATCTTGCATTTTCAAACTATATATCCGGGCTTTTCAGAATGAAAATAGAGAGAATTTAAAGCTAGTATTATAATCAATCAAAGATTTGGAAGCTAGTATTATAATCAATTAATGATTTTGCTGAATATTAAGTTGGGGGTCTCGTCTATATATTTCTATAGACACAGGGGTCTTTGATACTCAAATTTCACGGGTGAAAATCCTGTCATCCATACCTATTACTTCTCTTATGGGTAGTAACGAGGGATTCATTATTATATTATAATACTTCTCCTATGGGCAGTAATGAAGGGCTAAAATAAATAAACAAATCAAATAGCAACTTCTATCAGATTCTCGGAGAGGAGACGGTCCTTCTTCCTTCGCTCCCCCTGCTTTTCTAGAAGAAAGAGTCCAACTAGTTATGCTGCTCACCCCGCTAGCCAAAAGCCCTCACCCCACTTATAGAAATATGTGCAGCCTATTCGGATTTAATTGGCGGATGGGGATTCGAAGTCTTCTATCAAAGAGCGGATAAGATCGCAGCGGAAAAGATATAATAGTTGTCGAGATCAAAAAAGTCTCGAGCGCGTTGATCTTGTCCGGAGAAAGGCTCAGATCAAAAGCTACCAACGAAGTCCTCTACTCAGAGTCCAACATCTTCGGTTGTGTTTTTAAAGCTTATTGCCTAAGGAGGATATGTATAAGTCAATGTATGGAATAAGACGAGGAAAGGTCTGCCTTTGGTTGGGCATGTTTACCTGGACGTGAAGCTTCGTAATACCTGATCTCCACAAGTGAACTGTCGACCTGCGGTCATAATCTGGTTTCAGGCTCGCGAAGTCCTTCTCCGGATTCTAGTTAGTCAGTTAGTCCTCGACTTCCGGGTTTAGGGGACTTTGCTCTTTACACTTCCTCGTTCTCGCTTGGATGGAGTCTCGGTCGGCCTTGAGACTATTCGACGAAGGAGGGAACTGCCCTAATATATAGTTGGGCTGACGAGCGCGTCGACCTATCGCGATATTTGAGGCAGGTGCACCCCTTGCCAGAAGACGAATTAAACATTAGGCCTTTGACTACCCTCTGCTATCCCCCATCTGAACCTCTTAAGACTGCCAAGCCTTTCGGCGAGGTTTCGAGCCGCGAAAGGAGAGTGGAGTTCCCTTCCATCTTCTGGAGAAGAACGATGGCCTAGCGGGGGTGAAGGGGCTTCAGGGGGCTTCTTCCAGGAAGGGGAGAGTGGCCGAGTGGTCAAAAGCGACGGACTTTAAATATATAGAAGTTTTGAAAACTTTGATAACATTTCTCATTTTTATAACATCACTTTTATATATTGATATTTGTAGGTATCAAAATCTAGCTGTAGAAATCACCAGTAGAATATATTAAGCTGGGCGGGAAAGGAGCTTTTTCGCGATTCTAAGGTTTTCATTCACTTATTTAAACTACTCATGCTATGGATGTGGGAGTATCAACTCCCTTCCTTTGTTTGGGGAGCAAGGAGGAAGGCATTGGCGAGCTTGATGTCTGCAAACGGGACGTCGGAGGGGAAAGGAGAGCATAGACTGATCGACCTTTTGGGAGACATGCAATTCTCGATGAGGGTGAAGATGTTGTGGAATGCTATTACCCCCACTAGATAAGCTCTCTCTGGTCCAATTCAGAGCTCAATATTTCAGATCTATTTGAGAGAGGAAAGAAAGAGTCCATTTTTTCACAACCCGGTTGGAGGGCAGGCGTACGTAAGATGGTCAAAGTACGCTTGAGCAATCGACATGATATATTTGCTCACATTCTAGGCGTAGGTCATAATTCGCAGGAACATCCTATAGTCTTAATCAGAGGAGGTAGAGTCAAAGATTCGCCAGGTGTGAAATCCCATTGTATTCGGGGAGTCAAAGATTTGTTGGGAATTCCGGATCGAAGAAGAGGAAGATCAAAATATGGTGCAGAAAAATAAAAAAAGATGACTTGAACAAACTCGAATAGCCAACTTTTTGCCTTTTTCCGGAGGGCTCTCCTAGTTTGCCAATCATTTTTGACCTTCTCTCGATCGATAATTGAGTCCACCCCCAGAGGTCCGGGGTCGTCCCCCGATCTCTTGCTGAAAACGAGATGGCCCCCCCAGAACCCCCTTGATTCCAAACCCCTTAGGCTCAAGAACCGGCTCCAGCCGGCTCATACCGCTCACCCGCTTCCCGCTGGGGGGCAATCTCGAGCATTGGCGTGAGGGCCGTCGAGGAGGGGGTGGGGAGTACTCTGGATATCATGAAGAAATTGTCGAGGTGAAGAAAAAAGGGGCAGTCAGACGCCCACCCGAACCCCCCTGTCGACACACACACGAGAAACTTCAAATGAGGTGGTATCTCACCACTTTTTTGGTGAGCCCGTAATTTGGATCGTTAGATTTTAATCTATGATTGTTATTAAAACTACCCAAGTACGTCGAAACCACTCACAAAGTTGTCCAATCAATTGATTTTTTAGGAAATATTTTCATAGAAATTAAATTGGAATCATGCGTTTTTATCACTTTTATCAATTAATATGCATTAAAGGACACCAAAAGTGCATTTCTCACTTTCCAAAAATATGAGAAAGAGCTCCCTCTCATCCCTTAAATTCGAATCCTCCAAATTAGGAAACCAAATCCACCAAAAACTACCTAATAACATTTTGGTGGTTTTAATCGTAACACTTCCTTTTTTATCAAACGCCCATTACCGGTGGCTCACCACATTTGCAGTGAGACCCCACCTCATTTGAAGTGGTCTATATATATATATATATATATATATATATATATATGTATATATATATATGTATGTATGTATGTATGTATGTATGTATGTATGTATGTATGTATATATGTATGTATATGTATATGTATATATATATATGTATATATATATATATATATATGTATATATATGTATATATATATACATATAGGGTTAAATGGGGTTTCCCCCATGGGGAAGCTAACTTGGCTCCCCCAACCCATTTTGCCCGGTTTTTTTTATTTTTTTTGAAAATTTCTTCCGTGGATTTTCATCAATATATCCCTATATTATGTCATTAAAATTTCTTGCAAAACAGAGACTCCTATGGCCTCCATCTAGACGGGGTCGTTTTTAGCAATTCTGTTACCGTTAAAAAATGACTGTCTGGATGGAGGCCGTAGGAGTCTCTGTTTCTAGGGCTGCCAATTGAATCATTCGAGTTCGATTAGGATTCGTTCGATAAAAATTCGAAAAAAGTTCGATTCGAAATCAAATAAATTGAATTTGAATTTAACTTTTGGATTCGATTCCCAGATGAATCGAATCTGAATTCACTTGGATTCATTTGATAACAATTTGATTCGATTCGATACACACACATATATGATATGGTATGAAGCATTATATATATGTAAATAAATGTAATATATATTTTATAAAATCCCCATACATGATACACAAGTTAATATAATAAATAAAATTTTTCATCGTCTTATTCTAAACATCTCAATTTTGTGTTGCCCATTGCATACACCATACACCCTCTTTACTTCCCCAAATTCTCTCTCTCCCCTCGTCGCTCATGAGAAAAAAATCCTAACATTTGCTTCTGCTCTCCAACACTACCAGCTCCAACCTCTCGCTCATGCTCGCTCTCTTCAACGTTGGCTCCAGCCTCCCACTCCTGCTCGCTCTCTCCAACGTCGTCAGCTCTAGCCTCCCGCTCATGCTTGCTCTCTCCAACATCATCAGCTTCAGTCTCCCGCTCATGCTCGCTCCCACCACTGACAACACCACCTTCCCAGTAGCCAACCCCACCACCGGCTTCTACTCTTCCCCACCGTCGACAACGACACCAGTTCTAGACTCACAAACGTCGCGAGCATCTCTCCATCATCCCGCAGCTACTGGTATTACCACACACCCCTTTTACCCTAAAATCTTAAGATTTATGTTCTATCCATATAATTTATGTGATTCTAAAATACATCATCTGCAAACAAAACATATAGTAAATTTTTAAAAACCATCCCTAAGTCACAGATTTCAAATTTCTAACAATCTATTCCTTATTCACACTCCTAATCCTCTCATCCATCATAATATCCATATCCTATGATAAGTACAACCAAACATTTGAATACAAATAATATCTTAGAGACAATTAAGGTATGAATAGATTTCATAGATTTCGAGCTTTTCCTAAATGGCTAAATGCGCAAAAGATCATACCTGCAACTTAATTCCATTTCTCATTAAGATTACAAGGGGACTAGGTTATCAAGAAGGAAATATCATCATAATCTTTAATAAGCCCAACTATGCCCCCATAAGAGTGCATTGAAATAAGGTAAGCATGAACTGTTCATGCTTGATGTAGAAAAAATATTATATATTTGAAAATTGAAGATCAGAGCCATACCAATTGAGTTCTCAGTCGGTCTGCCAGTTTTTATATAACTCAGATGCGGGATTCCACTCCATAAGTCAGTTCACATCGACCTTTTATGGTTCTATAGAATTTAGTGATTCTTTTTTTCTCAGTTATCTTGGAGATAGGTCACAATGGGAGGGAAGATATGGAGGATTCTTTAGAGAAACGTGGAACACAATCTTCTGATTATTATTTTGGGCATGCATATCTATTAATCTGTATCTTGTCTTTTTATATTGGTATGGAATTTAAAATATAGTTTCGAGTATGTGTTTCATTTTGTTTTTAGACGTCAAATTCAAACATACCATCTTCTCAAGATAGTGTCCATGAGAGGGTCATTGAGCATGATGATGATATTAATGAAAAAGTGGAAGCAGAGGGTGAAGAAATAGAAAAGTTGATTCCTGAAATAATTAATAAGATTGATAGAAAGAAAAGATCAATGGTTTTATGAATCATTTACCAAAGAGAATGAGAAAGTTGGTGGAGTGCTCATTTAAAGGTAGAGATGCATTGATTGAATTTTCATCATAGGTACAAAAAGAAAAGATCAATGGTTTATCAGAATGTCAATAATTATTTTTTATTTATATATTCAATTCACCATAGGTACAAACAGAGCAAATGAGAATTGCAAGAGACATACACGAATGACAAAAGTTAGGTACTTTAATGCAATTTATTTTATCTATTGAATTTTATCATTTATGTTAGAAGTTTTTTTACTTATCTCAATTATTTTTTCATAAACTAGTATCAGAAAGTCTATTAAATTCTTTGAAACTTAGAATATTATTAATATATTTTTTATTATTAATTACATTATTAAATAAAATTCTAATTCGATATAAAATGAATCGAATTTGAATATTTGAAACTCCAAACGAATTGAATTTGAATTTAGATTAGAAATTCGTTTAATATTCGATTCGAATTCGGATTCGAAATTTTTATAATGAATTAAATATGAATTTAAGTGGATTCGAATGTATTCGATTCGATTATCACCTCTATCTGTTTCACACGAAATTTTAATGACATAATATAGGGATATAATGATGAAATTCCACGGAAGAAATTAAAAAAAACAGGGTGAAACGGTGCGGGGGAGCCAAGTTAGCTCTCCCAAAGGGGGCAGCCCCATTTAACCCTATATATATCAGGAAAGGGAAGCTGCTCCATGGAGCAGCTAAGCTGGCTGCTCCACGATGTAATTTCCCCCTTTTTTATTTTTTTGAAATTTTTACCATGTATATTTATCTATATATCCCTCCTATATGTCATTCAGATTTCTCAGAAACAGAGACTCCTATGCCCTCCATCTAGAATGGGTAATTTTAACGGTCTGTAATTTGCTGTAATCGACCTATTTTAGATGGAGGGCATAAGAGTCTCTGATCTGACAAAATTTGAATGACATATAGGAGGGAAATATAGATTACCATATATTGTGAAAATTTCAAAAAATAAAAAAGGGGGGGATTGGTCCGTGAAGCAACCAGCTTAGTTGCTCCAGGGAGCAGCTGCCCCCCCCCCTCTCTCTATATATATAGGGGACCTTTCAAATGAGGTTGGGGTTTTTCTGAAATTGTAAAGGTCACTGTGAATTTAGTAAAAACTCTGTAACAGTTTTGTAAAAGTATAAACTGCACATTGTAAAAAATGAATTTTGTAAAATATAACATCCAAATTTAAATTAATATTTCCATCCAATATATTAATATTTTCATAATTTTATTTCTTTATACATGTTGTGTTAATATTTATTATTATATGTATGAAACAAGAAATTGTAAAATATATTGGAAAGATGCCTAAATTGAGGGTGGTTCACCATATATATGGTGAGACCCTGCTTCATTTGAAGTTTCTTCTATATATATTGGGAAAAAGGTGTATGCTTCCTAGTTGTAGCTAACTTACATGCTCCCACTCCTTTTCCCCTGTATTTTTTTTATTTTTCTGAAATGAAATATATTGGAATTTAGATCACAATATGTCACCATGGTGTCATTAAAAATTCGACTTAATTCGAGACTTCTATTCCCTCCATCAAGATTGCCAAATTTTAACGGTCTCAGAATTTCTGATAATGACCCCCTCCAGATGGAGGGCATAGAAGTCTCTATTTCTGAAGAAATTAGAATGACATGTTAGAGAGATAAGTGATGAATATACGTATTTTTATTTTCCAAAAAAATAAAAAAATGTGAGAAAAATAGAGGTGGGAGTAGCCCGTTGGCTACTCCCAGGGAGTAGCCTCATTTAACTCATATATATAGAGAGAGAGAGAGGAAAGGGAAGCTACAACATGATGTAGCTAATCTTAGCTACATCAGGGGCAATTTCGTCATCTTTTTTTCTTTCAAAATTTCTATGATGGATTTTCATAACTATGTTCCTGTAATATGTCATTCAAATTTCACTGGAAACAGAGACTCCTACAGCCTCCATCCAGACAGTTATTTTTTAACGGTCACAGATTTGCTGTATTTTACCTGTTCTGGATGGAGGCCGTAGGAGTCTCTGTTTCTGACGAAATTTGAATGGCATATTAGAGGGATATTAATATGAAAATCCATCTTGGAAATTTCGAAAAAAAATAAAAAAAAAGAGGATGAAATTGCCCCTGATGTAGCTAAGGTTAGCTACATCATGATGTAGCTTCCCTTTCCTCATATATATATATATATATATATATATATATACACACACACACACACACACACACACATACATACATACATACATACATACGTTAAATGGGGCTGCCCCCTTGAGGGAGCTAACTTGGCTCCCTCCGCCTTCGCCTGTTTTTTTATTTTTTTTTGAAAATTTCTTCCGTGGAATTTCATCATTATACCCCTATATTATGTCACTAAAATTTCATGAGAAACAGAGATTCCTACGGCCTCCATCTAGACATTCATTTTTTAACGGTAAAAGAAATGCTAAAATCGACCCTGTCTGAATGGAGGCCGTAGGAGTCTCTGTTTCGCACGAAATTTTAATGACATAATATAGGAATATATTGATGAAAATCAATGGAAGAAATTTCAAAAATAAAAAATAAAAAATCGGGCGAAATGGCGCGCGGGGGGAGCCAAGTTAGCTCCCCCCATGGGGGCAGCCCCATTTTATCCTATATATATATATATGGAAAAATGAGGTTGCTCCCGAAGGGAGCTAACTTGACTCCCCCATCCCATTTTCCCTTTTTTTATATTTTTGAAAAATAAATTCGTGGAAATTTATCATTATATCCCTAAATTATGTTATTCAAGTTTTGTGAGAAAGAAAGACTCCTACGATCTACAACTAGACAAACATTTTTTAACGATCACATGATTGTTGAAAATGACACTATCTGGATGGAGGTAATATGAGTCACTGTTTCGCATGAAATTTGAATGACATAATGAAGGGATATAATAATGAAAATCTACGGAAATGTTTAAAAAAAATTAAGAAAAATAGGACGAGAGGAGCCAAATTAGCTATAGATACAGCGTGTGTATATATAACAAATATCTATCAATTTGTGAGCGGATGCTTATTACCACACATATATCATATTATTATATGATTTTTCTAACAAATATATGGACCCTTTTGTTCCAAAGCCAAGTTGTTGTGAGTACATGAAATGAAGACAAATGTTCGTGATTTGAGACTAGTAAGTATTAGTGCCTTGAATTCGTCAAATTAGACTTACAAAATTTCCAATTGTATGAATGATATATTCTGATATTTCGGGCTCGTTTGGTTGCCAGGGTACACCGGGGTACCTAGCATATCCTTAGCTCCAACCCTGCATTCCAGAGTTGGGATTGCTTGTATTGACTCTATAATTTCTTTGGTATAATATTTTTTAACCATGTTCAAATAAACTTATTTACATAAAAAATATATTATAATCATTAGAAAAGTTAATGTAATACATAATCAATGTCACATCATATAACAATTATCATTCAACCCTCCCAACCCTCCAAACAACTACTATTCACAGGAGGATACCCCAACCCACCTCAACCCAGTCCAACCCAGCAACCAAACATGCCCTTCGAGTCGAAGGTCGACTACTTAAACATCTGGTTTTTAAGTGGATCTATTGCTTCCTCACTATTTGGAGGGAGCAATACGTATAAATGATTTTAATGATTTTTCAAATAGTTTTCTCACTATTTGGATTTTTTAAATGATTTTAAGTGGTTTTCTTCTGATGTTAAATATATTAAAGGATTTTTAATGATTTCAAATAGTTTCCTCACTATTTGGATTTTTTAATGATTTTAAATGTTTTTCTTCTGATGTTAAATATACAAAGGACTCTAGAATCAGAACCCCTCTTATATGAGGGTTGTCCACTATCACTAACAACGAGTATTATCTCTTATAAAATTAGCTTTTATTCTTGTAATTAGTAACAAACGTTGTGTTCGTTACTAAAGTTTAATATAACAATTTGTATTAATCATTGTTGGATTTAACTATGATATAAGAAAAGACGACTAGATACAAATTATTCATTATCTTAAATCAATTTTGATGTACTATTTAACAAGCTATCTGCCATGTGATATATTGAACCTAGCATCGGTGCATCTGTAGTTTTATCAGAAATTCTATTTATAGTATAGTTAGTTTACCAACACTAAACTCTAAACCATAAATCCTAACTCCTAAACTCATTTTGTATTTTAAGCAAACAATAAACGAATCAAATCCGAACAAAAAATGAACTTGAAACTTCATTAAAAGCAACCCTAGCCTCCTCCTATTGAACAACAATGCCACCAATTTCCAAATCCATAGTATTGCTCACAAGGATAACATTTGTTCTTGCCATAAATTCAAAAAACCTACCTCACCTTCAACTTTGACTCAAAATATCATCTAGGCATACTATTGCAACCACAAGTGGCCAAGGAGAGGTTTCCATTGAGATCACACAACATGCCCTAAATCTCTAAAATATGCAAGGTTTGGTGTGCCCAAAGCTCTCTTTCATAACGACCAAGAAATAGGGACAAAAGCACCTTCTTTCCCTCCACATGGGATGTTGCACATATGCTCCCAACCTTCATTACATGACCAAGCAATATCTAGTATCTACCACACTCCATACTCACCAAATAAAGAGCATCAATTAGTATACCCACAAGTACTTAAGTCCACCATTGTATCATATCAAAGGGATCTTACATCTATATCCTTTTTAACTTGCAATATCACATATATGCCTCCGCAAACTTTTTTTTAACAAAAACATCCTAGCAAACTTCTCCGTTTCAAGCGGGTACCCTAATGACACACTAGCATAAGGGTATTTCTTTAAAATAGAGGCATCACTACAACAAATTACCATCTTAGTGATAAATTGTGTAAATGAAAAATTTTAGCTCCAGATTGTTTCCTATGCAACAAACCTTTAGTTGCCATAAAGCAATACATATTTTCGCTAAAGCCATAGACATTGTATATAACATATATTCCTTGATAGGTTAGTGGTCACGAATGCATCGTTGCTAGAATTCTTTGGCTATCCTATCTTGCAAAATAACTTTTATGATGGTAAAATTGTCACAATGCAAAGTTTTTGTTGTATGAATCATAGAATTATATGCCACAAATCATCACTACAATATATATTTTTCAGTTTTTATCAGTTATACCCCTCCGAGATATTGCAATATCAGTTATACCCTCCCTTTTTGGGTATATCAGTTGTGCCCTCGACTTCTTACCGTTCTATCACTTGTGTCCCTCTGTTACTTTAGCCATAACCATGATTTTTTCAAACCATGATTTGGGTAAGCGGGGTAAAATTGAAAATCAAAAAGATCACCCCCAAAATTGAAATCCACAATCGGAGATGGAGAAGATGATGAAGCATGGAGACCCATCCGGCCACATCACCCTCCAGGTTCATCATCATCGGTGGCTGAAGAGAATTCAACTATGAGTCATGGTCATCCTCCTCGATCCTCCTTGACCAGGGATGACGCCTTCTTCTTCTCTGATCAAAGGATAGTGGTAGAGGAGGGGGCTTGGGGGCTTGAGGAGGAGGTGGAGGGGAGGGTTGTGTGGTGGTGCACGTCAAACAGAGAAGGTCCGAGAGGCCAAGGGAGGAGGAGGATGCTCTGGGCGGAGGGAAGAGGAGGACGAGGGTGGAGATAGAGGCTACAAGCGGAGGGGTGAGGAGGTCGAGGACGGAGGAGGGGAAGGAGGAGACAGAGACCGGGGGTGGAGGGGGAGGCTACGAGCAGAGGATGAGGGGGGTGAAGGATATGGGAAGATCCTTAAGCGCATCACGGAAGCGTGAGGATCACATCTTACGCGATCGAGCGCGACTAGTCGCATTAGTTGCTCGAGGCAACGGAATTTAAAAAAGTATTTTTCAAAGATGAAACCACATGATCCAAGAACACTTCTCGGATTATTTCATCTAAACCATAATTAGGTATTAAGGTTACCTCTTGAAGCGTGGTTGTGATCGAGTCTCTAAATGAAGAGACCTCCTGTCTCAAGTCTGATCTGAAGGAGGAGATGCTTGTGAGCGTGTTGATGGGACATGTGCTCCTCACAATCCATGTTGATGATCCAAGCAACGAATCTCCTGATCTCGTCACACAAGATCTGGCATCTTCTTCACGAGCAAGGCACACTGAAGGAGACGGAGATCCATGAGCAAATACTCTGACAACATAACGACTATGCCGTGGTGAAGGCGACTCTCTCAATAGCTCCATGATGGACGACCACAATGAGAGAGAGAGAGAGAGAGAAACACATGAAGTGTACAGAGAGAGAGAGAGGGAGGGAGCATTAGTTGATGTAACATGAAGAGCAAGGGATGCCTCTTCTTATATAAGGTTTTGGGATCCATGGATCTCAATCCATGGACAACGTAAAATCAATGGATGGGATTGATTTGTGTTTCTTTCAATGACCATGATGTTGTTGTAAAAATACAACGATAATTAATTTAATTTGAATATATATATATATATAAATCAATATAATTAATTTTAAATAAAATCAATTGACTAACCTTGGAGATAATGAGGAGATAGACCTCATCCCCTAAAAAGGGGAGATGACCACTCTTCTCCTTTGGAGATTGGTGGTTGTCCACTCTCTTGAGGTGGACTTGGTCTATCTCTCCAATATCTCATGAGATCTCATTATCTCATGAGATTTCATTTTCTCATGATATCTCCAAGATTTACAACAACAATTGTTGTAAATTACTTCACAAAAAATAATTCATAATAATCTTGTGAATATTGCAATCATGCCATCGGAAAAGTGCGAATCACGTTCACATCCCAAAACAAAATGTAAACTATATTTTCAATTAATCATCCAATGTGAATCCAATTCACATCAATAATTAATTAACAAATATAAATCACAATAGTCTCTCTCTAGTATATTATAAATCACATTTATAATATATATATATATATATATATGATTAATATGGATACTGCTATCCACATTATTCATATCCATGATAATTAAATCACATTTAATCATCATGGATTTCTATTCTCATGTGCCCATATAATATGGATCATATTCTCATTATTCACCTCTTTGATAATTGAATCACATTTAATTATTTTAGATAACTCTCCTTATAATATGGATCGAATTTATATCATTCATGATAATTAAATCACATTTAGTTATCAATTTCCTCAATGCTCAGATACATATATCAACAATGAAATTATCCTGAACTCTTTCAAGGATAATGCGCTTTCTTCGCGGATACCTGGAGATAAGGACAGGGCGATTGTATTATTCCATGTATAGTGACTTGGATATTGAGATCACATCTCAAATCCAGATCTTGCGGACCTCCCATAGATGTTTGATTAAATCAAATCCGTACATCTAATCTTCTCATTGCATCTAAATCACATTCAGATCAATGTCCAACATTTGGACCAAGATCAGATCACTTCTCTACTGAGAGGAGTCATTAAAATCCAGACATGTTTTACCACTCCCTCAGAATGAAAGCGTCATTGTTATACAATCGTTTATGATCACATCACCCTCAGGTATTCCCAATACATGTACATCCTGCATACAGGAAGACCCAGGATAAATTTGAAGTTTTAGATCTCTTTTAGACTGCCTTCTTCAGGATTTTATCATTAAGTTTCTCATTTGATCATGGGAGTCGTTATCGATTATATACTTTTCGAAAGCATATATCATACCTAGGTGTTGATCGTATACTTTCTAAAAGTATATATCAAACCCACAAATTCAGTCAAGCTTCCAAAGTGAAACAACCGTGCATGGAATTTGATTCTTCTCAATATCTCATGAGTAAGCTCATGTCTTCCGGTTCAGTAATGAACCTGTATGATCCCTTTGAGAGATTGTATTACTCATATGCCCTTACATGCACACCAGTGCGCTGATGTATAGACCTTGGTTAGGTCATCAACCTATTAGTCTGCCAAATGTACATACTTGGACATATAGTTACACATTTGTCTCTAGTCAGAGGATGCATGCCTATATCATGACAACATACGATATAGTCTTTGATTATCTCGATCTCGTTAAGTCAACTCTTTGACCTAACTAATCTGACACTCTATTCCCATGAAGAGGACCTACATCAAGAGGTCGGTCAGATATCAACCAAATGAGAAAGGATTTCCATCTCCTACTCAGGATGGAGATCATCTCTTAACCATCATTTGACGGTGCTTGATGAGTCCTCAATCTACTCTTTAGATATTCATCCAAGCACTAGCCTCTATGATTCAATAATTGAGTCAACAACTATATGATCATCAAGATGGCCATGGCACATAACCCTAATTGTACTAAGGGACCTATTATGCAAATTAGTTATTCTTCATTTCAGATCAGGGATTGATATTTGCAATAACATTTATTGCAAAATGGCTCACCGTGGGCTCGCATGTCCAACAGGGGGAGCTGCGAGCGGAGGAGGAGAATGGGGATAGAGGAGGAGGTTGTGGGCAGGGTGAGGAGGAGGGGGCAAAGGGGGAGGCTGCTGACAAAGGAGAGGAGGGGGAGGTTGCGGGCGGAGGAGGAGGTTGCAGGTGAATGGATGAGGAAGAGGATGCAGGCAGAGGAGGAGTCTGTGGGCAGGGTGGTGATGAATACCCATTCATCACTCTTTATTCTTTTTTTTAGCTACAAAACCTTTGCCAAACACATGTAGATATATGTAAATAATAATAATTAGCATTCATCATGCATTGTGTAAAATTGAATAATTAGCATGTTTTTGTGCATAAATAAAAGAATAAAGAATTAAAAGAAAAAGAGGGAGATATTTAGAATAAATATTGAGCGACCTAATCCCAAGGGAGGGCTCAACATGGGCCTGACCGTATAAAAACCCAAGTAGAGAGAGATAAGGAAGCTCATGTGTGTATATATATACCTGTATATAAATAAAAATATTTTCCTCTAAATAAAAATAAAAATGGGTGTGTATTTATGTGTATATATTTGTAAATATAGAATTAAAATAAAAGTGAGAAAAATAAAAAGGAAATAAAAATCCCTTCACCCTTGTAGATACACCATGTACATAAAACCCTTTATCCATTTATTTATCCATATAAATAAATAAATTAAAATCCAATAAAAAATGTGTACATATTCTATACTTCATAATGTGAATAAATAAAATAAAAATTATAAAAACAAAAATAAAATAAAAAGAAATAAAAATAAAATCAAAACCAACATTGTACATATACCATATATGTATATAAATAAAAGTAATTATTTTACTCTTGTAAACAATTAATAAAAATAAAATAAAAATATACTTTTATTCCAAATTTTATTATATAAATAAATAAAATATAAAATTGGAATAAAATGTATAAAAATAAATAATTAAAAATCAAAAATTAAAAAATATATATTGTATATACCTATATCCAATATACTATATTGTAAATACTTAATTTTTATTTCAAAAAAATAAATAAAAATCACAAAAAAATAATTTAAAATAAAAGAAACATTTTTTATGTTTTGACTTTTGTGAAATTCGGCCATTTTCTATTTATTATTTATTTTTTAAAAAATTAATACGTGGCTGCATCTGGTTGGTCCACGGGGGAATGTTGACCCCCGGTCAACTCTCCCCCCAGGACCACCTGAGACGGATCCAGTTGCCCCGACCCGACTTCTTCCAATTTTCGCTACTCGATCCGATAGCTAAACCCCTTAACCCCGGGTCCTAATCCTTCCTGATTCATCCATGATCCACGCCCGGGGTGGGTTATGGGGATCAGTGCTTCGAATTCCATGCCTGACCATCCTCTAGCCGGACCCCTAGCCATATTTAACATCTTCTCTGCCGCATCATGCAGACCATCTTTGGCTCCGCCTTCCCTACCCAGGACCTCCACTACCTTCGCCTGAGTGACAGCTAGCGGCTGGTGGTGTCGCAGTGAGGAGAGAGTGTCCCGGCCACTGATCCAGCAGCCCAGTGCCGCCGTACGCCGCCCAGGAGCAGCGCTCGAGCCTCGGGCATCGACGACCCTCGAGGCAAGGACCAGGAGCTTCAGAAGCTCTTCCACAGTCGACTTCAATCATCCAGTAAGCCTAATTAGTTTTATATTTCTCGAATGTTCATTTACGCCCAATTTCATCTTCCGTCGACGACCGTCGATTCCGACCATATCTGTCCCCCTTTCGATCATCGGACGACACCCTCACACTCACGAGCCTTCTCCGCACCTTCTGCACCCACTCACACTTCCCGACTCACCCCGGAGCGGGGACTTCGATCTTCACCGCCGACGCCTCGCCGGAGATCGACCATCTCGACGCACAGACCACCCACCTCGCTTCTAACCGGGTCGAGGCACTTTGCCCTTGACCCAGGAGTCTTTGTGTGTTGCTTTTCAGGTACAAGGAGGTCCATCTGAGGTCCTCCACCTTCAGGCACAGGAGCTCAGCTCCGCCGTTGTCGCCCGGGCTCCTCGAAGCTCCTTGGCGCCATCGGAGGGGTCCTTCATACGCGGGAGGCTTTGACCATTCTTCTCCACCATTCAGCAGCCCCCGAGGAGGTCCAACGAACTAGCATTCCTCCGGCGAAGATCGCCAGCGAGGAGTTCTTCCAGGAGCCTCCCTCACCGCCCGTTCACCCCCGAAGTGCCAGATCATCTCAGGACCGTTCGATCAGGGTGAAGAAGAGGCCTAGCAACCACCGTCAGATCGACACGTGGCCTCTTCTCCGTCCTCCATCCATCGAGGGTTAGCCACGGCGTATAGCAGCCGTTGATCTTCCACGTGGCGAGCCCTCCACTGTTAGATCAGAGTCGAGGGTCCTTCGTTGAGGCGTCGGCGTCCCCAACCGTCAGATACACCATGTGGCGCCATCCCAGCCCTCGGATAAATAATTGGGGTAATTTCACTTAGGCCCCCTTCCTATTTTGTTTTAGCATTTAGTCCCGTAAATATTTTCCGCAGTTCATTTTATTTTGGAACATTTGCATAAAGGGATCACTTTCCCATCATCATAATCTAGAGAAAAGGGCGAATGAGATCTGGAATGCAAACAAGATGAGAAATCAAACCCTCGGTTCACCTACACAACACTAGAGCTGATGACTGTAAAGGCTCGGTCGATTATCTTTTCAATTTTATTTAGGTGATCAATCAATCTATAAGAGTGATTAAGCGAGCTGGTAGGAACCCGATGCTCCTAGGAGAATGTCCCGATCTAAGGCTGGATCTTTCCAGTCAGTATGAATTGTGGACCGTTTGCCGGCTACCCGATCAATTCAGTCTACAAAGGACATCACGGTCTGCTTTACCGATTACCGGAGAGATCCTCACTGGAGAACGACTAACCATAGAGCAGTAGTCTGAGAGGAGCTCAGGTATGGCTCTATTTAGTGTGTGGGTCACTCTCTCGCTGTAGATAAATCAACCAATGAGGGGGTTACTCTTCCCAAGACAAAAAAAATTGAGTGAGGTGAGTTTTAAGGTCAAGTTTGCATTAGCAGTCCCAATTTTATTTGGTTATATCTTTTTTCAGTATTTTTCTGAATAAAAGCAATGCCTATCGAATTTTCCGATTTCCTTGGTTATTTTGAGTCTAATTAAACGGGGGAGGAAGTCAGAAAAGCCGATGTGCGATCAAACACAATGATGCATGCAGAGTTAGAAATGCGTACCTTGCTCTAGCATTCTACATGCAGGGTGATCCGCGCATAAATTTAAAGACGGGAAAATAAAATACCTATATGATGCACGATGGAACCTCCCTAGATGAGCAATTTCTAGTGATCGTGAAGCACAAGTAGCTATCAACTAGGAAGAGAAACCAGAGTCCGATCTAGGAGGTCGATCGGTGTCCACCACAGTGGATCTTGCCAGCGCTGTATACGACCTCTCTCAGCACGTGGTCTCTAATCCAAGTCAAATAGCTTTTTTAAATGAATTTTAGCTAAGTCCATTTACGGTCTATAGGTGCAGGCAAGATATTAAGTGTGGGGCCTTAGCTGTTTACGTCACAATCAACAAAAACTCCTAAATCTAGGGGCTAAATCCTCGTGAATCAAAATAAAAGAAAATTCGAATAAAACAAAACCGACGAGAAAATCGTAAAAACCGACGAGGCCCCGAAGGGAACAATCCCTCGGGCAATGGATCTCGTGAAGTGTCGAAGTGTCCTGGGAGTCCAAATTATTACAACTAAGAGTCACTCTCTCACTTGAAATTACAAAAATAATTACAGAAAATAAAAACTAGAGCTAAGTCTGCAAAATCTCTCTAAGTCTTCCTTGGTGCAAGAGTGGCAAGCTGAAGCCGGCTTCACGTGGGTGCGCAGGCGCCTAAAGTCGCGTGCCTCCCTCGATCTGGGGTACCTCGCACAAAGTCAACAAAGAGAAGGGGTTAGATAGCTCAAACAATATATATCAAAAATAAAGGAAATAAATGAAACCGAAATATAGACAAATAATATCACAATCAGTCTCAAAGAAATCCGATCTATACGTTGTTGCTCCCCGGCAACTGTGCCATTTGATTAACCGGGACCTATCGGGGGTCTAAATGTATCTCACACAGGATGGAGACACAGTCGTTGTGGCGACCCTCAATAAACCCGGGTTAAGTCAACAATTAACCCGCAAATAATGTCAAGCAATGGGAATCAAAGTGTGGAGTTAAAATTTATTATAACTCTACATAAAGGATGTGTACAGAAGCAAGTATGTAGAGGTCGAACATAGGGAACAAGCAGGACAGATCGGGCAAAATCGATGCACAAGAATGAGTGTGACTTTTTTATTTATAAATGCGATTTTTGTGGGTTTTTAATTTTCTATATTTTTTCTTTTTACATTTTGATTTTCAATTTCTGATTTTTATTTTAGTTTTATTTTTATATTTTATATTTTTTTCTTTTGAATTATAAAAATAAAGTATTTATACAAAATAAGAAAAGAGAGATAATGTATTTATAAAAATAAGTAAAAAATAGTCAAAATACAGGAAATAAAATATTTTAGGCTTTTTATATTTTTCTAGTGTTTTTGTGATTTTTCTATATTTTTTCTAATTTTTTTGGTATTTTTAAAGTCAAAAATACTGAAAATAGTGAATAAAATACAAGTTCGAAATTAAAATGAGGATGAAAAATGGCAAAAGTCAAAAATTCCCCAAATTAATTTTAAAACAAAGATAATAAAATAGAGAAAATTAGGAAATAGAAACTATATTATTTATATTTTTTAGGAATTTTTAATATTTTATAAAGATTTTAAGGGTTTTGTAATTTTTAGGAGTTTTCTTTTATATTTTTTAGTGATTTTTGGTATGAAGTTAGAACATACAAAAATAAACAAAATATGATTTTTTTTTGAATTTTCCAAAGGGTTTTTATATTTTTTAGGTATTTTATAATGCAAACAGAGATGAAAATGTATTTTTTTGAATTTTTATAAATATTAAAATGCAACAAAAATGCAAAATAAAAATATGGCATTAAAGAGCAATGAAACAGGAAGCTATGCTATTTTTTGGGGAATTTTTTTTGAATTTTATAGATGCATGAAATAAATATTAGAAATAAAAAGAAATTACTCTACTAGTAGGGGTATTTCTGTAAATATGCAAAAGTCAAGGGGTACAGATGTAATTTTTCCAGAAAAATATAACTGATTAACAAAATTTTAGGGCCAATCACAAATACACAAACCCCTAGGGGCCTTCCTGCAAAAACACCAAGCCCCACATGTACGAAGCACGTGACCTGGCGAGGACCTATTCGTAAATAACCAAAACGTGAGGACTACTTCCTAATTTTGACAAAAATATGTAACTGCATGCAAATGTTTGAGGACTAAATAGAAATGCAATAAAGTGCGAGGACTAAATAGAAATGCAATAAAATACCACGCCCCCACGTGCGCAAGTCACGTGAGGTGACGTGGACAGGGGCCAATGTGTAATACTAAAAAGTACAGGGATGTTTTTGCAAATTTTACAAAACTAATGAACTGTAGATGAAAGTTTATGAACTATTAAATAAATACAAAAATGGTCAGGGTTAAAAGTACAAAATACCCAGGCGGGCGAGATCTGACGGCAGGCGACGCTTCACTTAGGACACGTGGCAGCACGAGCGGGCCCGATGACGGTTCGCACGGATAGTCCAGATTAGATCTTTGAGGCTGATCGAACGGTAGTGGCTGGCGGAGATCGGACGGTGGTTGTGCGATCTGGAGAGGGCCCGTGATCCGACGGCCGGAAGACAATGACGAAGAACGGGGAAGAAGGCCATGGACGGCGAACTTCCTTGGCCTCGCTCCTTCTCCTCCGCGACAATGAAAGCTTCAAAATGGGTCGGGCGCCTTCCTGCATGTGTCATCTCGAAGATGGTACCCTCAGAACTGCTGGAGATGTGTCGTAGCGCAGCCACGAAGGTGGCGGAGCTGAGTACCTCCAGGTGTCTTCGGCGGGGAGCAAAATGGTCCAGTTGGGTGTCTGGGTGCGTTGACCTGCAAGAGAAGGGGTGAAAGGGTCGAGGGCAAGTTGCCTCGAGCCCGCAGCGGAGAGAAAAGGGCGGGGCACTGCGTAAATGGAAGCTTGCCGGAGCTAGATCCGGCGAGGGTGCTGGAGGTGATTCAATGGATGAAACGCGAAAAGGATGATAGGGATCTACACCTACTACTATGGAAAATGAAAAACACAAAAAAATGAAGAAAAGAAGGGACCTCAAAGGTGGGATCACCTGAGGAAGAACCTCAATGGCGAAGGTCGCCGGAGGTGGGTGGAATCGCCCTTAGATCTCCTCCCCGTTCAGCCTGACGGCGGGACTCGGGAGATGTCACCTCCCTGGTTCGATGGAGCACGAGAGGCGGAGAAAATGGTGGCCAAAAGGTGTTCAAAATCGGGAGGGAAGGTCGGGTTGTGTATTTGAATGGTTTGACAAAGTGGCTCTGGCGCTCCAAAGATCGAGGGAGATCGATTGAATCAAAGTTCCAAAGCCCTAGGAGAGACCTGGGCGTGTAAGAGCAATGAACAAGGCACAAAAGTCAAAGAGGGATCGACAAGAGAAGATGCAAGAAACAACCTCGATAAAAAGGTTGAAGTTGGCCAAAGATGCAGTTCTGATACAGGATAGACCTCGGTCAGAGAGTTGACTGAGGTCAACCAACGGAAGCTTCTGGTTGGTCCACGTGGACCAACCAGAAAATTCCTTGACAAAAAAGTTTTGTTAATTCATTTATAATTAATAAACAATCTTATTAATTTTAGGTTATTATATAAAAATGTTTATTATTTTCTAAATTACTTTATTGTGATTTTTATTTATTTTTTTAGGTATAAAAATACAAGTTACCTTATAAAGGTTATATACATGTATATTCATCTATACATTTTATTGTTTTATTTTTATTTTGTATATTAATTCATTTATTTTGGCTTATTATTTTATAAATTTATAACTTAATTTTTTAAACTTAAATATATTTTTATTTTATTTTTCTGATGTGTTTATACAATTAAATAAATACAAGTATTAATTATATATGTATATTTATAGGTAGTATACGTATGTGTTTTGTATAAGTATTTTATTTTTGGGTTTTATTTAGGGTTTTATTCCTATTTTAATACACATATATATTATAAATGATATTTACAAAATTATAAAAAAATATAAAATTATAAAAATAGTGAATAATAAATAAAATGAATATTTTAATAGGTACAAGTATATAATAGGGGTCCAAAACTCAACTTTCAAACCGTAACTCCAAAAAATATGAAACCATCTCCATTAAATAGCTTATTGAAAATTATATACAATTAAAGTGATTTTGACATGTTTTGAGTTTTTATTTGAGAGATACAGGTCTGGGAAGTTGGGATTCTGGAATCTTATTTAAATTATAATATTTTGTTTGTACGTTATTTTTGTGTGAAGTAAATTTTGTATTTTTTATATTTAATTATCTATAACTTTCATGTACAAAGTTTCTTTATTTGAAGTATAAAAAGTGGGACTAAAAATAGATCCCAAAATGAATAAAGAATGAAATAAATAAAAAGGATTTTTATTAGGTTCTGGCCCTTATCTCCCCCTACTTTATTCCTTGTCGACCTATTCATCTAGATGCCTAGGTCTCGAAATTTCAGGTCATAAAATATTTACAATATTTTATTCTTTTTCTTTTCTTTATTCTATTATTTTGGCTTTAAAACAGTATTTTATACAATATTTATACACACATGCATGAATGCTAAAATGCAGGAATTAAGGGTATTTACACGCATTTACCAAGGGTTTTGAGATCAAAATGATAAAATAAAGATGATGAAATGTGGATTCATCATTAACCTCGGGGATAGCATTATGGTACTGAATGATGTACTATATGCCTCAAGAATACGCCGGAACCTGATCTCTATCCCAGTGCTACTTAAGAAGGATTTCGAAGTCCGTTTTTATAATAAGTGTGTATCTATAGGCAAGAATAAGAAGGTCTATGCGATGGGAAAGTTTGTACCGGAGCATGACATGTTTTGTCTTCCTGTAATAAACTCTAGTTAATCAATGAATGACTCTTCTGAGTATTCTTTGTGTTGTTTGTCTGACTATGACTTGTAGCACATGAGTCTGGGTCGCTCAAGAAATTCTATGATGGATCAAATGATGAAGGTAAATCTGCTGCCTAAGATTATGGGTGTAAGGACATTGTCCTGCGAACACTGTCTGACCGGTAAAATGACGAGAAGACCCTTTTCAACCGAAATTCTGTTAATAGAGTTACTAGGTTTGATCCATTCAAACATATGTGGACCATTGAGCGTCAGCACACATAGAAATAAGGTACTTTATAACATTCATTGATGATTACTCAAAGTTCTCCTATGTCTGTCTCTTAGGAAGAAAGTCGGAAGCACTTGAAATATTTAAGACATACAAGATGGAAATGGAGATAAGATTGGGAAAATCAATCAAGACCCTTAGGACAGATAGAGGTGGGGGATATACCTCAAAGGAGTTTGAGGATTATTGCATTCAGAGAGGCATTCGTAGACAAACTACAATGCCATATGCACCACAGCAGAATGGTGTAACGAAAAGAAAGAATCGGACCTTAATAAATGAAGTAAGGTGTCTGCTTTCACACTCAGGACTCTCCAAGAAAATTTGGGGAGAGGCAGTGTTGACTGTGAACTATATATTGAATAGGATTCCCACCAAGTTCATAGAATCAACGCCATGTGAAATATGGAATGGCAGAAAGCTCGAGTTGGGCAATCTCCGGAAATGGGGATGTGTTGTACATGTTCTAATAACGAGTCAGCTTAGGGACAAGCTATACTTCAAGACATTAAAGTGCAAGTTTATTAGATATAGTGAACATTCTAAAGGATATAGGGTCTTCCATGAAACTAAAGGTCTGATCGAAAGTCGTGATGCAATTTTTCTTGAAATTCATCAAGAAAAGGAGCTTGAAGTAAAGGAATCAGATCCTCTGATTGTCCTGCAGGACAATGAAGATGACTTGAGCATTAGACAAAAATTTGAGGATGATATCGAGCATCCAAATATAGAGAATGAATCTATAGAACATGATGATCCTTTAGAAGAAGAAGTGGGTGGACCCACACAACCCACGAGTATAATCGCCAACAAGAGACCCAAAACAAGACCCGCATGGATGGAAGATTACCACTTCTATGGATGCAAGGCGTCGTGCTACACCGTGGATGAGGATGTCATAGATTGTACAGATCCCATATCCTTTGATGAAGCTATGGCTTCGTCTGAGTCAAAATCATGGACGGCCGCCATGAGGGATAATTGGACTCAATCGAACGAAATGGTGTATGGGAGTTATGTGATTTGCCAGAAGATAGACAATCCATAGGATGCAAGTAGGTATTCAAGAAAAAGTACCGAGTTGATGGTACAGTTGATAAATACAAAGCCAGATTACTAGCCAAGGGTTATACTCAGCAAGTTGGAATAGATTTCCAGGAAACCTACTCTCCAGTGTCTAAGTTTGCATCTATTCGGATGATCTTAGCCATTGTCGCATATATGGATTTGGAATTGTTCCAAATGGATGTGAAGACAGCCTTCCTTAATGGAGAATTAAAGGAGGAGATTTATATGCGACAACCTGATGGCTCTCAGGTTGAAGGTCAATAGAAAAGGACTTACAAGTTAAGAAAGTCATTATATGACTTGAAGCAGTCTTCACGGCAATGGTATCTCAAATTTCATGAGAAAGTTATCCAATTTGAATTTGTTGCAAATAAATTGGGTAAATGCATGTATGTCATGAAGAGTAGAGCAGGTTTGCAATCATGTCATTGTATGTTATAGACATTCTGCTTGCAGATAATGACATACAAATGCTCAACGAAATCAAATAGAATTTGAGCAATGGTTTTGAGATGGACAAGGGTGAAGCATCTTATGTTCTTGGAATTCAAATAACAAGAGACATGGACTCAAGGACATTGAGCATTAGTCAGGAAAGATATTTACATACTATATTAAGAAGATTTGGAATGCAGAATAGCACTCCAACTCCAACACCACTTTTGATGGGAAAGAGACTCAACAAGAGTCAGTGTCCCGGAAAGGGGTAGAAACCTTTAGATGTATCATATGCACAAGCGGTGGAAAGTCTAATGTATGCAATGATGTGTACTCGACCTGACTTAGCCTATCAATTAAGCTTAGTCAGTAGATATCAAAGTAATCCCGATCCAGCACATTAGGAAGATGTAAAGAAGATTCTTCGATATCTGAAAGGGACCGTACATCTGATGTGTATCAAGTAGAATTGCTTGAAGTGGTAGGATACTCCGATGCCGATTTCGGGGGGGGCGGGGGAGGGGGGATGTGGATGATAGAAAATCCACATCGGGATACATGTTCATGTTTGGTGGTGCAATCATTTCTTGGGGTAGCAAGAAGCAAGGATGTGTATCTCGACATAAACATGAGGCTGAGTACATTGCATGTAGCATGGCCACCACTCATGTTGTGTGGATCAAGCATTTTCTAGAGAATATAAGCCTCGAATTAGTCAAAGGACCAATTGAAATGTATTGTGGCAATCAAGCTGCGATAAGCTTGATTAATAGTGGGACTAATAGTTCTAAAGGAAAACACATTGAGTTCCAATATCATTATATACAAGATATAATGGTGAAGCAAGAAATCACGGTAACCTACATACCTACCAGTGACATGTTGGCCGATTCCCTAACTAAGAAAATAACAGCATGAACATACATTAAACACGTAGGTTTAATGGGACTCAGGAATGTATGAGTCAAGGAAGAGGTTTTATAGATAATGATCCTCACATGTAAATCTACATGTATATACTACACGAATAGTGGGAGTATATATGTTCGTCAAGTGGGAGACGTAGAAGGCCCGCGTGACCAGCGTGGTCAAATAACCGCCTCCGGCGGTTGCGGCGAGGTCAGGTCTTTGGGAAGACCATAACCGTCGGGCGTGGGGGAGGGGGCAGACTTGGCGAGGGGACGTTCACGCTCCTATATATATAGGGGACCTTTCAAATGAGGTAGGGGCTTTTCTGAAATTGTAAAAGCCACTGGGAATTTAGTAAAAACTCTGTAACAGTTTTGTAGAAGTATAAACTGCACATTGTAAAAAAATGAATTTTGTAAAATATAGCACTTAAATTTAAATCAACATTTCCATCCATTATAATAATATTTTCATAATTTTATTTCACTATACATGTTGTGTTAATAGTTATTGTTATATGTAACAAGAAATTGTAAAATATATTGGAAGCATGCCTAAATGGAGGGTGGCTCACCATATATATGGTGAGACCCCATCTCATTTGAAGTTTCTCCTATATATATATATATATATATATATATATATATATATAGGGGACCTTTCAAATGAGTCGTGGTCCTTCCATCCTTAAGGAAGGCCAACGATCTGGACCATCGGATTTAAATCCAACGGCACCTTCAATTTTGTTGCCCAAAAGGGCATTTTGGTCATCAACTTTTGCATTAATTATGCACTCTAATTAATATTCCAAAATACTAAATTTAGCTAGTTTTATTTTTGGTATTTTTTGCAATACCATATTTAAAAAATATCCTATTTCACGCATGATGCTAAAAATCATTTCAAGGAATATTCGATCGTCATCTTCATAGTCGACGGTGAAGATGAAGATGGAGGCGGCGAGGAGGTTGACGATACCCTTGATGACGGTGAAGACAAGATCTCCGATGTGCGTGCGACGAAGAGGACGATGGCAGAGAGACGCGTGAAGCCCGACATGATCCTCTTCCTCCCACCGTCGTCACCTCCCCTCATGTGCCGCCGTCATGTTTGTGAGATTAGGAAAGAGATTAATGATATATTTTAGGTATAGGTATGGGAGTTTTGGAAATAGTTGGATAGAGACTAATGAGGAGATATTTTGGGATGCTACATACTATATTTAGATAATGCATAATAACCAAAATAGGTTTTTGATTAAATAAATATTAATAATAACATGCCTTTAATAACAATCATCTGATCATTTATGGACGCACAAGATCGTTGGCCTTCCTTAGAGATGGAAGGACCATGTCTCATTTGAAAGATATCATATATATATATGTACCTCCATCGGGAGGGGAAGATCATCCGAGAACCACCTCGTCATAGGGAGCCCTCTCCCATTACCTATCACATCCCATTCTCTCATTCTCTCACGTTCTCTCAACAAGAAGGTCTTCGGCGATGTACCTTGACGTTCTCACATATAGACCCCTCCCTATCTATGCACCGATGTATCAATGGTCGCGCCAACATTCCGTGTCCTTTTTGCAATCTATGCTCTCGCCCTCAACCTCAACACCCACCTCAGAGAAGTTTACAATTTGGTGATAAGATTACAAATTGATCTTTGAATCGAATAATGCAAGCAACAATTTGACATTTCTTATACTTTATTTGCCAACTTCTTCAGATTCTTCGAACCCCTCTAATGGTCTGGTGGTAGAAGCAGTAGCTCCCACTTTAAAGGACCAGGGTTCGAATCCTACTAGTGAAAAAAATATAAAAAAACTTCTTCAGATTCTTGTTGATGTACATTTTTTGGTAAAAAAAATGCCATTTTTTACACTTGACAAAGTCATAAAAGCTAATTTTTCGAGAAAAGATCAAAGTTTCATCCATCTAAAGTAGTGCAATATCGCACCAGGCTAGTCCTCATAGAAATCAAGTATCTCACAAACAAACAAAGCGAAAGAGAGAGAGAGAGAGAACATTTTAATAACAAAAAAGGGTGTGAACATTTGCCTCACCCTTTCCACTACCTTTGTTCATTCGCCACTCGGAACTACCTTTCTCTATTCTACTCCTTTCTTCGTTGGGTGCTTTATGGAGGACTTCCCAGAGTCAAAGCGGAGTCCGAATTGGAACAAATATAATGAGAATAATGAAAGCAGTTCAAAGCGGTTCATTTACTATTATATATAGCCATTGTAGTATTTTAGGTTGTTCTGATAGCTTCAATCTCAGTCCTCGTGTCCTAATAAAGATTCCGCACATCCTAAACCATGCTCCACCCCTTTTATATAGTTTTTCAAATAGGTTGACGAAGCAAGAATGGAAACCTAATACATAGTTGGGAGGTGTAGCCCAAGACAAAGAATACATCAAGATACTATTTCGCCCAAAGAAAAAATTAAAGTCGAGAAAAGATATTGCCACTACAATGAAAGTTGCATTTAAGTAGTTGGGGGGCCATTTCCCTTCAAATTAAGAGGAATCTCTCCTGAACTTCTTCCTTTAGGGACTAACCTATAAAGGAGAAAATATGTTAGTTTAGTAGGAACTTTCATATTATGATGTTTTGAGGTTGCATCGAATCCATATAATTTAAACTAACCTATAAAATACGTGGATTATACCCTTGAATCCAAATCCGTCTATTCATCCCAACACATGAGATAGTATGTGGCATTCCTTAATCCTAGCATGTAAATCTCACCATCTGACCAGGGACTACGTCCATTTAAGGGGCCCATCAGTATGAGATGATATGAATCGCTCTAGGGTTACAATTGTTTAGTTTCGAATGGTAAGCCCGGTAAATCTTGTGTTGCAGTTGCTTCACGATCGGTCATTCTGCATATTTTGTTTGTCCTCTACTCCCGCTGTGCGCAACAGATGCGATAAGACTCAAGGACGGAACCAGGAATTTTATCAAGGATCAGAAATGAAAAAATCATTGTATTTCATGATATTTTTAAATAGAGTTAAAATGAACCTCATTCAATTTTGATATACTTATAATTTAAAAGCGCTTTAGGTTATAATGTAAGCCTCTCTAAATCCGTCCAAAAAAAGCTAAATTATCAAGTGCAATTTTGAAACAAAACGGCGATGAGGACATCAAAGCTCCCTCTTCTGATATGCGATCTGAGGACGACTGCTGGCGGAATCGAATAAAAAAGGAAAAAAAAGAAAAAAAATTTGAAATAAAAAAAAATCATGATTAAAAGGAAACAATGATTATTTATAAGGAGGGTTAGAAACAAAGGGAGAGATAAATAAAATTGAATATAATTTTATATCAAATTACACTTAAAATTTTGATATTGTAGAAGTGATTTGATAAACTATATAAAAGTTGACGGAGGTAATATTTGAACCATGATCTCTAAAATAATAAACATACTACTCTATTTGATCATTAAATGACTTTGCAATCTTTCTCTAACAAATATTATTTATTATGCAATTAAAAAGAGATCATACTAAAACTTAGGGATTTTGACCCAGCAGATCCTATAAACTTTGCCAATTACCTCCACAACCTTTGAAACAACCTAATTCCCCTCTCGACCCCGTAAACATGTTAACCCTTACCCTACATACCTTGTGGTTAACCCTCATCTATTTACCCGTTAAAACTAACCGGATTCCATTATGTCTTTTACATTATACCCATTTTATTTATCAAATTTACATTGAGTGTCACCCCCCTCACCCTCCTTCTCATCTCTCTTCCCCACCGGGCACCCACCCACCTCGACATCCGCCGCCCTCGCCCTCATCCTCCAGGTCCGCCACCCTCACTCTCCTCCTTCCCGACCTCCACCTCCTTCTCCAGGTCTGCCGCCGCCTCATCCCCCTTCAGGTCTGCTGCATCTGCCTCTGTCTCATCCCCCTCCACCACTTCATCGATAGATGCTCGCTCCCTTCAAAAGGATCACGCCTTTGCCGGGTGATAAAAAATATATTGTGGTCACGAATATACACTGGTTCGTATCGTTGACCCTTTTTTGGCTTAAAAGTTTTCGAAGATTGTGATTATTGAGGATTTCAGACTGATTTTTTGTTGCTGAACAGAGCAACTCAAAGTTTGCATTGTCGAACCAGAAAAAAAGGAACATCAAGCTTATGCTGCACACATAGTCCAACTCCATAATAAGAAATTGCCAACGGTGAGCCTCCATCCTTCATCCTCTAGCATTGCCTCACCATGTAGGATTTCTATAACTGTTGATAGATTTTCCATAACTGTTGGAGCCTGAGAACAATTGGGCTATGACTGGAGGTTTCACTAACTGCTAACTACGGCCTCTTGGTCTCACAATTACGACCTTCACGCTTTCTACAGTTAGGCTTTCGTTGCGATAATTAGAGTAACTTTGGTGATCACATGCCCATCACAAGATTTTGGAGGTTTTTAACGAATATTAGTCCATTTCGCAGATTCCGACGACGTTGGAAATAGAGAAGATGTGCAATCCATTTCTCCACATTTCCAGCACAGAGATCCGGCGGAAACTGAAGATTCCATCGAACAGGCGATGCAGAAGCACTGGACATAATCGACAAGGCCAAAGATGATTGGTAGAGCATACCGTATCCATGTCTAGAACTGGGTTATTGTACATTTTGACGAGATAAGAACTTGTTTAGTTATAAATGAGCTTATTGTGCCGTGCATGAATGTGAAAAACAAAGACGTCTCCCAAGTTAAGCTCCATAAGATTGAATAATACCATTCATTCATGTTGGATCCCAGAGGGGTGTTGGTTCCCGTGTTCGTTGATTAATCAATGTTTTGATACCATTTACAGGGATGTTGCAGGACTGCTTGTTAAATATAATAAGGGGGAGGAGAAGGAAGGAGAAAGGAAGATTGAAGATCCACCGTTGATTTTCTTTGATTTGATTAACTCAAGTTTAATTCAAGTAATTGACTCCAATAAAGTTAAAGATGACGGCAGGATCTGTAGGGTAAGACAGAACAAGTTTACGAGGTCTGGGGAATTAGATTGTTTTAAAGGTCGTGAAGGTAATTGGCAAAGTTTTTAGGTTCTGTCAGGTAAAAATCGCTAAAACTTAATGCATTGCACAAGTATATATAATAATCAAGGGCCATGACACCTCTATGACATAGTAGTTCCGCTAGTGATAATACCTATACCATATCCAACCGTTCGCATATTAGTAATCCCTTCTAAGGTTGCAATACAAGGATACCAGCCAAAGCAGGACAATCTTGCATGATAACAAAGACTCATTATGAACTTGATTCAATTTCCCCTTCAAGCTCTTTCGCATTATATTCATTATTAGAAAATATGCTACAAGTCAAAAAAATGGCAACTTATACGCAAAGGGAATGCCTGGTTCGGGAATAAGCAGGAATAAGGATGGGGAATAAAGAGAATAAGGATCTATTCTTTATTCAACTGAAAAGACAGGAATAAGGAGAATAAGATGAAAAAAGAATAGGTAAGGTGAAATAAAGATAAGAATAAGGGCGGAATAAGGTGAAATAATGGGAAGTAAATGGGAATAGTTGTACTCTTGAGAATTACGTCGGGCGGGGAATTAACTCCTTATTTCAGTGCTTATTCTCCAAACAAACAAGGCCAAAGAGTAGACGAGCAATAAGACTTAAATCTAGAGAATACCTTGATAAATCATGGCAGTAGTAACACACCGTGATGAAACGCAAACCTTTGCTGGCATCTTGGCAAGCTACCACTGCAACATTGAAGAAGCAGAGAATCCCAGACACTGGGAGGCAAAACTTATATATAGCACGATGAAACGAAACCATCAAGGGAAACAAAATCTATAAACAAAGATGTTTAACTTGGCACAATATCTCAGTTAGAATCAGTATAATCTTCGTAGATAGTTATCCAAAAAAAAGTGTGGCACTGAAGACACCATTCATCTATACCAGAGTTCAGCATCAGCTCAACATTCCTTTCCTCACCTCGGCTAACCCAGCTGCCCCCCGATGATATCTCCCACACCAGAATCTGTTCGCGGGAATCGTATCAGATACGGAAACAGTAATCCTGTCAGGAAATGAAGCATCCAACTACTTGGACTTAAAAAATCAATATCACAGCATACCATTGGAAGAGACTTTCTGCCTATCCGTGATCTAATTACGCTCTTCTATCATGATTAGGGAATGTTCTTATACTAACAAAACGAACCCTAGCATCAAGTCTTTCGGCCCCAATGGAGCACAAGGTGTACCTTGAGAACTAAAATTTCAACAGAAATAAGTAATTCTCTATCAAACTAGGCAATAAATAACAGTCCGTTTCGCGTTCGTTCTTGGCAAGAGAGTGGTAGTCCGCAAACAAACGTAGACAAAGAACTGCAATAATCAAATGAAAGCTCACAAAGTTAGCTTCTGCAGACATGCTTTTACCCCCTTTTGGTAACAGAACACAGCTGCTACATCCAGCAGCAAATCCTCTTCGCCACTCACAAACGACATGCCGAAATTGTCCAATCGAATTTGAGGTGCGCACAACCACATACAAACCAGCATGGCACATGAGAGTCTATGCAGGCGTGGGGGAAAAGACTAGCACCAGCTCCTCAATTAGTAGCTATATGGTGGCATTGGCAACCGCAGGTAGAGGCAATAGCCATCCAAGCTCCTTTGCTCTTAGCTCATAGGACTTGAATTTCGCCTCCGCATCAGGAATGTCGAGGGCCAAATCCTCGAGCCCATCCCTGACCCTAAGGAAGCCTTTAGTCATCTGGTTAGTTGTTATAAGTCCCTCGCGAAAGCTCTCCTGCAACAGATCAAGGATCCTGTCATTCTTCTCCATTGCCATAACAAGAGCTTTCTTCACGACTTCATGGTTGAAGAATGGCATCCCCAGATCACGAATGCACTGGCAGGCTTCTGATATATCACCTCCAGTCTCGTACTCTTCCAGAAGTCTCGATATTTTGTCTTTAGCGTCCTCAACTGCCCACCCAGTGCTACCACCCCAGCACCTCAAAAGTCTCTCACCAGCATGGCGGGCAGAAACAAGCGAGCGAGCCATGTGTACAGTCTCACTCCCTCTGCAATTCGGTGGCAATTTGTTGCGGATCTCATCAAGATTTAAAGGAACCAAGGTGTCATCAATGACAGCCCTGGCGAGAAAGAGTGCAAGTTCGCTTGAGGCATCAAGTATGTCCAGTGAAGTGTCCTCCGCAGATTCAAGAAGCATGATGAACCCATTGACAATATCCTCGGTGCTGAAGACATCCATGTGCAGAGCAGATAAAAGAACAGATGCCATCTCTTTTTCCCTGTTCTTTCTGTCCATCGCAAGTGTAATAAGCTTCTTTAGAAAGATGGGATTATATTCAGGGGCAGCCAGATCTTCGAGGCTTCGGATGAGTTCAGGTATATCATCTGACAGGAAATATTCGTGAATGATTGTGACGGCTTCTTCCTTGAATTTTCTCAATTTGCAATCATCGTTATTAGCTGATGCCCCATCTGGAATATTAGATTTTAAAAAGATGGAATCAAGCCACCCTTCACGGGTTGCAGTCTTTACCAATGAAATAAACAGGGATTTGGCAGAGGGAATATCAAGAGAAAGGTCATCAAGACTGTCATATAGACGGGAAAATCCCTTCAACATCTGGCTAGAGCTTATAAGACACTCATCTGCGGCCTCCTTCAGTAGTTTCAATACAAGAGGCCCAGATGTTTCAGTCTCCATGCCAAGAGTTAGAGCCTTCTTGACAACCTCGTGATGGAAAAATGGGACTCCCAACTCCCTGATGCACCTGCAAGCCTCAGTTGTTTCTCCACTCTCAATGTACTCTCTTAATAGGTCGGCAATTTTCTTCTTTGCCTCTTCCACTGTGAAGTGAGTGCTCCCACCCCATCGTCTCTCTACTAATTCAGCGTGGTGTGGAGCAGACAGGTAACTCTTTTCTGCTGTTTGAATAACCTGATAACCTTTGGATGTTTCTGCGACTTTTTCCTTTGCCTTTGTGAGGAAAGAAGGAGGTAGAATATCATCTACAACAGCACGGGCAATGAAGAGCGCTAGGATGTCAACCGCATCGAGTATATCAAGCGCCAGATCATCAGCCGATTCAAGAAGCATGAGAAATCCCTGGCTGATCTGAATAGAGCTCACAACATCAGCATATAGAGAAGAGAGCAGAACTGATGCCATCTCTTTCTCCTTATCATGCCTGTCCATTGCCATGGAGATGAGCCTTTTAACAAAATAGTGATGGAATTCCTCCGAGCCAAGATCTCTAAGATCTGACGCAGCCAAGGAAGCATCACCAGTGCTAAAATATTCCTCAATGATGGGAACGACAGCCTTTCGGAAATCATCAAATGCTGTTGATACAGTTGCTTCTACAAGTTCATAAGGTTCCTACAGCAGAAATAGGAAGTAACTTTAATGTTTGAATATACAACAAACATAAGCAATAATTAAAACAACTCAAGAACTTCGGTATGCTCATTTAATTCAAAGCTTATAAGAAAATTTAACGGATCAAACCTGACACACAATATTATGCCAGTACACAGTTGATGTTGTTTTTATGATGCAGAAAATAGAAGTCATGGTTGCAAGAAGGATCTCTTCACAAAAAGATAAATATACCTCACCACTGTCATAATTGGGATCATTTCGGTCTAGAGGAGAGTCTGTAGCAGTATCAAGAAGTTTACCCCATGTGCCTTTTCCTCCAGCACCATCTATTTAGTTCATAAAAGAAGCTAATCAATAACCCACATAACCAAGAATAAAACAATGAATTATAAAAACAAACAAGTCTGGTCAAAAGATGGAAGGACATCATCATAGAAAATTCACCCCTATTAAGAAGTTCGAAGCATCCCGCCAACTCTCTTAAAAATGATTCATAATAGAACGTTTGACACTAAAATATAGAATGTATTGGCAGATAAGAAAAACTGGCATTGTATCAGTATATAGTAGTTATAACTTATAAGCAAGAAACATGGAAAACCGCAAAAGTGGTGATCTGTGAACGCAATAATTAGAAGTACCACTTTATTCAGATTACAAAGACAAGTTCTGCTGAAATCTGTCTTAAAATAGTATAATTGTTTAGATTGCTATCAAAATAATCCGGGCAACAAAAGAATAGACACTGCATCCATATGAAAACTTCAATAACTATAGTCCTTTCTCATTAACTTTACAAAGAATGCAAAAGCCACAAAATTGCAGTGTCTCTAGGATATTTCAGACACAAAAAGCAGTCAGGTTTCACTACCAAAAGAAAACTGATAACTAGTTGTGAAGTAGAACATGTTGGGCCTATTAATGAACACTTCTAACTTAAACTGAATAATCAATATAGGCGAAAACTTTAGAATGATAAAGCAAAATATGAGAAACCAATTTCATGTTAATTAGGAAAAGCATGCGATACACTAGCTAATTACAGAAAGGCCAACAAACACATGAAAGTTATTAACACCTCAATCCAACCAAAGTTGTATATATTTTACGTAAAAGCAACAAATGACGCCTTCATATTTACTCCACTAAGCAATGTCCCAATATGCACAACTATTAGAAATTTCCAACATATTTCGAGGACCTTCTATAATATTTATACCATAGACCACTATACGCACGGCTGTCCTTTATTTGGACCATCGTTATATTTCACGGTTGTGTCCAAAGACTCCAAACACATCTTTTTAGAATCACGCGTGCACGCATCGAGAAGGTCGCATATGGAACCTCTTCTATAATAATAGATGTTAGGAACTTCTCTAAATACTAAATCCTTCAGATCTGATAAGAAATAGCGAAGCCTTCTCCCACTATAAGTAAGGTCGGCTACATGGATTCTTGCTCAAGTCCATGTTGAAAGATTGACTATTTTTTACGCTGGTTGTCGACTACCTAACGCAACCCCCGCAAGGGGGGATTTGAACCCTAGTCTTTTGGGTGGTAGGCACACTGCACTAACACCAAACCATTTAAGTGGGTCTAATCCTTCAGTCAGATATGATACGGATATAAATTGATTGTCAATTAAAAACTAACGATTTATCCTTAGGTTTATTCCTTGCAAAAAAAAGTAAATCTACAAACATCTCGGGATGTTTGGCATGACCACCAATTACAAGGACGGAGTTTAATCCACTTTGGATACTCCTCAGTAATAAGTTATTTATTTTGCAATGTCGGAGAATTCAACAATGCATACAATGAGTTACGTTAAGTCTCCTACATAGTCAAAGGTGGGTGGTCATTCATATATCATTAACAACATGATAAATCATTTGCCTTCACCCTCCTCTCCTCTCAGGCATATTTTCGTCTAATTTGGTAGACAAACAAAATGATTGCCCGCCCATCCTTCTTCCACGTCCTATCCCCTTGATCAATCCATTTTGTCAGAATAATAAACCTTGCCTTGAAAATGAAATTCAAATATATGTTCCTTTCTCCACCACCCACCCTGTATAACATAAGTAGAACCATTTTCAACTACCAAGATGCATTTCACGTCCCTGTGGCAAGTCCACCCCTTCATGTGGCACCACTCAAAGAATCAACTCAAACAATAAGCCCAAATTTTCAGCTAAACCTAAACACAAATGATTGCCGTGGCCCCTCTAAATTGCATCATCAAACTCGTGACCTTTCCTTGTTAAAGCGCAATACTCGATGCCATTAAAATTCCACTCAAAATGGAATGACTTGGAACAACCTGGAACAGTCCTCCAAAATATTGAAAATGGGAAGAACATTCACAGGGAGTTTAAAATGTGCAGAATCAAACGTACTTCAGTCAAAAAAGAAGCTTACATGTAAAGTAAATGACAGTTTCGAACCCAGACTCTTTTCACCATACATGCTGAACAAAAGCTTACCAATCATGGGCATCGACAATAATCAAGATATTATAAAAGGGAAATCCTTAGCGTGTGAACCTCCCAGCCATCTCCTTTCCAACTTCCGTCTCTGGTGGGTGAACTAACACCATCCAAATCTCTTTGGAAGCACCTCCATTTTTTGCCATCATGCTCCAGTTAAAGAGGCAACAACCAGGACAGCAGGTGGAACAGCACTTGAGACGGTGCAAGAATAGGGGACAGCTAGGGTTTATTTTTAAGAGGTTGGTGGGTGGTTGCTCGAAAATCAATAATTGTACAAGGGAATTTCTTTTTTTGAAAGCTACAAGGGAATTTCTTAACATGTGAACATCCATGCCATCTCATTTCCAACCCCCAACTCTGCCGCAACTCCCTCGCATTGTGAACTAGTAACACCCACTCCAGACCTCCTCAATTTTTTGCCATCACGCTCGGAGGAAAGATGTGGCAACAAGGACAATGTGGAGCAGCACCTGAGACAGTGCAGCAGTAGGCGACGGCTAGGTTTTGGTTTTGAGAGGTCGGTGGGTGGTTGCTAGAAATCATCCAACATTAGATATATGAACTGTTCAGAGAATGCTTTTTAATCTTAAACTAGCAAAAAATATAAACAAATAAACAAATAAAAAAGCAGAAAATATTACTTAATCAGACGTAAACCTGCATGATTTTCTTTTCTTCAGGAGGTAAGGATTCCTTTTTTCCAAAAAATGGTCTCCTATAAGGGCTTTAAAAAAGATTTTTTATTCATAAGCCAGTATTGTGCGGCTTTGGTAACTACTTTCACTGATTTCTAAATATATATACATAAAATATCATGTGGATCACTTGACTTTACATCTGGAAGTAGCCAGCATCGCATTAAAAGAAAAAAAAATGGAGAAGCCTTCTCCCACTGTAAGTAGGGACGACTACATGGATTCTTTCTCATATCCATGTTGATAGATTCGACTATTTTTTACACTGATTGTCAGCTACCTAACGCAAATCCCACAAGAGGGGATTTGAATCCTGATCTTTTGGGTGATAGGCGCACTGCACCACCACTTTCATAGCATTAAAAGAAGAAAAAATAAAATTCGAACATGGTCAGTGTTATAGTTATTATTTATATGTATTAGGGTTTTTATCACTTGTGCCCCTCTGAGATATTGCAATTTCAGTTATGCCCCTCCCTTTTTGGGAATATCAGTTGTGCCACCGACTTCTTGTCGTTCTATCACTTGTGTCTCTCGGGTTAGTTGTCGCCCATCTCCAATGCAAACGGACGTTAATTTTGTGGGAATTAAATTTAAAAGACTGAAAAGGTCATTTTACTATCATATTTGTTGGAGCATTCGTTGTATGCGCCCGTTGTGTTGTAGCAGGGTAAATGGATCCTGGAGGAGATCCATTTACCCCATCTAGTGTTTAGTCCATCGTCCAACGGTGGGACTTGGAGGCTCTGGAGAGGCTATATAAGGAGACCCAGACCTCCTGTATCCAATGAGAAAGTTCAATAGAATATCCGTCTCTTTGAGGGCTTCTCCCGTGGTTTCATCCCGCTCCTCACGAAGTAGGGTTCCACGTAAAAATCCTGTTCTTATTATTGTTCTTTATATTTTTCCATGTTCCGCTTCCGCTTCTGATTTTCTAACATGGTATCAGAGTGGGTTCGATTCTCGAAGAATCAGGTTATATTTTTTTTCCGAGTTTCGACTTTGAATTATTGTTTTGAAGATCATATATGGTTCGAAGTTTTGAGTTCATATGGGTTTTTTAAAGCCCTAGATCATCCAGGAGTATCAGCATCATCCTCATCGTATCGGTCAGGCGGTGCCCTTGCCGCCATCCTGATGCGACGCTTCTCTCCGCACAGCCCAGGCGGGGCTTGTGCTACAGGCATATGCGGCGCCCCTCTCGCCAGATCCAGCCTCCTGGCTTCTATGCTCCCGCGCGATCGATCCTCCTTCTCGCAGATCCCATCGCAGGCGCGCATCCTCTTCGCCCTCCAGCCCGCAAACCCCCAGGCGGTGCGGCAGGTGGTGCACCACCATCCGCTCCAGGTGGCTCCCAGTTCAGGGTGGCAGCCCTCTTGGCTCCCAGTTCGTGGCGGCGGCCCGCAAGACGGTGCCTCCCCCGGTTCCCACGCACCTTCGAAGATCATTGTCGCTTCTCTCCGCACAGCCCAGGCGGGGCTTGTGCTACAGGCATCTGCAACGCCCCTCTCGTCAGATCCAGCCTCCTGGCGCCTCGCGCAAGCGGAGCCTCCTGGCTTTTATACATCCAGATCTGCGCATTCGGATCTGTGCATCGTAGATCGTGCACAGCCCGCAGGCGACTGCAAGGCGGTGCCAACACTCGCCGGCATCACTCACACATAGCCCAGGCGCACATCACGCGCACATAGCCCAGTCAAAGCAGCATGTGCTCCGTGCTTTAAGAATACCAACGCAGCGAGACGCAACTCCAGCGGTTCCAGATCAGCCCCCCCCAGGCCGCATATGGTTCCCAGCGGCGGACAGATCCAGACTTCAACAGTCTAGGCGACGCACAGGGATTGTGCGCGTCCTCGCATCTCTTCTCCAGGCGGGCACGCCAACCCGACGCGCGCCATCCTCCACCTTTAGGGCATGCAGGCGGCGAGCCCTTGTCCCAGACAGACCTCCTTCTCGAGCGGCGCGGCTGCTCCGTGCTCCCAGCGGTGCTCTCCTTTACGCGCGCCTCCGACTTCAGGCGCACTTCGCGCGATGGCGGCGATTCGATCAGGGGAGGTACGGCCAAGATCTTCAAGGCGGCCGACCCCACGCGACGGCCGACCCCACGTACCCCCAGGCGGCGCGTTGCCGCCCCGACCCCGCGCTCCTCATTCTCGTTAAGGCAACGCGCGCCTTCCCTTTCTTGCACAGACAGAGGAGCATTCGGCCGCACGCGCTCCAGGCGATACCGCTTCATCGGCGGCAACAGCAAGGTCCCCCTCCATCGGGGGAGACGGAGTACGATGGAAGGGCCCCCCATCGGGGCGACAGGGAGTTGAGAAAAGGGTAATGTCGGAACCCTAAATAGCCGCAAATGGTTGTATTAAAAAAATTTGATGGAGAGCCCAGAGCTTTATAAAAAATGAAAGGCCAAAGGGGTTGCGGCAAAGGGAAGAAAAAAAGGGGGGAATCTGTTTAAAAAAAAGAGAGGTGCTTTATTTTGGGCCTGATTTGGCCGTGTATTAAAAAAAAGAAGAGAGAAAGAGGAAAGAAGTAGGAGGAGGTTGCAAGTTTTTCAAATAAAAAGCCAGAAAAAAATTGAAACGAAAAAATGTTCATAAAAATGGACGGCTGAAAAAAAATTAACAAAAAGCCACAAGTTCATGTTTTCTCTCCATTCTTTCTTGTCTTCTCCCAACTTAGTCGATGTTCATTTTCCGACAATTATGGGAGAAAGGGGGAGTATGGTGTAGAGTCACAGGTCTTCTTCCAGATTCAGAAGTCAGATTCAGATTCAGATATTCTCCAGACCGTTCAGGATTTTCAGACTCTACATTTTTTTTCAAATGAAGATTCTTCATGCGCAATTCCAGACTCGAAGTTCAGATTCCGAGTCCCATTTTGATGCGCAATTTCAGACTCGACGATATTTCCGAGTCTCCAGTTTCTGACAGCACGAGTTTGTGGTCATTTTCAGATGAGCATATGTTGCCATCATTTGTTTCGCGGTCCCCATCATTCTTCTTGTTGTCAGGCCAGAGTTTTCATGTGAGCCATAGGGACTCTAGAGCAGAGGACCATTCCCTTGAGGGCAAGGTTTTTCATGTGGTATCATAGTTACACCAGAGCAGTGCACCATTCTCTGAGCCAGATGGGAGAGACCCAGTTCTCCGATGAGGAGACTTCAGGCGCAGTTCAGACTCGATGGTCAGATTCCGAGTCTTCAGTTGACTCACACTCCAGCCCGTTCGTCCTCCTCACCTGCACGGCATGAGAAGCAACGTCCTCGACTGCAGCAATGTGCGCGTTGGGTTGATATTGTCCGTAGTGTCTTGTAGCGTTGAGTTGAGTTTATTTCTGTTTGTCCAAGCTGAGCGTTGCATGCTCCAGCTTGAGGGGGAGTGTTGGAGCATTCGTTGTATGCGCCCATTGTGTTGTAACAGGGTAAATGGATCCTGGAGGAGATCCATTTACCCCATCTAGTGTTTAGTCCCACATCGTCCAACGGTGGGACTTGGAGGCTCTGGAGAGGCTATATAAGGAGCCCTAGACCTTATGTATCCATTGAGAGAAAAAGTAATGCATAGCATGCCCCGTTGAGGGCTTCTCCCGTGATTTCATCCCGCTCCTCACGGTGTTGGGTTCCACGTAAAATCATGGTATTCCCATGTTTATCTTTTCCTTCTTATGCTCTGTTTTATCATTCCTCTTCGTCAGGCAATGAGGCAGTTAAAAAAAAGGGGGGGTTGAAAGTTAGGCCCCAAGTGGGTCATCGTCAGTTTTAAAAAATGATGGGCCTGATTAAAAAAAAGGCCGAAGTTTGTGTTTCAAAAAAAAATATATCATTTGTTTCAAAAAAAAGAAAAGAAAAGAGGAGGGAGATGAGTTTAAAAAAAGGGAGTTTGTTTAAAAAAAAGGCGCGTACAAAATACAAAAAAAAAGAGCCGTACGCATGGTAAAAAAAAGAGGAGTTTTCTTTGAAAAAGTCGCATACAAAGAAAAGCCTATGCAATTTAAAAAAATGATTTCAAAAAAATGATGATGCAAAAGCCGTAAAAAAATGGAACGGCTTACGAAAAAAATGTGACGGCTTATTAAAAAAATGATGAAAGCCGCAAATTTCATGTTTTGTTTACCCCCTATTTATCATGTCTTCTCCCAACTTCGTCGATGTCAATTTCCGACAAGTATGGGAGAAAGGGGGAGTATATGTAGAGTCACAGCTCTTCTTCCAGCCAAATTCAGATGATCCAGATTCACATGCAGATTTCCAGGCCATTCAGATTCCAGACTCTACGGTTCAGATCCAGTTTCAGACTCGACATCAGACACCTCTGAGTCTCCAGTTTCAGACGCGCATATGATTGCGGTCATTTTCAGATGAGCATATGTTGCCATCATTTGTTCGTGGTCCCCATCATTCTTCTAGTTGTCAGGCCAGAGTTTTCATGTGAGCCATAGGGACTCTAGAGCAGAGGACCATTCCCTATGCCATTGAGGGCAAGGGTTTTCATGTGGTATCATAGGTACACCAGAGCAATGCACCATTCTCTGAGCCAGATGGGAGAGACCCAGTTCTCCGACGATGAGACTTCAGGCACAGTTTCAGACTCGATGGTCAGATTCCGAGTCTTTAGTTGACTCACACTCCAGCTCGTTCATTCTCCTCACCTGCACGGCATGAGAAGCAACGTCCACGACTGCAGCAATGTGCGCGTTGGGTTGATATTGTCCGTAGTGTCCTGTAGCGTTGAGTTGAGTTTATTTTTGTTTGTCCAAGCTAAGCATTGCATGCTCCAGCTTGAGGAGAATGTTGGAGCATTCGTTGTATGCGCCCATTGTGTTGTAGCAGGGTAAATGGATCCTGGAGGAGATCCATTTACCCCATCTAGTGTTTAGTCCCACATCGTCCAACGGTGGGACTTGGAGGCTCTGGAGAGGCTATATAAGGATCCCCATACCTCCTGTATCCATTGAGAAAGTTCAATAGAATATCCGCCCCTTTTGAGGGCTTCTCCCGTGGTTTCATCCCGCTCCTCACGGAGTAGGGTTCCACGTAAAAATCACGTTCTTATTATTGTTCTTTATATTTTTCCATGTTCCGCTTCCGCTTCGATTTTCTAACAATATTCCTCCTACCCCATCCTCTTGCTCTTCCTCCGTCCCTCGCTAGCTCACCCCCTCCTCCCCAACCAGACCCCCTCCAATCCTTTCTTCCGCCCCGAGCTACTCCTCCTCTACCCCTCCTCACGAGCCCGCCCCTCCTCCCTAACCTGACCCCCTCCAGTCTCGAGCTCCGCCACGAGCTCCTCCTCCGCCACTCCTCCCCTGCTCGCCCCTCCTCCCTAGCTCGACACCCTCCAGCCTCGAGCTCCTCCGCCGCCCCTCCTCCCCAGCCCATCCCCTCCTCTCCATCCCCGCACCTCCCCTCCGCCGCCAGCACCTCCCCTCCGCCCATGCACCTCCCTCTCTGCCCTCGTCTCCTCCTGGCACCCTCGCACCTCACCCTCTGCTACGAGCTCCTCCCCCGCACATCCCCTCCGCCCCCATACCTCTCCTCCGCACCCAGCTCCTCCCGCGGCCCCTGCACCTCCCGCTCCACCCAGAGATCCTCGACCCGCACCTCCCTTTCCGCCCCCAGCTCTTCCCCACATCGTGTCATGCCTCGTCGCCTCCTCTTCCTCTACCAAGGGGCATCTTGCCGTCACAGTAACAAGAAGGAGGCCGCTGCTTTGAATGATGCAAGGGGCAGGCTGCTGGAGGAGGAGGAAGGGGAGGGGAGGGGAGAGGAGGGGAGGGGAAGAGGAGATTGCAGGTTAAAACGGGAGAACTTTCAGCATTTGTTTAGTTAGGATACATTTTTGATTAATTGATTCATAAAAACTCGTTGAAAGATTCAATGAAATTCACCATTTGATCCGCAATGAGGGATATATCTGTGAAAAACGTAAACATTTTAGTGATTTAATGGATGCATGAAGGTGCAATTAAGAGAGAAATTATGAAGAGAAAGGAAGAAGAATAAATGGAGGAAGAAGATGAAGAAGTGTGGACAATTATACCCCTCTTAACTGCAACATGGTTTGAAAAAATCATGGTTAAGTTGAACTCATTGACGGTTAGACTAACAGAGGGCACAACCGCACAAGTGATAGAGCGGGAAGAAGTTGAGGGCACAATTGATATTCTCAAAAAGGGAGGGGCATAACTGATATTGGAATATCTCAGAAGGGCACAACTGATAAAAACCTTATGTTTTATGTTATGTAACTATTAGGGGTATTTATAGGGATGAAAACGGTCGGATACAGATACGAATATAGGTATAATCATATCCTTATCCATTTTAAAATACGAATACTAATGCGGATACGAATATTGATGGATGTGAAACATGTGTTATCATATCCTTAAAAACGAATACGAATGTAAAACGAACACGAATCGGATATGAATAATAACAGAAATTTTTAATAGATTAACTAAAATATACATTTTAGGATAGTTTACACATAAAATAGATATACCAGATATAGTAATTTCATAACAATTATATCAACAATGATGAATGCAATAATAAAATATTGTTATGTATATTTATAAATAAATCTATTAATATCTTTATGTACAAAAATGAATAAACGAATACGCATGCAAATATTAACGAATGTCAAAGTGATATCTATATCCGCATCCATTTTAAAACGAATACGAATATGAATGTCAAAATATGTATAAAACGAATGCGATAGAGGATCGGATATGAATATATTCACATTCGTTTTCATCCTTAGGTATTTATGTATTTTTCCTCTTGAGATCTCCAGGGTTTTCTCTCTATATAAGAGATCCTAGACCTATGAAATAAACAACTCTTTCTCTCTCCACATGGTATCAAAGCAACGGTCCTAGACCGGTGACCTAACCTAAATCCCACCGCTACTACCAGCCACGCTTGTGTGGGCCTTTCCTCGCAACCTAGGGCTCTGCATCATGTATTTCTGCGCCCAGCCAGGCCTTCATCAGACCTTATCCATTGTATAAAAAACGTGCCTCGAGGCGCAAAGGCACTCGAGGAGAAATGAGGCGATGAGAAAAAGCCTCGAGACGACAGCCTCAGACCCCCTGGCTTAGGCGAGCGCCTTGGATGCCCAAGGCAGTCGAGGCGAGGCGATGAGGCGGGGCAAGGCGTTACCTGAGACGTTAGGGATTTACCGAGTATTTTTTAAGAAATAATTGGTTCTATTGGTAGTTTCATATGTTTATAAAGGCCTAATTGTTGAGGATATATTTATGCAAGATAAATGCTTAAATTTTCTAATTCTAGCCGCCAATAGCACCTCCATGGAAGGATGAACAAAAAGTTTGTGTTATTTACATCAAATCCTCTAAATAAAACTCCATACTTGTCTAATGCCCTTTATATGATGCCATTTGACCGAACAAGAAGAAATATAGAAACTGAGAAAAAAAAAAGCTGTAAAAAGACAACCATACATGTCATGAGACATACTGTGAATTTGAGCATGCAATAATTCGGAGATACACCTAAGGTGACTGAAAAAACTTCGTAAAAGCAAGGTGAAGGATCCAGAGATGACTAATGAAAGATGTTAAGAATGAATCATGGTACAACTTAGATCATATGCATAAGGTGGTGGATTAAAGTTCTTAAAACCAAGGTAAAGCATCCAAAGATGACCAACGAAAGACATTAAAAACAAATCATGATAGGTTAGAACATAGGCAATACACTAAGACGAATGGCAAGTTGGCGACAAGGTAAAAGACCCAAAGTGAAATGATGAAAGATGACAAATGTGCAAATTATTTGCATGTGTATCTTGTGAAATCAAAATCATAGTATTTACATAAATGAAGACTATTAATCGCAAAATATGCCAATACCGTACTCACATGATCCTCTCTTTTTAGCATTGGCATCAAGAGGAACGGCCTATCCTTTCAATCAACTAAATGTTTATGTGTGATCTGAAATCACCATCCAGGATTTTGAATAAATACTAAAATGAGGAAATTTTTCTGACATGCCTAAATCACTTTGGAACCTCAAAATTCAAACACGCATATGCCAAAGAACTTCAATCCAAAACCACTAAAAAACATAAACTCTATAGTCCATGCTTCTTTAACTAATTTCCTCTGTCAACAAAGCAAGGCCCTAAATGTCGGTTTCGGTCACCATTTCGGTGACCGACCGAAACGGAATTTCGGTGGATTTCGGTTGAGTTTCAAGCGAAATTTCATTCATTTCGGTCATTTTTTGTACTAGGGCCCCTATATTTCGGTCATTTCAGCCATTTCGGTTGAATTTCGATTTCGACTGGATATCGATATTCGACAGAAATTCGACCGAATTTCGTTGAAATTTGAGGCCATGCAAAAAAGTGACATAACTCCGCTTTATCTACACAAACACAACATAATGATCCCAAGGCAAAGAGCCCCATCCTTCCATGAAGATTTGTCTCCTCCAAAAACAAATTCCGCTAGACAGAAAGATACAGGGATTCAACCTACCAAACCCTACTCCGTCTATACAACAAAATCCCACCAAACAATCAAAAAAAAGTCAGCCAGCACTATCTATATTTATAAAGCTGAAAAACAAGACCACCTCATTTCCATCATGGTAAATATTTAACTGCAGTTGAGCTCGGATATTATTAGATGCTGGCAGAAAAAAAATAGCGTCCTTTCAGAGAGTTATTGGTGGGAAAGAAAGAACATGGATTCCCATGTTATGACAATATAACTCCTGCAGTCAAATGTCAATCCATTCCTTTTTAAAAACCAAGTTTCCAATTTCATCTGAATTGCATTGCTTTACCTGAAAGCATGGGTAAGAAAAAGTAAATAACCGTGATTAAACAGATAATAATCATCCTTCCCTCCTTAATGACGGATTCACTAGGAATGATGAATGACCCAATGAGCCTAACATGCTTCAATTCGGATACTTTCACACTTCAAAACACAAATTTCCATATTCATCTGACACTGAAAGCTTAACCCTGAAGACTGCAGCAAATGAAGCTTCTTTTCCAATTGAAACTACCTCACTGACTAAGGTGGTCATATATACAGCATATAAGCTAAGAGATTTTCTGATATTACGATTCATATCAATCCTCCATAGGAAAGTATTCCATTTGAAACGTGTGTGTGTACTCCAATGAGCCCATTTTATGGTCGGAACTCAACTTTTTCCTCCTTTTTTTAGGAAAATTGTTTCCTTCTTCAACGTAGAAGGCTTCCATTTTCATCCAAATCTCATCACTCCACCAAAAATAGTAGGACAAAATAACGTCATTTTCTCACTAGAAAAACCACTCCTTTTCTTATATTGCAGATGGATAAAAATCAATACTCGTTAGGGAGATATCAATGAGAATATCACGATCCAACGAGCCCATTTTGAACTCAATGTTCATTTTTTTCAGAAAAAAACATTTTCCAATCAAAAACCACTAAGAACTCCGAAAAGACAAAAAACAGAGGACGCGAGGCCCCGATCGATCTCTACCTTTCTTGACCCTGACGAGCTTCCCGGAATGCGACCTCCTTACGTGCCTCACCCCTCCCCCCGCCACAGCCGGCACCCGCCCGACCCCCGGCCCCTTCACGTGCTGCTCCAGCAGCGACCTCGGCGACCTCGGAGACGACGAGAGCACCCCCGTCCCCGCCGCCGCCGCCGCCGCAGCAACAGCCTCGGCCGTCGCGACCTTCATCACCTCCCTCTGCTCCTCCGTGAGGAACCCATCCCCTCCACCGCCAGCCGCCGCCGCCGCCATAGCCCGCCCCCGACTGGTCGCGATCGGGGGAAGGAGAAGCGAGATTTCGCGAAACCCTAATTCTCCGATCGCGGCCTCGCTCGCTACTCGCTTTCGCTCTTGCTGTGATGTGTTTTTGGTTCTGGTGTTTTGCGCGCAGTGGATTTTGGGCGGAGAGAGACCGGTTTCAAGAGTACACGTCAGGTGGGTGCGTGGAGTTTATCCCGTTCTTTTTTTTTTCTTCTCGTTCGAGTATATCTCTTTGCCGGAAGACACGTGGCGGGAGGAGTGGGACGGAGACGGTTAGGGTTTGGGGATCGGCCCAATGGGCTTCCGTGCGGAAACATTGGGCTTGTGTGGATTTAATGGGAAATCTTTAATGGTGGTGATGTGATAGTGGGGTTATTTGTAAATCAGCCCTTGTGTAGACACGAATATTTTATTCGTTGCGAAATTTGATAAAATGAAAATAAACTTCAATAAAAAAGTATTTAATATTATATAATAAAGATTATACGATATAAATAAGATATGCCATGGTAGTGGTGAAGGGATGAGAAATCCATGTGGCAACTTGCTTCATTTTGGACTGTGCTCTATATATGTTAGCATCCATCATCGCTACTCAATGTTTTTTTGTAGAATTGGACTGAAAAAGGAACTTTATTATTGTTAATTATTATTTTAAAGAAATAAAAAGGCCCTTCTTTTTAAGTAATATAAAATAGTTATGGCCCATAGATATTCTCCTTGATGGAACGTAGGTATGCATGTTCTTTTGTATCAGCTCACAGATCTTGTCCTTTTCCACCGACCAACTTATTAAAAGAGATGCAGATAGATTTAGATGTATTGGATAGATGGACCCATGCTGAAGATATTAGTACAGTTGGAGGAAGCAAATGCCGTTTCCAAGCATTGATGTGACATTGCAACTATAAAGAAATTAACCATTCTTCTTTATCCTTGGATAATGAACAGTCCTTGGATAATGAACAACAGGGATGGCTATTGAGTCACGACTCGATGATCTAGGTTCGGATTCGACTCGATAAGGGCTCGTGAGCCTGGCTCATTAAGCTATTGAACCGAGCTCGAGTCTGAATTTTAGGCTCGATGGCTTAACGAGTCGAGCCCAGCTCAGCTCGATAACTTGATAAGAGGCTCGGGGTTGGGCTCGATAACTCAATACTGATTTCGATAAGGGCCCGGCTCGATAACTCGATGAGGGCTCGATAAGGAGCTTTACTCTAGTCCCACATCGGGTAAAGCTGGACTCGGAGGGAGCGTGAAGCAGAGGGAGTGCTCGGTCTACACGCATACTTGCCTTAAATTGGCTCGAGCCTTATCGAGCCCAAGCTAGCTCGATAAGAGGCTCGAGCTCGAGCCTGGGTCTGGCTCAGCTCACTGGGCTCAATAGCCAGCCCTAATGAACAACATAAGAGATGAGAAAGATTTATCTCATTTACTTGTTAAAAAGGATAAGGATATTACAGTATTAGCTATAATAACTGATGTGGTCATGATGTAACCATTCTATCTCGAGATTGCATGTTTCGAAATAAGATCTTCTTATTATGATATAAAATAGTATTGTCTCTTGTCCTAACATGACCTAAGAAGGATCATTGGTCCTTTTGTTTTCTAATACTTTTTTTGTAACATTTTTGGTCCAAAGAACTTTGAATCCATAGAAGAAAACCTCTTATGCCAATGTAGCTCAAGAGCTTTAAAATTATTTTCATTTTTTTGCTAAAAAAGAAATAATCCAAGTGATCTTTCATTGGCATGTGTAGGTTTTGGTCTAGCAAATCGAGTTGATCCTAACTTAGTTCGATCTCGATTCCAACGGTGGATTTTGGGTCGAATTTAGGTCGACTTTTGAGCTTGTTAAAGAACCAACTCAAGTTTGATTCCCTTAAGAAAAACAAAAGCATATCTTTATAAATATACTAAAACTGAGTTTTGCTCAGCTCTCTCTCTCTCCCCCTTCTTCTGACAGGTGGATGCTCTCCCCAGGTTCTCCTCAGCTCTCTCTTTTTATGACAGGTGTTTTCCAATCTTTGCTCTTTCTTAACCACAATCGCAAAACGTGTTTTCCAATCTGTGCTCTTTCTCAGCCACAGTCACAGCCCATTTCTTCCTAATTTGGCCACGTAGGCCTTTCCCTCTTCAAGTTCCCGCAGCTTCAAATCTCTCTCTCCCTCACGCTCACCCTAGTTTTTTATTTGCCCTATTGTTATAAATTATCTCCATGGCTCCAGCTGTCCCTTTTTACTATCCATGTGGCAAGCACTTCTTATTTTATCATCACCTTCCAGTTCAGTTATCCCTCCTTAACTCATCGTCGGCCACGAGTTCATGGATGCAGTGTATAAAATAATGGAGAAGCCGAGAGGGATACACGACACATTAATTTTCCAACCAAAAATATCGAATTTACCTTGCAGCATTTGGCAATGGCGTTCATGTCCAGAACAAGAGACTTCCTCCCCCTTTCCTCTACCACACCATCTCTACTGTGCCCCTCCAACTCCGACTCGACCAACCCCCTTGCCCTTCTTTGAGCTCGCCTCTCCAACTCCATCCCTCCTCGATGTAACATCATCGATGAAGGCTACAAAAGCGGATTTATGACTCCAGCTATGCACGAATCCAACAATGGCTCCTCCCCCAGCGAGCACTGATAAACACGGAATTGAGAACGGTCGTATTGATTCACAAGGCGAATCAATAATCGATGTTTTAACCGCTTCAAAATCCTGTATTTAATCAACAATGAACCCACAATCAAATATCAAACAATGACAAACAAATGTGGAGTCAAATTTATTTTTAACTCTACATAAAAGATGTATAGGTGCAAGTATGTAGAGAGTTCGAACACAAGGAGCAAGGCAGGATAGATCAACAATTATGCAAAAAGTGATGTGATTAGTTGTCTACAATATGCCAATGTTTATGTGGGTTTTTTTAATTTTTAATTTCTTTATTTTTTATTTTTTATTGTATATTTTGATTTTTAATTTTCTGATTTTATATTTTCTTTTTATATTTTATATTTTTTATTTTCTTTTTCAATATTGGAATATATATATACAATATAAGAAAAGAAGGGATAGGGTATTTATAAAAATAGGGAAAATGCTCAAAAATCAGAAAATAAGTTGTTTTTGGCTTTTTTATATTTTTCTACTGTTTTTGTGATTTTTGGGGATTTTTCAGAATCTTTTTGGTATTTTTAAAAGCAAAAACACAAGAAAACAGGGAATTAACTACTGGCCGAGACTAAAATGGGAATGGAAAATATCAAACAGTAACAAAATTTTCCCAAATTAATTTTAAAATAACGACAATAAAATGGGGAACCTACAGGACCTGAGTTTTTATTTTTAGGGATTTTCTAGAATTTTTAGATTTTTATAAAGATTTTTAGGAATACACAATATATAATTTTTTTAGAATTTTTCAAGGTGTTTTAATATTTTTTTGGTATTTTCTAATGCAAACAGTAGCTAAAATGCATGTTTTTGATTTTTAATAAATATTAGAATGCAACAAAAATGAAATGCAAAAATATGGCGTGAATGTGCAATGCAACAGGAGCCTAAATTAATTTTTGTGAAATTTTTGGGGTTTTAGAAGTGCATGAAATAAATACAAGCAACAAATAGAAACTACAAGCCTGGCAAGGGTATTTTAGTAAATAGTAAAACATCCAGGGGCTTAGTTGCAATTTGCACACAAAAATTTATAACTATATTTAAAACTTTCAAGGCCAATGACAAATACACAAAGCCGTAGAGTTATCCCCGTAAAATTGCCAGGGTCACGTGCACTGGACACGTGACCTAGCAGGACGAGATTGCAAATATCCAAAAATACAGGGGCTTTAATGTAAACTGGCCAAAAACTTTATAACTACATAAGAAAGTTTAAGTGCGAAATATAAATATGCAAACAGACCAGGGGGTGTCCTACAAAATCACCAAGTCACGTGCGCGCAGCACGTGACCTGGTGGGGACTAAAGGGTAATTCTCAAAGGTTCGGGGGTCTTTTACTAAATATTACAAAAATATTAGAGCTGCCGATGAATGTTTTAATATTAACTAATAAATACAAAAACTTCACAGGTTAGATGCGTAAAATACCCACGAAGGCGGATCTTACGGCTGAAGGTCTTCACTTAAACACATGGCGGAGATCCGTGGCCCGTACCCCTTCGCTCCCAACGGCCTGGATTAGAACGTGAACGATCGATCGGGCGGCTTGGGAGGCGTCTGATCCTACGGCTGCTGTGCTTCCTGAAGAACAACCCCAATCTAACGGCCGAGGACGTAGGAGCAAGAACAAGGAAGAAGGCTCCGACGAGCGAGCTTCCCCGGCCTCTCTCCTCCTTCTCCGGCGTGAGATGATGCTGCGAGAAGGTTAAACGCGCTCCTGCAGGTGCCCTCTATCTGCTGGAGGTTTCAAAAAGTGATGGGGGTTACTGAAGCGCCTCCACGACGGCGGTGGAGAGGGGAGCTCCCAGGTACCTCCGTCTGCGACAAAATCGCCTCCAGGCGTACCCTCGTTGAACGTGCACCTACAAAATATGTTAAGGAGGTCAAGGGCAAGATGCCTCGACCTTCCTGACGGTAGAATAGGGCGGCGGAGCGGAAATGATTGGCTTGCCGGAGCAAGCTCCGGCGAGGGAGTGCGGGTGGTGATTGGCGAGGTGTAGGTTAAAATGGAAAGTGGAATATGGATTCTACAATTACGACAAGTAAGGAAATGCAAGAAAAACAACGAAAAACTACCTCGACTGGCCTAAACCAGGAGATGAAACCTCACAGCCGGAGCCGGAGATGAAGGGTGGAATCCGACTTTACAAGCCTCGCCGCACCTCAACGGGGTGCTGGGGTCAATCCCCTGTCACCGAAGACCCATTAGCATCAACCTGGAGGTCTGAAGCTTGCAATAGATGGTTCAAAAATCAAAGGGAAAATGACTTGGGTTTTTGAATGGAAGGTCGAGCGGGCTCACAAATCGAGGGTCAACGGGAAGAGCAGTGACGCTCTCCCTGAAAAAATCATCGGGCGAGCTAAAGGGATCATAGGTAAACAAGATTGCAGAAGGAACCATCGTGAAAAGATGAAAGGAGCGGCCTCGATAAATCCGCAAATGCGGGTCAAAAACGAGGTTTCTGACAGCCTAAGGGACCTAGGGCAGACAGTTGACCGAGGTCAACTGTGACTGCCACCTGGTTGGTCCACGTGGACCAACCAGGAAAAGGCCCTAAAAAAGATTTGAAAATTAATTTAAAAATTGTAAATGATATTATTAAATTTAGGTTATTAAATAAAAAAATGTTTATTATTTTATATAGTATTTTATTCTGATTTTTAATTATTTTTATGAGGTATATTTTTACAAGTTTACTTTTATACCCTTTATAGGTATAATATATATTATTCTTTTATTTTTATTTTGTGTGTTAATTTATTTTTATTCATTATTTTATATAATTATAAAATACTTTTATACACTTAATTATATTTTTATTTTATTTTTCTGATGTATTTTGTACATTTAATAAAATAAAAGTGTGTATTGTATAGGTATATGTATAGGTATAATACCTATGTCTTTTATATACAAGTATTTTATTTTATCTTTTATTTATGTTTTTATTTTGATTTTAATGCACACAATTATTATAAATAATATTTACAAAATTATAAAAATAATAAATAAATAATAAGATGAATATTTTAATCTGTACAAGTATACAATAGGGGGTCCAAAAGTCAACTTTCAAACCGTAGCTCCGCCAAATGCGAAACCACTGCCATTAAGTTGCTTATTTTATATTATATACAATCAAAGTGAGTTTGATGCATTTGGAGTTTTTATTTGTGAGATACGTGTATGGGAAGTTGGGATTCTGGAATTTTATTTAGACCGTAACTTTTTATCTGTGTATTATTTTTGAATGAACTCAATTTTGTATTTTTCTTTATTTAATTATCTACAACTTTCATGTTTAAAGTTTCTTTATTTGATGTATAAAAAGTGGAACCAAAAATAGGTCCCAAAATGAATAAAGAATGCATTAAAAAGAATAGGTATTTTGACTGTATTTTGACCCTTATCTCCCCCTACTTTATTCCTTGTCGACCTATTCATCAAGATGCCTAGGTCTCAGGGTTTCGGGTCATAAAATATTTACAATATTTTATTCTTTTTCTTTTCTTTTATTTATTCTATAATTTTAGCTTTAATTACAGTATTTTATAGACTATTTACATGCACATGCATGGATGCTAATATGCTCTAAATAAGGGTATTTACACGCATCTGCTAGGGTTTTTGAGGCCAGAATGATAGAATAAAGATGATGAAATGTGGATTCATCATCCTGATAACGTGGAATTTTGCGAGGGTCAAATAGAAGTGTCGCTGAGGCGACCGCTCACAAAACACCCGTTGATCAGCAATTAACCCACGATAATAATCAAACAATCAAAATAAAAAATGTGGAGTTAAAATTTATTATAACTCTACATGCAAATGTGTATAGGTGTAAGCATGAGTAGAGGTCGAACACTGGGAAGCAAAATGGGTGTCTACAAGTGTCTATATACATCCTAGTCATTTCAAAACAATGTGTTTCCTTGTGGGTTTTAGAATTATATTATTATTATATTTTTTTATTTTTTTATATTTTTTTATGTTTCTTTTATTTTTATTTTACTGATTTTGTATTTTCTTTTTGTATTTTTGTATTTTTATATTTTTTTTCATTATAGCATATATAAATATATAAGAGAAAATAAGATTAAGTATTTATAAAAACAAGTAAAAGAGTTCGAAAATCAGAAAATAAAGTGTTTTTGACATTTTCAAGTTTTTCTAATGTTTTTGTGTTTTTTTATACTTTTCCGAATATTTTTGATATTTTTTAAAAATAAAATAATATAAAACAGGGACTTAAGCTACTGGACAAAATTGAAATGAGGTTTAAAAATAGAAAATGATATCCAAAAATCCTCAAATTAATTTTAAATTATATATAATAAAAGAAGGAAACTACAGAAACTTAATTTGCATTTTTAGGATTTTCTAGGATTTTTTAGATTTTTATGAAGTTTTTAAGGGTTTTCTTATTTTTAAGGTTTTTGTTTTGAAATTTTTAGTGATTTTTGGGCTGACACTAAAGTAGGATAAAAGACACAGTAGGTGATTTTTTTGGAATTTTTCTAGGTGTTTTACTGTTTTTTTGATATTTTCTAAGATAGACAGTAGCTAAAATGCATGTTTTTGATTTTTAATAAATATTAAAATGCAACAAAATGCAATGCAAAAATATGACGTGATAATATGATGCAACAGAAGCTTAAATAAATTTTTATGGAATTTTTGGTGATTTAAATATGCATGCAATAATTAGAGAGAACAAAAAGAAATTATAAGCCTGGCGGGGGCATTTTTGCAAATAAAAATAACTACAGGGCACATAGTGCAAAAACACCACAAATATAACACGTGGTCTGCAATTTTAAGGATTAAAATGAAATACAAAACCTGCCAAGGACCCCCGCGCAAAATGACCACCACGTGGGAGTACACGTGACCCACACCCACAGGGACCAAAATGTAATATCAACAAGGTTTAGGGCCCTGGTTGCAATTTTTCACAAAAATAATACATTTGAAATTTTATTTTATGGACTGAAGATATATTTACAAACTCACAGGGGGTCTTGTGTAATTTAACCACCTCACGTGGGACGACACGTGAGGTGACGTGGACTGGTCCTAAGTGTAATATGATAAACATACAGGGTGATACATGCAGAATGTCCATAATAAAATGAACTTCGACTTTTATTTAGAGGACCAAATAGAAAACAAAAACAATGGGGTTAAATAAGAAATTTACCCCTTATTTAGGAGCTAACGGACGACGATGAAGATTCCACTTGACACGTATCGCGCATCCGTTGGTTGATACCGGTTCGCAGATGAAGGCTTGAGATTAGATCCTCCTCGCTGATCGGACGGTGATGGCGACACTTCATCTGACGACTCTGATGGAATCTGGGGCGTCTCTCTTGATCGGACGACGATGAAGAGGTCTGGAAGAACGGGGGGAGAACTCGCGCCAGGCGAGCTTCGTTCTTGGAGTGTGGGCTCCTTCGGGCTTCTCCCTCGCGTCTGAGGTGTTATGGTCGTAGCTGGAGGCGTCCCGCATCTGCTGGTGGTCTTGGCATGGCTCCTGGAGGTCCAAGGAGGTCAGGCGAGGTCGATGAAGGTCGGGACCTCCAGGAGCCTCTTCCTGGATTAAATCAGGTCCCAAGGGGCTCGGTTCTTTGTGGTACCTGCACAGGAAGAACCAGGGGACCGAGGGCTAACTCCTCGACCCTGGGTTTTGAAGCTTGGCTGCAAGATGAAGTGAAGCGGAGGAGCTTCGATGAACGGCGGAGGTGGAGCTCCGATTCGCGAGGACAAAGGGTCCTCGGTTGAACAAATGGGATCGAGAGATGGAGAAGATGATGGGGAACGAAATGGGGTGTATATGGGCGTTAGAACTGGTCGGAAACAACGTGAAGAAATCGCCGCAGCGGAGCTCCGGCGAACTTCGATTTGGCTAAATTACGCTACGCTACTGATCTAAAGACTAAACTAAGGACGGAATTGAAATGCTGGAATCGAAAACTACCTAAAGAACATAAAAGGCACAGCTCTTATACCTGGGGGCCTCCAGGGAGCAGGACGAACGCCGGAGCTCCGCCGCGACAATTACCCCTCCTTCGGCCGATGCAAGCTGCTGGATCTCTCCTCCTGTCAAAAGGATGCTTCCAGGAAGCAAATCAAGGCCTTTTGGGTGGATTAAAATTGGCCAAATTTGAGGAGGGGGTGGAGCTTCTTATTTATAAACATAGGAATGCACCCTTATTGACCGGCGTTTATTGAGTAATCCATTGAGCATCATGTTGTTCTGAGATATCGGCGGGCATCAGTGATCATCAGGGATGATTTCTTGCGAAGAACGCGAGCGCGATCGATGGACGAAATGCCGTGAAAAGGGGAAGAAAATTGGGGAAAAGACGACTCTGAAGCGTCAGGTCCCGGATGGGACAGTTGACAGGGCGGTCAACAAAGGTCGCGCCCTCATTGGTCCACCTCGGATGCTAGAGGACAAAATAGGGGACCATATTCTAAAATGAATTATTTAACATAATAGATGCTTTTATTAAAATTTGCTTATAAAATAAAAAATGTGTATTAATTCATGTAGTATTTATTTATGTTTTTTATTTAATTTTTTTGATATATTTTATTATGGTTTTATTTTAATAATGTATTTATGCATGTATTTACATGTATTTTGTATATTTTGTTTTTATTTTGTACATTTTAATTTATTATTTTATTTTCTTATTTTATAAATTTATAACTTTTTTTTATGAGTGTAAATATATTTTTGTTTAATTTTTATGAGTTTATTTACATATTTAAATAAATAGGTGTATGTTGTATGTAGGTATACTTATAGGTATTTTACTTGTATTTTATATATACTTTATTTAATGTGTTTCATTTGTTTTTATTTTGGATTTGTATTTTTAAGAAATTAGATGTAATATTGACAATTTAATAAAAATATGAAAGAATAAAATAATAAAAGAATGTGTTCCCCTTTTATTCATGTATATCTATAACATATGTATTTTGCCCATGTATTACATAAGCTTATTTAATTTTACAAATTCTTTTTGGTTTTAATTCTAATTTCAGTATGTATATGTATTATGTATATTATTTACAAGATTCTAAAATTATCAATTTATAGAAATAATAAATAATGAATAGAATGAATATTTTAATCAGTACGATATACAATGAGGGCCAAAAACTAACTTTCACAGATGAACTCCAAAAATTATGAAACCAATTTTATTAAATAGTTCTTGGAAAGCTATATACAATTAAAGGTGGTTTTAGGTGATTTTGAGTTTTTGTTTGCAAGATATGGGTCTGTGAAGTTGAGATTCTGGCTTTTTATTCTGTGTATAAAATGTACACTGTGTATCATTTTTGTACAAACTCAATTTTGTAATTTTATTCACATTATTATCTACAACTTTTATGTACAAAGTTTCTCTATTTGATGAATGAATAATTATATACAAATAGGTGTCAAAAATGCATAAATAGATGAATAAATAAATGAGGTATTTATTGTATTATTGGCCCTTATCTACCCCTACTTTATTCCTTGTCGACCAATTCCACGCTGGCCTTGGTCTCGGGGTTCGGGTCATAAAATATTTGCAATATTTTATTCCTTTTTCTTTTCTTCTCTTTATTCTATAGTTTTGGCATTAAAAACCTTATTCTATGTTCAATTAGTACAATAAATAATGAATGTTATTATGGATAGATTGATATCATTTACCTGCATTTGTCGGGGTTTTAAGGCCAAAATGATAGAATAAAGGTGATGAAATGGAGATTCATCACCCCCCTATACTTGCCTTTGCTAGTCCCTAGCAAACACTTATGCAATAAGTACAAAAAGAATGAAGAATAAGAAGAAAAGAAAAAGAAAAAGCAAAAATAAAAGAATAAATTAAATTGATCATGATGATTAACTCATCTGTACAAGATCAAAGTTTGGAGCTCAGGTTAGACCTTGGTGTGAAAATGTGTGTGGACCCTGATTGGGAACCAAATTTAAAGCACAACAGCCTTCGAGAGTCACGGAACTCGGTTCAAATTACCTCAATAGCCAGGTCAGAACTAGCCTACGTCATACGCAAACCCTTATGACTATGATGCTGACTTGTACAGTGTAAGTGATAGTGGCTCTCCCCAACTGAAATGACAAAGAGACTAGCTTCTCCAGAATGACAACCCAATGATTCCCCAATCCAACAGCTCTTTCCTCAAGGAGCAGAGTATTCCCTTCTAAGTTCAAGTGGCATCCAACTCAAGAGGAGGAGGTAGAGAAAAGAATGGACGGTAGCCGGTGTAGCTACCTATCCTGGGATGCAAGACAAGTGTAGTCAAGTCATCCAGCTGCAGGCTCACATGGTATAACTTTGATGCTCAAGCTTGCTTATTTTCTATACAACATATATACATTCTCCGGCAGGCACTTTTATTTTATTTTCAAAGCCTGCCCACTTTTTTGGAGATTTTTTTTCAACATACTATATACAGCAGCATTTACATAAGGAGTTTTTCCTCTTGAGCCAGAAGACTATCCCTCTTTTGAAGCTTTATTGCAACCCACACTCTCCTGTCGTTAGACCTCATGGATACTGGACCAGGTTGGGGTGCACTTCCCTCCCTAGACGAGGACGAATGTTTCCACCCGTGTGCGTCTCAGACTGGAAAATCTAAATCCCTCACCACTCCAACTGAGTTGAGCCAAGTGAAAGGTGCAAGTGTCCAAGTTAGGTCACGGCCGACAAGAGTCATACGTGTGTTTCGAAAAGTTCTAGTTAGTCCACTGAGGTGACTTGAACCTAGCCCTGATTTCTCAAAGAATTAAGTTTGAATAGACCTGAAGTGCCTTGAACCTAGTTCCCATAATGTTCCAGTGCAATTAGGTGCGGTAAGGTCCAACCAAGCTCCAATCTTCGACTTTATTGGACTAGTTCAATCATCAAGCTCAATCAAAGAATATAAGAATGCTATGTAAATGCTATTTACAAATATGCAAAGAATAATGTAATTTTTCAAAGAATTTGAAACAAAGAGAAATTTTTTACACAAAGAACTTTTGCAAAATAAAACAATTTTGGCACTTAAAGTAACATATATACATCTATTTACACGGGTGTGTTGCTTTATTTACAAAGAATTATGATTTACAATTTAGTTTTTATTTATAGGCATATATGTATACTTATTAAATAATTTTGTGTTATTTATTTTTGTTATATTTATTATTGATTTGATGTACATATTCCTCAAACTTATTTGAAAATCATTTTCAAACAATTTTGAAAAACTATAGTCCAAAATAATTTTTACAAACATTTTTACAAACATGTACACACATTTGAAAATCATTTTCCAAAGGTTTTTCAAACAGTATATATAGATTTTTCAAAATATTTTTGCAACCATTTTTCAAACCGTTTGTAAACAATTTTTCAAACATTTTGTTTCACACAAAGAAAATAAACTTTACAAACCAAAATTTTTTTACAAAGGTTGAAAACATGTAACAAAACGTTTTCAAAATAGTTTTCAAAAGATTTTCACAAAGATTTTCAAACTATTTTTCAAACATTTTGCAAAAAACATTTTCACCTGATTTATTAATCAGTATATACAAAAGGAATATGAGGAATAATCGCATCTTTTTATTAAGGTTTTAATGAATTTAAAGAATTATTAGCCATATTATTAAAAGAATAAGAAAAAACGAGTTATGGCTAAAAATATATACAAAGTATATACGACCCCACTATACTTAGCTTGAGATATGTCCTCATAGATCGAAAAAGAGAAAGAGAAGACATAACTCATACTGAGTATAGACAAGTCTAAAGAATATACGCACGAAGAAATGAAGGAAATAGAAGTTGACCGTCCCCCCTATACTTAGGATCAAGTAATCCTAAGTATAGCAGACTGTACACAAAGCAGGGAGGGTCAAGGGTGGGAATGAACAGATCAAAGAATTAGCAAATCCGGGGTGCACCTCCCTATACTTAGGACAAAGTGCATCCTAAGTACTGAAAACTGACACAAAGGGGCGACACCTTTTATTTAGATAAAGAAATATGAAAAGGAAAAGAAGAAAAGAAGAAAAGATAGATATATACAGATAGATGAAACGATCGTGGAGAATATACGCATCACTCCCCCTATACTTAGGGTGAGCTATCCCTAAGTATAGGCAACAACAGGAGTGACGAAACTGAACGACGAAAGAACAACGCGGTGTGTACCCCCTATACTTAGGACAAGGTACGTCCTAAGTGTAGACACAAAGATATGGTGATAGATCTGGGGCACACTAAAACATACGGGAGAAAGAATAAAAAAAGGCACACACATATATACAAGCTGTAGAAACTGGTGGAGTACAGGACGGTATCCGACAAGTGAATACCGTAATCTCGACGTCGTCTCCTTGTGAAAACGAGGACGCAGTCAGAAGGTGAAAAGACACCCTGATATACAGTCATGTGGGTGTCGGCTACCGGAGTAAAATGGATCGAAAGTACAGATATCGGGTCCGGTAGCATGAATCAGCCAATCGGCTCGAAGAGTCAGCATGAGGAAACAGAGCTGATACTATAAGATCGGGAGGGAGAAGGAACAGTACAGATTCCTCCGGTCAATCATAGTCTCAATAAGATATGGAAGATAGAGAATATGAGACATCATGGCATTCGGTGGTCATAAGGTCGGAAGATCACAGAAAACACCGAATACCGCAAGACATGGCTCAACCCTGCGAGGGTCGTCAAGGTGAGCAGGCTCAAAGGAGCCGGGAATCGGATCATAATCAGAAGACTTGGTCCAGTGATTCGCAGATCGGATATACCATCAGAGGGGGGACCAAGTACCTATCAGGAAAATCGGCTCCGTGCTCCAACAGATAGGAGACACCAGAAGTGAAATCGAGTACCTACAAGGTGATGTACCCTCCCGCAGATAACCCTCGGGGAATGGTACATACTAGTAATGAATAAAAAGACTCGACCTTGAGAGGGTCGTCAAGGTGAGTGGACGCAAAGGCGTCAGTGATCCATCAGACGGATCATCAGGTACGGTCTCGGTAGGCGACATATCGGCTACCAGCAGAAGAGACCAGAAAGTCTAAAGAATGTGGCAACGTCCCACAGACAACCCTCGGGGAACGTGCTGCCAGCTAGGCATGAAAATAGCAGATATCAGGAGCTCAACCTTGCGAGGACCGTCAAGGCGAGCAGACTCAAAGGAGTCTAATCAGATGGGTCCCATGATCCACAGATCGGATAGGCAACTCAGGATGGGACCAAAAATTACGTATAGCAGACGACTCGATTACGTGCTCCGCAGATCGGAGACACGGTCAGCAGTGGGAACCGAGCGTAAAGAGAGTGTCGCAGTCTCCCGCAGATAGTCCTCGGAGAGTAATGCAATCTAGGCAAGGAATAGTCAGAATGTGTCTCTACCTTGCGAGGGTCGTCAAGGAGAGAGAAGGGCTCGAAGGAGTCGGATCCATCAGACGAACCCACATAGTGGTCTCAGTAGTCGACAAATCGGCTAGTAGCAGCAGAGACCAGTCAGATCAGAAATATGTCGTAGTCTCCCGCAGATAACCCTCGGGGATCTACGAGCTAGTCAAGGAATAATCAGAAAAGAGCTCATCCTTGTGAGGACCGTCAAGGAGAGCGGACTCAAAGGAGCCTGAGCAAGTCAGTATCATACCCCAACAGATCGGGTGCACAATTGGAAAGAGAGATTGACTGCCCATATCAGACGAATCGGCACCGTACCCCAACAAATGAAGGCACCAGAAGTGAGTGAAGCCGATCGTAAAGAAAGTGTCACATCCTTCCGCATATAGTCCTCGGGAAGTGATGTGAGCTATATAGTGAATAATCAGAGTACATCTCATCCTTGTGAGGGTCATCAAGGAGAGAAAGCGGCTCAAAGGAGCCGGATTCAGACGGATCCACAGATAATGTGGTCTCGAAAGACGACAGACCGTCTATCAGCAGAAGAGACCAGGGAGCTAAAATGTGTCATAGCCTCTCGCAGATAACCCTCGGAGAGCTATGAACTAGGCAGTGAATAATTGTAAGATCAAGGCTTGTCCTTGCGAGGACCGTCAAGGAGAGCAATCAGTCAGTTGGCCTTATGTACCGACAAGTCGGGTACGCAAGCAGGATGGAGGCCAATCAAGCATATCATATGACTCAGTTCCGGGTCCCATCACAATGGCGACCCAAGCAGTGGATGAAACCATAGTCCTAGAAATTGTCGCATTCTCCCGCAGATAGTCCTCGGGGAGGAATGCGAGCTATATCAATGTAGGTCAAGGGAATGTTGGCTAGTCATCTCAGGTCCTCAAAAGCATTCAATCATTCAATCATCCGGAGGGCATAAGATCATGTGAGGGAGAAAATCATCAGGTCAATCACAAAACATCCCTCGGGTCAATCCAATCTGGCTGAGATGGCGCAATATTATTGGGAATCCTCAAAGTGCCATAGGTGGATCAAAGAGTCAGGAGATCAAGGAGGGTTTAATCAGGAAGATGAGAGATCATGCAGGATCCGCACACCTTTACCAGGCAGTCCATATCAGAATAAGCAGTCAATCCTCAGAATCAAGATGGCTGGAACCTCAAGAAAGATAGATCAATCAACACTCATGAAATCATCATCAAATCATCGCAGCATTTCACTTCCTCAATCCGGTGTGCGAGATCTAAATCTTCAATAAAGAATCACACCTAATGATCATGCATCATCAAAAATCCTCAATAAGCTCGTATGCATGTATCCAAAGTCAAATCCACCAAATCAATCTCAGCATCCTCAACATCATTGGCCCATCTTACACAGATAATCAAGGTAATCATGGAATCCTCGATGCGGGCTATCGATGTGCACATCATTCCCGGGTAAAGGGAGAGGTGATACGGGGTACACAAGGAGGATGGATAAGAAGGGTAACACAATGAAGTGGAGAAGCTGATTGAGCTTACATGCCAATATCACGGGTGAAAGAAGAGTGATACAAAGGGGACGAGGAGGGCGGGAGAGAAGATCAGGACATAGACAAAAAATGGGTGTTCCTCACAGGACGGGAACACCGTCAAAATGGTAGTCCGAAAAGCAGGCTCTCCTCGAACCGGAGAAGATGGGGATGGTACAGTGGATACGAAGAAGATGGTGAAGAAGAGGGAAACGAAGGACTTGGCGAAGAAATGATTGAGCTCAAGCGCCAATATCACGACTCGATGCATATGAAGAGGCATATGTATAAGAGAGGTAGAGAGACTCAAAGATAAAAAATGCATGACTCACACAGACGAGACCTACTACTCTAATAATGAAAGAAAAGCATAATGGACTCCAAGTCACAATCAAAACACAAGGCAAACTCCCAATTCACCTACTCAACACAGTGAAGACCGTCAGGTGACGATCATTTATCTTTTCAGTTTTAGAGTGAGGTGAGAATCACAAAGTTGTACAAACACTTAGGAGGCTTGATGGGATTTGGGCTCTACTCCTTAGTATGTATGTGAGAAATTTAAAACGCATACAATGAGGGGGTTGCTCTCCCCAGGACAAGGAAATCCATTATGTTTTAGTTTTAGGTCCAATAGAGTTAACAATCCCTATTTTATTTAGGTTATCACTTTTTTGGGGTATTTTCAATGCACGTGCCTATCGAGGTTCCAATTTCCATTAATCATCCTAGGTTGGCAAAAACAGAGGGAGAAGATCGGAAAAACCATGCAAGCCGGAAAACGATGATGCATGCCAAGTAAGAAGACTTACAGTTCCTCCCAGCTCTCTCCACGCGGGATACAGAACAGAATTTGAAACCTAAGCTATATGCAAATGCAAGCCGAAGAAATCGTCCTAGGTTCAGAAATTGCTATTATCGTGAAGCACCACAAGTCACTCGCCGATCTTCAAGCCAGGAGTCCGGTCTAGGCTCACCCCTCCTCCTCTTGACACATCGAGTTCAGGAGAAGCGCTTGGCAGGGTGAGCTGCGGCACGTAGGTTTGAAAATGGCGCGGCAATTGTTTAGAGTTTGATCTAGGTCCAAAGCGAACTATAGGTACATGCAAATATATTAGGGTGTTCGGACCTAACTCTATGAGCAAGCAACTCCTATGGCTAAGGGCTCATTCACACACAATAATAAAAATAAAATAAAAAAGGAAAAGCGTCAAAACCATCGAGGCCCCCAAGGGAACAATCCCTCGGGCAATGGACCTCAGAAGTCAGAGTGTACCTGTGAAAGTCCTATTTTATTACAATCCAAGCGTCACTCTCTCACATAAATATACATAATAAAGTAAAATGCAAAAGTGAGACTGCCATCCAAAATTTCTTCTCCATCTGCTTTTGATGCTCTCTCCTGTTGGCCGGCGTAGATTGGCCAAGTCCGCCTTGCTTGGGTGCATAGGTCCTCCTAGAAGGTCCTCCTTCGCTTGGCGGTCCCTCGCATCAAAGGCAAAGAAAGAAGATGGGTCAGAACAGTCAATCAAATAATGTCAATACAAATAAGAAGTCAAATAAATAAATATATAATGGATATGAGCAAAGAATTAAATAAATGAATTAAAAAACCACACAAAATTCATACAAAATCCGTTGCCTCCCCGGCAACAGCGCCATCTGATAACGTGGAATTTTGCGAGGGTCAAATAGAAGTGTCGTTGAGGCGACCGCTCACAAAACACCCGTTGATCAGCAATTAACCCACGATAATAATCAAACAATCAAAATCAAAAATGTGGAGTTAAAATTTATTATAACTCTACATGCAAATGTGTATAGGTGTAAGCATGAGTACAAGTCGAACACTGGGAAGCAAAATGGGTGTCTACAAGTGTCTATATACATCCTAGTCATTTCAAAACAATGTGTTTCCTTGTGGGTTTTAGAATTATATTATTATTATATTTTTTATATTTTTTTATGTTTCTTTTATTTTTATTTTACTGATTTTGTATTTTCTTTTTGTATTTTTGTATTTTTATATTTTTTATTATAGCATATATAAATATATAAGAGAAAATAAGATTAAGTATTTATAAAAACAAGTAAAAGAGTTCGAAAATTAGAAAATAAAGTGTTTTTGACTTTTTCAAGTTTTTCTAATGTTTATGTGTTTCTATATTTTTCCGAATATTTTTGATATTTTTCAAAAATAAAATAATAGAAAACTGGACAGAATTGAAATGAGGTTTATAAAAATGATATCCAAAAATCCTCAAATCAATTTTAAATTATAGATAATAAAAGAAGGAAACTACAAAAACTTAATTTGCATTTTTAGGATTTTCTAGGATTTTTTAGATTTTTATGAAGTTTTTAAGGGTTTTCTTATTTTTAAGGTTTTTGTTTTGAAATTTTTAGTGATTTTTGGGCTGACACTAAAGTAGGATAAAAGACACAGTAGGTGATTTTTTTGGAATTTTTCTAGGTGTTTTACTGTTTTTTTGATATTTTCTAAGATAGACAGTAGCTAAAATGCATGTTTTTGATTTTTAATAAATATTAAAATGCAACAAAATGCAATGCAAAAATATGGTGTGATAATATGATGCAACAGAAGCTTAAATAAATTTTTATGGAATTTTTGGTGATTTAAATATGCATGCAATAATTAGAGAGAACAAAAAGAAATTATAAGCCTGGCGGGGGCATTTTTGCAAATAAAAATAACTACAGGGCACATAGTGCAAAAACACCACAAATATAACACGTGGTCTGCAATTTTAAGGATTAAAATGAAATACAAAACCTGCCAAGGACCCCCGCGCAAAATGACCACCACGTGGGAGTACACGTGACCCACACCCACAGGGACCAAAATGTAATATCAACAAGGTTTAGGGTCCTGGTTGCAATTTTTCACAAAAATAATACATTTGAAATTTTATTTTATGGACTGAAGATATATTTACAAACTTACAGGGGGTCTTGTGTAATTTAACCACCTCACGTGGGACGACACGTGAGGTGACGTGGACTGGTCCTAAGTATAATATGATAAACATACAGGGTGATACATGCAGAATGTCCACAATAAAATGAACTTCGACTTTTATTTAGAGGACCAAACAAAAAACAAAAACAATGGGGTTAAATAAGAAATTTACCCCTTATTTAGGAGCTAACGGACGACGATGAAGATTCCACTTGACACGTGTCGCGCATCCGTTGGTTGATACCGGTTCGCAGATGAAGGCTTGAGATTAGATCCTCCTCGCTGATCGGACGGTGATGGCGATGCTTCATCTGACGGCTCTGATGGAATCTGGGGCGTCCCTCCTGATCGGACGACGATGAAGAGGTCTGGAAGAACGGGGGGAGAACTCGCGCCAGGCGAGCTTCGTTCTTGGAGTGTGGGCTCCTTCGGGCTTCTCCCTCGCGTCTGAGGTGTTATGGTCGTAGCTGGAGGCGTCCCGCATCTGCTGGTGGTCTTGGCATGGCTCCTGGAGGTCCAAGGAGGTCAGGCGAGGTCGATGAAGGTCGGGACCTCCAGGAGCCTCTTCCCTGATCAAATCGGGTCCCAAGGGGCTCGGTTCTTTGTGGTACCTGCACAGGAAGAACCAGGGGACCGAGGGCGAACTCCTCGACCCTGGGTTTTGAAGCTTGGCTGCAAGATGAAGTGAAGCGGAGGAGCTCCGACGAACGGCAGAGGTGGAGCTCCGATTCGCGAGGACAGAGGGTCCTCAGTTGAACAAATGGGATCGAGAGATGGAGAAGATGATAGGGAACGAAATGGGGTGTATATGGGCGTTAGAACTGGTCGGAAACAGCGTGAAGAAATCGCCGGAGCGGAGCTCCGGCGAACTTCGATTTGGCTAAATTACGCTACTCTACTGATCTAAAGACTAAACTAAGGACGGAATTGAAATGCTGGAATCGAAAACTACCTAAAGAACATAAAAGGCACATCTCTTATACCTGGGGGCCTCTAGGGAGCAGGACGGACGCCGGAGCTCCGCCGCGACAAAATTACCCCTCCTCCGGCCGATGCAAGCTGCTGGATCTCTCCTCCTGTCACAAGGATGCTTCCAGGAAGCAAATCAAGGCCTTTGGATGGACTAAAATTGGCCAAATTTGAGGAGGGGGTGGAGCTTCTTATTTATAAACATAGGAATGCATCCTTATTGACCGATGTTTATTGAGTAATCCATTGAGCATCATGTTGTTCTGAGATATCGGCGGGCATCAGTGATCATCAGGGATGATTTCTTGCGAAGAACGCGAGCGCGATCGATGGACGAGATGGTCGTGAAAAAGGGAAGAAAATAGGGGAAAAGACGACTCTGAAGCGCCAGGTCCCGGATGGGACAGTTGAGCGGGCGGTCAACAAAGGCCGCGCCCTCATTGGTCCACCTCGGACGCTAGAGGACAAAATAGGGGACCTTATTCTAAAATGAATTATTTAACATAATAGATGCTTTTATTAAAATTTGCTTATAAAATAAAAAATGTGTATTATTTCATGTAGTATTTATTTATGATTTTTATTTAATTTTTTGGTATATTTTATTATGGTTTTATTTTAATAATGTATTTATGCATGTATTTACATGTATTTTGTATATTTTGTTTTTATTTTGTACATTTTAGTTTATTATTTTATTTTCTTATTTTATAAATTTATAACTTATTTTTATGAGTGTAAATATATTTTTGTTTAATTTTTATGAGTTTATTTACATATTTAAATAAATAGGTGTATGTTGTGTGTAGGTATACTTATAGGTATTTTACCTGTATTTTATGTATACTTTATTTATTTAATGTGTTTCATTTGTTTTATTTTGGATTTGTATTTTTAAGAAATAGATGTAATATTTACAATTTAATAAAAATATGAAAGAATAAAATAATAAAAGAATGTGTTCCCCTTTTATTCATGTATATCTATAACATAGGTATTTTGCCTATGTATTACATAAGCTTATTTAATTTTACAAATTCATTTTTGTTTTAATTCTAATTTCAGTATGTATATGTATTATGTATATTATTTACAAGATTCTAAAATTATCAATCTAAAGAAATAATAAATAATGAATAGAATGAATATTTTAATCAGTACTATATACAATGAGGTCCAAAAACCTAACTTTCACAGATGAACTCCTAAAATTATGAAACCAATTTTATTAAATAGTTATTGGAAAGCTATATACAATTAAAGATGATTTTGGGTGATTTTGAGTTTTTGTTAGCAAGATATGGGTCTGTGAAGTTGAGATTCTGGCTTTTATTCTGTGTATAAAATGTACACTGTGTATCATTTTTGTACAAACTCAATTTTGTAATTTTATTCACATTATTATCTACAACTTTTATGTACAGAGTTTCTCTATTTGATGAATGAATAATTATATACAAAATAGGTGTCAAAAATGCATAAATAGATGAATAAATAAATGAGGTATTTATTGTACTATTGGCCCTTATCTCCCCCTACTTTATTCCTTGTCGACCAATTCCACGCTGGCCTTGGTCTCGGGGTTCGGGTCATAAAATATTTGCAATATTTTATTCCTTTTTCTTTTCTTCTCTTTATTCTATAGTTTTGGCATTAAAAACCTTATTCTATGTACAATTAGTACAATAAAAAATGAATGCTATTATGGATAGATTGATATCATTTACCTGCATTTGTCGGGGTTTTTAAGGCCAAAATGATAGAATAAAGGTGATGAAATGGAGATTCATCACATCCCCCTATACTTTACCTTTGCTAGTCCCTAGCAAACACTTATGCAATAAGTACAAAAAGAAAAAGAAAAGAAAAAGAAAAAGAAGAACTTGGATGAAGTTTAATTGTCAAACTTGTCTTCACAAAATCAAAGTTTGGAGCTTAAGTCGGACCTTTGGAATTTTAGTGCGGGCGGAACCTTAATGAGAGCCGGATTTGAAATCCAACAGCCTTCGAGAATCCTAACACTCGACTCAAATCTCCTCAATAGCCAGGTCAGAAATATCTCAACTCATACGCAAACCCTTACGACTATGAATCTGACTCGTATAGTGTAAGTGACGGTGGCTCTCCCCAACTAGAATGATAAAGAGATTGACTTCTCCAGTATGACAACCCAATGATTCCCCAATCCAATAACTCCATCCTCGAGGAGCGGGGTATTCCCTTCTAAGTTCAAGTGGCAACCAGCTCAAGAGGAGGGGGTGAAGAGAAGAATGGACGGTAGCCAGTGTAGCTATCCTGGGATGCAAGACCAGTGTAGTCAAGTCATCCAGCTGCATGCTCACATATTTGACTTTGGAACTCAAGCTTGCTTATTGACTTTACAACATTTGTACATACTTTGCAGGCATTTTATTTTTGTAGAGGCCTGACCATTTTTTCTTTTTTTGAATACTATTCACAATAACATTTACATAAGGAGTTTTTCCTCTTGAGCCAGTAGACTATCCCTCTTTTGAAGCTTCATTGCAACCCACACTCTCCTGTCTATAGACTTCCTCATCACTGGACGGGTTGGGGTGCACTTCCCTCCCTAGAGGAGGACAAATGTTTCCACTTGTGTGCGTCCCATACCGGCAAATCCAATCCCTTCACCACTCCAACTGAGTCGAGCCATGTGAAAGGTGCAAGTGTCCAAGTTAGGTCATTATCAACAAGAGTCGTGCGTGTGCTCCGAAATACTCTACTTAGGCAGTCAAGAATCCATTGAACCAAGTCTCGTGATCCTCAAAGAATTAAGTCAACAAGACCTGAAGTACCTCAAACCCAGTTCCTATAAGGTTCCTGTTATTAGGTAGATTTTAAGGTCCAATCAAGCTCCAATCTCCGAATTTTACTTAGACTTGTTCAACTATCAAACTCAATCCAAAAAATGCTCATGCTATGCAAATGATATGTAGAAAATATTTTTTGTGATGCAATTTTTCAAAGATTTTGAACTTTTTATGGGTTTTTGAAAAGATGATGATGATGCATATGTATTTTTTTGTATTTTTTTCAAAGAGATTTTTCAAATGTTTTTGGATTTTAGTTTTGCAAATGTTTTTTGTGATTTTGAAAACAAAAAGTTTTTGGCTAAAAGCTAGGTCAAAATACTTACACGGGAGTGCTTCTTATATTTACAAGAAGTGGATTTTAAGAATTTACAAGAGTAAGTGGTCAATTTTATAAGTATATATAATAAAGAGTTTTAGGTGTGATGTAGGTATTCCTCAAACTTATTTGACACGTGTCTTCCAATCAATTTTGAAAACTATAGTCCAAAATAATTTTTACAAACATTTTACAAACATGTACACACATTTGAAAATCATTTTGCAAAGGTTTTCAAACAGTATAGATAGATTTTTCAAATATTTTTGCAACCATATTTCAAACCATTTGCAAATCATTTTTCTAACATTTTATTTCACACAAAGAAAATAAGTTTTGCAAATAAAAATATTTTACAAAGGTTGAAAACATGTAACAAAACGTTTTCAAAATAGTTTTCAAAATATTTTCACAAAGATTTTCAAACTATTTTTCAAACATTTTGCAAAAAACATTTTCACCTGATTTATTAATCAGTAAATACAAAAAGAATCTGAGGAATGATCAACATCTTTTTATTGAAATTTTTAATGAATTTTTAGCCATATTATTAAGAAAATACGAAAGTACGAGTTATAGCTAAAGTATATACGTAGTACATGCGACCCCCCTATACTTAGCTTGAGCTTTGTCCTCGTAGATCAGAGAGAAAAGAGAAGACATAACTCGTACTAAGCAGGCAAGTCCAAAGAGTAAATAAATGAATCAATGAGAGGTTGACCGTCCCCCATATACTTAGGATCAACTAATCTTAAGTATAGCAGGTTGTACACAATGCATGGAGGGTCAAGGGTGGGAATGAACAGATCGTACTCAGATTGTCTCCCCCAATACTTAGGGTAAGATATCCCTAAGTATAGACAAGAAGAGGAGACAATGGAGAGGATCGAAAAGAATAAAACCAACTCGGGGTGCACACCCCCTATTCTTAGGACAAAGTACGTCCTAAGTACAGAAAACTGACAACAAGGGGCGACACCGTTTTAATAGAAAAGAAGATAGAAAAGAAAAATAAGAAAAGAAGAAAAGAAGAAAATAGAAATGATATCAGACGATGGAAGATGATAGAGAAGGATATACACACCACTCCCCCTATACTTAGGGTCAAAGAAGCCCTAAGTATAGGCAACAACAGGAGTGATGACATGAAACGATGAAAGAACACTCAGCTCGTCCACCCCCTATACTTAGGACAAAGTACGTCCTAAGCAAGGCAAACACGAGAATGGGTGGACGAGCAATACGGGAGACAAAACCGAGGTACACAGAAGAGAATATACAACAGAGATGAATGTACACGGGATTAAGAAGGTAGAAAGCAGACCTTCTTGCGAGACCGTTGAGGGATAGATCTAGTGTGGTGCAAGTCGACATCGGGGTCCATAGTGGACGGAAGCCAATCAGGGTCGGCATGGTGACGGCCCTCAGTGGAGTCAAATCGGAAGGGGACGAACTGGTCAATGGAAGTAGTATGTCTAGGTTCGCCCTTGGTAGTCCTATGTTGTGTAGGTGCAGACGGACGAGTGGAAGAAGTGTGGTCAGGTCTGGACTTGGAAGTCTCGCCGATGTCAAAGTGGAATGGGACAAATTCATCATCCTCGGAAGAAGTGTAATCGGAGTCGTCCTGTGAGATCTCGTCCAGGTCAAAATCAAAAGGAACGAAATCATCAGTGGAAGTATACAAACTCTGTTCGTCCTCAAGAATCTCACCCGGATCATCTTCTTCATCAAGAGGCCTGAATCTCTCAAAATAATGGGCAGCATCATAACCGACCTAAATCATCTTTACTTTTGAGTGACCAGGAACAGACTTATCAGTGGAAGTAGTCAAACCAGGTCCATCCTGTCTAGTCTTGGTATCTTCCCTTCGCTCAATGGGATCAATCACGTAAATGCTTTGGATTTCATCAACACATCGCCACACACCAGAAGGAGGAACTGTGAGCTTTATGCTTTCCGATTTCCTCCCCTTTCAGGGGATCCTTCGGGTCTCATCAGGGATCGCTAAGCAACCATCTCTAATAGCATCAGATCGGTCACAGGTCTCGGAGTCAGCTAGAATCAGTGAAGGTGCATCAAGTGCAGGTCTCTGGTCAACTGTGGGTGCGGTGATCAATACTTTTCTCTCGTCAACAGGACGGAAGCGAATCTCTACTGATCCGTAGTCAATAACGACCCTCGCAGAGGTGAGGAATGGTCGTCCCAGGATGATTGGAGATGGCTCCCCTGTGGAGGTCTCCATGGGCAACACGACAAAATCAACATGGTGGCTTATGCCCTGAATAGAAATAACGGCATTTTCAAGGATACCCTTCGGCCTCTTGATAGGTCCATCAGCAAACTGAACGATCATCCTGGTTTTCTTTAGAGGCCCTAAGTGAAGAGACTGTACCAACGAGAAGGGTAATATGCTAATAGATGCGCCGTCGTCCAGGAGAGTGTGATCACAAGTATAGTCAGAGATGGTGCAGGTGATGAATGGTGTAGTTGTGTTCTTCCTTCTAGGAATGGGACGGTGTGTGATGGCGTGGGCAGTGGCCATGGTCAGAATGTGACGCTCAGATCTGCTCCTCCGCTTTCTCTTCTTGGGAAGAGGAGCAAATACTCGGTCATGGCCTGTTGAAGTGGGGCGCGGATTATCTCATGAATGGTAGCCACCACTTCGGTTTCAGTCAACATTTTTTTGAATTTTTGGACTTCCTCCATACAAGGGAGGAAGTCGGAATCAACATGTACACGAGGCATGCCAAGAGTAGTCTGTACAACGGCATCTTCGGGGTCAAAGGTGGGATTAGGTGTGAATGGATGTTTGGTCACGGGTTCTGGCAAGTGGACTCTCTCCTCACAATATGAATCAACCAAGTGTCTCCCGAACTCTTTTTGTGTTTTTAAATTTTTCTCATTTTTTGTATTTTTGGAGATTGCAATCTCCCATGATCTCCCACAAGGAAGTCTGTCTCCTCGACGAATGGAGCGTCAATCTGTTTTCTCCTCAAAATAGCCATATCATCATTCATCAAATCAAGACGCTCTATCATTCGGTTCAATATATCACTCATGGAGATCGAGGGAGGTGACTCCAACAGGTCAGACTCGGGTGGATGTGAAGGTGAAGGTAGATAATATACAGGTGGAGGTGGTGGTGGGTAGAAATCCGAGGTCCGATACTGTGGCTGAGGCGGGTATGTACAAAAATCAGAAAAGGTAGGAGGATGATCCTCCTGATAAAAGGGAGGTGGACTGACTAGAGTGAATGAGGGATCCGCAAAGTCCGGATAAAATACGCTACAGGGGTCCATCTCGAAACAAAAGGAGATGATATTCAGGAGAACACGACGGTCAAGTCAATAGAGTGAAAGAAAAGGCGCAAATGCGTAGAGGCGATCTAGGGCACACACAAAACAATCACAAGCAGAAATGAAAATAAATCAAACCCTCAATTCACCTACTCAACTCGGTGAAGACCACAAATGCGGTCTTTTATCTTGTCTGTTTTAGAGTTAGGTGAGAAGTCCAAAATTGCGCAAACACTTAGGGGGCTGAAAATGAGATTTGGGCACTAACCTTAGTGTGTGCGCGAGCAATGTAAAATGAAGACAATGAGGGGATTACTCGCCCCAAGACAATGTTTTCTTTTTGGTTGATTTTAGGGTCGAGTAGTGTCAGCAGCCCCAATTTTATTGGTTATCACTTTTTTTTTATTTTTAATGAGTAATGCATGCGCCTAACGAGGAATCGATTCTTTTAAGCACCTAGGTTGGCAAAATCAGAGGGAGAGTCGAAAAAGCAATGCAAGCGGCAAATCAATTATGTATGCTAAAGAGAAATGCTCACCTTGCCTCCAGCACTCTACATGCAAGGATGCTCAGCAGAATTGAAACCTATTCATATGAAAATGCAAGCCGATGAAATCGCTCTAGGATGAGAAGCTGCTATTAGCGTGAAGCACCACAAGTCGGTCACCGATCTTCAATCCAGGAGTCCGGTCTAGGCTCACCCCTCCTCCTCTCGACACATCGAGTTCAGGAGCAGCGCTTGGCAGGGTGGGCTCGCAGCACGAAGGCTCGAAGATGATGAGGCGACTGTTTAAAGTTTGAAACTAAGTCCAAAGCGTACTATAGGTACATGCAAGATATTAAGGTGTTTGGACCTAATTTACTATCGATCAAGCAATGCCTAAAAATCTAAGGGCTCAATCCACAAAAGAAAGGAAAAAGAAATCGAAATCGGAAAATGACAGCGGTAAAACACGATAAAAACCGCGGTGGGCCCCCAGGTGAACAAACACCTGGAAATTAGGCCCGAAGTGTCCTGAGTGTCCGAGTACCTGTATTATTAAAAATTATATAATCTCTCTCTCACAAAAATAAATAAAAGCTATCTATCTACCACTCTCTCTCTCACTCCTCCTGCTCTCTCCTGTCGGCTTGGGCTAGAAAAGCCGACTCCGCTTCCCAAGGCTGCACCGAATCACCTAGGTGATCCTTCTCGCTCCGCGGTCCCTCGCAAGAAGACAAGAAAAGAGATGGTCAGAAAGCTCACAGATAAATATCAAAAACAAGAGAGACAAAGCAAGCAATGGTGTAAACAAGCAATCACAATCAATAAAAAATGAGAACTATACGTTGTTGATCCCCGGCAACGGGGCCATTTGATAAACACAAAAAAGAGAGCGGTCGTATTGATTCACAAGGCGAATCAACAGTCGATGTTTTAACCGCTTCAAAATCCCGGATTTAATCAACAATGAACCCACAATCAAATATCAAACAATGACAAACAAATGTGGAGTCAAATTTATTTTTAACTCTACATAAAAGATGTATAGATGCAAGTATGTAGAGAGTTCGAACACAGGGAGCAAGGCAGGATAGATCAACAATTGTGCAAAAAGTGATGTGATTAGTTGTCTACAATATGCCAATGTTTTTGTGGGTTTTTTAATTTTTAATTTCATCATTTTTTATTTTATATTTTGTATTTTGATTTTTAATTTTCTGATTTTATATTTTCTTTTTATATTTTTATTTTCTTTTTCAATATTGGAATATATATACAATATAAGAAAAGAAGGGATATGGTATTTATAAAAACATGGAAAAATGCTCAAAAATCAGAAAATAAAATTTTTTGACTTTTTTATATTTTTCTACTATTTTTGTGATTTTGGGGATTTTTCAGAATCTTTTTGGTATTTTTAAAAGCAAAAACACAAGAAAACATGGAATTAACTATTGGTCGAGACTAAAATGGGAATGAAAAATATCAAACAGTAACAAAATTTTCCCAAATTAATTTTAAAATAAAGACAATAAAATGGGGAACCTACAGGACCTGAGTTTATATTTTTAGGGATTTTCTAGAATTTTTTAGATTTTTATAAAGATTTTAGGGTTTTCTAATTTTTAAGGTTTTTGTTTTGAGATTTTTAGTGATTTTTCGATTGACAGTAGAAGAACTAAAATACACAATATATAATTTTTTTAGAATTTTTCAAGGTGTTTTAATATTTTTTGGTATTTTCTAATGCAAATAGTAGCTAAAATGCATGTTTTTGATTTTTAATAAATATTAGAATACAACAAAAATGAAAAGCAAAAATATGGCATGAATGTGTAATGCAACAGGAGCCTTAATTAATTTTTGTGGAATTTTTGGGGTTTTAGAAGTGCATGAAATAAATACAAGCAACAAATAGAAACTACAAGCCTGACAGGGGTATTTTGGTAAATAGTAAAACATCCAGGGGCTTAGTTGCAATTTGCACACATAAATTTGTAACTATATTTAAAACTTTCAGGGCCAATGACAAATACACAAAGCCGCAGGGTTATCCCTACAAAATTGCTAGGGTCACGTGCACTGGACACGTGACCTGGCAGGGACGAGATTGTAAATATCCAAAAATATAGAGGCTTTAATGTAAACTGGCCAGAAACTTTATAACTGCATAAGAAAGTTTAAGTGCGAAATATAAATATGCAAACAACCCAGGGAGTGTCCTACAAAATCACCACGTCACGTGCGCGCAGCACGTGACCTGGTGGGGACTAAAGGGTAATTCTCAAAGGTCCGGGGGTCTTTTACTAAATATTACAAAATATTAGAGATGTCGATGAATGTTTTAATATTAACTAATAAATACAAAAACTTCGCAGGTTAGATGCGCAAAAAACCCACGAAGGCGGATCTAACGGCTGAAGGTCTTCACTTAAACACGTGGCGGAGATCCGTGGCCCGTACCCCTTCGCTCCCAACGGCCTAGATTAGAACGTGAACGATCGATCGGGCAGTTGGGGAGGCGTCTGATCCTACGGCTGCTGCGCTTCCTGAAGAACAACCCCAGTCTAACGGTCGGGGACGTAGGAGCAAGAACAAGGAAGAAGGCTCTGACGAGCGAGCTTCCCCGGCCTCTCTCCTCCTTCTCCGGTGTGAGATGATGTTGCGAGAAGGTTAAATGCGCTCCTGCAGGTGCCCTCTATCTGTTGGAGGTTTCAAAAAGGGACGGGGGTTACTGGAGCGCCTCCACGACGGCGGCGGAGAGGGGAGCTCCCAGGTACCTCCGTCTGCGACAAAATCGCCTCCAGGCGTACCCTCGTTGCACGTGCACCAGCAAAATATGTTAAGGAAGTCAAGGGCAAGATGCCTCGACCTTCCTGACGGTAGAATAGGGCGGCGGAGCGGAAATGATTGGCTTGCCGGAGCAAGCTCCGGCGAGGGAGTTCGGGTGGTGATTGGCGAGGTGTAGGTTAAAATGGAAGGTGGAATATGGATTCTACAACTACGGCAAGTAAGGAAATGCAAGAAAAACAACGAAAAACTACCTCGTCTGGCCTAAACCAGGAGATGAAACCTCACGGCCGGAGCCAGAGATGAAGGGTGGAATCCGACTTTACAAGCCTCGCCGCACCTCAACGGGGTGCTGGGGTCAATCCCCTGTCACCGGAGACCCATTAGCATCAACCTGGAGGTCTGAAGCTCGCAATAGACAGTTCAAAAATCAAAGGGAAAATGGCTGAGGTTTTTGAATGGAAGGTCGAGCGGGCTCACAAATCGAGGGTCAACGGGAAGAGCAGTGATGCTCTCCCCGAAAAAATCATCGGGCGAGCTAGAGGGATCATAGGTGAACAAGATTGCAGAAGGAACCATCGTGAAAAGATAAAAGGAGTGGCCTCGATAAATCCGCAAATGCTGGTCAAAAACGAGGTTTCTGACAGCCTAAGGGACCTAGGGCAGACAGTTGACCGAGGTCAACTGTGACTGCCACCTGGTTGGTCTACGTGGACCAACCAGGAAAAAGCCCTAAAAAAGATTTGAAAATTAATTTAAAAATAGTAAATGATATTATTAAATTTAGGTTATTAAATAAAAAATGTTTATTATTTTATATAGTATTTTATTCTGATTTTTAATTATTTTTATGAGGTATATTTTTACAAGTTTACTTTTATACCATTTATAGGTATAATATCTATATATTTTATTCTTTTATTTTTATTTTGTGTTTTTAATTTATTTATTTATATTCATTATTTTATATAATTATAAAATACTTTTATACACTTAATTATATTTTTATTTTATTTTTCTGATGTATTTTGTACATTTAATAAAATAAAAGTGTGTATTGTATAGGTATATGTATAGGTATAATACCTATGTCTTTTATATACAAGTATTTTATTTTATCTTTTTATTTGTGTTTTTATTTTGATTTTAATGCACACAATTATTATAAATAATATTTACAAAATTATAAAAATATAAAATTATAGAAATAATAAATAAATGATAAAATGAATATTTTAATATGTACAAGTATACAATAGGGGTTCAAAAGTCAACTTTCAAACCGTAGCTCCGCCAAATGCGAAACGCCATTAAGTTGCTTATTTTATATTATATACAATTAAAGGTGAGTTTAATGCATTTGGAGTTTTTATTTGTGAGATACGGGTCTGGGAAGTTGGGATTCTGGAATTTTATTTAGACCATAACTTTTTATCTGTGTAATATTTTTGAATGAAATCAATTTTGTATTTTTCTTTATTTAATTATCTACAACTTTCATGTTCAAAGTTTCTTTATTTGATGTATAAAAAGTAGAACCAAAAATAGGCCCCAAAATGAATAAAGAATGCATTAAAAAGAATAGGTATTTTGACTGTATTTTGATCCTTATCTCCCCCTACTTTACTCCTTGTCGACCTATTCATCAAGATGCCTAGGTCTCAGGATTTCGGGTCATAAAATATTTACAATATTTTATTCTTTTTCTTTTCTTTTATTTATTCTATAATTTTGACTTTAATTACAGTATTTTATACACTATTTACATGCACATGCATGGATGCTAATATGCTCTAATTAAGGGTATTTACACGCATTTGCTAGGGTTTTTGAAGCCAAAATGATAGAATAAAGATGATGAAATGTGGAATCATCAAGCACCGCCCTCTCCCTCCTCCGTCGCGAGGGCCCGAGCTCTTAGCAATGGTCCCGGACCATCGATATACCATGGGCCGTACAAAATTGGAATGTATACCAGATTTTTCTTTCAGGATTTCCTTCCTTTTTCCCTAATTTCAACTCTCCTTTTTCAATCTATATTTATGTTCTTTTCTCTCTCTTCTTTTTTAATTGGCAATACACCTGGAATCTGATTTACACACTTCATGCAATATAAAATTCCATGGAGTATTTTTTTTAAAGTTGGAATACTCACGTTGCTGTTGCCTTTTGTATTAAGTAGAACCCTGTTGTAATACTCTCTCGCTGCTGCTCTTTGTTTAAGTAGAACCATTTACACTGCCTCTCTCCACTTTTGGAAGCAAGATATATCTAGGAATTGGAAGACTTCATGAATCATGAAAGTGGAATTTAAATGTTGTTTATCTTCGATAATGCAACACCGATATCTTATTTCCACCACTACGAACTTGCAAAAATACTTCTACAAAATTGTAGTAATTATAAAAAAAGAGATTCTAATAAATCCCCAAACCATAAGAAGATTTGAATCAATGATGGAAACCCATTTTTAAAGGTTAAAATCAGATTTATTAGTGATCATATTTAAGAGATTCTTCCTATCAATGTTTCTCTGTGTTAACAGGAACCTTGAAAGAGCTAAGGTAGTATATTGGCACATAAATTGAATACCTGATGGGTTAACCCTAGATTTGCGTCTCAGTTTTCATCCAAATTTTAGCCTTTGATGACACAAGTATATTCATGGGCTTATTTCTCTTCCAACCTTATATTGCAATCGTTTTAAAATTTCAATTAAAAAATACAGAAATAATATAAGAACATGTCATTGTAAAATAATAAAATAACAGGTATGAAATTATTATAATGTTTATTGTGTAGCAATATCAGTGCCAATGAGCTTATGTATATAGATGTATACATGGTAATAAAGCTATTGCTCCAATTTAAGTTGGAGATATCTTTCTAGAAAAAGGCGAGGGAGGAGTCGTGACCTGAAGCCTCTTCATCAGGTGAGCCAAGGAGGGAGGAATCCTCTCCTGCCATTGAGACCTTTCTTCCGCAGCCTGGAAATCATCCACGTTGCCTAGAGTAGCCGCCCTTTTCAAGAAAGGGGGAAGAACACCTCTCGCCGCATGATATTGTCACATGCACTCGATTCAACAGATGAAATCTCCTTACATGATATAATCTAAGTCATATCATTTTCACGCTATAATCTAAGTCATCCATTTGAATCAATAGGATATTTGTAGTAATACATGCGACAGAACTTGATATTGTAATTCCATACTTAATTTTTTTTCTTTCCAAAATCCATCTATTTTTACTATAGTTTGAATCCATTTCTTAGGTATTTGTAAACTATTTCATTTGTTTTGTTCTTTCAAACTCATGCACAAATCCAAATAGAACAAGCTGTGTACATATTGTTTCTTAATTCTCTTTTTTCACAACAAAATTCAAAATATGTATAATCAATAATCTGAACTGATTCAAGGAGTGCTTTTAGTTAAATCCTTGGTGTATGCGATGTTATAGAAGTGGGCAATTTCTACCGAACGATCCATTCTGACTCTATTCTGAGATTTATAGGAAGTTTCCGAAGAAGCACTAGGTTGATGTGCATCAAAATAGCGCATCTAGAGTACTAGACCATAATATAGAGAAGCCATCTTCACATACCAAATTAATTCCAGAAACAAATATGCCGAGGATTTATGACGTCGTTTTTTCTTTTAAAGAAGAGTTTGTGACATTGTGTCCCAATGAGGAAGGAGGGGAGGAAAATGGATGACCCTTCCAAGGTTCTTCATATCATTGTTAAGAAAGAAGAATGATGATGATTTTCGAAGCTACGAAGGGCCGCAAGTTGCAGTAGTAAAATTTCAAGAATGTTCGTTGCATAATTATTTATTTCAATCTTATTCATATTTTTCTGCCTAGAGAGTTTGAAGTCGGGAAGTATTGGAGCACTTTGCTTGCATAAATTGTGGACGAGGAGATCAAAAGGCTTTCAAGACTCCAACTTAGTCGATTGAGGCATATAAACTATCGATTTTCCATTACATATTTGTTTGACATCAAATACTATAAATTATCATAAGAAGGATAGGAAATTATACTTTGATATTTAGACTCCAACTTAATCGATTGGCGCATATAAACTATCGATTTCCCATTACATATTCATTTGACATCGAATACTATAAATTTTTTATCATGAGAAGGATAGGAAATTATACTTTGATATTTTAATTGAATGGACAAGACACCAAGTCAAGTTAGATTTTTCAATCACAATTTTTCAATCACAAATAAAAGAGGAACAACATATTCTCGAGGATCACTGTATTTTCTAACACGGTCTAATGTAATTTCCAATAATTACAAAGATAACTGTGTAATCTATTCGATTAGATGTTATTGTGAAGGTTGCGATGATGCATCTTTTTAATGTTAACATGTATGGTTAAGTCTTGGTTACACCGATGCAATGTATCTATGCATGGATCTCTGAATGAACTATATTGCAGTATGTTTGAGGAATAAAGACATGCTTTGGACATAATTAGTATGATTTTATGGTGGTTATTCGGTTATGTTCATCAAAACATAGTTCTCAACTAGCGAGGCGATCTGGAACATTTTGAGTAGAAGCATTTGTTCGGTTGTTTTTGGTATAATCTATCTAATAAGTGTCTAAGCCTTTTTATATTAAAAATGAGCCGTTTTAGACTTTTTTTAAAAAAAATTGTTAAGTACATTTAACAAAATTAAGACTAGCATAAATATTTTTGATAGAGTTACAAATAGACGTGTTTCTTTTAATCCTCCGCAAAGCACGTGTCTCATACACTAGTTCTACTTTAGTAAGGCAATATGTGAAGCATATCTGTTCAAATCCTTTCGTATTAAAAAAGTTTAATATTTTTGCAATTGTTCACCTACAAATTATTTGAAATAACACTTGTCTACACATCTTTTTCATAATTCCATTGAAACCCATGTAAAACTTGTGTATTTACTCTCTAATCCACAGTAGTGTCTTAAGAAAGTTATATAACATTTATGCTCTAGAACATTTGTGATAAACTTGTGCCCCTACCCTTTTCATATTTATATTACGATCTACACGTAATTTTCGTGTTTATAGTTTCATCCATGTTGTTAAGACTCATTGGTCCTTAAATTTGATGATCAAATGATTGAAGTAAAAATAGATCTACAACTACGATAAATTATTTTTCTCTTTCTTCTTCTTACCTCTTTTTTATGTCTTCCTTTCACTCACACTTCCTCCTTCGCCGTCCCTCCCATATTCTATCTCACATGCTCTCTCTTACACGAGGAAGTCATTGTCTTGTGATGCAGCCATAGGGGAGGAGTTCATGGGAGAACTTGAGACTTGAAATGATGCATTTAAGTCTTGAGACCCAACATATATAACATTGTGATAATCAAGCACAATTGCTCAACCACATCACTAACCTCACACTCCTATCGACTGACTAAACCAACTCAGCAAACTTCGTCAATCATGATACTATGACTAACATGGTAAGGTGCTCCTATTAAAAGACTTAAAGCTCGGGTAAGAGGCTACCCCTAGGGGGGTCAACTTGACTACCCCCATCCTTATTTTTGTTATTTTTGAAGATATTTTCTAAAATTACTTGAAGGATTTGGTCTGCTAGATGACAACATGTTTTCATTCAAATTTAGTATAAAGCAGACACTCCTAACCCATCTATCTGCAAGGGGCCAATTTCAGTAATTATGAGACTATTGAAATTTGATAGGCTTGATGGATGGGATAGGAATCTCGAATCGAGTCAAAATTTAAATGAGAACATGGTGTCATATTGTAACATCCCAACCCCCAAAATATAGTCCCATATCTAAAACTCACAATATGTGAGAGTAGATTATAAGTGTTGGGGATTACTACTTGATAATTTGGACCTAAGCATTTTGAGTGGTTGTCAACGGGTCCATTTAGGTTCGAGTCCAACAAGTTGTCGGGATCGGTTTCCTTATTAATGAATCGTGGACATAAGCTAGGGATGTTACAAATGGTATCAGAGTCAATTTCCATCTGATGGTAGAAATGGCTACCCAAGAGGTGGAGCCATCCCTACAAAGAGATATGAGAAAAATACTACCCAGAGCGTGCGACCGCAACTGTCACTGAGAATAAGTGGTGATCCATGTCGTAACGAGGATGTTGCGAATATAAGTGGAGGAGGTTGTAACATCCCAACCCCCAAACATAGTCCCGTATCCAAAACTCACAAAGTGTGAGAGTGGATTATAAGTAGTTGGAATTACTACTTGATAACTTGAGCTTAAACTTTTTGGGTGGTTGTCAACAGGTCCAATTGGACAGGAACTCAATAAGTTGTCATGGTAGTTTTCCTTGTTAACTGAACACATACTTGAGCTCGGGACATTACACATATAGTGATCTAAATAACTCCATGTTTTTTCAAAAAATATCTTAAAAATAAAAAAATAAGGGTGGTGGTTGTCAAGTTGTCTAGTCCATGAGGTTTAATGGGGGCTAACCATGGGGGCAAGTCAACTTGGCTATCCCTCGCCCTTAATTTTCTTATTTTTAGGATATTTTCAGAAAACACCTAGAGAGATTCAATCCATTAGATGATAATATGTTATCATTCAAATTTTGTGAAAAACGAATGGTCCTAACCCATCCATCAATAAGCGGTCAATTTCAACAATTCTGAAACTGTTAAAATTTGACAATCTTAATGGACATGATATGAGCATCGAATTGAGTCGAAATTTGAATGAGAACATCGTATCATATAGTGATCTAAATCTCCCAAATACCAGATGTTTTCAGAAAATATCATAATAAATAAAAAAATAATAGTGGAGGTAGCCCGATTAACCCCCCTCCCCCTCCCCAAACACAGGAGGTCTTCTCACAAACTATTCGTTCTATCTCCACCAAATAGTGAGTCCTCAGCTATCTATGGAGAGGTTGCTAGGAAAGCAGTCATGCATCACTTCTAATGGGTTTGGGGAGCCATGTTTATAGGGCTTGCACCTTTAATGGTATAACCTAGCAATCATCTCCTTGTCATGATTATATGTGCTTTTTCTATCACCATCTCTTCTACTGCGATTCACGGCATTTACTCGGATTCCTTGAAGATTCTCCGCATATTGTTCAACACATATGTAGGAAGAAGTTAAACAACATAATATCCCATCCCTATAAAAGATGAATGTCTCGAATCTCTTGGTTCATTATGATAAGGAGTTGTGATTTGAAAAACATAGTGTCGTGCAACAAGCTCAACTCAAGATAGCAAACACCTCTTATATCATCAAGATCAACTAACTCATGTATGAGTCAAAAAGCACTGAAAGAGGAACCCCGTGTTCTGTTGAATGCTAACCATCTGTTTTGTTGAACCGGATTGAAGAATCACTTTTCTGCATCCTCTAACAGAAGAACGGGAGAATCTCATTCTAAGCAGAAGCAACGCTCCCAACCCAAGATGAATTCTATTTGAGTATTTGGAATTGTTTGTCTTCGGGATCCATTTGTATTGGGAATACTATGTAAACTCCCTATGATTATGATTATCAGTAGTTCTCTCTTTTTTTCCTTCTCCGTAAATAATGAAACTGGTCATCGCCGCCCAAGGGCATAGCCTAGTTACTGGTGAACCTTGTAAATCCGTGTGCATATGCGTTTGCTTTTTTCGTTTGTGCTTGTTTGCTTCTGCTACTCGCAACACCCTTAAACTTTTTCTTAAAATATAAATGCGAGATCACTAGAAGGAAAACAAGTTGTGGCTACAGAACTATGCCCACGGATGTGGGGCTTGTGGTCACAGAATTGGGCTCTGGCCTCAACACGTCGTGGCTAATAGCCGTAGCTACAAACCTCGTCGCGAGAGTTATCTAACCACGAATATGTCGTGGCCACTACAAGTGACACAGAACTTATCGTGGCCACAACTCTTGTATGAAGACTTTGGCCACGGAATTATATCTACGAGAAACTAGTGGCCACGGAATTATTGTGGTCACATGTTTCTGTAGCCACATTCCGTGACCACAACTCATTTTTCCTGTAGTGGATGTTGGTCAACACACGCATTAATACTAAAATATGCGAGTACTTGTTCTTATACATGATTGGATTAGTCACAGTGAAGAAATCCATTGTCGAAACCACAATCGAAAATGATGTCACGTATGTTGCATTGTCATCTCTCGAACACAAAAGAGTGATAGGATATCATCTATACAATGTGTAGAGAAGTCAGACTACGAATAGGTGGACATACCTCACTTGCAAAATTATGTATAGGTCCCACTATGAATAGATTTTAATCCTTGAAGAGTAGACCTAAGTAGGATAGTCTTGAGCTTCATAGGATTTTTTCTAAAGAAAATAAGAACCTTGTTATGCATGCTTTCTATGATTATGTTTGTTTTCAAAATGTTGCATGCATGATCTGTGTATGAGCTTTAGAAGCTGAAGTCAAAGGGGTGTGCATTGCTCTAAACCAATAGTAAGAGTTAAAAATTACATCCACCTTGAGTATTTGACTTCGTTCTCCTTATAAATGATTAGAGCGACGTTGATTGAGCTAGGTTTGTTGTTCATAACCTTGAAATGAATGGATTGACATAAACTAAAGACTTGATGGCATCCAAACAATTGCATTATATGCCTAATTATGAGTTAATGCAATGAATACTAAAATACATGAGATTTTGGTGATTTTTTGGCATGCAAGTTGATTGGCTAATGCTTGATGTTTGATGCACTCATATAATTTTTTATCTTATGACAAGGGATTAATCAAGATTTTGATTTTACGCATGCGGTGTTCATGTGAACAATCCAATGAAACATGAAAATGTGGGATTCGTACAACTAAGTTAGACCTGAAAAGTCACATCAACGGGACTTTCCAGACATCAGTGAGTCTGGAACGCGAACATTCTTTACGGTGCCTTCTTGAGTGCGCATTCTATCTGAGTTAGAACTTGGATTTTTCAAGTTCATTTATTTATCAAGTGTGAATTCAGGCCTCAAGCGAGAAATACAGATAACATGATTTTTCTCGCTCATTCTTGAGACTAGGTCATGCGCACTTTCTAACTCTTCTTAGTAAGTACCTCTTTATGTGAGGTGGTCAAAGATAGTTTTTCTCTGAGATGAAAGCAAAATTCCGGAAGAGTGGGGGACTAAGGAAAAAATCTGGAGAGAGAACCTAGAAGTCTCACTGAATAAGCATGGATAAGCTAAGCCTTTGCTTATATATACCGCTCTGGAAAGTCCCTTAAGGTAAGGGAAATTCTCCCAAGACTCTCAAAAATACCCTTAAAAGTCTAATATCTAAGGTTGCTTCCTCTCCCTTCTCCTTTCATCGAACACTCCTGACTTCACTGCGAACCCAGTACTAGACTATGGGGAAAGTGAGAGCCAACTGAAAGTTCTAGTATAGAAAAGCAGATATATATAAAACATCTCTAATCACGAGACATAGAACTAGGGTTAACTGAAAATCAAACAGAGAGTACATTTTCAATAGTCAATTTACCTAAGGTAAGGGTAGAAATTCCCAAACTTGACTCCTCTTAACTCGCCACTAGGGATAACTATTTCACAAGCCTTCATTCATATCGTGGATTTGGGAACAAAATAGCAATTTAGGAAAGGGTGAATGCCATCCTCATCTCCATTGTTGATGGGACCAAGTATTTGAAGTGCTCTGATTGAATAATTCTTTTGCACATATCCCTAATGGCTTACTAATGTGCTGCAAACAGACAAATACGAATGCGGATATATGTATTATTATATCATTATCTATTTTTAGATACAAATACGGATGTAGATATGGATACGATGGATATTAAAGCTATGTTACCATGTCCTTAAAAAAAGATACGGATGTAAAATGGATACCGATTGCATACGAGTAATATCAGAAATACTCTATAGATTACCTTAAGTATACATAATATGCTTATATCATAATAATTATAACAAGTATGGTGAAACAATGTACAAAATTATGTTATACATGGTTAAAAATAAATATGCAACTACATTTATATATGAAAGTCGATATACATATACTGGTGTTTTTCAGATATCAAAGTGATATCCATATCAGTATCCACTTTAAAATGGATATGGATACATATGTCAAAATTTGTATAAAATGGATACGATGGTGAATCGGATACGAATATATCTGTATCTGTTTGAATTACTATTCATTACCCATGGATTTCGAGTTGTAGCATCATCTTATTACCCATCCTTGAAGTTTCTCACATATCAATTTAGGGTATGAATTATAAATTATGCATCTTCAGGACATCCCCGATTAAAGGATGTATCTAGAGCTCAATAGGAAAAGATAAAGAGGAGGGATCAGAAATAAATATAACATATTTTATTATTTATAACTCTTTTTATTTAGGGTTTTTATCAGTTGTGCCCCTCCAAGATATTGCAATATCAGTTATGCCCCTCCCTTTTCAGAAAGATCAATTGTACCCCCAACTTCTTCCCATTCTATCACGTGTGCCCTTCGGGTTAGTTTCCGTCCATCCATAATACAAACGGACGTTAACTTCAAGGACACAAGTAGAATTAATTGAAAAAAATGGACTGAAATGTCCAACTCTTCTTCTTCTTCCTCCCCCATCATCTTCCTCCCCATTCTCTTTCTTCTCTCAGTCACCTGCTCCTCCAGCGGCTCCTCCCGACCGCCCTCAGCCCATCCCTCCGTCCCAAGCTCCTCCTCCCGCACCTGCGCCTCCCCCTTGAAGGATACGGGAAAAAATCCTCAAGCGCATCACGGAAGTGTAATGATCGCATCGAATGCGATCGGGAGCGACTAGTCGCACTAGTTGCTTGATGCAACGGAAATTAAAAATTTTCTATGTGAAGAAATCACATGATCCAAGAACACTTCTCGGATCATTTCGTCTAAACAACAAACAAGTAATAGGATTACCTCTTGAAGCGTGGTTGCGATTGAGTCTCTAAACAAAGAGACCTCCTGTCTCAAGTCCGATCCGAGGGAGGAGACGCTTGCGAGCGCGTGGATGAATCACGTGCTCCTCGCAATCCATGTTGATGATCCAAGCCACGGATCTCCTGATCTCAACAAACGAGATACGACGTCTTCTTCACGGGCAAGGTACGCCGAAGTCGACGGAGATCCACGAGCAAACGATCGGGCAGCATAACGAGTTGCGGCAATGGAGGATCTCTCTAGGTCATCCATGGTGGACAACCACATGAGAGATAAAGAGAATGGACATGTAGAGAGAAAGAGAGAGAGAGAGCATTCATTGATTCAAGTGTATAGAAGAGCAAGGGATGCCTCTTCTTATATAGGGTTTTGGGAGTCCATGGATCCCAATCCATGGACAACACACAATCAACGGATGAGATTGATTGTGTCCCTTTCAATTGCTAGGATTGTTGTTGGTAAAACACAACAACAATTGATTTAATTTGAATTAATTCATATTGATAAATCAACATAATTAATTCCAATTTAAATCACATTTGACTAGAGAAGAGATAATGAGAAGACTAAACCAATCCCCTAAAATAAGGGGAGGGCTACCATCATCTCATGAGATCTCAATATCTCATGAGATCTCATTATCTCATGAGATCTCATTATCTCATGATTATATCATGATCTCTTATCGATCTCGTTAAGTCAACTCTTTGACCTAACTAATCTAACACCTCTGAATCTCTATTCCCATGCAGAGGACCTGCATCAAGAGGTCGGTCAGATATCAACCTATGTGAGAAAGGATTGCCATCTCCTACTCAGGCTGGAGATCATCTCTTAACAATCATTTGACGGTGCTTGATGAGTCCTTAATCTAACTCCTGAGACATTCATCCAAACACCAGCCTCTATGATTCAATTATTGAATCAACAACTGTATGATTATTAAGATGGCCATGGTACATAATCCAAATTGTACAGAGGGACCTATTATGCAAATTATTTATTCTTCATTTCAGATCAGGGAATGATATTCACAATAATATTTATTGCATAATGGCTCACTGTGGGATCGCATGTCCAACACCCCTCTGAAGGATATGGTTTGATCCTCAAGCGCATCACGGAAGCATGTGCGTCGTATCGAATACGACAAGGAGCGACTAGTCAGACCAGTTGCTCGATGCAGCGGAATTTAAAAAAATTTATACGACGAAACCACATGATCCAAGAACACTTCTCGGATCGTTTCATCTAAACTACAAACAAGTAATAGGATTACCTCTTGAAGCGTGGTTGCGATCGAGTCTCTAAACGAAGAGACCTCCTGTCTCAAGTCCGATCCGACGGAGGAGACGCTTGCAAGCGCGGGGATGAACCACGTGCTTCTCGCAATCCATGTTGATGATCCAAGCAGCGGATCTCCTGATCTCGACACACGAGATCCGTCGTCTTCTTCACGAGGGAGGCGCACCGAAGGAGACGGAGATCCACGAGCAGACGATCGGGCAGCATAACGACGCTGTTACGGCGACGGAGAACCTCTCCATGGTATCCATGGTGGACAGCCATGAGAGGGATAGAGAGGGATGACGTCTAGAGAGAGAGAGATGCTTCTCAAGCATTTTGTGTAAAAAAGAGAGCATGGGTATGCCTCTCTATTTATAGGGTTTTGGGATCCATGGATCTCAATCCATGGGCCAACACAAATCCAATGGCTCTCATTGATTGTGTTTCTTTTAATGGCTAAGATTTGTGTTGGTAAAACTAACAACAATTAATTTAATTTAAATTAAATATATGTTGATAAATCAACACAATTTAATCACAAAATTAAATCATCAATACATGGAGATAATGAAAGGAGAGAAAGCCCCCTTCCATGTAGAGAGGGGGGGACGACCTCCCTTTCCTAATGGGAGTGGTGGCCATCCACCCTCCTCCATTAGGAAGGTGGCTATTTCATCTTTTATGTAATCTCCATTATTTGCAACAACTTATGTTGCAAATTATTCTACAAAAATAATTCACAATTATTTTGTAGACATTGCAATATTGCCATTGAAAAATTTGTGAATCATATTCATAACCCAAAACAAAATGTAAATTACATTTTCAATTCAATGTCCAATGTGAAACCAATTCACATTAACATTTAATTAACAAATGTAAATTCCAAATAGCTCTCTCTTATATATTATAAATCACATTTATAATATATATGACTAATATGGATATTGCTATCCACATTATTCATATCCATGATAATTAAATCACATTTAATCATCTTGGATATATATTCTCTTGTTCTCAAATAACATGAATCATATTCACATTATTTACATCTTTGATAATCAAATCATATTTAATTATCTAAGACAACTCTCATTATAATATGAATCGAATTCATATTAATCATGATAATTAAATCACATTTAATTATCCATTTCCTCAATGCTCAGATACATAAATCAACAATAGAATTATCCATGAACTCCTTCAAGGATAATGCGCTTTCTCCGCAGATACTTGGAGATAAGGACATGGCGATTGTATTGTTCCACGTATAGTGACATGGATATTGAGATCATATCTCAAATCCAGATCGCGGGCCTCCCATAGATGCTTGATTAAATCAAGACCGCAAATCTAATCTTCTCATTGCATCTGAATCATATTCAGATCAATGTCCAATAATTGGACTAAGATAAGATTACTTCTCTACTGAGAGGAGTCACTAAAATCCAGACCTGTTTCATCACTCCCTAGGAATGGAAGCGTCATGGTTATACAATCGTTTATGATTACATCACCCTCACCTATTCCTAATACCTGTACATCCTGCATACTGGAAGACTCAGATTAAACCCGAAGTATTGGATCAACTTTATACTGTCTACTTCATGGTTTTATCAGTAAGTTTCTCATTCGATCATTGGGAGCTGGTATTGATCATATACTTTCCAAAAGCATATATCATACCTAGGTCCTGATCATATACTTTCCAAAAGTATATATCAAACCAACAAATTCAGTCAAGCTTCCAAAGCAAGACGACCGTGCGCACGGAATTTGATTCTTCCCAATATCTCATGAGTGAGCTCATGTCTTCCGGTTCAGTAGTGAACCTGTATTATCCCTTTGAGAGATCGTATTACTCATATGCCCTTATATGCACACCAGCGCGCCAGTGTATAGACCTTGATTAGGCCATCAACCTATTGGTCTGCCAAATGTACATACTCAGATATATAATAACACATCTGTCTCCGGTCAGAGGATGTATGCCTATATCATGACAGCATATGATATAGGACATTGGTTATCTCGATCTCGTTAAGTCAACTCTTTGACCTAACTAATCTGACACCTCCGAATCTCTATTCCTATGCAGAGGACCTGCATCAAGAAGTCGGTCAGATATCAACCTAATTGAGAAGGGATTGCCATCTCCTACTCAGGCTGGAGATCATCTCTTAATAATCATTTGACGGCGCTTGATGAGTCCTCAATCTAACTCATTAGATATTCATCTAAGCACCAGCCTCTATGATTCAATAATTGAATCAACAGTTGTATGATCATTAAGATGGCCATGGTACATAACCCTAATTGCACTAAGGGACCTATTATGCAAACTATGTACTCTTTATTTCATATTAAGGAGTGAATTGCAATAACATTTATTGCATAATGGCTCGCCGTGGGCTCGCATGTCCAACAATCTCCCACTAGCCCAAAGAGCCATTAATGGGCTAATCATTTAAACCCACACTCATGTGACAATCATAGGCTATTTAGAAAATAGCTAGGTAAGCTGATCAGTCACTCTGTTCCCAAGAGACTACGCCAAGTCCTTTTACCGCACTTGCATATCTCCTAGTAACAGTGCTCACATCCAATGCGAATGTTGCATCCTATGCAACCAATACTCAATTTTGTCGGTTATAGTGTCATTGACACTACATCTTATTCATTATCATAACCAGTTCCCATAATCCTTTTAGAATACCTTCATTCCTGGAGATCTCTATCTCCTAAGGTATCTACAGTCAAGACCCTTATAGATCACTATCTACAAGATCTTAAACTTTTGAAGATAAGACTTTGAGATCACTATCTCTAAGTTTTATCATCTTTGAAGATATTGTTATTACTGCAACCAAGTGTTTTATTTCCAGAGTAGGATTAGTAACAGTTTACTATTCCCACTGCATGGCAGACATATGGCTTTTGTACACATCTTGCATACACTTCAGCTTCGCGTAACTGATGCACAAGTGCAAGCAGTTCTGGCTTTTACTTCCTCAACTCTTTGAGGTGCTATCCCTTTAGGCAGGTCACTACCACATCTTAAGGGAAGGAAGCCTCTCTTGGAATTTTCCAGAAAATGGAATAAGTCCAAGGTGTATTACTAATGTGACGGTCCTAATATCCTCTTCTCTTTGCTTCTGAGCTACTTCAGAACTAAGATCTAAGAGGTATCCTCGAGATCGTATCTCAAGGTATGGAACAACCAAATTATCAAACACTTATTATTTATTCTTATATCATTCTAAATGATTAGAATAATATCTACATTAAGCATGATGAACATAATGGCACTCCCACTAAGCTTCACATGGTTCATCAAGATTTTATCTGAAATCACAACATTTATAATTTCATTAAATCTTATGTTCCAACTACAAGAAACTTATTGGAGTCCAAAGATGGAGTTCTTCAGCTGGCACACCTTGCTTTCCTCAACCATGAAGCCCTGGGTCTTCTTCATATGAATATCCTCAGAGAGGTATTCATAAAGGAATGCAATCTTGACTCACACCATGAAGTTGTCATAAAAAAGTTGTGTAGCTATAGTTAGCAATATTCTGATGGGTTAAAGCAAGGTCACTGGAGAGCAAGTCTTATCGCAAGCGATGCCTTCTCTTTGGTGTGTAGCTCATGGCTACGAACCGTGCTTTGAAGGTCTATACCTTCTCATCAGGTTCCCTCTTTCTCTTGAAGATCCATTTACACCTTAATGGGTCTGACCCATATAGGTGGATCCTCGAGGGTCCATATACAACACTTGTATATGAAGTCTACATTAGACTTTTATTGCTAACATCCATCTTTCCATGTCATGATCCTCAGGAGCTTTATCACATGAAGTCCGATCATTTTCAGATTTAACTGACACATGGAATCCATCCTCAAACTTATTTGAAGAGGTATTAATGTTTCATCTTTAATTATCTATTTTAGTTTCCGATTTCAGGAGCCTCATTATCTTTTCAAGATTAAATGAGTTCCTTTACTTCATTTTCATCTTGATTCTCAAGAGAGTCATCCTATAAGAATCATATTCTCAAATATGAGATCTTTTAAGAATCTCAAGGTCATAAAGTAGGTATCTAATACCATCCTTTATTTTCCTAATGAAGTAGCACTCTCTGGTGCTAGATTCCAGCTTACCAGCTTGGGATCTTATTAAGTGTATAATGTAGTCTCTACCACATATACTTGGAAACTAAGAGATAATTATGCTAAGATTAATCATTGATCAAATCATGTCACACATGATCAATTGCATCTCCCTACAACTCTATTGAGTTAAGGCTCATTAGGAGGATGAGATAGAAATGATATTCACATCTCCATAAGGTATTCCTTGAATTCATCTAATAGGTACAAGCTACCTTGATTAGATCAAATTCATTTCATCTTCCTTCAAACTCTGGTTCTAAACCAAAATTGTGAAATCTTTGAACATTTCAAAGTTTTCTAAGTGAAGAGAAGAAATTTCATATCACAAATAATCATTAATAGATATCACATATCCATAATATTTATTCTGATATAGATGATTCACATACATCAATATGTATGAGATCTCGAATACCTTAACATCTTACACCATTCCAAAAGAAGGGTGTATTGGACATTCTACTTTGAATACAATATTCATAAGTATGCAAGTTTTGAAATTTTAGACATTCTAAAGTTTCATCTCTTACTTGTCCATTGATCTCATCAACAGACATATGTCCAAAACATTATGTCAGAACATTGTCAAATGATCTTTATCCTCCTATTGATCTTTAAAGGTTTAATTTTCAGTATTAGAAATCTTAATGAACCATTCATTAATTTTCTAATTTAGTGGAGTCCACTAGATGTAAGATTACTATCTGAAATATCTCCATCATAACCTTTTATGATAGGTCTATTCCAGATTTCATGTTTATTCCCAACATTTAGAAATAAACAATAAGTGTATTCTAATATCTAGGTCATAGAGACATTCTCTAAGACTAAGGGCTCCCACTGAAAATATGAAGTCTATTCATCCGGTGGAAATTATTGCAACAATTGCATCAATTCCAACATGGATGACCATTAAACCTTAAGATCAAATTTCTAATACAGATGCAACTAATTGCAAGTGTCATTAGAAGATTGAGATACAATTATTAGACTTTATCTTATCAAATAAGTAAGTCAATTTCAATGATTATATGTAGTTTTTTCTGATGTACTATCCGATTCCTTTTCTAAGGATTCTAGATAGATTTGATAGTCATACTATCAACACATTAATTTATTGCAGTATTGACATTCATCCAACTCTTTGGATGTCATATGGAAGTCACAGAAGTACAGTCAACTCTTTGACTATACCTCTTACGTGGGTCCAAACCCATGCTTCCACTGCGCTCCCTTTGTCTATAAGCAACTATTGCTCAAGACCAAGGATCTCTTATCTTAAAATAAAAAATCTCAATATAAGAGTATTTCAACATTTATACAAGCTTCATTTAAGTTCATACAATATGAATATTATGAAGCTTCATGAATGACTAGAGTATAGATAGTAGAATGATGACATTCATCGTATCTACATCCATCTAGACTCTTAAAATATTGGTTCAGGTAGGTATTCAAACAATTTGAATACATCATCTCTTATAGAACCACCATTCTGCATGATGCAGAGAACCACATCATTCATGATTAAATGTAGAGAGCACATATGTATGCCAGAACATCTTCTTCGAATTTTATAAGGATTATTTGATAATTACGATCATTATCGACATGTCACTTTAAAAGTACATTCGATAAGATCAAGACTTATAGAGACATACAAACCCTAGGGTTTTAGTCCTATTGTCTTATTAATCATCATTCCTCATTATTATGAGTAAACTTGCACATTGCAACCACATACATTATGTGTCCAACTGCAAATACAATATCTGGATCATGAGTCCAATCCATGATATTTTACTGGTTATTAATGAGTATAACATTGAGTGGGTTTAATGAAGGATTATCTGAAATAAGTAATTTGCATAAGGGTATATATTTATATATATATATACATGTTTTACTTTGAATTAGGAATTTTATATCAAAGTTGTCTTGCCATGTCAACAATGAAAGTTCATTCCCTTAATCACTTTCAATGTAAGAGATATACTTACCATTATATCTCAAGCAAGATCTGGGATCTCCTTTCTTATCTTTGTTGCATCCCAATAATATGAGAACCTACAACTCGGATAAAAAGAAGCGGGAACACATTCCGCATTGCAAGTCCAACTTGCATCTCCCAATTCGGTCTTTAATACCCGGGCCCACCACCCCTAAGGTGATGTTGACCCGTCATTAATTGAACCAACCGTCAACAGGAATACAACTCGCTATGCGCAATCCAATATCGCCCCAATAATATGAGGACCCGATATTGGGGTCACTACGCATACGTCCTTACTCTTTCGAAAAGCGACGAGCCCGATCCAAATGGATCATATGCAGGAGCTGTCACTTCAGACAGGCGTCTCCCACATATAATATCTGGCGACAAAACCCTTCGCCTTGACGGGAGACCATGGATGTCACTTATGTGATCCTCCATATCTTATTCAAATTAAATTAATTTCTATGAATCGCAATCATATAATTAATTCTTCCAAGGGAATTATCAACTCTAATCATATTAGAGTATTTTTATTAGATATAATTAACTTAATCATATTAAATTAATTATCAATCCAATTCAATCAATCAAACTTGATTGTTTTACTTGAATATATATGGTATTATTCTCAAAGTACGTATTACTTCATATTTTAATAATTAGAAAAATACATCTTAATCCCTCGGACATTATCCCAGCCCTACCCGTTGTCATGGTCAGTACCGGCGGGAGTGGGATGGACCGCATACGTTGCAACCCGCTACCCCAGCGATCCCCGACTAGACACCATATCCGCCTCGGGAAAGGATAATGCCAAATTGATTAATTTGTACTTGAGATGATCATCGGTTCTTCAACCGAAATTATACCATATAGTAATCAAAACAATTTTGATTATAAGGAAATTTGCTAGACAAATTCCCAGTCCTATTCAAGCAAGGAGTTTGATGATTGTGTTTCCAATTATGATTTAGATCAAATCTAATCAATTAATTGGTTAAGGCCAAGTCAATTAAGGAAATAACCATCTTTCATCATTTCTAAAATATTTTCCATAATTATTTCTCGAAATTAACAATTAATTTCACTAATTGACAATCACATGGTTCTTGATTAGGAAAGTAATTTCAGCAGTGACCCCTATTTACTAAAATTAGCATATCTCAATCAATTTAAATTCAAATTAAGCAAAGTAAGTTTTCATAGTTTGCTAACTTGATTTACAACAGAACCTATTGTTGTGCACGCATTTTGAGGCATCTCTAAACAATAATTAACTCCTTAATTACGTTAAGATTCGCAGTTCCCGTAACAGTGAATACATGTTCATTAAAACAACCATATCTAGAGCAAACGAAATCCGATTTACGCAAACTCAGATCCTATGGTTTCCTTATTTAATGGGGAACAAAATCCAAGTGCTATTTTCGTGTTTAAATAATTTAAACAGGACCGAAAAAAATACACTAAACAGATCTGCGAAATCAAATGCGATAAAAACTTTCGCGACCTTAACGAACCCAAGTTGTCCTCGGTTAGCGAATCATATTCGAAACCGTCGACATAAGGCTCTGATACCACTTGAAGGATATGGTTTGATCCTCAAGCGCATCACGGAAGTGTGTGCGTCGTATCGAATACGACAAGGAGCGACTAGTCGGACTAGTTGCTCGATGCTACGGAATTTAAAAAATTTTATACGACGAAACCACATGATCCAAGAACACTTCTCGAATCGTTTCGTCTAAACCACAAACAAGTAATAGGATTACCTCTTGAAGCGTGGTTGCGATCGAGTCTCTAAACGAAGAGACCTCCTGTCTCAAGTCCGATCCGACGGAGGAGACGCTTACGAGCGCGAGGATGAACCGCGTGCTTCTCGCAATCCATGTTGATGATCCAAGAGGCGGATCTCCTGATCTCGACACACGAGATCCATCTGCTTCTTCACGAGCAAGGCGCACCGAAGGAGACGGAGATCCACGAGCAGACGATCGGGCAGCATAACGACGATGCTGCGGCGACGGAGAACCTCTCCATGGTATCCATGGTGGACGGCCATGAGAGGGATAGAGAGGGCTGACGTCTAGAGAGAAAGAGAGAGAGAGAGATGCTTCTCAAGCATTTTGTGTAAAAAAGAGAGCATGGGTATGCCTCTCTATTTATAGGGTTTTGGGATCCATGGATCTCAATCCATGGGCCAACACAAATCCAATGGCTCACATTGATTGTGTTTCTTTTAATAGCTAAGATTTGTGTTGGTAAAACCAACAACTTAATTTAATTTAAATTAAATATATGTTGATAAATCAACACAATTTAATCACAAAATTAAATCATCAATACATGGAGATAATGAAAGGAGAGAAAGCCTCCTTCCATGTAGAGAGGGGGGACGGCCTCCCTTTCCTAATGTGAGTGGTGGTCGTCCACCCTCCTCCATTAGGAAGGTGGCTATTTCATCTTTTATGTAATCTCCATTATTTGCAACAACTTATGTTGCAAATTATTCTACAAAAATAATTCACAATTATTTTGTAGACATTGCAATCTTACCATTGAAAAATTTGTGAATCATATTCACAACCCAAAACAAAATGTAAATTACATTTTCAATTCAATGTCCAATGTGAAACCAATTCACATTAACATTTAATTAACAAATGTAAATTACAAATAGCTCTCTCTTATATATTATAAATCACATTTATAATATATATGACTAATATGGATATTTCTATCCACATTATTCATATCCATGATAATTAAATCACATTTAATCATCTTGGATATCTATTCTCTTGTTCTCAAATAACATGAATCATATTCACATTATTTACATCTTTGATAATCAAATCATATTTAATTATCTAAGACAATTCTCATTATAATATGAATCAAATTCATATTAATCATGATAATTAAATAACATTTAATTATCCATTTCCTCAATGCTCGGATACATAAATCAACAATAGAATTATCCATGAACTCCTTCAAGGATAATGCGCTTTCTCCGCAGATACTTGGAGATAAGGACAGGGCGATTGTATTGTTCCACGTATAGTGACATGGATATTGAGATCATATCTCAAATCCAGATCGCGGGCCTCCCATAGATGATTGATTAAATCAAGACCGCAAATCTAATCTTCTCATTGCATCTGAATCATATTCAGATCAATGTCCAATAATTGGACTAAGATAAGATTACTTCTCTACTGAGAGGAGTCACTAAAATACAGACCCGTTTCATCACTCCCTAGGAATGGAAGCGTCATGGTTATACAATCGTTTATGATCACATCACCCTCATGTATTCCTAATACCTGTACATCCTGCATATTGGAAGACTCAGATTAAACCCGAAGTATTGGATCAACTTTATACTGTCTACTTCATGGTTTTATCAGTAAGTTTCTCATTCGATCATTAGGAGTCGGTATTGATCATATACTTTCCAAAAGCATATATCATACCTAGGTCTTGATCATATACTTTCCAAAAGTATATATCAAACCAACAAATTCAGTCAAGCTTCCAAAGCGAGACGACCGTGCGCACGGAATTTGATTCTTCCCAATATCTCATGAGTGAGCTCATGTCTTCCGGTTCAGTAGTGAACCTGTATGATCCCTTTGAGAGATCGTATTACTCACATGCCCTTATATGCACACCAGCGCGCCGGTGTATAGACCTTGATTAGGCCATCAACCTATTGGTCTGCCAAATGTACATACTCAGACATATAGTAACACATCTGTCTCCGGTCAGAGGATGTGTGCCTATATCATGACAACATATGATATAGGACATTGGTTATCTCGATCTCGTTAAGTCAACTCTTTGACCTAACTAATCTGACACCTCCGAATCTCTATTCCTATGCAGAGGACCTGCATCAAGAAGTCGGTCAGATATCAACCTCACTGAGAAAGGATTGCCATCTCCTACTCAGGCTGGAGATCATCTCTTAATAATCATTTGACGGTGCTTGATGAGTCCTCAATCTAACTCATTAGATATTCATCTAAGCACCATCCTCTATGATTCAATAATTGAATCAACAGCTGTATGATCATTAAGATGGCCATGGTACATAACCCTAATTGCACTAAGGGACCTATTATGCAAACTATGTACTCTTTATTTCAGATTAAGGAGTGAATTCCAATAACATTTATTGCATAATGGCTCGTCGTGGGCTCGCATGTCCAACACCCTCTACGTACGAACTTGTCCCTCCGCCCCGAGCTCCTCCCCTCGCACCTCCGCCCCGGCTCCTCCATGGCTCCCCTGGCCCCTGCCTCCTCCCCCTGCCCCTGCCCCCGCCACCGCCACCCTCGCACCCCCTCCCCCTGCACCTCCCCCTACCCTTGCCACCCCCGCGACCCCGCGCCTCCCCCTCTCCTACGCCTCCCCCTTCCCCCGCCAACCCGCCCCCTACACCTCCTTCTGCCCCCACCTCCTGCGCCTCCCCCGCCCCCTAGGCCTGCCCAGCCTGCACCTCCTCCCCAGCCCGCACCTCCTCCCAGCCCCGCACCTTCTCCCCAGTATGCACCTCCTCCCTCGAGCTCTGCCCCGAGCTCCTCCCCCGCACCTCCTTCCCCACACCTCCTCCCCAGCCCGCACCTCCTCCCCAGCCCGCACCTCCTCCCTCGAGCTCCGCCCCAAGCTCCTCCCTCATACCTCCTTCCCTGCACCTCCTCCCCAGCCCGACCCCGTCAGCCTCGAGCTCCGCCCCGAGCTCCTCCTCCGCCCTTCTTCCCCAACCCAACCTCTCTAGCACCATGCTCTGCCCCATCCTCCCCAGATCGACCCCTGATTTTATTCTGACCATAATACCCTTCTTAACCACACCATAGTTTGAATAAACCATGGTTATTTTAATTTTTTGGTGGTCAATCTTACGGAAGGGCACAAGTGTTAACGGAGAAAGAAGTGAGGGGCACAACTGAGATTACCAAAAAGATAGGGGCATAACTGAAATTACGATATCTCAGAGGGGCACAAATGACAAAAATCCTTTTATTTATTATCCATACTATTAGTTAAGTTGTGTTCTTCTCAGCATGTTGATATGTAGAGAGCCCTCTCCTCGTTCTTGTGCCTGGATTTCTCTCCGGGCACACTCCCTCTCTCTCTCATTCTCTCCCCCCGCGCATTATGCCTGCTAGTAGTCCTTGATCACTAGCTCTAATGTCTTAACCTATATGAGTTAATGCATGGAGACAAGTGTCGATAGAGATTTTTTCAGGAGCTGCATTGTAATTATGAAATATATTGGGGGTAAAAGTGTTTGCGCAATGTTAAGAAGGCAAAAGTGTAAAAATCCCTTAAAAATAAGTTAAGCATGCATTTCCATACCCTTTACATATGTGTATAATTACTAAGCAATGAATATCTTGTGTATCTATGAAAATATACAACTTATTATCTTCTCGAGCTATCGAGTTGATTTAATGAGTCCAATAGGGTTTAGATTGAGCTCAACTCAAACATGATTTAATGAGTTGGGGATGTTACAACACATAATACTTTTATTTGTTGATTGAGGTTATAATATCTTACTTGCTTATGTTGTTATTTTTGACACAATATGTATATATTGTTCCATGTTTTTAGGTTGTCATTGATTAAAATAACATACATATTTTTAGTCTCCACTGAAACAATACGTCCTACATAGTGGCGGTCCCAACTGTTATGTATAAGTTTAAGATGTTTACTAATTTTTAAAAAATAAAAATAAAAATGTATGGTGCACTTATACAAAATCATATGTAAATCAAAGTACAAAATTCTGTAAAATTATTGCATCTATAATTTGCATTATTTTTCAAAAAAACACCATAAGTTATAACACATGAAATGCAACCAAATAAAAAAATATGTTGATTACATGTTCTAATTTCATTCTCATCTCTATAGTTTAAATGTATTTTAAAAGTTATTAAAAGCAATGAAGTGATATTATTATTCATAAATTTTAAATTCATATGCATAAAAAGATTGACACATCTGGAAGTTATAAATACAAAATCAAAATATATTTGAGAATTTCTTCGAGATAATGAAAAAAAATCCTGATTATTATTCATTGCAAAAATATTTTTGATTTTAAAATTTGCAATATATATCTATCAATGAATCATACGACAATAGTTATCCATTGGCCTTTTCTTATAACTGATGCTGACTTAGGAACAACTAATAAAAAACTTAATGGAAAAGTAAATATATAGATCATCATTTTATGAATATTTAGAAATGAATATACATTTATTATGAGTTATAAGAACAAATGATAACTTTTCATTGAATAGCATTTGTTATAAATTTAAAATCGGAAGATAAATTCATGAATATTTAAAATATTAGTTGTCATAGATATTTTTGTTGTAGTGATTTTATAATCGAAAGGAATTGCGAAATTAATTTTAAAATCATCCCAATAGCGATAAGGGAGTCTTCCTTGAATAAATTTCTATTTCGATATGGGATGAGGTCCTCTTACCTCGGGATAAACTCAAGATAACTTATGACGAAATAAGGCGGTCATATCATAAATACATATCATAAATACATTATATATTATGTTACTGTCTATGATATTTTTTCCTTTCGTATTTCTCAAACCAACCGAAGAAAAGCATCTATTCCTACAATCCTTATTTATCCTGCTAACGTCTATATTTTATTCCAAAAAGTCAGCACACTTTTAAGGACATTAATCATCAATAGTTGTGAATTAATTTTAGAGGTATGGTAGAGGAGATAAACATTTAATATTTGATTTGGGAGGGGCACTTTGTATTAATTCAGTGTTTTTTTAATAACATGGGCATGATTAGTTAAACCAAATGGATTGTTGGGACAAAGAACATATTTGACATAATATTCCACCTTATTCCAACGCAAATAATTTTTTGAATGTAGTTCCATAATATATTTTTTTGAATTGAGTTTATATATGAATTGCGAATTATGTGGTATTGATATGTCACTATACGAACTCAATTCTATTTGATATGAATTTACATAGATTATTATCTAGAACGCATGAGAATATTATCTATAATGTATGAGTAAATAAAAATGATCATTTGAATTATATATATATATATATATCAAATCCATTCAATGGTTGGATATAAATATTTTAAGAAAAATAAATTGAATCATTTTTTTAAAATCAAACAAATTATATGTTTTTATATGTATATAATATAGACTATCTATTAATTGCATAATAAGGATTCACTGAAAAGACGTATTTTTATATGTATATATATGCATGTATGCATTTATTTATAGTAGTTGTGGATTTTGAATGAAGAATTATAAGTATACAATTTTGTAAAATATTGCATATTTGATATTAAAAAATAAAATGAAATATAATTTGTGGATGTCATTTTGTAAACACATAATATTATTTTGTATATATAATCTTACAATCTTTTTCATCACATTTATCGTTTGCTCTAATTATTTTTATTTTTATTTTTTCCTAACATTTTGGAAATTTGACCTTATGGAGTGATGAGTTCTATAATTCACAACTATTCCACTTTTCCTTATATCTCCTCGTGACTATTTATCTCTTGTTCAAGCTACCTATTCCATAATACCTACCACTTTTAAAATAGTCAAGAACAACAAGAAACAAAGAATATTTGTTGCTAATCCTTTATCCCACATTAATCCTATCAAAGATGAAATCTAAAGAATTTGAAATAAACCTCGTTATACCTTATCCCGCCTCCTTGTTCCACACTACTTATTCCCCAAATAGCCCGTGATATCCTACCATAAGAACATGTTGTACAATCTCATGCCTTATCCTAACAAAACGATCTTCCGATAACATCTAATTTAAAACCTTTATCACACATATAACCAAATCATGACCTCGAGGAGACTCTAGGATGTAATTTGTAACTTGTGAAAAATGAAAAAAAGGCTAATAGAATGTGTGTATTTTATATTTTGAAAGTGATAGGGAAAGAAAGTTGATTTCGAATATAGTACCGATGACAAGAAGACTCAACTAAGAAGTTATGAAACGTGAGTTTTTTTACCTAGTAATACCACATAAGGGACTTCTATGCTCTAAAATTCGTGGACATAAACAAACATAAATGTATTCGTATACTTATCCATATCCATATTCACATTTGAATGTATATTTGTGAGTAATTTGGTAACATCCAAACCCCCAAATATAGTTCCACATCTAGAACTCACAAAGTGTGAGAGTGAGTTATAAGTGGTAGGGATTACTACTTGACAACTTGGGCTTAAGCATTTTGGGTGGTTGCCAACGGGTCCATTTGGGCCCGAACCCAACAAGTTGTCAGGGCCAGTTTTCCTTGATAACGAACCAGTGACCTAAGCCAGGGACGTTACAAATCGTATCAGAGTCAATTTGCCTATGATAGTGGAAAGGGCTACCCGAGAGGTGAAGCCACCCCTACAAAGAGGTAGGAGGAAATGGCTACCAGGAGCGTGCAACCGCCACTGTCACTGGGAAGAAGTGATGGACCATGCCGCAATGAGGACGTTGCAAATATAAGTGGGGGAGGTTGCAACATCCATACCCCCAAATATAGTCCCACATCTAGAACTCACAAAGTGTGAGAGTGGGTTACAAGTGGTGGGGATTACTACTTGACAACTTGAGCTTAAGCATTTTGGGTGGTTGCCAACGGGTCCATTTGGGCCCGACCCAACAAGTTGTCAAGGCCAGTTTTCCTCGATAACGAACCATGTACCTAAGCCCGGGACGTTACATCCAAACTCTAAAGCCAACACTTATATATGCGTAGTGTTTTCAATGAAAGACATCGTTTATTGGGCTGAAGTTGGAAACATCACAGTAAAAGGGATTCCTTAGATAATCAATGATCATAATTCAAGTGCCATTTATTTTAAGGGATTTTTCACTTATAACCTTCGAGATTCTGCAATAACAGTTATGCCCTTATCTTTTTTGCAAAAAACGCTTGTGCCATATATTCTTACAAAATACACATTACTGCTCTTCTATTAAGGTAAAATAGGAGCATAAGTGTAATAACAGAAAGGTTGTACTGTGAACTATGTAAGTATACAAGAGCACGATATTTATTAAAAAAAGGTGGGGCATAACTACAATTGAAGAATCTCGAAGGGGACACAAGTGTAAAAAACTCTCATTTTAAAGAGTATTTGTGTGCATCATTGTCATGATGCAAAAGATATATAATTTTGATTAAATTACACTAAAGTCTCAAAACTATACACTCAATTTCAATATCAAACCTAAGCCTAAAAAGAAACAATGTGACATAAATCTTGAAGATCTATAACAAAGTAGTCTCAAATTGAATGCATTAACTTGATCATTTTATCATTATAGTCTTAAATCACATTAGCCTAAAATTGCACTGAAACAATGTAAAGATCAAAGTACCAACTTATTACTTTTAAAAGTACGGGAAAGATATTGAAAATGGATGCATCACTTAGGAGCTTTTGTATAATTTACTTTATATTTTTTTAGGTAAAGTTTCTCCCCTTCTCACTTAGTAAGATTGACAACTCGATGAGATCTTATTGAAAAAAATGTGACGTGGACTATTTTGTCTTAGAAGGAAAATATAGTCCTTAGCTATAAGGTGACATTGGGAGGAAAGAATAATGTTTATCCTCCGTGCGTGTTTGATTGATTAAAAGGACACGAATGAGATATATATTGCAAACATAGATATACAGATGATATAATCATGATATGACCACTTTATCGTGCAAGCACTTATTTTAGGATATACTAATATTTCTTTATTTTTGCTACCATCTTTCTCGATGATTTTTGTAATTTAATTTTCTTTTTCATCACGATCATTTTCATAAGCAACTTGGTTTTTTATTTTTGATTTTTTATATTTCTTTTGTATGATCATTTGCTTACACAAATGACAGAGGAGGAAGAATAGTATGAAAATAAACATCATCAACAAGAAATTACAAAACAAAAAAAGGTTTGATAGGACAATGATAGCACATTTTAAAAAGTAAAAGGTTCCTATGTGATGACAATGTGGATTTGAGATATTCACAATCGGGTCTATTTATACTTATTTGCAATCCCTTAGTTTTTTATATTATCATGTGATTTTTTTACACCATGACCCTTAAAATCCATGTAAAATTATACTCATGACCATTTTAAGTTACTATACAATCCATGTAAACTTATTAACTTCTATACCATAATCATTGGTCTTGAATCTTCCATAATTTGAATAGAGCTTTATGATTTTGGATTATTGTCAACGTGTCCACTTGAGCCAGCTCAATAAGTTGTTAAGGTCAATTTTCCTCGATAACCTTTCGGAGATCTAAACTAAAGAAGTTACAAATATATATATATATATATATATATATATATATAGGATATCTTTCAAATGAGACATGGTCCTTCCATCTCTAAGGAAGGCCAGCGATCCTGTGCGTCGATAATTAATCAAACGGTTATTATAAAAGGTATGTTAATACTATTATTTAATTAATGAAAAACCTATTTTGGTCATTATGTATTTTCTAAATATAGTATGTAGCATCCGAAATATCTCCTCATTTATCTCTCTCATACTCTTTCCAAAAATCTCGTACGTATACCTAAAGTATCTCGCTAATATCTCTCCTAATCCCACAATCACGTCGACGACGAGATGACGGCGGTGGAGTTCCGGAGGTTCGTGCGAGGGTGGCATTGCTCCGGCTGGTGGTGGAGGTCGCACGATCGACGGAGAGACTACTGACGGTTGTTGTTGTTGAAGAGGTTTTCTAGTATTTGATTTTTTTCTAGGTTAAACAGTTGGACCATTGTTCCAGGGGCATGTATAGTATTCTGTAAAAGTAGATTCTGTGCATCGCTAGATCATAATTGACAGCCGATACATCTATCTTTAATTTTTTTATCAAAACTTTCATATGTTTAGACGTAAGAATTTTTTATTTTATATTTTCAACAACGACCTTTTAATCTTTTTCATATCGGAAGGAGATCATGCCCCACTACATTGCAGATCGCGTCGACGACGTAGAGGTCGGCGCAAATCGGTTCGTATGCGTCGGCTTTGATGGATTGTCTGATCGTGGTGCGGAGTTGGCGACGTGATGTGCGGCCTCATTGGTGACTATCAGAGACGTTCTTCATGCAAGCGACAACGATAAAAAAGTGATGCACCCAGTCTTGGATGAAGAACAATTCGCAGTTTGATACAATTTTGATTTGTACTCTACAATATTAGTCTGTATTATACAATTTGGATATGTATTATACAAATTTGTTATGTATTTTTACGAATCAGATGGTTGCGAATGAAAATTATATTTTTTTATAGATCTTGTATAAAATCGTTACAAAGAACCATACAATCTATACAAAGAACCACACATTAATTACTATACAAAGAACCACACATTAATTACTAATATGAATTATATATAAAATTATAAATTATAAATAACGGATGACTTTTTGAATGAACAACGGATTATACAAAAAACATGCAGTCAATACAAAAGGAACCTTAAATTCTACAAAAAAATACGTGAGGATACAAAAATATACCCTTGATAATATCGTCCAGCAAAAATTTGGATATTTTCTAAATATAGTATTGCGAAAATGCCAAAAAAAAGTAGCTAAAATTAGTATTTCGGAATATTAATTAACGTGCATAATTAATGCAAAAATTGATGACAAAAATACCCTTTTGGGCATCAAAATAGAAGATGCCGTTGGATTTGAATCCGATGGTCCAGATCGTTGGCCTTCCTTAGAGATGGAAGGACCACGTCTCATTCGAAAGGCCCCCTATATATATAGAGAGGGCATATCCAGAGAGCCCTGTGCCATTTGGGTTGTTGTGAGCACCAAATGCGGGCTCGCCACGTGTATGTGTTGGTTCTATTTGGAAGGGGACGGTTTGGGCAATAATAATGTGGTTTGCATTATTAACATAATAAGAATTCGAGTTAAATCATTTCTTTAAAAATAGGTGGTCGGTTTTGAAAGGATATTAATACGTTTGAGCCTCTTATATTTCCAATTATATCGAGTCCTTAAAAAAAGAAAGGCGGTTTTGGAAAGATACATTTAAATCATTAATTTCGTACCGAAGAAATAGTCATTGTACATTTGACAGTAATGTAAATAATGTACTTAAGTAAATAATGTAATTATGTGTTATGAGATCAGTAATACTGAAATAATTGTCAGTATTTTACATCTGTAATATTACACTTACAGAGATCAGTAATTCATTAATGTTACTCAAGTAATACATATTCTATTCTCAAGTAACTATTGTTGTGAGATTAGTAATTAAGTATGTGAATTACTAATGTCCATATAACAAGTACTGATTACAAATGTCCATTTTACTGAAGTCATTTTGATTGTTACTAATGTTATAGTTACTTAATACTTTGAGTCTTACTGAAGCACCTCTTATTTACTTATATAACATTTTTAATTATTTATAATGTATCGAGTGTTACTGATAGCATTACATAAGTTACTGATCACGTGATTTTTTATACTTATTCCAACTTACTTATTCCATTACCTTCTTTTGCCTACAATTTATTGCATGTTACTGATGCTTCTATATATCTTACTTATTTTATTCTTTGTTTTGAATTACTATCGAATCACACCTTCTTTACTTATGTAGCCTATTTAATTACTTGTAATACGTCAAGTGTTAGTGAAAGTCACACATAAATTACTTAATTATAGTTATATGGTGAACATCCAAATTTCAACTGTCTTCTAGTCCGTTTAGATGATGTTGTTTTGCTCTCGCTCCTCGGCATAATAGCAGCTTCTTCAAGATACCAAATTGATGCTTTGTTCTACAAGAAACAATAAGTTAATTTATATCCGTGAATTGTAAGAATTATATAAAAAAAGTAACTCAGCAATATACGCGCTTAAATAAGAATCATTCAATGACAAGTAACTTCTAATGAATTGTTAGTAACATTTGTTATATGACAAGTAACTTGTAATAAATTGTTAGTAAGTCAGCAATATACTCGCTTCAGTAAGAATCACTCAATGACAAGTAACTTGTAATGAATTGTTGGTAACATTTGTTATATGACAAGTAACTTATAATAAACTGTTAGTAAGTCAGCAATATACTCGCTTCAGTAAGAATCATTCAATGACAAGTAACTTGTAGAATTTTTATCAGTAATAATGACTATAAGAGTAGTAACTTATTATATCTTCAAAGTAACACAAGGAAGTATAATGACTATAAGAATCAGTAACTTTTACTTCTATAGCAGTAACTAATAACAAAGGACAAGTAAATATTTAAATTACTCAGGTAACTTGTAGCATTTTCATCAGTAATAATGACTATAAGAGCAGTAACTTAGTATATCTTCAAAATAACACACGAAAAAGTAACAATTCTGTTAGCATTAGTAACATAAAATATCTTATAAGTAAATTAAGTAAATACATCAGTAACTCCGTATATCTTATTATATGAAATCAAAATACAGTCGATAAAAAATAAATTATTACTACAGATCATGTATCAAACTGAATAAAATTGATACTATGAACACCGATTTCTCATTTTTCAATCACACTTCTCGAAAAAAATATTGCTTACGATAGAAATATGAAATTTCATAAGCGATCAAATAATAAAATCATGAAACGATGAAATAGAAAAAAATATCATTAAAACAACGAAATTGTGATAGAAATAAGCGATCAAATCATGAAACGAATCACATACATTTTTTCTTGCGTTGAAACGAAAAAAGTCCTTTGCGTTGGAATGAATCGATAGTTTTAGCAATCATATACGTGTGCCTTGCCTTTCCAAAAATGTAACGCTATTTTTAGAAAAGTTTAAATTTCCGATTTTGTTTTATTTCCATATGAAAATTAGTTCCTATTTTTTGGGGATTGAATCTTGTAGATGGACGGCTACAATTGGGTGCTCAAAAAAATCCAAATGGGCACAGTGCTCTCTGGATAAATTCCCTATATATATATATATATATATATATTCGCGGGGAGTGAACATTTGCTTCAAAGAGGCGTCCAAACTAGATGAACACATTTTTCTTCACTTTCACCACCTTTTCTCTCTAGTAGGATCTTGGTTCTGGTCGGCATGCAGGCGAGGCTCGACACGGTGGAGGTTTGTATCGAAGGTGAAATCAAGGAGGTGCAAGAAGTAAGAGGTTGAGATGAAGCGAGGGGATGACAAGAAGGGAAGAGGAGAAGGCTACAAAGAGGAAGGGCTTAAATATAAATATTTTCTATATGTGATCATCTCGTAACATTTTTAATGAACATTAGCCCTTCAAACTTTTAAATAAAGATCTGACAAATATAGTTTTGAATGCAACATAAATTTGAAATTATGGGTGCAAAAGAGCGCAACTATAAAAATCTCTACAACGATAGCACAATTTTAAGAAGAATGAAATCACCTCAATTATAATAAAGCATATAAAAGCACCTCCACTAACAGTAGAAATATGTGCTTTGTAGGACTTTTTTAAAAAATAATTGTATAATAAAATATCAATTAAATAATATATATGAACTTTAAAATTTTAAATATCAGGTACAATCAAAATGTGATATTCGTAATGGGTTTAACGAGATTACCTCACGGGAAAGCCAACTTGATTATCACTTTCTTTATTTTTCTTACTTCTTAAGATATCTACTGAAAATACCTAGGGAGATTTAATCCATTACATGACTCTATGTTCTCAATCATGTTTTATGAAAAAAAAGCATTCCTAACATGCTCATTTAGAAAAGGTCAATTTCAGCAGTTCTGAGATCGTTAAAATTTAAGATGCTTGATGGACGAGACATGAGTCTCAAATTGAGTCAAAATTCAAGTGAGAACACGGTGTCACATAGTGATTTAAATCCCTCGAGTATTTTTAAAAAATACCTTAAGAAATAAAAAAATAAGGGTGATGGTAGCCAAGTTGACTTCCCTTAAGGGGTCGTTCGGTTGGGTGTTACTCCCCTCTTTCGGGGTTACTACCCAAAACCCATATTTCTACCCATCATGTGAGGGGCGTGCTCGCGTGCGCGTGCGCACACACACACACACACACACGCACACACACACACACACACACACACACTCTCTCTCTCTCTCTCTCAATACATTAAACTCTTTCGTCCATTCCACCAAAAAATATTATAGCATCATATAATCTAAAAATTATAAAATACTCAACTTATACTCACTTTTTCAAACTTCAATACAATCACATCATAACAACTATTTACTTTTCAAACTTCAATGCAATCATATTACAACAAACATTCTCAACCCTAAACTCTCTATGCATACATCAAAACACAAAATGGGTTAAACTTCTGAGATAACCATCCAACAAAACACACCCTAGGGACCAGTTCGGCAAAAGGGTTATCCCCCATTTACGGGTGGGGGGTGAGGGTTCCCCCAAAACCCACCTCCTTTCTCTCATGTAGGGCCCACACATTCTCTCATTTTTAGTACATTTAATAAATCATCTCTTTTATCCATTCCAACACAAAAATATAATATATCATGATATCTTTTTAAAAATTATAAAATACTCAACTTCTAGTCACTTTTCCAAAGTTCAATACAATCACATCACAACAACTACTCATTTTCCAAACTCCAATGCAATCACATTACAACAAATCCTCTCAAGTTTCAACTCCAAATCCTCTATCCAAACACCAAACCACAAAAACCGATTATCCTCTCGCAAGTTACCCCGAGGTAACTCTCTATACAAACGATCTTCTTCCGACTAAGTACATGCAAATAGGTTCACATATGAAATCATAATTTGTTATCTTCGACTAAAGATCTTTCATCTTTTAGTTGTAACTGACGATCCAACCTTATGAATGGATTTTGATGTATTTAAGCTACATATATATATATATATATATATATATATATATATATATATATGAGAAAAGGGAGTATGCACTCTAGTGCAGGCTTATATCTCCCACATTTTTTTATTTTTTGAGATAATGTCACTGTATATATTCATCTATATATCCCTCCAATATGCCATTTGGATTTCGTCGGAAAAAGAGACTCCTATGCCCTCCATCTAGAACAAATAATTTTAACGGTCCTAGAATTGTTGTAATCGACCTGTTATAGATGGAGGGCATAGGAGTCTCTGTTTCTGATGAAATGCGAATGGCATATTGGAGGGATATATAGATGAATATACACGGTGATATTTTCCCAAAAAATAAAAAAAATGTGGGAGATATAAGGTCCGATGCATGTAAAATTACATGCAACAGGGTGCATGCTCCCCATCCTCCCTCTCTCTCTATCTCTCTCTCTCTCTCTATATATATATATCAAAATTTAGAAACCATCGTTCACATGTGTATTCTGACATTTATGATAGCGATACATAAAAAAATACAAAAATCAATCCAACATGTTTTGAACGTCAAGATCAATAACATCATTGGTTAAATAAATTGCTATTTGGCAATATAAATAGTTCTATTTACACATCAAGAAAAGAGAGGGTCTGATTCCGTATTGCACCTAAATCCCAATTCGATATATCTAAGTGCTTAATTATACCTTAAATTTTAATTTCATAAATTACCGTCTATTTATCTAATTAAAATCAATTTCATTAAAAAAACTTCATAGAACACTTGTAACATCTTTCTCCTCATATCCACGACACCTTTTCAAATTAAGCTCCTCAATTGCCAATGCCATGTACCTAGACTTTGCAATTACCATAAGGATGCTTTAACAATTTTATATTTGAGATTTTACATGTATCCCCTTGTATACATTTATAATCACAATCTAACACCTCCATAATTTGTAATTACACCCAAACCCTAGATAGTTACTCCATCTTATATATCCTAAATACTGTCATTTCATTACTCCACTAATCTAACCACCTCTTGAGTTAATCTAACCCGATATAAATCCAATTAATAGTTAATATTTTCTTATTATTTTATTTCCCTCCATCTCACCACTTCTCGCAAATCAAAGCTCCCCCGTGTATAAGAACGATGACAACAGTGGGAGAGGTGGCAAAAGGAGGAGGGAGAGGTGGTTAGGGACGACAAGTTCTAGGAGAGGAGGTTGTGGCGATGATGCGGCTTTAGAAAGGTGGCGGGGGAGTGGGAGGTGTGGAGGACGGGGGAGAGGAAGGATAAGGCAAAAGTGTCAGGGGAGGAGGTGGTGATGGGACGTAGAGGCAGGATAGGCCTCTCCCTGTCAATTCCCCTTGATCTAATTCCACATCAGAGAGTCGACATGGCGTTAAGTGCAAATTGGGGGAGTAGAGAGAAATCCCCATTGAGGGGTATTCCGAAGGTGTAACTTAAGCAACGGAAGAGAGACCACAGAGGAGAGAGATGGAAGAGGATGCGAGAGACAAATGAGAAACATTATTCCAAAATTCGATGTATGAAAAAGATAAAATTGTTAATATTTAACAGATCTTAGATCTTATTGATTTTAACAGAAAAGAGTTGGCAGATGATAACATAAATACATGTCATGTAATGGTTAGTCATTATCCAGGGATTTTGATTATTAGAAAATATGAGGGACCATATTGTAATTATGGAAGTATGCACGGGCATGGGTAAAAATTCCCTTTCATTTTTCTACAAAGCTTTTTTTTATTCTATGCAAAGTGGGATATTCATGTAGTATCAACAATCTACATGTTCATAAAGGTAAAGTCACCCTAAAGTCAGAACCCAAGGAATGGTCTGGTAGTAGTACAGTGTGCCTACATCTTAAAAGATTCGGGTTCGAATCCAAAGAGGAGTGTTCCTTACCCCAAAATTACCGGGCCTACTATTAAAAAAGTCAACCTAAAGTCACTAAAACGACTCAAGAATAATGACAACGTAAAAGGGCCATGCAGAGTTTTTCCTCGATTCAATTAATGGCATTTGTAATAAAGAAACCCACTAAAATTAATAGCTTAAATTACATAACAGGATTTCACATTTACATGGATTTTACCATTATAACACTATCAACAAAATTATATTTTTCACGAAAAGAACAAAATTCGCCTCAAGAATATGATCTACATAATTCAAGGGTTTACATAAACAATGGCTTATTAGTTATATGCCGTAGTTATTGTTATTTTTATAACATATACAGCCTGCAATAATAACAATCATTAGTTGACCATTGTTTATCAAAACCTTGAATTACATAGATCATCCATGTCATTATCAATAAAGATAAAATGTCATCAACAAACTGATATAATGTTAAAATCCAGTTTCCAACATGTTACAGTTTTTTTATCGTATTCCTTTTTATATCTCTCTACAAATTTTATATTTTATTATATGTAATTTCAACAACAACAAGGCCTTTTCCCACAATTAAGTAGGGTCGGCTACATCGATTCTTCGCTCCCATTAGATCTATCTTGGATCAATCCCGAGCTTACATCAAAAAAACTTAGATCCCTTCGTAGTCTCTTTCCAACACTTCTTGGGCCGTCCTCGCCCTCTCTTAGCCGGCTCAACATCCCAACACTCGCATCTCCTAATCGGTGCATCAGTTGATCTTCTTTGCAAATGACTAAACCATCTTAAGCGGTTTTCTCGCATCTTATCCTCGATCGGAGCTACACCAACTTTCTTTCTGATTGCATCATTTCGAATCCGATCTTTACATGTGTGTCCACACATCCATCTTAGCATTTTCATTTCTGCTACAACCATTCTCTGCACATGTCTATGGTTAACAGGCCAACATTCAGATCCATAGAGCATAGCAGGTCTCACGGCTGCTTTGTAAAACTTTCCTTTAATTTTTAAAGGAATTTTCTTATCACAAAGAACAACAGAGGCTCCTCTCCACTTTAGCCAGCCTGCATTTATTCTATTAGTAACATCTCCATCAATTTCCCCATCATGTTGCAAAATAGATCCCAGATATCTAAAAGAATCTCTCTTCCGAATGTTATTGTCACCAATCTTCACCTCAATTCCTTCGCCATTGCTTCCATCAAAAGTGCACTCCATATATTATATGTAATTTACGTTAATTAATTTCAAACTTGCATGCAAAATAACAACAAGATTGCAATTTCTTACTAAAATTTCAGAAAGCCATTTTAAACTCCAGCATCAGGGATAGTTACTATGATTATACTGCAAATTAAGGAGATTGCATAGACGAAGTCGAGGACAATTGACCGCAATCATACCAAGGACTCGACATCCCTCGTGAGAACGAGAGCATTGCTACATGGTTCATCTCAACAACCACCGAACAAAATCAAGAACCGGTATATTTTATATCCACTGATGCCTGTTACTTAAGACTACAAGTTTTCTGTGTTCCCCATTCGCTACACTTGTTCCTGCATTGCCATTTGACACCGTATGCTTTTACAATAAGTATCCTTATCTTCCATGCTGTGATCAACTCTCTATATCCTCCCAGGTACCAACTTATATTTACTGTTTTTTCTTCAGATATTTCCTCCAGTTCAGAACCGACAGGAAATTCTTCTCTGTAAAAGGAATCAGGCTATGCACTAGCCAAGTATCGATCTGACTCTATACACACGATAATACTAGATACATGTGCAATATAAAACCGACAAATGAAGAAACATGAGAGATACTGGCAGCCGAGAAAAGTAATCAACAGATTGGTATGAAGCATGTTGATCTGTACAAGCAACAGATAAGTTCAGATACCAAGTGTTGCAAATGAAGCAAAAGGTTGCAAATTTTGAGCTCACAGGAGATTCCAATAAGTCTTTGCAGCAAGGACACGTTTTTATGATACATACTTGCATTGGGAGTTAAGATTTTTTTTTCCTTTTTTTTTGAAAATGCTGTTTCTCAGACGAAAAATATGTTTGAAGGATAACGAGACAGGCTTCCTTAACCTAGAACAGAATTCTTCAGGAAAAAGGTGGCACTTTCTGGATAAGCTGATGTATTTTACCCGAACTAGCCTCATGTAAAAGCTAAAAGAACATGTTTCTCGGAGTTGAAGAGCTTCCGAACTGATCCGACTATGACACAATATGTTCTCTGCTCAAGGATGGAACATCTGCTATAGCGTGATGCATACACCTAGTTTTCATTCAAGCCATGATGCCAAGACCACTAAAGAAGTTGCTCCTATTTGTTGAGAACGTGGCAACATGCGATCAACTTGTGTATTGTAAGGTAGTTGGATCCAGATGGATTTTTGCAGTTTGATTACCCATTACAACTCGGATTAAGTACAAGCCTGATGACAAAGTGGTCAGGTCGAGAGTCCTCGAGCCTGGCTCCAGAAGCTATCAGAGGACTTTGAGAGTATGGGACTCTCTACATCCTCATCGACCATTTTTATGAAAGAAAGGGAAAGGTATTGTAGCCATGTAAGTGTATTTAGAGGATGTTGTCCTCATTGATGATGACTCAAGTGGTACTGTAGAGGTGAAGAAAAAATTAACAAAGTAGTTTGCGATCAAGGATCTAGGACTACTAAGATACTTCCTCGAGCTTGAGATTACCTGTCTAGACGAGATCTGGTTGTGCCATAAAGGAAGTATGCTAGATGTTTACACTCTGGGATGTTAGGATCCAAGTCAACTCATATTCCCATGGATCCTAAGGCACACATCTACAAGCCTATAGAGATTGAGGACATGAGCTACTATAGGCAGTTGGTCAGAACCTGACCAATTGATATATCGCTTGGAGTTGGCAAAATAGTAAGTTCATGGATTGTCGTACTCGAACCCACTTTGATGCATTGTGATGATTCTGAAATACATCAAGTCCATTCTAAAAAGGGGATTGCTTTCTGTTATAGGGCACCACCTTGGCGCAAATAGCCTACTTTGATGTTGATTATGGAGGAAGCTTATTGGATACGAAGTACATTATTGGATTTTTAACTACTTGGTAAAAAATCTAATTACTTGGAGGAATGAGTAACAAATAGGTGTTTCTTGCTCTAGTGCAAAGAGTGAATACAGAGAAAAGGGTGAAGTGGCAAAGTTAGTAGGATTCGATCCATTCTTACATGTTTACAAGTCACTCTACTAGGTTATGAAGCTAGGATGTGATGATGAGGCATCCATGCGTATAGTCAACAACTGTTTCATAAGCGCACGAAGCATATAGAAGTTATTGGTCATTACACTCATGATTTGTTACAAAGAGGGTTGTTTCGCAACCCTTGTGTAGCTCTAGAGGATTAGATTGCCAATGTTTTCACCAAACTGCTAACTCATACTGAATTTGAGAGATGTTGTAACAAGTTGAGCATGGTAGATAAATATGCTCGAGCTTGAGGGGAAGTGCTTCGGAGGCATGCTTGTCTTTTCATTTTTAGGGCGACTCTTTGGTGTAACCCTAACTGTAGGACTCTCCATATGTAAGGAGCCATAGGGTACCATCTCTAATAAGAACAACGACTCTCTTCTCATTAATAAATGCCAGAAAATACTTAAAATACACCAAGTGCAAGGGACTTGCAAGTTGTAAAATCCCACACATTAGCATATACTAAGAAAAAAGAATTAGTTATTGTATTCTTGGATTCAAAAGTAGCATGATACTTTACTAATAGACGAGTTTAATATTCTAAAGCTACTTCTATCCCAAATTCTAAACTGGAAACAACTTCTTCGATGAAGGAAAATTAAGATGATCGTGCCATAAAATGATCTAATCCCTAAGTTTATGTCAACATGCACGATTGTTGGAGTATTCGTTATATGCGTCACATGTATGGGAGATGGGTAAATGGATCTCTCCAGGATCCATTTACCCTATCCAGAGTTTAGTCCCACATCTACCAGTTTGGAGATGTGGAGACTCCGTGGGTGCTATATATAGAGCCCCACACCCCTGTGGTCACATGAGAAAGTTCAATAGAATATCCACCCCTTTGAGGGCTTCTCCCGTGGTTTCATCCCGCTCCTTAGGGAGTAGGGTTCCACGTAAAAATCCTGGTGTTCTTATTTCTTTATTCTTTTTCTCTGATTCCGCTTCCGCATTTCTATTTTCTAACATAGTATCTGTTGGTGGAAATGAGTGAACTGTCTATTCCATAGAACCCTAGGCTCCCTTATATAGAGAGAACCCATGGGTAAATTACATAAGAGTCCAGAAGAAAAATAGAAAATATGAAACGGTACATAATAACATAACATAACATAAATCTCTACACTCCCCCTCAAGATGGAGCATAGATGTCAACAAGGGTTTAAATATCGGTTTCGGATATCGTATCGATACCCTGTCGATACGAAATTTCGACGATATTTTGACGACATTTCGCCCATATCGACCACCATTTGTGAAGAAATGACTGGAAACTGCCCTCATATCGCCATTTCGCTCGATATTTCGGTACCTTGTCGAAACCGAAATTTCGCCGAAATATGAAACCATGGATGTCAATATAGCCTGCTTATCCCTGCTGATCTTTCCTTCTGGTATGGAAAGTCAAAGGGCCCCTCTCATGCCCTCCGATGTGATCCTACCGAGTAGACGATGTCAGAGAATAAGATGACTGCTCTGCCTCATATCGAGTTCGTGGGGCTCTCAGAGTCTAACCTGCGACTGGGCGTCAACCAGATGAATTAGATTGTGATGTATCCCTATAAGCCCACTGGGAATGCCTAGCCCCCCTTGCTCACTGCTGCGGGCCCCCGTGTGAAGGACCTGTGTGATCATCTTCTCTCTGCTCAGCTTGGAAGAACATCTCTGAAAGGGTCCTCTGAGCAATGGCATGGTAAAGATGTCGGCAGTCTGATCCTCTGAACTAAAGTGTGAAGTAGAAATGAAGCCCTTCTGGATCATATCTCTAGTGTAGTGGCAGTCTACTTCGATATGCTTTGTTCTTTCGTGAAATGCTGGATTGTTGGCAATAAACAAAGTTGCTTGATTGTCACACTGAAGCTGCATGGGTAAAGGTACATCTATATGTAAGTCTTCTAATACGGCTCGAACCCACATCATCTCCGTGCTCGCTTGCGCCATGGCCCTATATTCAGATTCAGCGCTAGACCTCGCCTCAACAGTTTGTTTCTTGCTTTTCCAAGAACCAGAGAGCTCCCCACAAAAACGACAAAGCCTGAAATAGACTTACGATCCTTAGGGCACCCTGCATAATCTGCGTCTGCACAAGCTGAAATAGATAAATTTGTGTTCTTTCTAAACAGCAACCCTGAGCCTAGAGAAGACTTTAGATACCTCAGTATCATGTATATGGCATCCATATGAACTTGTCTTGGCTGCTCCATAAATTGACTCACCCGACTTACTGCAAAAGCAATATCGGGTCAAGTTATAGTGATATAAAGAAGCTTACCCACCATCTCTTTATATCTTCTCCTGTCCACTTCTTTAGTATTATTGTCATACAGTTTCATACTTGGATCCATAGGAGTGCTCGATGGTCTACATCCAACCATGCATGTTTCAACTAGAAGATCTGTAATATATTTCCTTTGGGTTATCACCAGACCCTGTGCATTCCTGGCAAATTCCAATCCCCAAAAATATCTTAGGGTACCAAGATCCTTCGTGACAAACTGACGGCCCAAGAATGCTTTTGCCATCTCTACTCCCTGAACGTCATCTCCTGTAACCAGAATATCATCAACATATACCATGATGACAACCGTACCTCTAGCAGTCTTCTGAATGAACAACGAGCGATCCGCATTTGACCTTTTGAATCCCTGTCATTCAATTAGGTGGGAAAGCTTTTGGAACCACGCCCTTGGACCCTGTTTAAGGCCATATATCGCCTTGTGAAGTCTACACACCATATGATTCTCCCCCTCAGCAGTGAACCCCGGTGGTTGCTGCATGTAGACATCCTCTTGCAGATCTCCATACAAGAATACATTCTTGACATCAAGTTGAAATATGGACCAGTCACGTACCACAGCAAGTGATAGAAGAATGCGAAGAGTAGAGTGCCGAGCCACTGAAGAGAATGTATCCAAATAGTCCACACCATAGGTTTGTGTGAAACCTCTCGCAACAAGTCTTGCCTTGTACCGATCAAGACTGCCATCTGCATGGTATTTAACTGTGAACACCCATTTGCAGCTAACAATAGATGCACCAGATGGAGCGGTAACCAGGCTCCATGTACCACGGGACTGTAAAGCATGCATTTCTTCTTCCATAGCCAAACTCCAACAATCAATTTTCATAGCCTCTTAATAAGTCCGTGGTATCTCCACGGAAGACAAAGCCGCAGCAAACCTCTGAAAGTCACCTGTGAGACGGTGAAAGGAAACCTGGGAAGCACATGGATAAGACGCACAAGTCCGTTTCTGCTTCCGAATAGCAATAGGGACATCAAGGTCACCGTCTACTGTACTCGATGGTGCGTCCTCCTCCTGCAACGAAGAATCCTGCACATGCACATTATCTGACCCATCATTAGTAATAGCATCTAAACATACCTGAGACGTGATGGATGCCTGATGTGTAATCTGAGCAGGAGCTAACCAACATGTATAGAAATTAGGTGATGGTGGGATAGGTAGTTGTGGAGGAGGTGGTGGTGGTAGTGGTGGTGGTGATGGTGGTGGCGTGACAACTGGAACTGGATTGGATACAGGTGGACTCAGACTAGGAGGAGGAACATAGACATCATCATTAGATGTGGAAGAGACCAACCTGTCACCTGCAGGGGAGAAGTACAGAACGGACTCAAAAAATGTAACGTCAGCACTGACAAAATATTTCTTGTTTATGGGGTCATAACAACGATAATCCTTCCGAGTCCGAGAGTAACCTACAAAGACACACTTGACGGCTCTAGGAGAGAGTTTGTCAAGTCCAGGAGATAAGTGGTGAACAAAGGCAACAGTACCAAAGACACGAGGAGTAAGTGAAAATAATTCCTTATCAGGGAAAATAACGGAAAGAGGAATTTTCTCACCAAAAACAGAGGACGGCATGCGATTGACCAGGTAGCAGGCTGTAAGGACATCATCCCCCCAAAAGGTGATAGGTGCACAACTTTGGATTAGCAGGGTTCGAGTGATATCCAGAAGGTGACGATGTTTTCTCTCTGCCACTCCATTTTGTTGAAATGTGTAAGCACAGGTGGTTTGGTGAATAATACCTTTGGACGAAAGAAGCTGAGAGGGAGAACGAGTGCAGAATTCCAATGCATTATCCGTACGAACATATTTGACAGTAGAAGAAAAAACATTCTGCACTTCACTGATAAGATTTTTAATAACATCCCCTGCTTCAGATTTATTCTTTAAAAGAAACACCCAAGATACACGAGAAAAGTCATAAACTACAACTAGATAGAACATGTGTCCCTGATGATCAGGTACACGACTCGAACCCCAAATATCAATATGAAACAACTCAAATGGGGAGCTACTGCTCCGACTCTAACGACTAGGGAAGCTAGAACGATGATGCTTTCCCAACTGACAAGCTTCACAACGAAACGACGAACTTGGAGAGATCTGAGGCAAGAGATGTCGCATTTTCTGGAGCGGGAGGTGACCAAAGCGAAGATGCCAGGTGTACGGAGAGACTGATCCGGCTGAATGGGAAGAGACGCCAGCATATGAATTCCAGACCAGACGATAGAGACCATTCTGCTCAGAGCCACAATCAATCAACCTGCCCGTTAGTATGTCGTGAAAAATGAGAGACGATGGGTCAAATATAGCGCTACAGTGCAAATCCTTCGTAATCTGACTAATGGATAATAAATTCATGGAAAACTCAGGAGCATGTAGAACATTTTGTGAATGCATAGAAGGTGACAAGGTGATCTCCCCCTATCTAACGATGGGGGAATGAGTCCCATCAGCTATGAGCACTGAGCGTCCAGGTAGGATATCCCTGTATGACTCAAGTCTATCTCTGTCACGGCAGAGGTGATGGGTGGCGCCAGAATCCATAATCCAATTTGAGAGATCATGATAAGATGTAAAGGCAGTAGCACTACCTGAGGTACTGGCAGCGGCAGAAGTACTGGCAGATGCTGTAGCGGCAACATCTGAAGATCCACCTGGAGAATCAGTAGATGATTGAGGCATAATATCACGCAGACGCGCCACAAGCTCTTCGAATCGGCGATCTGTAGTGGATGCCGACTGAGATGTAACATGCTCGGCTACACGCGCCGATGATGGAAACCCATGCTTAGAGTAGCATGTATCCTTTGAGTGACATGTGCGATGACAGAAAGAACACGGCTGGCGAAAACGACCTCCTCGACCACGAGGTCCACATCCACGAAAGGAAGACCGACCACCTCTCCCTCGCGATACCGCCATCGCCGACGGGGGTGGAGTAGATATGCTGGAAGAAACAGAGATGCGACTGGCCCTCCGGTAAACTTCCTCCATAGGAGGAATAGTAGCATCGGCAAGTATCTAAGAGCGGGCTGCCTCATACTCAGGATCAAGTGCTGTTAGTAGTACGCTCACCATGGTAGCATTCTGGAATGTCTTCTGCTGCTCTGGAGTCGCCGTGAGTGGTATAGTGCTATATAGTTTCTCAAACATCCCCCTCAGGGACGTGTACAAAGAGTGAAGCGGCTGCCCATTCTTCTTCATTGTAAAAATATCATGCTGGAGCTATAACATCTTGATCTCATTCCGCACCTGTGAATATGTGGCAGCCAGAATATCCCACATCGCCTTGGCGGTGGGTTGATGGAGGGCATCATTAGCAATCTCCATCAACAGTGTTCCTGATAGCCAAACTTTGGCATAAGAATCATCAGCCTCCCAGGAGGCATAGATCCCAGTCTTCTCTCCCGGCTCATCCTCGGTAAGTATATGCTTCTTACCGTTCGACTTCATGAGACTCATGAAATGCATCGTCCAGAGCTCATAGTTCGTCCCATCCATCTTGACTATTGGTGTTGGACCTTTGAATGCGTCTATGGAGGGCATATCGACTTCACTTTCTGACATCTTGCCGGAGACGAAAACTAGGGATTGTAGATAAGAAACCAGTGTCTACATAAACTTAAGTGCATATGTAGACTTGTATGCACTCAAATCCATGATGAGATAGTGGTCGAGCGCGGAGAGAGGGCAAGGCTGGAAGGGGCCGGCGGGGGGGGGGGAGGCTGGAAGGAGCCGACAGAAGGGGCCTGCGGGCTGGAAGAGGCCGACTGGAAGGAGCGCCGGGGGCTGGAAGGGGCCGGCTGGAAGAGGCATGCGGGTGGAAGGAGCGTCGGGATGAGTATGTGGCGCCGCCGAGAGAGAGAGTGTGTGGGGGGGCAACAGCGGGATGAGGGTTAGGGTTAGGGTTTTGGCTCTGATACCATGTTGGCGGAAATGAGTGAACTGTCTATTCCATAGAACCCTAGGCTCCCTTATATAGAGACAACCATGGGTAAATTACATAAGAGTCCAGAAGAAAAATAGAAAATATGAAATGGTACATAATAACATAACATAACATAAATCTCTACAGTATCAAAGCGGGTTCGATTCTCGAGGATTCAATTTTGAAGTTTTTTTTGTCTTATTTGAGAGCCGATTATGAGAGTTGTTCAATCATTTTTGATCTTGAATATTATCATTCAGTATTATTTCCCATGAGTGTGCGTAGTTCAAAGTTTTTTTTAAGATTGTCATGAAGTTCCAAAAGGTCTTTAGGCATCATATTTGCATCGTTGCGGTTCTTCTTCCAAGAGAAGATCATGGAGATGTCGCATCTTCTAGATCTGTGTCTAGGTTTTCAACCCTTGCTCGTACCAAAGAAAAGATTCAGGTGATCCTAGTGCATCCAGCAAAGCGCAGGCAACGCATTGAGTAGCTCCTTCAGGCAACACCAGGTCAGATCCAGGCGCAACTTTGTCCTCTTACATGCGCAGGCGGCGCACGAGAAGCAACCATGGGAAAGGCCATCTGGATCCAAAGATCTCGCACAAGCCACAACATCACGCGTTACAGGCAGCTAGCCCCTCTAGGGCTCCTCGTCTCCAGGGGAAACCCATCTTGTCCACCGCACGCTCCTCCTCTCTCTCGTCTCGCGCAGGTAGTGCGAGGTTTTTTTTCTGGCGGCACGACATCCCAGCAGCGGCAGACATCAACGCCAGGCCGCACCTTCAGATTCAGCGACGCTTCTCCAACGTGAGTGGCGACACCCTCCTCTTCAAGCCCTCGCTTCCTCCTACTGTGGCGCGTCACCCCGACGCTCAGTGGCGCCCCTTCCCTCTCCGCGCAAGCTCCAGTTCTGGCGGCGATGAACTGCACGGCACGCCTCTGCCCCCGCCGCCCCTTGCGGCGCACGAAGCCCTCGCCGCCTCTTGCGGCACACGAAGCCCTTGCCGCCCCTTGTGCTACCCAAGTCGCACCTCTCCTCTTGCGCTCCAGCGCATCTCGTGGAGCGCAGATGGCCTCCCCATCGAGCGGTGGCGGCTACGACGTTGGTGATGAAGAGGGTTCCCATAGCGTAGGAGCCCTAGTGCTTTTACGCAATAAATGGCCCGATGGCCACTCATTTATTAAAAAAAAGAGTGACAGAGGAAAGTGCAAGCCCAATGGCGTTAAAAAAATGCACGCAAATGATAAAAAATTGCAAAAAAAGAGGGAAAAGAAAATGAAAAGCCGGCAAAAAATTGTGAACAGTTTTAAAAATTGAGGAACACATGCGAGTAAATAAGCTAGTTCCATTGCATTGCCATCCAGAGGTAGTCCAAAATTTGCGAGGGTTCTCGCATGATGGACGCATGTGGGTAAAGAAGTTAGTCCAAAAGAGGTTGCAAAGGAAGTTGCGGATAGGTAGTTGGAATATTGGAACTTTGACTGGCAGATCGATGGAGATAGTTGATACGATGGAAAGAAGGATTCGGATATTATGTCTACAAGAGCAAAATGGGTTGGAGAGAAAGCAAGGGAGATCGAGAAGACTAGCTTTAAACTTTGGTATTCAGGTAAAGATAAGGGTAAAAATGATGTTGGAGAGGTTGTCAATAAGGATTTGAAGGATTGTGTGGTCGAGGTACAAAGATTTGGGGATCGGATTATTTTGCTAAAAGTGGTGCTCGAAGAAGAAATTCTGAATATCATCTCAGTTTATGCACTGCAAATTGGTTTACATGATAGAATTAAACAAGCTTTTTGGGAGGATTTAGATCAGATTATGCGAGGAATCCCACAAAGAGAGATGATTTACCTAGGTGGAGATCTTAATGGACATGTGGGAAAGGATGCTTCATGGTATGCTAGTGTTCATGGAGGGCATGGCTTCGGGGATAGAAATGAAGAGGGAAAAGTCATTCTGGATTTTGTAACGGCTTATGATCTTTTCATTGCAAATACCCTCTTCAAGAAGAGAGAGGAGCATTTCATTACTTATAAGAGTGGCTCGACTAGAACACAGATATATTACTTTGCGTGGAGAAGAAGAGATCGGTTGTGTTACAAAGACAGCAAAGAAATCCCAGGAGAGAGTCTGACCATCTAACATCGCTTATTAGTCATGGATGTGCAAATAAAAGGGCTAGTAAAGAAAAAGAGGGTTTCCAAGATCACTAGAACTAGATGGTGGAATTTTAAATTGAAGCAATCAAGCTTCAGGGAGAAGGTTTTAGAAGACTTATCTTGGGATTGTAACGGAAGTGCAAATGAGATGTGGCAGACGGTAGCATCTTGTATCGAAGGGTAGCCAAAGAGATGCTAGACGAGTCAAAACGAGGAGCTCCAGGCCAAAAGGAGGGTTGGTGGTGGAGTGAAGGAGTGCAAGAGAAGCTCAAAATTAAAAGAGCTTGCTTTAAAGCTATGTCTAAGATTAGAACAGATGAAATTGTCATAAACTACAAAATAGCGAAGAAGGAAGCAAAGAAGGCGGTAAGCTAAGCTAAGTCAAAAGCTGATGAAGTTTTGTACAAAAATATCGACTCTAAGGAGGGCCAGAAGGATATATTCAGGCTGGCTAAAGCAAGAGAAAGAAAGATAAAAGGTCTTCCTCACGTGAGATGCATTAAAGATGAGGAAGGTCACGTGCTTGTTGCTCAGAAGGATATAAAGACTAAATGGAAGAAGTACTTCCTCGAACTTTTCATTGGGGAAGGAAATAGAGAGATCACTTTGTGAAATCTAGGTAGTAGTGAAAGTTACTTGAATCGTGCAAGCTATAAATGAATACAAAGGAAGTAGAGGAAGCTTTGAAGGTTATGAGACATGGGAAAGGTGTAGGGCCTGATGACATTCCTATAGAAGCTTGGAGAGTTTTAGGTGAGTGTGGTTTGACTTGGTTTACAAATTTATTCAATGTTATTTGACGAAGCAAGAAAATACCTGAAGAATGGAGGAGTAGCATCATGGTGCCTCTCTATAAGAACAAAGGAAACATTCAAAATTATTCAAATTACAGAGGTATCAAGTTGATGAATCACACTATGAAATTTGGGAACGTGTGATCGAAAGAAGGTTAAGGCAAGTTTCCAAAGTAATCCACTTGCTGAGGAGGACAATGGAGATTTACATAGCTAAAAGGAAGAACCTCCGTGTTTTTTATTGATTTAGAGAAGTATTATGATTATGTCCCATAGAAGATATTATGGCGAGTTTTGGAGAAGAGACAAGTACCTGTCATATACATTAACCTCATAAAAGATATGTATATAGGCCTTTATCTTGTATTAGGATACAGTTTGGGAAGACTGATTATTTTGACATCAACATTGGTCTACATCAAGGTTCAACTTTGAGTCCATTCCTTTTTACTTTGATTATGGACGAGTTGACAAGTCACATTTTGGATGAGATACCTTGGTGTACGCTATTCGTTGATGATATTGTATTGATCGATGAGACTAGAGATGGAGTAAATAAGAAGCTTGAGGTCTGGAGACATGCATTGGAGACTAAAGGATTTCGTATAAGTAGCGCTAAGACTAAATATATGAAGTGTACTTTTGATGTAAGCAATGGTAAAGGAATCACGGTTAAGATTGGTGATGATAACATTTAGAAGAGAGATTCTTTTAGATACTTGGGATCTATTTTGCAACATGATGGGGAAATTGATGGAGATGTTACAAATAGAATAAATACAGATTGACTAAAGTGGAGAGGAGCCTATACTGTTTTTTGTAATTAAAAAAATCCTTTGAAAATCAAAGGAAAGTTTAACAAAGCAGCTATGATACCTGCTATGCTCTATGGATCTGAATGTTGGCATGTGAACCATAGACATGTGCAGAGGATGGCAGTATCAGAAATGAAAATGTTAAGGTGGATGTGTGGACATACCCGCACACGTAAAGATCAGATTTGGAATGATGCCAACAGAAGGAAAGTTGGTGTAGCTCCGATCGAGGATAAGAGGTGAGAAAATCGCTTAAGGTGATTTGGCTATTTGCAAAGGAAGCCAATTGATGCACTGATGAGAAGATGCGAGATTTGGAATGTTGAGCTGGCTAAAAGAGGGCGATGAAGGCCCAAGAAGTGTTGTAATGAGACTATACAAAGGGATCTTAGTTTTTTGGATCTAAGCCCGAGAATGACCTAAGATAGATCTAAATGGAGGCAAATAATCCATGTAGCCGACCCTACTTAATGTGGGAAAAGGATTTGTTGTTGTTGTTATGATGCATTTGTTTATTGGCATGGATGAAGCAGACCTACAAAGGGTGGGTGAATTTTGTAATAAACATTTTTGTTTTTGAAGTTTAGTAGATTTAAGTAATTCTTCATATCAAGTTACCATCCTTTTCTTTTCAAGAAAATAAAGCAATATTTGGAGCTAATCCTTGGGTGCAACCACCATCAATTATCCACAATCCTCATTGCACACATTTTCTTTGTCATGCCAATTATTTGGATGCACACACTCAACATCTTATTTTGTGATGCCAACCTCTATAATGGTTATCCATAAAAAAACTCAATTTGATAGCCGTCTTGAATGGTGAGTGTTGAAGGAAAAGGATGAATTACATTAATGAGAGGCCCTAGGGTTCTCTTATATAGGAGAGGAACCTATTGGGAAAATTACAAGAAGAAGACAAAAGAAGTATAAAATAAGAAAATAATAATAAAGATAACTAATATCCCAACACTCCCCCTCAAGCTGGAGCGTAGATATCGATCAGACTCAGCTTGGAACAACATCTCTGATAAGGCCCTCTGGCTAGGGCCTTAGTAAGAACATCTGTTGGCTAGTCTCCAGAACTGACATGCGTAATGGCGATAATACCCTTCTGTATCATGTCACGAGTGTAGTGACAGTCCACCTCTATGTGCTTCGTCCTCTCATGAAAGTCTGGGTTGTTGGCAATGAAAAGAGCAACCTGATTGTCACATTGGATGTGCATGGGAAGAGGCACCTCTACAGTCAGATCAGTAAGAACAGATCTGACCTACATCATCTCTGTGCTAGCATGCACCATGGCCCTATATTATGACTCAGTACTTGATCTGGCAACCACAGTATGCTTCTTGCTCTTCCATGAAACCAATGAATTCTCTATGAACACAATAAAGCCCGAGGTAGACTTTCTATCCTTTGAACATCCAACATAATATGCATCTGCATATGTTGTAACTGAGAGAGATGTGTCCCAGCTGAAAAGAAGTCTCGTACCAGGTGAAGTCTTCAGGTATCTCAGAATCATATGGACTGCATCCATATGTGCTTATCTGGGTTGCTCCATAAAGTTAATCACTTTGCTCACGACAAAGGATATGTTGGGCCTAGTAATAGTCACATATAGTAGCTTGCCAACAAGCTCTCTGTACCTCCTCTTGTCGACCTCCTCAGTGTCATCATCATAGAGCTTCATGCTCGGGTCAATAGGAGTAGTGGCAGGTCTGCAATCTGCCACGCTTGTCTCTGAAAGAAGATCTGTAACATACTTCCTCTAGGTCATCACTTGTTGGCCGAGCAGCCTCTCGTAGAACGTGAAACAAAATGCATAATGAAACCTATTTAAAGGTCATGTGCCCCTAAATCACTAAGGTAATGCCTCAGTAGCGCCTCATAAGGCGGACACCTCGAGGCATACCTTGAACCATTGAGACACATGTCTCAATGAGGTTGCTCGGGGCGCACACCACGAGGTTATTTTTATGGAAAAATGCCTCGACGCCTCGGGTCTCATTTTTAAAAACCACGGTAGTTAGTAACTAGTATATCATTGTTAGTAATTTAATATATCATGTTGTCTCTTATGTTTTATGCTATTCCTTTGTATCTCATGTCTATGTGGTGTATTTAGTTCATACTATCATGTTGGATATTTATTTTATGTTGTAAACGAAACCGAACACTAAAATCAAAATTTGTTTCAGGACGACGCGAGGGGGGACTCACATGCTCCTCCTAGCCCCCCTCCCCCAGGCTCATTGACTCCCGTGCTGATAGGATAAGGTATGGCGTCGGGCTTCACCTGCCCTTGTTAAGGAGGGTGCAAAATACAGTTCTTTAACTAGGTTCAACAGAAACAGATGGTTAGGATTCAATGCATCAACAATTTATTCTATTCAGTTTTGTATTAGTGTTAATGCTAATTATATATATATTTTATAAGCATGGTTTTGGCATCCCAGTTAACTGCTTTATTTCATCAAAAAAAGAGTGAAGTTACATCCGGAGCCCTTCAAGGGGAGGTACAACTAACCTTTACTTTCAACTAACCCAACCCCTAATACAGACATCGGCCCACCAAAGATAACCCTAAACAAAAACAACAAGACATCAACAAAAAGAAACTTGGCCCATAAGCGGCCCACCACCAGAAGGAAAATTCATTTACTTTGATCCATGCCTGCTTGATTTCTTTCTTTTGGAAGATGAGGCTGTCATATTTTCATCATCATATGAAATAACCACCACCTTCTCCTTCCTAGTCCACAAAAAAGGTGGTTTAGTTTTGATGGGCTTGTCAACAAGTACAATATCCTAGTCAACCCACGGGTCCACATGAGAGATAAGATTTTACCGCCAAAACTTAGACCCCCTGTGAGGATCAGGGATTCATATTTTGAAGGGGATGATGTTGTGATCGAATTCTCCCCTAAGGAGATGACTGAGATGAGCAAGCCCTTTGAGCTGTGTCTCATCGGAATTTTCAAAGAGTCAGGCCAAAATTGTTAGAAATTGATTCTGTCATAAGGAAAGAGATGAAATTTGAGAAGAACATACATATTGGAGCACTAGATGAAAACATATTATTCTCAAATTTGAAGAAAGAGATGATTTCATGAGGATGTACATTAGTAATACGTAAAAGTTTGGGAGCAATTGGATGTCGTTGATCCGTTGGTCCGTGTATTTTCATCCTGAGGACTCTTCCACGAATGTTCCTATTCATGTGGGTTTCCCTATGCTGAGTCTGCAGTTTCTGACTGAGGGAGCGCTTCGCTCAATTGTTAAACCCATTAGGAGATTTCTATCTGTGGATAAGGATGTCACTAACATCAGGAGGCCTGGATACATTAGAGTGAATGTGGAAATTGATGTCAGCGAGCCTGTGCTGGATCATGTTGTTATCAGATGTGGGGATAGAGATTTCATCCAAAATATTGTATATGAAAACTTGCCTAATTACTGTCGTTACTGCAAATTGGTTGGTCATGATTAGAGGGATTGTTTCCTGAAGAAAAAACAAGTGGATTCAGACATCAAGGGCAAGGCTGTTAGCACTGGCAACCTTGATAAAGCTAGCAAGACTGTTGGAGTATTAAGTAGTGCGCCTATTGTGTTGTAACAGGGTAAATGGATCGTGGAGAAGATCCATTTACCCCATCCAATGTTTAGTCCCACATCGTCCAGTGGTGGGACTTGGAGGCTCTGGAGAGGCTATATAAAGAGCCCCAGACCTCCTGTAACAGTTGAGAAAGTCAATAAACAAATCCGCCCCGTTGAGGGCTTCTCCCGTGGTTTCATCCCGCTCCTCACGGAGTAGGGTTCCACGTAAATCCCGCGTTCTTTCTTCTTCTTTATATTTTTCCATGTTCGCTTCCGCTTCCGATTTTCTAACATGGTATCAGAGCGGGTTCGATTCTCAAGGATTTCATGATTTCTTATTCGAGATTCGATTGTATAAGTGCTTAAAGATTATTTTTCAATGTTCGAGATTTATTCAACTCCTAGGGTTTCTGAAACCCAAGATCTAGGGTTCGTGTAGAGAAGTTTGTGGTCGATCAAATTCGCGCAGGTGGTTCCATCTCCTTTCCCGGCAAGAGATCCAGGCAGCGAGCCCCGTTGATCTCATCATCTCCAGCAACCCTGGCGACTTCAGAACGAGCCCCTCTTCCTTGCGGCGACGCAATCCAGGCGATCATCCCCGCCTTCCCTTTAGATGCGCGGAGACACCAGACCCACGCATCAGACCCATGCGCGGCGGTGCCAGACCCTCCTTGCGATCACAGGCACCCAGTTTCCAGGCGCCGATTCCTCTCATGTCGTGCATCGCCTCCTACACGCAGAAGCCCAGGCAACCCAACGCGTTGGCGGTGCCCCGATTCGGTCATCGAAGCTCCTGACTCTCGATTCTTCATGGCGTGACCTGACATCTCCATGGCGGCGCATACTCCAAGGACTTCTTCCAGCGGCGCAGACTCCTGGCGACCCCTGTCGAAGCAGAGGCTTTCGCAAGGTCGAGGCGATGCTACTCCAGGTCCGCGCGAGACACAGGCCCCAGATCCACGCGTCCCTTCCACGGGCGAAGAAGCCTCGCACAGGCAGCAGCCACCGCTGCGCCACCCTCCGGCGGTGGTTCCAATCGAGCCCCACCATGGAAGCCCCAATGGCGACGCACCCGCAGTGCCTCCCATCTCCAGTCGCGACCTCAATCTCTGAAGCCCCGAAGGGGGCCGCAGAAATGATACCCCGAAGGGGCGGCGGCTGTTAAGAAAAAAAAGGGGTTCCCATGTGGGAACCCTAATATGTGTGCGGGTCGCATTGTAAAAAAAAATGTGTTGAAAGCCCAACTGTGGGCTGAAAAAGAGGGCCTCATTTAAAAAAAAGAGAGAGAGAGAGAGGCAGCAAGTTTCAAAAAAAAAAAAAGAAATGCAATATCACGGAGTAGGGGCGGCTGTTTCTTTGAAGAATGGGTCCTACGAACCCTAGGGCATAGGGTTATTTAAAAAAAAGGGAAAATATCTATTGTATGCTTCGGGCCCCAAGTGGGCTATATGATGTAAAAGAGGGCTGCAAGAAAAAAAAATGAGAGAGAAGTTGGGCCCAAATGGGCCAAGATGAAGAAAAAAAGGGGTTTTCAAAAAAAAGGCGCGTACTAAAAAAAAAGCCGTACGCATTTTAAAAAAATAGAGGAAAGCCGTAAAAAAAAGGGATTGACGGCTTTAAAAAAATGCGAAAAAAAAAGAGCCGTAAAAAAAAATGATGAAACGGCCTACGGAAAAAAATCATCCAAAAAAAAAATAAGAGTGACGGCTTAAAAAAATTTTCAAAAAAAATGATTGGACGGCTTAAAAAAATTGGAGAAAAGCCGTAAGTGTTTGAATGTTCTTGTTTACCCCCGTATTATCTTGTCTTCTCCCAACTTGGTCGACGTCCATGTTTTCCGACAAGTATGGGAGAAAGGGGGAGTATATGTAGAGTCACAGGTATGTTCTATTCTTCCATATCCAGATTCAGATGCCAGTCTCCAGACCAACCATATTTTTCAGACTCTACAAGTTGTTCAGATGAAGAGATTTTTTGCGCAGTTCCAGACTCGACGTTCAGATTCCGAGTCCCAGTTTGATGCGCAGTTGTTCAGACTCGACGATCATTGTTTCCGAGTCTCCAGTTTCAGACACACACGAGTGTGCGGTCATTGTCAGATGAGCATATGTTGCCATCATTGTCAGAGGTCCCCATCATTCTTCTAGTTGTCAGGCCAGAGTTTTCATGTGAGCCATAGGGACTCCAGAGTAGAGGACCATTCCCTATGCCATATGTTGGCAAGGGTTTTCATGTGGTATCATAGGTACACCAGAGCAGTGCACCATTCTCTGAGCCAGATGGGAGAGACCCAGTTCTCCGACGAGGAGACTTCAGGCGCAAGTTCAGACTCGACGGTCAGATTCCGAGTCTTCAGTTGACTCACACTCCAGCCCGTTCGTCCTCCCCACCTGCACGGCATGAGAAGCAACGTCCTCGACTGCAGCAATGTGCGCGTTGGGTTGATATTGTCCGTAGTGTCTTGTAGCGTTGAGTTGAGTTTCTGTCTGTTTGTCCAAGCTGAGCATTGCATGCTCCAGCTTGAGGGGGAGTGTTGGAGTATTAAGTAGTGTGCCTATTGTGTTGTAACAGGGTAAATGGATCGTGGAGAAGATCCATTTACCCCATCCAATGTTTAGTCCCACATCGTCCAGTGGTGGGACTTGGAGGCTCTGGAGAGGCTATATAAAGAGCCCCAGACCTCCTGTAACAGTTGAGAAAGTCAATAGACAAATCCGCCCCGTTGAGGGCTTCTCCCGTGGTTTCATCCCGCTCCTCACGGAGTAGGGTTCCACGTAAATCCCGCGTTCTTTCTTCTTCTTTATATTTTTCCATGTTCGCTTCCGCTTCCGATTTTCTAACAAAGACAAGCTTTCAGAATCAAAGACCTAGGCAGAAATGGGTGGTTAGGAGAGATCTAAACAAGGAGGTCTTGAATAATAAGGCTAGGTCGAATAATTTGAAAACTCAGACTAAAAGCACTATTCCTTTAAGTAAGGGAGAACAGATTTTACTTAATGAAAATCCTGGGAAAATCATGAATCAACAAGCTAATCCAATCCCTTTGGAACTGGACAACACTGAGAACGATCAGAATCCTGCAGAAAATACCTCCAACAAAGACTCTGTGGAACAACATGTTGTAGATCTATTATTTGACAAGATTACTGAGAAGATTGCTATGAATGTGGCCATGGAGAATGTTGAGATTGTTGAGATAATTATGGTAGTTGTTGAGATAATTATGTTAGTTTTCTATTTTTGGTATGTCTCTCTTATGTAATTAACCCAGGGCTTTTCTCCTATATAAGAGAGCCCTAGGGTCTCTTCTATGGTATGAAAAACGTTTCTCCCAACATGGTATCGAAGCAACGGTCCTAGATCGGGGTTCCCGTATCCCACCCAAAACCCTAACCCTAACCCCCCTCCCCCCCGGCCTCCTCTTGGCGCCGCCGCAGCCCAGCTAGGGCCCTCCCCCGCCGACCGCTGCTGCCCTAAGGCGGTCCAGCCCTTCTGCGCCGCTGCCTGGGTTTTCCCCAGCCACATGCGCCGCCGCCAGGGCCCCTCCAGCCTCCTGCGCCGCCGCCCGGACCGACCCCTGCCATCCCGAGGTGCCGTAAAAGCCCCCCCGCCCTCCTGTGCTCGGCCGGGGTGTCCAGCAAGTGCCGAGTGCGCTCCGATTGACTTCCCGTGATCTGAAACTGGTATTCCAGACCCTGTTTTGCAATCTATTGGTCTGATTTTGGTTGTCGGTGGTGTTTTTGGTCATCCATATCACATCTAAATGCCACTAGACCTTAATAAACTGCATAGGAATGGTTGTATAAGTCTACATATACAACCACTCCTCTTCATGCTTGTGTAGACATTATTCGGTTGATCTACTCCTCAGTTGTCCGAGGTTCATTTCATTGATACAATGTCCGACATTAAAAGTGGCGTGTTCTGTTCTTCTGGTGCATTCAAAGGACCTGCACCAATAGTCAAGATGGATGGGACCAATTATGAATTATGGTCCATGCAGTTTCGCACTCTTATGCAGTGCCACAACAAAGAACACATTATCACCGAATCCGAACCGGCGGACAAAACTGGGGCCAATGCTTCGTGGAAGCAAGATGATTTTTATGCTCGTATTTGGCTCTCCGGGACGCTCACCACGGAGATTGCCAACGATATTGTCAACCAACCCACCGCAAAGGCTATGTGGGATATATTAGCAGCCATATATGGGCAAGCCAAGAATGAGAGCAAGATTCTTCAGTTACAATTTGACATTTTCTCGACCAAACAGAATGGTCGCCCGCTTCATGTGCATTTTTCTCATCTTCGCGGCATGTTTGAACGTCTACACAGCTTCATGCCTATCACTGCCAGCACCGAGCAGCAACAACAGTATCGGAACGCCACTATGACAGGGGTGTTCCTATCCTCTCTTGATTCCGGATATGATGCAACATGTACACAGCTTCTAACTGGAGAGACGATACCCCCCATGGAAGAAGTATACAAACGACTCAGTCGGATTACCACTACTCCCACTACCGTCGCTCCGAATCCTTCCGCTATGGCCGTCTCACGGGGAAGGGGAGGATCTTCCCAGTTTCGAGGACGTGGTCTTCGTGGTCGTGGTGGTGGCCGTCAGCGTGGCCCGTGTTCTTATTACCATCGTCCTGGTTACTCTGAGGAGACATGCTTTCAGAAGCATGGATATCTAGCCTCTGCAAGGGTTGCTGAACAGACAGAACCTACATTGGCTCCATCCCAGGATGCTCGCCTGGATGATATTGTTTCTAAACTTCGCGAGATGATGTCCGCTCCCATTATTCCGGCTGCGACTTCCTCTGATGCTGCAGCTACTGCAAAGCCTCGTCTAGCTCCTCAGTAACTACTTATGCTCTTACGAGTTGTAGCAACTCTGATTTGACTGATTGGATTGTGGATTCGGGAGCATCTCATCATATGTGTGGAGATCGAGCACAGTTTACTTCCTACAGCCCGATTGCCTCTGGTCGATTCGTGGTGATTGCTAATGGAGTTCGACTACCTATTGTTGGTCAGGGGGAGATTGTTCTACCTCCTTCTTTTCATTTGCAGAACGTTTTACATGCTCCAGTCTTTCAAATGAATCTTTTGTCTGTTAGTCAAATTACAAAAGATTTACATTGTCGTGCCATATTTGATCCATCTTCCCTTGTGTTTCAGGACATACTGACGGGCAGGGTGATTGGATGTGGTGGTCGTGAGCAGCGAGGATTGTACAAGCTTACCATACCATCTCATGCTGGGATCGCTACTATTCCTTCTGGATCTGTTTCACCATTCATGTGGCATCTACGCTTCGGACATCTTCCTCTTCAGAAGATATGTCATGTTCTACCTCAATTATCTACTCGTACTATCTTGGATTCTGAAGCCTGCCAGCTTGGAAAGCACCATCGCTCTTCATTTCCGTCTCGTCAGAGTCGTGACAGTAGTCAGTTGTTTGAGTTATTTCATTTTGATATTTGGGGTCCTAGTCGTGTTCCTGATCATCAGGGACATCGTTTTTATTTGGTTGCTGTTGATGATTACTCTAGACTATCTTAACATAAGTCTGAAGCTGGTGCTCTAATCAAGTCTTTCCTTATTGAGGTCAAAAACATTTTCTCCGCTAATGTTAAAATTATCCGTACGGATAATGCCTTGGAATTCTCTACCTTACAATTATCTGCATTTCTCAGATCTATTGGTATTATTCATCAGACCTCTTGTGTTCATACGTCACAGCAGAATGGTGTAGCTGAACGCAAACACCGTCACCTTCTAGACGTCACACAGACGCTTTTGATTCAGAGTCGAGCTCCCCATTCTTTCTGGGGAGATGTTGTTCTTACAGCCTGTTACTTAGTAAACAGGATGCCTTCCACCATGCTAGGAGAAAAGGTTCCCTTTTTTATTGCGTTTCCTGAGAAGGGCCTATTTTTTCTCACTCCCAGAGTTTTTGGTTGCGTCGCCTTTGTCCACAATTTTGCTCCTGGTCGTGACAAGCTCTCACCCAAAGCGGTCAAATGTGTTTTTGTTGGATATTCTCGTACCCAAAAAGGGTATCGTTGTTTTGATCCTATAGGACGGAGATATTATGTGAGTGCTGATGTCACATTTTTTGAGTCTATTATGTATTTTTCTCCTACAGGTGACAGATTGTCCAATGGTAGTTCTAAAGAAGATGTGGTTGTTCCTCCACCACCTCCTTCTCCTCCAACTCTGCCAACTCTACCACAAATCTCTCCACCTCCATCTCCATCTCCACCTCCACCTCCACCTCAATTCTTGCCATGTGTTTACACTCATAGGTCTTCTACTCACCCCGCTGCTCATATGCCCTCTACATCATCCAACACGCCTCAGGTATGTCATGAACATATTATTTCATCTGATGGTCTTTTGGATGGATCACATGCTGAGACAATTATACAGAACAGTGTGGATGATGACCTGGAGGTTCCCATTGCTTTGAGGAAGCCTCGTCGTCAGTGTGCTACTTACCCTCTTGCTGCACATGTTAGTTTGGATCATCTTTCAGAAGAATACATGCGCTTTGTTGTGGGACTATCTGCAGTTACTGTCCCACGAACATATCACGAGGCGTTACAGGATAATAGGTGGCGTATGGCCATGGAAGAGGAAATGGCAGCCTTGCAGTCGCGGGGTACATGGAGTCTTGTGCCTGCTCCTTTGGGTGCCTCCGTAGTCGGCTGCGAGTGGGTATTTACAGTCAAGCACAAAGCAGATGGCAGTGTGGATCGCTACCAAGCGAGACTTGTGGCACGTGGGTTCACCCAAACCTATGGGGTGGACTACCAGGATACCTTTTCCCTAGTAGCCCGACACTCTACGCTTCGTATCCTTCTGTCAGTTGCAGCTTCCAAGGATTGGCCTCTTTATCAGCTTGATGTGAAGAATGCATTCCTATATGGGGATCTATAGGAGGAAGTTTATATGCAGCAGCCACCAGGGTTTGCTCCTGAGGGGGAGTCTCAGAAGGTATGCAGGCTCCATAAGGCGATTTATGGCCTTAAGCAGAGCCCTACAGCTTGGTACCAAAAGCTATCGGAGCTAATAGAGCAACAGGGGTTTGTACGGTCTACTGCAGATCATTCACTTTTTGTCCAGAAGACACAGAGAGGTACCATTGCTATTCTTGTCTATGTAGATGATATCATTGTCACAGGGGATGATGAGCAGGGCATTCAGACTGCCAAGGAATTCCTTGGTACGCAGTTTATGACCAAGGATCTTGGCACTCTTCGATACTTTCTTGGACTGGAGTTTGCAAGGAATCAACGTGGTCTTTTGATGACCCAGAGAAAGTTTGTGATGGATCTGCTTTCTGAGACAGGTATGACCGAATGCAAACCTGCTACTACTCCTATGGATCCAGGTGTGAGATTGTATGATGATGACACTGAAGAGGTTGACAGCAGGAGATACAGAGAGCTTGTTGGGAAGCTCTTATATGCCACCATCACCAGACCAGATATTTGCTTTGCAGTGTGCAAAGTTAGCCAGTTCATGGAGCAACCCAGGAAGGTGCATATGGATGCGGTTCAGATGATTTTGAGGTATCTGAAGAACTCACCTGGTACTGGTCTTATCTTCAGCATGGATACATCCCTTGAGGTGACTGCATGTGCAGATGCAGATTATGCAGGGTGCCTCAAAGACAGGAAGTCTCCTTCTGGCTTTGCTGTTTTTGTAGGCAACTCCCTTGTTTCATGGAAAAGCAAGAAGCAGACAGTGGTTGCAAGATCCAGTGCAGAATCTGAATACAGGGCCATGGCACAGGGAAGTGCAGAGATGATGTGGGTTAGATCAGTATTGACGGACCTTGCTGTTGAGGTTCCTCTTCCTATGCAGTTGTTATGTGATAATCAAGCAGCTCTGTTTATTGTCAATAATCCTGCTTTCCATGAACGAACTAAACATATAGAGGTGGATTGCCATTACACTAGAGACATGATTCAGAAAGGTCTCATATCAACCACTCATGTTTCTACTGGAGATCAGACAGCTGATATCTTCACCAAGGCACTTACTAGAGGTCCTTTCCAAAAGTGTTGTACCAAGCTGAGCATGATAGATATCTATGCTCCAGCTTGAGGGGGAGTGTTGAGATTGTTGAGATAATTATGGTAGTTGTTGAGATAATTATGTTAGTTTTCTATTTTTGGTATGTCTCTCTTATGTAATTAACCCAGGGCTTTTCTCCTATATAAGAGAGCCCTAGGGTCTCTTCCATGGTATGAAAAACGTTTCTCCCAACAGAGAATAATTCATGTAAGGACGTTGACAAGCCTTCTTGTTCTAAGGAGGGGGGTCATCAATTGGAAACAGACCCTGTGGGGACTGTGCTTGAGGAGCTATTAACAGATGAACAATTAAAAAGAGTAAAATGCTAGAGGTTCTGAAAAGTGCCAATGAAGGGCTGGAGGAGCTGATTATTGATAATGAAACTAATGAGAGAACAGCGGAGAAGGAGAACCAAGGAGGTTCTAGCCTGCAAAGGAATGAGGGGAAGATGATCTACGTCTTAAATACAGATCCTTGCAATGTCGGGATCTCTATCCCTACTGCCAATTCATTTGATGCCCTTAATGATAATGATGACCATGGGGACGAGATTTCTTCTCGCTGTCAAAATGGGGAGGATTTCTTTAGTGATCCCTCTCCAAGTTAAGAAGGAAATAATTCTTCTGATTCGGAGTATGTTCCTATTCAGACGTCAGTGGCTGTTGAGACCAGAAATAGGAAGAAGAAAGTCAGGTTTAAGCAGAAAGAATTGAGCATACCCAGAAGATCAAAGAGGCATGCCAGTCAAAACTCTTCTCCAAGTGCTTAATGTTGAACACACTAATTTGGAATTGCAGGGGTATCTTCAATAAAGCTACCTTTGCCCATCTGAACAAAATCATTAGGAATAACAAAATCACAATTCTGGGCATCATCGAACCCATGGTTGATGAGTCAAGGATTTCTCAGGTTGCTCACTTAAGATGGAAAAATTCTTCATTAATATCAATGCTCCAAAGAAGGTATGGATTTTAGCCAAAGATTTCATTGATATAGAACTGATTCAGAATAAGGAACAGATGCTTAGATGCTTACCTGTAAGGTCAAAAATTTCTTTCTTAACCAGTGTTTTTTTCCTATTGTGTATGCTTCTACGGATGCTGGGAAAAGGAAGGATCTTTGGAGTGATATTGAACAGATTTCAACCTCAGTTGAGTCCGAGAACTGGATTATAGGAGGGGATTTCAACTGCATCAGATCCAGACAGGAAAAGATTGGGGGTATCTTTGATGATCCTGTTGTTTATGAGTTTAACCAAGCCATTCATTGTGCTGGGCTCCTGGAACCTCACCATGAAGGAGATACCTTGTCCTGGTGCAATAATTTCATTGTAGGGGAGAGAATCTATCAGAGGTTGGACAGGTGCTTTGTTAATGGTGCCTTTAACATAAGCGTGGACTTTATCTACGGTGATAGAATTCTTTCGGATCATAGCCCAATCATAATAAGTGAAAGGATTGCTATGTTGGAATTAACTGTATTGGGATAGTTTGATGCAATTTGATGTCAATATCAAGTTGTATTGATGTATCTCAATTCCTGGAATTCAATGTTTCAACCCTGTGGGGTGCTGTTTAGTCTCACATCGTGGAGAGATAAAACTGGGACTTGGTTTATATGTGGGAAGTCCTGAGACTAGTCTGGAAACAGAATAGAGAGGACTTTAGACCACATCGCACGCACGCACGCGCGCGCGCCGCGCCGGGCCGGGCCGGGCTCGGCTGCGGCTGCGGCGTGGCAAAGATCGAGTCGGTTTTGTAACCGCGTGTTTTGAATTCCAAGAGTAACGCCCCATTATCTTCTCACGAAACGTAACCGCCCGGACGCCTTTAAGTATCTCTTAAAGTGCGTGGGTGTGGGTTACGAACATCCATTCTATTCCTTCTCAGCGCCCTTCTCTCTTTGGAGGACGCCCTTTCCTCTCTCGATCTCGGGTTTCGTCTACGGAGGTGGCTTTCGAGGACGCTCAAGCACGGTGCGCACAGTCGACGAGCGTGGACCGTCGGACCCTGGGAGCGGCACGCCAAGGCCCTGTGCGCCGGTAAAGTGGGGGGCGCTGTCTCTCTAAGGGGAGTCCTACAACAGGACGCTTCGGTTGTGATTTCTAACTCTACTCTTTCTTTGTCGCATTGTTTGTGATGATGGTTTCCGGATTTTTCCCTTGCTTGTATATGCGTATAACTTTAATACGGATATTTCTCTTATCATTGTTAACCTTTATTCATACATATGAAATTCTGTTCTGGAAATCTGTGGTAAATCGGATTTTGGTATGTATGCTAATAACGGTTTTATCAACAATCTTAGAGAGACAGTGTTATAACGTGATAAGAAAAATGTCGGATTTGAGGTTTCGGTCTCGTGTGGATTTCACTGGTATGCCAGAGAAATTCGGGGGTCAAAATTTCAAGCGTTGGCAACAACCATAAAAATCTGGCTGACCACGATTGGCCTGATTTCGGTTCTGGAAACCGAGTGCCCTAAGTTATCTGAACAAAATCCGGATCCTGAGGCGGTTAAGATGGCGGATGCGTGGAAAGAACATGACCGTCTGTGTCATGGGTGCATTCTTACTGCATTATCGAACGTTCTATTCGATGTTTATGGCGCATCCACCAAGACCGCTAAGGATCTGTGGGAGGAACTGGACAAGAAATACAACACGGAAGATCTGGGTATTGAAAAATACTCAGTATCTAAGTTCCTGAAATTTCAGATGATTGATGGCAAATCGGTTTCGGAACAGGCTCATGAGTTTTTGTTGTTGCTCCATGGGTTAACCGAGGCAGAAATGAAACTTCCTGAAAAGTTTCAAGTTATGTCGATTATTGAGAAATTTCCCAAGTCTTGGAAAGATTTTGGGATGTCCCTAAAGCATAGGAAGGGGAAAATTTCTCTAGACGATTTAATGGTCTCAATAACTATTGAAGAGGAGCATAAGAAACAAAAACCTGTGATGCCTGTAGACGTGAACCCTAAGGTTAATGTGATAACCTCAAAAGGAAACATTGCTAAAGGGAAAAATAAGAAACTGAAAGCCAAGGGAAAAATCCAGAAAAAAACTAAAGAACAAACCTTGCTGGCAGTGTAGACAGGTTGGACATTGGAAGAAGGATTGCCCTTCTCTGAAGACCCAACAGAAGTCTACGGATGTCGTTCCTCAGGCTCTTGTGCTGACCGAGGGAGGCGGGCCCGGTGAGGGGTATGTCTCAGTGAACCCTGAACTCTACTTTGTAAACGAGCCTAATGAGTGGCTTGTTGATACAGGTACAAATGTCCACATTTGTACTGATAGAACATTCTTTGTGTCTTATCAGGCTTCAGCCGGTGGTACAGTAATGATGGGGAACAGATCTGCAGCCAAGGTGCTTGGGTCCGGACAAGTCGAGCTGAGATTCTCAACTGGACGAGTTTGGACTTTGCGCAGGGTGCTGCACGTTCCTGATATTAAGAAGAATGTTTTGTCTGATTCTTTAATAGTTAGAGAGGGTTTTCAATTAGACTTTAAATGTAATAAAGTAGTTTTTCTGAGACATGGTGTTTTCTTTGGAAAAGGATATTTGGTTGATCATGATCTTTTATTTAGAATAAGATGTGACATTGATAGTTCAGTTAATAATATTTCTGGTTTTGATTCTTCTACTTATGTTGTTTCAAATATTGAATCTACTCATTTATGGCATGCTAGGCTAGGACATGTAAATTTCAATTCTATGAAAAGAATGATGAAACTTGACATGATTCCTAATCATACTACAGACAAACTCAACAAATGTGAAATGTGTGCTCGAGCTAAGTTGCCTAGAAAGCCTTTTCATTCTGTGAATAGGGAAACTGAAATTCTAGACTTAGTTCATTCTGATATTTATGAGTTTGGTGGTGTGATGACTAGAGATAACAAAAGATATTTTATCACCTTCATAGATGATAGCAGTAGATACTGTTATGTTTATCTCCTTAAAACTAAGGATGAAGCCTTAGAAAAATTTCTTATTTTTAAGAATGAAGCAGAAACACAAGTCGGGAAAGTAATTAAACGTCTAAGGTCAGATAGGGGTGGTGAATACACATCTAAGATATTTAATGAACAATGCAAACTATTTGGCATAGTTCATGAGGTCATTGCACCGTATTCACCACAGTCCAATGGAATAGCAGAACGAAACAATAGGACCCTAACTGATATGGTCAATGTATTTTTACAAAGTTCTGGGCTACCATCTTACATGTGGGGGGAAGCTTTGAATACGGCCTGCCATATTCTGAATAGAATTCCCTTAAGGCACAAAGATAAAAGTCCATTTGAATTTTGGAGAAATAGGAAGCCAAGTCTAAAATATCTTAAGGTGTGGGGATGCCTGGCTAAGGTCTTAGTCCCAGAACACAAGAGAAAGAAGCTTGGACCCAAAACAGTTGACGCGATCTTCTTGGGGTATCTGGAAAATAGTTATGCCTATCGATTCTTAGTAATTCGGTCTGAGATCACAGGCATAGATACTAATACTATTGTTGAACTTCGTGATGCTACGTTTTTCGAGGATATTTTTCCAATGAAAAAAGGGATTCCTGAAAATCTGACTAGTGACGTAACCTCAACTTCTGATTTTATTCCACAACAAATAGAAAAGATGTCAAATGTGGGGGCTAGTTCTTCTGAACCTAATGGATTTTTGGAGGATGTTGAACCTAGACGAAGTAAGAGACCTAGGATTGCCAAGGATTTAGGTAGCGACTTTGTCTCCTACCAAATCAAGGGTGATCCTCCCACATACAAGGATGCCATGGCTTCTACTGAAGCAAGACATTGGAAGGACGCTATTAAATCTGAAATAGATTCGATCATTTCAAATGGTACGTGGGAATTGGTCGATCTACCTCCTGGGTGTTCCACCATAGGAAGCAAATGGGTATTCAGAAGAAAACTTAGACCGGACGGATCCATAGAAAAATATAAGGCAAGACTTATAGCCAAAGGTTTTAAACAGAAAGAGGGTATTGATTATTTTGATACCTATTCTCCTGTTACTAGAATGACTACGATTCGGATGCTCATTGCGTTGGCCTCCATACATGATCTCACAATTCATCAAATGGATGTGAAGACTGCCTTTTTATATGGTGATCTTGAGGAGGAGATCTATATGGACCAACCTGAGGGATTCGTAGCATCTGGTAACGAGAGAAAGGTCTGTATGGATTAAAACAAGTTCCGAAACAGTGGCATGACAAGTTTGATAAGACTATCCAGTCTTATGGCTTTATTGTTCATGAATCCGATAAATGTGTGTACTTTATGATTAAAGGTGATATGTTTGTTGTCTTATGCCTATATGTAGATGATATTTTGATATTTGGATCAAACATAAGGATAGTGGAAGAAACCAAGAGGTTCTTGAGCAGTAAGTTTGAGATGAAGGACTTAGGAGTTGCTAATGTGATTTTGGGGCTCAAACTGATTAGATCTACTAATGGGATAGCTGTGTCTCAGTCACATTATACTGAGAAGGTTCTTGAAAAATTTGGCTATCAGAGCTGTAAATCTGTATGCACTCCTTATGATTCATCTAAACCCCTCTGCAAGAACAAGAGTGGAGTACCTGTAGCACAGCTACGATATTCCCAGGACCCAGATTATAGGAAGCTTGATGTATCTTGTGAACTGTACTCGACCTGATATTTCATTCACGGTCGCAAAGTTAAGTAGATATACGAGTTGTCCTGACCGTACTCATTGGGAGGCCTTGGATCGAGTGTTGAAGTACCTTAAGGGTACTACACTTCTTGGACTACATTATGGTAAATATCTTCGTATCATAGAAGGATATAGTGATGCAAGTTGGATAGGACAAATGGAGGACTCTGGGAGTAACGGTGTGACTGGGTATGTATTTACCCTTGGAGGCGGTGCAGTCTCCTGGAGGTCTGTGAAACAGACCATCTTGGCTCAGTCTACTTTTGAGGCAGAGCTGTGTGCTTTGGACACAACCGGTATAGAGGTTGAATGGCTTAGGGAGCTTCTCTCTGAGATGCCCATGGTGGATAAGCCGATACCGGCAATTTCTTTACATTGTGATAGCATGACTACTATTGCAAAGGTAAAGAGTTCAAAGTACAATCAGAAAACAAGAAGACATATCCAAATTAGACTTAAGTCTATTAGGGATTTGGTTTCTTCTGGAGTGATTGCTGTGGAATTTGTTGGTACCAAAGATAACACGGCAGATCCACTTACAAAGGGACTTGATAGATCTTTAGTTCAAAAATCTAGACTTGGGATGGGGCTAAAATCCACTGAGAGTTTACCCGCAAGCAACCCAACCTAAATGAGTGGAGATCCCACAAAATAGGTTCAATGGGAAAACAAGCTGTAAGGGGAACTGGTTGGCACTCAATATGCAATACTTTGCATGTGAGTCACATTCCTGAAAAGTCGAGTGCCTGAAAGCTGCAGGAAAAGGTTGAGCATTATGCTCTTAATGGATTCAAGCTTTTATAAGCAGGATGTAAGCAGTGCATCCTTGGAGAATGCCACCTATATGAGTATTTCTGTGGGCCGCAGATAAAGGATGAGGGTTTATCCTTAATATACTCATGAAACAGGGTAGGGTGCAAGGCCATTAATAGCACCAAAACCAGAAGATTGTCATCATAGACTTCACTCTGTTGTTACCACTCGATACCATTACATCAAAGGATTGAAGTTCAAGACTTAGTTCACTTTATTCCTGTGATGGTGAAAGAGGATAACTCAGGTAGAGGTTCAAACCGGGAGGTACCTTTACTGAAAGCAGAGTGTGGAAACCCGAGATCCTTGTCTCTTTGTGTTTCAACAGTGAATTCGTGGGGGATTGTTGGAATTAACTGTATTGGGATAGTTTGATACAATTTGATGGTCAATATCAAGTTGTATTGATGTATCTCAATTCCTGGAATTCAATGTTTCAACCCTGTGGGGTGCTGTTTAGTCCCACATCGTGGAGAGATAAAACTGGGACTTGGTTTATATGTGGGAAGTCCTGAGACTAGTCTGAAAACAGAATAGAGAGGACTTTAGACCACATCGCACGCACGCGGCGCGGCCCGGCGCGGCGCGGACCGGCGCGGCCGCGGCTGCGGCGTGGCGTGGCAAAGACCGAGTCGGTTTTGTAACCGCGTGTTTTGAATTCCAAGGGTAACGCCCCATTATCTTCTCACGAAACGTAACCGCCCGAACGCCTTTAAGTATCTCTTAAAGTGCGTGGGTGTGGGTTACGAACATCCATTCTATTCCTTCTCAACGCCCTTCTCTCTTTGAAGGACGCCCTTTCCTCTCTCGATCTCGGGTTTCGTCTACGGAGGTGGCTTTCGAGGACGCTCAAGCACGGTGCGCACCGTCGACAAGCATGGACCGTCGGACCCTGGGAGTGGCACGCCAAGGCCCTGTGCGCCGGTAAAGTGGGGGGCGTTGTCTCTCTAAGGGGAGTCCTACAACAGGACGCTTCGGTTGTGATTTCTAACTCTACTCTTTCTTTGTCGCATTGTTTGTGATGATGGTTTCCGGATTTTTTCCTTTTTTGTATATGCGTATAACTTTAATACGGATATTTCTCTTATCATTGTTAACCTATATTCATACATATGAAATTCTGTTCTGAAAATCTGTGGTAAATCGGATTTTGGTATGTATGCTAATGACGGTTTTATCAATTTGTAACGTCCCGGGCTTAGGTCCCCGATCCGTTATCGAGGAAAACTGGCCCTGACAACTTGTTAGGTTCGGGCCCAATTGGACCCGTTGACAACCACCCAAATTGCTTAAGCCCAAGTTGTCAAGTAGTAATCCCCACCACTTATAAACCACACCCACACTTTGTGAGTTTTCCATGTGGTACTATGTTTGGGTTGGGGTGTTACAACCTCCCCCACTTATATTCGCAACGTCCTCGTTGCGACATGGCACATCACTTATTCCCAGTGATAGTGACGGCTGCACGCTTTGAGTAGCCTTTTCCTCCAACCTCTTTGTAGGGGCGGCTCCACCTCTCAGGTAGCCCTTTCCACTATAAGAGGGAATTTGACTCTGATACCATTTGTAACGTCCCGGGCTTAGGTCCCCGATCCGTTATCGAGGAAATCTGGCCCTGACAACTTGTTGGGTTCGAGCCCAATTGGACCCGTTGACAACCACCCAATTTGCTTAAGCCCAAGTTGTCAAGTAGTAATCCCCGCCACTTATAAACCACACCCACACTTTGTGAGTTTTCCATGTGGTACTATGTTTGGGTTGGGGTGTTACAACTGCATCAGATCCAGACAGGAAAAGATTGGGGGTATCTTTGATGATCCTGTTGTTTATGAGTTTAACCAAGCCATTCATTGTGCTGGGCTCCTGGAACCTCACCATGAAGGAGATACCTTGTCCTGGTGCAATAATTTCATTGTAGGGGAGAGAATCTATCAGAGGTTGGACAGGTGCTTTGTTAATGGTGCCTTTAACATAAGCGTGGACTTTATCTATGGTGATAGAATTCTTTCGGATCATAGCCCAATCATAATAAGTGAAAGGATTGCTAGACCCAGAAGACCAACCTCCTTCTGATACCAAAGCATGTGGAAGTTCAATCCCAGCTTCAGAACCTTGATTAAGGAGAACTGGCATGACTACTACTCGGGCAACATGCTTACTACTCTTTCAAGCAAGCCGAGGCACCTGAAGATGATTTTGAAGAAATGGAATAAGGAGACCTTTGGGAACATTGAAACACAACATCTTCTGGGGCTCAAAAAGGTTACTGAGTTAGAACAGAAGCTAAGAGACTGCTGGGATGGTCAAACTTGGAAAGATCTGGTTACAGCAAAGAAGAGTTATACTGACACGGCCTGCGCTTATGATGCTTTTCTGAGACAGAAGGCTAAGATAAACTGGCTAAGGGAAGGGGACTCAAATACAAGGTTTTTTGATACTACCATTAATATCAGGAATAGACAGAGTATTATTGAATCATTAAAGCAGGGAATTATGGAGAAAAGTGGGAGTATATTGCTGAGGCAGGTATAAAATTCTATACTGATCTGTTCTAGTCTCAGGAGGTCTCTTGGGATGATAGTCTGCTGGAGGTAATCCTGAAGGTCATCAACAGAGAAGACAATGAATCAATCATTGTTATTCCTGAAGAAATGGAGATTCTAAACACTATTAAGTCTCTACCTGATCATAAAGCCCCTGGCCCTGATGGGTTTACTGCTGAATTTTATATAGATAACTGGGAGATTGTGAAGGGGGACATTTGTTCTGTTGTTACTGAGTTCTTTGTTAAGATGTGGATGTCAGATTCTGTCAAAGTAACTTTTCTGGTTATGATACCAAAGAAGAAAAATCCAAGCTTATTTAGCGAGCTCAGACCTATAACCTTTTTTGGCGGTAGCTCCCATCTTGGGAGTTTACCCGTGGTTGTTTTCAAAAAAAATAAGCCCGTGCAATGTTAGTTACAAAATCATTACCAAAATCCTCACCAACAGGAGCATACCTTTCCTGCAGAGAATGATTGCTGAAAATCAGGGAGGGTTTATTGCTGGAAGGAGCATATTCGATAATATGGCCTGGCTCAGGAACTCGCACAGCACCTCTACAAGAAGAGCAGAGGCAATAATGTGATCATCAAGCTGGATATGGAGAAGGCCTATGACAGAATGGAATGGAAATTCCTATTCACTGTCCTTTCTAAATTTAGGTTCAATGATATGGTGGTTAAAACCATTAGAACGTGTATTTGCAATGCTCCTTTCTCTCTTCTTATTGATGGCACGTTCACGAACTGGTTTAAGAGCTCCAGAGGACTCATACAAGGGGATCCCCTTTCTCCAGCTCTCTTTATTATTGCTGAAGAAGTTCTTAGCAGGGGATTACTAAAGAAGTTGGATACGGGAAGGATCAAACCTTTTTATGCACATCAGAAAGCACCCTTAATTTCTCACCTACACTTTGCAGATGACACCATAATCTTTACAAATGGTGGAAAGAAATCTTTGCAAAATCTTGGGGAGTTCTTGCACAGGTATGAAGGAGCTTCGGGACAGAAGATAAATGCAACCAAGAGTAACTTTTACATTAGACGACAGAATGATCTACTGTCAGGGAGGTTATGGGTTTCAACAGGGGATCCCTTCCCTTTACTTATCTGGGGTACCCGATTTTCAGGGGAGAATGAAGATGAAGTACTTTGATAATCTCATCGAGGACGTTCAGAGCAAATTGGCCAGGTGGAAGAGCAAGGCGCTCTCGACAGGGTGAAGAATTACTCTGGTCAGACATGTTTTGTCCAGTATCCCTATTCACATGATGATGGTTTATGACGTTCCTCTTGGGGTCATCAGCAAGCTGGAAGGTATTTTTTCAATTTTTTTCTGGCAGGGGCTGTCTAAGAATGTGGCAAAACACTGGGTTTCGTGGGATCATATCTGCAAACCTTTGGTAGAAGGTGGGCTTGGCATCAGATCTATGAAGGAGATGACGATGGCAATCTGCATGAAGATGGCCCGGCACTATATGAATAATGATTCCCTTTGGACGGATTTCATGTCCAAAAGATATGGTAGCCTTGATTCAATCAATGTCTATGCCCCGTCTAGATGGAAAAACCTTAAGAAATCCTGGAAAGAGGTTAACATATTCTCTTCTTAGAGAGTTGGTAATGGATAATTCTGTTTCGATCAGTGGTTGTCGAATGGTCCGATCTGGCATAAGAAGGATATACAGATCCATGAACCTGAAATAATGCTGTGCGATCTCTTTATGGAGGGGGAATGGAACATGGGTAAGCTCAACTCATTGAGGTTGTCTGAGGAGACCATAGAAAATATTATGGCAAAGAAAATCATGCTAAATGAGAAGGAACCTGAGAGGTTCTGGAATATGAACAACGAGGGGGTCCCCACTGTTAAGAGCGTCTGGCAGTGCATCAGGAAAAAGGGTTCAAACAGATCCTGAGGGAATGCTATATGGGATCCTGGGATTCCTTCAAAGATCTCTATCATGCTATGGAGATTATTTCACAAGAAGCTCCTTTTTGATGAAAATGTCAGGAGGATGGGGTTCAACCTTGCTTCAAGGTGCAACTGCTGCAGCAGACCCACCACAGAGAACCCTGCTCATGTTTTCTATCAGAGCGAGCTTGCTGAGGTCCTGTGGGGGTGGTGTTTTTCGATCTTTAATCTAAAAAGAAGTTCAGAGGATTTTCTCTCATGGATGAGCTATATTTTCAAGAAGAGAACCAAAGAAACTCTGCTGAAGAAAGCTAGGAGAATATTTTTAGCCTGGTTGCTGTGGAACATTTGGGTAGAAGGAACAAGAGGAGATTTGATGATGATGCTTCCTCCCTGATATTCATTTTGAAGAAGGTGCAGCTGGACATCAGAACCATTATCCTGATGGTCTGCTCCAATTATGTAAACAATAAAGCGGAGGAGGGCTTTCTTGCTAATTTGGGGTTCAACTCAAGAAGATGTGAAAAGAAATGGAAAGTCTTTTGCTGGCAAAAACCGGATGTGGGAGTGCTAAAGTTAAATTCTGATGGTGCATCCAAAGGTAATCCTGGACCGACTGGGGGAGGGGGCATCCTTAGAAATCAAAAGGGCGATATGATTATGGCTTTCTCTTGTTTCTTTGGTTTGGCCACTAATATGGAGGCTGAGCTACGCTCAGCAGTTGAAGGACTCAAGATGTGCAGGAAACATAATTGTTAGAAAATCGGAAGCGGAAGCGTAAACATGGAAAAGATAAATAACAAGAAGAAGAACGAGATTTTTACGAGGAACCCTACTCCGTGAGGAGCGGGATGAAACAACGGGAGAAGCCCTCAAAGGGGCGAATACTTCATTCCTTTTTCTCAATGGATACAGGAGGTCTGGGGCTCCTTATATAGCCTCTCCAGAGCCTCCAAGTCCCACCGTTGGACGATGTGGGACTAAACACTGGATGGGGTAAATGGATCTTCTCCATGATCCATTTACCCTGTTACAACTCAATGGGGTGCACAACCAAATACTCTAACACTCCCCCTCAAGCTGGAGCATGCAACGCTCAGCTTGGACAAACAGAAGAAACTCAACTCAACGCTACAAGACACTACGGACAATATCAACCCAACGCGCACATGCTGCAGTCGAGGACGTTGCTTCTCATGCCGTGCAGGTGAGGAGGACGAACGGGCTGGAGTGTGAGTCTTCTGAAACTCCTCGTCGGAAAGCATGCACTCTGAACTACGCCTGTCAGAGTAGCTGCAACTGGAAATGAGTCTCCTCGTCGGAGTACTCTGGCCTGCCACAATAATGTGGACAACTGCTCCATCTCTGAAAAGGGCCGAACTGAAAAATAGCCGTGGCTGTGCAATCCTCATCGGAGTCCACGGTCGCTGGAGAATGGAGTCTGAAAATAGTCTCCTTGTCGGAGAACTGGGTCTCTCCCATCTGGCTCAGATACGGTGCACTGCTTTGGTGTACCTATGATACCACATGAAAACCCTTGCCAACATATGGCATAGGCAATGGTCCTCTTCTCTGGAGTCCCTATGGCTCACATGAAGACTCTGGCCAACAAAAACAAGAAGAATGATGGGGACCTCGAACAAATGATGGCAACATATGCTCATCTGACAATGACCGCACACTTGTGCGTGTCTGAAACTGGACTCGGAAGACAATCGTCGAGTCTGAAACCGAACTGTAGAGTCTGATCATCTGGCTGGTCTGGAGACTGACATCTGAATCTGGAAGATCTGACAATCTGGATCTGAATAAAACCTGTGACTCTACATATACTCCCCCTTTCTCCCATACTTGTCGGAAAATGAACATCGACAAAGTTGGGAGAAGACAAGACAAATAGCGGTACATAATACCAATAAGCCGTTACAAATTTTTCGGCTTCTCAAAACATGGATAACTTTTGGCCGTTTCATTTTTTTTACGGCTTTTGATCATTTTTTTGTTTTGCAATTTGCGTACGGCTTTTTCAAAAAATGTGCGCGCCTTTTCGCATTTTTTTTCACAGATCAGCCCACTTGGGCCGAAACAAAAACAACCTCATTCTTTTTTTTTCTTTTTTTTTCGCAGGCCCCTCTCTTCATTTTTTTTAACAAACGTCCCTCCCTTTTTTTTACAAAAAAAAATCAGCCCAAAAGAGGCCCAATAAAATGCAAACCAAATAGCGCTCCCCTTCATTTTTATTTTAACCCCGCAGCCCAAAAAATTGGGCTTTCATAATTATTTTTTTTTAAAGAAGGCCCTCAGCTCTTAGGGTTCCCAATACCCCTTCGTTTTTTTTAAAGGCTTGGGACCGCCGCCCCCTACTCGATAGGGCAATAGGGCATTTCACGCCGAGGATGGAAGCAGTACGCATCTCCTGTGTGTGGAGCCACTGCCTGATGGGACTGCACATCGGGGGGGATCGGGAGCATCGCCAGGAACACGGGATAGGGGCTGCGCCGCTGGGATGGGCTGTCGGGAGTACCGCCTGGAGATGCGGCTGCGCGCAGAGATCTGCTGGAGGGTACGTGCGCGGCGAGGAGGCGTGGAGATCTGCTGGAGCGCATGCTCGGTGCCCTGCGCTCGTCGCCTGTGCGCTGGAGAGGCGTGCCTGTGGGATGCTCCTGGGCATCGATCTGTGCGCAGGAGTGCGCCGCCTACATGCAGCGGCCTGAAGTGTTGGAGATGGGGCATGTGCGCGCCTACGTGTGTGATGCCGCCTGGAGTGCGCCTGAAGGATTGGGGGCGCCTCCTGCTGTTGGAAGAGGGCTCGCCGCCCTGGAGTTGCAAGGGATGTGAAGAGATGGCGCAAAGTTGCAACCTCGATGCAAGATTGGGGTTCGAAACCCTTAGAACTGATCTGATCTTGATCATGGACGAATCATCTCATACAAATAATCTTCAAAGAACAAACTTCAAGAACAGAAATTCCGAAACAAATCTCGAACAAAAATAGAGATATTAAAATTCCCGAGAATCGACCCGCTCTGATACCATGTTAGAAAATCGGAAGCGGAAGCGTAAACATGGAAAAGATAAATAACAAGAAGAAGAACGAGATTTTTACGTGGAACCCTACTCCGTGAGGAGCGGGATGAAACCACGGGAGAAGCCCTCAAAGGGGCGAATACTTCATTCCTTTTTCTCAATGGATACAGGAGGTCTGGGGCTCCTTATATAGCCTCTCCAGAGCCTCCAAGTCCCACCGTTGGACGATGTGGGACTAAACACTGGATGGGGTAAATGGATCTTCTCCATGATCCATTTACCCTGTTACAACTCAATGGGGCGCACAACCAAATACTCTAACAATAATCTTAAAAATATTTTGTTGGAGCTGGATTCTGAAGTATTGATGAGAATGATTGGGGAGAATAAATGTGTTGTCCCCAACTTGAAGAAGTGGTGGGAGGAACTCCTGTCTCTCAAATATCTTATTGCAAAGACCTCCCATACATATAGGGAAGCCAATTCGATTGTAGATTTGCTGGCAAATAAAGCTATTGTAGAAAGAGCAGAACAAGTTTATTATAATAATAGCCAGTTTCCCAGTTTCCCAGACAGGCCAGAGGATGTCTCATTATGGATAAGAACCAATTACAATATGTCAGACTCAAATAAGGCATCATGTTTAGTCTTAAAGAGAAGGAGAGTCATTTGGGAAGTGCACACAACAGAAGTTTCTGATCAATTCTTGGATTTTCATTTTAAACAATCTTATGCGTATTATATCTCTCTTTTTGAATCAGGGAAAGATTGAGGTTCTTCCACGGGGATGAGTGCCCAACTCATCCACGTGGGGAGGGCTTTTCCAATTTGCATCCATATTATAGCTGTTGGAACTTTTCGACCGTTGGAAGACTTTATAAATAGGGACTTGGAGAAGGAAGAGGCACAAATCAAAAACACCATGGCTTGCGTCACTTTCACAGAAGTAGAGCTCAATACCTTCTCCAGGGATTTTTCCTCCTCGGCAATTGTTGTGTTTGATGAGCCCATCAAGAATATCTCAAGACTGGGGGATGTTGTTAGAAGGTCCATCAAACTGGAGCATTATTTCTCGGTCTATCACTTAAATGCTAGCTTTGCCAGTTTTCGTCGCAGGAAGACCTGAAGAAAGCGCTGGAGCATCCGGAAATTTTCAAATTTCAGAAGCAGCAGGTGGATTTTCTGCGTTGGCATCGATTTTGGTGCCTTCCACAAGCTATTTCCAAAGAAGTATGGGTACTACTTCCTGGCTTACCTATATTCTTGCACAATGCGGAGGCTCTGAAATGTATTGGAAACATGATTGGTACCTATGTTGGTATGGACAACCACGACCATGCATGAGGAGCCTAGAGTGGCTAAAATCTTTCTGAAGCTTGACTTAACTGCTCAAAGGGTTGATTTCTTACATATCACAATTGAGAATAGAATTCTCAAACAAGAGCTGATTTATGAAGATACTATGGATTATTGTTCGGCTTGTAATGTTATGGGCCATTCTACTAATATTTGTGTAGTAGTGCACAATCGCATGTAAAGTTATGTGTTTTACGACTAGTTTCAAAATATCCTAGTGGAAGAATTAATGCCCTGTTGCTGAAATGCATTGTGTTCCTATGATCAAAGTCTGGATAAAATCCTTGGAGATTCAATGGGGGAGTGCACCATCCATAGGATGCGTGCACAAAAGGTAAGTCGCTTGAACCTTGCTTCACTAAATTCATATGCTTGCTTATGGAAGGAGTTACTAATCATGTTTGTTTTGTTTCGCAAGGAAAATTTGGTAACTTGAGGGGCAATAATGATATTTCTCCCTTTTAAAAAGGGGAGAATTTGAAGCGCCATTAAGCATCAATGGGACTTGGCATTGGGACAGAAAAGGATTTACAGAGAATAATTTCCCATATAAGCCATGGGGGCCAAATTAATCCCTGGAATGGGCATCAGAGGAAAAAAATACTCAGAATGGGTATAAATCGGCAAATGGTTTGCCGCATAAAATCACGGCAAATCATTTGCCGTTGCCATCCCCTTCCATGTCTGACTTGTCGGTCCTCTTCCCCTTCGACACCTCCCGCAACCAACGGCACCTCCTCTCGGTGACTCCCCCACCCTCGTCGAAGGAAACCACCACTCCAAGTTCGGCCCTCACTGCGGGCGCAGTCCTTGTCAGCCTTGACGACTCATCACGGCGGGCACGATCCTTGTCAGCCTCACGGCGGCATGCCTTGAACTTCTCGTCGCGGCCCTAGAGGAGGAGGGGGCGGAGTTGGAAGCAGCAATGCGGGAGAAGGGGGATGAGCTCTCCGGATATATGGACCGCCATGAGCCTGTCGAGTCCCCCGACGAGCTCCCCCCTATAAGCACCGTCGGGAAACCATCCTCCCTATGAGCATCATCGTCAACCTTGTAAACCTTGAGATTGACCCCCTGCCCGAGCAGCATCCTCGCTCACCACATGAAGCACCTCTTCCCACCACAACACGGGGCTCCCCATCACCACCTCCTGCATATCTCCACTCGTCTTCCTCTTAGTCCTCCTGCTCCGAAGTTCGGGGAAGGCAGTGACATCCACAACTTGCCGAGATCGTCTACTGCATGCCTATGCCGCCTTCGATCCATGGGAATTTGCTCATAAGATGGATCTAAGAACTAAGAAGAGAGGAAGGAGGATTGATCGGCAGACGGGTGCAAACGGCAAATGATTTGCCGTGCACTCACGTCCTGCGGCAATTCATTTGCCGATTTATACTCATTCCGGGTATTTTTTCCATTTCATGTCCATTACGTGCATTATTTCAGTCCCCAAGACCTATATGGGAAATATCTCTTTACAGACGTGATGCAGGGAACTTTTTGACACGTGGATTAGCGTGTGGTGCAAGCTATTGCCGGTCTCTTCTTTGGCAGAGAACCCTATTTAGGATTGCTCTTTTGCCTGATCGGGACGGTCTACATTTTACGGTTCTGGGAGTCTGGTGGAAAGATCATTGCAATAAAAATCTGGACCTCTCGCTACTCCTTTTTGTGATATCATCTTGGGCGGCAAGAATGGAACTGGAAACTTCAAAACAGCTGCATGCATGTAAGGTGCTCGAAGAAATGTCTCTGAAACTTCTTGAAATGGAAGCGAGATTTGCAGAGCTCATGGTACCTTTAGGGAGTATGGTGCAAGATACAGAGAGGGGTTTATTGCTCAAAAGAATTACTTGGGGGTTTTGGACACCATTCGTAAGGCAACTTTAAAACTGCTGGATTATCGGCTTGGCATATGGAGTGCCTTCATCAGTGATGGGGATAGGACCCCGTTCTATCTTTCTATGTTTGTAGTGCTGCTATGGAAACTTAACTGTCATTTGACTGACTTCATTGACCATGACTGGGAGAGTTTTATCCAAATTGGCAAGGCTTATTTGGAGAATCTGGTAGAGCGGCATGAAGTGGAGAATTCTGGAGGGGCTTTGCTGACATCACTGGATGTGTATCAAACAATCTGGGAGATTTCGCTGGGATTTGATGGTAGAGGTAGCGGTAACTTGAATACTGGAATTTTCTATATGAACTCGAGAGATATATTGAATTTCTCTTTATTGAAGGAATCGGAATCTGCTCCTGTGCCTCAACAGGATTGTACACAAGATGAAACTGGAATGAAGGTTTATGAAAAATTCCTGTTCTCGATTGAGGGTTTGCCTGTCTTAAGGAATCTTGATGATTTCTTTGAATATAACTCAGAACTAACAATGCTGGAATAGAAGAGGGGAGCAATCTTGGAGGACTTGTTCACTGCCATCCTTCAGCTGAATTGTAATTTTCTAGATGCTGAGGGAGTTGTGATCAAGAAAGACTACACTCTAGTTTGGTGCATTAGTAGTCAGAGATCTCTCCTCTACTTGAACTCAAACGGATTTTTTGATTGTCTGAAAAGAATACCAAAAGAATTTAAAGCTGTGGTGGAGGGACCAAAATCAGTTGTCAAAAGGAGGATATCAGATATCAGGAAGGGGAGTTGCAGTTTCAGGAAAAAGAGAAAGAGTTCTGAGATTCCTGATGGAAATTATATCTCTAACTATGTGGGGACCAGAAAGGAATTCAAAGAACCTATGGGTATGGAAGGGATTCGGATTTTCCGACACAAATTTTTGGTGGCGAAAAGAAAGGGCCCCTTTTTTAACAGATAGACCCAAGATGATCGACTGTAGTCATCGTCAAAAACAACAAAGTACTTATGTCCACTCAGGGTACGGACCAGACAAGGTCCTCAAATATCACAATGGACTAAAGAAAAAGGATTTTTGCGGTGAGGTTCAAAACGAGCAGGGAAGGATGCTCGATGATGTTTCCCAAACTGACACGCCTCGCACTCAAAGGGCTTGAGCGTAGAAAGCTCGAGGAACATTAAAGAGAGAGCTTTGGCGGATGGATGATCGAGGCGAAGATGCCAAAGAAAGGGATCAGCGGATATAGATGTAGCGCCAGCAAAACCAGAATCAGAGGGGATATCATATAGGCCGTTCTTCTCATGTCACCCACCAAAAATCTGTCTCGTCCGCCTGAAAATAACAACAGAACTCATCAAAAATCACACGACAGTTAAGTTCGTGGCATAACTTGTGAACAGATAAGAGACTAAGTGAAAAATCAGAAGCACAATGCACATCAGTAAGTCGGAGTTTGGATGAAAACTCCATAGTCCCCACACTAGTGATAGGGGAATGTGCTTCATTGGCAACCCGAACAGTCATCACAACGGAAGACGGATGTGCAAAGGTGAGAAGACTACTTTCTCCCGTCAGATGAGTCGAGGCACCAGAGTCAATGATCCATGCAGGGATGGATGCAGAGGCAACATTGGCAAGTGTACCTGAGTAGTGGCTAGACTCGTAGTAGGAGCAGAGGTACTAGTGTTACTGGCAGAATTTTGTTGCAGTTGACATAGACGAGCATACTCAGATGTAGTGAAGGATGTCTGACTATCACCAGACGGTTGTTCTGGCGAGGTATCTGTATTATCATATGGGCATTCGTATGAGGTAGCCTCATAGGCACTGTTGGCATTAGTAGGCATGCCAAACTTTTCCCAACAACGTTCAGATGGATGATTCCAGCGTCCGCAGTGAGTGCATGCTGGATAGCAGGCGGTGGCAGACTGGCAGGATCATGTCCACGTCCACATCCGAAGTCACATCCACGTCCACATCCGAAGTCACGTCCTCGTCCAGCCTCACGGCCACGACCATGGCCAAAGTCACGACCGCGTCCTCCTTGGTAGTTAGGTCGTCCTCTAGCAAAATATGCAATAGTCTCTGTTGAAATCTGAGAAGCGAAAGCGGAATCGATAAAACAAGAAACATAAATATGAACAACAAAGATTTACGTGGAACCCTGCTCCCTATGGAAACCCTGCTCCCTATGGAATAGGATGAAACCACGGGAGAAGCCCTCAAAGGGGCAGATATTCTATTAGAATTTCTCAATGAGTACAGGGGGTGTAGGGCTCCTTATATAGCCTCACAGACAGTCCGAAGTCCCACCGCTCATCCATGTGGGACTAAACATGAGTGGGGTAATTGGATCTTGGTGAGATCCAATTACCCACGTATTACATTCTCCAACACTCCCTCTCAAACTGGAGCTGAGAAAGCTGCAGCTTGCAACAAAAAGAAAATATACAACACATCTTCACACGATACATCACAAGAAGAACACAAATCCGCTGCTGGTAGAAGACCTCGCACGAGGACGGGTCTGCGGCTTTCAGGCCACCAGAACGTATCTCTGTCATGCCTGTAGGGTCGTTGTAATATCAGGTCACCGGAACATATCTCTGTCGTGCCTGGAGAAGAATCGCTGCAAAAGAAGACCAGCGCGGTAAAGTGATCGGGTCGTAAAAGAAGAAGTATACGTCCTCATGAAGATTTTAATGCTCGGTGAAGATGGATGATCAAAGAAATCCGAAGTGTCGGTCTGTCAGTTGTAATCAAGCAGTAGAAATTGTGAAGAATACAATTCTGATTCCCCCTTTCTCCCATACTTGATAGAATAAAGAGCAGATAACATCAAGTTGGGAGAAACAAGTGAATAACATGCATTTTTTTCATTTTTTGCTTCATTTTCATTCATTTTTTTTGCACATTTCATTTTTTTTGCTCAGTCGTTCCTCTTCTTTTTGGCTATTCTCTTCTCATTTTTCCCTTCTCTCTCTTTTTTTAATTGTGTATGGCTTTTCTTTGTGCACGCCTTTTTTTCTCGTAAATAATTCTAATTCAATCATTTTTTAAGGACTTTCCACTTTTTTTTAAAAAAAAACTGATCGAGTCCCATTTTTTTGGGCCCAAATTTCAGCCCACTTTAGCTTACACAGTGCAACAAAAAAACAAATTTTCGGTTGCAACTCAGCCATGTTGGGCCAAAGTAAATTTGCATAAGCCCTAATTCAAGCAGTGAGCGGGTGTCTTTAGGGTGCCGCCCCCACAATGGGGAGCTTCTTGTGCGTCGCTACTGAATCTGGAGGGAGAAGATGTGGCTCCACCTTCATCTGGAGAAGGGCTTCGCCCGCACTGCGAGGAGCGACCTCGAGATCACGCTGCCGATGGCGCTAGTCGTAGGGCTCCGCCTTGAGGACCCTCGCGTGAGAGGACAACGCCTGCTGGACGATGCCTGCATCGGTGAACAGTGCCCTCCTTTTCCGGTGACTTGCACCGCCACGAGAGCGTCGCCTAGGAGCTAATCTTCAGCCACTAGGAGATCTTCGACTGGAGGAGGGGGAGATGCGGGTGTGATCGACGCCAAGAGGGGGTTGCTGCCTGCACGAGATCGGGAAGAGGGGGAAAGGTGCCTAGATCTGGAAGGGGTGGTGATCAACAAGAAATATAATCGAGATGTTTGAGGCCTAGAACCGGAAGAGGGGGAAAGGTGCCTAGAACTGGAAGAGGGGGAAAGGTGCCTAAAAAAACCATGAAGTTTGAGAGAGAATGAGGTTGCGAGGCTACACGGCCTTGCGTGCCTGCGCGATGCGGACTGGAGATAATTGGCTTTACCAGTCTGGAATCTGGATGTTGCGGCGATGTTGAGCCGAGATACAAGAATCACCGCTTGGAACTTTACTCAGGAGAAACCAGGGTTCAGAAAAACCCTAGATGCATTCGACTCTTCGAAAATAGATTGGAACAAATCCGTATACAATAATCTTCAAAACTTCAAGAAAAAAACTAGATCTTCTCAATCGAATCTCGAACAAACAAACAACATGAACTCCTCAAAAATCGAACCCGCTCTGATACCATGTTGAAATTTGAGAAGCGAAGCGAAATCGATAAAATAAGAAACATATATATGAACAACAAAGATTTACGTGGAACCCTACTCCCTAAGGAGCGGGATGAAACCACGGGAGAAGCTCTCAAAGGGGCGGATATTCTATTAGAATTTCTCAATGAGTACAAGGGGTGTGGGGCTCCTTATATAGCCTCACAAACAGTCCGGAGTCCTACCGCTCATCCATGTGGGACTAAACATGAGTGGGGTAATTGGATCTTGGTGAGATCCAATTACCCACCTAATACATTCTCCAACAGTCTCCGTAGATAGCTGAGGAGAGGGAGAATCAAGTTCCTGTAGTCGACCATATATGGCCTCTAGAGTGGGTAGCGCAACAGCAGTTAGAAATCGGTCCTTCACAGTCTTGTATCGCGGATGTAATCCTGACAAGAAACGATACACTTGTCATTCTGCATGCTCACCTATATGCTTATCACAACAAGCAGGCTGAAAGATAAGAAGCTCCTCAAACATGCTTGTGAGGAGCATGTAGTACTCGACCAAGGATGTATCTCCCTGATTTGCAGGCCAAATCCGTGTGTAGATATCTGATAGCCTGGACTTAGCTGTCTTTTGAGAGTAGGTGTTCTTAAGGCTCTCCCATATAGCCTTTGTTGTCTCTTTGTAAAGAGGATTTAATGCAATATTTGGATCGACGTTGTTTATCTTTATCGTCCAAGTAATCACTTGGCAGTTGTCCACGTACCAGGTATCGTAATCTTTATCCGTCTCCTTGGGCGGAACTTTTATGAGAACATAGTTCTTTCGTTGACCACCAATAAACACCTTGAAGGATCCGGACCATAGTACATACTTCTCGGAGCCTTTTAGCTTTATAGAAGTGTCATGTACTATTACAGAAGAAGTCGGGTACATGGGATTGGGCTCTGCAGATGCCATGGTGGTCGAGTAGGTCAAGAAAAAGCGACCTAATTAGTTCTTGCAGTCTTATTCAAGCATCACAGAGACCTTCCAGTGCATCGATTAGGTAATCGGCATCAAGTGACGATACCCTAAGCGATCGGCAAAGGAGAGAGAGACAGTTGATGCACGAGGAGCAGCGCAGGGCGTCTGGGACGACGCTGGCGAGCACCTAGGGTGGCGCAGGAAGCCTGGATTGGCGTCTGGCGGCGCTGGGGGGTCGACTAGGGCGCGAGGCGGCACTGGGGGGCGCCTAGGGCGTGAGCGGAGGCACAGGGCACCTGGGCTGGCGCGGGCAAGCACCTGGGGCGGCGTTGGGCTGCTTGGAGCAGCAAACAGTGGCGAGGGCTGCGCCACAGGCGCTTGGAGTCGTCGCAGGTAGGCGGCGGCTGCTTAGGGAGGACTTGGGGTTGGCGGTGGAGGAGGGATTTAGGTCAGAACACCGGTCTAGGACCGTTGCTCTGATACCATGTGAAAAAAAGAATGAAAGAATAGAAAGGCTTGTTTTATTCTAGAGATCTAGGGTTCCTTATATTGGACAAAACCCTAGAGAACTCAAATGAGAAAATACATAAATACCACATAGAATATTCCTGACACATAGGATATTCTCTTAACATATACTCCTACCACATAGAATATTCTCTTAACATATACTCCTGCTACATAGAATATTCTCTTAACATATAATCCTGCCATATAGAATATTCTCTCAACATATATACTCCTAACAAAAGTAAAACCAAACTAAAAGAACCGATCAAAGGCTTTCCCAGAAGAGAAAAAAATAACAAACTTCTGAAGAACACGAAGAACTCTAGGTCCTTCAAAAGGTCCCAAAAGTAAAGGGAAGTTCGTAATCCCCCGAAAAGAATCTCCGGAAACCAGGATACAAAATCCGCATCACCACCCCCTCTGTCCAATGAACCAGAATGCAGAATACATAACCGGCAGCACCAAACAACCCGATATCCAAATTAACCATGAAATCACAAATTCCAGATTGAAAATCCAGTCGGCATAGATTCCAGATAGTTTAATCCCTCATTATTAACCCTAGAATCTTCAAACAAATGAGAAATATGACCTGGAAATATGATCCGAACAACTTGGGGCGTCGCTTTCCAAATCGCCAGAGCGTCCTTCACCTTGGGGCGCGCGCATGAGTTAGGGTTTAATGCTAATTATATTGGTTACTATAAGCATCTACATATGGCTGATTCATTTTTATATGCTATAGTATTAAAAATGTATAAATTTATGCAAATATATAAGAATATATGTATAAAAATGATTTATATTTAAAATAATTAAAAAAATTCAAAGTCGACTAAATCCCGATTAAATCCGATTAGTCGTCTGACTACCGACTAATCCTTAGTCAATGACCCAGTCGATCAAGTACCGACTACCGACTTCTACAACCTTGCTACAAAGTGATCATTTTCTAGAGATAAGAGAGGGTACATGATTCACTGAGGACATTCAAGAAGCAAAATTCATAATGCTATTTGATTTAAGTTAAGGACTGCAGGGAAGGAACCATGTTCAAGAAGGCACGTCCTTTGACAACAAACGTATTTAGTACCTTTGTGATAGATTATTATATGGAAACCTTCCAATGATGTAGTTCAATAGAAAGATAAAACTATCGTGGTGTAGATATGACTCCGTTGTACCAATGAAAAGGTAATAGGTTTATCCAACTTCATTTGAGTGTGGATTATAATAATATTGATGGTGTTTCTGAGAAATTCTAATTTAAGAAGTGTCATTATATGTACTCGTCGAGTTTCTTGTATAAAAAAATAAAAAAATTAAAGAAACGCGACCAATTAGGCAGAATGTGATCGTTGCAGATACCAAGCACAAAGAAACAATGATATAGTCACACAGATTGACAAGGTTTATATGTAATTGGGCTGTATGGAAAGAAGGAGGAGAGTACAAAGGATTACATATGGCATGAAAGTCAAAGCCCTAAGTTAGGGAATTTAAATCGACACCCTTAGTACAAGTAGATCTGGATATCAAATCCAGCCAAATAGATAATTGGATGAGGGGCTTCACCTCGCTTTTGATGGAAAAGATCGAACATCTATGCATTTGATGGGTACAAAGCATTGGCTTTTTTCATGGATGCACCTAGATAATTAGCAACTTTGGAAATCTAATTATGAGACGTACATAACAAAAAAGAAAAGAGTGAAACTAATAAAAAAGACTATGGTTTGGTTTGATCCCACCTATCACCAGAGAAGAGAAGCCACCAACTTCATAATGTCTTCTCTTTCCTTCTAAATCATAGAAATTTATGAGGAAGATCAACAACGAAATGCTACAAGGGAAATTTTGAACATGTAAGGTATAACATTATATATAAAGCGTGTATCATGTTCACAGATTGTTTGATTTTCTTAGGCTGATGATTTATTGTAAGAACACACGCATTAGAAGATAAAAACATATAGCATTCTATAGTTTTCCTATATCTCAATCATATACTACAAAACTTGAAATGAACATGCCAGCTAAACTTGTCATTCAATTGTTATAAACAATACAGATTCGAACTATCATTATCAAATAGAGGTAAGGCATTGATCATTGACATTACATTTTGCGGTAGCATTTTCAGCTCTCATGTTTAATCGAAAACTGTATCCAATCATTTTGAGTTAGTCAGCATGATGAAACTCCATTTGGGCTTTGCAAATATATCCATGCATTCATGCTCATATTCTCAACTTCTGAAAGGAGATGCAGATAAGAGGAAAATTCCCATGGAAGAAAAAGAGTAGTTCTGTTTAAAGATGTTCAATATCTATGTTGCACTTCATGATCCACAAATCTAAGTTCACTAGCAAGAAATTTGATGCTGATATGAAAGTACTGATGCATAAAAACGTGATTCTTTTGACAACATGCAGGCTGTCTAAATCTCTACAAAACTATATCAGTATGGTATAGATACAATACAAAGTTGATGAGCAAAGCATCATGTGTAAGTTTGTAACAGTCAGAATTAGCAGCACATCTATGACATGTATGTATTGTAAAAGTCAAACTAAAAGCATCAAGAACAGTTCCTTGTGTGAGAAAAAAAGGTGTTAGCATGTAAAAAAACTGATAGGATGTGTAACCTCGAAGAAGTATGAAAAGAAGAGGACTCCCGAAATGGAAGCCCTTTAAGGTGGTTCACACTAGCCCCAGAAAAAGTATATGGGCAGGTAAGTATCATGTCTTAAAGTTTCAAAAGCAATAAAGGGCAGAGGTTGTCGAAGAGATTCGTGGCATAAACTTACGTGTTTTTACTTTGCAGCTATATGCACAAGTAAATGTATGACATAGAGGCAAAGCCACAGGATGTGTTGCAGCCAAGCTTGTGAAAAATTCTGCCACTGTATCTTCCAAAGAAGCAAATCACTCACGGCGTCTCTTGCTGTAATCCCGGTCCCGTGAATGGTATCCACGATTTTCCTCACTTGCCAACTGTGACCTGCTCTGTGATCTTGAAGACGTTTGACCTCTGTCCCGATCACCATCATGATCATACTTCTCCCGATCCCTCCGTCTATGGGAATCCATGTATTTATTGGATCTTTCAGTATCCTGCTCCCTCTCATCACGTCGAGAATCCTTGTCTTCCCAAGATGTTTTTGACTTTCTCTCCCTTGCATTAGTTGCCTCTCCACTCCCATATTCAGATTCATCCTCATCACCAACATAACTTGATTGTTTCCCTTTTGCCTGCTCATCACCAGTCCACGCATTACCCCCATTCATCCATGCTCCGGTGAGATTCCCATTCATGGCACCAGATCCCATCATTCCCATTCCATTTGGAGTCATGCCACGACCAATGAAAGCCGGGTTGACATGTGGTGCCACCCCTGCAATGCCCATTGGATTAACAGCAGTAAATTGAGGCATCATTCCAGGAAAATTGGGGGCTGTGAAGCCTACAAAAGCACCACCACCCCTGCCCATGTAACCAGGATCAAACCCTGCAGCTATTATGTTCTGAGGATGCATCATAGCTCCAGCCGGTCCTCCAAATCCAGGACCACTGAAGCCCTGCCCATAAGGCCCTCCGATCATTCCTGATCCACCGCCACCATTGGTTCCTCTTCCTCTTATCGGTCCTCCACCTCCTTGGCCTCTATTCATCGCACCCCGACCCCATCCACCCCTACCATAGCCTCTCCCACCATCTCCACCCTGATAACTTACATAACCATTTCTTCCATTTCCATCATTCATATTTCCTCTACCCTGAGACTGATTTTGATTCCGACTCATGTAGCTAGCACCCAGATTCTTCAAAGTTTGTGCATTAGCAAATGAGACAGTGCAAGCTCGCCCATTGAAGACATGCCCGTTCATCCGCTCCACGCATAAAGCAGCAGCAGGAGGATCGTAGAAATCAACTTGACAATAACCTTTAGATTTTCCGCTAGCTCTCTCATCAAAAAATTTAACCTCTTTTACTCTCCCGAACTGGGATGCTACATTCTCAACATCTGCATCTGTTGTCCACCAATGCAAGTCTCCAATAAGAAGTGAGGTCGGACCGTTGCTATTCACAGCCCCCACTGCCAGTCCAGAGGCATCATTCATTGCAGGATAACTTCCAATGATGCCCTTTTGATTTGTTGGGATTACTGAAGAGTCTGGTGGAAATGTAGGATGAACAGCATTGGTGTGGGGCATGGACGGCAAACCTGGTGAACCAAATCGAGCAATTGGATTCTCTGATGGTGCATTGGTTTTTTGTGAGGGTTCATTCTTGTGCTGACCATTAGCTACCACTGAAGCACTACTAACTTGTTCCGGCATCATCTGGTAAACATTATTTATCCTCGGATTGTTTTCCACCCTTGTAACTCCCGGAATGAAAGAATTCTGAGAAACCAAAGAGCCTGGGACATGCTTACCATGATCTTCACTCATACCAGATTTTGCATTGGTCTTCGATGGCACAGATGGTTCAGACTCACGCTGAAAGGTCTGCGTGAAATTTGCGACTATATTAACATCATCATAAAGGTCACCGAAGTCGTCACCGTCATCCCTAAACAAGTCATCGGAAAGGGTAGAAATCACTCCATTGGCATCATGCCGTGAGTTATAACCAGCTTCGTATTCTTCTTCCCCATAATCCAGTTGATCTTCGTTCATAGGATCCATGCTATCATCAGTAACTGAACAGATTCCAGACCAGTCGTTCGCAGTCTACAACACCAACACAAAGACGATCAATCGTAATTTAAGCAGCTCACTAGTAAATCTATAAGCATTCTACATACGCCAAAACCAGAAAATTACAGATATACTATTGATAGAACAAATTGGGAATTAAACAAAAAACAAGGTTTTGTGCTCTAAAACAAAGCCTTCGTTCTACAACCGAAATCTCAGAAACATTATTCCCATAATCATTCTACATAAACCAGAGCCAGAGAACTACAGATACCCTAGTGATAGAACAAAATGAAAAAATAAAAAACAAGGTTTTGTGCTCTAATACAAATCTTTCTTTCATATACAATCAGAATCTCAGAAACATTATTCTCATTGGCACCAAATATCTCCAACCATCTGCCCATCTTATTCAAACAACATCATTTCCGAGGGCAAAATTACAGCAAAGATTACAGATACCAAAAAGGTCCACTCAAAAGATTAGATTTTTTTAGCGTACCCATCAAGCCAAAAACATGGAAGACCAACAATTTTACATGATCGATCAAGAACAGGGCGAAAAAAGATAGATTTACTCACAGAGAAGAAGACGGGACGGATGTGCTACTTGGAAAAGGGGGGATAGGGAGGTGGCAGCCCTTCTCTAATCCTCCAACGGATCGCGGGCATGGAGTCTTTCCTCTGGTCCCTCCTCTACCAAAACAATGTGCTCTTCTGACATGGGGCAATTGCAGCTTCTACGGTTCTTCCTTTCTTTTTCTACGTCTGGACTCTGGAGTTTACTAGTCTTTTTGATTCTTGGTTTTAATGCTCATTTAGATAATTCTACGGAAACCTCTTGCAAGATATTTATCTTGGGAAAAATGATTATATATCCTATTTTGACTTGGTCCTTAAAAAATAGAATCTAATGGGCTTTTGTTAAAAGTGAAATTATTGTAGTATCTTCTGTGAAGAAATTCAACGCTAATAGGAAAAAATAGAAATAGAAAATACACAATATACAAAAATATATGACAAAAAAAGAAAATAACTAATTAAATGGTAAATAAAATAAAGGGGATAATGATACTTATAATTACTCCATATAGGGGATAATGATATAGGAGTAATCACCCAAAGAACTTTATGCATGTGATTATAAGGCCTTGTTCGTTTGGAGGATAAGGGGGAATGGAATAAGGGGAATAAGCCCCCAACACGGTTCCCCGTGGTACGACTATTCCCCATTATTTCATCTTATTTCACTCTTATTCCTATCTTTATCCCACCTTACCTATCGTTATTTCACCTTATTCTCCTTATTCCTATCCTCCAGCCGAACGGAGAATAGGCCCTTATTCTCCTTATTCCCCATCCTTATTCCTGCTTATTCTCGTACCGAACGGGCCCTAAGAGTTTTCTATAAAGTTCCATCTCGCATACTATATTTTCTTTTAATGGACAAAATACACTTTTATCATAATATTTTGCATCTTTTTTTACAATACATGAGTATTAAAATCATAATAACTTTATTTTTAAATTTATAGGAGTAAATCTTGAATATACGTTATGTAAAAATATCAACCACGTCTACTGCTACCTAAAAATATATAGCACAACTACTTATACCACTATTTCATCACATCATAACATTATGTAACTGATTATGATTATCTATTATATATAAATTATATGAGGACAGTAAATCATAATAGCATGTATTGGTCTGACTTAAGAACTATGGTATATTATATATGAAAAGTTCTCAAATTTGATGTATGTGTATAAGAAACTTTCTTGTAAAATTGTAAAGCATATTTCCACATCGGACACTTACAATGTGAGAGAGAGGTTATAAGAGCGGAGGATTACTGCGTGACAACTTGGGATTAAGTATTTTGTATGATCGTCAACAAGTCATCTATGCCTGAAGCTAATAAATTGTCAATGTCAGTTTTCCTCGATAATGGTCAAAGGATCTAAGCTCATTAATTAAATAAAGAATCATAGCATTTTGGCAGCGTGATAATAAATGTTGCAATGCTTTGTTAATTATGGTATTTTCTAATTAAAATATGACAAAATAAATTTAATGGATATGATCTACATGATCCTATTTAATAGAGTGTGATCATTTATATGTCACATTAATGTTAATCCTTATCACTAAAAAATATTATACTTCCCATGTTTGATGATAATAATGTTAGACATGTGAGCCTTAAGCGAACCATTTCTGCAATAAATATTATTGTAATCTTTTTATATATCAATAAAAGTTATTGATGTTCACTCCCTACCTGAGATTAATGAATGCATGCAGTTATAAGATCTCTTAGTATAATTAGAATTAAGTACCATAAACATATTGATAATCATACAGCTATTGATTCAATGGTTAAATCATAGAGATTGGTGCTTGGATGATATCTAAAAAGTTAGATTGAGGCCTCATCTAGCACCGTCAAATGATTGTGAAGAAATGATCTCCAACCTGAGAAGGAGATGACAATTTTACTCCAAAGACTAATATATGATCGACCTCCTGATATAGGTCCTCTATATAGGAATAAAGATTCGAAGGTGTCGGATAAGTGAAGTCAAAGATTTGACTTAACGAGATCGAGATAACCAAGACCTAGGTCGCATGTTGTCATGATATAGGCACGCATCCTCTGATCAAAGACAATGTATTACTATATATATATATATATGAGTGTGTACATTATGCAGATCATTAGGTTGATGATCTAGTCAAGATTTATACACCGGTGAGGTGGTTTGCATACAAGGATAGATGGGTAATACTATCTCTCAAAGGGATCATACATGTTCATTACTGAACAGGAAGACATGAGCTCACTCATGAGATATTGGGACCAATCAAATTCCATCAATTGTCTCTTGCTTTGGAAGCATGACAGGATTTGTAGGTATGATGTATGCTTTTGGAAAGCATATGATCAATGCTAATTCATAATGACTTAATGATAGATTCATGAAGAAGACATTTCAAATGTGATCAAAACTTCATGTCTATTCTAGGTCTTCCAGTATGCATGATGTATAGGTACTAAGAATACTTGAGGGTGATGTGATCTTAATTGATTGTATAGCCGTGATGCTTTCATTCAGAGGGAGTGATGAAATAGGTTTGGATTTTAGTAACTCCACTCAATGGACTTGTTATTTAATCTTAGTCCATATGTTGGACATTGATCTAAATATGATTCAGATGCAATGAGAAGATTAGATATATTATCTGACTTGATTAGACATCTCTGAGAGGTCTTGTGGATATGGATATGAGATTAGATCTTAGTATTCAAGTCACTATACATGGAATATACAATCGTCATGTCCTTGTCTCCAAGTATCCACGGAGAAAGCACGTTGTTCTTGAAAAGAGTTCGAGAATAATTCAATTGTTGACAATATATGAGCATTGAAAAATTGATGATTAAATATGATTTAATTATCATAAATAATTTGGACATGATTCACATTATTTAGACATAAGTAGATAGTCATTTAATATAATTAAATGAGATTTAATTATCGCATATAAGATTAATGTGGATATCACTATCCACAATAATCATAAATATTATGAATGTGATTCAAAATATCATGGAGAGACTTAATTGTAGATAGGATTTATAATTCACAAGTTAATGTGAATTTGATTCACACTATACAAGTAATTGAAATGTATTTTACATTTAATATTGGGTTGTTGAATATGATTCATAATTATCAATGGTATGATTGAAATTATCACAAAATAGTTTGGAATTATTTTGGTGAAAATTCAACTAATAAAGTTGGTTGCAACTTGTGTAAAATATGATTGAGAATGATATATCATCAATTGGGAAAGGAGAGAGAGAGAGTATTTCCAATCCCATTAGGAATGGATGATCATGGAATTGATTCCATGGTGGTCGTCCACCCTATAATGGGAAGGAGGCTCTCATCCTTCCTATTTATTCTACATGTAATTGATTTAATTGAAATGAATTTGTTGAGGAATGTCTTCAATTTATTTCTTTTTAAATTAATTAATTGTTGTTGCAAATTGTTGCAACAAAATCTTGACCATTGATTTCAATTAGTAGCGCATCTCCATCATCCAATTTGTTATAAAAGAAAGGCTAACCATAGCTCTTTATTTATAACACAATTATATTGAAGCAACATCTTTGTCTCTCTACACACCAATTCTCTCTCTCTCTCACTCACTCAACTCTTGGCGGTCGTCTACCTAAGGTTGTTGAGAGCCTAATCGTCATCGTGATATCGGTGTGCAATCGGATCGAGTGCTTCTGGATCTCTGTCTTCTTCGATGCCCAGTGCTCGTGAGGGAGACTATGAATTTGTGAGACGAGGAGGTTTTACGCTCGGATCATCAACTTGGATTAAGAGAAGCTCACGTCTCATCCATGTGTTCACAAAGTGCTCACTTCATCGGATCAGACTTGAGACAGGAGGTCTTTTCTCTTAGAGACTCGTAGATCGCTATCGTGATTCAAGAGGTAACCCTAATACTTGTGTGTGATCTTGATGAAACGACTTGGGAATCGATGACATGTTATGTGATTTGATCAAAAATTTGTTAATTCTCGTTTCCCCTTATGACTAGTATGGCTAGTCGACCTAGATCACATATGATGCGATCTTCACGCTTCCATAGTGTGTGAGGTGAAAACTCTTGCCTTCAAATAAGAGCATTAATAATGACATATACCTAATTGGACAGTATTTATCAACGCCTAAGATGGTGTAGATCATATTTGTAAGGTTAATTTTATTATTTTAATGAAAAATATATCATCATTCGGAAAGTGTTACAGTATTAATAGATTTTATAGGCTTAAAAAATCACTAATTTTGTTTATCATGACCGTTTGTTAGGGACACATGGTGTCATGTTGTTCATAGTCTTCCTTTGAATGGAAGAGGGCCAAGCTGAAGCTTGACTACATGCTGTCCCGAGATTTCCTCGAGACTAAAACTCTAGAAAAGGACGCTTCTCCACAGCTGGAGTATTAGGCTAATTGGACATGCAAGGATAGCGTCCAAAAACATCAAATGCACAAGACAACGACAGATTTAAAGAAAGCGTCACTATAAATGCATTATGGTGTAGTCATACTCTAGTAGAGTGGACACATAATTCACACTATTGCCCCTCTAAGCCTATAACATATAAGGGTACAAGTGTAATTATAAAAAAACTAGGGGCATAGGTATTATCGAGAAAACTTTGAATGGACACAAGTGTAAAAATCCCGAAAGATATAAGAACGACATTATTTGATGCAAATTTATTATTTATACTTATAATTAACAACGATATCATTTTCGTTGCTATATCATTGGCGATGGTTTATATAGCAACACTTATCTCATTATATATTTAACAACGATAATATACGGTTTAAAAACTATCATTATAGATCATTTTGTCGTAGTGATACTCTGGTGGATTAGACGCAAAATTCATAGTATTGCCCTATTGCAAGTGTATTATAGGGGCACAAGTCTAATAACGGAAACACACTACTGTGAATTTAGGAATAAGTGTACTTGCAAACAAAATTAAGGACATAAGTATTATTGGAAAACTTAGGATTAACACAAGTATAAAAATCCATAAATATACAAATAGAATATTATTTTGTTACAATCGTTTTTTCATACTTGAAATTAGCAGCGAGTATCATATATGTTGGTATATCAATGTGGCTATTCATATAGCGACGTTTATCTCATTTTGTATTTAACAACATATAATATAGTGATGGATTTCAAAAAAGCAATATTATAGATAAATTTATTGTAGTACAACTACGGTTCAGTGGCTTCACATGGATACCCTCTTGATGGCATCACACCATGTTCCCATCGAACTCTAGATCTAAGCTCTGCCACACAAGGAAGGGGTGGAAGTTTTATGGCTAAGCCCTAAGTCCATAATAAAGTTCCCAACAGTTTTCCATTATTATATTTTGGTTCTTTTGGGCCTAAATGTAAGAAAGAATTGGTTTCTTTCTTTGCATTTCCATCTTGTTTCTACTTTTTTTGCATTTTATGTCCTTTAATATTTGACTTTTTTAACTAGAATCTGTCTAACTCCCGTTATAGTGTCAGAAAATTTGATTGTTTATTCGAGCTTTAATAGTTTTGTTAAGTGGTATGCTTGGAAATTGATCATAAATTGCTTAAAAAATCATTTCTTAAAAATAATCACAAAACTTGGCCATAAGATGGACATTGATGTGCTTTAACTTGTGAAAAGAGGCCAGGACCTAATTTGCTTATATGTACTTATAATTGATTATTTGATAAATTTGCTAATTGATTTATTTTATGTTTCAATATCTAGCTTGACTTAATTTTCAAAAAATTCTACTCAATGCTACATACGTCCCATGTATTTTGTTTGCATTTTTTATCATAATTTGTTATTTAAAAAATATAAATTTTTTTGTATTTTTACGTTGTTTTATCAACTCCCCTAAACCTTTGAAAAATATTGCATACTTCATCCAAACCCCTAAAAATAAACAATCTTTGAAAACTCTTATAAAAATAAAAAACATAAAAGTGTAAAAAAATAGTCTTTGCATAAATAATTAAGTCATCTACCTAATAAAAATACCCAATATGCAAATCAGCATCTTTTTGGTATTTTTTTGTATTTTAGAAACTATATTGTCTGTGATGCAATTTGTTTTTCAAATAATTCATTTTTAAATTGTTTTTTATTATACATTAAACATTCATAAAATTCCAAAAATATTTTTTTATATTTCATAGCTAAACATAATTTTCTTCCATTTTTATTTATCTACTTATACATGCAATTAGCCTAACCCATTATTTCATTTACCAAACCTTGTTTTCAAAAATACTTTTTTTCACTTAAAAATAAAAACAACATAAAACATAAAATCTAAAAAAATAAAATATTCATTGGATAACTTGTTCAATGTTTTATCAACATGTACCCTAGAGGTAATTTTGTATTTGTCTCTTTAAGTTTGAGCTTGGATTACCAACCAAGTAAAAAATGCATACTAAGTTTAATATGTACTTTTCTGCATTTAACTACTACTCAATCATTTTATCCCAAATAGAAAAGTGCTCTTCAATGCGTTGATGAGCCGGAAATCCGAGTGACTAAGGTAAAAAGGTATCAATGGTTGTTGCAACCTCAACCTCTCGGGTCGGACTCAATCAAGAGAATTCGAAGACCACCAAATATGAAAATCAATCAAATAAGGTAAATAGTGGTCTCGCTATTTTATTTTACCTGGTATAGCTACCAGGGTCGAACACAATGAGCACGGATTGGGCAAATCCTACGAAGTAGTCGGGACCCAAAAATAAAAATAATAAAATATTTTTGGTGGATTTTTATATTTTTAAATTTTTTGTGATTTTTAAAATGAAGAAAATCTATAAAAGAACTCAAAAAGGCCAAATCAAACAATTATTCAACACAACAAAAAGAGTCAGAAAATAAAAATAAAAATATTTTTATATTTTATAATTTTCAAGTGTTTTTGGTATTTTTCTCAGAATTTTATGATTTTTAGTTAATTTTCTAATAATGAAATAGGGCTAAAAATGCAAATCAATGTGCAGCCAGAATCTAAAGGCTATTTAAAAATGTCTAAATAGCCTATAAAATTCCAGAGACAATTTTATTGTAAACTAGAAATAAAAATCTAACTAAAGAAACTGAAATTGCAATTTTTGACTTTTTTTAAAGAATTTTTAATGATTTTTATGAGTTTTTTAGGGTTTTCAATTTTTAGGGGTTTTATAAGTCCAAATGCAACAAAAAAGAGTTGAATCAAAAACACAACACAACAAGCAAACATGAATTATTTTTGGATTTTTAGAGGGTTTTTAATATTTTTAATGGATTTTTCAATTTAGACATTAGCAAAATAAAAGGTTTTTGAATTTTTAAAAATAGAAAATGAAAACAAAATACGCCCAAAAATTCATTGAAATTTTTACACAGTGGCAGGGGCCAAGTGTCCAAATTTCAGGAGATTTGGAGGAAAATTGCTATTTTATTCAACCAATCAAATACTCATAGCACACGGGGACCTAGTTGCAAAGAAAATAAGTCTTAGGGGGCAACCAATAACATGCTTTAAAAATCCCAGGGGCCTACTGCAATTTCTCCAATTAATTCAGCACGTGTCGAAAATCAACATTCACAAGGGTATAAGTGCAAATATAAAAAGTAAAATATCAAAACATAACATCCATGAAGTTCCGGGTCATACATGCAAATATACCACAAACTCACGTGACGATGCACGTACAGCCGGACAGGGAGGACCAAAGTGCAAATAAGAAAAACAGTAGGGGCCAACGTGCAAAAAGACCACAATGTACTATTTTATTTAACAGACTAAATAGGAACACAAAGAAACTGCAGCGGGGTATGGCATAAATTACCCAGCCAGAGGCGTGCGGCTCACGTAGGTGGCCAGGTGGCGGGCGGTGAATGGTTGGCGACGAGCGGTGGTGACGACGACACCTGGAAGATCTGACGGTTGTCCTGCAGGCGCAGACGTGGTCGTACGGAGGTCATTAGATACCCGATCTAACGGCCTGACAAGCTGCAGGCTACGAATGGTTCAGATACAGTCTGGAGATGAAGCGAGATCCGACGGTGGAGAAGGCGGCTGGACGAACTCCTCCCTGGCGAAGTTCACCGGAGGACTGGGGGTGATCCAGGCGGCTGATGGACGATCAGGAGGAGGGGTTCGTCGCACGACGGTCCTCCGCGTTGGGTGGTGGTGGCGGATGGAGCATCTGCCGGTCGGATCTCCGGGAAGGAGGTGGTGACCTGGGATGACTCCGGCGAGGTGGGTTGAAGGCGAGCTGGGGGGTAATCTTGTGCTCGGTGACCTGCAAACAAAGGCTCTTGCTCTGAGGAATGCTCAGGCGAGGGTTATTGGATGAAATACGAAGGGAAGCGATGGTGGGAGGCGGAGGCAGGTTCCAGCGAAGGCGACGAAGGGAACCTAGCTCAATCTCGGCTCGGATAGCCAAGATCGAGATGATCAGACTATGGAAGAAGGGCGACGATGGAACGGGGAGTTGATCTGAGCGGATGAAGATGGTCGATGGAGCTCCGACCACTAGGTCGGAGCCGATGGAGGTCCGATGAAGGGTTTACGATAAAGTAGAACTAGGATTGATGAAGGGTCTACCTAAGGGTACAAGAACAATCCTTAGCTCCAGGGGGTGCGGCAATGTTGGCCGTCGCCTCGACCACGCTGCGGCGGGCAGGGAGGCTCGAATGTGGCGGTGCTCTGGCCATGTACCTTGAGCAACGGCTACAACGCCTCAATCCGGCCACCAAGGAGTGCTTCCGGTCGTTGTCACCGAGGGGAAGATCGTTAGGGTAGAATGAGGGCTTGCGACGCGATCTACCGAGATGGGAATCGAAATGGAGCTTTTATAACATGTCCCAGGTGGCAAGGTTGAGTGGGCACGAGCATGCGAACCGATGCAGATCCGATCTCTCCTAAGGATCCGCGAGGTGACTGATCCATGGAGAAAAGGCGGGCGAGAAATCAGGGCAAAAGAGCCTCAGATCTGATTGGGAAAATTTCAAGAAGTGCGACGCAAAACGGATTCGGGCGCGGTTTGGTCCGGGAGAGGGAGTTGACCGGGGTCAACAATCCCCCGTGGACCAATCGGATTATTCCAAGGTCAAAAAGATTTGTAAATTAAAAATAAAATAGCAAACGATTTTATTTAAAAATATTTACAAAATAAAAAATGTTTATTTATTTTCAAACTATTTTTAGTGATTTTTATTTATTTTTTTGAAAAATAAATTAAGGTATATACATTATATAATATGATATGCAGTTATAAAATACCTATGTATTTTATGCTTTTATTTTTATTTTTTTTATTTTTGTATAAATACTTCAATTTGATATTTATTTATTTACAACATAAAATTTAGAGTATAAAACGATTTTTATTTGATTTTTATTGTTTATTTACAAAAGTGAAATAAATAGAAGTTTGGTACATATATACATGGTATGTACAATGTGAAGAGAGAGAAATTATTTTGTTTTTGGTTTTATTTTATTTTTCTTATTTTATTTTATTTTATTTTTATAAATATATACAAATTAATAGAAACATATTTTTATTTTTGTTTTATGAAAATAAAATATGTACAAGTAGAAGGAATATAGGCAAGGTTGAATGGCCCTTTCTCTCTCTATTTATTTTATTTGGCGATCAGGCCCATATTGGGCCCTCTCTTGGGTTCAGGTCACTCAATATTTATTCTAAATATTTCCTTCTTTTTCTTTATTTATTTATTCTTTTATTTTTGCACAAATACATGCTAATTATTCATATTTAACACAAGCATGTCTATTTGTAATTTATTGTATTTACAGCTATCTACATGGTGTTTTGCAAAGATAAATAGCTAAAATAAAAGAATAAAGAGTGATGAATGAGTATTCATCACCCCCTATACTTTACTTCTGCTAGTCCCTTAGCAAACACTTATTTGAAAAAGAAGTGAAAAGAGAAAAAAGAAAAAGAAAAAGAAGAAAAAGAAGGTGAATCAATGCTGATTATTAAACTTGTCTTCATTAAATTGAAATATGGAGCTCAGCCAGATCTTTGGATTATTAATTTGTCAGAACCTTATTTGGACTTAGGTTTGAAACTCAATAGCCTCTAAGGTCCACTTAATCTATGGTCAAGACTCCTCAACAATCCAGATCAGAACAATTCTACATACACAAACTCTGATGACCATGAATCTTTTCTTGTACGGTGTAAGTGATGTATAGCTCTCCACCTCAGAAATAGCAAAGTGACAACCCCCCCTTGACAAGGTAACTCTAATGCCCTAGTCTGGCAACTCTTTCCTCGAGGAGCGGGGTATTCCCTTATAAGTTCAAGTTCAACCGGCTCAAGAAGAGGAGGAAGAAGAGAATGGACCATGGCCAGTGTAGCCATGTATCCTAGGGAGCCCAACCAGTGTAGCTAAGTCTCCCTACTGCAAGCTTCATGAGATGGGCATGTATAACATAAGCTTTGCCTTATTGAACTATATACACTCCGGTGTGTATTTCATTTTCTATCAGACCCACCACTTTTTTGGAGTTATTCTTTTCTTTTTGCACTTTTTTTTGATGTGCATATGTACAACATATCTAATGGTGCAGCATATATACATAAGGAGTTTTTCCTCTTGAGCCAGTAGACTATCCCTCTTTTGAAGCATTATTGCAACCCACAACTCCTGTCGTTAGACCTCACGGCTACCAGACCAAGTTGAGACACACTTCCTTCACTATAAGAAGAAGAGAGGTTCCGCATAGGAGTACTACCCTCATATGCTACCCCAAGTCAAAGAAGACTGCCTCCTCACCACCTCATCCGTAGAGAGCTCGGTGCAAAGTGCTGGTCCAAGTAAAGCCATTGTCTGTGAGAGTCATGTGTGTGTTGTTAAGTGTTCTACTTAGGCTCATCAAGATGACATATGATCATAGCCTAGTGGACTCAAAGAATTAAGTCACCATGGACCTGAAAAGTCTCAAACCTAAGCCCTATAAGGTTCCTCTTAGAATTAGGTGGATTAAGATCTTAACCAAGCTCCATTTTTCAATTTAATTCCAGGCTAGTTTAAATTTCAACTATGATTCAGGAAAACTATACAAATATTTACAAAAACGTAATTTTTACAAAATTTTTGAAAATGTGCAAAATTTTTAAAAATGTTTGAAAACATGGATGTATGCATGAATGCAAAGTTTTGCAAAATATTTACACACATTTACAAAGGATTTTTGCAAACTTTTTGTTTTTCAAACATTTTACAAAAATTTTGTATAATATACATAATTTTGATATAAAATATTTACACACTATTTACACAAAAGATTTTTACAAACATTTTTACAAAAATAATGTTTATAAATAGCTATGTATGTGCAATAAAGAATTTATGTACAAGAAAATTTTTTTAATTTTTATGGATTTTAAGGATTTTAGCCATTTTATTTATTAACACACTCACACAAAGTACGAGTTATGGCTAAAGTATATATGGAATATATACGACACCCCCTATACTTAGCTCGAACAATGTCCTCAGAGTGAATCAAGAGCGATGAAGAAGACATAACTCGTGCTTAGTATAGGGAAGTGAAAAGGAAAAGCTATACTACAAAGATGAATGACAGAAAGAGAAATGAAAAGAATTTCAGGGTTTCCCCCTATACTTAGGATCAAGTAATCCTAAGTATAGCAGGCTGTATACAAAGGGAAGTCAGAGTGAAAGAATGTACAGGGTCTACCTCCCCTATACTTAGGGTGAAATATCCCTAAGTATAGGCAGCAAAACAGAGTTAGAAAAGAATCAAAAGGAAATCAAAAGTCTCACACCCCCTAAACTTAGGGTAAAGTACACCCTAAGTATAGCATAATCAAAGATGCAAATGGGGTGTTGGACTGAAGAATAGAGTTATATGGACAACTGGATCTATACAAGTCGGGAGAACAATGATAATCAGGCGTGAGATGCAATAGATGTGAGTCAAGAGACCACATCTCACGCAAAATGAATCGGGGTAACGTCAATGACCAACGTCTCATGATCTAGATATGGTTTGAGCTGTTGCCCATTAACACGAAAGGTAGACTCAGATGACAACTCGGATATGTCGATGCTTCCGTTGTCGTGTACCTTTCGGACCAGATAGGGTCCCTTCCATTTGCTCTGCAACTTCCCTGGAAATAAACGAAGCCTGGCATCAAACAACCATACTCTTTGTCCTGGCTCAAACTACTTGTGGCTGATATGAGAATCATGCCACTCCTTCACCCTCTCCTTATACTGTAGGATGCTCGAAAAGGCTGCATCTCTAAGCTCCTCCAAAGCTGCCAACTCTGCCCTCCTCTGATCTCCTACACTCACTGGATCTAGAAGTATATCTGTGACTGCCCAAAGTGACCTATGTCTCAACTCAACAGGTAAATGGCAGGGCTTGTCATAAACGAGGCGAAAGGGAGATGTACCCAAAGGCGTCTTGAAGGACGTCCAATATGCCCACAAGACCGAGTCCAAAAGCTGTGACCAATCCTTTCGGTCAGGGCGGACGACCTTCTGCAGAATAGTCTTGATCTCCCTTTTCGATACTTCAGCAAGACCATTGGTCTGAGGATGATACAGTGTGGCTACTCGATGGTCAATTCTGAACTCGCTAGCAAGGGCCTTTACCTTGTCATTGACGAAATGAGACCCCTCGTTAGATATCAAAACTCTAGGTACCCCGAACCGTGAAATGATATTCTTCCTCAAAAATCTGCATACGGTCCTAGCATCTGCGGTTCGGGCGGAGATGGCCTCAACCCAATGACTAACATAATCCACGGCCAACAGAATGTACTCGAATCCCTGACTCTTAGGGAATGGACCCATGAAATCGATGTCCCATGCGTCAAAAACCTCACAGAAATGAATGGACTACATCAGCATCATATCACGCTGTCCACAAGTGCCCATCCTCTGACAGTCAGTACACCTCTTCACGAACTCGTCAGAGTCCTTGAAGAGAGTAGGCCATCATAGGCCGGATTGGAGCACTTTCTGTACCGTTCTCCTCCCAGAGTGATGTCTTCCTGACTCAAGCTTGTGGCAGTATGTGAGGACGCTATGGTGCTCCTCCTGAGGAATGCACCGATGCCAGACGCTATCTCCTCCTTCATGATAAAGGACGGGATCCTCCCAATAGTAGAACTTGGCCTTCGCGAGGAAGGTCTCAAGTTGCTGCCTGGGCCAATCTTGTGGAACTTTCTTGGCAACAAGATAGTTCACAATATTAGCGTATCATGGGAGAAAGACGATAGCAAGGATCGCCTCATCTGGGAAGGTCGCTGAAATAGGCTCAATCTGCTCAGAATCCTCAAGATGCTCTAATCGGGAGAGATGATCCGCCACCACATTCTTGACTCTAGGCTTATCCTTAATCTCTATGTGAAACTCCTGGAGTAGAAGGATCCATCTAGTCAATCTGGCTTTGGCATCCTTTTTTGCCATGAGGTACCTGATGGCGTTATGATCTGTATAAATGGTCACCTTAGATCCAATGATGTACGATCTGAACTTATCTAGGATGAACACTACGTCTAGCATCTCCTTCTCAGTGACGGTGTAGTTCTGCTGAGCGACATCCAAAGTCCGGCTAGCGTAGTGTATAGAAAATGGCACTCCATCCCTCCTCTGTCCCAGCACATCCCCTACGACAAAATCGGAGGCATCCGTCATGATCTCGAATGGGAGAGACCAATCAGGCGGCTGGAGGATAGGAGCCTCTACAACTAGACTCTTGAGAGTCTCAAATGACGCTAGACACTTATCATCCACAATGAACTCGGTGTCTTTCGTCAGCAAATCAGTCAACGACCGGGCAATCCTGCTGAAATCATGAATGAATCGTCGGTAGAAACCGGTGTGCCCCAGAAAAGACCGTAACTGTCGCAAGTTGGATGGTGGACTAAGTTTCCTAATGATATCCACCTTGGCCAGATCAACCTCCATGCCCCTGTTGGAGATGATATGGCCAAGCATCGTCCCTTGAGTCACCATGAAGTGACTTTTCTCCCATGAAAGCACAAGATGGAACTCAATGCATCGCTGAAGGACGCAATCTAGGCAGTCAAGACAAGCATCAAACCCGTCGTCATAGACCGAAAAGTCGTCCATGAAGATCTCCAAGCCCTCACCCACCATGTCCGAAAAGATGGACAACATGCACCTCTGGAATGTCGCCGGGACGTTACATAGACCAAAGGGCATCCGTCTGAAAGCATATGTCCCAAAGGGACAGGTGAATGTAGTCTCGTCCTGGTCTTCGGGTGCAATGGCCACCTGATTGTATCCGGAGTACCCGTCCAAAAAGCAGTAGTGACTCTTCTCGGCTAGCCTCTCTATAATCTGATCAATAAAAGGCAGCGGGAAATGATCCTTCTTGGCAGCATGATTCAATCGTCTGTAGTCCACACAGACCCTCTAAGAAGTGGGTACCTGGGTAGCGATCTCCTCTCCAGACTCACTAACAACTGTGGTGATGCCCGTCTTCTTGGGCACCACAAGCAATGGACTGATCCACTTGGGGTCTGAGATGGGGTAGATAAAATCGACGCTCTACCATTTCGAGATCTCCTTCATGACAACCTCTCGAAGATTCGGGTTCAGCCGCCGCTGGAACTCACGCGACGGCTTCGCATCCTCCTCGAGATAGATATGGTGGGAGCACAGGGCCGGACTTATCCCCTGGAGATCGGCTACGCTCCATCCTATCTCCTTGCGGTTCTTTTCAAGAACCTCCATCAGACGGAATTCTTGCTCCCCAGTCAAATCCGCTGAGATAATGACTGGGTACTGATGAATCCACATTTCATCATCTTTATTCTATCATTTTGGCCTAAAAAATCCTAGCAAATGCGTGTAAATACCCTTAATTCCCGCATCTTAGCATTCATGCATGTGCATGCAAATAGTGTATAAAATACTGTATTTAAAGCCAAAATTATAGAATAAATAAAATACAAGAAAAAGAATAAAATATTGTAAATATTTTATGACCCGAAACCCCGAGACCTAGGCATCTTGATGAATAGGTCGACCAGGAATAAAGTAGGGGGAGATAAGGGCCAGAATACCAATAAAAATACCCTTTATTTTCCTTCATTCTTTATTCATTCTGGGACCTATTTTTGGCTCCACTTTTTACACCTCAAATAAAGAAACTTTGTACATGAAAGTTGTAGATAATTAAATAAAGAAAAATATAAAATTGATTTCATTCAAAAATAATGTACAGATAAAAAGTTATGGTCTGAACAAAAGTCCAGAATCCCAACTTCCCAGACCTGTATCTCACAAATGAAAACTCCAAATGCATCAAACTCACCTTTAATTGTATATAGTTTAAAATAAGCTATTTTATGGTGGTGGTTTCGCATTTGGCGGAGCTACGGTTTGAAAGTTGAGCTTTGGACCCCTCTTGTATACCTGTACAGATTAAAATATTCATTTTATTATTTATTATTCATTATTTTTATAATTTTATATTTTTATAATTTTATAAATATTATTTATAATTCATTTGTATATTAAAATCAGAATAAAAATACAAAAGAAATACAAAATTAAATACTTGTATATAACTTAAATAGGTAAAATACATGTACATATACCTATACAATCTATACTTTTATTTTATTAAGTGTATAAAATACATCACAAAAATAAAATAAAAATATATTTAAGTATATAAAAATATTCTAATAATTTATAAAATAATAAACAAAAATTAATAAATTAAATTCACAAAATAAAAATAAAATAATAAAATATATAGATAATATACCTATAAAGGCTATAAAAGGTAACTTATAAAATTATACCTCATAAAAAATAATTAAAAATCATAATAAAATACCTTATAAAATTTTAATCATTTTTTATTAAATAACCTAAAAATAATAAAATCATATACTATTTTAAAATGATTTAACAATGTATTTTTCCAGGCTTTTTCCTGGTTGGTCCACGTGGACCAACCAGGTGGGCTGGAGAGTTGACCTCGGGTCAACTCTCTTACTCCAGCCTGCTCCTTGTCAGACCTGCATTTTTGACCATTTTCAACTTTTTTTCGAGGCGTACCCTTTCACCCTTTCGTGTCACTCCCTTCTTGACTTTTCATCCACATCAATCGAGGATACACGCCCAAGGTCTATCTTGGGGCGTGGATCAACGATTCTCCCGTTGCGCCTCGTTCTTTCCACCCGTTCGACCACCCATTCAAAATACCCCCACTCCTTCCATTGATCTTTGAACCGGCTCTGAGAGCTTCAGACCTCCAGGAGTGGGTATAGGGAGAGCTCCGGTGACAGGGGAGATCCCCACACCCCCGTTGAGGTGCGGCGAGGCTTGAAGGCCGCGTTCCAGCCACCTCCAGCCACCTTGGCCGAGAGGTCCCAACTCGCCTTCCTAGGCTCGAGATTCACGTTTTTCTTCATTTTTTGCTTGTTTTTATTACTTATAGTCGTAGGATCCCTTAGCTACCATCCAGTTCGATCATTGCGTCGTCGTTCACCCCCGCAATCACCTTGCCGGAGTTGCTCCGGTGAGCCTCTCCCCTGCTGCTATCCGCTTCTTCCACTTCCTAGGTGAGGCGAGGCACTTTGCCCTCGCATCCCTTAACATTTCCCTGTAGGTTTTGAAGCAGCTAAGGTACCTGGGGCGATTTTGAGAGTTCGCTGGAGTGCCTGGAGGCGCTTTGCTCCTCCAGCTTCGCCGGTGCGCTCTAGCATCTCCCGTCCCTATTTGAAGCCCCACATAGAAGACCCTTCCAGGAAGAGCCCAGGCCTTTTTGCGGTTCGAAGGAGTGCCAGAGGAGGGAGGCAGAGGTCGGGGAAGCTCGCCCAGCCGCTGGTGCTTCCCTGTTCTTCGTCGTCCTCTCCCAGCCATCCGATTAGGCCAGCTCCTCCAGGCGTCCAGCTGCCGCTAGATCAGCCCGCATTGCAACCGTTGATCTCCTCACGAGATCTAATCTCAGGCGTCTGATTTGAAGGGCCATCGCGCTTCGTGAGCTCGACACGTGGCCTAAGTGGCCTCATTTCAGCCGTGCGATCCGTCCCTTGACTGGGTATTTTGCAAGTTCAACCCAGCATTTTTTGTATTTTATATTAGATCCGTAATCTTTCATCTACCATGTTATAATTTTGTAACATTTACGAAAAGATCCCTAGTTTTTCTAATATTACATATAGGTCCCTGCTAGGTCACGTGCGTTGCGCACGTGACGGTGATTTTGCATAAGGGCCTCGAGATCTTTTTCGTATTTGTATTCAGTCTAAAAACTTTTAATTACAGATATAAACTTTTTGGAAATTTTGCAATCTTTCCCAGGACTTTTCGATAATTGCATTGGTGCCCCTGCCAGGTGCGCGTGCGACGCACGTGGGTCTGGTGCTTTTGCAAGGGCACCCTTGCGGGTCTTGGATTTTATATTTGGCCCATTAAGTTTTATATTCAGTATTATATTTTGCATGAAATTTGCACTGTGGCCCTTGGATGTTCTGCTATTTACATATATACCCCTGCCAGTGTGATTTATGTTTTTGTTGTCTCCATTTATTGCATGCATTTCTAAAACCCCAAAAATTCCACAAAAATCATTATAAGTTCCTGTTGCATAGTAGTTTAACATCATATTTTTGTATTCCTTTCTATTGCATTTTAATATTTATTAAAAATCAAAAACATGTATTTTTGCTATTATTTGCATTAGAAAATACCAAAAAAATATCAAAATCCTGGAAAAAATCCAAAAAATCACCTCAGGTCTATTTTATTGTCTTTTAACTCCTCCAAAAATCATTAAAATTTTCAAAACAAAAATCTTAAAAATTAGAAAACCCCTAAAAACTTCATAAAAATCTAAAAAATCCTAGAAAAATCATAAAAACGCAACTTAGCTTCTGTAGTTACCTTATTTTATTTCCTTTATTTTAAAATTGATTTGAGGAATTTTGGGTACTGTTTAGTATTTTTCATACTCATTTTAATTTTGGTCAGTAGGTTAGTTCACTATTTTCTTATATTTTAATTTTTAAAAATACCAAAAATATTCTGAAAAATCCCCAAAAAATCACAAAAGCAGTAGAAAAATATAAAAAGATCAAAAATATTTTATTTTCTGATTTTTGAGCATTTTTCCTTATTTTTATAAATCCCCCATCTTGTCTTTTCTTATATTGTATATATACTTAATTATTGAAAAAGAAAATATAAAAAATATAAAATATAAGAAGAAAATATGAAATCAGAAAATTAAAAATCAAAATATAAAAATATGAATTAAAAATTAAATAAAAAAATTAAAAATTAAAAACCCTCAAAACATTTGCATTTTTGTAGACACATTGATCACAATTTTGGCACTTAGCTTGATCTATCATGCTTGCTTCCTGTATTGGACACTCTACATACTTGCCCTATACACATTTCTTGTAGAGTTAAAATAAATTTGACTCCACATTTATTTCTCATTGTTTGATTTATATTATCGTGGGTTCATTGTTGACATTAGTTGGGATTTCTGCATGGTCGACGCATCGACTGAGTTCCCGCCTTGTGTGGAACTTAAGACCACCGGTCTCCCGCTGAATCAGATACATCTCATGCTCATTGATGAATCCACCTTTCATCATCTTTATTCTATCATTTTGGCACTAAAAACCCTAGCAAATGCCTGTAAATACCCTTAAATAGAGCATCTTAGCATTCATGCATGTGCATCATATTAGTGTATAAAATACTGTAATTAAGGCCAAAATTATAGAATAAATAAAGAAAAGAAAAAAGAATAAAATATCGTAAATATTTTATGACTCAAAACCCCCGAGACCTAGGCATCTTGATGAATAGGTCGACAAGGAATAAAGTAGGGGGAGATAAGGTCAGAAACACAGTACAAATACTTATACATTCTATTCATTCTTTATTCATTTTGGGACCTATTTTTGGTTCCACTTTTTATTCATCAAATAAAGAAACTTTGTACATGAAAGTTGTAGATAATTTAATAAAGAAAAATACAAAATTGATTTCACAAAAAAATAATATCCAGATAAAAAGTTATGGTCTGAATAATAATCCAAAATCCCAACTTCCCAGACCCGTATCTCACAACCGACAACTCCAAATGCAGTGTACTCACTTTAATTGTATATAGAATAAAATAATCTATCTAATGGCGGTGGTTTCGCGTTTGGCGGAGCTACGGTTTGAAAGTTGAGTTTTGGACTCCTATTGTATACTTGTACATATTAAAATAATTCAATTTATTCTTTATTTCATTATTTTTGTATTTTTATATTTTTATAATTATGTAAATATTACTTATAATAATAATGTACATTAAAAAAGAAAAAAACCTAAATAAAAACAAAAATAAAATACTTAAAAATAAAATACATAGATACATTACCTGTACATATACCTATACAAAACATATTTGTATTTTATTAATTATACAAAGAACATCAATAAATTAAAATAAAAATATAATTATATGTATAAAAGTATATTATAATTATATAAATTAATAAACATAATTAATAATATTAAAAATACCTAAATAAAAATAGAATACTTAAATATATAGATATATATACTATAAAGGGCATAAATGCAAACTTGTAAAAATACGTCTCATAAAAATAAATAAAAATCACCATAAATTAATTCATAAAATAATAAACATTTTTTATTTTATAATTAAAAATCAATAAAATCGTTTGCTATTTTTAATAAATTTTAGAAACCTTTTTTTTCAAGGATTTTCCTGGTTGGTCCACGTGGACCAACCAGGTGGAAGTTGACCTGCTGGTCAACTCCTTGGTTTTTGCTCCTGGGCTGTGTCAGAAGTGGATTTTTGTCCGCTTTAGCGGACTTTTCGAGGATGGTCCTTGCATCTTTTGATGTCGGTGTCTTCATGACTTTTGCTCCTCGTCCACCGCCCTTACATGCCCATGTGTTAGATATGCATTTGGATGCATGTGCCACCTCTGGCACCTCGATCAAGGGAGCCCTCCGTCAACCCCTTAAAACCGACCTCTGATCTCTTTTTGAAATTTTGAACCGCGATATACCGAGTTTTCTTCCACCCTAGGATCGAGTTGGAAGCCTGTTGGTGACAGCATCGGGTTTCCGCCGCCCAAGCGGAGGAAGAGCACCATTTCAGGCGCGTGTTCCAACCTCCGGCGACCGCCGTCGAGGTACCCCATTCCCTCGCCTGACCTGGGCTCGAGGCTGTGTATTATCTTCGTTTTTCGCTGTCAGTTCACTCCTCGCATTTCCATCTTCATTTCCCCCCATTTTATTCAGTCCATCCGCTCGTCGGTTCGCTTAATCGACGTTCGGCCGGAGCCACTCCGGCCAACTCCGTCTTCGCCCAAGCACTCGGCATCCATCTTGTTTTCGCCATCCCGCGGGGTCGGGGCACTTTACCCCTGACCCTCTCACTTCTTCCTGCAGGTTTGATCATCAAAGAGGCACGCCTGGAGGCGATTTTGAAGGCCGCCGTACCACCTGGAGCGCTCTACCTCCTTCGACGTCGTGGAGTTGATCCTGGGGGTGTCGGCCTATTTTGACGCCACCAGGAGGTAGCTGGGACCAGCAGGAGCATAATCAGCCCCTCGGCCGTGGGATTGGAGGACGGAGGTGAGCCCAGCACCTCCACGAAGCTCGGCACAGGCCGAGTTCCTCACCAGTTCGTCCAGTCGAGTCCCTGGCCGTAGGATCAAGAACACCCGGCCGGGTGTACAGCTACCGTCAGATTCGAAGCCCGGCCAGCCGTTGATCGCCCTCCAGCCGGTCTAATCGAGATTGTCCGAGCCCAAGGGGTATCGGCTGATCTGGGCACGACACGTGTCTAAGTGAGCGCGCATCCACCGTCCATCAGCGCACCTGCTTTGGGTATTTTGTTCTTTAACCCATAGCGTTTTTTTGTAATTCCTATTTAACGCTGAAACTTTCATGTGAATTATCATAGTTTTGTAACTTTTGCGTGAACCACCCCCCCTGATTTTGTGGTACTACATAGAGGTCCCCGCCAGGTCACGTGCGTGGCGCGCGTGACCTGGCTATTTTTGCCAAGACCTCCCGGGACATTTGCATATTTAGTTTTAATACTAAAACTTCTGCCTGCAGTTCAATTAGTTTTGGAAGTTTTGCATAGAAGCCTCATTGTTTGTGAGTATTGCAAATAAGTCCTCCCCAAGCGCGTGCTTAGCACGTACGTGGGTGGCCTTTTTGCAATCATTCCCTCGTGCTTTTATGATTTTATATGTAGTCCAGTAACTTGTTTGATTAAGTATAAATTTTGCTGAACATTGCGTGTAGGCCCTCGGATTTTCTGATAATTACGTAAATACCCCTGCCAGGCCTTCCATTTTGGTATGCTTAACATATTTATTTAAGGCATCATTTGAACCCCAAAATTTCTCAAATTTTGGACTTAAGCTCCTGGACACGTGTACTTTCACGCTATCTTTTAGTTTTTGATTTTATTTTATTTTTATATTTATTAAAAATCAAAAACATGCTTTTTGTTTACTGTTTAGCTTAGAAAATGCCAAAAAAATATTAAAACCCCTCCAAAAATTCTAAAAAAAGTACTTAGTGTCTATTTTATCCTATTTTAGTGTCAGTCCAAAAATCATTAAAAATCTCAAAAGAAAAACACTAAAAATTTAAAAACACTCTAAAACTTCAAAAAAATATATAAAATCAAGGAAAACTCTAAAAAATACAAACTCGGGTTCTGTTTGTTCCTCATTTTGTTCTTTTGATTTGAAAATTATTTTGAAAAATTTTGAGTACTGGTTGCTATTTTTAAATCCCAATTTATTCACAACCAGCAATTGTTTCACTGTTTTGACTTATTGCAGTGACTAAAAATACCAAAAACACCTTGAAAAATCCCCAAAAATCACAAAAACAGTAAAAATCCCAAAAATATTAAAAACATTTTATTTCTGAATTTTTGGTTATTTTTGCACATTTTTATAAATATTCTGGCTTGCCTTTCATTAAATTGTTTTTGATTTCCAATATTCAAAAAGAAAAAAATATTATATATAAAATATAAAATTATAAAAATCAGAAAATTAAAAATCAAAATACAAAATTAAAAGTTAAATAAAAAAATAAAAAAATTAAAAATTAAAAAACCCACAAAAATTGTATTTGCTTGCTTGCTTAGTGTAGACACATCACACACATACTTGTGCACACTTGTTTGAACTACCCTGCTTGCTCCCTGTGTTCGAACTCTCTGCATACTTGTCACTATACACCATTTGTGCAGAGTTAAAAATAAATTTTAACTCCACATTAGTTCTAATTTATTGATCTTCATTGTGGGTTAATTGTTGACTTTAATCGAGATTTGTGTGGTTGACACTTCGACTGAGTTCACGCTTTGTGTTGAACTTAAGACCACCAAATTTCAGTAAAATCAAATGGCGCCGTTGCCGGGGAGCAACAGCGAGTAGTTGACATTTTGCTTGTGTTGATTGTCTACCATAGCTTTAGTTTCTATCTCTTGCATTTGTGATATTGATTGATTGAGCTATCTGACCATTTCTTTTCTTGTCTTCTTGCGAGGGACCGCGGAGCAAGGCGAATTGCTTAGGTGACCCGGAGCAACCTTGGGAAGCGGAGCCGGCCTTTCTTTAGCCAGGCCGGCAGGAGAGAGCAAGAGGAGTGAGAGAGAGTGATTAGTCCAGCTTTTCTTTTATTTTTGTGAGAGAGTGATTTATTGAATTGTAATAATACAGGTACATTGGACACTTGGACACTTAGACTACCGGGCCTAATTTCCGGGTGTTTGTTCACCCGGGGGCTCACCGCGAATTTTATCGCGTTTTCATCGCTGTCATTTTCCAGTTTTGTTTTCCTTTTTCCTTTCTTTTGTGGATTGAGCTCTTAGATTAGGTCCTGCTTGATTCGATTAGCCTAGGTCCAAACACCCTAATAACTCTTGCATGTACCTATAGTTCGTATTTGGACTTAGATTAATTAAGTAGTTGATCATTGGCTCTCGATCCGCACGCCGCGAGCTCACTCCACACAAGCGCTTTCTCCTAACTCAAATGTGTTGAGCAGAGGAGGAGTGAGCCTAGACCGGACATTAGGATTGGGAGTTGACGGTTAACTCGTGGTTCTTCACGATAGCAGTTGCCTGTTCTAGGACGACTTCCGCTTTGCATATCGCCATGTAGTTTAGGTTTATAAATTCTGCTTTGCATCCCGCATGGAGAGAGCTGGGATTCGCTGTAAGTCTTCTTACTTTGCATGCATCATTTAGGCACAAAGGTGAGATTTCCACCTTGGTGTCGACTTGCACGGCTTTTCCGACTCTATTCTCCCTCTGTTTTTGGACCAAAGTAGGATCAAGAAAATACAAAAACCGTTAGGCGCTTGTTTGAATCTGCTCAAAAGAAGCGATAACACCAAAAAAATTAAAAAAGGGACTGCTAAGAAAACTTGACCAAAAATAAAATCGGTAATTGGATTCATTGCTTGGGGAGAGTAACACCCTCACTTGTATTCAGGTTGCATGGGAAGGTCTCCTTCCAAGTGAAGTGAGCGCTTCGTAAGGATTAGAGCCAAAAACCCAACTTGTGGCTGCCTTGTGTATCGCCTGGATTTCCGAAGTATTGGCGCTACTATCGTACGTAGTCGAGTAGGACTTGGTCGCCATTGGTGACTCACTATTGTGTGAGCGCCGACCTTGTCTGAAGTACCGAGCTTAGGCCACGCCTTCACGGGTGTGTCTGTCTCACCGGCTGCGTCTGAGTAGGATCTTGCACGCTCATGGGTGATTCCGTTGCGAGCGAGGTCCGAAGTATCGGTTTCGCCTATCGGCTTCCTCCCTCTATTTCTTTGGCTGAGTAGGGATCCAGAAAGGGTTACAAGGACCTCAAAGAGCGCAAGTTACAGGTTACACAGGAGGAGGACAAGTACGGGGACACTTTCCCGGCAGTACTCTCTCTCCTTTAGGCGTAGCGCTCTAAGGACTCGTGATAAGATAAATACCTGAAAACAAGTTAAAACTGGCAAGATAAAAGCCGAACCTTCACGGCTTCACGTGTTGAGTTGGTGAACTCACCCTTGCCTTGTGTTTGATTGCTAGATTTGTTTAGGTCAAGATCAAAAACACCGCACAATTGTGCGCAAATTTTGTTGCATTTCATATCATCTTCTTCTTCTCTTGCATTTTCCCTGCTCTTCCCGAATAATCAAGATGATGGGACGGAGGTCTCTTAGGCCGACCTTGTCGGCACCGCTATCCAGCACTCCTCCTCATTCATCTAGGAATACCTCGGAGAGTCCGCTCTCCGAGCCCGAGTTCACATCCACCCTGTTCCCCCTCGACCACCCTTCCCATTCTCCTTCTCTCAGTCCAATTGTTTCAGAATTCAGTGCATCACAGAGTTCGGCTCATTCGACAGCACCTGAGATGGCCTCTTTTGCTTTTTTCAGAAAATCCAGCAATGGCAGACAGAGGCGAGCACCCAGATGACCACGATCACCCTCCATTCATAATCGATCAAGTGGCCATCAACAACTCCTTGTTAGCATCCCTGGAGACCATGCAGAGACAGATCCGGGACCAGGGAACATTCATGGGTGATCTGATGAGAGAAATAGCGCAGATGAGAGAGAACCGACCTGGGGGCGGTGGCGGTGGAGGAGGAGGAGGACCCGATGCAGGAGGAGGCGATCCAGATGCTGAGCGACCGCCGCAGACCATCATGAGGGAATTGCACAACCCAACTGCATCCCTCACTCACCGGTGGATCAGACTCCCGCCAATCCACGGAGATTTCGAGCTTCGGCCCCACACGATCCAGCTTCTACCCAAGTTTCACGGGTTGCCGACCGAAGAGCCGCACCTCCACCTCCAAGAGTTTGAAATGATTTGCAGCACTATCCATGATCGGTTAATGACCGAGGACACCATCAAGATGATCGCCTTTCCGTTCTCTTTGGTTGATAGAGTCGCACATTGGCTCAAACACCTTGGGCGATTCGTCGATACATGGGCAGATCTCCGGACCGCGTATCTGAAGAAGTACTACCCTCTCGGCCGGACCAACGCAGCTCGAGCCATGATCAGCAACTTCTTTATGATCCCAAACGAACAATTCCATGAAGCCTGGGATCTCGATTCAGAGAGCTCATCGACCGGTGTCCACATCACGACATATCCAAGCCCAACTTGGTGCAGAGTTTCTTCTGTGGGCTGACACCGGAGCTGCAGGGGCTAGTAAACGCCTCTTGTGGTGGGTCTTATTTCTCCAAGGGAGAAGACGATTTCTGGGCCATCTACGAAGGCATGGCAGAAAACTCTACTGTGATGACCCAGGCCCGAGTCTATACACAGTAGAAGCCCCCGCAAGGAGCGGGATCATTTCAGAGGATCGCCCGCATCGATGCCGGTCCCAACACAACGTCGGTAGCCGCAGCCCAAGCCGAATCAGCCGCAGCCGACATGGGCATTATTAGTGAGAAGTTGGACCGCATGGAGATCCTCGAGAAGAAGCAGAACCAAGGTCTTGCTCAGATGGACCTTCTCACCAAAATCATGAGTGACCTGAAAACTCAAATCCTATGCATTCAGGAGGCACAAGCTCATTCCCAGCAACCTCCCAGGTCACAGGCTGACTCCAGTAGTAGCAGCTCCAACCAACCCTCTACCTCATACCGACAGGTGAATCATATCCAGGCAGAGCCGGTTCCACTGCTACAGTATCATCCAGAGCAACCGCCGTCTCAAGAGACTCAGATGGTGGTCTATCAGCCAGAGCAGCCACTGGCAGTTCTTCCTCCACCCTCCTTCGAGCAGGAACCATTGATGGAAGTCAATGGGATTTGGTACGACCGATACCCTCAGCCCGGGATTCGTCGGGATCACCCCGGATTCCGTTGGGGCAATGGTGGATCCTCTTCCCAGCAGCAAAACCCTGCCCAAGGACACCAGAACAGCCAGCCACAGCAGCATAACCAGCAGCCCCAATATGCCCAGCCGTAGCAATATCACAGTGGTCCTCATCCCGCCTATCAGGGACAGTCGTGGAGGCAGCGCCAGCCGCCTCAGCAGTCTTATCCCCAGCCTCCCCCCCAATATCAGCAGCCACACCAGCAGCAGCATCCCCATTTCTAGCAAGGACAGACATCCGGTTCTCAGGGTCCCACCTTTGAGAACCCAGCCCTTGATGATCTTGCCCGCTTGCTATCTGAACAGCGAGCATCTTTCAGGCAAGAAATGGATGAATTCCGGCAGGAAATGCGGGATATCATCAAAGGCAAGGCCGCCATACCCGCTCAGATCGAACCTAACCCTAATAACCTAAAAAGAAAATCTGAGCAGGTAGAATATGCATAGGATACCTCTCCTAGTGACTATTTGAGTGACATGTCTTATTCCTATTATGATGCTGATTTTGTTACTACTAGGAGCGGTAGGATGCCAGCCGGCGGCGCCTCTTCTGAGCGACAGCCAGATGCAGGATCAGGAGCGCCAGAGGAGCAGAGGAGCGGTGCTGATGCCGCCCATGATGATGTTGAAGACGGTGGTGCTGAAGCCACCAATGATGGAGAGCCAGACGACGGTGCTGATGCCGTCGAGAGATCAGATGCAGACGGTGGTGCTGATGCCACCGTTTTGGATGCTGAACCAGAGTGCGGTGCTGATGCCGCGAAGACATGTGCTAGTGGTGGTGCTGAGGCCATCACATCTACTTTTGTTGAGCCACCATTTGTGATGTTGCCACATTTTGTACCTAGAGACTGTGGGAACAAAAACAAAAACAAAAATATGAATAAAGGAAAGGTTTCTGTTCAAATTACGGATCCATATGTGATGAATGATGATGATTGTATGGGTTCCCCTTCTTCACAGGCACAGGGACCGATTCCTAGTCCTCCATCTGAGGAGGCCCCTACCATCCCCTTCCCTGAGGCACTCCGCCGAGCGAAGGGGAATAAAAAAGAAAATCCAAAAAAGAGCCAACAGGTAGAGTTCGGCAACGAAATGATTGACAGATTTCACATTCAGCTACCTCTACGAGAAGCATTTGAGCATATCCCCTTCTTCAAGAAGAATTTAAAAGAGACAACTACTGTCCGAAGGAAGAAGAGGTACAGAGATCAAATCCATATGCTCACTCACGACACTTGCTGCGCCATTCAGAACACATTGCCAGCCAAGCGACCCGATACAGGAGCTTCCTATGTCAGATGCGAGATCCAGGAGCAGCGGTTCGATCGTACTCTATTAGACAGTGGGTCTTCGATCAACCTCCTTCCGGCAGCCTTACTCAAGCAGTTCGAGTTTGGCCCTCTTCTTCGAAGCAGAACGGTCCTTCAGTTTGCTGATAGGTCGATTAAGAGGCCAAAGGGGTTGTTGAAGGACGTGGTCGTTACCATTCAGGGCCTGAAATTCCCCGTGAACTTTGTTGTATTGGACATGGAGATCCCTGAGTCGGTAATCGATGCCCCCATCATACTTGGACGCCCATTCTTGGCCACTGCCAAGGCTGTATCCGACCATGACAGTGGGACGGTATGTTTTCGCGTAGAGGGCGAAAGCATACAAATAGATACGATCGACCAGACCAGAGCTAGAGAGTTGGCGTGCTCAGAACAATCCAGCGAAGCCGAGCAGATGACAGAGGAGGAGCTAGACATCCACCAGGTTTGTGATTTTGAAATGATTGATGATGAATCCAACTGGAAAGATCCCGTAGCACCGACCCTCGCCTTGCCTACAGATTCACTATATCTCAAGCTCATGGCAGTCGAGAGCCGGGAGAGCACATCCCTGGATGAGGATATATCTGAAGCTGACAGTGTTACTATGAGCGGTGCTGAGGAATTTCAATCATGTTCATCCTCTTCAGATCCCTCGGATTCAGACATTGACTGGGATGACTTTGATGATTATTTGCCTTGTCTGATTCCTTCTGAGCCAACAGCCGTGACAGAGTGCGAGCTAGTGCAGTTTATTGATGATTCAGCAGGCCGCCCTTCGTCAGAAATTCATGCAGAGCGAGAGTTCTCCCATGCGGACCTGGTAGCATTTACACAGACATATCAGAAGCCAGATCTGCCACCTCCCAGTTGTCCAGAACGGAAACCTCTGCCGCAGTCGATGACATACAGATTCCTTGCGGGTGAGCCAGAAATGTACCCAGTCATTATCTCAGCAGATTTGACTGGAGAACAAGAATCTCGTCTGATGGAGGTTCTTGAAAGAAACTGCAAGGCAATCAGTTAGAGTATAGCTGATCTCCAGGGGCTGAGCGCAAATCTTTGCTCCCACCACATTTATCTTGAGGATAACGCTAAGCCGTCGTGTGAGTTCCAACGACGGCTGAACCCGAATCTTCGAGACGTAGTCATGAAAGAAATTTCAAGGTGGTGGAGCGCCGATTTCATCTATCCCATCTCCGACTCCAAATGGATAAGTCCGCTACATGTGGTACCCAAGAAGACGGGTATCACTACAGTTGTCAACGAGTCGGGAGAGGAGATCGCTACCAGAGTACCAACTTCTTGGAGGGTCTGTGTGGACTACAGACGATTAAATGAGGCCACCAAGAAGGATCACTTCCCGCTATCATTCATTGATCAGATTATCAAGCGGCTAGCCGGGAAGAGTCATTATTATTTTCTTGATGGGTACTCTGGATACAATCAAGTGGCCATTGCGCCCGAAGACCAGGAGAAAACGACATTCACCTGTCCGTTTGGGACTTATGCTTTCAGACGGATGCCCTTTGGTCTATGTAACGCTCCGGCGACATTCCAAAGGTGCATGTTGTCCATATTCTCGGACATGGTGGGTGACTGTTTAGAGGTCTTCATGGATGACTTCTCGGTCTATGGTGACGGGTTCGACGCTTGTCTTGACTGCCTAGACCGTATGCTCAAGCACTACATTGAGGTCAATCTTGTCCTATCCTGGGAGAAGAGTCATTTCATGATGACTCAGGGGACGGTCCTTGGTCATATCGTCTCCAACAGGGGCATGGAGGTCGACCCGGCTAAAGTGGACATCATCAGAAAACTCAATCCGCCGTCCAATTTGCGTCAGTTACGGTCTTTTCTGGGGCATGTCGGTTTCTACCGACGGTTCATTCAGGACTTCAGTCAAATTGCCCGACCGCTTACTGACTTTCTGACAAAAGACACCGAGTTTATTGTCAATGATAAGTGTCTTGAATCTTTTGTGACTCTAAAAAACATGGTAATTTCAGCTCCTGTCCTACAGCCACCTGATTGGTCTCTCCCATTCGAGATCATGACGTATGCTTCCGATTTTGCCGTTGGGGTTGTGCTCGAACAGAGGAGGGATGGTTTACCTTTTGCCATTCACTACGCCAGCCAGACTTTGGATTCCGCGCAACGGAATTACACTGTGACTGAGAAAGAAATGCTGGCCGTAGTCTTCGCTCTTGATAAGTATCGATCATATATTCTCGGATCTAGAGTAACCATCTACACTGATCACACCGCCATCCGGTACCTAATGTCTAAGAAGGATGCCAAAGCACGTCTCACCAGATGGATCCTTCTACTCCAGGAATTTGATATTGAGATTAAGGATAAGCCTGGAGTCAAGAATGTGGTGGCAGATCATCTCTTCAGATTGGAGAATCTTGAGGAATCTGAGCCCAGCGCACCTATCACAGAGACATTCCCAGATGAGGCGATCTTGGCTGTCACCTCACTCCCGTGGTATGCTGACATTGTGAACTATCTTGTAGCCAAGACGGTTCCACAAGGTTGGCCCAGGCAGAAACTTGAGACCTTCCTGGCGAAGGCCAAGTTTTACCATTGGAAGGATCCCGTCCTTTATCATGAAGGAGGGGACAGTATCTGGAGGAGGTGCATTCCTCAAGAAGAGCATCATAGCGTCCTCACATACTGCCACAAGCTTGAGGCAGGAGGACATCATTCTGGAAAAAGGACAGCACAGAAGGTGCTTCAATCCGGCCTATGGTGGCCTACTCTCTTCAAGGATTCTGATGAGTTCGTGAAGAGATGTACTGACTGTCAGAAAATGGGAACCTGCGGACAAAGAGACATGATTCCCATGCAACCCATTCACTTCTGTGAGGTTTTTGATGCATGAGGGATTGATTTCATGGGCCCATTTCCTAAGAGTCAGGGATTCGAGCATATCCTGCTCGCTGTGGATTATGTCAGCCGATGGGTTGAGGCCATCCCCGCCCGAGCCGCAGATGCTAAAACCGTTTGCAAATTTTTGAGGAAAAATATCATTTCACAGTTCGGGGTACCTAGAGTCTTGATTTCAGACGGGGGGTCTCATTTCATCAATGACAAAGTCAGGGCCCTTGCAGACGAGTTTGGCATTGACCATCGGGTTGCCACTCCTTATCACCCTCAGACTAATGGTCTTGCCGAAGTATCGAATCGGGAGATAAAGACTATCTTGCAGAAAGTTGTCCGCCCAGACCGAAAGGATTGGTCACAGCTTTTGGACTCGGTCTTATGGGCTTATCGGACTTCTTTCAAGAATCCATTGGGGACGTCTCCCTTTTGTCTCGTCTATGGCAAGCCGTGCCATTTGCTAGTGGAGATCAAGCACAAATCTTTTTGGGCATTCACTGAGTTGCTGTTAGATCCAGAGAGTATAGGAGACCAGAGAAGAGCAGAATTGGCAGCCCTGGAAGAACTGAGAGATACAGCCTTTTCGAACAGCCTACAGTACAAAGAGAAAGTGAAGACATGGCACGATTCGCATATCAGCCATAAGCAGTTTGAGCCAGATCAGAGAGTATGGTTGTTTGATTCCAGGCTGAAATTATTCCTAGGAAAGTTGCAGAGCAAGTGGAAAGGTCCGTATGTGGTCAGGAAGGTACATGACAATGGCAGCATCGATATATCCGAACCGTCATCTGCCTCTACCTTCCGTGTCAATGGTCAACGCCTGAAACTATATCTTGATCATGATCCACCGACCATTGGCGTTGCCCCCATTCTTCTGGTATGAGATGTGTCCTTTGATTCTGATCATCTGCATCTCATACATGGTGATCAACTCTATCCTCCGATGTACAGATCCATCTGTTCATATCACTCGGTCGTCTGTTGATTTATTTTCTTCTTTTCTTCTTTTCTTCTTTTCCTTTTCTATCTTCTTTATCTATCAAAAAGGTGCCGCCCTTGTAGACAGTTTTCCATACTTAGGACGTACTTTGTCCTAAGTATAGGGGGGTTGGCACCCCGAGTTTCTTTCATTTTCATTTCGATCCTCTCCATTGTCTCCTCTTCTTGTCTATACTTAGGGATATCTTACCCTAAGTATAGGGGGAGACAATCTGAGTACGATCTATTCATTCCCACCCTTGACCCTCCCTGCGTTGTGTACAGTCTGCTATACTTAGGATTATTTGATCCTAAGTATAGGGGGGGCGGTCAACTTCTCATTCATTGATTCATTCATTTATTTCTTTAGTCTTTAGACTTGTTTATACTTAGTCCGAGTTATGTCTTCTCTTTTTTCTCCGATCTATGAGGACATAGCTCAAGCTAAGTATAGGGGGGTCATATATACAACGTATATACTTTAGCCATAACTCGTACTTTCGTATTTTCCTAATAAATATGGCTAATAATTCTTTAAAATTCATTAAAAATCTTTAATAAAAAGGTGTTTTATTCCTCAAATTCTTTTTGTATTTACTGATTAATAAATCAGGTGAAAATGTTTTTTGCAAAATGTTTGAAAAATAGTTTGAAAATCTTTGTGTACATCTATTGAAAACTATTTTGAAAATGTTTTGTTACATGTTTTCAACCTGTGTAAAATGTGTGGATTGTAAAATTTCTTTGTGTGAAATAAAATTTTTGAAAAATAATTTGCAATTAGTTTGAAAAATGGTTGCAAAAATATTTGAAAAACCTATATATACTGTTTTGAAAGCCTTTGCAAAATGATTTTCAAATGTGTGTACATGTTTGTAAAATGTTTGTAAAAATTATTTTGGACTATAGTTTTCAAAAATTGTGTGAAAAACTTGTGTCAAATAAGTTTGAGGAATACTTACATCTCACCAAAAGCCACTATATATACATATGTATAAAATTGACCACTTACCCTGTAAATTCTAAAATCCACTTCTTGTATATATAAGAAGCACTCCCGTGTACATATTTTAACCTATTTTTCAGCCAAAATCTTTTTGTTTTCAAAAAAATCCCAAAAACATTTGCAAAATTAAAATCCAAAAACATTTGAAAAATCTTTTTGAAAAAGACAAAAAAATGCATATGCATCATCATCATCTTTTCAAAAATCCATAAAAAGTTCAAAATCTTGAAAATTGCATCACAAAAATATTTTCTGCATTGCATTGCACAGTCGCATTTTTCGGATTGAGTTTGATAGTTGAACAAGTGTAAGTAAAATCCGGAGATTGGAGCTTGATTGGACCTTAAAAATCTACCTAATAACAGGAACCTTATAGGAACTGGGTTTGAGGTACTTCAGGTCTAGTTGACTTAATTCTTTGAGGATCACGGGACTTGGTTTAATGGATTCTTGACTGCCTAAATAGAGTATTTCGGAGCACACGCACGACTCTTGTTGATAATGACCTAACTTGGACACTTGCACCTTTCACATGGCTCAACTCAGTTGGAGTGGTGAGGGGATTGGATTTGCTGGTATGAGACGCACACAAGTGGAAACATTTGTCCTCCTCTAGGGAGGGAAGTGCATCCCAACCCATCCAGTGATTAGGAAGTCTAAAGACAGGAGGTTGTGGGTTGCGATAAAGCTTCAAAAGAGGGATAGTCTACTGGCTCAAGAGGAAAAACTCCTTATGTAAATGCTGTTGTATATAGTATTCAAAAAAAAAGTTCAGGCATGTACAAAAATAAAAAGCCTGCAAGTATGTACAAAGTCAATAAGCAAGCTTGAGCTCCAAAGTCAAATATGTGAGCCGGCAGCAGGATGACTTGACTACACTGGTCTTGCATCCCGGGATAGGTAGCTACACTGGCTACCGTCCATTCTTCTCTTCACCCCCTCCTCTTGAGCTGGTTGCCACTTGAACTTAGAAGGGAATACCCCGCTCCTCGAGGATGGAGTTATTGGATTGGGGAATCATTGGGTTGTCGTACTGGAGAAGTCAGATTCTTTGTCATTCTAGTTGGGGAGAGCCACCATCACTTACACTGAACAAGTCAGATTCATAGTCGTAAGAGTTTGCGTATGAATTGAGATATTTCTGACCTGGCTATTGAGGAGACTTGAGCAGAGTTTTGGGATTCTCAGGAACTGTTGGATTTCAAACACGGTTCTCACTAAGGTTCCGCCCGCACTAAAAGTCCAAAGGTCTGACTTAAGCTCCAAACTTTGATTTTGCGAAGACAAGTTTGATAATCAAATAAAATCCAAGTTTCTGCTTTTTCTTTTCTTTCTGTTTCTTTTGGCACTTATTGCACAGGTGTTTGCTAAGGACTAGCAAAGGTAAAGTATAGGGGGATGATGAATCCACATTTCATCATCTTTATTCTATCATTTTGGCACTAAAAACCCTAGCAAATGCCTGTAAATACCCTTAAATAGAGCATCTTAGCATTCATGCATGCGCATCATATTAGTGTATAAAATACTGTAATTACGGCCAAAATTATAGAATAAATAAAGAAAAGAAAAGAAGAATAAAATATTGTAAATATTTTATGACTCAAAACCCTCGAGACCTAGGCATCTTGATGAATAGGTCGACAAGGAATAAAGTAGGGGGAGATAAGGTCAGAAACACAGTACAAATACTTATACATTCTATTCATTCTTTATTCATTTTGGGACCTATTTTTGGTTCCACTTTTTATTCATCAAATAAAGAAACTTTGTACATGAAAGTTGTAGATAATTTAATAAAGAAAAATACAAAATTGATTTCACAAAAAAATAATATCCAGATAAAAAGTTATGGTCTGAATAAGAATCCAAAATCCCAACTTCCCAGACCCGTATCTCACAACTGACAACTCCAAATGCAGTGTACTCACCTTTAATTGTATATAGAATAAAATAATCTATCCAATGGCGGTGGTTTCGCGTTTGGCGGAGCTACGGTTTGAAAGTTGAGTTTTGGACTCCTATTGTATACTTGTACATATTAAAATAATTCAATTTATTCTTTATTTCATTATTTTTGTATTTTTATATTTTTATAATTATGTAAATATTACTTATAATAATAATGTACATTAAAATAAGAATAAAAACCTAAATAAAAACAAAAATAAAATACTTAAAAATAAAATACATAGATACATTACCTGTACATATACCTATACAAAACATATTTGTATTTTATTAATTATACAAAGAACATCAATAAATTAAACTAAAAAAATAATTATGTGTATAAAAGTATGTTATAATTATATAAATTAATAAACATAATTAATAATATTAAAAATACCTAAATAAAAATAGAATACTTAAATATATAGATATATATACTATAAAGGGCATAAATGCAAACTTGTAAAAATACGTCTCATAAAAATAAATAAAAATCACCATAAATTAATTCATAAAATAATAAACATTTTTTATTTTATAATTAAAAATCAATAAAATCATTTGCTATTTTTAATAGATTTTAGAAACCTTTTTTTTCAAGGATTTTCCTGGTTGGTCCACGTGGACCAACCAGGTGGAAGTTGACCTGCTGGTCAACTCCTTGGTTTTTGCTCCTGGGCTGTGTCAGAAGTGGATTTTTGTCCGCTTTCGCGGACTTTTCGAGGATGGTCCTTGCATCTTTTGATGTCGGTGTCTTCATGACTTTTGCTCCTCGTCCACCGCCCTTACACGCCCATGTGTTAGATATGCATTTGGATGCCTGTGCCACCTCTGGCACCTCGATCAAGGGAGCCCTCCGTCAACCCCTTAAAACCAACCTCTGATCTCTTTTTGAAATTTTGAACCGCGATATACCGAGTTTTATTCCACCTTAGGATCGAGTTGGAAGCCTGTTGGTGACAGCATCGGGTTTCCGCCACCCAAGCGGAGGAAGAGCACCATTTCGGGCGCGTGTTCCAACCTCCGGCGACCGCCGTCGAGGTACCCCATTCCCTCGCCTGACCTGGGCTCGAGGCTGTGTATTATCTTCGTTTTTCGCTGTCAGTTCACTCCTCGCATTTCCATCTTCATTTCCCCCCATTTATTCAGTCCATCCGCTCGTCGGTTCGCTTAATCGACGTTCGGCCGGAGCCACTCCGGCCAACTCCGTCTTCGCCCAAGCACTCTGCATCCATCTTGTTTTCGCCATCCCGCGGGGTCGGGGCACTTTACCCCTGACCCTCTCACTTCTTCCTGCAGGTTTGATCATCAAAGAGGCACGCCTGGAGGCGATTTTGAAGGCCGCCGTACCACCTGGAGCGCTCTACCTCCTTCGACGTCGTGGAGTTGATCCTGGGGGTGCCGACCTATTTTGACGCCACCAGGAGGTAGCTGGGACCAGCAGGAGCATAATAAGCCCCTCGGCCGTGGGATTGGCGGACGGAGGTGAGCCCAGCACCTCCACGAAGCTCGGCACAGGCCGAGTTCCTCACCAGTTCGTCCAGTCGAGTCCCTGGCCGTAGGATCAAGAACACCCGGCCGGGTGTACAACTACCGTCAGATTCGAAGCCCGGCCAGCCGTTGATCGCCCTCCATCCGGTCTAATCGAGACCGTCCGAGCCCAAGGGGTATCGGCTGATCTGGGCACGACACGTGTCTAAGTGAGCGCGCATCCACCGTCCATCAGCGCACCTGCTTTGGGTATTTTGTTCTTTAACCCATAGCGTTTTTTTGTAATTCCTATTTAACGCTGAAACTTTCATGTGAAGTATCATAGTTTTGTAACTTTTGCGTGAACCCCCCTTGATTTTGTGGTACTACATAGAGGTCCCCGCCAGGTCACGTGCGTGGCGCGCGTGACTTGGCTATTTTTGCCAAGACCTCCCGGGACATTTGCATATTTAGTTTTAATACTAAAACTTTTGCCTGCAGTTCAATTAGTTTTGGAAGTTTTGCATAGAAGCCCCATTGTTTGTGAGTATTGCAAATAAGTCCTCCCCAAGCGCGTGCTTAGCACGTGCGTGGGTGGCCTTTTTGCAATCATTCCCTCGTGCTTTTATGATTTTATATGTAGTCCAGTAACTTGTTTGATTAAGTATAAATTTTGCTGAACATTGCGTGTAGGCCCTCGGATTTTCTGATAATTACGTAAATACCCCTACCAGGACTTCCATTTCGGTATGCTTAACATATTTATTTAAGGCATCATTTGAACCCCAAAATTTCTCAAATTTTGGACTTAAGCTCCTGGACACGTGTACTTACACGCTATCTTTTAGTTTTTGATTTTATTTTATTTTTATATTTATTAAAAATCAAAAACATGCTTTTTGTGTATTGTTTAGCTTAGAAAATGCCAAAAAAAATTAAAACCCCTCCAAAAATTCTAAAAAAATTACCTAGTGTCTATTTTATCCTATTTTAGTGTCAATCCAAAAATCATTAAAAATCTCAAAAGAAAAACACTAAAAATTTAAAAACACTCTAAAACTTCAAAAAAATATATAAAATCAAGGAAAACTCTAAAAAATACAAACTCAGGTTCTATTTGTTCCTCATTTTGTTCTTTTGATTTGAAAATTAATTTGAAAAATTTTGAGTACTGGTTGCTATTTTTAAATCCCATTTTATTCACAGCCAACCATTGTTTCACTGTTTTGACTTATTGCAGTGACTAAAAATACCAAAAACACCTTGAAAAATCCCCAAAAATCACAAAAACAGTAAAAAATCCCAAAAATATTGAAAACATTTTATTTCTGAATTTTTGATTATTTTTGCACATTTTTATAAATATTCTGTCTTGCCTTTCATTAAATTGTTTTTGATTTCCAATATTCAAAAAGAAAAAAAAATTATTATATATAAAATATAAAATTATAAAAATCAGAAAATTAAAAATCAAAATACAAAATTAAAAACTAAATAAAAAAATAAAAAAATTAAAAATTAAAAAACCCACAAAAATTGTATTTGCTTGCTTGCTTAGTGTAGACACATCACACACATACTTGTGCACACTTGTTTGAACTACCCTGCTTGCTCCCTGTGTTCGAACTCTCTGCATACTTGTCACTATACACCATTTGTGCAGAGTTAAAAATAAATTTTAACTCCACATTAGTTCTAATTTATTGATCTTCATTGTGGGTTAATTGTTGACTTTAATCGAGATTTGTGTGGTTGACACTTCGACTGAGTTCACGCTTTGTGTTGAACTTAAGACCCCAAATTTCGGTAAAATCACTCATCCGCAAGGAACCTATACTTCAGCGATGACGACAAAGGCTTCAGCTCTGGACAACTGGGTGCTGGCAGATCTGGCCTCTGAAATGTCCGAGTGAATGCAACCAAATATGCATGGGAGAATGAGAACTCTCGCTGAAAATTAGAATCTGGTGAAGACTGCTCGGCTGGTGTGTCTCTGCTCTGCATGGAATAAGTCTCCACTCTAGCTGCTGGCTCTGTGGAATTCAGATACGGTATCAAATCATCAAACTCTGCCCAATCTATATCTGACTCCGAGGGATCTAAATCTGAATCAACATAATCACCTGTCTCACGATCGAGAACCTGCTATGCTACCTGAAATGTATCCTGGACCAGGAATGTGCTCTCCAAGCTCTCCTCTACTGGCATCTGTGCATCAACAGACTCTGAAGGTAAGAGGATGGCTCATGAAACTTGATCGGACCAAACCGCCTCATCATCTGTAATCACAAAATCACAGTCCTGGTGGATGTCTCGCCCTGCCTCTATCATCATCTCTGAATCTGAAGGCTGGTCTGAGCAAGTGGAATCTCTGGCTCTAGTCTCCTCGATCGTCTCTATTTGTATACTCTCGCTCTCGACGCGAAAGTATACCTTCCCGCTATCATGATCGGACACTGCCTTGGTTGTGGCCAAGAACGGGCGTCCTAAAATGATGGGGGTATCGATCATGGACTCAGGGATCTTCATGTCCAACACAACGAAATCCACGGGGAATTTCATGCCCTGAATCGTGATGACAACGTCCTTCAGCAACCCTTTCGGCCTCTTGACAGATCGATCAGCAAACCGAAGGACTGTCCTGCTCTGTCGAAGAGGGCCCAACTCGAATCGGTCGAGTAGGGCTGCCCGAAGTAGGTTGATCGAAGAATCGTTGTCTAATAGAGTACAGTCGAACCTCTGCTCATGGATGTGGAATCTGATATAAGGGGCTCCTGCATTTGGCCTCTTGGCTGGCAGACGATTCTGGATGGCGAAGTAAGTGGCGCGAGTGAGCACATGTATCTTTGACTGGTGGTTCCTCCTCTTCCCGCGAATGGTGGTCCTGTCTCTGAGGGATCTTTGGAAGAGAGGGATGCGCTCCAAGGCCTCCTGTAGAGTCAGCTGTATGTGAAATCTGTCGATCATCTGCTGGCTGAACTCTAGCTGGTGGGACTTTTTTGGATCTTTTTTGGTCCCCTTAGCCAAGCGGAGAGCTTGAGGAAAGGGGACGGCTGGGTCCTTCTCAGATGAAGGACTAGGATCGGGTCTATGCTGCTCAGGCAAAGTAGAGTCCATACAATCATCATCAAGTAACACAGATGGACTCGCAAATAATAAACCCTTTCCTTTATTCACAGAATCATTCTGAGATACATGAGTAGTATGAAATGCAACAAGAGAAGAACTGGTGGCCTCAGCACCACCCTCGGCATCTGGAATAGCGGCATCAGTACCGCGCTCTGGCTCAGCAACAATGGTAGCATCAGTACCACCTCCTCCATCTGGTGAAGCGACGACATCAATAACCTCGGCTGGATCAACATCCTTGGTGGCGTCAGAACCACCTTCATCATCATGATCATGAGCGGCATCAGCACCGCTCTCATCCTCGTCTGGCGCTCCTGAGGCTGCGTGGGGTCGTCGCTCAGACGAGGCAATGCCGGCTGGCATCCTACCGCTCCTAAGTGTAACAAAGTCAGGATCAAACATGTATGCAAAATATCACCAAGAGAATCACTAGGAGTGGTAATCTCTGTGAACTCTACCTGCTCAGACTTCCTCTTGAGGTTGTTCGGATTTGGCTCAATCTGGGAAGGAATGGCAGCCTTCCCCTTCACAATCTCTCTCATCTCCTGTCTGAACTCATCCATCTCCCGTCAGAAAGTGGCCTGCTGGTTGGAGATGAGGCGGGCTAGGTCATCTAAGGCAGGGTTCTCATAGGCGAGCCCATGAGAACCTGACGGTTGGCCTCTCTGGTAATGAGGTTGCTGTTGCTGGTGAGAGAGATAAGGGGGCTGGGAGTGATACTGCTGAGGCTGTTGTGGCTGCCTCCAAGACTGTCCCTGCTGATAGGGATGAGGACCATGCTGCTGGTAGGACTGGTGTGGTTGCTGCTGGTGTGATGGGAACTGGGGCTGCTCTTGCTACTCTTGCTGCTGGCCGTACTGGCCACCCTGAACTGGAGGTTGCTGCTGGGAACTGGTACCTCCGGTCATCCAACAGAATTCGGGATGGTCTCGTTGGATCCCAGGTTGGGGTTGGTCATACCATATCCCATTGGCATCCATCAATGGCTCCTGCTCGTAACTGGGTGGGGGGAGTACTGCCAGTGGTTGGTCAGGTTGATACACCACCATCTGGTTGTCTTGAGATGGTGGCGACTGGACGTACTGCTGCTGCGGCTGCTGATAAGGCTCCGCCTGGATATGGTGGACCTGTCGGTATTGGGCGGAGGGCTGAGTCATGCTGCTGTTGTTGCATGGGTCTGCCCGTGACCTGAGACGGGGCTGAGAAGCCGTCTGTGCCTCCTGGAGACACATGATCTGGGTCTTCAGGTCACTCAGCGTTTGTGACATCTAATCTATCTGTGACATGCCCTGACACTGCTTCTTCTCGATCAACTCGATCCGGTCCAGCTTCTCGCTGATGATACCCATGTCGGTGGCTGTCGACTCTGCCTGTGCTGATGCCGCTGATGAAGTAGAGGGACCAGCATCGACCCGTGCTATCTTCTGATAGGACACAGCCTGTGGCTGGGGTTTCCCCTGAGTGTATAACCGGGTCTGGGACATCACTGTATAGTTCTCAACTATCTCCTTATAGATGGCCCAGACCTGATCCTCATCCTTGGTGAAGTACGAGCCCCCACAGGATGCATTCACTAACCCCTACAACTTCGGTGTAAGCCCGTAGAAAAAGCTCTGAACAAGGTTCGGCTTGGAGATGTCATGATGGGGACACCAGTCTGTAAGCTCCCTGAAGTGATCTGCTTCGTGAAACTGCTCATTTGGGAGCATGGAGAAGTTGCTGATCAGGGCCCTAGCTGCATTGGTCCGGCCGAGTGGATAGTACTTGTTAAGGTACTCGTTCCGGAGCTGTTCCCAAGTAGTCACAAATCTCCCGAGATGCTTCAGCCAGTCGGCTGCTCTATCGACGAGGGAGAAATGAAATGCCATCATCCTAATGGTGTCCTCGTCCACCTGGCGATCGTGGACAGTACTGCAGATCATCTCGAACTCCTGGAGATGAAGGTGTGGCTCCTCAGTGGCAAGTCCGTGGAAGCGAGGAAGGAGCTGAATAGTCTGAGGCGGGAACTTGAAGTCTCCCGCAATAGCTGGCAGAACAATCCATTTGTGTGTCAGAGTTGCACCAGGGTTGTGCAACTCTCTCATCGGGCGCGCTGCTGCTGGCTGTATGGGCTCCTCAGGCTGTCTACCATCGGGTCCATCTCCTCCATCAATTCTGCGCTGCTCTCGATCTGCTTGCATCTGCTCCATCTTGGTGCATATCAACCATGAAAGCCCCCTGATCTCGAATCTATCTCTGCATCATCTCAAGGGAGGCTAACATGGTGTTTTTGATCGCATCCTAGTCCAACACGTAAGTCTATTCTCCTCGGGGACCATCGGTGTGCTCCTCGCTGCTGGCCATGGTCTCTGCAAAGGCAAAAGACCCAAACTCAGGTGCCGATAAATCAACTGGAAGCTGCTCTCTCTGATCGGGCACTAGCACCTCAGGACTGGTAGTAGAAGGGTGGTCGAGGGGGAACAGGGCGGAATCGAACTCGGGTTCGGAGAGCGGGTCTCGGCTCTCGCGAACCAACCTAGATGAGCGGGTCGGAGTGCTAAAAAACGGTGCTGCCAGAGGCTGTCTAAGGGACCTCCATCCCATCATCTCGATCTGGCGAGTAAGGCGGATGAGATCTGAATAGCAAACAGGATCAGTCAAACAATACCCCCAATTCACCAACGCACGCAGAGCTGATGACCGTAAAGGTTCGGTCTTTTATCTTGTCGTTTTTATTTAGGTGATAAGACAATCTATCAGAGTGATTAAGCGAGCTGTTGGGAATCCAACGCCCTCAGGAGACTGTCACGATCCCAAACTAGATCTTTCCCAGCCAGTACAAGTTGTGGACCGTTTACCGGCTACTCGATCAGCTCGCTCTGTTAAGGATATCGCGGCCCGCTTTACCGGAGATCTGAGCGATCCTCACTGGAGAACGACTAGCTCAAAATCAGTAGTCTGAAAGAGGGTCGGATGTGGCTCTAGCCTAGTGTGTGGGTCACTCTCTCATACAAACCATCCAATGAGGGAATTGCTCTCCCAATGCAATTTTTTTGGCGAGGTGATTTTTAAGTCAAGTTTGCTTAACAGTCCCAATTTATGGTTTTGATTTTTTAGATATTTTTCAAAACAAACAATGCCTAACGAATTTTTCGGTTCTCCTGATTTTTATTAAGTCCAAAACGGGGAGAGAAGATGAAAAAGCCGATGCGCGATGAAACTCAATGATGCATGCACGAGTCAGAAATGCGTACCTTGTCTCCAGCACTCTACATGCAAAATAATCCACGCATAATTGAAAGACAGAAATTAAACTAATCTAAATGATGCAGCGAGGAAATCAACCTTAACAGAAATTTCTACACGCGAAGAACGATATCTAACGGATCAACGGGAGGGGTCGGGGTCCGATCTCTGATGCCGATCGGTTTCTGCCATAACAGATCCTGCCAGCGCTATACACGATCTCTAGCAGCACGTGACCCATCGTGTGACCAGGTTAGCTTTTTATTAATGAATTAATTAAGGTCCAATTATTCGGTCTATAGGAACATGCAAGATAATTAATGTCGGGCCCTAATCAATTACGTCACAAGGCAATAAATTCCTAAGCTAAGGCCAAATCCTCGAGAAACAAATAAAAAAAGAAAAAATCGATAAAAATCGAAAAGCTGACGAAAAACCGCAGTGAGGTCCTCCGAGCACACTGGTGCCCGACGAAATAGACCTCGATCAATCACCACAAAAGTCTGAGTGTCCCTGTTTGTCATGTATTATTACAATAATAATAGTGCTGAAAAGGAAAACTAAGCTAAACCTAATCTAACTAGGCTCCCTCACTCCTGCTCTTCTTTCTCGTGCTCTCCTGCAGCTCTATGCAGAAAAGAGCCGCCTCCAAGTGTTGCGGTTGCGTCGGCTTCCCGAGGAATGCCGCCTCGATCCTCACGCCCTTGTAAGAAAGATAAACAAGAGATATGTTAGACCAGAATTATTACGAAAAATAAAATAAAATAAAATAAAATAGAATGCAACAATAAATGCAAAAATAAAAATAAACATAAAAAAATAAAAAAATAAAAACAAACAAAAACAAAATAAAAAAAAGAAAATAAAAGAAAACAAAAAGCCGCGAAAATCGCAAAAGAAACAAAAGTCACGAAAAAACCGACTACTAAGCCGTGCTCCCGGCAACGGCGCCATTCTGATGAGCCGAAAATCCGAGCAACTAAGGTAAAAAGGTATCAATGGTCATTGCGACCTCAACCTCTCGGGTCTTACTCAATCAAGAGAATTCAAAGACCACCAAATATGAAAATCAATCAAACAAGGTAAATAGCGGTCTCGCTATTTTATTTTACCTTGTATAGCTACCAGGGTCGAACACAAGGAGCACGAATAGGGCAAATCCTAGGAAGTAGTTGGGACTCAAAAATAAAAAGAATAAAATATTTTTGGTGGATTTTTATATTTTTAATTTTTTTGTGATTTTTAAAATGAAGAAAATATATAAAAGAATTAAAAAAGGCCAAATCAAACAATTATTCAACACAACAAAAAGAGTCAGAAAATTAAAATAAAAATATTTATAGATTTTATAATTTTCAAGTGTTTTTGGTATTTTTCTCAGATTTTTATGATTTTTAGTTAATTTTTTAAAAATGAAATAGGGGAAAAATGCAAATCAATGTGCGGCCAGAATTTAAAGGCTATTTAAAAATGTCTAAATAGCCTATAAAATCCAGAGACAATTTTATTGTAAACTAGAAATAAAAATCTAACTAAAGAAACTGAAATTATAATTTTTTTATTTTTAAGAATTTTTAATGATTTTTATGAGTTTTTTAGGGTTTTTTCAATTTTTAGGGGTTTTATAAGTCCAAATGCAACAAAAAACGTGCTGAATCAAAAACACAACACAATAAGCAAACATGATTTCTTTTGGATTTTTTAGGGTTTTTAATAATTTTAATGGATTTTTCAATTTAGACAGTAGCAAAATAAGAGATTTTTGAATTTTTAAAATTAGAAAATGAAAACAAAATGCGCCCAAAAATTCAGTGAAATTTTTTACACAGTGGCAGGGGCCACGTATCCAAATTTCAGGAGATTTGGAGGAAAATTGCTATTTTATTCAACCAATCAAATACTCACAACACATAGGGACCTAGTTGCAAAGAAAACAAGTCTTAGGGGGAAAACAATAACAGGCTTTAAAAATCCCGGGGGCCTACTGCAATTTCTCCTATTAATTCAGCACATGTCGAAACTCAACATTCACAGGGGTATAAGTGCAAATATAAAAAGTAAAATATCAGAACATAACATCCATGAAGTTCCAGGTCATACATGCAAATATACCACAAACTCACGTGACGATGCACGTGCAGCCGAACAGGGAGGACCAAAGTGCAAATAAGAAAAACAGTAGGGGCCAATATGCAAAAAGACCATAGTGTACTATTTTATTTAACAGACTAATTAGAAACACAAAGAAACTGTAGGGGGTATGGCGCAAATTACCCAGCCAGAGGCGTACGGCTCACGTGGGTGGCCAGGTGGCGGGCATTGAATGGCTGGCGACGAGCGGTGATGACGACGACACCTGGAAGATCTGACGGCTGTCCTGTGGGCACAGACGTGGTCGTACAGAGGCCGTTAGATATCCGATCTAACGACCTGACAAGCTGCAGGCTACGTACGGTCCAGATGCAGTCTGGAGACGAAGCAAGATCCGACGGTGGAGAAGGCGGCTGGACAAACTCCTCCCTGCTGAAGTTCACCGGAGGACTGGGGGTGCTTTAGGCGTCTGATGGACGATCAAGAGGAGGGGTTCGTCGCGCGACGGTCCTCCACGTTGGGTGGTGGCGGCGGATGGAGCATCCGCCGGTCGGATCTCCTTGAAGGAGGTGGTGACCTGGGATGACTCCGGCGAGGTGGGTTGAAGGCGAGCTGGGGGGTAATATTGCGCTCCTTGACCTGCAAACAAAGGCTCTTGCTCGGAGGAATGCTCCGGCGAGGGTTATTGGACGAAATACGAAGGGAAGCGACGGTGGGAGGCGGAGGCAGGTTCTGGCGAAGGCGGCGGAGGGAACTGATGAATCCACATTTCATCATCTTTATTCTATCATTTTGGAACCAAAAACCCTAGCAAATGCCTGTAAATACCCTCTAATAGAGCATCTTAGCATTCATGCATGTGCATCTCATTAGTGTGTAAAATACTGTAATTAAAGCCAAAATTATAGAATAAATAAAGAAAAGAAAAAGAATAAAATATTGTAAATATTTTATGACCTAAATATTTTATAGAATAAATAAATTGGAGTTTTTATTTGTGAGATACGGGTCTGGGAAGTTGGCATTTTGGATTTTTATTCAGACCATAACTATTTATCTGTACATTATTTTTTTGTGAAATCAATTTTGTATTTTTCTTTATAAATTTAGCTACAACTTTCATGTACAAAGTTTCTTTATTGGAGGTATAAAAAGTGGAACCAAAAATAGGTCCCAAAATGAATAATGAATGAATGAATAAATATAGGTATCTGGCCCTTATCTCCCCCTACTTTATTCCTTGTCAACCTATTCATCAAGATGCCTAGGTCTCCAATAAAGTAGGGGGAGATAAGGGCCAAATACCTATATTTATTCATTCATTCTTTATTCATTTTGGGACCTATTTTTGGTTCCACTTTTTATACCTCCAATAAAGAAACTTTGTACATGAAAGTTGTAGCTAAATTTATAAAGAAAAATACAAAATTGATTTCACAAAAAAATAATGTACAAATAAAAAGTTATGGTCTGAATAAAAATCCAAAATGCCAACTTCCCAGACCCGTATCTCACAAATAAAAACTCCAAATACAGCATACTCACCTTTAATTGTATATAGAAGAAAATAATCTATCCAATGGAGGTGGTTTCGCATTTGGCGGAGCTACGGTTTAAAAGTTGAGTTTTGGACCCTCATTGTATAAGTGTACAGAATAAAATATTCAATTTATTATTTATTCATTAATTTTATATTTTGATATTTTTATAATTATGTAAATATTACTTATAATATATATGTGCATTAAAATTAGAATAAAAATGCAAAGAAAATACAAAATAGAAACACTTATATAAAGAACACATAGGTATACTGTCTATACCTATACCTATACAATACTTATTCATATTTTATTAATTGTACAAAATAAATCAGAAAAATAAAATAAAAATATATTTGTGTATATAAAAGTATTCTACAAATTTTAGAAAATAATAAACAAAAATAAATAAATTAAAAATACAAAAATAAAAATAAATACTCAAATATGTAGATAATATACCTATATAGGGGTATAAAAGCAACTTGTAAAAATATACTTCATAAAATAAATTAAAAATCATAATAAAATACTACATAAAATTTTAAACATTTTTTATTTTTTAACCAAAAATTAATTCGGCCTTTTTCTATTTTTAAATGAATTAATAAAATAATTTTTCAATCTTTTCCCTGGTTGGTCCACGTGGACCAACCAGGTGCGGTCTAGAGTTGACCTCGGTCAACTCCCTGACCGAGGCCTGCCATTTCTGACACCCTGATTTCTCCCCGATTTCCCCCAATTTTCGAGCTCGATCCGTTCGTCCTCACGCCTCGATCCCTTCTTGGGACTTCATCCCCGATCATCACTCTCCCACGCCATGTATCGGATCCAGCCATATCTCCATCATTCGCGCGTGAGTCTGGCTTGAAGGAGACGCCATCATCGTCTACTTAAACACCCCGCCACCTTCAAGCCCAATTTTGAACCCTCCTTAGCCATTAATCCTCCTCCCTGTTGCGCTCTTCGTGTTGCTGGAGGTGACAGCTCCGCTTCTACACCCTCAAGCGAGTCGAGGAGGCTCTGTAGCGGCTCCGCCACCTCCGCTGACCACCGGCATCGAGGTTCTTCCACCTCAGGTCTTCCACCTTCGAGGTATCCCCTTTTCCCCTTCCTTTTCGCTTCATTTTATTCCCTGTAGCTTCAGAATCAAAAATTCCTAAAAAAATCCGCTTCCCGTCGATCGATCCATCTCCCATAGCTCATCGCCGGAGCGCACCTCCGGCTGTCGTCCCTTCGCCGTCCACCGTCCATTTCCGACTTCCATTGCACCCCCGCAGGGTCCAGGCAGTTTGCCCTGGACCCTCTCACCCCTTTTTGCAGGTACCTGGAGCAGTACATTGCCTGGGGGCTCGGATTCGACCTCCGCCGGAGATATCTGGAGCTTCGAGCTCCGCCGCTTCTGCAGCAGCGCCTCAGAGCTTCTCCGGCAATTTTGAGAGCCCCAAACGACAGAGCATCATCGCAGGAGTCTCCCGGACCTTCTTGTTGCGGCCCAGACCACCGGAGGCGCGTCAGCTCGCCGGAGGAACTTCGTCTTGGCGAAGTTCTTCCCTGTTCTTTCTCCGGGTGCTTCCACCGTCCGATCCCAGGCCCGCTCCAGTTTGATCAGCCGCCGTCCGATCTGGATCCGCATCGACCGTCGATCTCTTTGCCAGATCTGATCTCCACCGATCATCGCCGAACCGTCATCGCGCGCTGTGCGCGCGACACGTGGATAAGTGAGCGACCCTCCGCCGTTCGATCGCGCACGAGGAGATAAGGCGTGGGTATTTTGCACTGTCCCCCTCGCCAAATTTTGTATTTCATTTCAGTCCATAAACTTTAAGCCGTAGTTTAAATATTTCTGTAATATTTGCAACTAGAACCCCATAGTTTTCTTATTTGCACTTAGGTCCAATCCACGTCACCTCACGTGCCCAGTGCGCGTGAGGGGGCTGGGTATTTTGCAAGGACCCCCCTAGGGTTTGTTTATTTCGCTTAGGTCCATGAGCTTTTTAATTAAGTTGTAATGTTTTGGAGAAATTGCATCTGAACCCCTGGAACTTTGTAATATTGCAAGAATACCCCTGCCAGGTCACGTGCCTAGTGCGCGTGAGTTGGACATTTTGCAACGAACCCCCTCCGGGTTTGGGTATTTGTTTTTAGTCCAGAAACTTGTATTTAACGTTATATATTTTTGTGGAAATTGCATGTGTGCCCCTGGATGTTTTAGAAATTGCATAAATGCCCCTGCTAGGCCTGTTAATTGTTTGGATGCTTGTTGTAATTGTTTAAATTATCATTTTAAGTCCAAAAATTCCACAAAAATAGGCTTAAGCTCCTGTTGGCTTATATTTTGACGCCATATTTTTAATTTTTAATTTTATTGCCTTTAAATATTTATTATAAATCAAAAACATGCTTTTTCTCTACTGTCTAGCCTAGAAAATATGAAGGGTACTGGAGGTTGGACAGAGTGAAGGTTGGAGATGAAGCCACGACGAAGGGAGGATTCTTTGGCGTGATCCCTTGGTGTTCTTGCTCCATTGTATCACAAGCTCTTAGCTTGTCAAGCCTCTTCTCCGCCGGAATCGAGGCCATGACCGGTCATTCTCATCGGAGAATCGATCACCATAGGCGACTACCTTCACATGCTACGTTTTTCTTCTTGTAGGTAACTTTTAGATTTAGTTTTTCTTCTTGTTGTAGTGTAACAACCCATTATCTTCAACTTTTCTCCATCCTCATTCATCGCGGCTAACCACCTCATCGCCGCCTTCATCCACTTCTTCGTACTCCCTTCACGCAACCTCAACCAACTCCGACCACGCACGGTGACCGGAGACCATCTCCTTCTACCATTTTCGTAGGAGAACCCATACACCCCATATATTTTGTGTGTGCATAACGCAAGCCGAGCCCACGCTCGAGCTTTCATTTCTACTCGCAGGTACCGTCCAAACGTCCTACAGCCGCACCACCATCTCTCACGCAGAGCTCCACACCGTGGCACTTCGCCGGCCCTCGGATTGGCATTTTTGTTGCTGTTTTTCAAAGGAAGAAGAAGAAGGGAGGGGGTGGATAGCAGCCACCGTTGGATCTATCCCCCTCCTTTTAATCTTAACCATCCAACAAAGGGGTAGAAGTTTTATACATAAGCCCTCACCATTTTGAAATTTCACGCACATACCCTTACTAACCAAGAGGAGCTTGATGCCACGTGGATAAGTGGCAAGTTTTGCGGCTATACCCCTGCATTTTTGGTATATTTCAAGAAGTTTTCGAGTATCTTTTGAACTGCAGTTTCGTTCTTATATTTTCATCTGTACCCCTGCACTCAAATGCTCGTAACTCGTTCATCTGAACTCCGTTTCATGTGAGATTTTTTTGTTAGAAAGCTGTTTAAGAGTTATACATCATATCCAAATTTCAGATTTTTCTGATGTACGAACTATTTATGGCTAATTAATGAAGTCAGAGTAGTGATTGGGCTTGTTTTGTTGATAACACTTGAAATACTCAATATCACTTGCTCATTTTTGGATATGTTGTAGTAATTAGCAGGGCCGAATTTGGGTTCAAATTTCAATAAAAAATATTACGATTGGTGTCCTGTAGAATTTCTACAATATTTTTAGTGATTGATTTATTTCTGGAGCATCTTTCATCTATTTGAAAATCTAAAAATATGTCCATGTGCCCCTGACTTTGTTCTATAGTTAGAGATTTTTGTTATATTTTTATCATGTTGTTTGTTTAGCCAAAAAAATCAAAAACATCATTTCTACCTTCCTACAATCTTTTATTTTTAATATATTCATTCCTTTTTGAAAAATTCCAAAAAAATTATATTTTTTTTGCTTCTGTGTGTTTTAACTTCAGACCAAAAATCATTAAAAATTTCAAAAGGAAACCCCTAAAAATAGCAAAACACCAAAACTCTTCCTAAAAATCTTAAAAATTTTACAAAAATCCTAAAAATGCAATTTCAGTTTCTATATCTTCTTTGATTTATTATCTTTCAATTAAAATTAATTTGAGGAATTTTGGACACCATTTGATATTTTTCATCCTCATTTTAATTTCGGCCAGCAACTTTTCTCACTGTTTACTAGTATTTTTGCCCTTAAAAAGACAAAAAAATTAGAAAAAATCTAGAAAAAATCACAAAAATAATAAAAAAATATATAAATCACAAAAACATTCCATTTCCTGTATTTTGAGTATTTTCCCCTATTTTTATCCCTCTCTTATCTCTAGTGTACATATATCTCCCTTATATACATTATATCTTTATTAAAAAAATCTAAAAATACAAAATCTAAAAAGAAAATACAAAATCAGTAAATTAAAAACCAAAATATAAAAATATAAAATCAAAAATAAAATAAAAAAATATAGAAATTAAAAAACCCACAAAAGAAATTTGCATAGTTGTAGATATTTAATCACATCACAATTTTTGTGCATTATTGCTTGATCTATCTTGTTTGCTCCCTGTGTTCGAACTCTCTACATACTTGCACCTATACATCTTTTATGTAGAGTTAAAAATAAATTTGACTCCACATTTGCTTGTCATTGTTTGATATTTGATTGTGGGTTCATTGTTGATTAATTACGGGATTTTGTAGTGGTCAAGACATCGACTGTTGATTCGCCTTGTGAATCAATACGACCGCTCTCAATTTCGTGGTTATCAGGAACCTAGCTCAATCTCGGCTCGGATAGCCTAGATTGAGATGATCAGACTATGGAAGAAGGGCGATGACGGAACGGGGAGTCGATCTGAGCGGATGAAGATGGTCGATGGAGCTCCAACCACTGGGTCAGAGCCGGCGGAGGTCTGATGAAGGGTTAGTGATAAAGTAGAACTAGGAATTATAAAGGGTCTACCTGAGGGTCCAAGAACAATCCTTAGCTCCAGGGGGTGCGACGATGTTGGTCGTCGCCTCGACCACGCTGCGGCGGGCGAGGAGGCTCGAACGTGGCGGCGCTCCGGCCACGTACCTTGAGCAACGGCTACAACGCCTCAATCCGGCCACCAAGGAGTGCTTCCGGTCACTGTCACCGAGGGGAAGATCGTTAGGGTAGAATGAGGGCTTGCGACGCGAGCTACCGAGCTGGGAATCGAAATGGAGCTTTTATAACATGTCCCAGGTGGCGAGGTTGAGCGGGCACGAGCGCGCGAATTGATGCAGATTCGATCTCTCCTAGGGATCCGCGAGGGTGACTGATCCATGGAGAAAAGGCGGGCGGAGAAATCGGGGCAAAAGAGCCTCAGATCCGATTGGGAAAAATTCGAGAAGTGCGGCGCAAAACGGATCCAGGCGCGGGTTGGTCCGGGAGGGGGAGTTGACATGGGGTCAACAATCCCCTGTGAACCAATCAGATTATTCCAAGGTCAAAAAGATTTGTAAATTAAAAATAAAATAGCAAGATATTTTATTTAAAAATATTTACTCAATAAAAAATGTTTATTTATTTTCAAACTATTTTTAGTGATTTTTATTTATTTTTTTGAAAATTAAATTAAGGTATATACATTATATATTATTATATACAAGTATAAAATACCTATGTATTTTATAGTTTTATTTTTATTTTTTATTTTTGTATAAATACTCTAATTTTATATTTTATTTATTTACAACATAAAATTTAGAGTATAAAATAATTTTTATTTGATTTTTATTGTTTATTTACAAAATTGAAATAAATAGAAGTGTGGTACATATATACATGGTATGTACAATGTGAAGAGAGAGAAATTATTTTGTTTTTGGTTTTATTTTATTTTATTTTATTTTTTTAATTTAGAAATATATACAAATTAATAAAAACACATCTTTTTATTTTATGAAAAAATATACAAGTAGAAGGAATATAGGCAAGGTTGAATGGCCCTATCTCTCTCTACTTATTTTATTTGGCGATCATGCCCATATTGGGCCCTCTCTTGGGTTCGGGTCACTCAATATTTATTCTAAATATTTCCTTCTTTTTCTTTATTTCTTTATTCTTTTATTTTTGCACAAATACATGCTAATTATTCATATTTAACATAAGCATGCCTATTTGTAATTTATTGTATTTACATCTATCTACATGGTGTTTTGCAAAGATAAATAGTTAAAATAAAAGAATAAAGAGTGATGAATGAGTATTCATCATGCGTCCACATCATCCACATCCACATACCTCTATCTTGGCATTTCTACTTTCTGGTTGTCGCATATGATATTCACTATATGGGCCATCTGTCTAGTTGATCGCTTCATGATGGATTGGTCCCATGTCCATGTCCTATAATGTGGGGATGGTATGGATACTTGAAAATATAAGCAATGTGTAAATTACCCCCTTGTAAAATTCCTATCACAAATAGACTATTTCCATATTGGACTAGAATCTTCCATCCCCACAAGGATGAAGCAATAATATAAATATATACGTGAAGAAGATATTATAGAAAGAAGAGATGTAGATAAAATATCTATATATATTTCATATCCAGAAAAATATCTACTCAAGGATGAGGATGATGATGGTTTCTAGAATTTTCATCCAAAATATCTCCACTCACTTGAAGGACCTATAAATACATTATAAAGGATCCTCACTTGGAACACGACGCCACAAATACAATGCAAGCACAACATAAACGCAACAATAACAAGAGTATGCATTCTCCCCCTATATAACAAGGAGGTAAACAATTGATCTTAAGGACTTTTGAAATTGAATTGTACCCACATGAGATTTTGATGCATTGTTTCTTTAGTATCTAGAAAACTCGTAATTATTTGGTTTTTAACTTAAATTGATTTATAATAAAATAGTAAATAGTTCCAAAAAATATACAAGTTTGCTCAATGTGATGAATGCTTAGCATTTAACACTAGTCTAGTTAGAACTAAAGAACTCTCTTCATATTAGTTTATAGCCGGATGATCACTGAAATGGGTATTTTCCATTATCATTTCAATCCAACATATACAAATGATTATTGTGGAAAAATGTGATTTATAGCATATGAAATACAATCAACATCGAATCATATTAAATATCGAGACTTGCTTTTGCCAATTAAATTTATGGATTATCTTAAAATTCTTATTTTCCAAATGACCCTTCAATGTGTACCGATTCTCACCTATTGCTCTTTACATGCATCATCATTATGCAAAACATGCATATTAAAACATAAAGTTTAATGATTTGTCCAGGATCATACCACACATATAATTAGAGAACGAAGTTATGTCTCTCGTTTTTATTCATGTTGTTTATTTGTTACAATGAGATCCATTGCGTGATTATGATCTTTGATATTCTTATCAGAATTACTTAGGCAGGTAACTAATATACTTCATTAAATTTAGTTATCGTAGAAAAGATGTTTCCATACCATGTATGTAGCTCCTCAAAGAATTATTAATTTGCCAAAAGTAACATACATGGTTGACCCTTCCCCCGTGGATTATAATAGATGTATTCAATATCATCTCAATCCAACAAATATGCAACTACCATCAGGGGTGTCTTTCTCAAACAAACGACCACCCTACGTAAGCCACATAGTCGTGGTTTCTCTATATTTGCTCCAAAGATTTGATATTAGAATAAATATAGTGATAAAGAGATTTTTTCCAAAATGGTTAAAGAAATTTACTCATCATGGAGGCAAAGAATGTACCTGTATTAATGACTTATGACATAGAATTGCACTGACATGAGAATTTAATTCCTACTTGCTTTAGTATATAAATAATTATAATCACTTGTCTTTGAAATTAAATCAATTTATGAATGAAATAGTAAATTGTTTATTTTTCCTATAGAAGTATGCTCACCCTAGTGAATGCTTATCAGATCACTCTAATCATGTTAGAGTCGAACCTCCTTTCTTGATATTGGTCAGAAGCAAGATGATTATTGAAGTGCGTATTTTTCATTGTCAACTTATTCACATAGTGATTTTACTTTAGGAGATGGTTCAAGAGACATTCCATTCACTAATATGGCAAATGCTATAATATCTCTCAGATAGCAAAAGATATTGCACTAAGCACCCATTATCTACAAAAATATCGATCCTCTGTCGTTGTTTGCAACATCTTCCAATAAACATTGTGCCATCACCAATCCTTCCACCTTATTTTCTTTCATACATTTCTTTTCAAAGAACATATAAAAACTAATCACTGCTTTTAAAAATAAGTAAAACAATTTGATGTATGTATTTATACCTTTGGAAATGGATACATCCAACAATATTTGACAAATCTTTTACTTCATAAAGTAGGTGAACCATAGATGTTACATGGATTAAAAAAACATTAGGGAAAAATCTTCTCAATGTTGTACAATATGACTACCACATTCTATTCAAGAATGGCTACATTGGAAATCAATATTTGGTTGAACAAATGCATTGGACGAAGTTTCTGAGTTTCGTTAACATGTCCACATAATAGTAAATTCTTGAAAACAATAGGCATTAGTTACTCCATTAAAAGTGATAGTCATAGCTTTTCATACCTTCGAAAAAATCCCTTCTATGATCAATGGATTTTAATATATTTGAAGTGTAACCATCTAAAATTTCAATTTTAATGTCCACTCGCAAACAACTTTGAGGTGTTCCTTGGTAAGGCTATATTTAGCCTTGAACATATGAGAACTACAATCCTTATGGTCTATCAAACATAGCTCAAGGTGAGCATAAAATGTCATCGGATCTCTTCTTACCTTTTCTATATCCTTCATCTTGCACATAGTGTTCATGACCATGTGATAGACATTATCGAACACATTCTTCTCTGCATGGAACATATCTAAATTGTGCGTGATTGTAAGATTGGGTCAGAATGTCAGTTCTCAGAAAATATTCATCTTCATCCAGCTACAACCCCCTGAGAATTATGCAGAGAATCCTCAGATGTCTTTAATTATGTAAGTCTTCCAAGTAAGTTAGTTCCTAACAAGCTCGAATGTGGATCTTACATTTCTACTATGTTTATCTTGAATGCCATAGTTTTTTGTAGGGTTGATCCTTTCATCATCGATGATGTTAAAAAAAAGTGATTTTCGTACATACTCAAGATTGAAAGATTTACTTCTTTTATGCAATATGGATCACTTATTCACAATGTTTCTCCATATGCAAAATATACTAAATTCTTAAAAATGATAGCGATCCAACTAGTTCAACTCTCATCTGAAATTTGGTGTGAATAATAGCATCATGTGTCTCCTATTAATTCTCTTATAGGTCTTCCAACTCATCTACCCGTGGTTATAGATAAACAACCAAAAATTTGCATGGATGAGTCAAGTCAAAAACTAACAAGGATAAGAACATATGTGACATCTTGTTACACAACAAACATGGTAGGTTGTATGGGTAGTAATTACATGTTAGCATGAGTAATTCTTTACATGATCATGTCAAATAAAAATCCATCAAATATTAATCCAATTATGATGTTTGTTTTCTGTGTGGTAAAGTTAGGAGGTGATTCCATAAGATTTTATCTAGCAAGTTGAATCCGAACGAAACTTTGGGGAATGATCATATGTGTGATCTTTATGACACGTCATTTCCTTCGTATTTTACTTTCAATATCATAATATCCTCAACTATGCTAGAGGTAAATAATAAAGTACTTTTTGTGGAACCTTTTATTTCAAGTCTGACTTATGTCATGGCGCATCACATTCTGAACATTTTGTATTATACTTATACTCTCCATAGTAAATGATGTGATGATTTAGACAAGCATAAATTTGCATCTCTCATAGGACTAGCTTACTCATCATTGTTTTAGTCTCATATCAATTATTAGACTCTTGTTTTCATAAGATAGTATCCTCCTAACTAACTTGATGACGACATCAGTAAATATATGTAATGCAATGACGTACTAAATGGTAGAAAGCTATGAGCGTGTCTTGCACCTAGGCCATAATAACTCCTTTGCCTTTTGTAAGAGAACACGAAAATGTTTAAATTCACCATGAGTCTCATTTTCACATGATGTATGATTGAAACCAAGATCAAGCACATCTATTACAATTAGGACAAATATGTTTTCAAGATTGCTAGATTTCTCGGAGATACACAATCACTTGATGTGAAGGGACACATGTGTGTAAATGAAATTTTGTGCATTTTTGTGCAATTCCCTAATATGCATTCTACATATCGTGCATGCATTTCAAATATTTGTCAAAATACAAATAAATATAACAATCACATTTAACTATGACATCATTCACATTTATATTTAAAAATATCATTAAATTAACACATAAATATATGAACACCTACTTATCAAATTTACAACTATTATTGAATTTTGGATTAAAAAATCTCTATAAATATACCTCTACTTATTCCTTACAAGTGAACATGTATGTGATCTAGAAGCGATGACCTATCGACAAAAACAAAGATAAATATAGTGGTGGTGGAGGGGTATAGGGAAGAGGTGGTGGCGGAGGAGGATGAGGAAGTGGTGTATGAGAAGATATTGATGTTGATGGTGGTATTTAAGTATTTAGGATAAAGAGGAGGGCAATGCGATGGTAGGTAGGGATAGAGGAGCAAAGGCAGCATTGATGATGGAGGGAGGAGGAGGATGCAATTTCGGTGATTGGAGACAAGAGGAGGAGGAGGAGACGTTGAGGAAGGAGGAGAAGGATTAGGCAACAGTGGTGGTGGATAGATGAGGAGGAGGAGGTTGTTAAACATGTGAGATCCTAGAGAACCAATTCCACAATAAATGTTATTTTATATTATTTATCATTAAAAATTATTGATTTATTCACTCCTTTTCTGAGATTATGGTATGCATGCACTTATTGGGTCTCCTTATATAAATAGGATTATGTACCTTGGATATCTTAGATCATACATTTATTGTTCCTATTGTTAGATTCACAGAGGCTATTGCTGGGTTGAATATCTAAAGTGTTAGAATGAGGACAACCACATCGTCAAGTGATTATCAAGAAGAGATCTCCAATATGAGAAGGAGATGGACATCCTTACTCCAAAGGTTGACATCTAACGTACTCCAGAGGTTGACATTCAACAGACCTATTAATGTAAGTCCTCTACATGGGAATAGAGATTCGGAGATGTTGGATGAGTTAAGCTAAAGAGTTGACTTAACAAGATCGAGATAACAAAGACCTATGTCATATGCTATCAGGATATAGGCACGCAACCTCTAACTAGAGATAGATGTATCACTATATGTCTGAATATATACATTTGACAAACCATCATGTTGATAATCTAATCAAGATCTATACAACGACGCTAGTGTGCATATGAAGACATATGAGTGATACAATCTCTCAAAGGGGTCACATAGGTTCATTACTGAACCAAAAGACATGAGCTCACTCTTGAAATATTATGATAAATCAAATTCCATCGATGGTAATCTTGTTTTGGAAATAAGATTGGATTTATAGTATGATATATGCTTTTGGAATGTATATGCTCGATAATAACTCCCAATGATTAAATGAGAAACTTAATGATAAAACACTAAAGAAGATAATTCAAATGAGTTCCGAACTTCAAGTTTAATCACGGTCTTCCAGTATGCAGAATGTACGGGTATTAGGAATACTCGAGGATGATGTGATCTTAAATTAATTGTATATCATGGCACTTCTATTCTGAGAGAGTGATGAAACATGTTTAGATGTTAGCGACTCCACTCGATGAACTAGTTATCCAATCTTAGTCCAAATGTTGGACATTATTCTGAATAAGATTCAAGTACACTAAGAAGATAGAATACTTTGTCTAATAATCAAACAACATTGAGAGGTCTCTTAGATCCGGATATGAGACTGAATACCAATATCCAAGTTGCTATACATGGATAATACAATTATCATGACCTTATCTCCAAGCATTGATGGAGACAGCATATTATCCATGAAAGAGTTCATGGATTGTTCGAAAGAAACAAATCCAATTATTAGGACAATATAGAAAATTTAATTCCAATCCTATAGGAGTGGGAACTATCTATCTCTTTTATTTTATCAATTATCTATTTATTTATTTGTTTATATTAAATAATAAGATTAATTAAATTATTAATTAATTATCAATTCTAATTCTGTTAGAGGATGATTGCCTCCTCTATTCATGCACTTGATTAATTATTCAAGATTGCAACCCTAATAGTTCATTTTTGTATAAACAGAGGGTTATGCCTGCCTTTCTGTACAATAGTTGGAAGCACAGAAAAAGTCTCTCCCTAAGTTGTCCTCCTCTCCTTTTTCCATTGCTTGAGGTTGTTCCCTACCCCAAGGCTGACGGGTAAGGGAAAAGGTCCATTTCTCTAGATTGTGGGAACAACACGATTCATCCATGTGCCTACAAGTGTTGTCTCTGTCAGATTGGACTTCAGACAAGAGGTCTCTTGCTTTAGAGGCAAGAGGATCACAAACACCATTCAAGAGGTAATTGTATACTCATGAGGACTTGATGAAACGAATTGGGAAGGTTCTCAACTTATGCGATTTCAACTTTGTTTTAGAAAAATTAAATTTACTTTACTATATAGATTCACATGACGAATCTCTCTGTTTGCTCGGATGTGATTCAATCTTTATGCTTACATAATGCACAATGCATAGGAGTAGTGCTGGATGATGATGAGGCAAAGGAGGGGGTGAAGGAGGAAGGTGGATGCAGTGGGGTTACATAGGAGGAAGGAGGCAGAGACAACGTCGCAAGGGAGGGAAGAGGCAGAGCCAGTGATATCGCAAGGTAGGAGGAGGAGGTTGAGAGCTTTAGGGTAGGAAGAAGGGAGCATGTGCGGTTTTATCTACAGTTTTAGCCAAAATTTACGACCGCAACATGGTCGTATTATAGTCGAATCAACTATTGTATTGGCAATAATGGCCACATTGTGGTCGCATAATTCAGAACAACATTGTAGTTGCATTATGTGAATATTTTGAAGGTATTGTAGTGGCATTTATTGCTGCAACTACAATTCCACCAATGTTATCGCATTATTGTAGTGCTAAAAACCCTTTTTCTTGCGGTGGAGAGTATTTTTGCACTTTGGTTTTAGACAGTAGACAAATCTTTTTTGATAACATGAAAACTTGTAGAGAAGATATGATTTTGTACATTGTGTCATACTTGAAACATATACAAGAATAAAGTGTATAGTGATAAATATAACCATTTCTTTTATAGTTATAAACATGATTATTAGTATCTTCTACTCTAATAGATGTTCTAGTACTTGAGATTATTTTTACATGCATATATAAAATGTAACTATGATAGAAGTACTATGAAGCCTATTTAGTTAACATTCCTTTCTTTGTAATAATCTGAGATATTTGATAATTGTTGTATATAACATGTTGCTTCTTCCTCATAAATTGTTTGAGTGTGTGCATACATATGTGTGATTATATATATTTAGTTTATGTCACTTCTCTGTTAGTAGGTCGATTTTGCTCACTTTATTTTTCTCTCTGATTTTCCAATCATGTTATATGTGAAAGCGAATTGAGATTGCATTCAAAAGCATTTTTTTACAGAAGATGCACAATATGTAGAATTTTTTATTTTTAGTATATTACATATTTGATATATATTGTAATACAATGTATCATTATTTGAATATTTTGTAGAACTATAAATGCAAGTATTATATTGGGCATTGTGAGCATTCATATATTCACTTTACTTCTTCTATGTTCCTACCTATAAGTATAAGTACTCAATATATCTATCAAGAATACATGGCATGGACGATTAAGAGATGACATAAAAGACTACGTGCATCACATAAGTTAGCAGTGGGATAACCTATTTTAAAATAAAGTACATTAGTGAGTAATATTTTCTATATGTTTTGGTATATGGATAAAATGTTTATTTTGGGGAGGGTTGTAGTGTATTTGATTTGTGTGCGTGCACATTTATGCGTGAGTTTACATGTGTGTGTGTGCATGCATTTGTATATTCATATGCATATGTACATATAATTGCGTGTGTGAGTAACGGGTCGTGTCATGGATACTATTGTTAGAATTATGGGTTTAGTTTCTACAAATGGTATTATACTTTAAATCTCCCTTTACACACATAATCTAATATTGATGTATTAGTTGTGCTACTTTTGCGAATTTCATTACCTTAGCATGAGTTCGAGCTTAATGGTTACTACTTTTTTTCTATAGTTTCAAAAACTAATTGGAAGTTATGGTTCAGTTAAAAAACTATCTAATAAAATTTTAATTTTTTTAAAATATTATTTAAATCAATATAATTCTTAAATATATGATTGATCTTAACATTGATGTTGATATTGATACGAGTTGATAAACTTTTGAATTCTTACACCAATTTCTCTAAAAACTTCAACTATTGTACGAATGCATTCTTGTTTTACGTAATTGCACTATATCTTAAAGATATTGCTTTGTTTTCATATACATATCACTTCTTTATTTATCAGACATATGTGTAAACTATTTCGTGAACATCTGCACAAATTACTTTCTATATTTTATACACATATTTCACTTGAATGTTGATTTTTTTATGTTCATGAAAATCTTTTATTTAATACAATATTTAAGAGATAAATGAGTTAAAAATCATGTCTTAGGTAGCAAAATTTAGTTGATTTAATGATTCAATCGCATGATTGGCTTGGTGTTCGTGGCATATAATATGAATCTCACAAGACATTGTCACCACAACTTCGAGTTCATCTACATTAATTTTAAGGTATTTTTACACTCACTACCATTTACAATTTCATATTCATGCGCACAACTAAATAATCATAAATTACATGTAGAGCTTGAAATAATGAGTTCCGTTCACATATATAACCTTCCATTAAATTTATCCACTGAAATAAACGCTCCATTGAGTTAATCCTATCCTTTTTATTTTATTTTATTTTTTAGTCATACAACACACCCGCCAATGGTGTGCAGTGTCTACCACCCAAAAGATTATGGTTCAAATCCCCGCTTGTGGGGGTTGTGCATTAGATAGTCGACAATTAGCATAAAAAATAGTCGGATATTTAACCGTGGATTTGAGTAAGAATCCACGTAACCGATCTTACTTAAAAGTGGAAGAAGACTTCACCATTTAATTTAAACACACCCGCCAAACCCGACTCCCTCGACAACTCGAAGAGGACAGGAGGTAGCTCCAGGAGATCAGTGCTCCTCAGCAGATCAGTTTGATGACGAAAGGAGTCGGTGTCCAGGTCCTGGGATGTGGTGCTGCTCAGATCTAGAGGGGAACTTGGGCTCGATAACGACGCCTGAGCTCGGGGTACTCGGTCGGCAATGGTGCAGTCCAGTTCATGAATCAAATCGAATGGGGCATGACAATTCTTGAGGGCGATGCTATCCTCCAAACAGACTCAGGTCTTGATGGTTGAGCAACAGAGATGGAGTCCGATCTCCTGATCTCTTGCTCTTCCTGCAAAGATGGTGAGATGGTTTTTGTTAATCAGTGAAGGTGCTGTTACGATCCAAGATTTGCAACTCTGGTTTCTTGAATTAATGCTCTAACAAATCTTAAAATTTTCATCTCGATTGAAAAAGTATCCGATCATAATGTAATAGATCATGAGAGAAAGTAGAAACAATACAGGACATACTACATGATTCAAGCTCTGTAACGACCCGTAATTTATAATTAGATATAAAAAGAGAAAATTAAATAATGAAATATGTAGCCACATGATAGGCTCTACGTGTAAGGGTTGAATGTTAAAAGTAGAGGGGTGTCTATATAAAATCTATGAGATATTTGTTGAGAAGCCATCAATGACATGGATTTCATCCCATGTTCTCTTCTTCCATTTTACTATAAATAGGATTGTATTCATAATGACCATCCATCCACATTACTAAAATGGGGGGAAGAGAATGAATGAGGGGGAGAGAAAGAGACGTGAATTGAGATAGAGAAAGTGGAAGGGTGAGATGGGCGGTTATGGATGACCCTTTCAATCCTCTCCTCCCATGCACATGGGGTTCTTATTTAGGAATTGATGACTCTCTCTCTCCTTAATATAGAGAAAGATAAATAAATAGGTAGAGGGAAAGATGAGAGGGAGAGAACAAGAGATATTTAGAGATGGACACCGGAATTCCTTCGTTTAGTGTGAGAGAGAGAGAGAGAGGGAGAGAACCAACGATGTAGTGAGCACCATTTTTGAGTCCGGTGACGACGACCTTCCATCGACATCAAGTCTTCATCCAACGAAATCGGTGGCGCGACAATGTGGTCGGTGACGTTTTGGATCCATGCAATGGAAGCGTCATTGTGAATGGAATTTTCACATTATGAAGGTATGTGTCAAACCCCTAGGAATGATATATCATAAATTGACGATTGCCATGTTCGAAGATGTTTCTTTTTGTATCCTTACCGACGAGAAAAATATGAAGATGAATTATGTGATTCTTGGTTTTTGCATAATATCTCATAATTAATATAAAAATGAACCTCAATTTCCTTTAGTATAGATTTATGCCATAGGATTTTAATATGCTAAACTCTTTTTGTTGTGGCCACGAACCCATGTGGTTTGAGTTTAGTTATATAGGCACTTCTTGTAAGCCATGAGGAATTTCGGATTATTAATTCCAATGCATCTGTTAGTATGTATTTAATCCGAGTGAGTATATATACAATACGTAGATATATATGGTAACTTTTAATACATACCAAAGAATTTAATCGAGTAGTTGCTTAATGTATAAATCATGTATTCTTTTGTGTGCTACATATTCTTGGCACAACATCAATTTAAGGTGCATGTAATCCTTATGACTAATATTTTGTGAAGAACTTTTATATGCGTGCATATCTAGTGTCGTGATATGCATTCCATATATATATATTCCATGTATATGATGCATGTTCTTTACACCTTATAATGCTCATGTATGTGCTCATTCAATAGTCAATGAAATATATTTCATGAATTTGATTTATATATCATGATTTATAAATCAGGCCGCAACCAATATCAATTGAATCATGCATTATCCTTTCTTCAGCAATTTATTTTTTTATGATTTAGGTAATTAATAACATTTGTAATAATCTTGATGATTTAATAATGTTGATAGCTAATTTGGAAACAATTCATATACGTATAGATATCATATGTATGCCCTACAATGTTAAATATGTGTTATGTAAATATAGTAAGTGTTGCAAGTATATAAGAGTCTAAACTAAGTATATTAAAATAAATCATTGCAGTGGGTTATAACAATGATGGGATAACTAGGTTTTGATAATATTGCCAATCATTAGTATTTAGTATTTAGCTTGTAGGATCTGTCGGATGATTAATTATGTGTTGGAATTTTTGATGTGATATTATTGTAAATGATGCACGAATGATTAGCCACTGATGATAAATTGATTATCTTATCATATAATATTCAATAGTTTATATTAATGTGGTGGATTCACAAATTGTGCATTGTGATGTAGTGTGATCATAATCCAAGTATTACCGCAACTAATTATATATTATCCCAAAAATCCAATCTACTATGATAATATCAAGTACCGAATAACTATGTTATGTCGGTTATGTACTTTCTACAATGAAGACCTATTTGACTAATGGAACCGAAAGGTTCACATAGACCACTATTGTATTAGAAAAGAAATTCCATTAAAAAGAATTGAAATTTTCTTAATATGAATAATGGCACTATAACGGTAAGCGGACCTAAGTGCTACACCTAAGGTGGGAGGCACCTCTAGAGTCCGTTTATCGATGGCCTAAAGGGCAACACCTTTCGGGGGTGTCGGGTTCAGTAGAACCTAGTGGAAAGTCCACCATTGACTCAGCGCTGATGTCATCATGTTCTATGTAATGATTGAGTGACCGCTTGTGCCAGCGGTAAAGCCACCAAAGCCGCCAATAAAATATGAGATAAGATAAATCCGTAAGGAATAAGCTAAGTGCTTATGAGGAAGCCAAGTACTTATTTGAAAGTTAAGTGTATAAGTGCATTTATGTGAAATGCCAAGTGTATATGTGTAATTATTTGAACTGCTAAGTGTATAAGTGCATTTACATGTAATACCAAGGGTATATGTGAAATTATGTGAAATGCCAAGTGTATATGTGCAAATATGTGAAATGCTAAATGTATAGGTGCAATTACGTGAAATGCTTATGTATATGTGTAATTATGATATTGCTATGGGAATATGTTAATTACATTATTCATATAAGCATCTACGTAATTATGGTTAACCGTAAGGGCATATATGGAAGTATGGTGTGCTACGCACGAATATAAAAAAAAGAACACTCTTAGTATGCATAATTAAGTTCATTAAGGATCTATAGGATGATATTGCATGTTACAAGTCAAATCTTTTATGTAACATGGTAGTGGTGAAAACTATAAATTGATTATGTGGCAAATGTGTAAATAAGGTGAATGTGCAAGTGTATACATGAAATATGGCATGTGGTATAATATGAATACCCTTATGTCTGATGTTAATTATGAGTTAATTATAGTACGATTACGGATTACATTTCCATGTACTGAGTTAAGGATATTATGGATATCGCTAATTGTACTTGTGGACAATGTAGGCAAATACCAATGTTAAATGGGAAAACAAGATAAATATTGAGTTACCATGTTAAGATTATTTATATTATTGAATGAAGTGTTTAAGGTAGATTAGTGAAGACTTGATTTCTCGCTAGCCGGCTTGACCTTATCTCGACACATACTGAGCGTTAAGCTCATACCATGTATTTTTGTGTTTTTATTGTAGGTCATTGTAAGGGTAAATTTAGTAGCAGTTGGAGACTTGTTGCAAGGTCTGAAGGAAGGATATCATTGTGCCCAATGGAATAAAGGAACCTGGATATGTTTTAGAGATGCATCTTTTTGTGCATTAAGATATATTAAGACGGTTCATATATGTAATTATGATATCATTGATGTATAGTGAGTAGCACTCGGATTCGACGTGGCAATTGATATGTTTCCGCTGGTCACCGAGGATCCGGGCTGTTACAGGTGGTATCAGAGAAGTAGTTCCTTTGAGCATGAGATATCCATCATAGATAGCGTAAGACCTTTAGTATAGAAAAAAAATTAGAGGCCAGAAATTTAGTATGACCTTCATGTCTATAGAAGATAACATGAGTAGTAGAAGACTGACCAATAGGGAGATAGAACTACTCTTGAAGATTATAGATTGTACTAAGGTGGAGAAGGTGATTTAGTAGATCAGATATACTAAATGTATTATTGTGGGGACAAAAGAAGAGAGTCAAATGATTATATCACTCAACAATGCTCATTGTATGTGTGACTTATTTGGTTTTAAAAAATGTATCATATATGACGTAGGAATATGGAAGTTGGACAAGATTTTTAGATGAAGTATTAATGATCTTATGAGCATCCGTCCGAAAGAATTATTTACTTCACTATAGATGTCAGACTAGTGATTACACTCATATGAGTTGGATGAGATGGGAAAAAATAAATTGAAGGAATAATTAGATAATGGATGGGTGAGATTTGGCGTTTCCCTAGAGTGTTTGCATTACTTACACTTCACCAATTATTGAAATAAGGTCACCATAAAGATAAAATATTTTCTTCTTCATAAATGATCAATTGCAACAAGAAATTATATTCTCCAAGGTTGACCTTTAGTTAGAATGTCATTATGTTGCAATTGAGAATGTAGACATACCAAAGACAGACAAGAATCTCTTGATACCTTTTGACCTCACAAAAGTGTTAGTTACATTAGGATGATGAGTCGGGTACTCGAGGTTAACTTAGAAAATTTGTGATGCCTTGTGTTATTATCTCATATACATGATACACTATCTCTAAAATTATTGATACAATTATTAGACAATATTGATGATATTAAACTCACTTATGATCTTGCATATATGATTAGGTTGGAGTTTAGAACATGAGCCACTTAGGTTAATTTTTTGATACATGATTGTGGTAATTAGACCTAATTAATTTTGTTGGTGACGACATTAATGTTTGTTAAGATCCTTATTTAATTGTACCTAATACTCTCTATATATATGAGCTTATTGTATATAGGACTTTCGATATGCCACTTGCAAGTATTAGATGCAATCCATTTTACATATTGTTATATCCCAACTTGAGTTAGAAATGTCTTGCTTTGTGTATACCATAGTTGTACACCTTGGTTTACTATTGTCACCTTCAATGAGGGACAACATACAAAATCGACCCTGGAAAATTCCTATCAGCATTCAGTTGGGTTAGTTACTCTTGTCTCTTAGGGGAAGAGATATATTGTTATGGATCATTTTAACTTGCAATTTAGATCTTGAAAGTGGCAATTGTCCTATTGTTAGAGAGGTCCTAAATACAAGGGAATGGCTCTAAATTAAGAGAACAAGAAAGTCGGTCCCAAAAAATGTGAAGTGCAAAACGAAGAATATGGGAGTGAGATGTGAGTCAATATCATACGATTTTTCGTAAGTCTCTCAATCAGTAAATTTCGGGACGAAATTTTTTTTAGCGGGGTAGATTGTAACGACCCGTAATTTATATTTAGATATAAAAAGAGGGAATTAAATAATGAAATATGTAGCCACATGATAGGCTCTACGTGTAAGGGTTGAATGTTAAAAGTAGAGGGGTGTCTATATAAAATCTATGAGATATTTGTTGAGAAGCCATCAATGACATGGATTTCATCCCATGTTCTCTTCTTCCATTTTACTATAAATAGAATTGTATTCATAATGACCATCCATCCACATTACTAAAATGGGGGGAAGCGAATGAATGAGGGGGAGAGAAAGAGACGTGAATTGAGATAGAGAAAGTGGAAGGGTGAGATGGGCGGTTATGGATGACCCTTTCAATCCTCTCCTCCCATATACATGGGGTTCTTACTTAGGAATTGATGACTCTCTCTCCTTAATATAGAGAAAGATAAATAAATAGGTAGAGGGAAAGATGAGAGGGAGAGAACAAGAGATATTTAGAGATGGACATCGGAATTCCTTCGTTTAGTGAGAGAGAGAGAGGGAGAGGGAGAGAACCAACGATCTAGTGAGCACCATTTTTGAGTCCGGTGACGACGACCTTCCATCGACATCAAGTCTTCATCCAACGAAATCGGTGGCGCGACAATGTGGTCGGTGACGTTTTGGATCCATGCAATGGAAGCGTCATTGTGAATGGAATTTTCACATTATGAAGGTATGTGTCGAACCCCTAGGAATGATATATCATAAATTGACGATTGCCATGTTCGAAGATGTTTCTTTTTGTATCCTTACCGACGAGAAAAATATGAAGATGAATTATGTGATTCTTGGTTTTTGCATAATATCTCATAATTAATATAAAAATGAACCTCAATTTCCTTTAGTATAGATTTATGCCATAGGATTATAATATGCTAAACTCTTTTTGTTGTGGCCACGAACCCATGTGGTTTGAGTTTAGTTATATAGGCACTTCTTGTAAGCCAGGAGGAATTTCGGATTATTAATTCCAATGCATCTGTTAGTATGTATTTAATCCGAGTGAGTATATATACAATACGTAGATATATATGGCAACTTTTAATACATACCAAAGAATTTAATCGAGTAGTTGCTTAATGTATAAATCATGTATTCTTTTGTGTGCTACACATTCTTGGCACAACATCAATTTAAGGTGCATGTAATCCTTATGACTAATATTTTGTGAAGAACTTTTATATGCGTGCATATCTAGTGTCGTGATATGCATTCCATATATATATTCCATGTATATGATGCATGTTCTTTACACCTTATAATGCTCATGTATGTGCGCATTCAATAGTCAATGAAATATATTTCATGAATTTGATTTATATATCATGATTTATAAATCAGGCCGCAACCAATATCAATTGAATCATGCATTATCCTTTCTTCAACAATTTATTTTTTTATGATTTAGGTAATTAATAACATTTGTAATAATCTTGATGATTTAATAATGTTGATAGCTAATTTGGAAACAAATTCATATACGTATAGATATCATATGTATGCCCTACAATGTTAAATATGTGTTGTGTAAATATAGTAAGTGTTGCAAGTATATAAGAGTCTAAACTAAGTATATTAAAATAAATCATTGCAGTGGGTTATAACAATGATGGGATAACTAGGTTTTGATAATATTGCCAATCATTAGTATTTAGTATTTAGCTTGTAGGATCTGTCGGATGATTAATTGTGTGTTGGAATTTTTGATGTGATATTATTGTAAATGATGCACGAATGATTAGCCACTGATGATAAATTGATTATCTTATCATATAATATTCAATAGTTTATATTAATGTGGTGGATTCACAAATTGTGCATTGTGATGTAGTTTGATCATAATCCAAGTATTACCGCAACTAATTATATATTATCCCAAAAATCCAATCTACTATGATAATATCAAGTACCGAATAACTATGTTATGTCGGTTATGTACTTTCTACAATGAAGACCTATTTGACTAATGGAACCGAAAGGTTCACATAGACCACTATTGTATGAGAAAAGAAATTCCATTAAAAAGAATTGGAATTTTCTTAATATGAATAATGGCACTATAACGGTAAGCGGAGCTAAGTGCTACACCTAAGGTGGGAGCCACCTCTAGAGTCCGTTTATCGATGGCCTAAAGGGCAACACCTTCTGGGGGTGTCGGGTTCAGTAGAACCTAGTGGAAAGTCCACCATTGACTCAGCGCTGATGTCATCATGTTCTATGTAATGATTGAGTGACCGCTTGTGCCAGCGGTAAAGCCACCAAAGCCGCCAATAAAATATGAGATAAGATAAATCCGTAAGGAATAAGCTAAGTGCTTATGAGGAAGCCAAGTACTTATTTGAAAGTTAAGTGTATAAGTGCATTTATGTGAAATGCCAAGTGTATATGTATAATTATTTGAACTGCTAAGTGTATAAGTGCATTTACATGAAATACCAAGGGTATATGTGAAATTATGTGAAATGACAAGTGTATATGTGCAAATATGTGAATTGCTAAATGTATAGGTGCAATTACGTGAAATGCTTATGTATATGTGTAATTATGATATTGCTATGGGAATATGTTAATTACATTATTCATATAGGCATCTACGTAATTATGGTTAACCGTAAGGGCATATATGGAAGTATGGTGTGCAACGCACGAATATAAAAAAAAAGAACACCCTTAGTATGCATAATTAAGTTCATTAAGGATCTATAGGATGATATTGCATGTTACAAGTCAAATCTTTTATGTAACATGGTAGTGGTGAAAACTATAAATTGATTATGTGGCAAATGTGTAAATAAGGTGAATGTGCAAGTGTATACATGAAATATGGCATGTGGTATAATATGAATACCCTTATGTATGATGTTAATTATGAGTGAATTATAGTACGATTACGGATTACATTTCCATGTACTGAGTTAAGGATATTATGGATATTGCTAATTGTACTTGTGGACAATGTAGGAAAATACCAATGTTAAATGGGAAAACAAGATAAATATTGAGTTACCATGTTAAGATTATTTATATTATTGAATGAAGTGTTTAAGGTAGATTAGTGAAGACTTGATTTCTCGCTAGCCGGCTTGACCTTATCTCGACACATACTGAGCGTTAAGCTCATACCATGTATTTTTGTGTTTTTATTGCAGGTCATTGCAAGGGTAAATTTAGTAGCAGTTGGAGACTTGTTGCAAGGTCTGAAGGAAGGATATCATTGTGCCCAATGGAATAAAGGATCCTGGATATGTTTTAGAGATGCATCTTTTTGTGCATTAAGATATATTAAGACGGTTCATATATGTAATTATGATATCATTGATGTATAGTGAGTAGCACTCGGATTCGATGTGGCAATTGATATGTTTCCGCTGGTCACCGAGGATCCGGGCTGTTACAGTTGTCACACTTGGAGTTGGCACACGAAAGGAGTCTCGGCCATCCTGTTCTTCCCCAAGCAGGTGCATCTGCTTTTATCGGTGTGCATGGACAGTACTAGATGCTTCGTATTCTGGAGAAATATCAATTTATTTGGCAGAGGAGCTACGCAAGAGGATCGGTTGCAGTGGCAGAGGAGCTACGCAAGAGGATCGGTTGCAGTACCGCAGACTCTGCAGTAAAATCGTGGATCACTGGAGTTACTCGATCTTGATCGAGCGGTTCGAGTGAATTCGCACTTTTGTGGTCTCGTACCATGGAAATTCGTGCGAACTGCTCGATCAAGATTGAGCGGCTCGAGCAGTTCCCTGACTTTACTGTAGAGTCTACAGTACTTTGACGATCTGGGCTCGAGGAGTTGCATGCTTACGACCGATGTGTGCAGTTGTGGGCCTTCGGCTGCACGTTCCCCCAACCTCATTTTAGAATGGCTCTTCTGATGTACAATAGAGTCCGCTTTACAAACAGAGATGATCGATCAAGATCAAGCGTTCACACGAAATTCGGATTTTGGTGGCCCTTTTTGTGTGAACCGCTCGATCTTGATCGAGGGGTTCTGCTTGTACAGCAGTGGATTTCACTCTCAATCTCATTTTCCATGCACGCAACTGACGGGCTCCAGCTTCGTGCCCCGTCATGTGATCCCCTTCCTTGGGCCTCCGTCACTGCTATCACCAATGAAAGGTCATACCCACTAAAAAAATTGAGCTATTGTGATGATTTTTTCAAAATCCGTCACTAAATTAACCGTTGTTAAATATATAACGATGATATTATTTATTGCGAAATCGTTATATTATTAGCAACGGTCTACATAGCGACGCTTATTCGTTGCTATTTTTTTGAACTTCTAATTAATCGTCGCTAAATTTTGAAATAAAAAAATAGCGATGATTAGTTGATATTTTGAAAAATAGTAACAAATAAGCGTCGCTATATGGACCGTTGCTAATGATATAAAGACAGATATGATATTCGTAGCTAATTATGAGTATGAAAACCCATTTCAAAACGAATAATATCGTCATTATATATTTGACAACGGCTAATTTAGTGACGGGTTTTGAAAAACCGTCACTATAGCTCAATTTTGTTGTAGTGACCACTGGCATCCTTTATAAATGTGATATACTTTAAAGAGTAAAAATTGTTATCATTAAATGTTTTCCTTCAAAGTTAATAGGAAAATGGATGGAAGCTAACACACATTGTTATGTCATATAAGAGTTAATTGTTATTAAGGATTCTCCATTTAATTTGCGATCATTCAAAGTTATGTACGTAAATATGAAATTACATAGGCTTATGGGTGTAAAAATCTCTATTTTCAATAGCGTTATTAGATTTGTAGTTTTTAATATCAATCATATCAAAAGATATATATACATATATATATTATTGAGAAAAAAATAAAAAAGCTACCGTATGTAAAAGTGAAAAATAATATCTACTACATGATGGCAATAATTATGTTATTTTCTAAAACATAATTTCTTATGAAAAGCACATGTTACACACGAGTAAAATAATATCTACCATAATGTATAATGTTTCGAATCGCGGGAAGCAAACACGCACAAACACGATCAAACAAGCAAGACGCAAACACAAGGATTTACAAGGGTTCACTCGTAAATGGGCTACGTCCTTGGGCAGCGGCGATCGATTTCACTATATGGAGAAAAATGTAAAACATATGGTACTGAGAAGGTACATATATGGGATGAGAAATCGAATCAGAAATGAGGATGCAGTATCTGGTAGCCCTGGGGCTCCTTTTATACTGCAACAGAAGAATACCATTTATATTCAGCAATCCATCCCAACAGCTCCCAGCCAATTAGAAGGCAGGACACAGATCAGACATGTCAGCAATCCTAGCCCAACAGCTCTCAGCCAATCAGAAGGCAGAACACAGATCAGACATGTCAGCAATCCTGACCCAACAGCTCTCAGCCAATCAAAAGTCAGGACACGGATCAGCCACATCAGCAACCCAAGAAGTGGTTAGGATTCAAGTCAAATTAACAATCTCCACCTTGAATTGAATCCTCATATAGTAGAATGAACCACTACTATTACTTCACCATGAGTTGAATTCTCCACTAGCAGAATTAACCAATGCTAGACTCCACCGGGGTTGAATTCTCATATAGTAGAATTACCCACTACTATACTCTTCCATGGGTTGAATTCTCCACTGGCAGAATTAACCACTGCTAGACTCCATCGGGGTTGAATTTAGCAGAATTGACTACTACTATATTCACCACTTGAAATTCAGATAACAGGAATCAAGGAATTATAAACAATATTCACCTTGAAATTTCTCCTCAGAGAAGCTTTACCAAGCTTCACCGTGCCGCCGCCAGCCCCACATCGGGGCTACTGTCAACTGCTGACATTGAGCAAGTCCAAACGATGCTTAAACTTACTCCCAGAAACTATAGACCCTTGCAAGACATATACGGTCTTCTGCTTGTTGCCCTTGATGACAACAACTCCAGCTTTGGCAACCTGCATAACTCCACCTTCAGCGTTGTACCTGTATCCTTTAGAGTCCAAGACTCCAAGTGATATCCAGTTCTTCTTCAGATCAGGAACATGTCGTACTTCTGTCACAATCCTCACGACTCCATCATACATCTTGATCTTCACAGAGCCGATCCCTACAATCTTGCACATTGTATTACTCCCCGTGATGACGTTTCCACCATCTTTTTTCTTGTAGGTGCAAAACCAATCTTCATTAGGAGTCATATGGTAGGAACAACCTGAATAAAGAATCCATGTGTTATCCATCGTCTTCTGATCCGTGACAGAGGGGAATGAAATCATCTTAGAAATCTCTGCCACTTTGAGCCACTATAGCAATTGTGGCCTTCTTTGGACAATCTTTCTTCCAAATGTCCGGGTTCCTTGCAGTAATTGCAGGATGTCCCTAGCATTGTAATTCTTGGACCTCTGCTTTTCGTTCTTTGTGTAGTCAGAACCGGTGCGACTCTTCTCATGAGTCATAACCAAACCTGCAGCATTAGAGTCTTGCATCCCAACAGCCATATGTCGAAGTTCACGCGTATGCAAACTCGCGCGAACTTCCTCTAAGGTTATGGATTCTCTTCCCACAATGAATGATTGAACAAAATTCTCAAATGATAATGGAAGAGAAACCAATAAAATCAAGGCAGCATCCTATCTTCAATCTTAACATCTACGTTTCTTAAATCCATCAATAATGTATTTAAGCCGATCTAGATGTTCTTTAAGAGATGTACCTTCATGCATGCGGAGAGAGAACGTACGTTGCTTCAAGAGCAACTTGATGGTCAAAGACTTCGTCATATATAGACTTTCCAGTCTCAACCACAGATCGGCCGCGGAATCCTCATCAGCAACCTTCGCCGCTAATCTCGTCTGCCAAACATAGCATGATCGTCGAGTGTGCCTTCTCTTCCTGCACCATCAACTTGGACGGCTCGAGTGCCTTCGCCCGTCTTGATCTAACGGTGCCCAGATGCCCTGCTGCTTCAGAAGGGCACGCATCTTGATCTGCCATAGACTGAATCCATTCTTCCCCGTGAACTTCTCGATCTTCAGATTGTGTGATGCCATCTTGGTGGATGATCCTGACAGAACCTGAAGCTCTGATACCAGTTTGTTGCGAATCGCGGAAGCAAACACGCACAAACATGATCAAACAAGCAAGACGCAAATACAAGGATTTACAAGGTTCACCCGTAAATAGGCTACGTCCTTGGGCGGTGGCGATCAGTTTCACTATATGGAGAAAAATGTAATACATAGGGTACCGAGAAGGTACAGATATGGGATGAGAAATCGGATCAGAAATGAGGATGCAGTATCCGGTGGCCCTGGGGCCCTTTTTATACTGCAATAGAAGAATACCATTTGTATTCAGCAATCCATCCCAACAGCTCCCAGCCAATCAGAAGGCATGACACAGATCAGACATGTCAGCAATCCTAGCCCAACAGCTCTCAGCCCATCAGAAGGCAGAACACAGATCAGACATGTCAGCAATCCTGGCCCAACAGCTCTCAGCCAATCAGAAGCCATGACATAGATCAGCCACATCAGCAACCCAACAAGTGGTTAGGATTCAAGTCAAATTAACATATAAATACATGAACAAAAAAATATGAAATCGACCATGCCCTGCATGTGATCCTTTCACTGGAATTAGTTACATGTAGGGATGCAAACAGACGGATATGGATATGGATATATATGTTATCTATCTTTAATCGTTTTTAAATACGAATACGGATGCATGTACTGAAATTGATGGATACGAAAACTATGTTAACATATCTTTAAATAATGTATACAATGGATACTAACTAGATACGAGTAATACTAGAAATCCTCTATTGATTTGCTTAAATAAACATGTATTGGATAGAAAACACACGATATAAATATATTAAATGTGCTTATATCATAAAAATTATACCGAATATGATGAAACAATGTATAAAATATGTTTTATATAGTTAAAAATAAATTTAAGGATAATTACACCCATAACCCTGAGTAATTTTGCAATAACATTCATAACCCTACATAATCGCGAATTACACGAGAAACCTCGAGTAATGCTTAACCTTTACATGATATAACCTCGTGTCAAGTTCCATTTCAAATTTCCGTTAACTTGGATAGAAAAAATTAGATGTGGACAATTTTACCCCTCAAAGTACTTTATATTTATAAACTGCTACCCCCCTTCTCCCATCGCCGAGAAGCCCTCCCCCCGCTACTTCCTCCGTCGTCCTCCCCCTGCGGCCCTGATCAAGAAGCCCTCCCGGTGTTGCCCCTGGAAGCCTCACCGTGGAAGGCCCCCCACTCTCCGTCGTCGCCCCTGACCTGTATGCCCTCCCTTCCTGTCGCAACTCTTCCCCCCAACCGACCTGTCTGAAGCCCCGCACCCACCCGCCGGTCGCTCCCCCCTGTCGTCCACCACCCATTCCCTCGTCACCCCGTACCCGCCACCCCTGAAGCCCCTCCGCCTGGAAGCCAAAAGCCCTCCACTGTCGCCTAGAAGACATAGCCCCCCCACTCCTGTCGCAACTCTACCCGAACCGCCCCTTACCAGAAAGCCAAAGCCCCCCCGGTCTCCCGTTGCCCTCCACCCGTCGGAGCCCCAACCCCCTGCCCAGAAACAAAGCCCCACAACTCTCCCCAAACCGCCTCTGACCTGAAAGCCAAAGCCCCCCCCCCCCCCCCCCCCCCGGTCTCCCGTCGCCCTCCCACCCGTTGGAGCCCCAACCCCTCGCCCAGAAACAGAGCCCCGCAACTCTCCCCAAACTTCCCCTGACCGGAAAGCCAAAGCCCCCCGGTCCACCCCCCGTGCGCCCGTCGATTTCCTGGAAGCCCCCCTGACCCGCGCAGCCCCCCCCCCCCCCACACGAGCGTAGCCTCCCACGTTGATCTTCTGTAAGCACGAAGCGGCCACCCGGGCGAGCTCCTTGAAGCCCCCCGACCCTCGCGGAGCTTCTCCTCACCCTGCAGAATCCTCCCCCCACCCCTGCCACGCAGAATCCTCTCCCGACAACCTCCTCCAGTTCATTGTTCCTTCGCTATCGCCATTTTCCTTGGCTCGCTGCTCGAAATCGCACTGTTCCAGAAGTTTGAGGTGTGGAAGAGACGATGGGGCAGATGATCGGAGGGTGAGGGGTGTGTAAGCTGAGGATGGTGGATGGAGGTTGAAGGGATAGGGGTATTTTTTGTTTATTTTTTAACCGTTGGATTGAGGATGAGTTAGATTAACTCATTCATATGGTTAAGTTAACATATTAAACTAACGGAGGGTTATGGGTGTGAAACGGAGTAACTATATAAGGTTTCTCGTGTAATTCGCGATTATGCAAGGTTATGAATGTTATTGCGAAATTACTCAGGGTTATGTGTGTAAATATCCCATAAATTTACAGTTATATTTATATATAGATATAGGGATATAGATACAGATATTTTTGGATATCAGAGTGAAACTAATACAATTATTGATCGAATACGGATATATCCTTATCCGTTTGCCATCCCAGTTACATGTTATAAAAATAGCAAACAAGATACTAAATGTTAAATCTCCTACAATCAACAACCACTAGCACATCATCCAACTCGTCTACTATATACCAAATCAAATCTAGGAGAGGAGATATTTATCATCATATGTGAGCATCGGAGCAAGAGAAGAAATATAAAATATTCCCCAACCCACCTTAGAGATATTCCAATTGAAATAAAGGGAGGCCATACGAAAAAGTAAGGAGGTATTCCACATTGGTTTTTTTTGGTAAATTTTATAGGGATAGAGGTGTAAAAATTCCAAACGAAAAACTCCCTCCAACTATCCAATAGTCACAATATGAAAAAAAATCGATATGTTAAACAAACCATCAAGCTTCGTAGAAACAAAAAAAGTCATTATTATATAATGAAAGACAAATTTATACAAATATTTCAAGAAAAAATATTGTCGCACAATCGGACTCTGACTTGCGATGGTTGAACCGCTGTATAGAATTTCGTTGCCAAAATATATTGAAATCTATCCGATTATTGAGGATATGATTTTTCATCGAACCCTAAACTCGATTCATATTTATGGATACAAAAATAAGGACATTGAAATGTATCCGATTTGATTTAATAAAGGATGCGAGGGCCCTATACATTATTGTCGGCCAGATAATAAACACCAGAATACAGACCGCGGATGAGGCCTACACGTCAGCCCGAGGGGGCGCCTCGTCCCTCCAATCGCAGCCGTCGGATCCGATCCGCTGATGTGTCCTTGATGACTCGTCTATCCGACACGTCAACCTCTTCCCCCGCGAAAAGGGCCCGTAGCCGCCTCTCAGCCACCAGATTCTCGCCACGTGTCCACCGCTAGCAAACACAAATAAGCCGAAGTGGAGAACCTCGATTAGTATTGTAATCACACGGTTTAGAGAAAGGAGAGAGATGGGAGTGGAAGGAGCCGGAGGGAATGGGCGGAGCTGCGATGGAGGCCGCGGCGAAGACGGCGACGTTCGGGTGATCACAGCCGATGGGAGGAGTTTTGCAGCTCATTCGCACGTACTGGTATGATTGTCATGTATACATGCATGCTTGAATTCGCAATGTATATCGATGCATATCTCACTCCACAAGAAATATTTTTTTTATTTAGTGATATTTTCCACTCTAATTCAGCAAAAGGAAGAAGCAAAAACTGCAATTCAGTTGACGCAAAGATAACGAGTTACATATATTTCTAATTAAAATCGGATATCATTTAATCCCCTCTTAAATGGCATCATAAACTTTACAATCTGAGCTAATTTTTCTCACTTTTGATTACTGAAGATGTCAGCATCTCCAGTTCTGGAAAGGATGCGGAATGCAATACCCATCTTGGGAGTCCCCAACATCATCGTCGTCGTCGTCTTCCTTCAATGTCTCTACTCCCTGAGGTCTCTCCCCTTCTTGTCTCACACATCTGTTTATCACCGAGATGATTGATTGCATTTATGCGAGCGAGAAAATTATAAACTGGGTATATTGTAATAATGAGTTAATTCCCCGCCCAACGTAGTTACCAAGAGTACGGCTATTCACATCAACATCCTATCATTTCATCTTATTCCTATCTTTATTCCACCTTACATACCTTTATTCCACATTATTCTCCTTATTCTCATCTTTCCAGCTGAACAGAGAATAGATCCTTATTTTTCTTATTCTCCATTCTTATTTACCGAGCTCCTGTCAACGAACTCATATTATAATATGCATATAACGATAAGAACTTTTGCATAGAAACCTTCATGAATATTTGATATTTATGTCCATACCCTTGTATTATTCGTAATGTTACTTCTATCATTTTGATGAAAAATAAAATAAAAATGAAATTAAAAATATATAATTTATCTTTTTTCAATAGATGCCTGGATGTGACCGAGAAGGAGAAGTATGGAGTGCACACGTTGATCCTAGCCCACACAATGCGAATTCCATGGTTGAAGAGGGCAGCTGCAGAGGCTGCCCTCGTGAGGAGCCTTTCCGCGCAAAACGTGGCGGACATGCTACAAATGGCACAGTTGTGTGGCGCGCCTCGACTCTATGTGACATGCATTAACCTAGTTCGTCGAGAGTACGAGGACGTGGAGGATACAGAGGGTTGGCGCTTCATCCGTTGTAATGATCCTTGCCTCGAGCTCGAGGTCCTCAAGTTCATCCAAGACATTGACTTGCTACTTTTTCAAATCAATCTTTTGCTTGCTAAACAATTGACACACACACGAAACACCCCTTAATCTTTTTTTTTAATTTTTACACCATGACCCCTAAAATGTTCATCAATTACACCATAACCTATATATTATTGTAATTAAAATGTTCATCAATTACATGTCAGAGGAAGAAGATGCGGATGAAGAGGAAGAAAGACCAACAGGTATATGCCGAGCTCAACGAGGCAATGGAATGCCTAGAGCACATATGCACGGGCGGTTGTGGCATCATCAAGTCATGCGGCGATCGACTCATTGACAACAAGGGTTCTTGCAGGTGGGGCAATGCTTGCGATCATCTCCAAAGACTACTTCAACACTTTGGTTCGTGCACAAGGGAAAGGAAGGAGAACGAACAATATGATCGGCGGTGTCGGCAATGCGACTATCTATGGCAACTCCTCCACCTTCACTCCGTTGTCTGCTGGAATCTCAACGTTTGCAAGGTCCCTCTATGTGGGTATGTTGCTCAACATAAATTCCAATGCTTTACTGCAAAAAAAAAATTTTATGTAGGAGGTTTCGCAAAGTCCTCGTAACAAATATATTCAAAGGATTTCTATATTTGTGCTCTTCCTAGTTTTCACAGTTACACTTATTGTAATGTCTCAGGCTTAGGTCTCCGGTCCTTTATCGAGGAAAACTGGCTCTGACAACTTGTTGGGTTCGGGTCTAAATGGACCCGTTGACAACTACTCAAAATGCTTAAGCCCAAGTTGTCAAGTAGTAATCCCCATCACTTATAAACCACACCCACACTTCGTGAGTTTTAGATGTGGTAGTATGTTGGGGTATGGGTGCTACACTTATGCTCCTACATTTCGGCAGTACTACCTATGTGCATATATTCTTACAAAATTCACAATACTGCTTAATGCCAATTGCTAAATCCACAAAGGGATAGCTAAAGCCAAAATCTGAAATTAAGCAAAAAAACTCTTGGACAAAAATCGATTATTTTTATCGTTAGATCGAGAACGGGCGGCTAGGATCTCAATGTAGCCCCTATTGTGAAACCATGCACAGGGATGCGCTTATGCCTATGATTGTCAGAAAATTCTCAAGTTCGATATTCGCTCATATTTGATTCGCTAAAAGTCTGATTCAGATTTGATTATAAACAAACGGAACTCGAAAATGGTAGGTCTACTTTGCTAAAAGTTCAATACACATATATACACATATATACAAATTTATAAATCCTACCTTGTTCATTTTATTCCAATTAAGGGATAAGTTGTCTCAAAATTAGTGATTACACCATGGTTACAAGTTCCATTATGTCTTTGTTTATAATACTTACCTTCATCCTACAATTAAGCAACTCAAAAAAGAGCAAGTGATGGACCTCATTTATCTCTTATCTTACCTTATTCCTTATCCCTTTTTTGAACAAATTATGATTGTTCCTCCACTCTCACTTGTATTACAATTATCCTTTTTTTTTCAAAGACAAGAATCCTTGTTAATTTTGTTTAAAGATGAATAAGAGTGAGACAAAGAAGATAAAAATCGAACGAACAAACACACGAGGATAGGGTGCTTGCAACTCATATCCATGCTACTTCCATGTTCATCAATCTCTCAGCAATTCATTTATCCCGAGAAATCAACAAGCAAATGTATCCATGGCATATGGATATGCACTCGCTCTTCCTGCGATAGATTGACGATTGATGACGGTGTGAACATGCAATTTCCTATAGGTCAACAACATATTCTCCTTTTTCTATATATATATATATATAGCCTCACTATTTCATTTTCTTTCACTTTCTCTGGTCAGAAAATTTTGAATTTCAATAATCGCTTAGGTTCAATTCGATTAAATGAAAGTTCGATTTCGAAAATAATTAAACTAAACCCAAACATATATTTATGCTCGCCTATATAAATGAACGAATATGAAAATAGTAGGTACGCTGGTACACCCGTACTTGTACCCCGCAAAATATGTCGATTACGATGGCCTCTTATCTTTTTCCATATTTACATGCATATGCTCCCTCCTATTTGCTCTTATTAAACTTCTAAATTTACACCTTCCCACTGTTTGAACTTGATATAACAGAGGTAATTATCAAAATGCAAGAGACTTATAGGTTTTAGTGTAAATATGAAAAATAACAGGGTCTATAGATTTAATTAAGATAGTATGCAATGATACGAGTGAAAAAATACTTTCTAGATATTTTATACGACGATATAATTTTGCATTTTTCATCTTCATTCAATGAACCTTGAAATTGAGATTCATAGTTTGCAATCATGCAGTCATGGATTAAAATGATCGGACCTATGACATATATTAATATTCTCAAATCCGTATCCATTTATAATTCCATTATCTATGTGCAAATCTCATCCACTGTTTGGGTACATTTCTCTTTACATATATTCTCTTGGATGATGGATAAGTTTCTTGTATCTTGCAATAACGAAATTTTATCTCGCATTAAGCAATCCCAGGATAGTTTACCTACATAAGCTATTATCCCTCCATCTTATAATACGTATTCCTTCCTTATATTTCAAACCAACCAAAAAAGAGAGACGAATAAACTATGCTTGTTTCTTAATATGTGGATAATTAAACATTCGACAGGCAGTTGAAGAAGAGGACGGAGTTGGCAAAGGGAAAGGAGGAAGGAAAGTGGGAGTTGCTTGCAAGGAAGATGATATCAACTAAACTCGCTGTGGTCCTCTCCGAGAAGAGAAGACTACTATTAGCTATGTGAAACGCTAAATTAGACATCAGATCAAGGAGAAGATTATAGGAAGATTTATTTGTAATTTCTATAATTTTTTCCACTGTAGAAAAAAATGAGGAAGAGGTTTTCTTTTCTTTTATGTACATAGAGGAAGAAAGTATTCTTTGTAGCTTCATTTGTATTCATTGTAGTGTGATGAGACACCTTATTTTTTATATTATCCAAATCGATTTTTTAATATTTATTGAACTAAAATTTTATAGCTAAGTGAGTTTTTTTAGCTGGTCATAGTGCGAAGGAAAAAAAACAAACCAAGGAGATGGAGAGATTTAAAGCATTAACTGAAATATATTTTTTTTATAGTTAAAGCTTCGAAAAAAAATCATCTACTATCAACTATTTATTTAAGGAAATGTGATTGCATCTTTCTTTCCAAGAATGTCGTATTATGAAGAAATCATTTAACAAAATTTATCACTAATTTTATTTTTTAAGGCGTCTTCTTAAACAATAAGAGGGATAGGGTTGGGTTACCAAAAGAATCGTTTTTTCTTTCGAACAAATATCAAGCGGAATCTTATTGGATATCGAATTTAAAACTTAATAGTTCTCAAGATCCACAATCCTCTGTTCAGTTCACCTTAATAATCCAGGTCAGAACAAATCCTTTCATACACACACTCTTATGACTATGAATTTACTTGTACAGTGCATGTGAATGTAGCTCCCCCTCATTTGAAATGGCAAAAGACGCCCCCCCTCAGCTGGGTAACCCTAATTCCCCAATCTAGCTACTCTTTCCTCGAGGAGTGGGGAATTTTCTTCTAAGTTCAAGTATAATCGGCTCTAGGAAGAGAGGGTAAAGAAGAGAATGGGTCGTGGCCCGTGTAGTCACGTACCCTATGAAGCTTAACCAGTGTAGACAGAAAAGAAAAAGACAATAAAAAATGTGTGTCCATAAAACTCTTCATGTTCCGCTTCTCTAAAGTTATGTCGTTGCACCTCTCCCGTCGTCAAAACTCTATTGCTATCTTAGTACATGCAACTCTGAATGGAATGTTCATCATTATGGTGCGAAGTATGCCTTTCTCCTCACATTATTTATCTATAATGCAATATCTAAATGATTCTATGGATCTTTAAGAAGGTACTGTAATAGAAAATTCTTTCCACTTGATCCATAGGTTTCAACACGTTTAGAAGGTAAGTAAGCTGCAACACTTATTTTTGCAAAAAGAAGAAGAAGAAACTGGTCTAATTCTTGATTAGTTCTAGTTTACGCTCTTCATCCTTGTTATGCTAATACCAATTTCTATGACAATAAAAAAGATATCGTTCTCTTCAACTAGGACCTGCACCATCTTCAGCCGTCGAGAAGGGATACCATTGCAACAGAATGCAAGTGATGCGATATCGAGGCAATCAAATGAGGGAGAATTAACTACATATTTGAGCTTATTTCAACTTGATTTCATGTAAACTAGGTCACTTTATGTGAGGAACTAAGCATCAAGATCCTATTTCAGAGTCATACTTACATATCCAATCAAATACACATTTCATTGTATATGTATGCATGGCTTGTAAAATAAGATTTTGATGTGTATTCCTCACAAGTAAAAGTTAAATGCTCTAAATAAAGTTATGATGGTTTATGCCAAACCAATTCGAGATAAATAGAAACATATAACCAAAACCCTTCCTCATTTGGTGCAGCTCTTAAGGACACATGTCACGATCCTATTCCGTCTCCTAAGTAACCTTGACTTATTGAGCTCCTCTTCGTAAATTTCAAAGGAAAACAAGATCTGAAGGCACTTGCCAAACTTTCTTTTCAACTACAAATAGTTCACTCACTTTATTTACTCTCTTGATTTTGAATTGAATACATAGTACATACCTTCTTCTTCTTCTATATCCAATTTATATGGAAAGTTCGCTTGTCATGTAAAAGTCACAATATATAATAGAAGTGTACCCTTCGGCAACATTTTCAAGTGCGAAAACAACAATTCTTTTTGTAGTTAAGAAAGTGGTGTGTAAATACCATGGATAAGGTGACACCATAAACTCTATTCATAATAAAAAAAACATTTACTTACTTTCATTAATCAGATTGTATATGTAATTTTTTAATAGTAGGTCAAGTAATTTTGAGGGTCCAGAACGTCCCCCTTGGGATTCGAATCCGGATCTTTTAAAGTGTAAGCACACTGCACTACCACCAGACCACTCCTTGAATTCAACCATATTGTATATGAATATCTCTACATGCAAAGACATTTTCGACATAAAAGCACTCCATAATAAAGGCAAAGGCATTCCTTGCAAGCCGATCATCCCAAATAAATACAGAAGGCTTCATTTTCTCACATATGGAATGGTAGAAATCCTCCACAAACATATTCATCTTTTCTATATGCTCTTGTACATCACTAGACTATAATGAGACCTCCATTTTGAGGGGGGGGGGGTAGAGGGGGGAGAGGCGCTTCTTCCCTTTAGTGAAGGAGAGCGAACGTGAAACTCAAATTATAAATATATATGACATAACGTCATTGTTGTTGCTAATATTTTGACACTTTAAAATCATGTTCGTTTGGAGAATAAGCACTGGAATAAGGGACTAATTTCCCACCTGGTGTGGTTATCAAGAGTACTACTGCTATTCCCATCCACATCACATTATTTCACCTTATTCCACCCTTATTCCTATCTATATTTCACCTTACCTGCCTTTATCGCACCTTATTCTCCTTATTCTGCATCCTTATTCATACTTATTCTCAAACCGAATGCCCCCTAAAACAATAAATACAAATTTTCTATGAGATACGCGGATACACCTATTAGAGCTTTCATTTATTTATTACTTATAGTAGAGTAGGCATTTAATACCAAGAATATATTTACTTCTTAGAATGATTTATTTAATGATATATATAATCTTATGTCATTTGTATTTATAGTGCATTATAATTTCTCTTTTTAGTTGTATATTTTACATGGTAAAACATGCCATATGTATCAATATCTCATTATATGGTATAATATATTGCACACATCAAACCTCTTAATTATGCCCCTATTTCATGAAAGAAATGGGTATTGATATCGTGTTTATTAATTAACCAAAATTGAGATCCTTAATTTCATAAAAAAAGAATCAAAATTTTAAATAATTTCCATGCTTTTCTGAAGGATATGGAGAGATCCTCAAGCGCATCACGGAAGCGTGAGCGTCGTATCGGATACGACGAAGAACTACTAGTCGTACTAGTTGTTCGGTGCAGCGGAATTTAAAAAATTTTATTCGATGAAACCACATGATCCAAGAACAATTCTCGGATCGTTTCATCTATAACCACAAGAAGTATAATGAAATACCTCTTGAAGCGTGGTTGATCGAGTCTCTAAGAGAAGAGACCTCCTGTCTCAAGTCCGATCGTCGGAGAGATTGCTTGCGAGCGCGGGGATGAACCGCTTAGTCCTCGCAATCCAAGAAGTTGATCCAGGCGCGGTTGATCCTGATCTCGTCGCACGAGATCGAACGTCTCCTTCGTGAGCGAAGCACTCCAAGTAGACGAAGAACCGCAGAGCGTCGAAGCGGCAGCACGATGGCGCGGGCGTCGACGATTCTCTCCACCAAGGGTATGGTGGACGGCCACCAAGAAGAGAGGGGGAGAGGGCTGTCGAGTATGAAGAAAGAGAGAGAGAGAGAATTGTGTGCTACAATAGCATGTAAAGAGAGAGCCAAGTATGCCTCTCTATTTATAGGGTTTTGAGATCCATGGATCTCAATCCATGTGACATAAAAAATCAATGGATGAGATTGATTTATGTCAATCCAATGGTCAAGATTGTTGTTGGTAAAAACCAACAACTTGTGATTTAATTTTGATAAAATATATTTGATAAATCAAATAAATATTAATACCAAATTAAATCAATCAAATGAGGAGAGAGAGAACAAGGGAGATCAACCTTCCCCTTTGGTAAGGGGGGACGGCCACCAATTCCACAAGGAAATTGGTGCCGCCCCCTCCTTTCCTAAAGGGAGGGCAATCTCATGAATTACCATGAGATTGCACATCTTCTTGATTTTCTCTCTACTCAAATTACCAACAACAATTTGTTGGTATTTTAATTCACCAAAATAATTCTCAATTAATTTTGGGAATATTGCAATCTTGACATTGGAATATTGTGAATCATATTCACAACCCAAAACAAAATGTAATTTACATTTTCAATTAATTAGACAATGTGTATCCAATACACATTAATAATTAATCTACTAAAATAAATTATATTTAACTCTCTCTAATATATTATAAATCACATTTATAACATATTATGAATAATTGGATATTACTATCCACATTATTCTTATCCATAATAATTAAATCACATTTAATTATATTAGATAATTCTTCATACATCATGATAATTAAATCACATTTAATTATCAACTTCTCTTTGCTTAGATCTTATGGAATTGTTCTTAAACCATTTAAGAACAATGCTATTTCTCCTTAGATACTTGGAGATAAGGACATGGCGATTGTATTGTTCCACGTATAGTGACTTGGATATTGAGATCACATCTCAAATCCAGATCCCATGGACCTCTCATAGATGCTTGATTAAATCAAGACCGTAAACCTAATCTTCTCATTGCATCTGAATCTCATTCAGATCAATGTCCAGTACATGGACTAAGATCAGGTCACTTCTCTATTGAGAGGAGTCACTAAAATCCAGACCTGTTTCATCACTCCCTCGGAATGGAAGCGTCATGGTTATACAATCGTTCATGATCAAATCACCCTTCCGGTATTCCCAATACCTGCACATCCTGCATATTGGAAGACTCATGATCATCATGAAGATAAAGATCACTTTTACACTCTCATCTTCATAGTCTGATCATTAAGTTTCTCAATCTTGGTCCTTGGGATATGGTACAGATCATATGCTTTCACAAAGCATATATATTACCTTCAAATTCATATCATGCTTCTAAAGCATGATGACCATGCATGGAATTTGGTCAATCCCAATACCTCATGAGTGAGCTCATGTCTCCCAGTTCACAAGTGAACATGTATGATCCCTTTGAGAGATCGTATTACTCATATGCCCTTACATGCACACCAGCTCGCCGGTGTATAGACCTTGATTAGGTCATCAACCTATTGGTCTGCCAAATGTACATACTCAGATATATAGCAATACATCTGTCTCTGGTCAGAGGATGTTTGCCTGTGATGTGACAGCATTCATCATAGGTCTTTGGTTATCTCGATCTCGTTAAGTCAACTCATTGACTCAACTAATCTGATACCTCCGAATCAATATTCCTATGCAGAGGACCTGCAACAAGAGGTCGATCAGATATCAGTCTATTGAGATGGGATTGCCATCTCCCACTCAGACTGGAGATCACTACTTGTCAATCATTGATGATGCTTGATGAGTCCTCTATCTAACTCCTTAGATATTCATCCAAGCATCAGCCTCTATGATTCACTTAATGAATCAACATCTATATGATTATCAAGTTGGCCATGGTACATAACCCTTATTGTACAGAGGGACCTTATAGTGCATTCATTCATTCAATATCAGAAAGGGAGTGAAACAAAAAACAATAACCTTTATTGATAAATCATTTATTACAATAACATTTATTGTAGGAATGGTTCGCCTCAGTCTCACATTGCTAACAATCTCCCACTAGCCCTCAGAACCATTCAGGAACAAGCCTTAAACCCATACTCATTACATGCTGGTCAAAAACCTTCTGTGTCAGAGGTTTGGTAAGAGGATCAGCAACATTGTCGGCGAAGGCCACCTTGGTGATGATGATGTCACCACGCTTTTGAATCTCCCGAATGATGTGGTATTTCCTTTCTACGTGCTTGCTCTTCTGATGCCATCTGGGTTCCTTCGCCTGGGCAATGGCTCCCGTGTTATCACAGAGTAGCGGGATGAGAGTATCAGAGGAAACTACGCCAAGCTCCTGGACGAACTTGCGCAACCACACCGCCTCCTTTGCAGCATCCGATGCAGCAATATATTCGCCTTCTGTTGTTGAATCTGCTGTAGTGTCCTGCTTCTTGCTTCTCCGGCTCACAGCACCACCGTTCAACAGGAATACAAACCCTGATGTTGACTTTCGATCATCAATATCCGATTGGAAGTCAGAATATGTATGTCCTAAGACTTGGAGATCACCATCTCCATAGACCAAGATGTAATCTTGCGTCCGTCTTAGATATTTGAATATGTTCTTTATTGCATTCCAGTGTTGTTCTCCATAGCAGGATTGGTAACGACTTACCACTCCCACTGCATGGCAGATATCTGGCCTAGTACACATCATGGCATACATTAGGCTTCCTACAGCTGATGCATAAGGACATTCAGCCATGGCCTTCTTTTCCTCAACAGTTTGAGGAGCCATTCCTTTAGACAGGTGGATACCATGTCTCAAGGGTAGGAATCCTTTCTTGGAACTATCCATACGGAATCGTTCAAGAATCTTCTTAATGTATCCTTGTTGTGACAATCCCAATATCCTCTTTTCTCGGTTTCTGAACAGCTTCAGACCCAAGATGTAAGAGGCTTCTCCAAGATCTTTCATCTCAAAGGTATGGGACAACCAAATCTTCACACTGGTCATCATCCATGTATCATTCCCAATGATAAGGATGTCATCTACATAAAGCACGATGAACACAATGGCGCTCCCACTAAGCTTCTTGTACACACACGGTTCATCAGGATTCTGCACAAAATCATAATTCTTTATGGTTTCATCAAATCTGATGTTCCAGCTATGAGAAGCTTGCTTGAGCCCATAGATAGATTTCTTCAGCTTGCATACTTTGCCATCCTCAGTCTTGAAGCCCTGGGGCTGCTCCATGTAGATATCCTCCTCGAGGTATCCATTAAGAAAAGCCGTCTTGACGTCCATCTGCCAGATGTCATAGTCAAGATATGCAGCTATAGCTAGCAATGCCCTGATGGATTTAAGCATAGCCACAGGAGAGAACGTCTCATCGTAGTCGATGCCTTCTCTCTGTGTGTAGCCCTTGGCTACGAGCTGTGCCTTGAAAGTCTCTACTTTCCCATCAGGTCCCCTCTTTCTTTTGAAGATCCATTTGCACCCAATGGGTTTCACCCCCTTAGGTGGATCCTCTAGGGACCATACACCATTCTTATGCATGGAGTCAATTTCTGACTTCATTGCTAGCATCCATCTATCCATGTCATGATCCGCGAGTGCTTCATCAAATGAAGTAGGATCATTTTCAATTCCACCTGACACATGGAATCCATACCTTTCAGGTGGTGCAACCACCCTCGAATTCTTTCGAAGAGGTATGGGTGTTTCATCTTTATTTATCTCTTCAGTTTCTGATCTAGGAAGCTCAGAGTCCTCAGGGGACTCAACGAGTTCCTCTACTTCACATTTGTCTTGATCTTTCAGGAAATCATCCTCTAAAAATTTCACATCTCTAGAGACAAAAACCTTTTGGGTCTCAGGGTCATAAAGTTGGTATCCAATACCATCTTTAACATACCCAATGAAGTAGCACTCACAAGAGCGAGATTCTAGCTTACTTGCATCCACATTCTTTGCATGGACCAAGCAACCCCAAACCCTCAAGTGGTTAACACTAGGTTTGGTTCCATACCAGAGCTCATAAGGAGTCTTAGGTACAGATTTGCTAGGAATCTTATTCAGGATATATATTGCAGTCTCTATTGCATATCCCCAGAAACTAAGTGGTAAATGTGCTTTGCTCATCATTGAACGAACCATATCCATGATGGTTCTGTTGCGTCTTTCAGCAACACCATTAAGTTGGGGAGTTCCAGGAGGAGTGAGATTGGAAATAATTCCATTCTCTTTAAGGTATTCCTTAAATTCATCTGATAGGTACTCGCCACCTCGATCAGATCGAATTCGTTTAATCTTCCTATCGGTTTGGTTCTCAACCAAAACCTTGAACTCTTTGAACTTTTCAAAGGTTTCAGACTTATGACGTAATAGGAAGATAAACCCGTATCGCGAATGGTCATCAATAAACGTCAAATAATATCGATATCCATTTCGAGTCGCGGTACTGAAGGGACCGCATACATCAGTATGTATTAGGTCAACAATACCTTCACATCTTGTAACCTTGTTACGGAAAGGCATCCTAGTCATTTTACCTCGAATACAATGTTCACAGGTAGGTAAAGACTGAACCTGTAGAAAATCCAAAGGTTCATCCTTTATCAATCTATTGATCCTATCAACAGATAAATGACCGAGCCTTTGATGCCAAATCATGTTTGAATGATTTATATTACTCCTGGATCTTTTAGGGTTTTTATTAGTGGTTGTAACATTCATGACATGCTCATTAATGCACAATTCATAGAGTCCTCCAGAAGTCAAAATACCCTCTGCAGTATATTTATCATAATGATTTATGACTAATTTATTACAAAATAGGAATGAATATCCACTTCTAACTAGCTTAGATACAGATATTAAATTCCTTCTGACTTCAGGTACATAAAGACACTCTTTAAGTACTAGGACTCTTCCACTAGATAATGATAGTCGGCAAGTCCCGACGGCGACTGATGCAACACTTGCATCAGATCCCATCTGGATGACTATCACCCCTTCTTCAAGCTTTCTCGTTTCCTGAAACAAATGCAACAAATTGAATACATGAACAGAAGCACCGGAATCAACAACCCAACTTCCTTCTCGTCCAACGAGAAAGCTGGTTTCAATGATAAAAGTAGATTTCATACCTGCTGGGGCTTTACCTTTGTCGACCGACTTCAGGTAGTCCGGGCAATTACGCCTCCAGTGCCACGGCTTCTTGCAGTGGTGACAGACGTTGGTTTTCTTTGACGCCATTAAAGTGGATGCATTGGAAGATGAGCCAACACTTTGTCCCTTCTTCTTTCTCTTCTGGGTCGGGCCCTTCCGAGAACCTTGCTTCCGACCGCGCTTCCCTTTAGCTTGTGCAACCATTGCAGTGCCAGTGGGACCATCTTTCTTCATTACGTCTTCTGTAGACTTTAATGCAGCAAGAAGCCCAGCATTTGTCAGTTCCAGCTTATTCATGTGGAATGACACCACAAAGTTATTGAAAGATTTGAGCAATGACAACAGAATGAAATCGGATTGCATGTCTGCATCCATCGTCGCCCCCAGAGTCTCCAGCTCTGACAAGTACCCAAACATTTTGAGTACGTGTTCACGGACCGAAGTCCCTTCCTGCATCTTGCAGCGAACCAGTTCTTTCATAACATTGTACCGCTTGGTGCGGTTAATATCACCAAGCATATCCTTTAGATTCTGCATGATATCCTGGCAAGTACTCATCTCCATATGTTGTTTCTGAAGAACATTGGAGAGAGAACCCAAGATGTAACATCTAGCCAAGACATGATCTTCATCATACTTGTCATTATATACTTTGTCTTCCTTAGATTTAGGGTTTTCAAGCTTGTTTTCAGAGAGCACATAGCTGATGCGCTCCGCCGAGAGTACAAGCTCCAAATTATGGATCCAATCTGAGTAATTTGGTCCAATCAACTGGTTGACCTCCAGAAGCCTGCTCAGTGGGTTCATGGCCTTCATTTTCTGAAATTGAGAATGCACCATATTAGAACATATAATCATATATTCAATTTTATGATATTTGATTAAGGCATTTTTAAATCAAATTAGTCTTGCTATGTCAACTATGAAAGTTTATTCCCTTATTCACTTTCAAAGTAGGAGATATACTTACCGATATATCTCAAGCAAGAATTGGGATCTCCTCTTTATCTTTGTCATATCCCAATATTATGAGAACCTATGACTCCAATAAAGAGAAGCGGGAACACATTCCGCCTTGCAAGTCCAACTTGCATTTCCCAATTCGGTCTTTAATACCCGAGCCCACCACCCCTAAGGTGATGTTGACTCGTCATTAATTGAACCAACCGTCAACAGGAATACAACTCGCTATGCGCAATCCAATATCACCCCAATAATATGAGGACCCGATATTGGGGTCACTACGCATACGTCCTTACTCTTTCGAGAAGCGACGAGCCCGATCCAAATGGATCATATGCAGGAGCTGTCACTTCGGACAGGTGTCTCCCACATATAATATCTGGCGACGAAACCCTTTGCCTTGACGGGAGACCATGGATGTCACTTATGTGATCCTCCATCTCTTATTCAAATTTAATTAATTACTATGAATCACATTCATATAATTAATTCTTCCAAGGGAATTATTAACTCTAATCATATTAGAGTATTCTCAATTGGATATAATTAACTTAATCATATTAAATTAATTATCAATCCAATTCAATCAATCAAACTTAATTTTATGCTTGAATATATATGATATTATTCTCAAAGTATGTATTAATTCGTATTTTAATAATTAGAAAAAATACATCTTAATCCCTCGGACATTATCCCGGCCTTACCCGTTGTCATGGCCAGTACCGGCGGGAGTGGGACGGACCGCATACGCTGCAACCCGCTACCCCAGCGATCCCCGACTAGACACCATATCCACCTCGGAAAAGGATAATGTCAAATTGATTAATTTGTACTTGAGATGATCATCGGTTCTTCAACCGAAATTATACCATATAGTAATCAAAACAATTTTGATTATAAGGAAATTTGCTAGACAAATTCTCAATCCTATTCAAGCAAGAAGTTTGATGATTGTGTTTCCAATTATGATTTAGATCTAATCTAATCAATTAATTGGTTGGGGCCAAGTCAATTAAGGAAATAATAATCTTCTAATATTTCTCAAATATTTTCCATAATTATTTCTCGAAATTAACAATTAATTTCATTAATTGACAATCACATGGTTCTTGAGTAGGAAAGTAATTTCAGCAGTGACCTCTACTTACTAAAATTAGCATATCTCAATCAATTTAAATCCAAATTAAGCAAAGTCAATTTCTAAAGTTTGCTAATTTGATTTAGGACAGAAACCAAGTGATGTTTCACGCATTTCGAGGCAAGTCTAAACAGTAATTAACATTTTAATCACGTTCATATTTACAGTTCCCGCAACAGTGCATACATGTTCATTAAAACGACCATATCTCGAGCATACGAAATCCGATTTACGCAAACTCAGATCCTATGGTTTCCTTATTTAATGGGGAACAAAAACCAAGTATTAAATTTGTGTTTAAATAATTTAAACAGTGTCGAATTTATTTACTAAACAGATCTGCGAAATCAAATGCGATGAAAACTTTCGCGACCTTAACGAACCCAAGTCGTCCTCGGTCAGCGAATCACTATTCGAAACCGTCGACCTAAGGCTCTGATACCACTTGAAGGATATGGAGAGATCCTCAAGCGCATCACGGAAGCGTGAGCGTCGTATCGGATATGACGAAGAACTACTAGTCGTACTAGTTGTTCGGTGCAGCGGAATTTAAAAAATTTTATTCGATGAAACCACATGATCCAAGAACAATTCTCAGATCGTTTCATCTATAACCACAACAAGTATAATGCAATACCTCTTGAAGCGTGGTTGATCGAGTCTCTAAGAGAAGAGACCTCCTGTCTCAAGTCCGATCGTCGGAGAGATTGCTTGCGAGCGCGGGGATGTATCGCTTAGTCCTCGCAATCCAAGAAGTTGATCCAAGCGCGGTTGCTCCTGATCTCGTCGCACGAGATCGAACGTCTCCTTCATGAGCGAAGCACTCCAAGTAGACGAAGAATCGCAGAGCGTCGAAGCGGCAGCACGATGGCGCGGGCGTCGACGATTCTCTCCACCAAGGGTATGGTGGACGGCCACCAAGAAGAGAGGGGGAGAGGGCTGTCGAGTATGAAGAAAGAGAGAGAGAGAGAGAGAGAGAGTTGTGTGCTACAATAGCATGTAAAGAGAGAGCCAAGTATGCCTCTCTATTTATAGGGTTTTGGGATCCATGGATCTCAATCCATGTGACATAAAAAATCAATGGATGAGATTGATTTATGTCAATCCAATGGTCAAGATTGTTGTTGGTAAAAACCAACAACTTGTGATTTAATTTTGATAAAATATATTTGATAAATCAAATAAATATTAATACCAAATTAAATCAATCAAATGAGGAGAGAGAGAACAAGGGAGATCAACCTTCCCCTTTGGTAGGGGGGACGGCCACCAATTCCACAAGGAAATTGGTGCCGCCCCCTCCTTTCCTAAAGGGAGGGCAATCTCATGGATTACCATGAGATTGCACATCTCCTTGATTTTTTCTCTACTCAAATTACCAACAACAATTTGTTGGTATTTTAATTCACCAAAATAATTCTCAATTAATTTTGGGAATATTGCAATCTTGATATTGGAATATTGTGAATCATATTCACAACCCAAAAGAAAATGTAATTTACATTTTCAATTAATTAGACAATGTGTATCCAATACACATTAATAATTAATCTACTAATATAAATTATATTTAACTCTCTCTAATATATTATAAATCACATTTATAACATATTATGAATAATTGGATATTACTATCCACATTATTCTTATCCATAATAATTAAATCACATTTAATTATATTGGATAATTCTTCATACATCATGATAATTAAATCACATTTAATTATCAACTTCTCTTTGCTTAGATCTTATGGAATTGTTCTTAAACCATTTAAGAACAATGCTATTTCTCCTTAGATACTTGGAGATAAGGACAGGGCGATTGTGTTGTTCCACGTATAGTGACTTGGATATTGAGATCACATCTCAAATCCAGATCCCATGGACCTCTCATAGATGCTTGATTAAATCAAGACCGTAAACCTAATCTTCTCATTGCATCTGAATCTCATTCAGATCAATGTCCAGTACATGGACTAAGATTAGGTCACTTCTCTAATGAGAGGAGTCACTAAAATCCAGACCTGTTTCATCACTCCCTCGGAATGGAAGCGTCATGGTTATACAATCGTTCATGATCAAATCACCCTTCAGGTATTCCCAATACCTGCACATCCTGCATACTGGAAGACTCTTGATCATCATGAAGATAAAGATCACTTTTACACTGTCATCTTCATAATCTGATCATTAAGTTTCTCAATCTTGGTCCTTGGGATATGGTACAGATCATATGCTTTCACAAAGCATATATCTTACCTTCAAATTCATATCATGCTTCTAAAGCATAATGACCATGCATGGAATTTGGTCAATCCCAATACCTCATGAGTGAGCTCATGTCTCCCGGTTCACAAGTGAACCTGTATGATCCCTTTGAGAGATCGTATTACTCATATGCCCTTACATGCACACCAGCTCGCCGGTGTATAGACCTTGATTAGGTCATCAACCTATTGGTCTGCCAAATGTACATACTCAGACATATAGCAATACATCTGTCTCTGGTCAGAGGATGTTTGCCTGTGATGTGACAGCATTCATCATAGGTCTTTGGTTATCTCGATCTCGTTAAGTCAACTCACTGACTCAACTAATCTGATACCTCCGAATCAATATTCCTATGCAGAGGACCTGCATCAAGAGGTCGATCAGATATCAGTCTATTGAGATGGGATTGCCATCTCCCACTCAGACTAGAGATCACTACTTGTCAATCATTGATGATGCTTGATGAGTCCTCTATCTAACTCCTTAGATATTCATTCCAAGCATCAGCCTCTATGATTCACTTAATGAATCAACAGCTATATGATTATCAAGTTGGCCATGGTACATAACCCTTATTGTACAGAGGGACCTTATAGTGCATTCATTCATTCAATATCAGAAAGGGAGTGAAACAAAAAAATAATAACCTTTATTGATAAATCATTTATTACAATAACATTTATTGTAGGAATTGTTCGCCTCGGGCTCAACATTGCTAACATTTTCGACCATACAAGCCTAGAAAAAATCCCACCACTCTCTGTCATTTAACCCTTACCTAACAAATATCATATGAACCTTGCTGTTGAATAAGTGAAAAGAAGACAAATCTAGTTGCATGTGTTCACTAGGCCATCCCTTCTCGTTGTTTTTTCTTTCGTTGAAAAGGGTTTCCACATAAATCCTCGTGTACTTGTGTCTGAATGCAAGGTATTAGAATCAACCTTATCAAGGTTGATCATTTCTTCGTCGATGATTGAACACATTAATTAATTAACCTCGTCTAATTGACCAGTCATTTCTACATCCATGCTGTTAAGGAGGCAACACAAAAAATGCTTCTCAACCTCTTAAGCCTGGCCGCTCGCTTCATAAGTAGTGCCTTGTTCATCTCCCCAAAATAGCAAGACCCACATCCTCCTTCTCCAAAGGATTTGTAACAAAGCTATAAGCCACCTTCTACTTTGTTGTGTGAAGGTCACAACAATAACAAAAACAAAGCTTTATCTCACATTAAGTAGGGTCAGCTACATGGATTCTGTTGCATCCATTCAGACCTTTCTTAGGTCATTCTCGGGTTTGGATCCAAATAACTAAGATCCCTTCGGATAGTCTCATTCTAACAATTCTTGGGCTTTCCTCACACCCTCTTAGTCAGCTCAATCTCCAAAATCTCACGTCTTCTAACTGGAAGATCGACTGACCACTTTTGCAAATGGTCAAACCATCTTAAACATTTTCCTCTCATCTTATCCTCTATCGGAGCTACACCAACGTGATCATATCGTTCCGAATATGATCTTTTTGTGTTTGACCACAACATCCACATTCACCTTTTCATTTTTTGTTATTGTCATTCTCTGCACATATCTATGGTTCCTAGGCCAACATTCAGATCCATAAAGCATAGCATGCATCACGATTGCTTTATAATACTCTCCCTTTTTCAAAGGAATTTCCTTATCACATAGAACAATAGAGGCTCCTCTTCACTTTAGCCAACATGAATTTATTCTATCAGTGGCATCTCATCAATTTCCCCATCATATTGCAAAATAGAACCTAGTTATCTAACAGAATATTTTTGTGAATGCTTTCGTCTCCAATCTTCACTTCGATTCCTTCATTACAACTTTCATCAAATGTGCTCTCCATATACTCAATCTTATCCCTACTTATACGAGACCCTTTAGTCTCTAAGGCATGTATCCAAACCTCCATATTCTCATTCACTCCATCTCTAATCTCATCAATCAAAACAATATCATCGACGAACAACATACACCAAGATATCTCATCCTCAAGTGACTAGTCAACTCATACATAAAAAAGTAAAAATGAATGGACTCAAAGATGAACCTTGATGTAGGCGATGCTGATGTCAAAATATTCTATCTTCCCAAACTAGATCCTCACACAAGATCAAGCTCCATCATATATATCCTTTATAATGTTAACGTACAGAGTATGTATTTGTCTCTTCTTCAAAGCATTCCACAATAGTTACTAAGGGATTGAATCATAAGATTTTTTCCAAATTAATAAAAATCATATGGAGGTTCTTCTTTTAACTCTGTAAGTGTTCATTTTCTCCTCAACAAGTGGATAGATTCAGTAGTTGAGCGACCTAGCATGAATCCGAATAGGTTTTCTTTGTTAAGTTTCATCACACTCTGACACATAGGTCAATATCAAAAGATGGCATAAGAACTTGTTCTCATAGTGGCTAGGGTTTCTAACACTCAGTTTTCATAAAGCTCTCATCGACTTTATCCCATCTTCGAGTATCATCAAATCTATTCTAGACTCAAATGTCATATCCCCATTCTCTCAAGTGAAACCTCAACTCATCTCATCATTCATGCAGTTGTGCAGGTGATGTACTAATCATATTCTTACGGGTAGAGATTAAGTATGCAATATAGCGCCCAAATCTTTCATACTAAGGAAGTGTGGATTATTAATTCTCAAATTCTAAAGATTAAGGCTGGTTAACTTATATTCTTAAGACCTCATAAATCAAGTATTCACAACTCCTCAATCCTTGAGTGATAGTGACAATGTCAGGGATACACCAACTCAATAGTTAATATTTTTGTGATATATTTTAATTATTTTATGGCTTCTTTAGAGAAAGAACGACGGCTTGAACTCATATGACTAGTTGCATATACTTTCAGCCAGTATGAGTGTAATTACAGACCATCAAACGGCTACTCGTGTTACTTCAAGACGGTGCCATACGCATTGTCTTTTAACCACCCCACTCTGCTAAGGGAGATCGTAGTTTCCTCACTGAAAAGTAGCTTACTCATTTTTAAGTTTAGTAGTTAGAATTGTTATTAAATATTTTTTAATTTTTCTGATTTTTATGAGTTTTGAATAAGGTTAGAAGTATTTACAAACACAATCAGTCTATTTTATCCTCATTTTTTTAAAGAATTTTGAAAATATTTTCCAAAATATGTCAAATAATATATAGATTTTCAAAATATTTTTCAAATAATTTTTTTAAAAAAGTAAAATCTCATATTTCAAACCATTGTAAAACATTTCAAACACAGTTAGAACTTTTTTTTCAAAAGTATTTACAAATATTTTTACACAAATCAGTTCAAAGTTACTTTACCTTAGCCCCCAAAAAGTTTGATTTTTTAAAAATATGAGCATGGCAAAGTATAAATCGTTATAAAATGTACACCCCCCCTATACGAGCTTGTGTTATTTCCTCATCGCACAAAGTGATATGAAGCCATAGCTCATGCTAAAATATAGAAAGATATACGAAAACTGACTCGAGTCCCCCCATACTTAGGGTTATGAATGACCTGAGTATAAGAAGAGGAGAAAAGAGGGATAAAATGAGTGAACAACAGAAGATGATAGGGACTCGGGTCTCTCCTATTCTTAGGTTGAGAAAAGCCTAAGGATAGCGATATGCAATGAAGGTGGAGGGACCCAAGGTGAACACTCATAGATGGAATTGGTTCCCCCATACTTAGGCTAAAGAGTAGCCTAAGTATACTGAATATGGAACTAAGGATGTGGAACCAAGACACCAGTTAGGGTTAGAGTGGAATGGATCTAGAAGGTGGCTGAATCTTCGAAGAAGAAATAATAGAGTATCTAGGGTTTCGTGAGGTTTAGGATGAATAGACAATCAAGGCTCAACAAGTCCAGCGAACATCCTTTATTTCACTAACTCACACATGAAGACCAATACATGTTGGTCATTTTATCTTTTCTATTTTATTGGTGATCATAAAAATTTAGAGTCCATTAGACAAGGTTTGATGATGGGTTTTGGGCACTATCCTAGGGATGCGACCTCACCTCTCAACATGCAAACACATCTTGCGTACAACATTGGGGTTTGCTCTCCCATCATCCAAGGGAAAATTTTACTCCATTTTATTAAGGTAGACTTGCATTATCAGTCCCAATTTTAGCTTAAGTTATCAATGAATATAATGTGAGCACAAATCAAGCATCCATCGTCTAACAGCCAGACCCAGTTCCATTTAAATCTTAGGTTATAAATCGATAGTGGAATGTTGAGAAAAGTCGATGCAACGGGAAATCATGATGTATGCTTAAGAGAAGTACTTATAATGCTTACAGCATTCTCCATGCATGTGCAAGACTGAATTTAAAATTATCCCTATATGCATGCAAGTCGAGAAAATAGCATCCTAAACATGATACTATTAGCGATGAAGAAATGGGTTGAGCTTGGCTAAGTAGATCAATGTTTGGTGTGTCGCATGAATATATGGAGATGAAGTGAAACTCTCATATCCTTATTAGTGTGTCCTACCTATGATCAAACACATGTGATATAAAAATTAAAATAAGCTCAGTGAGTTGTGTGCCTAACCTTAGGTTCAAAGACTCAAGTGGAATCCCACCCTAGTACAGGTAAAACAGATTCCACACACCACAGTCAGAGTCCAGGTCCTTTTACAATCACGAGCCCTCGAACGAGGACTACTGTAAAGGCAATTATTACATGAATATACACAAATGAAATGAACATGAATGCTAATAGAATTTCTTGATCTCCTCAGGGGTTCCTCTGCGGCTCCTTGCAGTGGGAGTCTCGGACTCCATGCCTCCATGTTTTTCAAGCGTCCTCAGTCTCCACGGGTCCTGCCACAGAAGACATGCATTATATATACAATCAAGAAATCTAATTAACATAAACAACAATGAAACAACACAAAACAAAGAAAACACAAAATGAACTTTGACCTATACATCAAAATATAATCAACTCGATTAAAATATCAAAATCTAAGAAATCAAAAGAATGAGTCGTGTCCCCGACAACAACACCATCTGATGATTCATATTTTTGCCTCGTTAATAGTCGTATCTTGTCATAGCACGGGAGGAGAAAATGGACCATTCAGAAACCACAAATGATTGAATATTGTGGAGTGCTTTAAACCTTGGCAAGTGTACCAAGATCAAACATAGGGACACGGCATCTCAGACCTAGAACCGGAGTCCTTGGCCCCTAGCTCTGATCTGTCTGCTGCCCGTCGGCTTGTTTTTCCGGTCTCGACTCTACCATCACCCTGCCCCTTGACGCTCCGAGAAAAGGAGGTCAGGGACTGTCCTCTCTCTCCTCGTACCTACGAGTCGGTTGATGAGTCTATGCTATCTAACTACTTTCTTATGCTCGCGATCTTCATAACTAATCGAAGAATAATATTTTAATTAAGTGATTAAAAATTCAATCTAAGTCAACCGTGCAATACAAGACAAACGCAAAGATGGTGCTTGCCACAGAATGAACGAAAAGGATGCAATTTTTATTTGAATTTTATGCAAGTTAAAATAAAGATGGCATGCTACATAATGCAATGTAATGCCTACCTATAAAGATGCACAAATATGCCCCCAAATTAATCAGATAATTGAGGAAGAAATTAAGATCCAATTTCATCAGCAGTTAGGGCATTAAATTTGATCTATGTGGCGTAGAGAGCATTTTAGTAATAAATGTGATGAGTCTCCATTTCATCACCTTTATTCTATCATTCTGGCCTTAAAAGCCCTGGCTAGTGCATGTAAATAGCCTGAATTTGGAGAAATTAACATTCATTCTTTGTTGTATAAATATTGTATAAAATATTTTTTAATGTCAAAATTATAGAATAAAGAAAAGAAAAGAAAAAGCATAAAATATCAAAGGTATTTTATGACCCTAAACCCCGAGACCTAGGCATCTCGTTGACTAGGTCGACAAGGAATGAAGTAGGGGGTAATAAGGACCGATAATACATTAAAAATTACATTATTTATTTCATCATTTATTCATTTTTTGGGACCTATTTTATTTTCTACTTTTTATACCTCAAATAAAGAAACTTTGTACATGAAAGTTGTAAATAATAATATATAGAAAAATACAAAATTAAGTTTGTACAAATAATACATAGTATACAAGTTGTACTTTAAATAAAATTCCAAAAGACCAACTTCCAAAACCCATTTCTCTCAAATAAAAACTCAAAATGTATCAAAATCACTTTAATTATATATAACTTTTAAAGAGCTATTTAATGAAGATGGTTTCATATTTTTTAGAGTTAAGGAGTTAAAGTTAGGTTTTGGACCCCTATTGTATAGTATACTCAAATAAAATATTCATTTTATTTATTCTTCATTATTTTTATAACTTTATATTTTTATTATTTTATAAATAATATTTATAACATATATATAGTAAAACTAGAATAAAAATCTAAAGAAAATATTAAAATAAAATATGTATACTAAATACAAAGAAGAATATACAATACATATACCTATACAATATACACCTATATGTAATTAAGTGTAAATATTAAATCATAAAAATATAATACAAATATTTTTATGTATATAAAAATAAATTATAATTATATAAAACAAAATAATAAAATCAAAAAATCAATACAAAATAAAAATAAAAATAATCAAAACATAGGTAAATATACCTATAAATAAAACCCTAAAAATTAACTTGTAATAAGATACCTCAGAAAAATAAATAAAAAATTATAATAAAATAATATAGAAAATTACAAACATGTGTTATTTTATAACTTTATTTCAATAAAATAGTTTACTATTTTTCATATATTTTACAAATAATTTCCAGGATAATTTTTCACGGTTGGTCCACGTGGACCAACCAGGTTTTGTCGTTAGTTGACTCCGATCAACTCTCTAACTTCCATCACGTAGCCTGACACACCTAAGTTTTGACCTATTTTCTCGATTATACCACGCTCGATTCTTTCACCAATTCACATCGATGTCTTCTTGACGTTTTTACCTCGGTCTGTGATGATTCACGCGCAAGTGTTTTTCCGAGGAGTGCTCCACTGATTTGCCCATTCTTCCTCGTTCTTTGGAGCTCGTTCATTACCCCTACTTAAACTCGCATCTATCCAACCTTGGAATTTTGATCCTCTTCCGCTCCAGAAAACCCTAACCCTACTGTGGCTCGAGCTACCTGGTGATAGAAGGCAGGTTGTCGAGGTAAATCAAAAAGTCGTTAGACCCAAGAATGAAACCGATAGCGAGCTTTTTGGAGTGTTGAATCAAATGGTCCAACTCCGTCACTTCCTCTGCCCGAATCTTCGCTCCAGGTCAGGTAAAGCTCATTCTTTTTGTGTCTTTTCATTCTTAGCATTAGCCTTAGTTTAGCCCTACAGTTTATTTCTTTTACTTACGTCGATTTCATCATAAATCCAAATCCGTCATTTGGCAGAGCTCTGGCTCCGCCCTCTGTTTCCGACCACTTCTTTCAACCTCCGCCTCCACAATCGCATGCATCTTCTTCCCCTTCCTCAGTCCTTCTCCCTCAGTACCTCTAGACACCCAGATCTTGCAAAAACCTGGAGATCGAGTCCTTCTTCTTGTTGTTTGATGGAGGACTTTGTCGCGCCCCATCCTCGCTCATTTCCAACATCTGAAGCCTCCAATGGCTTCATTTTTTGCCTCCCACTCTAACCTTGTAGGAACCAACAGGTAAAGGCCCCTCTTAAGGGGTTATCGAAGCAAGAAACCACCTTCTAGGACTTGAGCCTCATCGCAGCATCTCTGGTGAGTCTTGGGCCATTTTGATGCCTCCTCGAGCTACGTATCGACCTCAGCAACGTTCTACATCCCTCAGCAGCTTCGGAGAGCATCGAAGCATGGAGAATCGACGGATTAAGGCGAACCCAGCATGCCATTCTTCCCAGTTCTTCCAATGGTCTTCTCCGTCGTCCGATCAAGAAGGAGCACCCTAGTGTGCAGGTATCGTCCGATCGAAGAAGCCCATCATCGTTGGATCCCATCTTGGGATCTAATCTGAGACAACCATCCGCGAACCGTCACCAGTTTCTAGATCGTCAACACGTGGCAAGTGAGGTAGCATGGGTCGTCTGCTTCCGCATGATTAAAGGATAAACTGCACAATTTCACATGCCATTTTTGTATTTAATATATGGTACTCAATCTTTCATTTGCCGCTTTAAAAGTCTTTGTAATATTTGCATTGAAACCCCAAACGTAACTTTATTTGCACTTAAGTCTCTGCCAAGTCAGCTGATAGTATCTGTGATTTTTACGTGTAACCCCTCGCGGGTTTCATTAATTATTGTCTGATCAGACATTTTGAATATTATGTATAATTTTTGGCATAACAATTGCATGTTGGCCTTTTTATATCTTGAATATTGCATTTATACTCTTGTCAGGAGCTGAATATTTTTATTACTGAGGTATTTTTCATGTTAGGCCCCTGCAGTTTATTTTACGGTTCGATATTGGTCCAGGAACTTTATTTTTCTTGCATATATACCCCTGTCAGTATGCATTTTCCATTTGTTGTCTTTATTTTGTGAAAAATATCTCCAAGTGCCTAAAAATCTTAAGAAAAAATATTTAAATGCACTACCACTTTGTTAATCATATATATTTTTCGAGGAGTGATTTAAATTAATTTTTATTTTTAAAAAATAAAAAAACAACATTATTTTTCTCTATATACCTTAAGAAAGTCAAATATATATAATCATTTTGAAAAAATCTGAAAAAAATAGTTTTTATGTGCTTTACTCTATTTTATCATCTAACTAAAATTCAAACAAAAATATAATAGAAAACCCTAAAAATCTCAAAAAATTATAAATTATCCAAAAATATTTTTCTCTATTCTAGATTTTATACTTTGGGGTATATTTTGACTGTAAAATAGTTTTGGTATTTTATGTGATGATTTGATATTTTTCAAATAAAAAATACTTTTGTTTGTTTGTTTTTTACTATTTTGATCTTATAATCCAATTAAAAATCCTTAAAATAGTTAATTTTTTTGCAAAAATTCTCTAAAAATCACAAAAATCGTATAAAAATATTAAAAACTCGAAAACACTTTGTTTCTTGATTTTTGTCTATTTATTATATATTTTATCTATGTATCACCTATAGTATACATATATCTACCTATATATCTACATTATCTTTTACAAAAAAAGAGACTAAAAATCTAAAAATATAAAAGAAAATGCAGAAATATAAATTCAAAAACAAAATATGGAATTAGGACTCACCTACTAAAAAGGACCCTCCCTGTAGTGTACCCCGCCTTGAACTATTCGGTCATGCAATATTGGCACCCTTTGACCCTCCCCGACCCTCCGTAGGTCTCGAGGACATATTCGATTCACGCTAGATATATAATGGTGGAACGACCAGAAATCGAAGTGGAGTTATAAAGTTGTATGGTAGGTGGGGAATATCTTGTACGGTTCGGGGGGGGGGGGCTCAAGGGAGTTCAGGGGGAAGTTTTGCCCTTGGTCTCGTGATTGTAGTGTGCCTGGAAAGAGTATAAATCAGTTAGGAGTGAGTCACATCTCAACTGCTCCCTTGTTGGCCTCGGGTTTCCCCCCTCAACCCCCACCTCAGACAGCAAGGCCGCCTTTCAAAAAGATCAAAAGTATATATATAATTAAAAACCCACAAAAACCATAATTTGGTTGTGTTTGAGAGGCTTATTGTACTTTGATTTTTTCTCACATTGCTCTATAATATTGCTTCATGTGTTCAACCCCTACTTGCTTGTCACTATACATCTTTAGTAGGGTATAATAAATTTTGACCCTTGTTGTTAATTGATTGATTGTCTGTGTGGGTTAATTGTTGAAATAGCTGAGAGATTTGAGTAGTCTCCTCAGCTACAATGAAGCTGACTTGTCAGCAGCATGTTAGTTAAAGAACGGCCGTGCCCGTGCCCTTCGCGACTGCCCTTTCATCTTTGAAGGCTGCTCGTTTTAGAGACTCTGATTTTTTCGCTTTTCAAATGGTGTCGTTGCCGGGTAGCATCGATTTTTAGAGTAGTTTTTGTCTTTTACTTGCTTAGCCATTTGTGCTTGTTTCTCTCTACTTGATTATCAATTTAAAACTTTCTGACATATCTTCTTTTTGTCTTCTTGTGAGGGACCATGGACCAAGGAGGAATGCCTAGGTGATTCTCCGCAGTCTTGGGACGAGGAGTCGGCTATTCTGGCCTAACCGATAGGAGAGAGCAAGAGGCTCTAGAAAGAGAGAGGGCAGTTAACATAGGACTTGTGTGTGTGTGTGTGAGAGAGAGAATCATTTATTTGAGCTATTAATTTGTAATAATACTGGTACATTAGAATTTGGACATTCGGACCCAATTTCCAAGTATTTGTTCACTTGGGGGCTCACAGGATTTTGATGGGATTTCATTGCCTTCTTTTACTTTGTTTCCCAAGTTTTGGGCTTTCCGATTTTTTTATTTATTGGAATTAGCCCTTAGTTTTTAAGATTGCTTGCTCGTGTAACCCAAGGCCAAATACATAACTATTCTGCATGCACCTATAGTATTCGCGTTTGGACTTAGTATAATTAATTGTTGAATACTTAGTTTTGAAACCGCATGCTGAGAGAAATCATATACATCACTTGCAGGACCTGTTGTGGCAGGCATCGATCAGTATCGAAGACCGGACTTAGGTTTCATTCTGAATATTTAACATTAGTTCTTCACGTGTAGCAATTGCCTACTTAGGACAATTTCCTTGTACATATCAACATATAGAATAGGTTCCATCATTAAGTTTCTCATTTGATCATTGGGAGTCGGTATCGATCATATACTTTCCAAAAGCGTATATCATACCTAGGCATTGATCATATATTTTCCAAAAGCATATATCAAACCTACAAATTCAGTCAAGCTTACAAAGAGAGATGACCATGCACATAATTTGATTCCTAATATCTCATGAGTGAGCTCATGTCTTCCGTTCAGTAAATGAACATGTATGATCCCTTTGAGAGATCATATTACTCATATGCCCTTGTATGCACACCAACACGTCGGTGTATAGACCTTGATTAGTCCATCAACCTATCGGTCTGCCAAATCTACATACTCAGATATATAGTAATATATCTGTCTCTGGTCAGAGGATGCGTGCCTATATCGTGACAACATACGACATAGGTCTTTAGTTATTTCGATCTCGTTAAGTCAACTCTTTGACCTAACTTATCTAATACCTCTGAATCTCTATTCCTATGCAAAGGACCTGCATCAGAGAGGTCGGTCATATATCAGCCAAAAGAGAAAGGATTGCCATCTCCTACTTAGGCCAGAGATCATCTCTTAATAAATATTTGACGGTGTTTGACGAGTCCTCAATCTAACTCTTTAGATATCCATCCAAGTACCAGCCTCTATGATTCAACAATTGAATCAATAGTTGTATGACCATCAAGGTGGGCATGGGACATAACCTTAATTGTACTAAGGGACATATTATGCAAATTGGTTATTCTTCATTTAAGATCAGGGAATGATATTTGCAATAACATTTATTGCATAATGGCTCGCCGTGGGCTCGCATGTCCAACAAGCTATACTTGCATTGGGTGGCAAAGGGAAGTTCATTTTAGTGGTGCATTTTCATCCTTGTCAAGTGGCGTGGACATCTAAAGACGAGAGTTGTGGGGTTGAAATAGTGCTTCAGATGAGGGAAGTCTGCTGGCATAATATTTCCAAGACCTCAAAAAATGGACGAAATAAAAAGATATATCCGTTGAGGCACAAAAAGATTGATGCAGTGCAAGAAACATTACAAAGTCTACCAAAGAAACAAACCACCAAATACCATATATGACCACAATGGTCCATGGTTCAAAAAAGGCTGCACATCTTGGTGGAAACTTAGATACAGTTGTTGGCTTCCCAAGGAGAAGTGACTACACTTGTCATACTCCAGTTCTTTTCCCATTCTTCTACGTTCTCTCTATATTCGATTGTGGACACAACACAACCTAACCTTAGAAGGGAATACTCCCTAATCAAGGAAAGAGTAGTTGGATGAGGAATCGATGGGAATATATTATTGGGATGTGTGGTTTCTTCGTTTCTTTAAGCATTAAGAGCTGACACAATTCACATGGTACAAATTGAATTCAAGGTTGATAGAGTTAGCGATATGGATATGTGGATCCGAGCTTGTTGTTGAGGTGAACCAAAATAAGGATTTGTGGAACTTGAGGATTGCTGAAATTAAAGTCCTAATCCTAGTTAAGTCTTTGACAAAATGCTTGTTTAGACCCAACCAAGCTCTGTTCTTTATCTGTTCTCATGAATTGGTTTAGGAAAACAAATTCATTCTAACTTTCTTTCTTTTTTTCCCTTATTTTTCAGATAAGTGTTTGCTAAGGGACTGGCAAAGCTTAAGTATAGGGGTTGATGAATCCATGATTCATTAACATTCTTTCTACTTTGTCTTAAAACTCTTAACAAATACATGCAAATATGCATTAACCTCATCTTTTATCAAAAGCATACTCATGAATAAAAATATAATTTTATGCATTAAAAACATGTAATAAATAAAAGAATAAAAAGAAAGAAAATAAAAAGAAGGCACACTGTAAATATGTATATATGTGCAATATGACTATAAATATAAATATAGCTGAAAGATATATTTATATAACCTAACCCTCCAGACCAAGTCAGCATGAATTGGTCGACAAACAAATATTTATGGGGGATAAGGAAGAAAACCATAAAAAATTAATTATTCACTTACACATTATTTATTATTTATCCAATAATTACCAAATTTTCAATGATTTTTAATTAATTCATTTGTACATATTTTTCACCAAACTCCTCTCTTTATATCTAAAAATGTATAGAAAAAATAAAAATAAGCTAAAATATATTATCTTATACATATGACAAGAAATCCAACGTTCAAATTGTCAATTTCTCAACTTCCGAACATCATAACTTCATCATATTAGCTCCAATTTTACTCTACTCACCTTTAAAGTTCATAAAATAATATTCTCTAATTAATAAAGGTGATTGCACTAAAATCGAAGTCCATTTGCAAAAAGTCGATTTTGAGACCTAATGATGATAGGGTTTCTAGGTTATTTATTTTATTTAGAACATTCTATTTATAGTTTTTAGTGATTTTATAATTTTTAACATTTTCTTGATTTGTATTTTATTCACATATTATTTCAGAATTTTTAGACACTATTTAATATTACAAATAAATCAAAAACCCTAATTTATAATTGAATTTGAACTACAACACTTATATTTGTATTTATTTATATATCTAAATTAATTTATTAAAATACATAAAAAATCATACGTACTTTATTTATTATCTTAATAATTAATAAAATAAAAATATTATAATATTTATTAAATTAATAAATTAAAAATCGAAATCTTATTTATTAAGTATACTATATACTTATTTAATAATATTATAATTATCTCATTAAATATTTATTATTTTGGCTGCTTTTTTTGAGGCCCCACCAGAAAAAGCCTTGTTCGACCATAACTATAGGAAAAGGGTTCATGTTCTTTTTCCTTTTTACCCTATTCTTCTTTTCCATTTCCAAGTGATTGATTGTGATTTTACGAGTTATTTATAGAAATAAAGTATACTATAGTTTAGTTAACTTAATTATCTATACTTTTAATTTTTATACCTAATTTAAATAATGTTATTTACTATTTATTAGCTATTTTATAAATTTTGACCAACCAGGTGTTGATACGTGTCAACATCTTGTTCTTCTTCCCCAATAACTTGTTGTTGCAGTTCTATTTCACCGACCCTACTTCTCCCATTTTCTCCTGCTTACACCTTCACCCAAATTATCATCTACATCCTACATTCTCTTCACCTAATGATCTACTTCCACGCCATCCATTGATCCACCTCTAACCTCTTCTCGATTCCCCTATTTATTGATCCTATGATCAATCGTTACAACAAACTCTTCCCTAACCAGAAACTACTTGGTTGTCATCCTCTCTTCTTTACCAAATTCTGACCTCATCCCGGTCGTGACAAGGCCAGAGGCCACTCCGCATGGAGTCTTACCAACGAAGGAAGGTTCCAAGGTCCAAGCTTGGCCTTGCATCATTGCCTTACATGCGTAGAGCTCCGGGAAGACCTCCTGTCGTGTAGTGACAAGGAGGATCTTACATCCGCTATTCCCAGGTACCCCATTCCGTTTCCTATTTGCATTTCTCGATTCAAATGCTCCAATTTGCCTCATTAATCGCATGATTAAATCATACTAATCACTACCTGTAATTCACACTTTAATCTCGTCTCAAATCGAACCAAATCGCATCTGAATTCATTCTGAAACCTCTTTCCTGGAACCCTATTATCCGTGTTTTATCTTTCACACTTGTGTCGATTCTTATAAGAATCGAGCACTTAAATCTCCTCTGCAGGTCTTCCTGAGATTCTGGAGCGCAAACAAATTGATCTTCATCGCCTGGAGTAGTTGCCTTGTCTTTATCAAGGAGAGCGGAGCAACAGACCATCTAGGGTTTTTAAACCTTAGAACCTTCTTCACTTCCAATCATCGTAGCTTGCGGGAAGCACCTTCCTCGACTCCACCATGCAGTGGGTGTGCTCGAGAGGGTGAGGTGCACCCTCTCCAGCCCCACCTCCAACCAGCCATCGCCGGAATAGACCAATTGAAGTTGTGCTGCCACAGTTCTCCAGAAAAGGGGAAGAACACATCCAAGAACTCAGATAGCAGATGGGCGACACCTGTCCTCCACCAACGGCTCAGATCTGCTGCAAGTTTTTAATCCAGACTGTCCCGGCCAATCAGTGTAAAAATTGCGTAGATGCCCCTACAACTTCAAAAAAATCCAGAAATTACTTTGAGCCTCTTGACTTTTTTATAATTATAATTAGGTTCCTATGCAGGGATCTAATTGTCAAGATTCTAGGTTTTCTTACAATTAGGTCCCCGACCAGGGACCTAATTGCAATAACACTTTATTTTTTACTTGTACTTTTTATACATTTTTACAGTGGACTTTGTGGACAATGTGGACTATATACCCTATTATTACATCTTTGCATTTTTCCTTTGTATTTTATTTTGTATAGAATTTCAACGATTTTTCATCGCACTTTATCTTGGATTTTGTTCATCGATCTTTATGTTTTGATTCTTTTTGGGTTTGTCTTTGAGCCCGTTGCTCGAGTCTCTTTTATCTACTATATAGTATCATCTATATCCCATATTACTCTACCTACTATATTGTAGATAAATTTAATTAAAAAAATACCCATTTGAAAATTAAATGTAAACTAGAAATCAAAATCAAATAAAAATATAAAATTTAAAAATATAAAAAGAGTTTTCTCATGAAAGAAGAAAATGAAAGGAAGATAAAAATATCACAAAAATAATATCTTTCACTGGAAGATTTTGAACGGGACTTTCTGCCTCCTTGTGTTAGATCCAGGCATACTTACCTGGATAAATAAATAGTGAACTGAACAATTCCAATCATCTTATTCAAAGTTGAATTTTTGTTTGATTAATTGAACTTTGTCTAGCGGTTTCTACACCGACACTCTTTTACCCACTGGCAAAATTCAGTTATCACGTAGCTAGCCCGAAAGAGGCCACGTAGCCCAACCAGAAATTAAAGAAATGTAAAAAATAAAGATATTATAAATAGAATAGTTAATGAAGTTAAAAAGGTGCTCAACATGATAGTTGAATATTTTTTTGAGATCTACATCTTTTGTTTAGAACTCAAAACTGAAATACATTTATATATAAATATGTAATATTTTTTGCAAGTTTTTTTCCAAGTATAAAAATACTTCTTTTATTTTTTATTGTTTTTTATGTTTTTTTTAAAAAAATAAATAATATATGATATATTATATACAATATTACACTATTTTCTATTAGGATTTAATTAATGAGAAACATATAGAATAAAGTGAACCATAGACACATATAGTCCATGATTCAAGCATTTATTTATTAACAATAATTAGATCGAAAATAAAGAGGTGAAGGTTCAGGGCTTGATTTGGGGCAGAAATGAGCGAAGATGGGGTGTGGCAGAAATGCTCTGGTGAACGACGAAGGAGGAGCACTGATTGATCGATCTGGAAGAGATCGAGGTGGGTGGAGGTGTGTGAGATGTAGGAAATGCAATAGGGAAGTCAAATGGAGGGGTCAGGCAAGCGAATGACAATTGGAGCACGGTGAAACAGTGGCCGGAGTTGAAGCTCCGATGAACTACAACTTCAGATTTTAACAAAATACAAGACTAATTTAAGCGAAACTAAAACTTAAGTTAGACTACTGCGAGTGCTAGGAATGAAAAGAATGAAGAAACTATGACTCTAACTAGAGAACAAGGAGCCGAGGTGGAGCTCCGCCTGAAGGTCTCCGACGAGCTCAGATCTCCACCTCTAGACCTCTTCCTCCATGCCAAAGACTCCGGCGAGGATGCTGTTGTCACCAGCAAGCTCGGGCATAAGAAAATTTGGGGATTTTGAGGCTGAAGTGGGATCAAATTGGATGGAGATCTGATGAGGGTATATGTACAGGGGGTGATGAATGCTAACTTTGCCTCTTTAAGAATAGATAATTGTCGTAGTATAAGAGACAAATTTGGTTCGTCAAAAACCACAATCTTTTAATGTTGTGGAATATTTTTACTTGGCAAGTCTACCAAGGCCGAACACAAGGAACAATGATTCTAAGTTGCGTGGTTAAATTAAATTAAATAACTAATTAATATTTGATTAATTTCTATGTTGAAACAATATAATACAATGCAATGATGAAGATGTGATGCAAAAAAAAAATAAACAGAGAAGATTATGCCCAGGATCTGTGATTTTAAACATATTAAATCCCCAAATAATCTGATCTATAATTTCGTAAAATTAATAACAAATCAAAATGGATCGAAGTCAAGAGTTATTCAAACTGACTCAATGCTTTAGATTAATCAATTGATGCTCAGAATAATTTGAAATAAAATATCTGACCTCCAAATGTCTTTGATTCAATTCCTCGAATAGTCGACAATAATCTTAGGGGAATAAATCTAAATTAATCCCCTGTAAAAACTAAACTATTGATAATAATCAACAATGATTACAAGAGTTTAATCAAATTAAAATCCTCATCCGAATTCCTGCAAAAAATTTCATTAATTTCTCAAGCACAAATATGTCAAAATTAGCCTGCATATGTCAATAAAGATCCTCAAATAATAATTATCAATAGACAACCTTAAATCTATCCACAAACTATGTTAAGGGGTAGAGCATGAAAATGGCTTCAAAATGACATATTATATGCTAAAAACAGAGTTCGTATGAGAAAGATATGCTCAAAGGAATTTGCAGGGACTAAGATGTAAATAAAATAAAGGTCTTCTTTGAAAAAGGTCCCTGGAGGGGCTTATCTGTAATTTAGAAAAGTTGGAAGGGTTCCTCTGCAATTTACTCCTGGCGGAGATATATTTGTAAATTCAGGAAATTGCATGGCGTTAGTGCAATTTGCCTACAGCACACGTGCGTCGCACGTACGTTTGGAGGCTTGGGAATGGGGCGGAGGTTCGGGCGGCCGGGGCTCCACGTGGCGGTGGCTGGAGGTTTGGGCGACCGAGGAGGAGGCTGGAGAAACCGAGCCTGTGGTTCGGGGGACAAGGCGTAGGCTCGGGGCCGAGGCAGAGGTTCGGGGGCCCCAAACTTAGATGGAGGCTGGTGGAGGCTCGGAGGCCTCGAGCCTCGAGGTGTGGAGGGATGGCTCGGTGCCTCCATGTGGCGGCTTGGGGGCCGTCGGAGCAAGGGCTATTGCCCTGATGCAACGGTGGCTGGAAGGAGGCTTAGGCCCGACAGCGAAATGGATGGCGGGGGCCGAGGTGGCGACCATGGCTCCGGCCAAGGTGGAGGCGATGGCGGAGTGCAGAGGGCGGAGGCGGTGGGGCGCACCATCGAGGGCGAGGCGGCAGCGAGCTGCGCTCCTGTTGAGGAGGAGGAGTGGGGTGGTGATGAGCCGAAATATCAGAGAGACAAAGGGAGATTGGTATCAATGGTCGTTGCGACCTCAACCCCTCGAATCGAAATCAACAAGAAAATTAGAGACCACCAAATCGAAAAATAAATCAATAAAATCAAAGAGCGGTCCTCGTTATTTATTTAACCTGGTATATCGACCGGGGTTGAACTCTAGGAGCACGGTTTGGCCAAATCAGCCTACGAAGTAGTCAAAAAATAAAATAAAATAAAAAGATGTTTTGGTGGATTTTTATATATTTTTAGATTTTTTTGTATTTTTTAATTATAAAGGAAATGTAAAAAGAAGAGGAAAAGCACACAAACAAGAAGTTATTCAATGCATCAAACCAACTCAGAAAATTCAAATAAAATTGTTTTTGTGTTTTTTATATTTTTAAGTGTTTTGGTGATTTTTTAAGAATTTTATAATTTTTAGATGATTTTATAAAAGTCGAAAAAGAGAAAAATAATGAAGAAGTGTGCAGTCAGATTTGAAAGGCTAATTAATGAAAAGTAAAAATAAAAACTAAACTAAGGAAACCAAAATTACATTTTTTATATAATTTTTTAATAATTTTTATAAGGTTTTTAGGTTTTTTTTTAATTTTTATGAGTTTTATAAATCCAAAAAGCTGAAATTGGATAGAACTCAAAGATAACAAAAAAACAATTCCTAATTTTTTTAGAATTTTCAGATGAATTTTTATATTTTTAGATGATTTTATAAAGCAAACAGTAACAAAAATGAAGGTTTTTTTAAAATACCAAAAAGCAACAAAAATGTTCCAAAAATTAGTGAAATTTTTACACAGTGGCAGGAGCCATGTATTCAAATTTCACTTGATTTGGAATTAATTTGATATTTTATTCAACAAAAACAAAAACCACAGCACATAGGGACCTAAATGCAATAAAAATAACTTGTAGGGGCTAAACAGGATCACGTGCTGGAAACTAGAAGGGCATTAGTGCAAAAATCACATCAAATCCGCACATGTTCGAATATTGCATGCACAGGGGTATAAGTGTAATATTCAAAATATAAATTTCATTTCAAAACAGTTAGAAAACCCCAGCCCACATAATGCAAAAAGTCCAAGATATCACGTGCCTAGCCCGTGTCTCACATTCACAGGGACTAAAGTGTCATTCTAATTAATAAACATGTAAACAATAACACCTTGAAACTATAAGATCAATACTGTAAAAAGTCCACAAAAGCACGTGTCGAAGCATGTGTCTCCACAAAGCAGGGACTAAAAAGTAAATACAAGAAACTAAAGGTCCAGATATGCAAATTAACCAAGTGTGCAAGTTTATTTAACAGACTAAATAAAAACTAAAGTAAACTGCAGGGGGTCGGGCGCAAGTTACCCAGCCAAAACGCGTGCGGGGTGCGTGAGTGCCAAGTGTCGAGCAGTGAGTGGTGGGCGCGTGCACGGTCCAGATGACGCCTCCTGGAAGATCTAACGGTCCTGGCGCAGGGGAGAACGTGGGGCGCACGTGGCCGTCGAATCATGGATCTGACGGTTTGACGGTGGTAGGCAACGTGTGGCTCTGATGATATCTGGCGCTGAAGGTCGATTCGTCGGCAAGGAGATAGGTTGGAAGAACTCCTCCTGGGCGAGCTTCTCCAGCGAGCTAGGAGCGATCCGAGCGTCCGATGGAAGATCGGAGAGGGGGGTTCTTCTCGCGATGGCGTTCCGCGTCGGGTGGTGGCGTCCGATGGTGCTCCCAACGGCCGGATCCTCCGGTGAGGGAGGAGGCAGCTGGGCGACTCCGGTGAAGGGTGGAAAACGCGGCTAAGGGAGGTTCCTGCGCTTATTCACCTGCAGAAGATGGCTCGTGCTTGGAGGAAGTCTCCGGCATGGGTTATTGAATCAATAGTAAAAGGAAGCGGCGTGGATAGGCGGAGGGAGGTCCCGGCGGAGGTGGCGGATGGGACCAAGCCCGATTTTAGCTCGGATAGACAAGATCGAGGTGATCAGATCGTGGAGGAAGGGTGACGATGGATTGCTAAGTCGATCGGTACGGATGGGATGAAGTGATGGGGCTCAGGCCACTGAGGCGGAGCTGGCAGAGCTGAGATGGGAAGATCGAATCTAAATGATGAAAAGAAACCTAAAAGTGATACCTGATGGTCGGAGTCGACTGTGGAGGAGACACTGGATCTCCGGTGGTCTTCGCCTCGATGGAGCGTCGCCTCCAGAGGCTCGGGCTACGCCGGCAGCGGAGCTCGATGACAAGGGTCACCGAACCTAGGGCAAACGCCTCCAAATCCTTACTGCTACACTCGCAATCACTCGCTGTCACCCAAGGATGACGGTGGAGGTCCTGGGAGTCGAAGACGAGAGCCAAAGGTGCGTCAAATGGCGGAGGAAGACGACGCTATATACTGGTGGGGATCCGGCAGTGATGGAGTCGGGCATGCAAATGTGGTGCACGGATCCCTAGAAAGATCCCCGAGCGTGGATTAGGGATGTGTCAAGGATAATCGGGGCCCGTGGTTTAGGGAAATGGTTGGCGGATCAAGGCGTGAAAAAGTGGAGAAATCGGGTCAAAAGCGCAGATCCGCCTGAAAGTGGTCCTGGGGGGAGAGTTGACCGGGGGTCAACAATCCCCCCGTGGACCAATAGGAAAAAGGCATTGGAAAAAGATTTGAAAATTCAAAATAAAATAGAAAAAGATTTTATTTCAAAATATGTAAAAATAAAAAATGTTTATTTATTTTCAAATTATATTTTGTGATTTTTATTTATTTTTTTGAAAAATAAATTAAGTATTTACATTATATTATTATATACAGGTATGCATACCTATGTATTTTTTTGAATTTTATTTTTATTATTTTATTTATGTATATTTATTCCAATTTTATATTTTATTTATTTACACCATAAAATATGGAATATAAAAAGATTTTTATTGGATTTTTATTAAGTATTTACAAAGGTGAAATAAATACTTCTTTTATTTTATGTACATGGTATATATATACACTGATGAGAAAGAATTTATTTATTTTTATTTTTCTTTTATTTTTCCCATTTTTATTTTATTTTTATTTTTATAAATATATACAAAATATGGAGAATGCATAAATATTTTTATTTTTAGAAAATAAAATATTTACACAAATAGGGCTATTTACACCATGTTGAGTTACTCTATCTCTCTCTACTTATTTTATTTTGCGGTCTGGCCCATGGTGAGCCTTCCCTTGGGTTCAGGTCACTCAATATTTATTATAAATATTTCCCTCTTTTTCTTTATCTTTTTATTCTTTTATTTTTGTACAAAAACATGCTAATTATTAATATTTACACAATACATGTTATTTGATAAATTATTCTATTTACAGATATCTACATGGTGTTTTGCAAAGGTTTTTAGCTAAAATAAAAGAATAAAGAGTGATGAATGAGGATTCATCACCCCTTATACTTAACTTTGCTAGTCTCTTAACAAACACTTATTTTAAAAGAAGAAGTGAAAAAGAAAAGAAAAAGAAAAAGAGGGGAAAATGAATGAATCAATGCTGAATATTAAAGTTGCTTTCATTAAATTGAAGTATGGAGCTCAGTCAGATCTTTGGATTATTAATGTGTCGGAACCTTATTTGGACTTAGGTTTAAAACTTAACAGTCTCTAAGTTCCACTAATCTATAGTCAAGACTCCTTAATAATCCAGATCAGAATAAGTCTACATAGACAAACCCTGAAGACCATGAATCTTTCCTTGTACTGTGTAAGTGAGGTATAGCTCTCCACCTCAGAAGTAGCAAAATGACAACCCTCCCCAACAAGGTAACTCTAAGACCCTGGTCTGGCCACTCTTTCCTCGAGGAGCGGGGTATTCCCTTCTAAGTTCAAGTTCAACCGGCTCAAGAAGAGGGGGAAGAAGAGAATGGACCATGGCCAGTGTAGCCATGTATCCCTGGGAGCTCAACCAGTGTAGCTAAGTCTCCCTGTTGCAAGCTTCATAAGATGGAACATGAATCTCAAGCTTTGCTTATTGCACTGTATACACTCCGGTGGGATTATCATTTTCTATCAGACCCACCACTTTTTGGAGTTCTTTTCTTTTTGCATTTTTTTGATGTGCATCTGTACAACATATCTACAAAGTGTAGCATATATACATAAGGAGTTTTTCCTCTTGAGCCAGTAGACTATCCCTCTTTTGAAGCATTATTGCAACCCACAACTCCTGTCGTTAGACCTCATGGCAACCAGACCAAGTTGAGACGCACTTCCTTCACTATAAGAAGAAGAGAGGTTCCGCCTAGAAGTACTACCCTCATATGCTACCCCAAGTCAAGGAAGATTGCCTCCTTACCATCTCGTCCGTAGAGAGATCGGTGTAAAGTGTGGGTCCAAGTAAAGCCATTGTCTATATGAGTCATGTGTGTGTTGTTAAGTTCTCTACTTAGGCTCATCGAGATAACATATGATCATAGCCTAGTGGACTCAAAGAATTAAGTCACCATGGACCTGAGAAGTCTCAACCCTAAGCCCTATAAGGTTCCTCTTAGAATTAGGTGGATTAAGATATTAACAAAGCTCCATTTTTCAATTTAATTCCAGGCTAGTTTAAATGTCAACTATGATCCAGGAAAAACTGTACAAGTATTTACAAAGATGTGGTTTACAAAATATTTACACATGTGCAAAATTTTTGAAAAATGTTTTGAAAACATGGATGTATGCATGAATGCAAGTTTTGCAAAATATTTACACAAACTTACACAAGGTTTTCGCAAACTTTTGATTTTCAAAACATTTTACAAAAATTTTGTACTATATACATAATTTTGATATCAAAATATTTACAACTTATTTACATAAAAGATTTTTACAAACATTTTTACAAAAATAATTTGTACAACTAGCTATGTATGTGCAATAAAAGAATTTTATTTACAAGGAAAATTTTTTAATTTTTATGGATTTTTGGATTTTAGCCATTTTTTATTTATTAACACACTCACACAAAGTACGAGTTATGGCTAAAGTATATATGAAATATATACACACCCTTTATACTTAGCTCGAACGATGTCCTCAGAGTCAAGAGCGATGAAGAAGACATAACTCGTGCTTAATATAGGGAAGTGAAAAGGAAGGCTATATACAAAGACGAATGAAAGAATAGAAATGTAAGAGATCTCAGAGTTTCCCCCTATACTTAGGATCAAGTAATCATAAGTATAGTAGGTTGTATACAAAGGGAAATCCGAGTGAGAATGTACAGAGTCTACCTCCCCTATACTTAGGGTAAAATATCCCTAAGTATAGGCAACAAAATAGAGGTAAAAAGGAATCAAAAGAAACTCAAAAGTCTCACCTCCCCTATACTTAGGGTAAAGTGCACCCTAAGTATAGCAACGTCGAAGATGCAAATGGGGTGTTGGACTGAAGAATCATGTGATATGGACAACTGGATCTATACAAGTCGGAGGAACAGTGATAATCAGGCATGAGATACAATATATGTGAGTCAAAAGACCACATCTCACGCAAAATGAATCGGGGCAACGTCAATGACCAGCGGCTCATGATCTAGATATGGCTTGAGCCGCTGCCCGTTAACATGAAAGGTACTCTCAGAAGACAACTCAGATATATCAATACTCCCATTGCCGTGTACCTTTCTAACCAAATAGGGCCCCTTCCATTTGCTCTGTAGCTTCCCTGGAAATAATCTCAACCTGGTATCGAACTACCATACGCGTTGTCCTGGCTCAAACTGCTTATGGCTGATATGAGAATCATGCCACTCCTTCACTCTCTCCTTGTATTGTAGGCTGCTCGAAAAGGCTGCATCACGAAGCTCCTCCAGGGCTGCTAACTCTACCCTCCTCTGATCTCCTACACTCACTGGATCCATGATAATGTCTGTGGCTGCCCAAAGTGACCTATGTCTAATCTCAACGGGTAAATGGCAGGGCCTGCCATAAACGAGGCGAAAGGGAGACGTGCCCAATGGTGTCTTGAAGGACGTCCGATATGCCCACAAGACCGAATCCAAAAGCTGTGACCAATCCTTTCGGTCAGGGCGGACGACCTTCTGCAATATAGTCTTGATCTCCATGTTCGATACTTCAGCAAGATCATTGGTCAGAGGATGGTATGGTGTGGAGACTCGATGGTCTATGCTGAACTCGCTAACAAGGGCCTTTACCTTGTCGTTGACGAAATGAGACACCCCGTCAGATATCAACACTTGAGGTACCTCGAACCGCGAAATGATATTTTTCCTCAAAAATCTGCAAACAGTCCTAGCATCTGCATTTCGGGCAGGGATGGCCTCAACCCAACGACTCACGTAATCCACAGCCAACAGAATGTACTCAAATCCCCGACTCCTAGGGAATGGACCCATGAAATCGATGCCCCATGCGTCAAAAACCTCACAGAAGTGAATGGGATGCATCGGCATCATATCATGCTACCCATAAGTGCCCATCCTCTGACAGTCAGTACACCTCTTCACGAACTCATCAGAGTCCTTGAAGAGGGTAGGCCACCATAGGCCGGATAGGAGCACTTTCTGTGCCGTTCTCCTCCCAAAGTGATGTCCTCCTGCCTCAAGCTTGTGGCAGTAAGTGAGGACGTTGTGGTGCTCCTCCTGAGGAATGCACCTACGCCAGACGCTATCCCCTCCTTCATGATAAAGGATGGGATCCTCCCATTGGTAGAACTTGGCCTTCGCGAGGAAGGTCTCAAGTCGCTGCCTGGACCAATCTTGTGGGACTTTCTTGGCAACAAGAAAGTTCACAATATCGGCGTACCACAGGAGAGAGGCGATAGCAAGGATCGCCTCATCTGGGAAGGTCTCACAAATAGGCTTGATCTGCTCAGAATCTTCAAAATACTCCAATCGGGAGAGATGATCCACCACCACATTCTTGACTCCAGGCTTGTCCTTAATCTCTATGTCAAACTCCTGGAGTAGAAGGATCCATCTGGTCAATCTGTCTTTAGCATACTTCTTTGCCATGAGGTACCGGATGGTGGTATGATCAGTGAAGATAGTCATTCTAGATCCAATGATGTATGATCTAAACTTATCTAGGGCAAACACTATGGCTAGCATCTCCTTCTCAGTGACTGTGTAGTTCCTCTGAGTTGCATCCAAAGTCCGGCTAGCGTAGTGAATAGCAAAGGGGACTCCATCCCTCCTCTGTCCCAGCACGGCCCCTACAGCAAATCGGAGGCATCCGTCATGATCTCGAATGGGAGAGACCAATCAGGCGGTTGCAGGACATGAGCCTCAACAACTAAACTCTTAAGAGTCTCAAATGACGCTAGACATTTATCATCCACAATGAACTCGGTGTCTTTCGTCAGCAAGTCGGTCAACGGTCGGGCAATCCGGCTGAAATCATGAATGAATCATCGGTAGAAACCGACGTGCCCCAGAAAAGACCGCAACCGCCGCAAGTTGGACGGTGGACTGAGTTTCCTGATGATATCCACCTTAGCCAGATCAACCTCCATGCCCTTGTTGGAGATGATATGGCCAAGCACCGTCCCTTGAGTCACCATGAAGTGACTCTTCTCCCAAGAAAGCACCAGGTGCACCTCAATACATCGCTGGAGGATGCGGTCTAGGCAGTCAAGACAAGAATCGTATCCATTGCCGTAGATCGAAAAGTCATCCATGAAGACATCCAAGCACTCTCCTACCATGTCCGAAAAGATGGACAACATGCACCTCTGGAATGTCGTCGGAGCGTTGCACAATCCAAAGGGCATCCGTCTGAAAGCATATGTCCCGAAGGGACATGTAAAGGTAGTCTTGTCCTGGTCCTCTAGTGCAATCGCCACCTGGTTGTATCCGGAGTACCCATCCAAGAAGCAATAATGGCTCTTCCCTGCATGTCTCTCAATAATCTGATCAATAAAGGGCAAGGGGAAATGATCCTTCTTGGTGGCTTGGTTCAATCGTCTGTAGTCCACACAGACCCGCCAAGAAGTGGGTACCCGGGTAGCGATCTCCTCTCCAGACTCGTTGACAACTGTAGTGATGCCCGTCTTCTTGGGCACCACATGCTACGGACTGACCCACTTGGAGTCGGAGGTGGGGTAGATAAAATCGGCGCTCCACCATTTCGAGATCTCCTTCATGACAACATCTCGAAGGTTCGGGTTCAGCCGTCGCTGGAACTGACGCGACGGCTTCGCGTCTTCCTCGAGATAGATATGGAGTATCTCAAGCAAGAACTGGGATCTCCTCTTTATCTTTGTTACATCCCAATAATATGAGAAACTGCAACTCCAATAAAGAGAAGCGGGAACACATTCTGCCTTGCAAGTCCAACTTGCATTCCCAATTCGGTCTTTAATACCCAGGCCCACCACCCCTAAGGTGATGTTGACCTGTCATTAATTGAACCAACCGTCAACAGGATTAGAACTCGCTATACGCAATCCAATATCGCCCCAATAATATGAGGATCCGATATTGGGGTCACTACGCATACGGCCTTACTCTTTCGAGAAGCGAAGAGTCCGATCCAGATGCGCTTGTATATAGGAGCTGTCACTACGTACAGGCATCTCCTATATACAATCCCTGGCGACGGAAACTCTTCGCCTTGACGGGAGACCATGGATGTCACTTATGTGATCCTCCACCTCTTATTCAAATTCAAATTAATTACTATGAATCATATTCATATAATTAATTCTTCCAAGGGAATTATCAACTCTAATCATATTAGAGTATTCTCAATTGGATATAATTAACTTAATCATATTAAATTAATTATCAATCCAATTTAATCAATCAAACTTAGTTTTATGCTTGAATATACATATATGATATAATTCTCAAAGTACGTATTAATTCGAATTTTAATAATTAGAAAAATACATCATAATCCCTCGGACATTATCCCGGCCCTACCCGCTGTCATGGCCAGTACCGGCGGGAGTGGGGCGGACCACATACGTTGCAACCCGCTGACCCAGCGATCCCCGACTAGACACCATATCCACCTCGGGAAAGGATAATGCCAAATTGATTATTTTGTACTTGAGATGATCATCGGTTCTTCAACCGAAATTATACCATATAGTAATCAAAACAATTTTGATTTTAAGGAAATTTGCTAGGCAAATTCCCAAGCCCTATTCAAGCAAGAAGTTTGATGATTGTAGTTCCAATTAAGGTTTAGATCAAATCTAATCATCTAATTGGTTGAGGCCAAGTCAATTAGGCAAATAATCATGTTTCAATATTTCACAAATATTTTTCAAGATTATTTCACGAAATTAACAATTAATTTCTCTAATTGACAATCACTTGGTTCTAGATTAGGAAAGCAATTTCAGCAGTGACCCCTACTTACTAAAATTGGCATATCTCAATCATATTAAATCCAAATTAAGCAAAGTCAATTTCTAAAGTTTTCTAATTTGATTTAGGACAGAACCTAAGTGGTGTTTCACGCATTTCGAGGCAAGTCTAAACAGTAATTAACATTTTAATCACGTTCAGATTCACAGTTCCCGCAACAGTGCATACATGTCCATTAAAACGACCATATCTCGAGCATACGAAATCCGATTTACGCAAACTCAGATCCTATGGTTTCCTTATTTAATGGGGAACATAATCCAATTAAAAAATTCGTGTTTAAACAATTTAAACAGTGCCGAATTTCTTCACTAAACAGATCTGCGAAATCAAATGCGATGAAAACTTTCGCGACCTAAATGAACCCAAGTCGTCCTTGGTTAACGAATCACTATTCGAAACCATCGACCTAAGGCTCTGATACCACTTGAAGGATATGGAGAAATCCTCAAGCGCATCACAGAAGCGTGAGCGTCGTATCGGATACGACGAAGAACGACTAGTCGTACTAGTTGTTCGGTGCAGCGGAATTTAAAAAAAATTTATTCGATGAAACCACATGATCCGAGAACCATTTTCGGATCGTTTCATCTATAACCACAGCAAGTATAATGCAATACCTCTTTAAGCGTGGTTGATCGAGTCTCTAAGAGAAGAGACCTCATGTCTCAAGTCCGATCGTCAGAGAGATCGCTTGCGAGCGCGGGGATGAACCGCGGTGTCCTCGCAATCCAAGATGTTGATCCAAGCGCGGTTGCTCCTGATCTCGACACACGAGATCGTACGTCTCCCTCGCGAGTGCAGCACTCCAAGTAGACGAAGAACCGCAGAGCGTCGAGGCGGCAGCACGAGGGCGCGGGCGTCGACGTTTCTCTTCCACCAAGGTGGACGGCCACCAAGAAGAGAAGGCAAGAAGGGGGGTCGAGTATGAGAAAGAGAGAGAGAGAGAGTTTTGCTACAATAGCATGTGTAAAGAGAGAGCCAAGGGTGCCTCTCTATTTATAGGGTTTTGGGATCCATGGATCTCAATCCATGTGTCTCATAAAATCAATGGTTGAGATTGATTTATGATAATCCAATGGTCAAGATTGTTGTTGGTAAAAGCCAACAACTTGTGATTTAATTTTGATTAAATATATTTGATAAATCAAATATATATTAATACCAAATCAAACCAATCAAATAAGGAGTGAGAAATCAATTGGGAGCCTCCTTCCCCATTAGGAGAGGTGGACGGCCACCAATTCCTAAATGGAATTGGTGCCGCCCCCCTCTTCCATATGGGGAGGGCAATCCCATATATTACATGGGATTGCATATCTCCTAATATTTCTCTCTACTTATTTTCCCAACAATTTTTATTCACCAAAAATAATTCTCAATTAATTTTGGGAATATTGCAATCTTGACATTGGAATATTGTGAATCACATTCACAACCCAAAACAAAATGTAATTTACATTTTCAATTAATTAGACAATGTGTATCCAATACACATTAATAATTAATCTACTAATATAAATTATATTTAACTCTCTCTAATTACATTATAAATCACATTTATAATATATTAGGAATAATTGGATATTACTATCCACATTATTCTTATCCATAATAATTAAATCACATTTAATTATATTGGATAATTTCTCATACATCATGATAATTAAATCACATTTAATTATCAACTTCTCTTTGCTTAGATCTTATGGAATTGTTCTCAAACCATTTAAGAACAATGCTATTTCTCCTCAGATACTTGGAGATAAGGACAGGGCGATTGTATTGTTCCACGTATAGTGACTTGGATATTGAGATCACATCTCATATCCAGATCCCATGGACCTCTCATAGATGCTTGATTAAATCAAGACCGTAAACCTAATCTTCTCATTGCATCTGAATCTCATTCAGATCAATGTCCAATACATGGACTAAGATTAGGTCACTTCTCTCATGAGAGGAGTCACTAAAATCCAGACCTGTTTCATCACTCCCTCGGAATGGAAGCGTCATGGTTATACAATCGTTTATGATCAAATCACCCTTCAGGTATTCCTAATACCTGCGCATCCTGCATACTGGAAGACTCATGATCATCATGAAGATAAAGATCACTTTTACACTGTCATCTTCATAGTATGATCATTAAGTTTCTCAATCTTGGTCCTTGGGATATGGTACAGATCATATGCTTTCACAAAGCATATATCCTACCTTCAAATTCATATCATGCTTCTAAAGCATGATGACCATGCATGGAATTTGGTCAATCCCAATACCTCATGAGTGAGCTCATGTCTCCCGGTTCACAAGTGAACCTGTATGATCCCTTTGAGAGATCATATTACTCATATGCCCTTACATGCACACCAGCTCGCCGGTGTATAGACCTTGATTAGGTCATCAACCTATTGGTCTGCCAAATGTACATGCTCAGACATATAGTAATATATCTGTCTCTGGTCAGAGGATGTTTGCCTGTGATGTGACAGTATTCATCATAGGTCTTTGGTTATCTCGATCTCGTTAAGTCAACTCATTGACTCAACTAATCTGATACCTCCGAATCAATATTCCTATGCAGAGGACCTGCATCAAGAGGTCGACCAGATATCAGTCTAATGAGATGGGATTGCCATCTCCCACTCAGACTGGAGATCACTACTTGTTAATCATTGATGATGCTTGATGAGTCCTCTATCTAACTCCTTAGATATTCATCCAAGCATCAACCTCTATGACTCAATCATTGAATCAGCAGCTGTATGATTATCAAGTTGGCCATGGTACATAACCCTTATTGTACAGAGGGACCTTATAGTGCATTCATTCATTCAATATCAGAAAGGGAGTGAAACAAAACATCAATAACTTTTATTGATAAATCATTTATTACAATAACATTTATTGTGGGAATGGTTCGCCTCGGGCTCACATTGCTAACACATTGCAACTCTCCTTCTTTCCCACTCATGCAGGACATGGACCACCACTCCTGAAAAGAGGGTTCTCTCTCCAATCTAGCCGCCTGAAAAAAAATAAAGATGTAATAACAACATTGTATTATATTAAAGTATATTTGAAAAATAAAATTTTATATTGTAGTACCATCTCCGCCCTAATCTGATTGTGGCTTTTAGAGCCACTTGTCAATTTAATCATTTGTTTTTGACGGTTTGTCCTTCCCGCTGTGGATCTCCTTTCAAACTCCACATCCGCAATGAATGCATCACAGAAACCCGCTCATCTGCAAGGAATATATTATGAATATTGATTACTTTAAAAAGTATATTATAAATTATTTAAGAAATACAATACTTATCCTCCGTACACCATGCTGGCGGGAACCTCTTCATCTCCTGCATCCCGTCTTCACATGTGAGTCTCTCCTTGCCTTGAAAAATGTATCGCTAATTCTCTTCTCCGCCAAATGAATAAAGGCTCGACGATAAGCTTCCTTCCCCAGACCCGAAACAAGGCGATACCTACTCTAAAAATTATAGCAAATATCAGAAGAAAATGCCACAAAAAATTCTATATCACTTCTTAGAAATTATTCTTACCAGAAACATCTCAAACAGTCTCTCCTATTCTGTAGCAGGGATGCGACACCATCTAAATTGCATGCTAGTCAAGTGTGTCTTGATTATGATGGTTATCTCCTTTGTCACCCTGTTGTTATTCAAAAAATCCCTGCATTTGGTAAAATTTGTAAACATTATACAATTTAAATGTTTGGTAAAATTAAAATGACAAAATTTATTAAAATCTTACCTCCCATCCGCCGTAACCTCCAACAAAAGGTAGAACGCCGAAGTATGTCAAGCTCTAGTAGGTAAAGGCACGGAGATGCTCGGACGTCCAGAAGAAGGAGAATCAGAACCCATCAATGTCCGTGCAGGTATCGGGACCGGGACCAGGAATCCACCAGGAGCGGCTGAGGTAGATGGCTCTCCATAGCCGCCTACATAAAAAGGTGGAGGAGGATAACCAAGAGACTTGTAGTAGGCTATGACCCGTCGGACCTCGTCGGACTGTGAACCTAAAACACCATCCAGGGTGGGTTGCCTACTGGACGAAGGTGTGTCTGAGGAAGATGGACGATTGGATCGATGCGATCCATGAGCCCCGCCACGTCCAAAACCTGTCATGGTTGTAATTATGATGTAATAGTTAATTACATAGTTATTACTAAAGATTTTAGCTAATTCGATTATAATAATGTAATAGAACTTACATCTAAATTTCATTATTTATTTCGGTGGGATTAAAGGATGTTTCTTCGTTTTCTTCATTTTCCGAATCATCGTTTGTGGAGTCGGTATCATTTTGAAGGTCAACACATAATACCTCATTATCAGCCAATCGAATCGATTCGCCGATTAGAGCTTCTTATGTTAAGTTTATTCGTTCACGTGTCGGTGTGAATGCTTCATCTATGTCATCTTCATGATGAATGCAATCATTAGAAATATAGCCTCAAGAATTTATCTTCACAACAGCTAAACTTTGAACGCTCTTTCTCTTCTTTGACACTTGTGGGAGAACACATACTTGATCCGCTTGAGAAGCTAAAAAAAGGTTTCAAATCTTCGTATAAATTTTCTTGGTACCACGTTGACAATGTTATTTCTCCTATCGAGTACTACACCTCCATTGGGTTCATACCAATCACAAAAAAAGAGAACAACTTTATTCAAGTCTGGAATACTATATTCCACTTCTAGTATCTCCTTTAAAACTCTATAATAATTCATATGATCTTCCTCATAACAAGATCTACGAGCCATCACTCCATGATTCTGAGTTGTTAAATATTTATTGTAATTGAAGGTATGAAAATAATAACCATTGTTGCAGTAAGAGTTGTCAGATCGGACCTTATAAACAGGTCCTTCTCCAAAATATTTTAAAATATGAGTATAATAATCACCACTGTCCAACAATTTTGAGTGGTCTTTAAACCAAGATGGAAATTGATTCCTATAGACGCTCAGAACTTCATCATCTGAATAAATAGGATTTTCCTCGATAATTTTCTTCTTAAATTCCCTAAAGTTAGTAAAAGAAACATCAGAATTACTTGAAATTGAATTTGCATATATACATAAAGTAATACAAATACGTAGTGAACATATGTTGTTATTTCCTCGCAATTGTCTAATACGTATAACTCTGCAGCATCCTTCTCCTGTTTCGATAAGAAACATTCAGTTGCCTTTCCTATGAGTTGAGTGGATTAACGAAAGATACTGATACAAGGTTCTTCCTCCGAGTAAATTGTCTCATTCATTCTAAATCTGCTGTGGATTGTCTCCACATCTTCTGTAAGATACCTAGCGCAGAATGTTGGGACTTCCTCGTATATATATATATATATATATATATATATATATATATATTGCGAACTTATTGATCCTTCAACTTTACATTTGTTTCAGACCTTTCTTTTTAAAAATAACATAAACCTATATGGAAATATGTTAACATTTTATTCAAATATTAAAGAATGCAAGAAGATTATAATATTTATAATATTTATAAACCTAGTATCTTGATGATGGTACGGTCATTGGAGATACAGATGAGGTGGCCAAGGTCCTGAGTATCGTCCAACAGTGTGGGCCGGACTTAGGCCTAGTTTTAAAATATTCATAAAACGGAACTCTTTTGGCCTACATGTAATGAATGGCAAGAAGCCTCGCAAAGGTTTGTTCTCAATCGGTATTGGAAGATCTTTATTAGGCGTGAAGTTGCTTGGATGGGCGGTTAGCAGGAACAAAAACTTTATTGAAGGTTTTGGCTTTGGAGATGGCTACTAAAGCGGTGAAGTTGATGCATCTCCTTCCTCAGTTGAATGATCCCCAGAGTAAGCTTCTTTTACTCCGTTCATGTATGGGTATATCAAAATTTTTATTTGGATTGAGGACTTTCCAACCCAAGTACATGGAGGAGGCTGCAATATCATTCGATAGAGGCCTATGAGATTCTATTGAAGACATTGTTGTTTGTGGAGTCCCTTTTTTGGAGAACTCCAATGGAGGGTGGCTTCTTTGCCCATTCAGCTTGGCGGTTTGGGACATCTTTCAGCTGTTGATGCTTCTTTGCATGCCTTTGTGGCTTCTAGGGTGCAATTTTTGGAACTTCAGGATCATATCCTTCGAAATAGTGAGATTTACAATATGGACACCGACTTCGATTGTGCTCTTCAAGGACTTCGTGGCATGATTCTCTCTTTCAACCTCGGTTGTTTCTCTAGAAAGGACACCGGCCCCCCAAAGACTCAAAATGTTTTGGCAAGTGTTCTTTTTAGCAAAATAATTGAGGATATGAAGGTTGTCTTTAATATGTCCATCAGACAAAAGGCTATTTTTCGATGTCTTCGAGCTAATCATGTTCAAGATTTCTCCTTGCTTTTCCTATTGACGGACTTCGTAGGGAGCTTCCCAATTTTAAGTACAAACATGATCTTGTTAGGGATGTTTTATTTGATGTACTCAGACGATTGCATCTGTTGTCGCTAAGAAAGAGACGCTTGTAAACTTTTTAACTGATTTGTAGGAGGGAAGATCCACGCTTAGACATGATGATATTTTTATTTTTGGATGGGTCGGAGGGAGACATGCTTGTGTAGACTTGACAGGAGTTACTCGACTTGTGGGGTTGAAGAGTGGGACCTTCATAGCAGGGCATGCTGCCCTTAAAGCTGCTTCAGAAAAAGTGATGAAGCACAAGAAAGCAGGCGTTGAGAATCATCATGCCTTCATCCCTTCTGCTTCTGATACTTTTGGTTTCTTAGCACTAGAAGCTGTTGAGCTTTTGAAGAGGATCCAAAAATCACGAGCAGTAATGTGATGGTTCCTAGATTTATGGATGTAGTGTTCAGAAGGATTGCTTTTGCAATTCAAAAAAGACTAGCGGCGCAGCTTGTTGCCAGCTTGACTCCTATTTTCGATGTGATCATATTATAATGGAAATTATCATGAGAGGATTGAGCATATTGATGCACTGTCTCACTTTATATGTTCCTACAATAAGATCACGGTGAAGAATGCCCTCATGCGATATAAACCAATTAATGTGTTCGCATAGATGATTTCTGGGAATCAAGCCATACAATACTTGGACTTCTCAATATTGATTGTTTGCAACAAAAGGTGGTGGTGGAGGAAGATTCAACTTAAGATGGGTATTGTTGACATGCCTTGTATCCTGATTAAATCACAATAGATTACTGACTTGCAATCAACGAATCCATTCATATCATAAATTATGTGAATATCCATTCAAATCTTGATTGATTTGTGGTATGGAAATCCATCCGCATATTGATTGATTGGGGATATCTCTAACTATGTTGCAACAAGGTGATCCATCTATATGTGGACGATACATATACTGTTGATATGACTTGAATCCTAACCACTTGTTGGGCTGATGATATGGCTGATCTGTGTCATGGCTTCTGATTGGCTGAGATGTTGGGTTGGGATTGCTGACATGTCTGATCTGTGTCCTGCCTTCTGATTGGCTGAGAGTTTTTGGGCTAAGATTGTGACATGTCTGATATGTGCCCTGTCTTCTGATTGGCTGAGAGATATTGGGATGGATTGCTGAATATAAATGGTATTTTTCTATTGTAGTATAAAAGGGGGCTTAGGCCACCAGATGATGCAGTCCTCATTCTGATCCTCTTTCTCATCACATATCTGTACCTTCTCAGTATCATATGTATTATCTTTTCTCTATATAGTGAAAACCGATTGCCGTCGCCTAAAGACGTAGCCCAGTTACGGGTGAACATTGTAAATCCGTGTGGTTTGTCTTACTTGTTTGATCGTGTTTTTTTACGTGCTTGCTTCAGCGATTCGCAACAAACTGGTATCAGAGCTTTAGGTTCCGTCAGGATCATTCAGTAAGATGGCATTGCACAATCTGAAGATCGAGAAGTTCACATGGAAGAATGGATTTCAATCTACGGGAGATCAAGATGCGTGCCCTTATGAAGTAGCAGGCATTTGGGCATCGTTAGATCAGGAGCGAGCGAAGGCACTCGAGCCGTCCGAGTTGATGGTGCAGGAAGAGAAGGTGTACTCGACGATCATGCTATGTTTGGCGGACGAGATTATTGCGGAGGTTGCTGATGAGGATTCCGCAGTCGGTCTGTGGTTGAGACAGGAAAGTCTATCATGACGAAGTCTCTAACCAACAAGTTGCCTTGAAGCGCCCGTTCTCTCTCTGCATGCATGAAGGTACATCTCTTAAAGAACTCTAGATCGCTTAAATACATTATTGATGGATTTAAAAACGTAGATGTTAAGATTGAAGATGAGGATGCTGCCTTGATTTTATTGGTTTCTCTTCCATTATCATTTAAGAATTTTATTCAATCATCCATTATGGGAAGAGAATTCATGACCTTTGAGGAAGTTTGCGCGAGTTTGCATACTCGTGAACTTTGACATATGGCTATTGGGATGCAAGACTCTAACGTTGCAGGTTTGGTTATGACTCGTGAGAAAAAATCATGCTGGTTCTGACTACGCAGAGAATGGAAAGCAGAAGTCAAAGTTTGAAAAAAATACAATGCTAGGGACATCTGCAATTACTGCAAGGAAACCTAGACATTGGAAGAAAGGATTGCCCAAAGAAGACCATAATTGCTGCAATGGCTCAAGGTGTCAGAGATTCTGAAGATGGCTTCGTTCTCACCGTCACATATTAGAAGACGACAGATAGTACATAGATTCTTGATTCAGGTTGTTCTTATCATATGACTCCTAATAAAGATTGGTTCTAACACCTATGAGAAGACTAGATGGTGGAAACATCATCACAGGGAGTAATTACATCGTGCCAAAGATTGTAGTGATCGGCTCTGTAAAGATTTAGGTGCATGATGGAGTCGTGAGGACTGTGACAAAAGTACACATGTTTGATCTGAAGAAAACCTGATATCCCTGGAGTCTTGGTCTCGAAGGCCCCGTTCGATAAGATTACCCCCTTAACCCGCCCTTTCTCTTTCCTATGCGGGGCCCCACTTTTTATTTTTTTTAAAATAAATAAATCAATTCTCCATCATCAATTCCATCAAAAAAAATATATTATACAATCATATCATATAAAAAATTAAGAACTACTCCCTCTACTCACTTTTTCAACTTCAATACATCACATCACAATAATTACTCACTTTTTCAAACTTCAATGCAATCATATCATAACAAACCCACTTTCTAACCCACCCCCAATTTAACACTCTATCCAAACATCAAAACCCAAAAACGGGTTCCTCTACCGGTTTTAACCGCCTAACCCGCATACCAAATGCACCTAAAAGGATACATGTACGACGTTGAAGGTGGAGTCATGCAAGTTTCCAAAGCTGTGGTTGTTATCATCAAGGGAAACAAGCCAGAAGACCCTATATGCCTTGCAAGGGTCTACAGTTCCTGGAAGTAAGTTCAAGCGTTATTTGGACTTGCTCAATATCGACAGTTGGCAGTAGCCCCAAGGAGGGGCTGGCGACGATAAGGTGAAGCTCGGTAAAGCTTCTCTAAGGAGAAATTTCAAGGTGAATATTCTTTATAGTTCCTTAATTCTTGTTATCTGAATTTCAAGTGGTGAAGTATAGTAGTGGTTAATTCTGCTATATGAGAAATCAATCCCGGTGGAGTCTGGCAGTGACGAATTTTGCTAGCGGAGAATTCAACGCATGGTAGAGTATAGTAGTGTTAATTCTGTATTGAGAATTCAACCCCGGTAGAGTCCCAACAGTGGTTAATTCTGTTAATGGAGAATTCAACTTATGGTGGAGTAATAGTAGTGGTTCATTCTACTATATGAGGATTCAATTCAAGGTAGAGATTGTTGATATGACTTGAATCCTAACCACTTGTGGGTTGCTGATGTGACTGAGTATGTGTCATGGCTTGTGATTGGCTGAGAGCTGTTGGGTAAGGACTGCTGACATGTATGATCTGTGTCCTGCCTTCTGATTGGCTGAGAGCTGTTAGGCCAGGATTGCTGACATGTCTGATCTGTGTCCTGCCTCCTATTGGTTGAGAGCTGTTGGGGGTTGATTACTAAATATAAATGGTATTCTTCTGTTGTAGTATAAAAGAGGCCTTAGGGTCACCAGATACCGCAGTCCTCATTCTGATCATGTTTCCCAACCCATATCTTTACCTTCTCAGTATCCTATTGTATTACTTTTTCTCTATATAGTGAAACCGATTGCTGCCGCCAAGGATACAGCCCAGTTACGGATGAACCTTGTAAATCCGTGTATTTGTGCCTTGCTTGTTTGATCCTGTTTTTTGCGTGCTTGCTTCCGCGATTCGCAACATATACCTCAATAAGGATTAGAATATTTTGAATCATCACATGTAGTAAAGTTCTTCTACAACGTTAAGAAGGAAGCTAAAATTGTGATACAGTTACGGATGAACTTTGTAAATCTTATTACGTGGTTGCTTATTTATACATGTGATATGCACCCTACTTCAAACAACTCCATCTCTATTAAGCCATGTTGACTAGTAAAGCACGTCCTACAAAGTCCACGAACAGGACGAACAAACACTTTGTAACGGATGATAAGGGTCCAACCACTAAATATAGACATACATTCTAGCCATAAGAAGTTGTTCATGTAATGTCTCCACCAGATTCACATATTACCATTTTCTCAATATTGCTTTCATAGTTGGTTTTCTTTACTTGTACATGAATTAAGTCACGTTGTCAATTACGCATCAATTCACGGTGTCCAATATTATTGACGATTTACATGCATGAGAGGATTGGAGTGTCTTACTGTGATATCATCTACAACGCCCCGCCCTTTCGAGGACATTATTAATACCAACATACATCACTCCCTTTGATACTATGTAAACCAATCTCATGTATATTAGATAAGTGCAACACATCGATGCTTTTTCCCACAATTAAGAAGAGGTGACTACATGGATTTTTTTGCCTATATTAAGATCTATTTTGGGTCATTCCGAGGGTTAAATCCAAATAATTGAGGATCCCTTTGGGTAGTCTGATTCTAACACTTCTTAGTCCTTCCTCATCCTCTCTTAACTGGCTCAACACCTTAATTCTCGCATCTTCTAACCGCTGCATCAACCGACCTCATTTGCAAATGGTCAAACCGTATTAAGTGGTTTTCCTCTCATCTTATCTTTTATTGGAGCTACATCAATTTCTTTATGGTCGCAAATGGTCAAACCATTCAACCATGGGCGGTCCCGATCCCGAGTAAATGATGAGGGTTATGTTAGGTTGCCGACAACCAAACGTTGTACGGTTGAAGACCGATTCCTAAATAGCGTTTATAGAAAACATCTATTTAGGAATCTACCTTTGACAATCAGATCTTTTCAATGCATATCAGATTAATATTCGAAATAAAAAATCATAAGACATTAGCACAAAATGTAATGAAATGAAGCATTTATTCTCAGTTCCCACAAGGTTTACATCACGCGTCATCACGTCCAAACTATAACAATATGCCCTTCAAATATCGCCAAACAAAAGTAAAAGCTGGAAAATGAAAGTGCACAAAACAACACACCTTATATGGCGGGGTCGGTCGGTGAAGCTTGAACTAATATTGCTGCTACTGCTTAGGTACAATTGTCAGGCTTGCACTAAAGGTAACGTTATTAGCAACTACATGACAATGTGCTAACGCTACCAATTAGTGTAATGATAACAATAAGTGTGCGAACACACACATACACACTCACTACACATACACTCACTATAATACGGGACTCTTTATCTGTCGATTCGCACCGAGTCACATGTCTTACCTATGTGTCAAATTTTAACTCATTCATGTAGCACACCCTAGATAAAAGCTCCGACGACCATTGTCAAGCAACTGGTTAGTCATTTTTCCTCGTTCATTACAATGATCCAGAGGGGTCTGAACACCCCCTCATGAAGATAACGCCTAGAATATCATTTATTGCGGTCACACAAAACAAATATTCCAAATCCTAACCTCATATATAAGAGTAAATCTTACACTACCAACAATGATGCATCAAACTCCATTCGAACATGTGACGAAATGTAACATCGAGCACCAAACATAACACCACTAACGTCGTTTGTTGGGATCGTGGCCATCTCAGTCTTTAACTCGAGGGTCCGAGGATGCGTGCATATCCATCGCGACACCAATCTCTATCTACCCATGCAACACGAGAAACACATAGGTACATTTAAGGAGAAAAGTCCACGTGAGAGAAAGGTGCATCCATGGGTGAACAATTTCATTGACCTGTTAGAGAATTTAGAGATCCCCAACTTGCTCATATTCTGCATTTCGGCCATGTACAAAAATCTGATCATTTAAGAATATGCCTTGATTCAACTCAATCAAGGTATTTTGGTATAACATTAATGTTCTCAAGTGTACTCATTGGTGTGCTCGATGATGTACATGTATACATAGTTGATGCACGTACACACATGTTGATGTATAAGTCCGCATGCCATCTTATTCCATGAATATGTGTACATGCTTTGTATACGGGTACACATGCCTTAATGTACGAGTACATACATGTGCACAAGCTTGGTATAACATGTACATGTTTACATGCACCTAGTTTCCGGTGCCCTATTTTGGTGCACAAGCAGTCCTAGAGCTTGTTTGGTAACTGTGTTGGTGTTGGGTTGGAGTAATACAACTAATTCCATCAGAATGCATGATAGAGCAAGGGGTATGTTAGATTACCCCGGGGTAACCTGGCAACCAAACGAGCCCTAGTTTATTGTTACACATGTCTGGGTGTTGGTGCACCGATAATTGGCTCGTTCTCCATGTGTCTGGTATATCAGTGCACATGATTAGTTCCCTGATGCACATGTCAGAGGGATCCTCTGATGTTACATCACATGCTGATCGTATGGGGATTTGTTTGGATGACGATTGATGACCTTAGGATGCGTGCCAACCATCCTCGGCCCCCTATGAGGGTCATCCGATCCTCATCCAATGGATCCCCTACATTACAACAGGTTTTGTGTTATAACAGATGATCCATCCTCTACACATGTAGCTTGTGTATAAATTTTGCCCATTTGCGTAATTGTAGGTGGTGTATTTTTAAAAGCTCTTTGGCTCCCTTTATTCCCTTGATGATTTCACCTTACCATGCCATGTTTTATGATGTACTAGGGAGCATACCCGCGCTCTGCGGCGAGTTGTTTTGTATTCATAATAATAGTAATAAATATGTGAAGCAACAGTTAGTAATTTATCCCTTTTGTGTATATAATTAATCTAAATATAAAGGGAATATTGCACATTAAATAAATAATCGAAACATTACTAATTCATATATAATGGCATATTTAACTTCATTATATTATCATTGTTATATAAAAAATTAGTGTTAATAGTTTATTTATCGATCTACCATGATCATGCAAACAACCTCAAAATCAATTTAGTGATGATGGTGGCGGAAAACTTTATATGTATCATTATTTAACATGCTCTATCTTTATAGAAACCTTGTATAAATACAATGTTAAAATAATTTCAATAAATGTAAGTTTCCTCTTCCCTAGCAATTACGACTAACATATAAAGGTATCTATCTCTCTTAACGCATACCTTTTTTATTTCGAACATGGAGATTAATGGATTTGTTATATATTTTAAAAAGTGTGTTACCGTGGGATTATAATGAAAGAAATACTATAAATTCCAATTAGTTGTCATAATTAAAGAAAAAACAACAAAATTATAAATGTTAGGCCTTGAATTAACATGTGATTTCAAAGCTTAATATAAGAAAAGGTTAATGCTTACTTTATACTTGTATAAGAAAGTAATTAGCTCATAGTTGTGAAACCTGGATATAGAATGGAGTAATGCTTGGAGATTGCCTGTGATACTTTTCCATCTATTTTTTCATCATTATTAGATTGATATCGTCGCTTGTATATAAATTATTGAGGATAGATTATGGATTATCCTTTAGTAATGATCCTATTTAAAAATCCATGAGGGAGAAATTAATATACATGAAAGAATTTAATTAATTTGAGCTACGGATAATTTAATAAAAATACAGTAAATTTGAATAGATGTTGTACATATACATAAAATGACGACGAACATAAACAACTCTAATAGAGCACATATAGTATTAATGGAAGAATAAGCAGATGTTAGAGCGATATATCCAACAAAATATTCCGTCTAGGGATAGTAAAAAAATTTTCTCTCGGGTATTAATGCAAACAAAATTTTAACAATACTGTATTGTCTATCTAAATATTCCATCCAGCGATAATATTTTTTTTTCGCCGGGGTATTATGTAAAACAAAATTTAACAATACTGTAGTGTCTTCAGCTCCTATTTATACAGACAAATAGGCCTCAAACGATCAACATTGAAGAAATGTTGTCAGACATTTCCATCATCCATGATTTATCTTAACATACACATATTGGGCTTCCACTCTTACATAAATCGATGTAAACTTGACATGAAACGATCAGCATAAATAAAAAAGTTGATAAACATTTCCATCATCAATGTTTTTTCTTACTATAAGCATATTACGCTTGACCTCCTACAGAAAATCGATGTAAAGTTGAGTAAATGACTATGAACATAAAACAAACACTATTAGAGCATAGATATTTTATGGAAGAATAGGCAGAATATATAAACCAAATATCCCATCTAGTGATAATAAATTTTTTATCCTCGGGTAGAAATGTCAAGTAAAATTTAACAGTAGTGTAGCGTGTTGTACCCATCTGAAATCGAATATAGAGATGTGCAGATCTGCTTCTGCATGATTGCTTCATCTCAGAATTTGGATTAGGGCTTCAAGAAGAAAACCCTAGAATCTAAATCTCCGACGAATAAATCTTCGATGAATAAATCTCCAAGAACCAGCATAAATTGATTCTCCTTCATAAATCGAATCTCGGATATATCAAGAGCATAAAACCACGAGAATCGAACCCGCTCTGATACCATGTTAGAAATCGGAAGCGGAAACGATAACAGAGCATAAGAAATAAAGATAAACATGAAGAACACAAGAGATTTTTACGTGGAACCCTACTCCGTGAGGAGCGGGATGAAACCACGGGAGAAGCCCTCCAAAGGGGCGGATTACTTCATTCCTTTTTTCTCAATGAGTACAGGAGGTCTGGGCTCTTTATATAGCCTCTCCAGAGGCCTCCAAGTCCCACCGTTGGACGATGTGGGACTAAACACTGGATGGGGTAAATGGATCTCCTCCAGGATCCATTTACCTGCTACAACTCAATGGGCGCTTACAACTTATGCTCCAACACTCCCCTTCAAGCTGGAGCATGCAATGCTCAGCTTGGACAAACAGACAGAAACTCAACTCAACGCTACAGGACACTACGGACAATATCAACCCAACGCGCACATTGCTGCAGTCGAGGACGTTGCTTCTCATGTCGTGCAGGTGAGGAGGACGAACGGGCCTGGGAGTGTGAGTCGACTGAAGACTCGGAATCTGACCGTCGAGTCTGAACTTGCGCCTGAAGTCTCCTCGTCGGAGAACTGGGTCTCTCCCATCTGGCTCAGAGAATGGTGCACTGCTCTGGTGTACCTATGATACCACATGAAAACCCTTGCCCTCAAGGGAATGGTCCTCTGCTCTGGAGTCCCTATGGCTCACATGAAAACTCTGGCCGAACAACAACAAGAATGATGGGGACCTCGAACTGAAGATGGCAACATATGCTCATCTCAAAATGATCGCACACTCGTGCGTGTCTGAACCTGGACTTGGAAGACAATCGTCCAGTCTGAACCTGAATCTGAACCGTAGAGTCCTGGAAATCTGAATCTGCATCTGGAATACAGACCTGTGACTCTACATATATACTCCCCCTTTCTCCCCATACTTTGTCGGAAAATGAACATCGACAAAGTTGGGAGAAGACAAGACAAATAGGGGTACACAATATCAATAAGCCGTTACAAATTTTTAGGCTTCTCAAAACATGGATAACTTTTGGCCGTTCATTTTTTTTACGGCTTTTGATATTTTTTTTCTTTTTCCTTTTTTTTTGCAATTTGCGTACGGCTTTTTCAAAAAAAATGTACGCGCCTTTTCGCATTTTTACAGATCAACCCTTTGGCCCACATGAAACAAAAACAAACCTCTTTTTTTAATAACATCATTTCTTTTTTTTCTCTTTTTTTTTGAAAATGGCATACGACCTTTTCTTTGGTATGCGACTTTTTTTGAACACAAACTTCGGCTTTTCTCTCTTTTTTTTTCAATCAGGTCTATATTTTTTTGGTTTTTTTGTTTTTTACTGACGATGGCCCACTTGGGGCCTAACTTCAACCCCTCCCTTTTTTTAGACTGCCTCCCAGCACCTTTTTTTTTCTTGTTTTACCAAGTCACGGCACACATGGACCAAATAACCATTTTTTTAATAACCGACTCCTCCCGTTAGGGTTCCCCATCTGGGAACCTCTTCTCGCAAACGCCGCCAAGGGGAGGAGAGCGGGAATCGGCGCCGCCGCCAGGGGGATGGTGCGCTGCCTCCGCGCAAAGGGAGGGGGGCGTTCACATGCGCCGCCTGCTGCGAGATGGGAGCGCCGCCGCCCTGGTGGGGTTTTGGGGCCTTCGTGCGATGGATGAGGCTTCATCGACGAGGTCTTGCAGGGTGCTTGTGGGTGACTGGGTTCGCCGCCTGAGAGAGAAGGGAGGCGGAGCTCGCTGCTGAGGGGTACGGCGCCAACATCTAGATAGGAGAGAGGGGGTTGCGCGCCTGATGTGTCGCCGCTCGCGCCTGGAGAAGTTGCGCGGCTATTGATGAATCCACGTTTCATCATCTTTATTCTATCATTTTGGCCTCAAAAAACCCTAGTAAATGCGTGTAAATAGGCTTAATATAGGCCTTTTAGCATTCATGCATATGTGTATAAATATTGTATAAAATGCGGTTTTTTAAAGCCAAAAATTATAGAATAAAGAAAGAAAAGAAAAAGAATAAAAATATTGTAATATTTTATGACCCGAAACCCCGTGACCTAGGCATCTTGATGATTAGGTCGACAAGGAATAAAGTAGGGGGAGATAAGGGCCAAAATACAGATAAATATCTATAGTTTGTATTCATTCTTTATTCATTTTGGGGACCCATTTTTGGTTCCACTTTTTATCATAAAATAAAGAAACTTTGTACATGAAAGTTGTAGATAATTTAATAAAGAAAAATACAAAATTGATTTCACAGAAAAACAATGTACAGATAAAAAGTTATGGTCTGAATAAAAATCCAGAATGCCAACTTCCCAGACCCGTATCCCAAACAGAAACTCCAAATGCAGCGTACTCACCTTTATTGTATATAGAAGAAAATAAGCTAATTAATGGCGGTGGTTTCGCATTCGGCGGAGCTACGGTTTGAAAGTTGACTTTTGGACCCTATTGTACCTTGTACATATTAAAATATTCAATTTATTATTTATTTATTATTTTTTTTATACTTTTATATTTTTATAATGTTGTAAATAATACTTATAATAATTATGTACATTAAAAGAAGAATAAAAAACCTAAATAAAAACAAAAATTAAATACTTAAAAATAAAAGACATAGATACATCACCTACACTTACCTATACAAAACATACTGTATTTTATTAAATATACAAAGATAAAATCAGAAAAATAAAATAAAATATATTTGTGTAGATAAAAGTATTTTAATATTTATAAAATAAGAATTAAAAAATAAAATAAATTAAAAATACCTAAATAAAAATAAAATACTTAAATACATAGATATAGATACCTATAAGGGTATAAATGCAAACTTGTAAAATACACTTCCTAAAAATAAATAAAAATCATAATTAAATAATTTATAAATATATAAACATTTTTTATTTTATAATCAAAAATTAATAAAATCGTTTACTATTTTTAAATGATTTTAGAATTATTTTTTCCAGGCTTTTTCCTGGTTGGTCCACGTGGACCAACCAGGAGGGCTGGAGAGTTGACCTGGGTCAACCTCTCTGACCCATGGCCTGCTGTGTGTCAGATTGGTTTTTTGGACGTTTTTCTCGCTTTTTCGAGGGCTCTCCGCTCCTCGTTTCAGGTCCGAAGTCTTCTCGACTTTTCTTCCCCCACGATCGGAGGATGCTCGCCCCAATCTTTCCTTGGGCGATGGATCATTGACGCACCTCTGACACCTCGTTGAAGGAGCCTCGACCACCAACTTTCAAAAACCAACCCAACACCTCCCTCCAACCTTCGAACCCCTTTTGGTCCCTGTTTTGAGCCTCTTCTTCCACCTCCGGATCGACGTCGGTGACAGGGGACGCCTCCAGCTGGACTAGGAGCGCTCAGGCGAGGACCGAGGAGGTCTCCACCCCCCTCATCTCCGGCCTTGGCCGTCGAGGTTCCGACCTTGGGTATCTCACCCTTGAGGTCACGTTTCTTGTTGATTTTGTGTCGTTTTTTTTGCTCATTAGATAGCCAGTACCATTAGGATTCGATTTGAGTATTTCCGTTTGTACCGTCGCCTCCGCAATCCGCACCGATTGGGTCGCCGGAGCTCTGAGCTCCGGTGATCACCACCGACCACTTGCACCACCACACGCCTTCCTTCCCGCCAATAACGCTGGGTTTGCATTCCATCTTGCTGCTGCGATTTTCTTGACATTTGCAGGGACCCAGGAGAGGCCTCTGCGCCTCGTTTTGTGCCCGAGATCAGTCCCAGGTCGGCGGAAGTTTCTCGAGCGGCTGGGGGTCATTCGTCGGCCCTCGGACCCACGGAACCACCTGGAAGTTGCGAGGAAGTTGCAGGAGCAAGCACGGACTTTTTGGGAGCTCATCACGCCGCGGGGAAGGACGATCGGGGCTGGGGTAACTCGCTCCGGCGGGCACCTTCCTGTTCTTCCAACTCCGTCTATCACCGTCCGATCGCCGCTCTTCTCCAGAATCTACAGCAGCCGTAGGATCCACGCTTCTCTGGACCATCAGATCGGATCCGCTCCTTTTAATCTGGGCCGCACAAGCCAAGGGGTTATCGCCCTGCCTGGCACGACACGTGGCTTAAGTGGAGGAACCGCGCAGCCGTTGGATGCGCCCCTCTGCTGGGTAATTTGCGTGATAACCTCGCCATTTTGGTATTACGGATTAGTTTATAAATTCCTTGGATATTCAAAGATTTTGTAAACTTATATTAGCACCCCGGACTTTTGTGTAACTGCCTGGAGACCCCCGCCAGCTCACGTGCGTAGCACGTGAGCCTTGGCGTTTTTGCTGGGGCCCCCTGTGTTTTTGTCTATTTCGGTTTACTTCCAAAACATTTAGCTGCTATATAAAACGTTTGGAAATTTTGCAATTCAGCCCCCTTCGTTTTGAATATTAGCGTTCAAGTCCTTCCAGGTGCGTGCTTAGCACGCGCGTGAGTGGAGTTTTGCGAAGAAACCTTGCGGCTTTGTTTATTTCTAACTAGTGCTGTAACCTTTTATTCAAGTGTTTGAACTTTTTGGGAAAACTGCGTGACAACCTCGAAACTTTACCTTTATCACACATATAACCCCTGCCAGGCTTTGCTATGTTGAGCACTTCTTGTATTTTTATGCACTACTTCTTGTATTTTATGCACTCATCTAGAAAACCCCAAAAAATCCCCAAAAATCACAGTAAGTCTCTGTTGCATAGTAGTTCATCACCATATTTTTATTTTTCATAATTATTGCATTTTATTATTTATAAAAATTCAAAAATAGCCATTTTCAGCACTGTTTGCATTAGAAAATCACTAAAAAATATGAAAACACTCCAGAAAAATCCCAAAAAATATATTTTGTGTCTTTTAGTTTGTTTTAACTCCCAGCCAAAAATCATTAAAAAATATAAAACCAAACTCCAAAAAATTGCAAAACTCTAAAAACCTTCATAAAAATTTATAAAATTCATAAAAAAACCAAAAATAGTGGTTTTCTTTTCCTGAATTTTCTTTGTTTTATTATCTTTAAGTGAAAATTAATTTGGAGAATTTTTGTTACTGTTTGCTATTTTATTTCTCCATTTTAGTTTCAGTTTTGTATTTTCTTCACTGTTTTCTTTATTTTGATAATTAAAAATACCAAAAACATTCTAAAAATTACCCAAAAATCACAAAAACAGTAAAAAAGTATAAAAAGACAAAAAGACTTTATTTCCTTATTTTTGGGCATTTTTATCTATTTTTATAAATATCTCTTTCTCCTTTATTACATTCCTTTTATATTCCAATATTGAAAAAGAAAATATAAAAAAATATAAAATATAAAAAGAAAATATAAAATCAGTAAATTAAAAATCAAAATACAAAAATACAAAAATTAAAAATTAAATAAAAAATATAAAATTAAAAACCCACAAAAAAATTAGCATCATAGGCACTTAATCACAACACACACATTTTTGAGCAATCTTTGCCCCGTTCTACCTGTCTGCTCCCTGTGTTCGACCTCTACAATACTTGCACTATACACATCTTTGTTGTAGAGTTATAATAAATTTTAACTCCGCACATTTACATTCATTGCTTGATTTATCTGTTGTGGGTTAATTGTTGTTTGAATCGGGATTTCGAGCGGTCACCGCATCGACTGCGGTTTCGCCTTGTGAAACCGTACGACCCTCTATATTTTTCCGGTTCAACAAATGGCGCCGTTGCCGGGGAGCAACAGCGCGTAGTTCGGGCCTTGTTTGTGTTTGTGATTTATATTCTATTTTCGCGGCTTTTATTTCTGCTTGTTTTATTTTGCATTATTTTTGATATATCTTGTGAATTGTCTAACCACTCTCCTTGTTTGGATTCCGTGCGAGGTACGTGGATCGAGGGAGGAGCCCCTCTTGGAGCACCTTGGCACCCACGTGAAGCGGCTCTAGCTGAGCACGAAGAAGAACTGGGAGGATTTTGCAGGACAATTTCTTAGCATTTATTTTCTTGCATTGTATTTTTGTAATTTTTGTGAGAGAGAGACCACTTTATTTGTAATAATACAGGTACCCCCGAACTTGGACTTTAGAGCCTAATTTCCAAGTGATTGTTCACTTGGGGGCTCGCCGCGGCTTTTTACGGTTTTCATCGCATTTTTTTATTTTGTTTTGTTTTTCGATTTTATTTCTTTTGTGTGATTGAGCCCGTAGTTTTAGGAGTTGCTTGCGATAGATTAAGGCCAAACACCTAATACCTTTGCATGTACCTATAGCCGCGTTTGGACTTAGTCAAATTTAAATAGTCGATTCATTTATCTCTTAACCCGTGTGCCGTGAGCGAGCCCCATCAAGCGCTACTCCTGAACTCGAGTGTGTCGAGAAGAGGAGGGGTGAGCCAAGACCGGACTCTTAGGTTAAAGATAAGTGGCCGACTTGTGGTTCTTCACGATAATAGCAATTTCTGAAACTTAGGGCGATTTCATCGGCTTTGCATTTGCATATAGATAGGTTTCAATTCTGCTGAGCATCCTTGCATGTAGAGTGCTGGAGGCAAGGTGAGCATTTACGCTTTAGCATCCATCATCGTTTTGATCGCTTGCATTGCTTTTCCGCCTCTCTACCTCTGATTTTGATCATCTAGGAGCTTAAAGGAATTGACTCCCCGATAGGATCGTGCATTCTCATTAAAAATCCAAAAAAAGTGATAATCAATAAAATTGGGACTGCTAACATTACTCGACCCTAAAATCAACCAAAAAGAAAAAAATTCTCTTGGGGCGAGTAATCCCCTCATTGTCTTCGCTTTTATTTGCTCGCGCACACACTAAGGTTAGAGCCCAAAATCCCATTCAGCCTCTAAGTGTTTGCGCAATATTTTGACTTCTCACCTAACTCTAAAACAGACAAGATAAAAAGACCGCATTTTACGGTCTCTACCAAGTTGAGTAGGTGAATTGAGGGTTTGTATTCTTTTTATTTTTTGGTTGTGATTGTTTTGTGTGTCCTAGATCATCCCTGCGCATTTGCGCCTTCTTCTTCATTCTCTTGACTTGACCATCGTGCTCTCCCGATCATTTTCTTTTGTTTCGAGATGGCCGACTGGAGCGTTTTCTATCCGGACTTCGCGGATCCCTCCTTCACTCCAGCCGGTCCACCTCCTTTTTTCCAGGAGGACTTCGCTCCTGACTTTTGTACATATCCGCCTCAGCCACAGTATCAGGACTCGGATTTCTACCCACACCCACCGCTATCTCCACCTATGTATTATCCGCCTCCACCTTCACATCCACCCGAGACTGAGCTGATGGAGTCACCTTTCATGGAGTCCACCCTTGAGCACTTGACCCAGATGATGGATCATATGAGACAGAGGATTGACACCCTCACTAGTACCAATAAGAGCGACCATGATATTCCACCATTTGATGATATGGGTTCACTCGAGGATTTCCATGAGAGCTTGCAATCGCCCAAAATACAAAAAAATGAGAAAATTTTAAAAACACAAAAAGATTTCGGGAGACACACGATCGAGTCGGACTGTGAGGAGAGCGCCCACTTGCCAGACTTTTTTACCACACAGCCTTTCACACCTTGTCCCACCTTTGACCCCGAGGATGCCGCTGTACAGACTGCTCTTGGCAGGCCTCATGTAGATGTTGATTCCGACTTCCTCCCTTGTATGGAGGAAGTCCAAAAATTCAAAAAAATGCTGACTGAACCCGAAGTGGTGGCCACCATACATGAGATTATCCGTGCCCCACTTCAGCAGGCCATGACCGATTCATCTGCTCCTCTTCCCAAGAAGAGAAAGCGGAGGAGCAGATCTGAGCGTCATATCTTGACCATGGCCACTGCCCATGCCATCACACACCGTCCCATTCCTAAGAAGAGGAACACTGCCACACCTTTCATTAGCTGCACCATCTCTGACCACACATGTGATCGCACTCTCCTAGACGGCGGTGCTTCTATTAGCATCATACCCTTCTCGCTGGTACAGTCTCTTCACCTAGGGCCTCTCAAGAAGACCAGGATGATTGTACAATTTGCTGATGGATCAATAAAGAGGCCGAAGGGTATCCTTGAAAACGCCGTCATCTCGATTCAGGGCATGAGCTATCACGTTGATTTTGTCGTATTGCCCATGGAGACCTCCACAGGGGAGCCATCTCCAATCATCCTGGGACGACCGTTCCTCGCCTCTGCGAGAGTCGTTATTGATTACGGATCAGGAGAGATTCGCTTCCGTCCTGCTGATGAGGGCGAAGCAGTGATCACCGCACCCACTGCCGACCAGAGACCTGCACCCGATGCGACTTCACCTATCTTGGCTGACCTTGAGGACCATGACCTTGATGATACCATCAGAGAATTTTGCTGTCTATTGGATTCCACTGAGACCCGAGAATTCCTCCCGGTTGAGGAAACCTCGGAAAGCATGGACCTCGACGTTCCTTCCTCTGGGACTTGGCGTTGTGTTGATGACATCCGCGGGATTTACACGATTGACACCATTGAGCGGAGGGCAGATTTAGAGACTATACAGGACGGACATGCTCTGACTACTTCCACTGATGAGTCCGCTCCTGTCCATTTAGATACTGATGAGACTAAGGCCGAATTTGATTTGGTTGCTTTTCTTCAGAGATTCGGGCCTTTTGATGAGAAAGATGATCCAGTTGAGATTATAGAGGACGAACAGAGTTCGACTACTTCCACCGATGAGTTCGTGCCTTTTGGTTTTGACCTGGATGACTCCTCGCAGGACGACTCCGAGTACACCACTTCCGATGATGATGAGTTCGTCCCATTCCACTTTGATATCAGCGAGACTCCCAAGGCCGGACCTAGTCGTACTTCTTCCACTACTCCGTCTGTGCCTTCACACCCTAGGGCCCCTGAGGACTCACACCCCGTCGACCCTGATCGGATTTCGTCCACTGTGGACCCCGATGTCGACATGCACCACACTAGATCTATTCCTCCGCGGTCCCGCAAGAAGGTTCGCTTTCTACCTTCTTGACCATCTGTATATCCACCTCTGTTGTACATGCTCCTTTGTTCATCTCCATCTTCCGTATTGCTCGTCCACCCATTATCGTGTCTGCCTTACTTAGGACGTACTTTGTCCTAAGTATAGGGGGTGAACGAGCCGAGTGTTCATTCATCGTTCCGTCTGATCACTCCTGTTGTTGCCTATACTTAGGGCTTCTTTTACCCTAAGTATAGGGGGAGTGGTTTGTACATCCTCCGATCTCTTCTCCTATATCACTCTTTCCATCTTCAGATTCCTTTTCTTCTTTTCTTCTTTTCTTCTTTTCCTCTGCTATCTTCTTCATCTACCGAGAAGGTGCCGCCCTTGTAGACAGTTTTCCATACTTAGGACGTACTTTGTCCTAAGTATAGGGGGAGACAATCTGAGTACGATCTGTTCATTCCCACCCTTGACCCTCCCTGCTTTGTGTACAGTCTGCTATACTTAGGATTATTTGATCCTAAGTATAGGGGGGACGGTCAACTTCTCATTGATTCATTCATTTATTCTTTAGACTTGCCTATACTTAGTACGAGTTATGTCTTCTCTTTTCTCTCCGATCTATGAGGACATAGCTCAAGCTAAGTATAGGGGGGTCGTATATACTACGTATATACTTTAGCCATAACTCGTACTTTCGTATTTTTCTAATAATATGGCTAATCATTCTTTAAAATTCATTAAAAATCCTTAATAAAAAGATGTGGTTATTCCTCAAATTCTTTTTGTATATACTGATTAATAAATCAGGTGAAAATGTTTTTTGCAAAATGTTTGAAAAATAGTTTGAAAATCTTTGTGAACATCTATTGAAAACTATTTTAAAAATATTTTGTTACACGTTTTCAACCTTTGTAAAAATGTGTGGATTGTAAAATTTCTTTTCTTTGTGTGAAATAAAAATGTTTGAAAAATGATTTGCAAATGGTTTGAAAAATGGTTGCAAAAATGATTTGAAAAACCTATATATACTGTTTTGAAAGCCTTTGCAAAATGATTTTCAAATGTGTGTAAAATGTTTGTAAAAACTATTTTGGACTATAGTTTTCAAAAAAATGTGTGTAAATGGTTTTCAAAGAAGTTTGAGGAATACTAACATCACACCAAAAATCCATCTTATATATATATGTATAAAATTGACCACTTACCCTCTAAATTCTTGAAATCCACTTCTTGTATATATAAGAAGCACTCCCATGTACATATTTTAACCTAGTTTTCAGCCAAAACTTTTTGTTTTCAAAAATCCCAAAAACATTTGCAAAAATTAAAATCCAAAAACATTTGAAAAAAATCTTTTTGAAAAAGACAAAAAAATTGCATCTGCATGCGCATGCATCATCTTTTCAAAAATCCATAAAAAGTTCAAAATCCTTGAAAATTGCATCACAAAAATATTTTCTGCATGGCATTGCATAGCATTCGCATTTTTCGGATTGAGTTTGATAGTTGAACAAGTCTAAGTAAAATCCGAAGATTGGAGCTTGATTGGACCTTAAAATATACCTAATAACAGGAATCTTATAGGAACTGGGTTTGAGGTACTTCAGGTCTAGTTGACTTAATTCTTTGAGGATCACGGGACTTGGTTCAATGGATTCTTGACTGCCTAAGTAGAGTATTTCGGAGCACACGCACGACTCTTGTTGATAATGACCTAACTTGGACACCTGCACCTTTCACATAGCTCTCCACGGATGAGGTGGTGAGGAGGCAGTTTCCTTTGGCTTGGGGTAGCATATGAGGGTAGTACTTCTAGGCGGAACCTCTCTTCTTCTTCTAGTGAAGGAAGTGCACCTCAACTTGGTCTAGTGGTGATGAAGGCTAAAGACAGAAGCCGTGGGTTGCAATAAAGCTTCAAAAGAGGGATAGTCTACTGGCTCAAGAGGAAAATTTCTTGTATATATGCTGCACCATGTAGATATGTTGTACAGATGCAATTGAAAAAAAAAAAAAAGAGAAGAACTCCAAAAAAGTGGTGGGTCGGATTGAAAATTTAATAACCCCACCGGAGTGTATATAGTCTAATAAAGCAAAAGCTTATGGTATCCATGTTACATCTCATGAAGCTTGCAGCGGGAGACTTGGCTACACTGGCTGAGCTTCCAAAAGTCTATACTTCTTCCCCCTCTTCTTGAGCCGGTTGCACTTGAACTTAGAAGGGAATACCCCGCTTCTCGAGGAAAGAGTTGCTAGACCGAGGCATTAGAGTTACCAGGTTGGGGGAGGTTGTTTCTTTGTCACTTCTGAGGTGGGGAGCTACATATCACTTACACTGTACGAGTCAGACTCATAGTCGTAAGAGTTTGCGTATGAGTTGAAGTATTTCTGACCTGGCTATTGAGGAGACTTGGATAGAGTTTTGGGATTCTCAAGGACTGTTGGATTTCAAACACGGTTCTCACTAAGGTTCCGCCCGCACTAAAATTCCAAAGGTCCTATTTAAGCTCCAAACTTTGATTTTGTGAAGACAAGTTTGATGATTAAATTTAGTCCATCTCCCTTCTTTTTCTTTTCTTTATTTTTCTTTTTCTGCACTTATTGCATAAGTGTTTGCTAGGGACTAGCAAAGGCAAGTATAGGGGGATGATGAATCCACGTTTCATCATCTTTATTCTATCATTTTGGCCTCAAAAACCCTAGTAAATGCGTGTAAATAGGCTTAATATAGGCATTTTAGCATTCATGCATATGTGTATAAATATTGTATAAAATGCGGTTTTTAAAGCCAAAATTATAGAATAAAGAAAAGAAAAGAAAAAGAATAAAATATTGTAAATATTTTATGACCCGAAACCCCGAGACCTAGGCATCTTGATGAATAGGTCGACAAGGAATAAAGTAGGGGGAGATAAGGGCCAAAATACAGATAAAATATCTATAGTTTGTATTCATTCTTTATTCATTTTGGGACCCATTTTTGGTTCCACTTTTTATTCATAAAATAAAGAAACTTTGTACATGAAAGTTGTAGATAATTTAATAAAGAAAAATACAAAATTGATTTCACAGAAAAACAATGTACAGATAAAAAGTTATGGTCTGAATAAAAATCCAGAATGCCAACTTCCCAGACCCGTATCTCACAAACAGAAACTCCAAATGCAGCGTACTCACCTTTAATTGTATATAGAAGAAAATAAGCTAATTAATGGCGGTGGTTTCGCATTCGGCGGAGCTACGGTTTGAAAGTTGACTTTTGGACCCCTATTGTACCTTGTACATATTAAAATATTCAATTTATTATTTATTTATTATTTTTTTATACTTTTATATTTTTATAATGTTGTAAATAATACTTATAATAATTATGTACATTAAAAGAAGAATAAAAAAACCTAAATAAAAACAAAAATTAAATACTTAAAAATAAAAGACATAGATACATCACCTACACATATACCTATACAAAACATACTTGTATTTTATTAAATATACAAAATAAATCAGAAAAATAAAATAAAAATATATTTGTGTAGATAAAAGTATTTTATAATTTTATAAAATAAGAATTAAAAATAAAATAAATTAAAAATACCTAAATAAAAATAAAATACTTAAATACATAGATATAGATACCTATAAGGGTATAAATGCAAACTTGTAAAAATACACTTCCTAAAAATAAATAAAAATCATAATTAAATAATTTATAAAATAATAAACATTTTTTATTTTATAATCAAAAATTAATAAAATCGTTTACTATTTTTAAATGATTTTAGAATTATTTTTTCCAGGCTTTTTCCTGGTTGGTCCACGTGGACCAACCAGGAGGGCTGGAGAGTTGACCTGGGTCAACTCTCTGACCCATGGCCTGCTGTGTGTCAGATTGGTTTTTTGGACGTTTTTCTCGCTTTTTTCGAGGGCTCTCCGCTCCTCGTTTCAGGTCGAAGTCTTCTCGACTTTTCTTCCCCCACGATCGAGGATGCTCGCCCCAATCTTTCCTTGGGCGATGGATCATTGACGCACCTCTGACACCTCGTTGAAGGAGCCTCGACCACCAACTTTCAAAAACCAACCCAACACCTCCCTCCAACCTTCGAACCCCTTTTGGTCCCTGTTTTGAGCCTCTTCTTCCACCTCCGGATCGACGTCGGTGACAGGGACGCCTCCAGCTGGACTAGGAGCGCTCAGGCGAGGACCGAGGAGGTCTCCACCCCCTCATCTCCGGCCTTGGCCGTCGAGGTTCCGACCTTGGGTATCTCACCCTTGAGGTCACGTTTCTTGTTGATTTTGTGTCGTTTTTTTTGCTCATTAGATAGCCAGTACCATTAGGATTCGATTTGAGTATTTCGTTTGTACCGTCGCCTCCGCAATCCGCAACCGATTGGGTCGCCGGAGCTCTGAGCTCCGGTGATCACCACCGACCACTTGCACCACCACACGCCTTCCTTCCCGCCAATAACGCTGGGTTTGCATTCCATCTTGCTGCTGCGATTTTCTTGACATTTGCAGGACCCAGGAGAGGCCTCTGCGCCTCGTTTTTGTGCCCGAGATCAGTCCCAGGTCGGCGGAAGTTTCGTCGAGCGGCTGGGGGTCATTCGTCGGCCCTCGGACCCATCTGAACCACCTGGAAGTTGCGGGGAAGTTGCAGGAGCAAGCACGGACTTTTTGGGAGCTCATCACGCCGCGGGGAAGGACGATCGGGGCTGGGGTAACTCGCTCCGGCGGGCAACCTTCCTGTTCTTCCAACTCCGTCTATCACCGTCCGATCGCCGCTCTTCTCCAGAATCTACAGCAGCCGTAGGATCCACGCTTCTCTGGACCATCAGATCGGATCCGCTCCTTTTAATCTGGGCCGCACAAGCCCAAGGGGTATCGCGCGCCTGCGGCACGACACGTGGCTTAAGTGGAGACCGCGCAGCCGTTGGATGCGCCCCTCTGCTGGGTAATTTGCGTGATAACCTCGCCATTTTGGGTATTACGGATTAGTTTATAAAATTTCCTTGGATATTCAAAGATTTTGTAAACTTTATAATTAGCACCCCGGACTTTTGTGTAACTGCCTGGAGACCCCCGCCAGCTCACGTGCGTAGCACGTGAGCCTTGGCGTTTTTGCTGGGGGCCCCCTGTGTTTTTGTCTATTTCGGTTTACTTCCAAAACATTTAGCTGCTATATAAAACGTTTGGAAATTTTGCAATTCAGCCCCCTTCGTTTTGAATATTAGCGTTCAAGTCCTTCCAGGTGCGTGCTTAGCACGCGCGTGAGGTGGAGTTTTTGCGTAAGAAACCTTGCGGCTTTGTTTATTTCTAACTAGTGCTGTAACCTTTTATTCAAGTGTTGAACTTTTGGGAAAACTGCGTGACAACCCTCGAACTTTACCTTTATCACACATATACCCCTGCCAGGCTTTGCATTGTTGAGCACTTCTTGTATTTTATGCACTCATCTAGAAAACCCCAAAAAATCCCCAAAAATCACATTAAGTCTCTGTTGCATAGTAGTTCATCACCATATTTTTATTTTTCATAATTATTGCATTTTATTATTTATAAAAATTCAAAAATAGCCATTTTCAGCACTGTTTGCATTAGAAAATCACTAAAAAATATGAAAACACTCCAGAAAAATCCCAAAAAATATATTTTGTGTCTTTTAGTTTGTTTTAACTCCCAGCCAAAAATCATTAAAAAATATAAAACCAAACTCCAAAAAATTGCAAAACTCTAAAAACCTTCATAAAAATTTATAAAATTCATAAAAAAACCAAAAATAGTGTTTTCTTTTCCTGAATTTTCTTTGTTTTATTATCTTTAAGTGAAAATTAATTTGGAGAATTTTTGTTACTGTTTGCTATTTTATTTCTCCATTTTAGTTTCAGTTTTGTATTTTCTTCACTGTTTTCTTTATTTTGATAATTAAAAATACCAAAAACATTCTAAAAATTACCCAAAAATCACAAAAACAGTAAAAAAGTATAAAAAGACCAAAAAGACTTTATTTCCTTATTTTTGGGCATTTTTATCTATTTTTATAAATATCTCTTTCTCCCCTTTATTACATTCCTTTTATATTCCAATATTGAAAAAGAAAATATAAAAAAATATAAAATATAAAAAGAAAATATAAAATCAGTAAATTAAAAATCAAAATACAAAAATACAAAAATTAAAAATTAAATAAAAAAATATAAAATTAAAAACCCACAAAAAAATTAGCATCATAGGCACTTAATCACAACACACACATTTTTGAGCAATCTTTGCCCCGTTCTACCTGTCTGCTCCCTGTGTTCGACCTCTACAATACTTGCACTATACACATCTTTGTTGTAGAGTTATAATAAATTTTAACTCCGCACATTTACATTCATTGCTTGATTTATCTGTTGTGGGTTAATTGTTGTTTGAATCTCGGTTTTCGTCGGAGGTCAAATCAGCGACTGTTGACTCGCCTTGTGAGTCGACACGACCTCTGCGATTTCCGGTTCAACAGCTATCGCCGCCTGGGGTGTCTCGGAGCAGCGCCATGCCTGAGAAGGAGCGCCGCCTTTGGAATACGAACGGTGGAGAGATCCACGCCTGCTGAGAGAGAAGGCAGCGTCGACCTCGCCGCTGGATCTTGGCCTGGAGGTCGCACCTGTTGTGAAGACGGCGCCTCATTGGAGGCAGAAGTGTGCGATGCGAGGAAGCGCATCACTTGTGCGGTTGCGGAGCCTCGTTTGGAGGCGTTCCTTCAGGAACCCTATGTCGGGAGAAGTACTCCTGATCTGAAACTTTCTGAAACTTGAGATGGAAGATGGCGGCAGATCTGAAATCGAATATAGAGATGTGCCAGATCTGCTTCTGCGTGATTGCTTCATCTCAGGAATTTGGATTAGGGCTTCAAGAAGAAAACCCTAGAACGTAAATCTCCGACGAATAAATCTTCGATGAATAAATCTCCAAGAACTGGCATAAATTGGTTCTCCTTCATAAATCGAATCTCAGATATATCAAGAGCATAAAACCACGAGAATCGAACCCGCTCTGATACCATGTTAGAAAATCGGAAGCGGAAGCGGGACGATAAACATAGCATAAGAAATAAAGATAAACATGAAGAGCACAAGATATTTTTACGTGGAACCCTACTCCGTGAGGAGCGGGATGAAACCACGGGAGAAGCCCTCAAAGGGGCGGATACTTCATTCCTTTTTCTCAATGAGTGCAGGAGGTCTGGGGCTCTTTATATAGCCTCTCCAGAGCCTCCAAGTCCCACCGTTGGACGATGTGGGACTAAACACTGGATGGGGTAAATGGATCTCCTCCAGGATCCATTTACCCTGCTACAACTCAATGGGCGCTTACAACTTATGCTCCAACAGTGTTTTATCCTCGGGTATTAATGTCAAAAAAATTAACAGTAATGTAGTGTCTTCATCTCCTATATATACAGACAAACAGACCGCAAATGATCAACATTGACAAAATGTTGCAAGACCTTTCCAAATATTACAACACATATACGTAATGGAAGAATAAGCTGATGGTAGAATGAGGTTTAAATTAAGGAAGAGGATCCTCTGCTGAAGAGGGTATTGCAGCAGAGGTATTGTAAACCCCGTTATTTTTTTTGTGATTTAGATTCTAAAATCCAACCTTATAGATTGAATCTTAGATTAGTGCTCTACATATCCTCCAAATTTCGCTTAATTCTGACATTGTTTGCTATTTTATCTTAACAGATCAAGATTCGGATCTTTTTCAAATGGAGTTCAAGTTGCTTAGATCTTGACCGATTGTTTGACCATTAAGATAAAATAGTAAATAATGTCGGATTTAAACGAAATTTGGATGATATATAGAGCATTAACCTAAGATTCAATCTATAAGGTTGGATTTTGAATTCTAAATCACAAAAAAAAATTTATTGGGGTTTACAGCACCTCTGCTGCAAAACCCTCTACAGCAGAGGATCCTCTCCCTTAAATCAAAGGTTTGATGTAGTGATACTAAAATTTTACCTCCTATGTTTCAGATACAAATATCATAAAATCAATCCATGTATATTTGCACTCGAAATGTTAGAATTCCTTGATGAATTATTTGCATTCAAAATATCTTGAGGCAACATGCAAATCCAAATAGACCCAAGATATCATATAATATATACCACCAGGATTACAGTCTAAATAAGAAAACATCAAAGAAGTAGCAAAAAAATGAACAACAGTCCAAAGTTATCTAACAGTAAAAAGTTATCTTAATCAGAACGCACGTCTGAAAACATATGAGGAAATCCAATCAGAATCTGGACATCATATAATATATACCAACAACACAGGATATGAGCGAGAGAGAGAGACGGTGTCCGGGAGAGGCAACGACGATGCACCTTGGGTGCTCGTTCGTTCAAAGCGACGGCGGCCAGAGAGGCTCCCAACGCCAGGATCAACGCCAGAGTCCTGGAGGAAACCGGGGAGGAGAGATCGGCTTGGCGACCAACGCCATGATCAGCGCCAGAATCGAAGGGGCGCACCCTTTGGCGAGGGTTGCTTCCGATGCGGGTCACACCAGCATTGGGCGGCATCCTGTCGTGAGCCCATGCGTTGCTTCCGATGTCTTAGCTTTGCGCACAACGCGAGGAACTGCACTCGCGGGTACGTAAAGGACGTGGAACGGCGGGGTGGGGTGCTTATCGGCGAAGGAGGCGGGGCTCGAACCCTGTTTCTCGGTGCGTCAGATGTGGGTGTGGCAACAGGAGGTAAGGTTGTGGGGGATGTTGCGAGGCTAGGTCCATGGCGAGTACTGGCGCGCGGCCTGTCAAAGCATGAGTCAGAGACACTGATGCGCCTGAGCGAGAGCAAGCAGGCCCTCATCCGATGGCGGCGCCCTGGTATTCTAGACGGACGTTTGGATTTGCGGCAGATGAACTCAGTGCGAGTGCGGGGTATACCACTAGTATGGAGAGGCTTAGAGATCGTGCGGGAAATCCTTAGAGTAGTGATCCCAGTCTTCGGAATCGTGTCGGATGGCAGGGAGGCATGGAAAGAGACGGATTTGGTGGTCCAGGTGCGGAAATTCATTCCATCGATGCTGGGGTGGAAAAGAATTCGATATCACGGCGAGGTTCTGGACATCGAGGTGGCAACGACCGAGCCATGTGGCTTACCCGGGGAGGCCGTGATCCGTGAGGTCAGCCTTCACAAAGAGTCGTCGGAAGCGATTAAGCATCAATTGGCGGCGGTGCCGGCCGGCGAAGGTTATTTAAGGGAAGCTGCAACGTTTCGTTGCATCACGAAACCAACGCCGGGATTCTCGCGCGGAAGGAAGGCGGTTCACATTCAAGGAGGAAGCCAAATTCAATGGGGGCGTTTCCTATTCCAGCGCAATGGAAAACGCAAGTTGATTCAAATGCAATTGCAAAGCCTGGAGCCACGTGTCCTTTTCCTACGCAATGGAAATGGCAAGTTGTTTCAAATTCAAATGTGAAGCCAAAACTCACGTTTCCTATTCCCGTGGAGATTGCCAAAGGAAAAGCGCCAGCTGTGAATAATGTTGAGAACAACATTAATAGCTCAGTGGCATGGGATCTGGCGGGTGCTTGTTTCGAAGCTAATCCGGGAGATATCGCGGGCGTTGGACCCAGTTATAATGCTCGGTTAGCTACTCCAGAAGTGGAAGCTCAGTTTGAGGTGCTGCAGGAGGGCACTAATGGAGTTTCCGATGCAGTTTATCCAGGGGATTGCTGCTCCGGTCCGAGTGCTGAGCTGGAAGCTGAGGCCTGCGGCGGGACCCAAGAGGCGATCCCGAAGGGTAGGGGGACTGTGCCTTGCGGAGTTGGTGGCATGAGGAGTCTGCATCGGGAAGGGGAGGGGGCTTCCTCCGCCCTTGGGGCTGTGGTGGCTGTCCCCCAGAAGTGTGTTGAGATAGTCGGTTTGGCAGGGGTCTCGGAGGGGCTGGAGGGGGCGAATGGTGGTGATTGTGTGGGAGGGTCTAACTCAGAGGGGTTTGAAGAGGGGAGATCGGAGTTGATTGTGGAGGGGTTGGCAGAGGAGTTGGTGGAAGTCGGTTCGGAAGGTCGGGGTGCAATGGATTTGTCTTCGAAGCCTGGGGGTCTTGGGGGCTCGGAAGGTAGGAAGGCACGGAGGCTCGGAGGAAGTGGGGGGTGGCGGAGCTTGGCTCGGAAGCTCGGGAGGTCGGAGGAAGTGGCGGAGGGGTTGGCGGAGGCGTTGGTAGTTTCTGGCTCGGGGAGAATGGCGGCGTCTGTTACCAGGGGGTTGGAGGAAGAGGGGGTACAAAAGGCTATGCAATCAGGAGTAAGGCAGGTAGTGGTGGCTGGGAGGGATGGGTATTTGGGGTTGCGGTCTGAAGGTGTGGCCTCTTTGGCGGCCAGCAGGGGTCCAAGGGTTGGTGTATGCATAGAAGAAAAGGATCCTTTGAAGCTAACTAGAAGGAGACGAAGGGCGGAGGTCTTGAGGGAAGCAGAGCAGCCGTCAACTTCTTCTCAGCCGCAAGCAGTCGGAGGTTTGCCTTGGGGAAAGCCAAGCCGTTTTAGTCCGCTAGACCGGGGCTTTGCAGAGTGCTTGGGGGTGGTGCAACCACACCCGCCTAAGAGGAATCCTTTGGTTACTCAATGAAGATACTTTCTTGGAATGTGAGGGGTCTGGGCCGACCGGAAAAGCGCTTGGGGGTAGGTAAGGTGATCCATGATGGCAAGGCAGATATCTTCTTATTGCAAGAGACAAAGATGTCCCGCAGTTTCGTAGAGGTGGGCCGTGATCTAGGAATTGGCCGAGACTTCGAGGCCGCAGTGATGGAAGCGCAAGGAGCGGCGGGAGGGTTGCTCACAGGCTGGAGGAAGGATGACTTTGAGGCGGTTGCCGAGTGGAAGTCCTCTTTTTCAATCTCGGTTCGACTCAAACGTCGAGTGGATGGATTCTTATTTACGGTGACAAATGTTTACGGGCCCAGTGGTAATGGGAGAGGTCTCTTAGCAGCGGACTTGGCACAGATGTACTCAGAACATGTTGATGGTGTGTGGCTTGTAGGAGGGGATTTCAACATTACATTGCTACCAGATGATCGACCTCGAGGTGGAGGTGGGAGAGATGTTGGATCGGCAGAGTTGATGGAGTTGGTGCATTCTTTGGGATTAACAATTTTGGATGCATCGGGGTGTACTTTTACATGGCGTAATACTAGGTCGAGGTCGAGATTGGACAGGTTCCTTCTTTCCATGGAGGGGGTGGAAAAGTTCCCTCTTTCGCGGGCGTGGGCACTTTCGCGTGCTCACTCTGATCACACACCCATTATCTGGTCCTCGGGTGAGGAGGTAAGAAGCAGATTCTTCTTTCGATTTGAGCGGTCTTGGTTGTTGGAAGATGGATTCAAAGAGTTGGTGGCAGATCTATGGAGGGGATGGAATCCACTGGGTTCGGCGGTGAGTCGGGTAGCGTCAAAACTGGCAATGCTCAAGTCTTTCTTGATGGGATTTGGGAGAGAGGTAAGAATGAAGAGACGGGAGTTGAGAGGAGAGGCGCAGAAAGAGGTGGTTCGTCTGGATGGTTTGGACGATCTGAGAGGGTTGGATCAGGAGGAGATGGTGGAGAGATCCAAGCTTTTGGAAATCATTATGATGGAAGATAAGAAAGAAGAGACAGAATGGAGACAAAAATCCAGGCAGAAGTGGTTGTGTGAAGGGGATGCTAATACAAGATTCTTTCACACTATGGCCTCTGGCAGGAGGCGAAGGAATCACGTTCAAGAACTTCATGTGGGAGGGTTGAGGATCTCGGGGGAGGCGCAAATTGGTAGTGCACTGAGAGATCACTTTGTAGAGATGACGCGGAGGAGGCGGGGGGACGGGTGGGGTTGGCTAGGGAGGGGGGTGAAGTCTCTGGCGCCAGGGCAGGCAGAGGAGCTGGTGGCTCCTTTCTCAGAGGCAGAGGTGAAGAGGGCAGTCTGGGGTCTAAATGAGGAAGGAGCACCGGGGCCGGATGGATTCCCGGTATTTTTTTACAAAGAGTTTTGGGATCTTCTGAAGGTTGAGATCCTAGAGGTGCTAGAAGAGTTTAGAGAAGGGAACAGGGGGTTCGAGAAGGTTAACAGGGCAATGTTATTTTTGTTGCCGAAGAAAGATCACCCATCAAGAGTTGATGATTTCAGACCAATTGCGTTATCGAACGGGATATACCTCATTGTGGCAAAAGTGTTGGCAAACAGGCTCAGGGGAGTCTTGGAATCAATTGTTCTAGAGAGCCAATCCGCGTTCATTCCTGGTCGACAAATGGCAGATGGCTTGGTAGTGGCATCAGAGATTTGCTTACAGTGGAGACGCAGTGGAGTAAAGGGTGTATTGTGGAAGATCGACTTTGCAAAGGCTTATGACTGTGTGGACTGATGCTTCTTATGGACGTCACTGAGGAGAAGAGGGTTCCCAGAAGTCTGGATTTCTTGGATGAAGAGATGTATCACTACATCTTCCCTCTCGATCTTAGTGAATGGGCGGCTAGAGGGGGGTTTCTTCCAACCACAGAGAGGTGTGCGGCAGGGATGTCCTCTAGCACCCATGCTTTTTGTTCTTGTTGCGGATGCGTTGGCGGTCATGTTCAGGCAGGCGGTTGATGGTGGTTATTGTGAAGGTTTTCGGCTAGATGACATCTCTGTGCCCTTACTGCAATATGCTGATGACACAGTGCTTTTTCTAGACGGGACATATGAGATGATTAGCAGAGCGGCTCAGTTGCTAGACATTTTTAGTAGTATGTCTGGGCTGGAGATAAATATGCAAAAATCTTTGGTTATCACCTTTGGGTTACAAAATGAAGAACGAACCAGAATAGCGGAGCTGCTTGGCTGTCAGCTGGGGGATTTACCAATTACCTATCTGGGTCTTCCTTTGGTGGCTGGTAAGCTGAAAGTGGCAGACTGGGACGCAGTTATCCGGAAGATAGAGGGGAAACTGGCTGGTTGGAAGGCAATTTCCTTATCCAAGGGTGGTAAGCTTGTTTTGCTGAAGCATGTCTTGTCCTCCATTCCGACTTTCTTTTTCTCTACTAGGATGATGCCAGTTGGGGTGAGAAAGAAGACTGAAAAGATAATGAGAAGATTCTTCTGGTCAGACGGGAAACAACAAAAGTCAGGAATGCATCTGGTGACATGGGAGGAGATCACAAGAACTAAGGATCAGGGGGGGCTGGGAGTTCGGGATTTGGCGTGTATGAACAGGGCTCTGGTGGCAAAGTGGGTGTTGCGTATTTGGGGACCATCAGAGGATCTACCCACAAGATTGATTAGAAGGATCTATGAGGTGAAAGGCGAGCTGATTGCAAGGTCTACTCGGTTTGAATCACCCCTATGGCAAGGGGTACGGGAGGTTTTGAGGCTCGTATCGTATAGGCTGGTGCCTAAGTTGGGGGATGGGAGAGGCTTCAGATTTTGGAGGGATGATTGGACGGGGGAGGGGACTCTTGAGATGCGGTTCCCAAGACTCTTTGCGATATCGACATCGAAGGAGGCCACTTTGCGGGAACTGACTACTTCTGGAGAGTGGGGATTAAGTTTTGCAGCGGTCCTTTCTGACAGGAGGAGGGAGGAACTTCTACGACTTTTTGCGGAGGCTCCTGTTCCAAGGGATTACTCTCATCTCAGGGACCATTATGAGTGGTCTGGTACAAAATTCTCTATCAAGCAGCTTTATGGCGAGCTAAGAAATGGAGGAAATGGACAAGATCTCGACTTGTGTAAGGATATGAAGATTATTTGGGCTTGCAAGATCCCAAGTAGGATAAAGGTGTTCCTATGGTGCCTGAGGAGAGACAAGCTTTGTGACAAGGTTAGGAGGGCGAGGATTATGGGGCATCAAGATGTGACTTGCGACAGGTGTAGGGAACAGATGGAGAACTCAGAGCATCTATTCTTCACTTGTGAGACTTCGGCGAAGGTTTGGAGGGAGATGGCAATCCCGTGGGTAGACGTGGGCAGTTCTGAGAGCTTTTGGGAGACAATAAGAAAGGTTGGAGGCAACTCTACTGATGATGTTACAAAACCTCTTGCGGTGTTGTGGGCTATCTGGCTGGCAAGGAATGAGCTTGTTTTTAAGAATCAAAAGTTTTATTTTGAAAATGTCGTGTCTCATTGTAGGGCTCTCATAAACTTTTGGGAGGCCAGGTAATGTAACTTAAATCATTTCTTATTAATGAATTTTTACTATTGCGGTGACTCCCATCTTGGGAGTTCACCCTCTTTTACATCAAAAAAAAAACAACACAGTTTAAACATGAACATTTCGAAGATACAGAAGGAAGGAAACACGCCATAATTATATAAGCACAACATAAATACTTGATTCCTTATATGGTGATTGTAATCATAACACACACATTTACAACATATGAGGGAAATCCAATGAGATTCGGGAGATGATATAGTCCATACCATTTCAGAAGGAAAATGCCAAATAAGGGAAAATGTATGACCATATAATATAGAGTCTATAGACCATTCAAAAGTGGAATATAAAAAAGGTAAACATTATGATGGTACCGTCATTCATAGTAAGAGTAAAAAAATGAATAATTGAAAGGAAAATCAAACATTAAATGACCGCAAATCATGATGCTAATCATAAATAACAGAGGAATAATATATCATAGAAATTCATGCAAACCCACAACATAATAGAAGGGAAGGAAATTGGAAAACACAACAGGATTATGTAAATATAGGAGAAACAACTAAGTGATTGCAGGAATGATGCAGGTTACGGGGAAAAATATAAGGAAGTGTATACTTCTTTATGGAGAAAGATGCATATCATTAAAAATAGCTAAGTATAAGAAAAACAAAATCCAGGGTCAATGATCGTGTTCAGAATAAATGAAAAATACTTCAGAAGTGCACAACATGAATTTCAAACAGAAAACATGCATAAACAACATACAGATAAAAGTCCCAAGAATAGATGTTAGAAAGAAAGATACGGGAAAAACTTAAGAAATATGATGTTAACGGCATACATAAACGGGAAAAATGACATCGGGAACTTGTTGGATATCATAGCGCCATTTTGTTTTAAATCGACGTGTGACTAATATAGATGAAATCCAACCACATTCAGGATACTATAGAATTATAAACCAGCTCGAATATAGGAGAAAAAATAGTGGAAGAAAGAAAGAAAGAAATCGCAAACTTACACAACAGATGGGGATATTAATCACAATGAATACATAAACAATACAGAATAAAAATCCATTCAATTTCATAAAATCATATAATATATAACATTAAAAATATAAGAATAGGAAAGAGGAGAAACATAATATTACAGGAAAACATAATAAAATGAAAGAGCAACAAAACAAACCCTCAAAATCATAGACAACATGAGACTGTGATAGACTGATGGTTATCAGAATCGATTCATGAACAACAAATTCTCATAATCCAAGTAGGCTCAGGATATAATAGGAGGGGGGAAATATCAAGACCTCTACATGATAACAGGGAAAAAAGAGAGGAGGATCTTTGTTCTTTAGCAGGTAGAGAAGGAGAGACGTTGAGAAATCTATTTCCAAGAAGAAGAATATCCGAAGGAGAAGCAGAAAGGAAGGAGAAAAGAGGATGCTCATCACATACTGGTCGTCGGAAGACGGGAAACCTTCTTCAGCAGTTCGAGAAGGAGAGACTGGGAAATCTATTATCACGAAGAAGCAAATCGGGAGGGGAAGGCAAGAGGGAGGAGAGTAGAGGGCGATTAGCAGATGGTACAACCAAGGATGGCTGAGACCAAGAGGTTGGGGTTTTTAGAAAGAGATTTCGGAAAGAGGTAGACGGGGGACGCATGCAGAGCTGTTGTCAAGTGGAGAGCGGGAAGAACAGATGAGGGTAGACGGAAAGGTGCAGATGGGAATTGAGGATGCGAAGAAAGGAAAAGAAAAGAAATAAAGAACATGGCAACGGAACATGAGGGGATGAGAAAAGACGCGTGGAAGACAACGATAGCATACATGAGGTAAAAAGGAGAAGCAGCGGAACAGGAGGAAAGAAGGAGATGCACGTGGCAGGCAAAGGTAGAGAAATGGGAGGGGAAGAGGAAAGACGCATGGAATGCAACGGGAGTGAAGTCTAGGGGGAACACGTTCACCAGGGTTGGAAGAAACCCACTAACAGTAGTATTATAGATTTCCACTCGTATATACACACGATATTCATAAGCCTATGTATGTGACACAACATCGAAATCAAGAATAAATGGCAAAAGCATATAGGACCGCTGCGTATGAGCACATGTGCACAATGATGACATGGCGAAGTTCTCCACAAGATTGTTGATCGGATGACTTTTTGCATTAAGCTTATGAGACGGCGATAAAGTTCTGAGTGCATAGATTTTAGTCAGGATCCTTTGTTGTACTGCAGAGGCCTGCTGTACCTTCAGAGCTGCTCGATCATGATCGAACGGTTCACATGCAAAGGGTCATCAATATTTTGGAATTCGTGTGAACTGTTCGATCTTGATCGAGCGGTTCTGGCTGTACAATAGAGGATCCGGTCTCGTATGGATTTAGGGTTAGTATTCCCCTCCTCTTCATTTATATGGAAAGGTCCAATCCAAATCCAATACATATCTACATACATATCCTGGCTCATTTATCTTAACAATTATATCTCAAGCTTCCGAGCTTAGATTTCAACTGTCTTTAAGCTTGTCGAGAAGGGCTCAATGAGATATACGAAATAGTGGTTTCTTGCTCATTTGTATATAAAAAACTATTTAGTCTTGAAAATATACGATTGGCAGTTATGTCATCGATTGGAAGAATAGTTACAATAGTTCCTCGATTAGACCGATTACTAGGTTCGTCTACGCTATTCGATAGGTAATGGAATACAATAACTCTAGCCAACCAACGAGAAAGTGATATTATATTATTATTTTTTGAATCTTCGTATTTGTTTCTTCAATGGAAAATAAAAATTAGATGTGTATAGTTTGATTGTATTTCCATTGATACTTTTATCTTGTTAATTAATGATAATACATGTATAAATATATAAAATTATAATTGACAGACATAGATTTTATATTAAAATTTTTAAAAATATAAATTCTAATAGTTTTGATAGTCGTATGAATGTCTTTTATCTTTTATTCAACGACCCTTCTGACTAAATATCGAATAGTGACTTTTGAAACAATTGGAAGGCTACTTGCAACCTTTGGTTATTTTATCTTCAATAAAAACGAAGTATATGGCTCTAACGGGAACTACATAGGAAGACATCTCATTGAAGGACTTGTCTAGATATATCGATTTGTGACAAGATGAGGCTGTCTTACAACGTGACAACCTTGATAGGTGAACATACTAACTAGGGTATCTACCATGACAATCTTTTCACCTTGATCTTCTTGTCGAAAACAAGTGAAGTGAAACTTAACATCAATAAACACGGTTCTCTCATGATGCACCTGATCTTTGGAAGCAAGTGAAACTATGATAGGACTTGCTCAACATTCATTGCTTGCAATATCCTAGTGGAAGGTAGTAGTGGAATCTAGTAGTTGTTGTTTTGCTATTTGAAGATTAAATTTAAGGTTGAGATTGTTGATATACCTTGAATCCTACTTAAATCATGATTCATTAGAGGCCTGCGATCATGGAAATTATCCAGATCCCGAATGACGTGAATAGAAAATTCATTAGTATCGTATTTGATCACGGATCGATGCAATTATGCTACAACAAGGTGATCTATCTGCATGAAGATACCATATAAACCTCATCAATTTTCGAGTTTTTGGATAATCATTCATACTAAAGTTCTTTTGCCACATGGAGAGAGATTCGACGACACTGTCAAAGACGCAACATAGTTACATGTAAACCTTGTGTTATGGTGCTTTATCTGTGTGTTTTTTCTACACTCTACTTATGCCAAACGCCACATTCCATCACTAAGAAATCCCTCATTGGGCCAGTAGACTACACCCTACAAGGGCCACCAACAAGACAACCAATCATGCTGTATCTGACAATGTGGGTTCGATCACCAAATCCGAGTCCTAAACTCTAACCATCTAGAAGCCATTCATTTAATGGCTCCAACAAAATTTTCATATTACCCTTAATTTTGCTGTCATAGTTGGTGATTACTTGATCTATCCATGAGTTAAGCACATGGTGCTAAATATGGCACAAATTTACGGTAGTACTGAGCTCTGTACTGTCAAAAGAGGTGATGTCGGTGCACACAATTTGGATCGTCTGCTGTAGCCCCTGCTGTAGGGATTATAGCCGTCCGATCGTCTCTCTCCAACCTCGAGATGCGCAGCTCCAACCTCAACATGCACACCCACTATCCCCAGCCCCCTCTGAGCGTCGAGATGTAGAACCAAGAGTCAACTCGTCTCCTATTTGACTTCTTCAAAAAGCATCTACATTCTTCCAAAATCACCCCAACAGATGAAAGTCAAGAACCTCTTTACTAGGGAGTGGTACTTTGTTGCTTCCACCCAGATCATTGTTTCCGCTTTCAGGCAGTATAGTTTACTTGATGCCGCCTCTGCTGACTTTTCACAGATGTGAAATATATATATATATATATGCTTCTGTTCATTCATTTCCCGATCTGAAGACTCTACTATATATCGCGCCTTTGACTTTCCCGTACATCCCTCACTTTGATCTGAGGCAGTTGTTCACGGGGGGGTGACAGGCACATTACTGAATCGGGAAGCCAACGATGGTACGTCCAACGAGCCCCACCCCCGGAGGTCGACTCCGATTACGCTGTCCAAGAGGACGTCATTATGGGGGCGAGGAATGTGGACGATGCGCACATAGGAGATTTTCCTACTAGATTTGATGCCCCTGACGTGATTTTCATAGTGTAACGAGAGTTTGTTTGCGAGGGATCCGTATCAGAAGGTTCTCATTCATTGCAGCAGGGGCTGTAAATGCCCTTTACAGCAGACTATCGGAGCCCTGAGCGCATACTATGAAGCATTCCGTTTGTGCTTACAACAACCTCAATCACGTGGCCGTCAATCTAAGTCGATGCCACTTGAACATGGCCAACATCCGGCCACCTACATATTAGTATTAACCACACGGAGGAGGGAAATTCGAAATCCGCACACCACAACCCCCGCCCTAAACTCCCACTTCCACTCTCCCTCCATCATGAGCACTCCCATGGAGCTCGTCCCCCAGATCGAGCCCGAGGCCGCCTCCGGATCCACGATCGCCCCTCCCGATGCTCCCCCGGCGCACGCCGATCCCTCCCCGACGATCTCCGCCGACAAAATACTCGTTTCAGGTCCCAAAATCGACGCCTCTACGCCCCATTTGCGTTCACGTGTTCCGCTTCTCATGGTTTAGGGTTTCCCTGAGCTGCCTAAGGTTGCTTGTTCATTGCAGTTGAGGTCTGCTTGAATCCGTCGAGCACTGCGCGCGCGGAGGATGTCGCGACGGCAGTTGAGAGGTATTTGATTTTTATCGCGTTTGAAATAGAGCATGAGGATCGTGGATGTTAGAGTCAGTTTCGAGTTGGTGATCGAGATATCTGAGCACAATTTACTTGAAAAAAATTGGTGAAATAGTCTAACTAAAAAAATAGATCATGAAGTCAAATAGTAGACCATGTTTGAATGTAGGATCACTGTACATTGCAGCAATTCGAAGGGCGCCTTCGTGTTTGTTGGACGACTGCACATGGAATTATTGTCAAATGGCTAAGGGGTTAATTGTTCTGCAGACTTGTTTTTCACTATGGTGCGGAGGTGACAGGTGGCGTGGGGAGCACTCGATTAGAGAGAGGTAGATAGGGACTATGTCAGGGTTAGGAAATGGGGGAAGAAAGAGGAGTATAGAAGGAGAGGGGGGTTGATCAGGAAAAGTCGAGTCATGACCCTCTTGGATTCAAGTGGTGGCGGTTATGTAAAAAGCAAATACAAAAAGAACACAAAAATAAAATGTTATCTCGGAGCGGTTTCCCCGAGCCGCACCCCTCATAGACCTTCCAAGGATATAACGAGGACCCCGTCCTTCTTCAGGAAGGGGCTGATTGTATTTGGAGATGTTGCATCATGGAGTTCGAGAATCCAAGTGTCCTCGCCTAAGCGTTGATTCATTTTTTATGACAAATATCCGTACTTTAATCATCCACTAGGGTGCATACCCGCGCTTCGCGGCGGGAAAATAACATACGCGATGCATCATCTTAATCGTTTCAGGTGTGGTCATCCTTGCCTTTAATATAATTATAAATTAACCTATAATTATCAGAATTATGATTATAAAAAGGGTAAAATGGGGCTGCCCCCATGGGAGAGCTAACATGGCTCCCCCGCCCCATTTCGTCCGGTTTTTTATTTTTTTGAAAATTTCTTTCGCGGATTTTCATTAATATATCCCTATATTATGTCTTTAAAATTCCGTGCGAAACAAAGACTCCTACGACCTCCATCCAGAAGGGTCATTTTTAGCAATTCTATTACCGTTAAAAAATAATTGTCTGGATGGTGGCCGTAGGAGTCTCTGTTTCGCACGAAATTTTAATAGCATAATATAGGGATATATTGATGAATATTCAGGGAAAAAATTAAAAAAAACAAAAATAAAAAAACAGACGAAATGATGCGGGGGGAGCCAAGTTAGCTCCCCCAGGAGGCAACCCCATTTAACCCTTATAAAATTACTAACATAAATTTAGAATTGAAATTAAAAGAACATAAATAAATTAAAATAAATATGGAATATTTAATCTTTTTCAATAACAACTTATATTTGATTCTTAAAAGTTTATCATCTGATTATGCAAAATACATTCTAAGTTGCTACAATATTTTAAGATTTAAAAATCTTATTCGTTGTAGTTAGTTGTGATAAGAGTTATTATCATTGTCATTAAATTAAAATAAGTATTATTTTAGATGGAAATTAAATTATATACATAAAATAATATCATATAAATTCGACAATTAACAATATAGAACATATAAGACCATAATACCACTCATAAATTTATATCATATACATAAAGTGGGCACGTTTAAATTCAATATTGTATAGCTTAGAACATACATAAAAATGGCTTATATTGTGAAATAGGATAATAACAAATAGGCATAGTATTTGTGATTTAATGTGAGTAGAAAGTGATCAATAATATTATTATCACAACTTTTATATCTAATAACAATGAATTTATGAATGTGGAAGTTGATAAAACTGTTTATAGCTTACAAAGAAATAATACAAACAGATATATGCATAAATATTAATATAATAAATATAAATGAAAAATATGAGATTTATAATTTTTTAATATATATATATATTTTAGAGGAAAGAGAAAAACAATGATATAAATATTAATATAATAAATATAAAGAAAAAAAATGACATTTATAATTTTTAATTTAACATATATTAAAGGAGAGAGAAAAAAGAGGAAAGAGAGATGAATGCATTTGAGAGAGAGAGAGGAGAAATGGAGAGGAGAGAGGAGAGAGAAAGAGGGAGAGAGAGTGGAGGGGGGAGAGGGAGAGAGAGTGTGTGGAGAGAGAAGAAGAAGAGGGAGAAAGGGGGACCATATGAGAGAGAGGGGGTGGGGGGGGGGACGGGAGGGGGTTACGTGGCATTGCAATGGGAAAAAACTGGGTATTAGTAGTGGTAATAGATTTTCTCGAGTATGGGTTTCAATGGTCAAAGTGTATATTGTCTTTACTACATGTTCTCTTCCTTGACTAAAATGATCACAATTTTACCGATATTTACGGATTTGCTTGCTCGTCGATACAGCACTAGTCTACTTGGCTCCTCTCGAAGAACTTTTCGGCTTTCCCTATCGCAGAGGTATTAGCTGGGAATATCAACAGAGTGAGCATCACCCTTCTATCGATCAAACTTTCAACCTACTCCTCAGTTGGACTGAGAACTCGCACTTCCCTTACTTTACTCTAACCTGAGATAAAATCCTCAGCATCGCATTGAGTAGATCTATGATCAATTTGGGAGAATAGAAATGCGGGTCTCGGATAACCCTCCCCACCAAAAAACAAAATATTGGATTTAGGATTAAAATAATGGAATTGTATTTTTCATTATGAAATTATAGCAAAAGGTTTATACATTTGGGGAGCGGGGTCTACTCCCCTCACAGACCTTCTAAGGCTCGATGATCAGGAAACAACATTTGAGATGCCGGGCTTCGCCCAACAACAATGAAAGGTAATAAAAGCAAATGCTACATTCAAGTCATCTTAATATAAGTAAATATGATTATATATCTCTAAAAAATAAATATGATTATATATTTTTATCAAACTCTGTGGAAAGAAATGAAAGAAAAGTCATATTCCACTTGCCCTAGAGTCCTCTTATTTAGGAGAAAGGCTATTGGGAGAAACTGCATAAAGAGGATAGGAGAATTAGAGAAATATAAATAAACACTGATTACATAATTCTCTCAACACTTCCTCTCAAGCTGGAGCATGTATGTCTATCATGCTCAGCTTGAAATAACAACGGTGGAAAGGACCCCTTGCGAGAGCCTTGGTGAACATATCTACAATCTGTTTTCTTGAAGCAACATAGGAGGTAGAAATAAACCCCTTTGGATCATGTCACGGGTATAATGACAATCAACTTCGATGTGCTTTGTTCTTTCATGGAAGGCTGGATTATTAGCTATGAAAAGAGCTGCTTGATTATCACATTTGAGGTGCATTGGAAGAGGCACCTCAGCTGCAAGATCAGTCAAAACAGACTTAACCCACACCATTTCCGTGCTTCCTTGGGCCACAACCCTATATTCTGATTCAGCGCTGGACCGAGCAACAACAGTCTGTTCTTACTCTTCCATGAGACCAATGAGCCACCAACGAACACAGTGAAGCGTGAAGTGGACTTCATGTCCTTGGGACACCCAACGTAATATGCATCTGCACATCTAATAACTGAGAGTGACGTGTCTCTCCTGAAGAGCAGACCTACACCTGGAGAAGATTTCAGATATCTTAAGATCATACAGACTGCATCCATATGGACTTGTCTAGGTTGCTCCATGAACTGGCTAACTCTGCTCACAATAAATGATATGTCAGGCCCGGTAATAGTAACATATAACAACTTTCCTACCAGCTCCCTATACCGTCTCTTATCTATCTCCTCAGAGTCATCATCATAGAGTCTAGCATTAGGATCCATTGGTGTAGTAGTAGGTCTGTATCCTGTCATACCTGTCTCTGTCAGAAGATCAGTAACATATTTTCTTTACGTCATAATCATACTCTGCTGACTGCATGCAAACTCCAAGCCAAGAAAATAAAGTAACTTGCCAAGGTTCTTGGTCACAAACTGTCGTCCAAGGAAGTCCTTAGCTGCCTGGATACCTTGTTCATCACTACCAGTAACGACAATGTCATCAGCATAAACTAAAACAACAACCGTACCTCCCTGAGTTCTCTTAATAAAAAGAGAATGACCGGCAGTAGATCTGACAAAGCCATTTTGTTCAATCAACTCTGAGAGCTTCTGAAACAAAGCCCTCGGACTCTGCTTGAGGTCATATATGGCCTTGTGAAGTCGACATACCATACTAGACTCCCCCTCAGCAGCAAACCCCGGTGGCTGCTGCATGTAGACTTTTTCTTGCAGATCACCATACAAGAAAGCATTTTTCACATCCAATTGGAAAAGCGGCCAGTCACGTACCACAACAACTGCAATAAGAATCCGTAATGTGGAGTGACATGCAACTGGGGAAAACGTATCCTGATATTCCATCCCATACATTTGGGTGAACCCACGACCAACCAGCCTTGCCTTATATCTGTCAACTGTACCATCAACACGGTGTTTCACAGTGAACACCCATTTATTGCCAACAACAGACGCACCTGGAGGAGCCTGCACAACAATCCACGTATCTCGAGATTGTAAAGCAGCAATCTTCTCTTCCATAGCAAGACACCAATGACTGCTCTGCAACGGCCTCCTATTAAGACCGTGGTATCTCCCCTGCTGACAACCCCATAATGAACTTTTGGAAGTCCCTAAAAGGCGATCCAATGGCACATGAGAAGAAAGAAGATGCATAGTGCATGCACGCTTCTGCTTCCTTAGAGCAATATGCACGCCTAGATCTTCAGAACTCACAGGATAAGTAGCATCATGGTCATACTGCACCTCACTATGTAGTATGTACATGCAAATCACCATTGCCATCAGAATAACTCAAATGTTCATAACATACCTCAGGCATGCTAGATGATTGGCGAGGCACATGAGCATGGGGTCGACGCTGATAAACCTGGGGAAAGAACGGTAGTGGAGGAGGTGGCGGTGGTGGTAGAGGAAACGTAGGTGATGGTGGAGGAGGAGACGTAGGAGGTGGTGGAGTAGTAGGTGTTGAAGATGGTAGAGTAGAGATCGGAGATAGAGGCATATATACCTCTTCCCCATCTTCAGAAGAAACGAGCTTGTTATCTGTAGGAGAAAAATACATAGTAGACTAAAAAAAGGTTACATCAGCACTAACATTGTACCTTCGTCGAACATGGTCGAAGAACGATATCCCTTTTGGGTTTTTGAGTACCCAACAAACATACATTTGACAGCTCTAGGAGAGAGCTTGTCAAGACCAGGGGACATCTGATGAACGAACGCCACTGAACCAAATACACGAGGTGTGAGAGAGAAAAGATCCGTCTCGGAAAACGCCATCAAGAATGGGATCTTTTCACCCAGAACTGACGAGGGCATACGATTAACAAGGTAGCAAGCAGTGAGAACCGCATCCCCCAGCATGAGTGAGTAACACAGCTCTGAATCAAAAGAGTCTTTGTAACATCCAGAAGATGGCGGTGTTTTCTTTCAGCCACCCCATTTGTTGGGAAGTATATGCACAAGATGTTTGATGGACATTACCATGCGACGCAAGAAAAATTGCAAGTTGATTAGTACAAAACTCCAAGGCATTGTCAGAACATATATACTTGATTTTTGCTGAAAAAATGCTCTTGATTTCATTTATGAAGGACTGAATAACAGGACCATCATCATACTTGTTTTTAAGAAGAAAAAACCCATGACAACCTAGAATATTCATCAACAGCAACAAGATAAAATCTTTGCCCCTGATGATCAGGGACACAACTAGGACCCCAAATATCAAAATGATTTAACTCAAACAGATCATGACTACATAGATCTTGAAAACTCTGGAATGTAGACTGATGATGCTTCCCAAGCTGGTAGGCCTCGCACTGAAAGGTAGAGCGAGGAGAAATTTGTGGAAGAACGTGACACAACTTTTATAGATGAAGATGACCAAAACGAAGGTGCCACATGTAAGGAGACACATGCCCAGTGCGAATGGAAGAAGCACCTGCATAAGGAGATTGCACTAGTCTGTAGAGACCTCCTTGCTCACGACCATAGCCAATCACCCTGCCCATTAGAATGTCCTAAAACACAAGAGCAAATGGATCAAAAATGGCACGACAATGCAAGTCCTTGGTGATTTGACTAATAGATAATAAATTCATTAAAAACCCAGGAGCATAAAGAACATTATGAAGTCTCATTGCAGGAGTTAGTTGCACTTTCTCCTGACCAATAATGGGGGAGTGTGTTCCATTTGCTATCACAACAGATCGTCCAGGCTGGGTTGGACTGAAAGTATTAAACTGACTTCTATCGCCACATAGGTTATTGGATGCACCTGAGTCCATGATCCATTCTGACAAATCTGCCCTGTAACAACTAGTAAAAGCGTATGCTATACCTGAAGAAGATGCTGCAGCAGAGGCAACTACCTCTGAGGATCCTGAGGGAGAGATGGACAGTCCAGGAGTAGGCATGATCTCCATGAGTCTGGCCACAAGTTCGTCAAATCTCTGATCAGCAACAATAGGACTCCCAACCTGTTGAGTCTGTTCTGCAACTCTAGCAGAAACAGGAAACCCATGCTTAGAATAGCATGCTTCCTTTTTTTTTGAAGCCAAAATAGCATGCTTCCTCAGAGTGGCATGTCCTGTGGCAGAAGGTACACGGCTGACGGGGCCGGCCACCCCCTCCTCTGCCACGGTAAGATCCCCCCTACCATGAGATGCAGCCATGACTGATGATGTCTGAGATTGCACATTTCCACCAGAGGATCTAGATAGCCTACTTAGTCTGCGATATGCCTCCTCCATTGGAGGTATGGTAGCATCGGTAAGAATCTGGGCGCGAGCTGAGTCATATTCAGGATCAAGGGCCATTAGAAAGACCCCAGTCATCACAGAGTCTCTGTAAGCCTTGAGCTGTTCTGGCGTAGCAGTCAAGGGGATGTACATCTCACTTCTCAAACATGCCCCTCAATGAAGTATATAGGGTATAGAGAGGTCGACCATTCTGCTTCGACGTGAAGATATCATGCTGGAGCTGCAGTATCGTCGACTCATTCTTTACTGGAGAGTATGTTGCAGCAATAATGTCCCACATAGACTTTACAGTAGGTTGGCTCAGTATATCATTAGCTATCTCTGTAGACACAGTCCAAGATAGCCATATACGTGCATAGGTATCGTCTGCCTCCCATGATGCATTTATCCCAGTCTTGTCACTTGGCTTCTCCACCGTGAGGATTTGCTTCTTGGCATTACAATGCATCAAACTCATGAACTGCATGACCCACAATTCATAGTTTGTTCCATCCATCTTGACGATGGGGGCTGGACTTTTGAAGGCCCCTTGGGATGGAACATCAGCTTTGTTATCAACCATGCTGATAACTATTACCAAGACTGGGAATGCAACAAAAACAACTTGTGTCTACACTGACATATGGGAAGATAGTTGTGGGTGTAGACTCATACCACAACCTCTTCCATTCTTGGGTTGCTCCTTTGGGTAACTAGGGTGCTGTAAATGATCACGTCACACCCTAGAGACCCAAGACCTTAGCCTAAACAGGGACGACAATGACAACGGATGGAGCTGGTCGGAGAGCCGTGTAGCGACTGTTAGCGACGACCGGCAGCCGCTGGGTGGCGGCCTGCAGGGGGACGACGACTCGCATGGGGCGATGGCTCGTGAGGGTACCGCTGGGCGGCGACGGCCCACGAGGTGGCAGGTGGCGACAACCCTCGGACGGCGGGGGCATCTAGGGTTTTTATGGGGTGAGGCTAGGGTTTTGGTAGGGGAAGAGGTATCTAGGGTACATGTTCCGATCTAGGACCGTTGCTCTGATACCATGTGGAAAGAAATGAAAGAAAGTCGTATTCCACTTAGCCCTATAGCCCTCTTATATAGGAGAAAGGCTCTAGGGAGAAATTACATAAAGAGGACAGAAGAACTAGAGTAGAGAAATATAAATAACGTCACTGATTACAGAATTCTCTCAACAAACTCGAACATTTATTGAATGGATATATATATGTATATATAACGTTCGTGATTGATTTGTTAAGCTATCAAACTAAAATTTTAAAGTTCATATTCATTTCATTATAAATTAAACAAACATATTTCAAACTATTATCGAATGAACTCTAATCAATACGAATATGTTTGCTTTGATTAAGAACCTAGTCTCCAGTGCATCGGCAACCACACACTAAAGTTTGGCTTCGTTAGCCAGGTTTTATAAAATACAAAGAGTGAAGGAACCATTACTTTACCCCATCCCTTGACTCCCATATTAGAGGGGCATGGTCCGACCTAGTTTAGGATGCACACTCAATCAATGTAAGATTAACCTCCATCGAAACCAAGACTCTGTCTAACCTTGATCTAGAGTTCGAATTTCTCTAGGCAAATATGTAGTTCGAGATGCTAATAACTTCTAGCTTGATTGAGGGAGCTCACAATCAAAATCAAGATATCGCACATGCCTATAAATTGCCTTAACATCATTTGGTTGATCACGATCAAGTACACACGGTGTCGCCACCCACTAGCCAAGGCCATGATAAAAGCCAAAAACATGCCTTACACAACTTCAGCCAAAGGGCATCTCAATTAATAAAGTTGGATTGTAGATTGATGAGCTCGTCATTTGAACACTTCTTAAGCTCCACTGGAAGAATCCGCATTCTCAAGAACCACCTCTTTACTGAAAAAGGCCACCATTCCACCTTGCAAATCTACTCCCTGATCTCCCAATGGCGTCGATTGTCTTTTAACTAGCAAGTTTGGAGCCCCATGCTTCTCTAGTTCTCCACATCATAATGTTTAAGCATCGTCTCTTGTAGAAGCACAATATCCACTCTCCACTTTGTTAATTGGTTGACTGCCACTCTTTTTTTACGATCATAAAGATCACATACGTTTCTAAACCAAGCACTTCATGGATCTATTAGCTCTTTCCCCCTACCACATGCTTTATTAAAGGGCATGTCAATTTCTTTTTATATACCCATGCCTCCTCTTTGGCTTTACTCTTAATCAAAGGATTTCTTCACGATCTTGTTTCATCCCTTCCAACCGTTCCATCTTGGAGGCGTACATCCGAGAGAGCTACCTCTGAGAAGGCTCCGTTTGATCTATGATATTTTTAGGCACAACTCCAACGGTCTCAGTCTCCACCCCGAGCATAAACTCCTTAGATAATCATGAAATCTGTAGACACATCCATTTTTGTGCCACCCAATTGAGGTTGATGCCAATGTTTACAGCTCCACATCTCTCTCAAATCCTCGAAGAGGAGAAGGCAAACTTTATCATTCCCCCTCTCTCAAGAGCGAACCTTTGGGCCACTTTTCATGGCAATCATCATCATCAATAGTACCTAATGACCTCAGCTTCAATGTCACATTTGAACCACACACCTTCAAAGCAGCTACACCAAAAGGGAGCTCCCCTAACCGAGAGGCTCAATTAGATCCCTAACCATGGACAATCGAATCAAGCTAGAAGGGGTTTTGGGGAGATTCAGCTGTATTCTACATAGTAACCGCCTGTTTGTGTTCAATTTTAAGAAGACAATTTGACTCTCTCATACATAAAGTGAAACCCCCTAGGATTTCATGCATCAATCCAGTCGGAACCTTGCCTACGAATCCTTCGAGAATCTTGACAACTGCATAATTCCAAGCTTGTCTCCTCGATGATCAACATCGTACCCCTATATTTCGATTGTGCATCCGTGTTCTGACACATGCCTGCATCCCCCTCCATTATTCAGAAACTAACATCTCCCATTGGATTTGCTCTATCTGCATTGTTATCCCCGATTTTCTCCTCCCTGCTTGTCTGGTCAAACTCCGTGTTTATTGAAGCCATCGTCGCGTTCGGTGCCAATCTAAATTAAAGATCAAGCACCAACCCGCTAATACGAAACTCCATCGAGATTGGTATCTCCAAATCGGCCACCTCTCACAATGTGTCTATCATAGCATCCTTCTCTCCAAGTCATAAAGTGACATGCTCCACTTCCTTTATCACTTTGAAAGTAGACGACCTAATGCAGGGCGATGAGGTCCCTGAACCATAGTGTGCCCCCCTAGTGAAAGTGTCATCTTGATGTCGAGGGCATTGCCAAGCAAGGCTTCACCCTCCCTCTAGCAATAATATCTCGATTGCCTCCTTCGATACACCATGAGTAATACACATGCTGATGTCCAAGTGTACAACATCCTTCTGAAGTTTGCCCGGAGTGTTATACATGCGGGAGCACTATTTTCTGCCGCACCTTCCACCACTAGACCCACCTCGAAAATGACTTCAATCTCCGCATCCTCGCCACAATCATGATCAAGGCTGCACTCCACCCCCTTCTCCCTCCATATCCAACCTCGGGAGCACGAAGGCTTGTGGTGGCCAACAAATTTCTAAGAGACAAGCGCCATCGAGTTGTGGTAAATAGAGGGATTATTGTCCCTATACCTGCAGGCGAAGCATTGATTCTTACCAACCTTCTTTTCCATGTTGCGTGTTCGGGGTTCCCCATGAAATCCTACTTGAAAACCCTCTTTTACGGTTTTACCATATTCGCACTCTGCTATGAGCAGCTCGTTCCTTTTCCTTCCTATCCCTTACTGCCACTTCTCAGGATGAGCTTGTGTTGCTCGCAAAATGGACACGTTGACTAGTCACATTCATGATGAGATACCTTGGTGTATGTTGTTTGTCGATGATATTGTGCTGATTGATGAGACTAGAGATGAAATAATTGAGAAGCTAGTGATTTGGAGATACGCCTCAGAGACTAAAGGATTTCATATAAGTAGGCGAAGATTGAATACATGAAGTGCACATTTGGTGGGAGCAGTGGTGAAGAAATCGAGGTAAAGATTGGAGATGATAACATGTTGAAGAAAGATTCCTTTAGATACTTGGGATCTATTTTGATTTTCGCAACATGATGGGAAGCAATCGTGAGACCTGCTATGCTCTATGGATGTGAATGTTAGCATGTGAACCATATAAAAGTATAAAGAATGACATTAGTAGAAATGAAAATCCTAAGGTGGATGCGTGGTCTTACATGAAAAGATTGGATTCAGAATGATGTAGTAAGAAGGAAAGCTGGTGTAGCTCCAATAGAGGGTAAGATTAGAGAAAATCGCTTAAGATAGTTTAACCATTTGCAAAGGAGGTCGACTGTTGTACCAGTTAGAAGATACGAGATTTGAGATGTTGAACCAGTTAAGAAAGGGCAAGAAAGGTCCAAGAAGTGTAGCAAGGAGACTATTCGAATGGATCTTAGTTTTTTATATCTAAGCTCGAGAATGACCCAAGACAGATTTGAATGGAGGCAAAGAATCCATGTAGCCGACTCTACTTAATGCAAGAAAATGCTTTGTTGTTGTATCCCCTCGCTGCCACTCCCTCTTGTTTGCCTCCTAGTATCCCCCTCCTCTGCTCTCGCTCTCGCTCTCGCTCTCGTCCTCCATCGCCATCTTTCTCCCCTCGTGTTCGCCCTTGCTCTCGTCCTCATGCTTGTTCCTACCATCTCCCTCGTACTCGCTCTCAATCATGTGCTTGCTTACTTGCACGCCATTCATTCTCACTTATCTCCATTATATCATGTGAGAAGTTGCGATTACTGAGCCTTGCTTACTATCTCATGATCATCTTCGACTCTAAAAAATATCACCTTTTTATATGTCCTACGGAACACTGTGAACCTTTGAGGATCCGGGTACCCGTTTACGACACATTTCACAATATTCCATTTATTGACATCGCAGTAAAAGCATAAATTTATGGGGAATTTTTTTTCTCGCGCTGCAACAATTGCATATGACATTCACATTCACAAGCACAAGCTAATAGAGACAACTGCCACCATAATATAATTTCATTAACTTCCATATATTTTACAACATTTACAGTGATTGATAGTACATACAGTATTCCCAAAAATCTGACTGAACAGAAGAGAATCATATTACATTATCAACCGAACCAAGAACTGAAACAAAATAACAATGTACCTAGATATACCCTGTCTCCTGGAAGCATCAATAGCTACTGAACAGCAGGCTGTTTGCCTGCCAAAACATGTTTAGGAAAGAAACAGAGTCACAGTTGTGCATACAATCCGTAGTTTAAATAAATAACAAGTAATTTATTATGTGCAAAAGAGAGCAAGTAGAAAGGTGGAACAAGTACAATTTACATCTACTTGCGTAAGTAAAAATGTTTTCAACTGTTTTTTATTTAGTTCACCTGTTCACTCCTTTTTCCCATTCTTCCCACATATATTTATATAAAGTTTAGATGACAAACCCTAACATATAATGATTTCGTGCGTTTTAAAGGTCATGATTTAGGTCTTGGTGATCGTGTTGTAAATCTTATATATATTTAAAATTGATGACACATGTAAATGCTAATTTCTGGTCATTGAGATTACATCATGTTTTTGATAATAGACTGATGCGATGATGATTGATTTGATTCTTAATTCTGTTTACTCCTTTTAAGTTAGTGGATAGTCTGTGGTCTTGGTCTGTGTGTAACCTCACACTATGACTCTAAGGTATTAAAAGTACCTTAGGGTTGGGGTGCCTCCGTACGCATGTGGTGTTGTGTATGCATCCTAACTAAGTTCCCAACACGTCCACTAGCTTATAGGAATTTCGAATCATATTATAGTCACTTCCATCTTCTCAACTTTAATTGGAATTCCTTCAAAATTCAAGTGCAAATGTCTCATATGTAACTATAGATGATGTAGATATAGATATGGATGATTTGGATGTATAATCGTCAAGTCTGTTGGCGAAAGTAAAACTCAAGCGGTGAAGAAGCATACAAATGGCTCTTCTGTCTCACCCTCTAATGGGAAGTACGGTCCAATAGAGGGATATGTCTACTCCCAAACTACGCCACTGAGACGGGTGAGAGAGACTTCCCGGAAAAGTCACTCTAAAAAAACAACCCGACCGGTAACGGGCAACCGAGCTCGTACAAAAAACTAAAACCGAGGATCCCTCGCTTGGGTATCCTAAAACAAAGGGTCAGCGGAACTGGTCTAAAGTCGGGATCCCAACGAAGCATAAAAGCGCTGCGAGCTCGCGTAAAAATCGTGAAAGGGACCGGGATCCTAGACCCGCGCACTCGGCAGCCGCTGTCCAAACTGGGCTTCCTTTCCTCCGCCCAGTTGAGAGTCACCACGCTCTCCTACGGTCATGTGTAAAGGTCACCATGACCGGCATTCTTAATTTATATTCTTAATTTATATTACTAATTCACATCAAATTGATTGTTTCAAGATTTTTAAGGTGATATAGATGTCATAAGTCCTTTGATCGGTTGAAGCAATTAGATTAAACTCAAAATCTGTTATGTATTGTGCAAAATGTTTCAATGATGGAGCATAAAAATCTCCTTGAGTGATGAATGCAACTCAAGTTGCAGATCCATGTCTCTTCGTCACAATTAATTTATCTGTACTGTGATCCTACATTCCTTATGATAAGGTGTATAATAAACCCTTTGATATAATCCAACATCTCATAGGTAGTAGGCTTTTAAGTTCAAAAAGATGGCCATGAATAACGAATTTCACAGACACCCCTACCCTACTTCTGTCTGCACAGTATCCATTAGTAGTTATTAGACCTTTCAACATTCTGTAACTAAAACTAATTAGTGAATTAATTATATGCTTTATTTACTGTAGCCTGTATAGAAAATCCATAGCAAACATGCCTAGTAAAATGAACCTGGGGCATTTATAATAAGTTGACCGCAAGAAAACAAACAGTAGCATAAGTTAAATTTTTGGTGTGATATCTTATATGCAAACTGAAGTATTAGGAGAAGAAGAAGATGCAATATATTTATACTTGTCTAAGTGAGTAACGCTTATAATTCCTTTCAGATATATTAATATCATCTTTACCATTAGATATTTGAATCACTCGGAATCTTTAAGGAACATACTACCATTCTATTGCGAGCTTTAAAATATCTTAATTCCATGAATTAATTTCATATGCAGAAACAAAACAAGTATACCAAACATTACAACAACTTAGAGCTAAAAGTAGCACTCAAAAAGCAATAACAAACACAACTAAACTCTACCTATAATCAATGAGATGCTTATAACATGCAAGTACGTATACGTAGTAGTTATGCATTACAATGTTATCCCCTAAATTCCTCAGCACAAGCTTGTTGTAATGAATGCAATATCAACATTTATCTATGTCAGTTTTTTTAACCATATAAGAGCTAACCTTTATCTTCCTGGATATGTACGCGAATAACAGATTGAAGGATAAGAATATATGTATAAGAATAATAAGTTGAAGGATAAAAATCCAGAGATAGCTATTAAGAACAAATCAACACCAACCGGATTATGATCCTCTTTCTTTTTTTAACCTAACCAGATTCCAACAATATCTTCTAATGCAATTGCTCCAAACAAATGATAGGGAGAGAGAGAGAATGAAATTATTATATGCAGAGCATTAACATGGGAGTTTTTTTTTGTATATAAATCATGAATGGCAGCAAGGAGTAGGAGGGGAATGTACATTGAAGCTTTTAACTATAGGGAAGACAACATGCTTGGCAGCAAGAGATGGGGAAGGAGGTACCTTGACTTTAAAATTTGAGAAGAAGAATGGCATGCAGTAATGCAGGACCTGTAATTGCTTGGACTTGCACATGGCCTCAAATTTCAGCAAAATTCGGCCGAATTTCTGTCGAATATCGATATCCAGTCGAAATCGAAATTCGACCGAAACGACCGAAATGACCGAAATATGGGGGTCCTAGTACAAAAAATGACCGAAATGACCAAAATTTCGATCGAAATTCCACCGAAATTCCATCGAAATTCTATTTTGGTCGATACCGAAATGGTGACCGAAACCGACATTTAAGGAGCAATTGACCTTTGAGATGAAGCTGGAGCTTCTCAACAATGGTAGCTTGAGAAAGATAGCAACTCCTTCCAGCCAAAATAGAGAGAGAGGGGAGAAGGGTTTGGAGCTCTCGTTGGAATTAGAAAGGTAGAATGTATGGGCTCTATGTTACATATATATAGGAGATGACATGCTCCAAATCTATCCAAATGGAGAAAGCAAAAAGGCCAAGTGGAGAGGGGAGAAGCCTATCGTGGAAGTAAAAGAAATACCCAACTGCTGAAGTCTGCTACTACTGTAGCAGAGAAAAAAAATATATTTTTTTATTTTTTTAACCGAACATTGTTTGCTGGCTGTTACTACAGCCTTACTGTAGCAGCTATTAAATTTTAGTTTAATAAAGTTTCTTTTTTTACAAAAATTTCCTTTTTATTTGGCATACATAAAAGTCGACCGTATACGCACCTCGGGCCTCGGATTTTGACGCGCAATATCTCGATTTGATCGTCTCAGAATGACGATCAAAATGAGTATAATATTGATATACTTTCGATTGGGTTTGGATACCCGAAATTTTCGAGATACAGTTTCGATTTCAGGTTAAATTTTGATATTTAAAAATACCAAACGACCTCCGATTGACGAACGGTCGATTCCGTTGGTCTTGTTTCATCGAATCAAATCTAATGGCGGTCTTGTTTCGTTTTGCGGTTTCCGAATTTGCATCAAGGCTTTTTCACAGCGCGCATTACAAAGTGATGATTTTTGGTTGATTTCGCCTGAACGACTTTTGATTTACGATCAATTGATCGATTAAAGTTGTTTGGCATTGCCCAACAATTTTATTGGGTTAATTGGATCCAAAACGGATCGGGTCTGGGTTCGATTGGAAACTGGATGTTACAAATATAAAAACCTCAAAGGGAGTCTCGTCCTCGAGACTCGAGTCAAGGTCATTAATTGTCTTGAATTTCATATGGCTATAAAAACCTCAAAGGGTTTTGAACCCATAAAAACCTCAATGAGAAAACAAGCCATATATTTTAACATATATCTAATTACAAAACCTTGTTCTGATTTTTACCTCAGAGAAGTTGCGGATATCGTGCTCGCATATCAGCTTCGGTTTCCCATGTCGCCTCTTCGACGCTGTGTCTGTGCCACAACACCTTGACCAATGGAATCTTTTTGCTGCGAAGCCTCTTCACAGCACAGTCAAGTATCTAGATTGGTCTCTCTAAATTCTCGTAACTGATGACGTGTCGAGGGTCGTGCACATACTTCCTCAAGTTGGATATGTGGAAGACGTCGTGAATACCGGAAAGATGTAGAGGAAGGGCTACTCGGTAGGCAACCTTCCCCACTCTAGCCAGAATCTCAAAAGGTCCAACATATCGCGTCGCCAACTTGCCACGAACACCGAATCTCTGCACTCCCTTCATGAGAGATACTTGCAAAAATACCCAATCTCCCACCTATAATTGATAGGAATGTCATTAATATGAGATTAAGTTAATTTTGTACTAAAGGAAAAGAGAAGAAGATTGAATACCTGAAACTCCAAATCTCTTCTCCGACGATCTGCATAACTCTTCTGGCGGCTCTGTGTCGTCAAAGGCCTTCGTCCCACAAGATCAACAACTCTCGTGGTCTCTTCCAAGAGATTTACGGAGTAGAGAGTATGATCACCTACCTTACGCCAACTGAGGGGTGTGAAGCATCTCCACCCGTATAGGGTTTCGAATGGTGCCATGCCGATACTGGAATGATAGCTGTTGTTGTACGTGAACTCCACTAACGGCAGATGGTTCTTCCAGGACCCTTTCCACTCCAAAGTGCAAGCACGGAGCAAATCCTCTAGTTTCTGAATGGTGCGCTCACTCTGCCCATCTGTCTGTGGATGATATGCAGAACTCATCTTCAGTTCTGTCTGTAGTGCTGACATGAACTGATGCCAATAGTGCGATGTAAATCTCGAATCCCTGTCAGACACCATCTCTCGTGGTATACCATGCAGTCTGATAATGTTCTGTACATATAGCTTGGCCAATCTGGATGGAGTGTAAGTTGTGTTGACATGTATGAAATGGTTGACTTGGTCAGCCTATCAACAATGACCCAAATGGAATCGTTGTCACTCGGTGTTTTTGGCAGACTTGTGACAAAATCCATATAAATGCTCTCCCATTTCCATTCGAGAATGGGAATAGATTGCGATAATCCTGGTGGTCTTCTGTGCTCGGCCTTGACCATCTGACAGGTCATGCATCTATTGACATGTTGCGCCACATCGCGCTTCATCCCATCCCACCAGAAATGTCGACGCAAATCACGGTACATCTTCGTGCTACCTGGATGGATAGATAACCGTGGTTTGTGTGCCTCATCCGGAATGTCTCTGCATAGCTGCTCGTCGTCGAGCACAATGACTCGACCCGCCTTCCATAAAATAGACTCTGCCACAACAAAATCATCAACCTTGTCCTTGATGGCGCGCATGTATCTATCTTGGATTCAAGGATATGTCTTCTGGCCCTCTACAATACGATCCCAAAGACTACTGTATCGTGGAGGCACGGCGGTAGAAATGGATGCGCTCTCCTGAGGATGTCAATCGGTCAAAGATGCAAGCATATCCCTTGTGTATAGCCAGTTCGCCGTACCCTCTGCATGTGCTCTCCTGCTAAGTGCATCAGCTACTACGTTTCCCTTACCGGAATGGTAAGAGATCGTGCAATCATAATCTATCAGTAGCTCGAGCCATCTGCGTTGTCTCATATTCAGCTCCTTCTGGTCAAAGATGTACTTCAGACTCTTGTGATCCATGAAAATCTCGAAGTTCACCCCATATAGATAGTGGCGCTAGATCTTTAAGGCAAATACAACTGCCGCCAACTCCAAGTCATGTGTGGGGTAGTTTCGCTCGTGCGGTCTCAATTGTCGTAGTGCATAAGCAATCACCTGTCCTCTCTGCATCAGTATTGCTCCTAGACCTTCTCCAGATGCAACTGTGTAGACTGAATAGTCCTGAGTGCTTGAAGGAAGAGCTAGAATAGGTATTGTAGTCAATCTCTCCTTCAGTGTCTGGAAGGCATGTTCACATGAATCGTCCCAAATAAATGGGACTCCCTTCTGCGTCAGTCGTGTTAGAGGACGAACAATTCGTGAAAATCCACTGACGAAACGTCTGTAATATCCTGCTAACCTAGGGAAACTCCGAATCTGCGTGACAGTCTTGGGTTGCTCCCAAGACATAACTGCATCTATCTTCGCAGGATCAACTGCGATGCCTGCTCTAGAAATAATATGCCCGAGAAATGAGACTTGTGACAACCAGAACTCACACTTGCTCAACTTGGCATATAGCTTGTGCTCCCACAATGTATTCAAAACAATCCGTAGATCATTCGCATGATCCCATTCATTCCGTGAGTAGATAAGCACATCATCGATGAACACTACTACAAATTTGTCCAAGTAGGGATGGAAAATTCGGTTCATCATATCCATGAAGGCCGCAGGTGCATTGGTGAGCCCAAACGGCATCACCACAAATTCGTAATGTCCATAGCGAGTCCTGAAAGTGGTCTTCGAAATATCACTCTCTAATCCTCAGCTGATGGTAGCCTGAGCGAAGATCGATCTTAGAGAAAACCGAAGATCACTGGAGCTGATCGAATAAATCATCAATACGCAGCAAAGGATAACGGTTTTTCACCGTTTTCTTGTTCAACTGCCTGTAATCGATGCACAGTCTCATGGATCCATCCTTCTTCTTGACAAATAGAACCGGAGCACCCCAATGTAAAGTGCTCGGCCTCACGAATCCCAAGTAAGTAACTCCTGTAGCTGCACTTTCAGCTCCCTCAACTCAGCTGATGCCATTCGATATGGTGCCATAGAGATCGGCTGTGTATCTGGTAGCAATGTGATCTCGAACTCGATCTCTCTCTCTCTCTCTCAGGAGGTAATCCCGGTAGCTCATCAGGAAATATATTTGGATATTCTGATACTACTCGGATGTCCTGTGTCATCGGCTCCTGATCAGATATCTCTCGAACAAATGCAAGGTATGAATCATAACCCTGATCAACAAGTCGCTGGGCTCGCAACACTGAAATGTACTACATGGTGGAGTCATGTATAGTAGCCTCAAAAGTGAACTCGGGTAGATCGGGAATCCTGAAGACAACTGGCTTCTTAAAACAATCAACAGGTGCATGATGAGCGGATAACCAATCCATGCCCAAAATCAAGTCGAATTCATCAAGCTGCAGAAGTAGACAATCTGTGAGCATCTCTATCCGCTTATCAGTATGGGCAAGTGCCTGACTATCATAGAAATGACAAACAACTGGCAACCTGGCCCTTGGATGTGATATGGAGAAGAGAGAGTCTCTGCGACTCTACCTAAAGAAGCAAGTAGTCTCGAAGCAAGAAAAGAATACGTTGCACCAGAATCAAATAGAACATGGAAAGGTCGGCCCAAGACTGAGACCACACCTTTCACCACAGTAGCGACTGAACGCGCCTGCTCCTCAGTAACTGCATGTATCTGCCCCTGCCTGGCTGGTGCGGCACTGGGACCTGCCACGCTCTGCGTCTGTCTCTGCTGCGGTCGCCTAAAGTGGGAGTCTCTTCCACAGAAACTCCCTGAATGCGGTGCCTGAGGTTGCGACTGTGAAGGCTGTGGTTGAGGCCATGGAAGGCCGTATCCCGATATATCGGCGATATATCGCCGATATATCGATATCGACATGGGACCGATATCGAAATCGATATATCAATATATCCGATTTCAGGCATTTTCTTCAGAAAGATTCCTAGATATAGCGATATATCGGCGATATATCGCCGATATATCGATATCGACACGATATCGATATCGATATGTCCTTCCATGGTTGAGGCTCATCAGAAGCTTGTGGGCACTGCGATTGATAATGCCCCCACTCGTGACATCGATAGCATCGGACTGGTCTGGTGGGTGGAGTAGTCGTGTCTGTGCTCTGGGCTGGTCCTGTAGGTGATCTGTCTGTTCGCTGCGACCCAGATGGTCGTGCGGAATCTGTGCCACGTCCGGCAAGTGTTCCTCTTAAAGTAGTCGATGGAGAAGAGCGAGCACTGCCTGTAAAGAACGAACCTGTAGATCACCGTCTGTCTGAACTCTGCTGCTGAAATGGTCGACGTATCGGTCCAAAAGATCTCCGCGGTCTAGGCGCTGCCCCAGACGAGCTCCCGAAATGCCTCCCTCTGATGTCCTCGAACTTCTCCGCAGCATCGGTAGCCTCGGAGATGGATGTGATGTGTAGTCCAGCCAACTTCTCCTGTACCTCCTCTCGCATGTTGCTGATGAACTTTTCCAGATTCTCCTCTGGAAATGCGCCGGCTGCTCGTGTATGTTGTGACAGCTCGGTGTATCGGATAAAGTAATCTTTGGCTGTCATCTGTCACGGACGAAGCTCTGCAAAAAGTTGACGCTGGGACTCCTTCCACTTCGCAGAAAAGAAGTGGGCTCTGAACTTCGTCTCGAAATCGTCCTATGTAGGCTCTCGGCCTAGTTCAGATACTACGACATCCCACCATCTCTCAGCAAAGTCTGTAAGCGAGTACTCCATGAAGGATAGCCACACATCTCGTGGCACGCGAATCATCCTGAGCACCTTCATCACTCTCTTCAACCATTGCTCTACAACATCTGGTGAACCGGTGCCCTCGAACAAGGGTATGTTGGCCCACTGGTAGGATGTGAAAACGGACTGATGCCTGTGAATAGCTGAGTACTCGTGTGCACCCTCGTCAGCAAGGTCAACAGGGTCCTGCTCCCGATCAAAGTCCGCATCATCTGCTCCATGCTCAGGTATCTCCTCAAGTGGATCATCAGGATGAGGGTGCTCTACCTCGACAGACTGGTGCTGGTCCTGCCGTGTTCCATCCTGTGATGGATGGTATGTGAAATCTGATAGATCTCAAACCTCATCTCTATATCTGTCTGTCTGTCGGCGATCTCAGTCTGCTGTGCCAATATCTGCTCCTGCTGACCTCGCATGGCAACCTTCTGCTGCTGGAGGTCGGTGAGGGCAGTCAGTATGCGTGCCAACTGGTCAGCCGTCCCCTGATCGGATCGAGATGCCATGGCTCTGCATGAGAACCATTTATTAGTCATAAAATTTATTGTTCGCAGATAATATGATATATGCTTTTCTCTTCTTGGGATATAATATGAAAATTAACGAAATCGGTGACATCTGAGGTCATTGAATCTGAATGTCATATTTCCCTTCTCGGACTTACGACTAGTTGGAAGACTGTCGTTATCCGAGAACTTAATGCGATTGGAATTTAAAATACTGCGAATGTGCGTATCGGGATACCACTGCTCTGATACCAAAAATGTGAACCTCCGAGGATCCGGGTACCCGTTTACGACACATTTCGCAATATTTCATTTATTGGCATCTCATTAAAAGCATAAATTTATGGGGAATTTTTTTTCTCGCGCTGCAACAATTGCATATGACATTCACATTCACATTCACAACCACAAGCTAATAGAGACAAATGCCACCAAAATATAATTTCATTAACTTCCATATATTTTACAACATGTACAGTGATTGACATTACATACAATATTCCCAAAAATCTGACTGAACATAAGAGAAGCATATTACATTATCAACCGAACCAAGAACTGAAACAAAATAACAACATACCGTCTAGTATATACCCTGTCTCGTGGAAGCATCGATAGCTACTGAACAGCAGGCTGTTTGCCTGCCAAAACATGTTTAGGAAAGAAACGGAGTCACAATTGTGCATACAATCCGTAGTTTAAAATAAATAACAAGTAATTTATTATGTGCAAAAGAGAGCAAGTAGAAAGGTGGAACAAGTACAATTTACATCTACTTGCGTAAGTAAAAAGGTTTTCAACTATCTGGTATGTAGTTCGCTTATCCACTCATTTTTTTCCATTCTTCCAATATATATTTATATAAAGTTTAGATGACAAATCCTAACATATAATGATTTCGTGCGTTTTAAAGGTCATGATTTGGGTCTTGGAGATCGTGTTGTAAATCTTATATATATATATATAAAATTGATGACACATGTAAATGCTAATTTCTGGTCATTGAGATTATATCATGTTTTTGATAATAGACTGATGTGATGATGATTGATTTGATCCTTAATTCTAATTACTCCTTTTAAGTTAGTGGATAGTCTGTGGTCTTGGTATTTATGTAACATCACACTATGACTCTAAGGTATTAAAAGTACCTTAGGGTTGGGGTGCCTCGTAGGCATGCGGTGTTGTGTATGCATCCTAACTAAGTTCCCAACACGTCCACTAGCTTATAGGAATTTCGAATCATATTATAGTCACTTCCATCTTCTCAACTTTAATTGGAATTCCTTCTAAATTCAAGTGCAAATGTCTCAGATGTAACTTTAGATGATGTAGATATAGATATGGATGATTTGGATGTATAATCGCCAAGTCTGTTGGCGAAAGTAAAACTCAAGCGGTGAAGAAGCATACACGTGGCTCTTCCGTCTCGCCCTCTAATTGGAAGTGCGGTCCAGTAGAGGGATATGTCTACTCCCAAACTGCGCCACTGAGACGGGTGAGAGAGACTTTCCGGAAAAGTCACTCTAGAAAAACAACCCGATCGGTAACGGGCAGCCGAGCTCGTACGAAAAACTAAAACCGAGGATCCCCCGCTTGGGTATCCTAAAACAAAGGGTCAGCGGAACTGGTCTAAAGTCGGGATCCCAACGAAGCGTAAAAAAACTGCGAGCTTGCGTAAAAACCGTGAAAGGGACTGGGATCCTAGACCCGCGCACTCGGCGGCCGCTGCCCAAACTGAGCTTCCTTTCTTCCGCCCATTCGAGAGTCACCGCGCTCTCGCACGGTCATGTGTAAAGGTCACCATGACCGGCATTCTTAATTTATATTCTTAATTTATATTACTAATTCACATCAAATTGATTGTTTCAAGATTTTTAAGGTGATATAGATGTCATAAGTCCTTTGATCGGTTGAAGCAATTAGATTAAACTCAAAATCTGTTATGTATTGTGCAAAATGTTTCAATGATGGAGCATAAAAATCTCCTTGAGTGATGAATGCAACTCAAGTTGCAGATCCATGTCTCTTCGTCACAATTAATTTATCTGTACTGTGATCCTACATTCCTTATGATAAGGTGTATAATAAACCCTTTGATATAATCCAACATCTCATAGGTAGTAGGCTTTTAAGTTCAAAAAGATGGTCATGAATAACGAATTTCACAGACACCCCTACCTACTTCTGTCTGCACAGTATCCATTAGTAGTTATTAGACCTTTCAACTTTCTGTAGCTAAAACTAATTAGTGAATTAATTATATACTTTATTTACGGTAGCCTGTATAGAAAATCCATAGCAAACATGCCTAGTAAAATGAACCAGGGGCATTTATAATAAGTCGACCACAAGAAAACAAACAGTAGCATAAGTTAAATTTTTGGTGTGATATCTTATATGCAAACTGAAGCATTATGAGAAGAAGAAGATGCAATATATTTATACTTGTCTAAGAGAGTAACGCTTATAATTCCTTTCAGATATATTAGTATCATCTTTACCAATTAGATATTTGAATCACTCGGAATCTTTAAGGGACATACTACCATTCTATTGCGAGCTTTAAAATATCTTAATTCCGTGAATTAATTTCATATGCAGAAACAAAACAAGTATACCAAACATTACAACAACTTAGAGCTAAAAGTAGAACTCAAAAAGCAATAACAAACACAACTAAACTCTACCTATAATCAATGAGATGCTTCTAACATGCAAGTAAGTATAAGTAGTAGTTATGCATTACAATGTTATCCCCTAAATTCCTCAGCACAAGCTTGTTGTAATGAATGCAACATCAACATTTATCTATGTCAGTTTTTTTAACCATATAAGAGCTAACCTTTATCTTACTGGATATGTACGTGAATAAGAGATTGAAGGATAAGAATATATGTATAAGAATAATAAGTTGAAGGATAAAAATCCAGAGATAGCTATTAAGAACAAATCAACACCAACCGGATTATGATCCTCTTTCTTTTTTTAACCTAACCAGATTCCAACAATATCTTCTAATGCATTTGCTCCAAACAAATGAAAGGGAGAGAGAGAGAGAATGAAATTATTATATGCAGAGCATTAACATGGGAGGTTTTTTTTGTATATAAATCATGAATGGCAACAAGGAGTAGGAGGGGAATGTACATTGAAGCTTTTAACTATAGGGAAGACAACATGCTTGGCAGCAAGAGATGGGGAAGGAGGTACCTTGACTTTAAAATTTGAGAAGAAGAATGGCATGCAGTAATGCAGGACCTGTAATTGCTTGGACTGGCAGCAATTGACCTTTGAGATGAAGCTGAAGCTTCTCAACAATGGTAGCTTGAGAAAGACAACAACTCCTTCCAGCCAAAATAGAGAGAGAGGGGAGAAGGGTTTGGAGCTCTCGTTGGAATTAGAAAGGTAGAATGTATGGGCTCTATGTTACACATATATATAGGAGATGACATGCTCCAAATCTATCCAAATGGAGAAAGCAAAAAGGCCAAGTGGAGAGGGGAGAAGCCTATCGTGGAAGTAAAAGAAATACCCAACTGCTGAAGTCTGCTACTACTGTAGCAGAGAAAAAAATATATATTTTTCTATTTTTTTAACCGAACATTGTTTGCTGGCTGTTACTACAGCCTTACTGTAGCAGCTATTAAATTTTAGTTTAATAAACTATCTTTTTTTTACCAAAATTTCCTTTTTATTTGGCATACATAAAAGTCGACCGTATACGCGCCTCGGGCCTCGGATTTTGACGCGCAATATCTCGATTTGATCGTCTCAGAATGACGTTCAAAATGAGTATAATATTGATATACTTTCGATCGGGTTTGGATACCTGAAATTTTTGAGATACAGTTTCGATTTCGGGTTAAATTTTGTGATTTAAAAATACCGAACGGCATCCGATTGACGAACGGTCGATTCCGTTGGTCTTGTTTTGTCGAATCAGATCTAATGGCGGTCTCGGTTCGTTTTGCGGTTTTTGAATTTGCATCGCGGCTTTTTCACGGCGCGCATTACAAAGTGATCGATTTTTGGTTGATTTCGCCTGAACGACTTTTGATTTACGATCAATTGATCGATTAAAGTTGTTTGGCATTGCCCAACTACTTTATTGGGTTAATCGGATCTAAAACGGATCGGGTCCGGGTTTGATTGGAAACCGGATGTTACACACTAAAAGGGCGTCGTAATCCTTGACGATCATCATCTCTGAGGATTTGTTGTTGCCATACTTACTGTTGCAGCGTGGACTTTTATAAGGGGAAAATTGTATCTGAGAAGGGAAGAAGAAGGATTGGGGGGGGGGGGGTACCACGATAAGCCGTGTGAAGGGGATGTGGAAAGGAGGGAGTGTAGAGTTTAATAGATTTTAGGTTGGGATTAGAGGTGCAAATATGGGAAATAGGATCAGAAGGAAGAGCATATCAACCTGCATCACTACATGAGGGGGAAGAAGAAAAGAGGGGATGATTGAAGTGGAGTGTTTAAATGGAGATGAACTTAAAGGGGAAGAGAGACCAAATTTAAAGGTAAACAAAATTGATTCTATTCATGCTTATTTCATCACATATAATGGTGTCCTTATATAGAAAGCCGATACCCTTTTAATGATGAGCCACTTCACAAAAGACATAACCCCTCTCTAAAATGCCCTTCCAAAGGACCCATACTTTAGATTTAGAAATATAAACAAAGGAATAAATATAAAAATTGACAAAGCAATTTATGAAAATCAGATTGCATAAATGATTGCATAAATGCATAAGTTCGCTCTATCTTTTGAAACTCATCTTTGGATGAGTTGTATTGACAACAGTGGTCATCCGATAAATATCAACATAGCTGAATGTATTTGTAATTTGGTGAGAAACCTTTCAAGAGCTTCGTTGCAATTTCTCTTTCAATTTTTTATATAGAAATCCCAGGGACTTTAAACACAATTCATAAAATTTTTCAATGAGTCTGTTGTCGGGGGAGGGGTCATAAAAGGCTAGAGGACTAGTCGAGATGGAGGTGGAGCAATGTGACAGCTTGGGTGTAGATTTTGGCTGTGTCAAGGTTTAGTGGACCTTACGAAGAGGTAATGTGGCAGGTGCTGGCTTGCAAAGGTTGTAGTTGGTGACGAACCGTTGGCAGAGGGGTTGACTAGATCGACGAGAATAAACTATAGATGATGTAGGCTTAGTCGAAATCTTATAGAGGATATGGGAGGTAGAGGAGGGCAATTGAAGGTGTTGAGACCGGGCATTGGAGGGTGGTGACAAGGTGAGATGACCCACAAAGGTGATAATAAGATTTTTCTTGAACAATGGATGTTGGTTGAGTTGATGGTGATCGATGAAAAAGACTTGAGGTTGTAGTAGTGGGAGCAACAATGATGGTCGGATGGTTGTCATTTGGTGTAGAAGGTTTTCATAATACAATACAAGTTATAAGAATTGGCCTTCATTGAAAGGATAGAATATTGATGTAAAGGCAAAGAGGGACCTTCAATGGTGTGAATGACATGAGAACCTCCCTTGATACCAAATGGCTTAGAATGGAATTTTAAAGGAGAAAGATTGGATGTGGGAAGTGAAGAAATGAGATGAGTGGGGAAAAGAGCAAGCCAAGCTGCGAGATAGGGATGATGAAAGGCGGGAGTGAGGGATTTAAGAGGTTTTAAGAAGGAATTGGAGGTGAGAATGGATGACATAGGATAAGGGGGAAGAACACACCAATTTTCGTGAAGGAGAATAAGAAAAGAGAGGAGGAGTTCAAATGAAATCCACGAAAGTTCTTCAGTGAGGCAGTTGCCGGGTTTGGGGGGGGGGGAGCTGAAAGATTAGCTGACTTGAGATGGAGGTGGAGCTCTAGGAGACATGGTCGACAGCTTGGGTGGAGGCTTTACTAGTGGCGGTGTTTAATGGACATTGCGAAAGAGTGATGTGTACGAGTCGGTGAAGGTTGGAGTTGGTGGAAACAATGGGCAGAGTGGTTGGTTAGGCCGAGGTGAAAAGTCTAAAGATGATGTAGATCCAATGAGAAGCGATAAATGTAAGAGACATCGGAGGGTGGTTGAAGGTGTTGAAATTGGGTGATGATGGTGACAAGGTGAGACAACATGGGGGGGTGGGGGTGAAGATAGGATTTTACGTGAACAAGGAATGATGGTTGAGTTGGTGGTGACTGATGAAAGCAACATGGGGGCATGAGAGCGATAATGATAGCTGGATTGTGGTAATTCGATCCCGAAGGCTTTATAATGCTATCCATGTTCTAAGAATTGGCCTTCATTGAATGAATGGAAGATTGTCAAGGAAGGTAAAGAGGGATCATCATATCCTAGGAATAACATGAAAACTTGCATTGATACCAAATGATGCGATATGGAATTTCAAAGGGAAGATTGTATGTGAGAAGGGAAGAAATGAGATGAGGGGGAGGTAGAGTATGCCACTGAGTGGGATGAAGAAAGGAGGAAGTGGATGGCTTAAAAATTTTAGGAGGGGATTATAGGTGAGAATGGATGAAATAAAATAAGTGGGAAGAGCACACCAAGCTCTATGAGGGAGAATAATAAAGGAAGGGAGGTTTGGAGTGGATTATTTAATAGGAGAATGAATTCAAAAGGAAGGAGAGATGCCAAATTCATGGGTTACCAAAATTTATATCACTCGTTCATACTTCTTTCATCACACGTGACAATGACCTTATATACCAATACCATTTAAAAGACACGGGCCCAACCCTTTCCTTTAGGACACTTCGAAAGGATCCATCTTTTGGATTTAGAAACATAAATAAATAAATATAAAAATTGACAAATTAATTAATTAATTAATGAAAATCAGTCTCCATCGCTTACCTCTTATGAATCCGTAAAATATACTAAAGTTGATTGCCTCTCTGTTAGAGATGCATCTCTCTTTGGGAAGCTCTCTATTACTCATGTTTGTAGTGAGGAGCTGCCTAAAAATATTTTATACTACATCGCTTCTTCGCCATAGATTGGAGTCCATTATATGGAGGCGTTGTATTCGTATACGCTGGCTTGATGGCAGTGTTAAAGTACAAAATTGCATCTTTCTATTTATATACATGCATTTGTCTGTTTATATTTGTTCATTGGGTTCTCATATAGAGATCCACAGTTTTTAGTGTTAAAATACAAAATGGTATTTTTCTATTTATATACATATATTTGTCTGGTTTATATTTGTTCATTGGGCTCTCATATAGAGATCCACAGTTTTTTTAGTTGGCCCTCAAGCTCATAGGAACCAGGTTTCCTTCGGTCTATTTTGAATTGTGTTTTGCCATGTCTGTTTTTCATGTTATGACCTGAATTGCATCAATATTCATTTTTGGGAAAAATAGTATCCCTGTTTCTAACTGTTTTATTAGGATGCTAGAAAAGAGGAGTTTGAGCTACAGTGACGGTCCCATCCCGGTGCCTCCCGATGATCCTTTTCTTTTGGAACATGTACGGAGAATCCAAGTATGCGATACAGGTAGATAAGATGCCATTCTTCTGAGCTCATCAATATCTTGTATGAATGTGATGGCATGAGTCGGATTGAATATGGAGCCTAAATAGCAAGAATATCTCAAAATATCATATAGCTAAGTTACAGCGGGACTGAAGGCATCAATCTGTTGCGTCTTATTTCCAAGTTGGTTTAGTAAACTTCTCTATTTAAACTCTTTGTTTTGCTCTGCTGTTCCATTTAATAAACAAATCGATTGACAAAACCATTCATGGCCCTAATTTGTTCCAATCTCGTTCACAATTGAGTTAAATAAGCTATTTCTGAATCTCCTGTTTTTTATACTGTGATGATGAAAATATAGATGAATGTGCAGAAAATAACGGCGTTCTTTTGTTTTTGGCAAGTCAGGCCTGTTGTGAATGTCTTCCAGGTAATTATTTAATTAATCTTTCTTCTAATTGTTTTCCTTCCATCTGTTGTCGCATATGCTTCCTGGAAAAAAAGTAAAAAAAGGTATTTTATTGCATATCTCTCCTAAAAATGTAAAAGAAAAGGTATTTTCGGTCTGACAGGGAGGACCCGTTAATCTTTCTAAATGTTTGTGGATATTAGTATTAAATTCAGTATCCATTTCTGAGATTTAGACAATACTTCTCTTTGTTTATTCTCTGTAAATATACTTTTTATTTCTTAACATTTTTCGGCGGCAAAACATTTCTTTTAACTATTTTGTAAATATTTACTGTCTGTTATCTATCATGATAGCGGTTTTAAATTATACAAATGTTTTTAAATGGTTATTAAGCTCAATGAAGAAGGGCCAGGTGAAGAAATTAGTGGTGAGGAGATGCTCTCGAGCTTTAACGAGTGGATCCTTCCTGCTAAAGAGTTTGATGGCTTGTGGGATAGGTTAGCATCCATCTTATGCACTGTTTTTAATTTTATTCTTTAATGACCACTTCCTTTTTTTTATATCTTTTGCAGTTTAATTTTTGAAACTGGTGTTAAGCAGCGACTATTGCGTTATGCTGCTAGTGCTTTATTGTTCACGGAAAGAGGGGTTGATCCTTGTATTGTTTCATGGAATAGGTATTTGCAGATTTAACTAATTTTGATCCCAGTATCACGAGTTTGTATTTAATGATGTCTTACTTATCTCAGATATCATCCCCCGCCATAAAAAGACTTTGTCTATGTCTATCGAACAACTTTTGTGTTTTGAGATTTCTGAACTGAGAAAATGGACATGATGCAAACTGAACAACTTTCATATTTTAAAGTATTTTTGAACTGAGGAAAATGCACACAGTGAATCGTGTTCCTTTTTTGTTACTATCATTCAATCATTCAACGTAACATGACTAGGTTGAAATATCTCAATCATCAACAGGTAGGTAGGTAGGTAATGTAGTTCTCATTTTGCACAAGATGGTGCATAACACTACTAGTTACTCGATGGTGTGCATGTTTCTTTTTTTAGCGGAACCATAATAATTATCTTTATCCGGCAGAGAGGATCATGGTATTCCTTTGGTTGATCGGGGAACGATGACATGGCAATTGAAGGATGGTGCTTTAGGAATTCTAAGACTCAAAGAGGTGTGCAATTATTTGCTTGTGAAGTGGATCCTGCTTATTTGCGGAGAGGGCTATAATGATCTATTTTGTCGCTTATAAATGATTTTTTCTGGAAGAAGGTGTTTTGGATGATCAGTTCTTCTGGTTTTTTGCTTTGGCTAGCGACTAAAGGACTTCTATGGCGACAACTTGGTCAAAGGGGCTCAGGGTCATTAGTTCTGATTTTACTTCTCGGATCAACGATTAGAGGAACTTTTGAGGACGGTCCTTCTTGATCGGATGGAGAGGCCTGCTAAGGGCTCGGGTTACTGGACTTGGGGGTTGATGGTTGTTTCTCAGTGAAGAAGGCCTACATGACACTCTTTATCCCCATGGGTTCTGGTCTAGTAACTAGGCCATGGATTTCAAGTTTATTTGGTCTTATAAAGTATCATGAGTTAATATCTTTCTTTGGCTAATGTGGATAGAAGGATTGATGACGAAGAGTCATAAGAGATAAACAAACACAAAGTAATCATAAATAACAACTAAAATGTACAAGGATTTATACATGTTATCCCAACCACATGTTTACGTCTTGTGCACAAGCTTGGCATGCTTGGGGTTTAGAAACTATCACTAATATAACTACTTGGGCTTTAGTCCAAACTGTACTACAATCATAGAACTTTCCATGGATTTTTCTTCCACAAAGGAAGAAAGGCCTTCATGATGAACGCCTCTTAGCCATGACAAATATGACATAGTTGAATACTATAAAGCCTTAATGAGTAAATAGAATAATACCAATTGAATAAGTTAGAGATGAAGGCCTATGGAAGCTTGACATAGATCCGAATTCGCTTTTGAGAGCAAAGCTCCACTAGTATGTTATTTTTTTTAAGAAACTTACCAAAACATGACTTGAAAGATGAGTGAGTTGAGTTATGAGGTTAAGGTACTTGGGGATGCAGTGTGCCTACCACCCAAAGGACCATGGCCCCAATCTTTGGGCGGATACCTGTGCATGTTTCCCCCTCTTGTTTACACAAAAGTACTTGGGGGCCCTTTTATAACTGTAGAAGTCATCAAGAATAGTAAAACACTCAAAATAGTTAAGCTCAAATGACTAGTTGATGTTCATTGAAATTCAGTAGCTGTACCGGTATTAAAAATCTAGTCTTTGTCCCTTTAAATATAAAGAAAATGCTAGTCGATGTACTGATGTAGTACTATCTATATCGATGTACTATTCCCTAAGTGTTAAAAATAGAAAGGTGAACAATCACTAAGTTTGGGGTGATTTATATGTCTGAAATCACCCTTTCTCTCCCAAAATCAGAACTCTCACGATCCTCGGATGCAAACGAAGCGTTGAGGGTAGAAGTACAGAGGTCCACAAGATCCTAGGTTCCATGGCACTAGGGGTTGTCGTGAAGGCAAGCAGCAGTAGCGGGAGGCTAGACGCGATGTCGAGAGGGGGGTCGTAGGGACTAACAATTGGGGGGGGGTCCTGACTACGGTGGAAGGTGATGGATGACCGTTAGGGGGCTTGCTACTGCGGCGAGGGCCCCCTGGTGGGGTTGCGACAGTGAGAGGAGAGCCCTTTGGGGGTGGTGGTGTAGAAGGGTAGTCAGTTGTCATGAGGGGAGAGGGCGTCGGGTGGGTTGGGGGGGGGGGGTTGGGGCTTTAGAGCACCAATCTAGGACCACTGCTCAGATTCCATGTGGAAATAAAATAATGACTTGTTTATTCATGAGGCTATAGGACTCTCTTATATAGAGGAGAAATCCTAGAGGGTAGATTACATAATATAGATGAAGAAAATAGAAAAAAATATAAAAGATAAGGAAAGATAAATATCTCTCTCAACATATACCAATGAAGAAACTAGGTGCATCTCTAAGTAACAAGTGCACAAAAGCTATGCCAATGCAAAAAGTAGCCATTGATTGAAATGAGATATTCTAGGTGACATGTACTAATATAAGCTGGAGGGTATCAACGCACATGCTTAGACATGGACCGAGCTTCATTGTTTGCACTAGCGATGTAAACTTGAATATGTACTGGTGCATGGACTCATATATACAGGTATAAGGTGGTGGTACCTATGAATATCGTATTGTCAAACAACCCTAAATAATTGTGTCTAAAAGAGGTTAAAATGAAGTTTGTGTACAATAGTAACCACGTTACTACAAACTGAAATCTAGAAAATAAAGGGCTTTAAGTTTTTAAAGTTGTCTTCGAGTAAGAATGTTCAACTTGGCCCATGACTCAATCACAACGTCTTCTTTATCTTCAGCTTTGCACGGTCCTGATTTTTGACCCAAAATTGCATGGTCCTATTGCTTTACAACATAGGCTTGAGTTGTAGAATTAGTTACTGCCTGAAATTCTAATCTCGATACAGATAAAATCAATAATCATTTTTGCTTTTATAAAAAAAGGTTAGGGTGGGTTGAACAACCCATCTTCTATCTGATTTTTAAAAGATAAACCTATTTTCTATCATCAATGACAGGGTTGTTGGAAGTATTCCGCCTTGGGATACCTCCCTTTATTTTCCTCAAAAAAATAACAAGGTTGTTGGAGCGATCCGACTGGGATAAGGGGGATGATTCGATTTATGAAGGGGGTTGATGGTGAAGCTGAGTAGATGAAGGTGGAGGACAGTGGGATAGGATCACGCCTTTGAACCCGAGACTTAAAAACCATTGAATCCTTTCTTTCACTCTCAACTTTTAGAACAAGAGTTAATATGGTGAGGTAGGTTTGCCCTCTCTTGTTTTTTTCTTTCTATTTCTTTGATTTCATATCTGCCATTCTAAGTGGTGGATGTTTAGATGTGTACCGCTACCAAGTTGACATGGCTAAGGCAGCTCATATTTAGTTAATTTATAAGTTCACCATAAAAGGTGTAGGTTCACTACTAACTGAAAGGTGTAGGCAAGCTTTGGATGAAACCGAGAAACTATTGTATAATTGCAAAGAATCAGAAAGGCAGATGCAGAAGAAGCTCTCTGAAAATGATCTTGAGAAAAAAATGCACATAGGCCTAAACTAGAAATAAAGCACCCACTTTGAGGCAATGGAGAGCCCTTGATGCAAGAGAGCGTGGCTACAGTGGGTGGTACACGAGGGGAAAAAGTTTGGGCGATGGCTACCAGTTGTGAAGAGGAGAAGATGTGGAGGGCTACTAACCATGGAGATGTGAAGGTGGAGAGGGATATAAATAATGAAGTTGTGAGGGAAGAAATTGACTAGACGTTTGTCTCTCATCGAGAACGTGTCCAACAATGCTATTCGTGTGGAAGTAACGACCATTGTGCCTTCGACTGTTCTTCATCCCCTTACTACTTTGGGTGTGGAATAAAGGGACATTGGATTGCATCTTATCCTGGATCGTGAAGGTAAGACATGCCACACCACCTCGTAGGTGTGCTCCAAAGACCTTTGATTTAGCGAGGGTGTGATCTACAGAGAGTTCTAATGTCGTTGTTGTAGGAGGGGAATCATACTCAATGTCCAGAGAAGTTTTGTCTGCTGTTTGGGCTGTGGTTGGAGGAGTTGAATCCTGGAACAATTTCGTCGAGCTTGGGTCGGAAGTTTGGTTACTCTTTTTTTTTTGGGGGGGGGGTCATAGTATTTTTGGAGATGTGCTGCACTAACGGTCTGTCCCCCCATGAATCGAACATGTTATCTTTAGGACATGAAGGCAGAACACTCTGGAGGCTACCTCGTTTCTCTTATGTTGAGGCAACTTCCCATTCGAAGTTTATTGTTCGTATCTTTGGGGTACATTTCCACTGACAAACGATGGAGGTGCTTAGACTGACTTGGGGGAGTATGGTGTTGTTTCGACGATCTTGTCGAATGGTATGCTCTTGGGTTCTGATCCAAGGCTCACAATCGTCACCTTTAAGGGGTCGATAACCCTGCCTCAGAGTGGGCATGTTTGCTGAAGGTGGGCCGAGCAAGTTTCTAGCTTTTTGTGTAGGTGCTTCCCCCACCTCCACCACCATGCTCGTTGGGATTGGATGTCGATGTTGGTATTTCAAAGCTTGCTTGTTCGTTGGAGATAATGATTACCTTTGAGGCTGTAGGAGGTTCTTGACGGAGAAGTGAGCCGTGGAATCGACGGTGAAATCCAAGGGACCATTGATCTCAGGTCCTTCAGAATTTGAATTTTAAAATACTCTTTTTTTGGAAGGAGAGTGTGGTGCAGTGTCGGATATCCCTCGAGAGATTTAGAATCCAACATCGTCCTCAAAGCTCCCAGATTTTAGAGCACGTTGGGATCCTTGGTTAAAGAGATTTGCACGGGTATTCAAGCAGGGCTTCGTCTGACCCCTTATTGCCATTCCTTTAAACGAGCTTTTTCCAGACCCGAAACAACAAGTTATCGTAGACCCGTGTAGAAAACGATAATGCGGAAGCATATCAGAAATAAAGAATAAGAACAATAGAAAGAACACCTGGATTTTACGTGAAAGCCTACTCCATAAAGAGCGAGATGAAACCCACAGGAGAATGCCTCTCAAGGGCTGAGTATTCTGCATTGCTTTCTCTCTCGCAATTGTTACAATAGATGCGGAGCTTCGTATACAGCCCCACTTATAAGACCGAGTCCCACTCACAGTAAATATGAGATTAAACCAGTGGATGTGGTAATTGGACCCTGAAGGGATCCAATTACCCATCTATACATGAGACACATACCCCAACACTCCCCCTCAAGCTGGAACTTCCAATGTTCAGCTTGGACAAATAGAAAAAATTGCTCACCCATAGTACAAGACACTACCGACAATATCAATTCACGCAAACTCTGCTGCCTGCCTGCCTGAGGACGTTGCTTCTCCATGGCGTGCTGATGAGGAGGGACTGAAGAGCTGGAGTGGTAACTGAATCGGGTCTCCTCGTCGGAGAACGTGTGCTCTGCAATACGTTTGTCAGAGTCACTGAAACGAGTCTCCACCCGGAGAACTCTGTCCCACAACTGCTCCAACTTTCCGTAGGGCCAAACTGAAAAAAGTACGAGAGGAAACACATCCTCGTACCACGATTATTGAAGAATGGAGTCAGAAAGTCTCCTCGTCGTAGAACTTGGTCTCTCCCATACTGGCTCGGAGAATGAGATCTCTACTATGGAGTCCCTTTGAATCCAGATGAAAACTCTAAGCCCACAGTGGCTCAGAGAATGAGATCTCTACTATGGAGTCCCTATGGATCACATGAGAACATGAGTCTAAATTGAAGATGATGACCTCTCAAATAATAATCGCGCATGTGCATGTGCGCCACTAAGTGAAGACTCTGAAGCAATTTTTGAAACAATTTGTAGAGTCTGAATCTGACGATCTGGATGCCTGAATCTCAACTGGAGAGAAAGGAAGGCCGTATCGATATCGTTTTGGTCCGCCCGGAAATGGATATATCGGGATATATCGCTGATATATTGGCGATATCGGTGGAAATGTCGGAAATGGCTCAAAAAAGCAATTTTATCATTTTTTTCAGAAATTAAGATCATCCAAGATATTAAAACAATAAATAACTTACAAATACACACTTATGCCACACATATCGGTCATTTGTAGCCCATATATCACACATATTGATCATCATATCGAACATATCGATGTTAATGTTTATTCTTGACCTTTAGATATTGGAAATGGATTCCGTTCAAGTTCTTATAACATTAAATAACTTACAAATATACACTTAGATGACACATATAGATCATTTGTGAAGATTATGATCCTTATATTGCACATTTCGATCATATCGAACATATCGCTAGTACTGTTAGTTGTTGACCTATATATATTAAAAATGGAGTTCATCCAAGTTCTTAGATCACTAAATAACTTACAAATATACTCTTAGATCACACATATCGATCAATTTGTGAAGCTTATATCACATATATCGATCATTTTGAACATATCGATATTAATGTTTGATTCTTGACTTATAGATATTTTATTTTGAAGAATAGATTTAGAGATATTGGAAATTGATTTCTGTTAGAAAATAAACATGCGGAAGCGAACATGGAAAAAGATAAAGAAATATAAAGAAGACGGGATTTTACGTGGAACCCTACTCCGTGAGGAGCGGGATGAAACCACGGGAGAAGCCCTCAAAGGGGGCGGATATTCTATTGAATTTTCTCATCTGTTACAGGAGGCCTGGGGCTCCTTATATAGCTTCCACAGGGCCTCCAAGTCCCACCACTAGGCGGTATGGGACTAAACTCAGTGGTGGGGTAAATGGATCTTGGAGGGATCCATTTACCCACCTATTACATAAGTGACGCATGCTTCAAATACTCTAACACTCCCCCTCAATCTGGAGCATGCAATGCTCAGCTTGGACAAACAGAAAGAAACTCAACTCACAATACATGACACTACAGACAATATCAACCCAACGCGCACAACTGCTGCAATCAAGGACGTTGCTTCTCATGGCGTGCATGTGAGGAGGACGAACGGGGCTGGAGTGTCTATCTGGCTCAGAGAATGGAACTCTACTGTGGAGTCCCTATGATACCACATGAAAAACCCTTGCTTTTAATGGCATAGGGAATAGTCCTCTGCTCTGGAGTCCCTATGGCTCACATGAAAGCTCTGTCCGACCAACAAGAATGACAAATGATTGGCATGCGTCATCGTCGAGTCTGAATATGAAATTTGTAGAGTCTGAACATCTGACCGGTCTGGAAAATCTGATATCTGAATCAAGACCTGTGACTCTACATATACTCCCCCTTTCTCCGATACTGGTCGGAATGACATTGTATGACCACGTTGGGAGAAGATAAAATAATACGTAAACATGGGGATGAATAAAACATCACTTAGCTGATAATGATTTTTTTTTCGGCTTTTTCTAAAAATTTTTTTTGAACAACATTTTTTTTAATTCGTACGGCTTTTCTTTGTACGTACCTCTTTCATTTTTTTTATGCGTACGGCTTTGGAAATATTTTTTTTAATTTCGTGCGGCTTTTTTTTATGCACGCGCCTCTTTTTTTTCTCTCTTTTTTTTTCTTTTCTCTTTTTTTTTTTGAAAAACTTTGCTGATTTTTTTTAACGTCAGCCCACTTGGGCTTCAACAAACAGTCCCCTCCTCTCTTTTCTTTTATATATATATATATCACTCATGACCCATCAACGCAAGATATACCCCTTTGCTCCTCTTTTCTTTCTCTCTCTGTCTTTCTCTCCCTTTTTTTTATAAAACCGTGGCTCTAATTGAAATAGCTCTCATATTTCCCTTTTAAAAAAAAGTCGTTGGCACACTTTGGGCCCTTATTTCAAAGGGACCCATCGCTCCCTTTGTGCGCAACTAGGGTTCCTTTGGAACCCATATTTTCATGCCGCCGCCGTCTGCGTCTTGAGGCCATCTACCTTGAGGCGCTGCTGCAGGAGACCAAGGAGAGGGTTGGCGGCTTCGGGAGAGGGAGCGGGGCTCGCTGGCGAGATCCTGGAAGATGGGAGGCCGCCGGAGATGGGTGTGGCTGATCGAGGGCCCCGCTTGGATTGGAGGCCGAGCAGAGGAAGCCTGGAGAGCATCGAGAAGGATGATCAACGACATCTCGCGCGCCAGATGCGCGAGTGGTTGAGATGAAGATCGCTTGGGATCGCCGCCTGGATGGATTGATCGTGCGCACGATGATGCTGCCTGGACAGATCGCCGCTTGGAGTCGAGTGGCTAGGAGAAGCCTGGGCGCGCGATGAAGAATGTTCCGCTGGGGGCTTGCGCGCGTGTGGGGACCCGCGAGGGGAAGAGGAAGCGCTGGGATCGCTTTGGCGGAAGGTGGTCTCCGCCGCTCGAGTGCTGTGCAGAGGGAGAAGATGTTGGAGCGCGCGATGATGCACGCGATGGAGGGATGCACGTGATGCGCCAGAGGGGCGCCGCTCGGGCGACTGTTTACTGCGGCTAGGGCTCGCCGCTTGGATCTCACGAAGGAAGTCGCCGTGGTGTGGAACCCTTGGACTGGATCTTGCGCAGCCAGACCTTCAAGAACAAACCAAACTAGGGTTTCCAACGAAACCTTGGAAAGACGAGCCAAAGAATCCATATACAACTCTCATATATTGAAAAAAAATTCTCAAAATCGAATCTCGAATAAAAAAACTTCAATAAGGATTCCTCGAGAATCGAACCCGCTCTGATACCATGTTAGAAAATAAACATGCGGAAGCGAACATGGAAAAAGATAAAGAAATATAAAGAAGACGGGATTTTACGTGGAACCCTACTCTGTGAGGAGCGGGATGAAACCATGGGAGAAGCCCTCAAAGGGGGCGGATATTCTATTGAATTTTCTCATCTGTTACAGGAGGCCCGGGGCTCCTTTTATAGCTTCCACAGGGCCTCCAAGTCCCACCACTAGGCGGTATGGGACTAAACTCAGTGGTGGGGTAAATGGATCTTGGAGGGATCCATTTACCCACCTATTACATAAGTGACGCATGCTTCAAATACTCTAACAATTTCATTCAAGTTCTTAGAAAATGAACTAACTTGTAAACATACACCAAGTTGAAGAACCATTGTATGCACCCTCCTGTCGCACCATACCCTACCAGTACGTGGGTCTCGTTGCCTGGTCAGTGAGCCTGGGGGTGCCCAGGTTGGCCCCCCCTTGCGGGGGCAGCTCCCCCGACCCGAAACAAAATATATATAAACCATTGTGTGTATTAATACTAGGTGTAGCTAGATATGTGTTTTAAGACTGGGTGTAGCTAGATAAGTAGTTGAATCAATCTTGCATGAGTAATAGCATTGATATATAGAGATATCGATGAAATATCGACGGTATCGATCGATATCCGGGATTTTTTGTACCGAATCCAGTCATTTTCGACCGATATGAGCCGATATGGCGATATGTCGCCGATATATCGTTGATATCCCTGCAAAAGGATATACTGGGTAATATCGAAACCCCTACACTGTCGAAACCGAACAACCTTCTATGCTGCAGAGTCTGAATCTGTCATGTAGAACTCTACATAATATTCCACTTTTATCCCATACTGGTCGGAATAGATGGCCTCGACCAAGTTGGAGAAGAACTGAAGATGGGAAAACAAAAAACCAATAAGCCGTCTCAATTTTTTCTCGTCCTTTTTTTAAAGCCGTTCTCTCTTTTTTCTGGCTTTTCTATTCATTTTTTCTCGTACGGGGTTTTTTATACGATACCCTTTTTTCAATTAGAAATTCTTTTTTTTCTTGTCCTCACGAAGGCCTAAACTGTAGTAGTAGTCCCAATTTCTTTTAATGCTACGGCCCGGAGTTGGGCCAAAAAAACGTATCCACCCCTTTTTCTTTAATTGCATCAGCCCAACATAGGCTTGAAAAACTCTCCAGGTGCTTGATTCTTTTAATTTTTTTGAAAGTGGGCATTTAATTAAAGCTTTAGTCTCTTTTTCATTCTTAGAACATGATCCTCTCTTTTTCTGAACTCTGATCCTCTGTTGGTGAACAAGGCAGCCCTTGCCAGACTTTAGTAGGTCTCCTATAGGACTCATATAAGCAACATGCACAAAAAAATGAACAGTCATATGGCCCAAATATACATGGCATTGTATTCTGTGCTTTATATGTAGGGTTCCCATCGTGAACCCATCATCACATCAACAGATTCTAAACGCCGCCGCTTCCTCTGATGCTTCTTCATCGCGTCACCACCTATCGAGATCGTCGGCGAAGAGATGCCGATCACCTCGGTATATGCGAGAATGGTGTTGGCTCAACAGGGGATATCAGACACCCTTTTTCTCTTTTTCTACGTCAGGTTCCCTGATTGGGTTGGGAACCCATTTACACTGCACTGCACCGTTGATGGACAGATCTTCTTCGGCATCTTCTTGCGATCTCTTATCGAATTCACGCGCGAAGATGAGTAGCGATTGTGCGTATGCTTCGTATCGATGCCTGGAGCTGAGGAAGTCGTGCGGGATGGAGCACCACCTTTGACTATCGTGTCGATGCCTAAGATCATGCACGTGGAAGGTTTCACTGCAACTATTGTACCTGTTATCTTCTTTTTGCATGAATTGGCGAGAGTTATGTTTTCCTGGGAAGGCCGTGTAGAAGAAGACTACACGTTGAATGCAACGAAGGCCATATCAATATTGATATCGTTTCGATATCACGTTGATACGCTATTTCGACGATATATCGGTGATATATCGCCAAAATATCGCCCATATCGATGCACTTTTATGAAGGAAATGCCTGAAAAGGAGGATATATCGCCATGTCGATACCGATATCGGTCTCATCTCGATATCGATATATCGGTGATATATCACGATATTTCCTTCCATGGTTGAATGTAATTCGGGTTTTACAAGAAACCCTAATAGCTTTCTTGAACTCGATGATGATCTTCAGTTTATGCGCAGAACAAACTTCTAGATTTTAGAACTTGAATAGATTAATTAACAATCAACATAATAAAAGATCTTCAAGAATATATCCCAAGATCAAATATGTGGAAAAATTCTTCTGTTTATAAACATGAACAGATCTCGAACATAATAATAATAGAATAAATGTTCAAGAATCAACCAAGAATCGACCCGCTCTGATACCATGTAGAAAACGATAATACAGAAGCATATCGAAGATAAAGAATAAGAACGGTTGAAAGAACATCGCGATTTCATATGGAACCCTACTCCATAAAGAGCAGGGTGAAACCGTGAAAGCACGAGAAAAAAACCCCTTAAGGGCCAGGAATTCTGTATTGCTTTCTCTCTCTCAACTGTTACATTAGATGTGGGGCTTCTTATATATCCCCTTTCGTATGACCAAGTCCCACTCACAGTAGTTGTGAGCCTAAATCAGTGGATGTGGTAATTGGACCCTGGAGGGATCCAATTACCCATCTATGCATGGGACACATACTCCAACAATATGAAAAACCTGAACCGATTATATCATCTAATAAAGCACCTGAAAACCCGATTAGGGTGGCCTTTTGTTGCAGCTGAATCCGGTTACGATCACAGTTCCGGTTTAGAACTCCAAAACTTCAATTGGAGATTTTTCTTGCAGATAAACACTGATATGCATCTTCTACCTAAGTTTGGATCGTACGACAAGGTTAGAGCTGGAATGGTGGTCCCACCATTGGCCGTTGCTGATCTTGAAACACTACTAACAGATTTTCGAGGAGAGGGAAAGTGTTACTCCTTTGTGATCCCTCCGATTGTTGCTGTTGGTTCTAATGGAACACAAAATCAAGGTTCGAAATCTCGATTTTGATTTCATTTCGATCCCTCAGAAATGAAAATTTTGGTGAAATTTCAGGAAATTTAGACGATTTCGACAGAAATCTAGGAAATGGTTCAAAAATGCTCAAAAAACCTCGGAACAGTAAATAATTCACAAATACATGCTTATATCACACATGTCACTCATTTATATCCCTTATCTCGTACATATCGATCATATTGTTGTTAATGCTGATTGTTGATTGATAGATACTGGAAACAGAGTTCATTCAAGTTTTATAATAGTAAATAACTTACAAATATACACTGATATCACACATATCGATCATCTATGACCCTTATATCGTACATATCGGTCATATCGAACATATTTTTGTTAATGTTTATTGATGCCAGATAGAAATTGGAAATAGAAACAAAATAACTAAGTTAACCACACTTTGAACACATCTTTTGTTCATAAAATAAATGAGACATTTGATTCTAAAGTGTAGATAATGACTAACGGGACAATGTCGCCATATATGTTATAAACACACACACATATAGGAAAATGTAGATAATGATTAATGAGACTATTTCAACAACCATGATGATTGAGGCGTAAGCCTTAGTTTATATAGGAAAATATACATGAAATACAAATAAACATATCTATATATATTTATAAAATCATAAATTTAGATATTCCATAATATATTCACCATATATGTTAGAAACACCAGAACATATAATATTCTTTGCATGATTTGCTTTGAATCCTAATTCGTATTGCCATCCATATATAATGCAAAGCTTATTATTTCCTCCATTGCACGGGGCTAACGTATATATTTATATGCTTTGAATCCTGACCATCAGATTTACTAAACCCAATTGAAGAATCGTTGTATGCACCCCCTGTTGCACCATAAGGTCCATAACCTACCAGCACAGGGGTCAACGAGTGGGGGTGGGGACCTGCTCCCCCCTTGCGAGCGTTGCAAGAGGCAACTCTCCCATCCCGAAATGAATTTTTATATGGTGAAACCGATCGCTGTTGCTCAAGGACATGCATATATGAGTATATAGCAGTTAAATTGTTAATAATTTATATTATATTTAAAATACCAAAATTATTAATGTATAAAATATAAAAAATGAGATATTTTGCTTAAATAAGTAGTAAAATCAAGCTTACATGGATAATATCATTGATGTACATTGATTATCGGTGAAATATCATCGATATTGATAAAAGTTGTATTGAAAACCAATGTTTTAAAAACCGAACCGAGCATCAAATCGGGCATGTATCGATTATTGGTTTTTATAGTTGGACCAATGGAACCGACCGATCGAATCGGTGATGACGTCAACAGTTCAAAAAAATCCAGAAAAGACCGAATCATTGTATTGTTGGTTTGGTTTGTACGATTAAACCGAGTCGAACCGAGTTAGACCGGTATATCATACAAATAAATATGAAAAATGCTACATCATATCTTTCGAGGATTTGTTTACTCTTGTCCTTCCAAGTTTTTTCTAATAACACTTATACCCTATTTTTAATACAATTGCATGTGTCCCTTATATTCCTACAAAATCAATAGTAGTGGCCTTTTTTTAGTTTATATGTGCTCTCATTTTATACCAACATAAGGATGATATTGTGAATTATTTTAGAAAATATAGGGGTGTAAGTGAAGTTGCTTAAAAGTTAGGGGTATAAATATTCTTAAAAAACTTGAATTGGCACAATAATCTTGTTTCATAAAATTTATATAAATACATATGATGTAAAAAATTAATAATTTTAAAACTATTTAAACTCTAATTAACGACAAGTGTTGTTAATTTATTACTTATCATAATATGATTATGACAATGTCTTCTTCATTATTTATTGCTATAAGTGGACAAACCCATACACAATGTGGGAAGAGAGAGGTAATGCTCATATGGTAGAAAGGGACAAGCGATAATGAGTCATTGACAAATGTGAAAGAGAATAGATAAATGGGTACTATACTATGGGTTAGAATGAGGCTAGATTATGAATATTTCTGAAAAAGTTTGTATCTTGTTAATTTATTGGAAAGTTGGAAACTATTTTTTTGTCAAAAAAATGGGTGGTTGAACCGATGGTTTGGTTCAATTGGTCCAACTAGGTTTAGGCAGTCCAACCGGATTTTGGTCGGTTTTGACTGGTTTTTATTTTCTGAATAAAAATGGGTGGTTGGATCGTTTTTCTTTCGGTTCTTGGTTTGATCGCTTCAACCAGCCGGTTCGGTTCTGTTTTTAAAATCTTATTGAAAACCATCAATTTCAACTGATATCGCTTGATATTTCGAAATATCGTCGATATTTTGACCCATGTCGGTTGAAATCTGAGAAACCGATATAGAGGGGAGTTTTGATATCCGCAGGTTGTCGAAATTGACAACAACAATAACAAAGCCTTTTCCCTCAATTAAGTAGGGTCTGCTATATGGATTCTTTGCCTCCATTCAGATCTATCTTGGGTCAATCTCGGGCTTATATCCAAAAAATTAAGATCCCTTTGTATAGTCTTTTTCCAACACTTCTTGGGCCATCCTCGCCCTCTCTTAACATGCTCAACATCCTAAGACTCGCATCTCCTAACTGGTGCTTCGGCTGACCTTCTTTGCAAATGACCAAACCATTTTAAGTGGTTTTCTCGCACTTATCCTCGATCGGAGCTACACCAACTTTCTTTCTGATTGCATCATTCCGAATCCGATCTTTATGTGTGTGGCCACACATCCACCTTAGCATTTTCATTTCTGCTACAACCATTCTCTGCACATGTTTATGGTTCACAGGCCAACATTCAGATCTATAGAGCATAGCAGGTCTCACGGTTGCTTTGTAAAACTTTCTTTTAATTTTTAAATGAATTTTCTTATCACATAGAACAACGGAGGCTCCTCTCCGCTTTAGCTAGCCTGCATTTATTCTATTAGTAACATCTCCACCAATTTCCCCATCATGTTGCAAAATAGATCCCAGATATTTGAAAGAATCTCTTTTCCGAATTTTATCGTCACCAATCTTCACCTCAATCCCTTCACCATTGCTTCCATCAAAGGTGCACTCCATATATTCTGTCTTGGCCATACTTATACGAAATACTTTAGTCTCCAATGCATGTCTCCAGACCTCAAGCTTCTCATTTACTCCTTCTCTAGTCTCGTCAATCAACACAATATCATCAGCAAATAACATACACCAAGGTAACTCATCCTGAATGTGACTTGTCAACTCGTCCATAATCAAAGTAAAAAGAAATGAACTCAAAGCTGAACCTTGATGTAAACCGATGTTGATGTAAAAATAGTCAGTCTTCCCAGACATGGTCCTTACACAAAATAAAGCCCTATCATACATATCCTTTATGAGGTTAATGTATAGGACATGTACTTGTTTTTTTTCTAAAACTCTCCACACTATCTCTCATCGGACAGAATCATAAGCCTTTTCCAAATCAATAAAGATCATATGGAGGTTCTTCCTTTTAGCTCTATAAATCACCATTGTTCTCCTCAACAAATGGATGGCTTCAATAGCTGAGCGATCTGGCATGAATCCGAATTGGTTTTCTTTTACTTTGGAAATTTGCCTCGACCTTCTTTCGATCACACGTTCCCAAATTTTCATAGTGTGACTCATCAACTTGACACCTCTGTAATTTGAACAATTTTGAATGTCTCCTTTATTCTTGTAAAGAGGCATCACGATATTCCTCCAATCTTCAGGCATTTTCTTGCTTCGCCAAATAACATTGAATAGATTCGTAAGCCACGTCAAACCATGGAAGGAAATATCGATATCGATATCGTTTCGATATCGTGTCGATATCGATATATCGCCGATATATCGCTGATATATCGCCGATATATTGCTATATCTAGGAATCTTTCTGAAGAAAATGTCAAAAATCGGATATATCGATATATCGATTTCGATATCGGTCCCATGTCGATACCGATATATCGACGATATATCGCCGATATATCGGGATACGACCTTCCATGCGTCAAACCACGTGCACCTAAAACTCTCCATACTTCTAGAGGGATGTCATCTAGTCCTACACCTTTCCCAAGTCTCATAAGCTTTAAAGCCTCATCTACTTCCTTTCTTTGTATTTGTTAATGCATATAGTAGTAGTGTCTGTATCCCGTCTCTATTTTTATTTTTCATTGTATGCTTTATGTAATTTACCCATAGGCTACTCTCCTATATAAGAGAGCCCAGGGCTTATGGAATAAACAACTTGCTCATTTTTCCCAACATGGTATCAGAGCGACGGTCCTAGACCGGAGTTCTCGAAACCCTAACCCTACCCACCACACCCGCCAACCTCTCTCTCTCTCTCTCTCTTCATCCGATCGGCGCCGCCCTCCGTGCGCTCGCCTCGCGCATCTCCGATCGGCCTCGCGCATCTCCGGTGCCTGCGCGTGCCTCCGGCGCCTACGCGTATCCCATCTGCACGCGAGGCTGCGCGCATCCCATCTGTGCGCGTGAACTCCTGGTGCGCGTGACCTGCACCAGCCTAGTGCGCATCCAGTGCGCATGAACTTCCAGCGCGCGACCAGTGCGCCAGCGTGTGTACCTCCTGTACACGTGCAAGTGTCCAACCCTAAAGCGCAGAAAATCATCATCATGGGTTTAGTTGCTTGAGGTCTACACTTGCAACTAAACCCGTCAATGTCATTGTAGACGAAGATCATCATTGGTCAATAACTCCAGTCTTCAGTATCAAAGATGTCAGAAAACAAGTCAGATATCCCATCTATTGGCGCCTTTCGTGGTCCAGCGCCTATAGTAAAGATGGATGGTACAAATTATGAACTGTGGGCAATGCAGTTCATGAGCATGATGAAGTCAACAGGCAAGATGCACATCCTTACTGAACCTGAGCCTGCTGAGAAGACTGGAGTCAATGCCTCTTGGGAGGCTGATGATGCATATGCCAAGGTTTGGCTATCTGGTACGTTGGCTATTGAAATTGCCAATGACATCCTACATCAACCCACAGCTAAGGATATGTGGGATATTCTGGCGGCAACATACTCTCAGGCGAAGAATGAGACGAAGATTCTGCAACTTCAGCATGATATATTCACAATAAAGTAGAATGGTCGTCCTTTACATTCTCTCTATACATCACTGAGAGGGATGTTTCAGAAGCTCTATAGCTTCATGTCTCTTACAGCCACGCCAGAACAACAGAAGACATACAGGAACGCGACCATGGTGGGTGTCTTCCTGGCTGCTCTCGATCTAGAGTATGAGGCTGCACGATCACAGATTTTGGCCGACTCTACTATTCCTCCCATGGAGGAAGCTTTTCATAGATTGAGTCGGATCACAGTTCCTTCCACGGCTGCGAGTCAGAACTCTTCAGCCATGGCAGCCAACAGAGGTCACGGATTTCATCACCAGGGCCGTGGACGTGGACCTCGTGGAAGAGGTGGCCGCACTAGGCCAACATGTACCTATTGTCACCGAGTTGGGCATAATGAAGACACATGCTACTCAAAGCATGGATTTCCTGCATCCGCACGAGCTGCTGAGCAGATAGAGCCCCCATCTGCCGCTACTTTGGATCAATGGTTCGATGATTTAGTTGCCCGTCTGAGGGGCATTATTCCACCATCTGGTCCAGCAGCGACTACAGAGAGTCATTCTGATGCCGCTGCTTCTGCCTCTGCGTCTACCAGTGCTTCAGGTAGTATACTCGCACTCAACAGTAGTAGATCAGATACATTACCATGGATTATGGACTTGGGCGCTACACATCACCTATGTGGCGACCAGAGTCTACTTACATGATACACTCAGATCCCTCTAGGACGGACAGTAGTAATTGCCAATGGTACACATTTCCCCATCACTGGTCAGGGGGAGATTAGATTGACATCTTCTATGCAGCTCAAGAATGTGCTACATGCACCTGATTTTTCAATAAATTTGTTGTTAATTAGTCAGATTACGAAGGATCTACATTGTCGGGCAATTTTTGATCCATCTTCTTTGATTTTTCAGGACATCCATACGGGCAACGTGATTGGTCGTGGCTATGAGCAAGGAGGCCTCTACCGCCTGAACCAGACCCCATTTGCTGGAACCTCATCATCTCCTGCTGGACAAGTATCTACTTTATTGTGGCATCTGCGCTTTGGTCATTTACCGCTTCAGAAGTTGCGTCAAGTTTTACCTTATGGTCTTCCTCACACACCTATTCATTGTGAGGCGTGTCAGTTGGGAAAGCATCACATGTCGTCCTTTCCCAGTCGTCCAGGTCGGAGTAGTACCTCCAAGTTCGAGTTATTTCATATTGATGTCTGGGGTCCGAGTCGTGTACCTGATCATCAGGGACACATATTTTATATAGTATTTGTGGATGATTTCTCTAGAGTGTCATGGGTGTTTCTGATGAAAAATAAATCTGAAGCAGGAAATATCATTATCCATTTTCTGAATGAAATACAAAATGTTTTCTCCACATCTGTGAAGTTTGTGAGAAGTGATAATGCTTTAGAATTGTGCACCAATGTTCTTGCCAAATATTACTCTACAAAAGGGATAGTTCACCAAACATCTTGTGCTCATACATCTCAACAGAACGGAATTGCTGAAAGGAAACACCGTCACCTTCTTGATGTCACAAGATCACTCCTTATACAGAGTCATGTTCCCTACTCCTACTGGGGTGATGCAGTTCTCACTGCATGTTACCTAATCAATTGTATGCCTTCTTCTGTCTTGAATGAACAGATTCCGTTTTCTCTCATTCATCCTGGCAAGGATCTGTTCACTCTTACTCCTCGTGTGTTTGGGTCGGTTGCATTTGTCCATCAGTTGTCGCCTGGTACTGACAAGCTCTCTCCTAGGGCTGTCAAATGTGTTTTCGTTGGGTACTCCAGAACTGAAAAGGGGTACAAGTGCTTTGATCCTCTGCGTCGGCGGTATATGATCATTGCAAATGTTACATTTTTTGAATTTGTTATGTATTTTTCAGCCTCAGGAGACATGCAGCTATCACCTCTATCCACTGATGCCATATACATGACACCACCACCTCAGATGCCGTCACCAGCACCACCACCACAGATGCCGTCACCACCACCACCACCACCACCACCATCTATCTCACCGCTACCGTTCCATTATACCCGCAGGCCTCCTCACGCTCATGGTCATGACTCGTCTACTAGCTCGCCTATGGTATGTAATGAAAATATTACTGTTGATGGATCTAACAAAATTTCTGAGCAGGATATGTTGCAGGGGCCAGATGAGACTACAACTGATTTAGATGTACCCATTGCTCTACACAAGTCGAAGAGGAGCTGTGTTACATATCCATTATCAGCATCCGTGTCTTTTGACAGGCTATCTGGAGATTTCATGTCATTTGTTGTGGCACTGTCAGCTGTAGATATTCCACACAATCATCAAGATGCTCTGCAGGATAGTAGATGGCGGCTAGCAATGGAGGAAGAAATGGCGGCACTTCAGTCCAGAGGAACTTGGAGTTTGGTTCCTATACCTCCAGATGTAAACCCGGTGAGCTGCAAGTGGGTGTTTACAGTGAAGCACAATGCAGATGGTTCCATTGACAGGTACAAGGCGCGTCTTGTTGCATGTGGCTTTACACATACATACGAGGTGGATTACCTAGACACATTCTCGCCTGTGGCACGTCATTCCACTCTACGGATATTGTTGTCAGTTGCAGCTGCTAGAGACTGGCCGCTCCATCAGCTGGACGTGAAAAATGCATTCCTATATGGAGATTTGCAGGAAGAAGTTTATATGCAACAGCCACCCGGTTTTGCTGTTGAGGGGGAGTGTTCCAAGGTATGCAGGTTACATAAGGCTATCTATGGCCTTAAGCAGAGCCCCAGAGCATGGTTTCGGAAGCTCTCAGATCTCTTCGAGAAACAAGGATACAAACGCTCCAATGCTGATCATTCCTTGTTTGTACAGAAGACTGCTAGAGGTATCATTGTAATTATGATTTATGTTGATGACATCTTGATTACATGAGATGATGAGCATGGCATACAGCAGGCGAAAGAAATGCTGGGTAGTGAATTTGTCACTAAGGATCTTGGTGTTCTTAGATATTTTCTGGGGCTTGAATTTGCTAGAAATCCATATGGGTTAGTAATGTCACAAAGGAAATATGTTACAGATCTGTTGAGTGAAACAAGTATGCTTGGGTGTCGACCTGCTACGACACCAATGGATCCCAGCATGAAGCTTTATGATGATGACACAGAGGAGGTGGACAGGAGAAGATACAGAGAACTGGTAGGCAAACTATTGTATGTCACGATCACTAGACCAGATATATTATTTGTAGTGAGTCGTGTGAGCCAGTTCATGGAGCAACCACACCAGGTGCATATGGATGCAATACATATGATTCTTAGATATCTCAAATCTTTTCCAGGTGCAGGTTTGCTATTCAAGAAAGGAAAGGGGATTTCTATCTCAGCATGTGCGGATGCAGACTATGCAGGATGTCCCATGGACAGGAAGTCCACCTCAGGGTATGCCGTCTATGTTGGAGATGCCCTAGTCTCATGGAGAAGCAAGAAACAGACGGTGGTAGCTAGATCTAGTGCTGAATCCGAATATAGGGCTATGGCCCAGGCTACTACAGAAATGATGTGGGTGAAAGCTGTACTTACAGACCTATGTTTAGATGTGCCACTTCCTATGAACTTGGAATGTGATAATCAGACTGCCTTGTTCATTGCAAACAACCCAGCATTTAATGAGCGGACCAAGCACATTGAGGTTGACTGTCACTTCATACGTGAAATGATTCAGAAGGGGTTCATTGCTACGTCTCATGTTACCTCAGAGAATCAGACTGCGGATATATTCACCAAAGCATTGCTACGAGGCCCATTCCAGAAGTGTGCGTCCAAGCTGAGCATGATTGATATCTATGCTCCATCTTGAGGGGGAGTGTTAACGCATATAGTAGTAGTGTCTGTATCCCGTCTCTATTTTTATTTTTCATTGTTTGCTTTATGTAATTTACCCATAGGCTACTCTCCTATATAAGAGAGCCTAGGGCTTATGGAATAAACAACTTGGTCATTTTTCCCAACAATATTCGTCTATAGCTTGCACAATTCAAGTAACCTTCACTACTAGCTAGATCATCCAAAGTGATCTCTCTATTTCCTCCCCAATGAAAAGTTTATGGAAGTACTGCTCCCATCCAGTCTCTATATCCTTCTGAGTAACAAGCATGTGACCTTCCTCATCCTTGATGCATCTTACTTGAGAAAGGTCTTTGGTCTTTCTTTCTCTTGCTTTGACCAACCTGAAAATATCCTTCTGGCCCTCCTTAGAATCGAGATTTTTATACAAAACTTCATAAGCTTTTGATTTAGCTTCGCTTACAACCTTCTTTGCTTCTTCTTCACTATTTTGTAATTTGTGACGGTTTCAAAGATTGTCGAAATCGAGATTTCACGAAATTTTAAATTCCTACCCAAAATTTTCTGGAAACTCTGATAAGTCATGGACTTACGGCCTTCAAGAGATGACACCAACACATCTATAATCCTCCATTTTCCTACAGTACACGTTGAAGGAATGTGGCGTACCTCATCTTCTACTTCGTCTTCTCCGCATGATGTGCCACCATGGAATGTTTTGCTGGACCAAGCGGTTGTCGGCCTGGAGGCTGCAGTTCATCAGGTTTTTCCTCGATACATTTGTTACCATAAGTTTTTATTGAAGTGAGTTGCCCTCATCATCGTCCACCTCTTCTGCTCTGGAAAGGGGAAATGGTAGAAAAGTTAGGCGTCACATAACTAGAGATTATTCGACAGGATTGGTAAAGATACCTTACTGATCACGACACATAAGGCCAAAGTTGCCTTAGTAGTGGACGTGCTCTCAACATCGAGTGCAAATTGGTTTCTTTAATATAAGTTTTAACTTGGAATGTGAGAGGTTTGGGTGACCTTGAGAAGTGAAGTTCAATTGGTACTCTTTTGGAAGTATGATGATGTGATATTGTACTACTACAAGAAACTAAACTCTCTACATGTTCTTGTTTCTTGTGGAGTCCTTTGAGTGCTGGTTCTCTGTCAGAATTCGGAATAATTGATGCTGCTGGTAGTTCGAGGGGATTGGCCATGGCCTGGAAGGACTCTCTTTTCTTTTATCTTAGAGGTTTGGTGCATACATGTTCTGTCAATGCTTTTGGAGAACCTGGGATCGGGTACGCACATGGTGGTCTCCTCTGTTTATGGCCTTTATTTACCGGCACAAAGATTGGACCTACGGAGGGATCTTCGAGATGTGAGAAGTCAGTACCCTGGTGAGCCTTGTCTTCTTGGGGGAGATTTTAATGTCTTCCTGCTTTCTTCTGACTGACCTCTGTTGCGAGATGGTCAAGACCCGGGTTCCTCCGAGTTTCTTTGCTAAATGATGAGCTAGAGCTTAAGGTTATTGATGCATCGGATACAAGATTCACTTGGAGAAACTCCGGGTCCCATCCTTGTATCGATCGTTTCTTGGCCTCTAGTGAGCTTCTTGCATTATTTCCCCTTTCAATGTCTTTATCAATAATCGCAGTCTAGATCTGATCGTACTTCTCTAGTATGGGACTCGGGTGACGGTTCGATACCACGAGGTTTCTTCAGGTTTGAGCGAGCTTGGCTCCTGAAGGAGAATTTCATAGACCTAGTATCCAACTACTGGTCCTCCACAGATTGTTTCGGCTCAACGTCTGCTTGTTTGGCCCCGAAGCTGATGTCATTGCATATCATGCTATGTTTATATAAGAAGGAGATTAGGGAGGCTAGAAAGCGCATCAGGTGGAAGCGGAAATAAAGATTAGCAGACTTGATTCCTAGAAGATAACGGATGAGCTTAGAGAGAGAGCCACGACTCATATGGTAATCGTGTTGGATGATAAAAATGAGTTATTGAATGGAAGCTGAGGTTGAGGCATACATGGCTAAAAGAAGGTGATGCAAATACTGCGTACTTTGATAGGGTAGCCAGTGGAAGACATCACCATAATATGATTCGATCTATCCAGGTAGATAGAAGGAGGATGGAGGGTAACCATGAAATGAGACGGGCAATCATGGAACATTTCGTGTCTTCTCACAGAGATATAAGGGTAGACCGCGGAGATGGACATGTTTGGGGGCGGCACAACTTTATGAGCAACATGCATACCATTTGGTTCAAAATTTACAGTGGAGGAGGGTAAAACCACAGTTTGGAGCTTGAATGAAGATGGTTCATCGGACTCGGTCGAATCATGTTTATTCGTTCGGGAATCCTGGTCTTTGGTCGGGAATGAGGTTGTAGATGTGGTTGAAGAGTTTACTGGAGGTAATGTTGGTTTTGAGAGGAGCAACAACACTCATTTTTCTCCTCCTTAAGAAAGAAGCATTTGAGAGGGTGGAGGATTTCCGCCAATTGCACTTTCCAATGTAGTTTACTTGGTAGTTGCAAAGGTACCGACGCATAGACTCAGTACTGTTATGGATTACATTATCTCGGTTGTACAATCAATGTTTGTACTAGGAAGACAGATCAATGATAGTTTGGTTGTGTCCATCGTGATCATATCAGCTTGGAAGACAACGCATAAGGGGAATTTTGTAGATGGTGGATTTCTCCAAGATGTAGGACATCGTCGACTGACGCTTTCTCTGGGCAGCTTTGGCTAAACGGGGGTTCCAGGATACTTTGATATCTTGGATGAAGCATTGCATCTCCACATCTAATTCCGTGCTTGTCAATGACAAACTTGGGGGTTTCTTCCAGCCACAACGGGGTGTGAGAGAAGGATGTGCCCTTGTTCCTATGCTTTTTATTATCACCACTGATGTTCTACCATATATGGTAAATCAGGTTTTGCAGCATGGTGTCCCTGTAGGTTTTTCTCTTGAGGATATCCATGTTCCTCTCCTTCAGTATGCCGATGATGCCATATTCTTCATTGAAGGTGGTAGAGGGGAATCCAAGGGGATGGATGCTACACTTGAGATCTTTAGGGAGCTTTCTGGTTCGCAATCGTAACAAATCTACTACTATTCCCTTTGGTCTATCAGAATTGGAGGCACATGCTTGTAGTGAGGAACTGGGCACAGTTTAGATCTATGCTGATCCGTTACCTTGGTCTTCGTTTGACTAGTGGGATACTTCTAATGGCTAATTGGCTGCCTATCATTGTAAAGATGGAGAGGAAACTAGAGGTCGTTTGGTGCTTGTAAAGGCGGTCCTCTATGCAATTCCTTTGTTCTTCATGTCAACACACTTACTCTCATTAGGTATTCGTCATCGGCTGGAGATTACCATGCGGAAATTCCTGTGGGGAAAGTCATGCCAGGATGGATCGTGAGTTCATTTAGTTGATTGGGAGTCTGTTATGCTCCTAAAGACGGTAGGCAGGCTCGGGATTTCCCGTCTAGAGACCATTAGTGAGGTGCTTCTTCTCAAGTAGGTTGGCATGATTTGAGGCAAAAGTGAGGACTTATGTTGTAGACTTATTCGTTGTATCTATGTCATTCGTGTTCAGGACTATTTGCCACACCACCCGACCTTTTCCTCAGCCTTTTGGAAAGGAATCAAATTTGCAATGCCGCGGTTTCCAGCCTCTTTTCGTCCAGTTCTTGGCAACAGTGTTTCTTTTAAGTTCTGGTATGAAAAATGGACGGGTTGGGGCACTTTTTCAACTTGTTTCCGGTGTCTCTTTGCTTTAGCTGCAAACAGATAGGTCTGTGTGATAGATTGCTGGATCGACGGGAGTTGGATGCATTCGTTCTTGGCAGATTTCTCAGGTTTAAAGGATTTCCTTCAGCTTTTGAATACCCCGAGTGTCGTAGACAACCCGTCAGATGGTATAGACCAGTGCGTGTGGAAAGATACTATAACCTCCACAGTCTAGGTACATTCTGGGTTTCGTTAGTTGCGGCGGGACATCATCCTAGAGAAATTCTTCTGATAGTAGCAATTATTTGGGCAGTGTGGCTAGCTAGAAATGGTGTACTCTTTGACTCTCAACGTTTTTATCTTGATAATGTAATTTCTCACCCTAAGACTCTCCACGAGTCGTGGCTTCTGCAAGTCTCCCTGTTCTACTCTTTTAATATATTTGAGACGGACACCATAGGGTGTTTCCCGCTTTTTTACTAAAAAAAGCCCATGTTCCTTCTTTTATGGCACTTGTTTTTTTTTGATTTGATGTTAGTATGCATAACTGTTTATTTCTTAAGTTGCAGTAAATCTGTATCTTGAATGCAGAATAGAGAAAAAATGCATTTAGTTCTCTTCATCCTTTTCTCTTTTAGGATAATCCTTTTGCATGGACCTCCTGGAACTGGCAAGACATCATTATGTAAAGCCCTGGCTCAAAAGCTTTCAATACGTTTCAAATCTAGGTAAGTCATCAATCCTATTTCTTGAATCTATTTCCTTCAATCTACGGTAAACTACTTATGCGATCTTTACTGTATGAGCATATTGCATTTTGATTTCTGAGAATTCCATTTAGAAAAAATCACACTTCGTTAATTTAGAATTTCAAGTTGAATTTAAATTCCCATACAATGTTATTTGTCTGCATTATGACCTTCAAATAATGTCTGGGTTACTTTATAATATATACATAGGCAACATTGTTTATACGGAGATTCTGTAAGTTGTTAAAATTTACATTTCTCACATGATATGCTGGGCCTAAACAAGTGATTATTAGTACTATTCGATTACATTTTTGGACATCATGAACGTGTTAGGAGGAAAACTGATAATTTATTACGAGAACCCTAGCTCTCTTTTTCGATTACGAGGGATGGAAAAAAATAGCCGAAGGACCTAGAATGATAAATTTGGTAAAGGATGGCGAAACACCTAATGCTTCGAAAATAACAAATTTGGTGTCTTGAAAAGAGATAATTGTTTTATTACTGACATTTGTGAACGTATATGAAGCGGAATTAAAGAGCAAGGTTGGAAAAAATGAAAAGCGGAACGAGGCGGTTACCCTAGAATCGAGGCGAGGCGTAAGCCTTAGTTTTTCCACCCAAATTATGTAATTTAATAAAGAATCTTGTAATAATATCAGTAAGACAATATTATCTAATAAAATTCCAATGTTCCAAAGCAATTAAAGAATATTTGTAGTAACTTTTCGATACGAAGAGTAATAAACATGGCTGATAGATTACTTGGGCTAATGTAAAAGTCTAAAAGTTCAAGACAAAATATTACAATGCTCAGAGAACATAATATAAGTTCGAATATTCTACTTCTAGTTCATGTCCACTAGTTCTAAAACGCAAAGAAATTCTAAAAGATGTAGCTTCAGAAAATTCTAATCAAGGTTCCGAGCCTCCAAGCCCAACTGCAATATCTGCATAAAGATCATCATCTAAAGAACTGCTACTTGTTGGATCATCCAATGAGTCATCCATATACTTCAAATTTGCTTCATCTTCCCCTTCATCGCCAACTTCATCATCACCGTAATGAAACTCCTCATCATCGACGTCCACTACCGCTTTACCTAAATTAGATAACAATAATGTTACTTAACTTCTATTGTGTTTAACATAAACAAAGATATTCGAGAATCAAAATAATAGGAAGCCATTACCTTTGTCCTTCCTCCTCTTCCGACGTGAATTGTCTTGTTGATCAGCTTCATCCTCGGCTTCTACAACCTCATCTTCAATGGGGGTATTTGCATCAAGTTCTTGATACGCCTCAAAGTCACAACTTTGGAGCTCCGACACCCATTCATCACTAGAATCCACGTCATCCAAGCATAGTGGATCCTCCATTGTTTTTCTCCTTATCTCTCTATGCTTCAACTTTAGGTTAAACATCATATAGACCAAATCATTCAATTTGGCTTGTGTGAGTCGATTCCTTCTCTTTGTGTGGATCTAGTGGTGGATTTCCAATATAAATCATTAGATTAATCATAAATCTTGATATAATATAATTGTAAATATTATCGAAATATTACCTGATTAAAAGAACTCCAGTTCCGCTCGCAACCCGATGCACTACAAGTCAAACTCAAAACTCGGATGGCAAATTTTTGCAATTCGGGACATTCATCCCCAAATTGAGACCACCAATCCGCTGAAAATGTTGTATTTCATGAACAAAATTAATGTTAGATATTTTATCAATTGAAAGAAATAAATAACAAAACCATATACATACTAACCAGGACTCTTCTTTCGTGTACTTATTGCACTTTCCCATCCAAAGAAGCCTCTTGCATGCTTAAAAGCATCAATCTGTAGATCGATTTTCTCCCTTACAGATTGATCCTCTATCATCCTCGCTATGCAATCAAACAAACCCTTTTTTATCTCAAAATGTTTGGAGAAGGAAGGTTCGTATTGGCATTGAGGATTCAGAAAGTAGGCTGCCGCATGCAAATTGGTATGGAGTTGGCGATCCCATTTGTCATCCACAATATCCCACAATGTTCGGTATTTTGTTTCATCATTGCCCAATGCTTTCGCAATTTCTTCCTTAGCCCTATCCATGGCCTCATAGATGAAACCCATTGGTGGATATTTTTCGGAATCCACCATGCGCAAAACCATAACCAACGGCTTCGTCGTTCGTATCACATAGGCAACACCATGCCAAAAAGTTTTGCTTCTCAAAATTGTTTGACTTACACTTTTCGCTTGAGGCTTGGAAGCATAAGGACTCTTCTTCCATTTACTAGAAGTAAAAAAAGACTCCAGAGGATCCTTCATGCTCATCAATTTTTGTAACGTGAGAAAAGCCGTAGCAAAACGTGTGACAGCTGGTCGCACCAAATCTCCTCCTATTTCCTTCCTTACCATGGCTAAAACCCATCCATGCACATAGATGTAGTTAATGATCCTTTTTGCTTTCTTGAACACAGAAGCGGGTAGAGGCAATTTCAAGATATCCTCCAACATCAAGTCTATGCAGTGGGCTGCACATGGAGTCCAATAAAGATGCTTCCTTTTGTTCACCAGTCGCCTTGTAATTCGACGCATTATCTGTGATAACCTACAAAACATTGCATTCGCCGACCTCCTCCACAATCTCATCCAATAGGTGAAAAAGAAACGTTGCATTCTTTACTTTATCGGACGCATCGACAGACTTCAAGAACCAAGTACCTTTCGGATTGTTCACCAAGAAGTTTATTAAAGAACGACCTTTTACGTCTGTCCAACCATCCGACATTATGCTACAACCAGTTTCCGCCCAAGAAGCCCTTGCCTCACCCATAACATCCCAAATGCTCTTCACTTCTTCTTTCAAAATCCAACTCTTTAGCTCGTAAGCCGATGGAGGCTTCAATCCCCTGCCAAAGGAGCCGACAACATGAAGCATGGCCGGAAAGGAAGGGCTACTTGCACAATTGAATGGCAACCCATTCTCGAAGAAGAATCTGCCAATGGTACGGCAAATACGATTTCTCTCCTCTTTCTTCCATGTCTCGTTCAATGTAGTTTGATGACCACTCATTCCAATCGTGGTCGTTGGACTTGGACTTCCCAATGGTGATGGTCCGGCAACAAAGAGGTCCATGGGACTTCTTTCCCTCTTCATGTTGCTAGATCCAGATGGACTGATTGCTTGGTTTTTTCACCACCAAAAGGATTTTGCACCTCAAAACTACCAGCTCTACACAATTCTTCCATTTCCATCATTGCTCTTTTACTTTTCTCTTCGTTGGAAGATAATATAGCTTTCATTTCATTCAACACTTCATCAGGAACTTGCGCGTAACCTTTCATATTTTTTCCGGTCTTGCGAGATGATGCTTGAGTCTAGCGACTCCACCAGTAATTCTCTTACCACAAAAGTTGCATTGAACATAAACATATCCTTTAGCTTTCTGAGTCTCCTCCATCTCAAGTTGAACGCAATATTTCCATGCGGGATCATTTCGGTTTCCTTCAGAAGTCTTGGGGCCTTTCCTTGGCTTCGGCATCTCTATGATAATATGATTTCGAGTAACAAAAATAAACAACAATCATACGATTTAACTAAATACATGAAATGTTAGTTGAATAACTATAAGATAACATGATCAATTCTTTTAATAACCTAACCAAATTTGGATTACAAGTTACAACTCTTATACCTATGAGTCTATGACAACATAAACAATGTCAAGGCACCAAAGGAGCTAGTAGCCTAGTACTAAAAAAACCAACCAAAATATTTTACACAAAACATACCTAACTGCGTTGTAGGGTGGAGGCGAGCTAGGCCGTAGGCGCGCGAGGGGCTGAGGGCTTCCCAGCACGCAAGCGATGGCGAGGAGGACCTCCCTACACGCACGCAGGCGGCGCAGGATAGGGCGATAGGTCGGGGTGGCGAGAGAAGCAGCAACGGCGAGGGCTTCTGCATACCGCAAGATGTTCCTGTTCTTCGGGCGATAGGGCACGCAAGATGCGAGGGGAGGAAATGGGTTATAAGACCCACTAAAACCCTACAACGCCTCAGTGCTGCGCCTCGCCCCGCGCCTTGCCTCAGGCCGCCTCGCCTCGCCTCGGGCATCGAGGCGATCGCCTCGCAGATACAGACCGAGGCGTTCGCCTTTGAACGGTTTTCCAGCGCCTCGCCTCGAGGCGCGATTTTTCGAACCATGTTAAAGATAATAAGAAAATTTGAATTTACGTGTAATCCTGCTCTCTAAGGAGCGAGATGAAACAACTTGAGAAGTCCATCAAGGATAGTTTATCATTATGTTCTTAATGATTATTGTGAAAGTGAATGAGTGAGTTTATTCTAAATCGCTAGGGGTCATTTATATAGGCAAGAAACCCTAGGGCTACAAAGAGGGAGGCCATCGACTGTGCATATAAAGGGAGAATAAATAAAGGAAACCTATAAATAGAGAATAATAATATTCCTCAACACCCACCCTCACACTAGAGAATATATGTCTATCATGCTCAAGCTTGGATGCACATTTATAGATGTGACCTCTAGAGAGAGCATTAGTGAAAATATTAGCCGTATGATCAACGAAGTAGACATGAGATCTGGATATGAAACCCTTCTGAATCATATTTCTCGTGTAATGACAACCTACCTTTATATGTTTCGTTCGCTGTGAAGAGTGTTGCTTGGTTATCACATTGTAGCTTCATAGGAAGAGGTATATCTATAGTAGCATTGTCTGTCAACACATTCCTGATCCACATCTTCTCTGCACTGCTCTGTGCCATTGCTTATATTATGATTTTAGCACTAGAACACAACCCCAACCCGCTTCTTGCTCTTCCATGATACCAAGGATCTCCCGATGAATTTAACAAATCTAGTTGTAGATTTCTCGTCCCTTTGGCATCTTGCATAATCTGCATCTGCACATACAGAAATATGACATTCCCGCTCTCTTTTGAAGAACAAACCAGTGCCAAGTGAAGTTTTTAGAGAACTTAGTATCATAGTGACAACATCCATGTATACATGTCGTAGCTGTTCCATGAACTGGTTGATTTTGCTTTCAATAAATGAGATGTCTGACAGTCATATGTAACTCACCAACAAGCTCACTGTATTTTTTTATCAACTTCATATGTATCATTTTCATGAAGTTTCATGTTAGGATTTATAGGAGTTGAAACATGCTTGCATCTTGTCATCTCAGTCTCAAGGAGAAGATCAGTCACATACTTTCTTTGATTCATCACGAGTCCCCTGCGATTTCTTCCAAATTCCAAACCGGGGAAGCTCGTAACTCGCCCAGATCCTTGGTAAGAAATTGTCGTCCCATTAGTGACTTCACCCCTATAATCCCCTACACATCGTTGTCCGTAACAACATTATCATCCACATAAACATGAAGGACTAGAATACTTGTTGTAGTTTTATGAACGGACAATGAATAATATGCATTGGACCTTTGAAAGTCATATTTCTTTATTACCTCAAAGAGCTTATGAAACAACACCCTTGGTCTTTGCTTAAGGCCATCAATCACTTTGTGCAATCTGCATACTCTATGACACTCCCTCTGCAGCAAACCCCGGTGGTTGCTGCATGTAGACTTCCTCCTCCAGATCTCTATAGAGGAATGCATTTTTGACGTCAAGCTGAGAAATAGCCCAATCTTCCGCTACTGCGAATTAGAGAAGAATCTGAAGTGCATAATGTCAAGCTACATAAAAAAATGTCTCCCTGTAGTCATTGTTATAGGTCTAAGTGAAATCGTATGCCATAAGTCTTGCCTCGTAGCGGTCCATAATAGAAGCCATCGTAGGGGGTATTACCAAGGTCTGTGTACTTTGGGGATGCAGGGTATCCATTTCTTCTTCCATAGCTAAGCACCACTGCTTGTCCTATAATACTTCGGTATAATTGTGTGGAATGGCAACTGCAGATAGTATTAGAACAAATTTCCTGCAGTCATTAGGGAAGCGGGCTAAAGATGCATGCACCGAGAGAGGGTATTTGTCATAGGTGCGTTTAGGCTTGCTTGATGCAATGGGATGATCTAAATCTGACAAAGGTTCCCCGTGACTGTCTGTATCCTATGTAGAAGCACTCCCAAGCTGCATAAGATCATGTTGGATAGATAAATTATCATTGCTATTATTGAAATCCAAGTTTTCAGGGTTTACCTGGGGTGCGATGGATGATGGGGAAGACACATGAGCAGGAGGGACAGTGGTCCTACAGATATAGAATCCTATTAAAAGTTCAGCAACAGTAGACGGTGGAGGTGGAGGCATTGGTGGAGATGGTAGCAGTGGAGGTAATAGTTGTGGTGGAGGGAAATAATCCTTCTCATCTAAATCAGATGAGGTCATGCGGGTGCCTACATGAGATAAGAACACCAGATTCAAAAAATGCATTACTGTACTTACATAGTATTTTCTCTAAGTCAGATCAAAACATCGATAACCTTTTTAGGTATTGAGAGTAGCCCACAAACACACAGTTGGTGGCCCTAAGAGATAACTTATCACCATCTGGAGCAAGACGGTGAACAAAAGCAATACATATTATACAATGAGAATGGCATCACCTAGAAAGAATGGAGAGCATGACTTCATATAAAAAGCATCTTGGTGGCATCAAGTATGTGGTGATGTCTTCGCTCGACAACCCCATTCTATCGGGATGTATAAGCATATGAGGTTTGATGAAGAACCCAAGTGATTTAAAAATTTGAGACAATTGTGTTATGCAGAATTCCAAGGCATTATCAGTACACACATATTTCATGTTGGCAGAGAATAAGTTCTTTATTTCACTAAGAAAATATTTTATTGTTTTCCCGCTTCTTTCTTCATCAAAAAGATCAAGGGCAATCTTGAGACATCATTGACAACTACAAGATAAAAATAATGCCCTTGGTGGTCAGGGACATGAGTAGGACCCCGGACATCAAAATGAATAAACTCAAAACTGAAGGAATTGTTCTGACTTGATTGGCCAAAGAAACTAGCTCTATGATGTTTCCCAAGTTGACATGCCTCACAATGGAAGGATGACTTGGGAGAGATCTAAGGTAGAATGCATCATATTCTTGCGTAGGAAGATGCTTGAATCGAAGATGCCAAAGATAGGATGAGGCTGGCCCAAATGGAATAGAAGAAGCACCCCATGCTTGTAAAGCCCCCATGCTCACGACCACATCCATTCACCCAACATATGAGAATACCTTGAAAAACAAGAGATGCCGATAAAAAAAAGCATGATAATGGAGATTTTTAGTAATCTAACTGATAGATAAGTGATTCATAGAGAAATCTGGGGCATAAAAAACATCTTATAGATACATCGAAGGCACCCACCTAATTTCCCCTCGGCCAGTAATGGGAAAGTACCTCCCAGATGCAACAACCACTGATTTGCTGGACGTGGGAGGACATTGATTGTTAAATTTGTCTTTATCACCGCATAGTTGGTGTGAAGATCTTGAATCCATAATCTAATATTCTATACTGGCATGGTGACATACTATAGAACTAGAGCTATACCTGATGTACCGGATGCCCTTGCGGATGTTGCATTGTCAGTCATCTCTTGTGAGGACCCAATTTAGCCCGTAGAGGACTCCTTGACCTCTCTATCTAGCAATGAGGTCTTCATACATTTGATCAGTATGGACAACACGGTTGTCATCTTGCTCAACAACACGCAGAAACACAATACGACCATGCCTTTGATATCATGTCTCCTTAGTACGGCCCAACTGACCACAATAAGTGCAGTGAAGACACGATCTATTGGTACCTGTCCACGGACACCACATCCCTTGAATGGTGAAGATCTATCTCTTCCTCGAGAAGCCTCTATGGTATAGGTAGCAGGAGACGTCGTGCTATAAGAGATAGACAGATGGCTCAGGTGACTATAAGCTTCGTGCATATGAGTAATGGAGGCTTCTGATAGATCGGACAACATCATATACTAAATCAAGTCCAACGAGAAACACCCAAACCATGGTGGTATTCCTATATAGTTGCTGTTGCTCCAGAATAGTAGTTGGAGGGATATATCTATGAAGTTTTCTGAACATCATTTGCTAGTCTTAGAATACATGAAGAAGACCCCATTCTATTTCACGTTGAAGATGCCAAACTGTAATTGGAGATCCTTGGCCTCATTTCTCCTTTGTGAGTATGTGATGGCGAATATATCCTACAAAGCGTTAGCAGTGGGTGTTGGACATGCAAGCCCACGACGAGCCATTCTGCAATAAATGTTATTGCAAATATCGTTCCCTGATCTGAAATGAAGAATAACTAATTTGCATAATAGGTCCCTTAGTACAATTAGGGTTATATACCATGGCCATCTTAATGATCATACAACTATTGATTCAATTATTGAATCATAGAGGCTGGTGCTTGGGTGAATAGAGTTAGATTGAGGACTCATCAAGCACCATCAAATGATTATTAAGAGAGGATCTCCAGTCTGAGAAGGAGATGACAATCTTTTTCTCTAAAGGCTGATATCTAACCGACCTCTTGATGCGGGTCCTCTGCATAGGAATTGAGATTCGGAGGTGTTAGATAAGTTAGGTCAAAGAGTTGATTTAACAAGATCGAGATAACCAAAGTCCTATGTCGTATGCTGTCACGATATAGGCACGCATCCTCTGATTGGAGACAGATGCGATACTATATGTCTGAGTATGTACTTTTGGCAGACCAATAGGTTGATGACCTAATCAAGGTCTATACACTGGTACGCTGGTGTGCATACAAGGGCATATGAGTAATACGATTTCTCAAAGGGATCATACATGTTCATTACTGAACCGGAAGACATGGGCTCACTCATCAGATGCTGGGAAGAATCAAATTCCGCGTGCGGTCGTCTCGCTTTGGAAGCTTGACTGAATTTGTAGGGATTGATATATGCTTTTGGAAAGTATATGATCAACACCTAGGTATGATATATGTTTTTGGAAAGTATATGATCAATACCGACTCCCAATGATCGAGTGAGAAACTTAATGATAAATCCTTGAAGTAGACAATGTAAAATTGATATTATACTTCTGGTTTATTCTGGGTCTTCCAATATGCAGGATGTACATGTATTGGGAATACCTGAAGGTGATGTGATCATAAACGATTGTATAACCATTACGCTTCCATTCCTAGGGAGTGATGAAACATGTCTGGATTTTAGTGACTCCTCTCAGTAGAGAAGTAATCTGATCTTAGTCCAAATGTATGTTGAACATTGATCTGAATTTGATTCAGATGCGATAAGAAGATTAGATTTGCGGTCTTGATTTAATCAAGCATCTATGAGAGGTCCGCAAGATCTGGATTTGAGATGTGATCTCAATATCCAAATCACTATACATGGAACAATATAATCGCCCTGTCCTTATCTCAAAGTATCCGCGAAGAAAGCACATTATCATTGAAAGAGTTCAGGATAATTTCATTGTTGATATATGTACCCGAACATTGAAAAAATTGATAATTAAATGCGATTTAATTATCGTGAATAATATGAATTTGATTCATATTATAAAGAGTTATCTTAGATAATTAAATGTGATTTAATTATCAAAGATCTGAACAATATGAATATGATTCATATTATTTGGACACCTGAGAATAAAGATCCAAGATGATTAAATGTGATTTAATCATAATGGATAAGAATAATGTGGATAGCACTATCCATATTAGTCATATATATTATAAATGTGATTTATAATATATAAGAGATAGCTATTTGTAATTTACATTTGTTAATTAATTGTTGATGTAAATTGGATTCACATTGGACAATTAATTGAAAATGTAATTCACATTTTATTTTCGGTTGTGAATGTGATTCACAATTTTCCAATGGCAAGATTGCAATATTCACAAAATAATAATTATTATTTTTGTAGAATAATTTACAACAAGTGTTGTTGTAAATATTGGAGCTTTCCATGGAATAATGTAATCTCATGAGATTATATAAGATTCCCACCAACTCCCATTAGGAAAGGGTGAGGCAATCTCCATTCCATAATCTCCATGCTTGATTGATTTAATTTGGAATTAGTTTATATTGATTTATCTATATATACATTTAATCAAAATTAAATTAATTGTTATTGTGTTTTTACAACAAAATCTTGACCATTAGAAGAAACACAAATCAATCTTATCCATTGATTTTGTGTAGTTCATGGATTGTGATCCATGGACTCCCAAAATACTATATAAGAAGAGGCACCCCTTGCTTTTCACGTTACAACATCAAGAGAAACAACATATCCTCTCTCTCTCTCTCACTCTCTACATGCCATCTCTCTCCCTCTCTCTTGTGGCCGTCCACCATGGAGCCCTAGAGAGAGTCACTCTCGTTACAACGTCGTCGTTATGCTGGCAGACTGATTGCCCGTGGATCTCCGACTCCTTCGGTGTGCCTCGCTCGTGAAGAAGACGTCGGATCTCGTGTGACGAGATCAGGAGATTCGCTGCTTGGATCATCAACATGGATTACGAGAAGCACATGTCTCATCCACACGCTCGCAAGCATCTCCTCCGTCGGATCGGACTTGAGACAGGAGGTCTCTTCGTTTAGAGACTCGATCACAACCACGCTTCAAGAGGTAACCCTAATACTTGTTTGTGGTTTAGATGAAACGATCCGAGAAGTGTTCTTGGATCATATGGTTTCATCGCATGAAAAATTTTAATTTCCGACGCCTTGCTCAACTAGTGCGACTAGTCGCTCCCGATCGCATACGATGCGATCCTCACGCTTCTGTGATGTGCTTAAAGATCTAACCATATCCTTCAGTGGGTTGAGCGATGATGTCGTCGGCTATTTCCACGGTGAGGGTTTCGGAAAGCCAAACACTGTCCACACATCATCCTGTTTCCAAAAAGCACTGGCGCAATCTTATCTGCCAGATCATGCTCCGTTAAGATATACTCCTTGTTGTGTATCTTTTTGATGCTCATGAATTGTATGGACACAACTCATAGTTCGTCCCATCCATCTTGATGACGGGACATAGGCCTTTAAACACCCCAGAAAAAAGGAGACACCAATTTTTTGATCGGCCATGATAGAGAAGGGAGTTAGGGAAGGATAAGACTGGGTAGGATATGATGTTGATCACTTGTTCATGCGCAACCTAGCACATGACATGAGAGAATAACGTGTGGCTTCGCGCGTTGATGGATGCGAAGTGAGGCAGTTGGCTCTGATGGTGCGACTAGCTGTTGAGGGCGATGTCAAGGGCGCTTGAAATAGGCTGTTGTGGCACCGCTGTTGGAAGATGGCGACGGTGTCATTGGTGGTTGGCGGTAAACTAACAAGCAAATTGTGGTGGCTAGATCGAGTATAGAATCTGAGCACAAGGCCATAGTTCATGCAAACACTAAGATGTTGTGGTTCAACTCGTATGTGATTGGCCCATGGAAGGCCATATCGATATCATTTCGATATCGTGTTGATATGATATTTCGTCGATATATCGTTGAAATATCGCCCATATCGACACACTTTTGTGAAGGAAATTTCTGAAAAAGAGGATATATCGCCATATCGGTCTCATCTCGATATCGATATATCGATGATATATCGCCGATATATCGATGATATATCGCCGATATATCGTGATATTTCCTTCCATAGACTGCCCTATTATGGAAGTGCTCTCTCTATGTAGCTAATGTGTGACAACCAAGTGGCCTTGGTCATTGCCAACAATATTACATTCTATGAGTAGACTAAGCACATTGATGTCAGTTATCACTACACCAGGGACCTGATCTAGAAAGGCTTCGTTTCTACTTCCCATATTAGTTTTGACGAGTAGGCAGCTGATGTATTCACTAAACTCACCAGGGGACCATTTCGGAAGTGTTCATCCAAGATGAACTTGATAAACATCTATGCTCAACACTGTCTTGCTGGGGAATATTATAGTAATAATGTATTTATAATATAACAATCTTTCTCTTTCTTTTTAATTGTAAGCCCAACACGTAACCTCCTTTCATCTCTAGGTTCCTCTCTATATAAAGACAATCTTAAGGAACAAAGTAATTCATTTGCTTGTTTCATTTTAGTAAAGATTTAAACGATCATGGATGATGGAGGTAGGGTACCATGTCTTTTTTCTTGAGAAAAAGAAGGGTGGCCTCCCATGATGGGTTCCACCTTTGTGAAATAGTATATATATTCAGAAAAGCCCATATTACATCATTTTACATACGTCACGCAACACAGAGTGCCCTGCAATTTTCAATTACATTCTCAGTTTAAAAGGCTTGCCACCCAAAAAATGGCCTTGTTCCTCGCGTACCAAATTGATCATAGTAATACAAAAGGGTACACAATGTACTCATGACCAAAATCGTGCACCGCTTTAATGCTTCTCTAGAAAATCGCACTATCCAACTGCCCCAACCATGTAATACTGGCCATGTTCCAAACTTCCGTTAAAAAAGGACATGCAAGAAACAAATGATCCATATCCTCTACAACCATCCCACATCTATCACAGATACAATCTTCCACGCCCATCAAGCACCCCCTCCAATCCTTGGTGAGGATTCTCCCAAGCCTGAAAAGCAAAGGAAAACCTTAATTCGGCTTTGTTGGGAGAAAAGTATTGCATATCATAGAAGTGACCCTAGGGCTCTCTTATGTAGGATAAAAGCCTTGGGTTAATTACATAAGAGGTACATGAAGGAAACATAAACGAGAAATAAATATGAAGAGATATAAATATCTCAATACTCCCCCTCAAGCTGGAGCATATATGTCTATCATGCTCAACTTGGAACATCTTTGAAAAAGGGCCTCTAGCAAGGGCCTTGGTGAAAATATCAACTGTCTGATCTCCAGTAGAAACATGGGAGGTGGACATGAGACCTTTCTAGATCATGTCTCTAGTGTAACGGCAATCCACCTCTATATGCTTGGTCCGTTCATGAAGTGCATGATTATTGGCAATAAATAGAGCTGCTTGATTGTCACATAAAAGCTGCATGAGAAGAGGAACGTCAACAACAAGATCAATCAAGACTGATCTAACCCACATCATCTCTGTGCTCCCATGTACCATGATCCTGTACTCAGATCTGCACTGGATCTTGCAACTACTGCCCGCTTCTTGCTTTTCCATGACACGAGAGAGCTCCTAACAAAAATAGCATTGCCAAAAGTAGACTTCCTGTCTCTAGGGCATCCTACATAATCCGCATCTGCACAAATTGTCACCTCAAGGGACGTACCTCTGCAGAATATAAGATCAGTACCAGGTAAAGTTTTCAAATATCTTAAAACCATATAGGCAACATCCATATGAATCTTCATGTGCTGCTCCATGAACTGGCTCACCTTGCTCACAGTAAAGGATATGTCTGGCCTGGTGATGGTAGCATATAGGAGCTTCCCAACAAGCTCCCTGTATCTCCTCTTATCTACCTCCTCAGTGTCATCATCATATAATCTCATACTCGGATCCACATGGGTAGTAGCAGGCTTGCACCCTATCATACCTGACTCTAGAAGAGGATCCGTCACAAACTTCCTCTGCGTCATCACAAGACCATGCTGGTTCTTGGCGAACTCTAATCTAAGGAAGTATCAAAAGATTGCCAAGATCCTTAGTCACAAACTCATGACCTAGGAACTCCTTGGCAGCATGAATGCCCTGCTCAACATCTTCCGTGATAATAATATTATCAACATAGACACAAATAGCAACAATACCTCTTTGTGTCCTGTGAACAAACAACGAGTGATCCGCAGTGGACCGCTCAAACCCCTGGTGCTCTATCAACTCTGAAAGCTTGTGGTACCAAGTTTTCGGACTCTGCTTCAGGCTGTAAATTACCTTGTGGAGCCTACACACCTTCTGAGACTCCCCCTCAGCTGCAAACCATGGTGGCTGTTGCATATATACCTCCTCCTGTAGATCATCATATAGAAATGCATTCTTCACATCAAGTTGGTAAAGAAGCCAGTCCCATGAAACAACAACTGATAGAAGAATGCACAGTTTCAAATGTCTGGCCTCCGGAGAGAATGTATCTTGATAGTCCACCCATAGATCTGGGTGAACCCACGTACTATAAGCCTTGCCTTGTAGCGATCCAAACTGCCATCTGCCCGTTGCTTCACTGTAAAGATCCATTTGCACCCCACAACAGAGGTACCTGGAGGAGCAGAAACAACACTCCAGGTACCACGAGACTACAAAGCTGCCATCTCCTCCTCCATGACAAGTTGCCAACTACTATCCTGTATGACCTCGTGGGATAGTAACATCAGAAAGTCCCACAACAAGCCTCATGTACTCCTCTGAAAGTCGGTTCAAGTAAACATGAGCAGCTAGAGGATAAGTGGCACAGTTACGACACGACTTCCAGCAATAGGTACATCCAGGTCATCAGCCTCTCTGTTCTCTGGTAGCATGTCCTCCTGAACAATATCCTGTGGAATACACATACTACCACTGCCATCGGTAGAAACTATGTGTTCATTACATACCTAAGGCGTGCTTGATGATGGGGAAGATGCATGAACAAAGGGGCGAGTAGAGGACTTGCGAATGTAAAACTGTGGTAGGAACTGTGTCAGGGTAGACAGTGGTGGAGGCAGCGGAGGAGGTGGAGGTGCAGATGACTGAGACTCAGCATGGGGTGTTGTTGATGGGGATAATAGAGGTGGTGGAACGGAGACATCCTCGTCAGAATTAGAGTTAGGCAACTTGCCACCTGTTGGAGAAAAATAAATAATAGACTCAAAAAATGTGACATCAGACTAACATAATACTTTCTCCCCATAGGATCAAAACATCTATACCCTTTTTGGGTACGAGAATAGACAACAAACACATATTTGACAACTTTAGGAGAGAGCTTGTCACGATCAAGAGTAAAATTGTGGACAAATGCCACAGACCCAAAACCCTGGGAGTAAGGGAGAATATGTCCTTGTGAAACACAATCAAGAAAGGAACCTTTTCTTCAAGAATAGTAGAAGGCATGCATTTCACCAAGTAACATGCAGTGAGGACCACATCATCCCAGAATGAATGAGGAGCTCAACTCTAACTCAAAAGAGTCCTCGTGACTTCCAAAAGATGATGGTGTTTGTGTTCAATAACACCATTCTGCTGTGAAGTGTAAGCACAAGAAGTCTGATGAACAATACCTAGAGATCTGAGAAAGTCAGACAGCTGTAAAGTAGAAAACTCCAAGGCATTGTCAGTATGAATAAACTTCACATTAGCAGAAAAAATGTTCTTAATCTCAATAAGAAACGATTTAATAACAAGACCAGCTTCAGACTTATTCTTTAATAAGAAAATCCAAGATAATCTAGAGAAATCATCTACAACAATCATATAGAATCGATGTCCCTGATGATCGAGAACACGACTAGACCCTGGATATCAAAATGAAACAACTCAAACGACTAACTACTGTGACGACTCTGATGACTTGGAAAAGAAGAATGATGGTGCTTCCTAAGCTGACATGCCTCACATTCCAAGGTAGTACGAGTAGAGATCTGAGGGAGAACATGACACATCTTCTGTTGAGGAAGGTGTCCAAAGTAAAGATGCCACATGAAAGGAGAAACAGATTCAAAAGGAATAGTATCGGCGCTAGCACATGGTGGTTGGACTAATTTGTGAAGCCCTCTCTGTTCACGACCACATCCAATCACCCTGCCTATGAGTATGTCCTGAAACACAAGAGGAGAAGGATCAAATATAACACGACAGTGTAAATCTTTTGTAACCTGGTTAATAAACAAAAGATTCGTCTGAAATACTGGATCATGTAAGACATTCTGCAGACGCATCGAGGGAGCTAGAACAATCTCCCCCTGACCGACAATGGGTAGATGAACCCCATTAGCAATCTCCATTGATCTACCTAGAGGGATAGACCTGTAAGGACTAAACTGTGCTCCATTGCCACACATATGATGAGATGCTCCAGAGTCCATGATCCGATCAGTCAAATCAGAACATCTACAAATGGTAAGTGCATAAGCAAGACCTTGACGAACTTGAAGAAGCTCTAGCCATAACCGCAAAATCTGAAGAACCTGCAGCTAAAGTGGTTGGAGTAGTCATCATCTCTCTTAGTTTGGAAACAATATCATCAAACCACACATCATGAGATGGAGCTGAAGTAGGCTTTGTCTGCTCAGCAACACTAGCAGACGCATGATACCCATGCTTCTGATAGCATGTCTCCTCCGAATGACTTGGACGGTGGCAATGTGAGCATGGGCCACGTTGACGTCTTCCTCGTCGGCCACGTGGTCCACACCCTCGAAATTGTGAAGTACCCCCTCTGCCACGAGAAGCTACCATAGCAGAGGAAGTTTGGGCTATGGTAGTAGATGAAGTAGTGATCCTGCTCAGCCTCTTGTAGACCTCCTCCATTGGAGGTATCGTCTCTCCAGTAAGTAGCTGAGTACGTGCTGCATTGTACTTAGAGTCAAGGGAAGACAAAAAAAACTCCTGTCATAGTGGCATTCCGGTATGCCTGTTGCTGCTTAGTGCTAGTAGTAGTAGGCATAAAGCTGTGCAGACACTCAAACATGCCTCTAAGATGTGAGAAGTGGGCATGAAGAGGTCGATCATTCTACTTGGTAGAAAAAATATCATGCTCCAATTGTAGATTCTTGCTCTCATTCTTGGCCTGCCTACGCGTGTCTGCTAAGATGTCCCACATAGCCTTCGTTGTGGGTTGATTGACGATGTCGTTGGCAATCTCTGTTGTGAGAGTCCGAAAAGCCGAATCCGAGCATAGACATCATCTTGCTTTCAAGAAGCATTAGCCCTAGTCTTGTTCGCTGGCTCTGAATCCGTCAGAATGTGCTCCTTGTTATGGCACTGCATAAAGGTGCGAAACTGTATGGACCACAACTCATAGTTGGTACTGTCCATCTTCACGATGAGAGCCGGGCCCTTGAAGGCATCAGACGATGAAAAACGTCACCCTTATTTTCAGACATGATAAAAGAACACCGACAATCCAGAACAAAACTGAGGAGTATACTATTCTGAGCAAGTCTACACAATCATATGAATGATTGATTGTACGTGCAGACTCATACAACCATCCTCTTCAACTCTTGTTGCAGACTAGGGCCGGAAAATGTGATTTAGATGTCCTTAATCATCGTTTCCGGTCGAAATCAGGTCTTAAAATGCAGCGGCAATAGGCGGACTGCGGTCCGCATGAGATGGGATCGGTCCACAACCCACGAGAGCGGTTGCAGCCAATTGGTCGATCACCCTAAACCCTAAACCCTAGGTGGCGACGAGAAGCAAGGATGCCGCAAGGTGGCGGCGACCGGGAGGGATGTCGCTAGACGGCGATGATGGCCGCAGGGGGTGCTGCAAGATGGCGACGACGGCAGGAGGTGTCGCTAGGCGGCGACTGTCGGGATGGATGCCGACTGTTGTTAACGATGGCTGGGTTGGGAGGGGACGACGGGTAGGGTTAGGGTTTGGTATACGGGGACCCCGATCTAGGACCGTTGCTCCGATACCATGTTGGGAGAAAAGAATTGCATATCATAGAAGAGACCCTAGGGCTCTCTTATATAGGAGAAAAGCCCTGGGTTAATTACATAAGAGATACATGAAGGAAACGAAAATGAGAAATAAATATGAAGAGATACAAATATCTCAACAGGTTTGGCACCCTATACCTCCGAATCATACCGGTGTCCACCCTCACCTCTTCCTGCACCTTGCTCCCTTCCTTAACCAAGAAACGATACGCCTTCTTCACTGTAAATCTGCCATCTCCCCAAATGTAATGATCTCTGCACGAAGACATACCCCCACATCGCCCGATCCTTGGTGGGGTACCATGACTTGGTGGCTAATTTCTGGAGGAGCTGTGTTGTGTATAGCTCAATGACCAATTGGCTGTTCCTTAAGCTTACAGGTCTTTGTGAGATGGTTATGGCTTTCATGAGGAATACATGTTATCTGAGAATCCGGAGAAGGTGCAATGCCCAAGTGGAGGTTTTGCGATTGGACGGATTAGAAGATACCCGATCATTGATGGATGAGGAGATTGATGATTGCTTGGTGCAATATCTCATCATCATGGATGAAGATAGGATGGTTGAGGTGAAATGGAAGTAGATGTCGAGATAGAGATGGATCAAAGAGAGTGATACGAACAAAAAATTCTTCCACATTATGGCAATGACAAGAGAAGGCAAAAATTTATCCATTCCATTGAAATTAATAGGGAGTTGCTACTGGGCCCCATGATATTAATATGATCGTCGTAGGGTACTTCTTGGCAACTGAGTAAACGTGGCCCAATAAGTGAATGGGTGTGGTGTCGATGAGGGTCAACAAAATCTTGCTGGACCAGTGTGTCGAGCCTAATAAAGAGATTCATGCGCATGAGGTGCATGGTGCTGTTTTGAGTTTGAATGTCAATGGTGCATGGGGTTCGGATGCCTTTTCATTTTATTCTACAAATATTTTTTGGATGTTGTGAAGGATGCCATAAATGATTTTTTGGAGGAGTTCCTGAAGGGAAACATGGGACCATAGCTATTTAATAAAGTACTTATTCTCCTCCTTAAGGGGACATGGTCATGCTTGTTGAGGACTTTCGGCTCGTAGCCTTGTAGAGTGACGTCTACTTGATGTGTCCAAGGTTTTTGCTGATTGTCGTAGGCCGGTACTAAGTGATGTTATCTCCCCATTGCAAACGAACTTAATCTCGAACTATTCTATTTTTTGGTAGCTTGGTGTTGGTAACAGAGATGACCATCAATTAGAAGAGACTCAATATGTGAGTTTTCCTCTCGAAAGTTGAATTTTCGAAGGCTTATGATAGTGTTGACTAAAGATTTATTTAATCTAGTCTCCGTAAGAGGGCTTTCTCCGTTGTACTAGTTATGAGGATGATGTAGTGTGTCACAATTATATCTTACTTTGTCTGAGTGAATGGGCAACTGGAAGGATATTTCTTCCAAATCGGGTGGGGTGTCCATCAAGAATGCCCTCTTACGCCTATGATATATGTGATTGTGGTTGATATGCTTCCTACTCTGGTTGGGAAGGCTGTTAGTGGAGGCTTCACTTTCGAGTAGACGTGCTGAAAATAGTCTATATAATTGAAAGGAATGATTGATTTGATCTGGTTGAAACTTGTTTAGGAGACTCAAGTTGTGTTTTTGACATGAGAAGATTTTCATGTAAAATCTTTTCACTTGTAGTGTTGCTCGACCTTTTTGTGGTTGAATAGTGTTGCATAAGGATTTTGTTTGTTTAAAATATTATTTTACAATGATCCGAGCCTTCCTATCCGACCTTAGAAATATCATTTAGTAGAGGAACTTGAGTTGTGCATGAGACATAATACCATTTTCTTTATTGAGGTAGGGTCAACCGTAGCTAAAAGGCTTCGATAGTACTTGATATTTTTTAGACATTTCAGATGTTGCCCGGGTAAGTCAACTTTGTATCCTTTTGGTCTTTTCTTAGTTTGAGGTAGAGGAGTCTAGGAGGGCCCTGAATACCTTGTGAGCATGCATGCTTTTTACTTATCCAAGCCTATAATTATTTGGTGGGAGAATTTGGTAGGCTGATTACTTCCTGCTTACGGAGAACTGTGAGTGCAAGCCGGCGAGGTAGAAGGCCTCTTGTCCATCGAGGTTTGGAAATGTGGTCAGCTATGATACCTAAACCTATGAAGAGGAAAATCCCTATTTTTTACTGTACATCCATCTGGTGTATGGTGGGATCCATGGACTCTTGGAGTCCTTGATGTGTCATTCTTTGGGTCTAGCTCCGGGAGGGATAATCGAGGGATTCACCTAGTTTGCTGGGAGATTGTGACTCTCAGGATGCATGCTTGGGTGTGTTAAGGCTCATGGAGATGTATACATTTCTTTTTGCAAAATGAATTCTGATTTTTTCGAGAAGATAATTAATTTGTTATGTCACATGGTGTGAATTATTTATAAAGTTAAATCAAAATCACTTTGAGAGGAGCTGGCTTTTGGAGGAGGGGTTTTGGGAAGAGGTTGCTGCATGATAGAGAAGCTGGTCCCCAGAAGGTTCGATGGTAGTTCGGTTCTCGCGAAAGCATTGTTGCACAGATCATTTCTTGCTAAGTTTGGTAGGGAGGTAAGAGCGAGGCGCAGGACTAGGAGGAGGGAGGCTCAGGTTGGGGTGAGTCGGCTAGATGGACTCGATCATGAGAGGGGCCTGGACCAGGACGAGCTGGCTGAGAGGTTGAACCTTCTCAAGAAGTTGCTAATGGAGAATCGAAAGGAAGAGGTCGAATGGAGGCAGAGGTCTAAACAAAGGTGGTTGAGGGAAGGTGATGCCAATACGAGATTTTTTCATACTATGGACTAAGGAAGTAGGAGAAGAAACTTTCTACATGAGGTTGAGATCAGGGGTGTAAGGGTGTCGGGGGAGGTGCATCTTGGCAGTGCGCTTCGAGAACACTTCGTGGGGGCGTCGCGAAGGCGGAGAGGGGTGGAACGTTTATCTGGAGAGCAAGCGGAGGGTTTGGTGGCTCCTTTCACGGAAGAGAAGGTAAAGACTGCGGTCCGGGGGCTTAACGCGGACGGGGCACCTAGCCCGGACGGTTTCCTGGTTCTGTTCTACAGAGTGTTTTGGGAAGTATTGAAGGGAGAAGTTATGGAGATGGTCAACGTGTTCAGAGAAGGGAACATAGGCTTCGAAAAGATCAACAAATCACTTATGTTTCCACTTCCCAAGAAGGAGGTTCCGATGAGGATTGAGGAATTTAGGCCTATTGCTTTAGCCAACGTAGTCTATCTTATTGTGGTTAAGATCTTGGCGAACAGACTGAAAGCAGTTTTGGACTCGACGGTTCTTCAGGGCCAGTCGGCTTTCATTCCGGGGCATCCGATAGCGGATGGTTTGGTGAAGACTTCAAAGATTTGCCATGAATAGAAGCTATCGAGGAAGAAGGGAGTGCTTTAGAAGATTGATTATGCCAAAGCGTATGATTGTGTGGATTGGAATTTCTTATGGGCATCCGTGAGACGAAGAGCCTTTCCTGAAGTTTGGATTGGGTGGATGAAAAGTTGTGTCACTACCTCCTCCTACTCAGTCCTGGTGAATGGCAAGCCAGAGGGGTTTTTTTCCCAACCTCAGCATGACGTCTGGCAGGGTTGTCCTTTGGCTCCGATGCTCTTTGTACTAGTGGCTGACGCACTCGGGGTTCTTTTCAAGTGTGCGGTGGAAGCTAGTTGGTGCGAAGGTTTTCGTCTGGAGGACATATCAATCCCCTTGCTTCAATATGGAGATGATATTGTTCTGTTCCTTGGAGGCTGATGCAGATCAAATTTTGCAACGGAGAAAATAAATTCTATGGTGGGAATATCGGTGGAGAAGAAATAAGAGGGCTTGAGAGGAGATAACTTGTCGGAAAAATGAGGGATTTTTGAGAAGAAACGCAAGAACGCACCAAGGGAAAGAGAAAGAGATGAGAGGGAGAGATAATGAGATGAACCTCAAATTTTAATATCCATTGAATTTTTCTCGATAATAGACTACCATCCCCTTTATATAGGAGGGGTGGGAATACAAAATAGAAAGGGAATCGAATTTAAAATTCCACTTGATCCTAAGTGACTCTAATTGATTTGAATCAAAATTCAAATCTACCTCTTTTAATTTGACATTAATTCAAAATTCGAAAGTCAAATTTAAAATTAACTAACTAATTTTGAAGATCATACGTGATCTCTTTTATTTAAATAAAATTACAATGACTCGAATAAACGTAAATAAAATTGAATCTACTTAATAATAAAACTGAGACCCTATTTATCAGTTTCATGCTGCATTAATTCTCCTCTGCTTGAAAAATTCGTCTCCTGATGAATTGCTTTATCTTCGAAGCTTGACGATTTGATGTCAACTTTCTTGTTCGCCTCTTGGAAGAATAGATGTGGAGCAAACGGTGGAACCCAGATGTCTTTAGTGCGTTGGTCGGAGTCATCAACCTCATGTTGGAAGAACATATGTGGTGCAAAGGGCAACATCTCCACGAGCTTTGTCTCCTTATTACGATGATCGAAAGATTGATGAGGCTTGAACATCGTAGCCTTCGGAGAACCCATAACAAATGTGTGGCACAAGCCTAGGATGAGAGGAGATGTGGGTAATGTCATAACCCATAGGTTTCTTTTATAGGCAAGCCCCACATTCCTAGTCCTAATTGGAGAAGGTAGCAGCCTCATTTCCTTTTTCTCAACACCTTTCTTTAAATAATTTTGCTCCAAGGGGTTGCAGTGCAATTTTTTTACCCCTTCACCTAAAGCAATACCTTTTAAATTCCCTCCATTTCTAACCATTATATAAAATTTTCTTGGTGGAGGTAACTTTCTGCAAAATTTCCAAATTAACCTTCCATCCTCAAATTTCAAGGATTCGATTTCTCTTGCACCGAAATCCTACGTTAGGGTTCCCTGCTTCCAAAATAAGAAGTGTCGGCGCTGCGATGGAAGAAGAGGTTGTCAGCGGTGGGGATCTCCATTGGCGCAACCCCCTCGCGTGTGATGAAGGCGGTGAGGAAGGTGGGAGACCGCATGACTGTAGTGGCGATGAGGGGGTCCCGAGACTGGGAGAAGCTGCTGGCGGCGACCGTTGTGACGATGAGGGCAGCGTGCAATCGCGCAAGGGCATAGCACGCAATGACGATGCTAGGCTTGCCTCGCGACTTCCCCTCGCTGTGGGAGATGGGTTAGGGGCCTCCACGCCAAAGTGCGGCTGCCGCGATGCCGAGTTCGACTATGACGATAGGGGCCCAGGTTGCGGGTCTTAGGAGGAATTCCTGCGGCCGGTGGAGGAGTCCCAATCGATTCTGGTGCCACGGTCTGTGATAGCGGTGATGTATGGGCATCCCGGGTGGCAATGAAGAGGACTTTGGCAGGGAGAGGGGCAAGCTTACCTGTGATACTTGCGTCGTACATGGTTTCCACCACATCTTGGACAGCAAGTTCACCCTCCAGCAGTTCGAGATTACGGACTTCTCCATCCACAAAATCTCCATCAAAAATGGGCCCTGATTCTTCCCTTTTTTTATTTTTTGATTGCTGGACAGCCACTTCAGCTTCACAGAAATCGATAATTTCATATTCTTCATCCGTACTTTCATCAAAAATTGGCGCTATATCTTCATAGTTTTGTTGCACATGAGTTGCATCAAATAATTACTCTTCGGAACTGAAAATACCTTCAATTTCTTGGCTGAAATTGGGTTGAACAGCAAGTGCCTCGTTCTGATTTTTGTTTTTGATGGATGACTTTTCATCGATGGTTGTGTCCAACCATGCTTGGACTTTGAAACTTGATAGGAGGCGATGCTTGAACTTCCTCAAACGCAAACGTGAATCCGAACCATGGGAGAGACGACTTAAATCGTATTACATCCTCCAATATGCGATGGGATCGTCGAATCGTAAGAACGATTCAGTTGCCACGCTCTGATACCAAATGATGCAGAATAGGAATTTGCAATGGTGGAAAATATAATTTTGTTGGTGGAAATATTGGTGGAGAAGAAATTAGAGGATGAGAGAAGAGAAGAACGCACCGGTTGCGTAGGGTATTGGAGATGAATCGTGAAGACCACTTTGAGAGAGAGAATAACGAGAGAGAGTGAGATAAAAGAGATAAATCTCAAATTTCAATATATTCTGAACTTGAACTGTCTTCGACAATAGACTAACATCCCCTTTATATAGGAGGGGTGGAAATACAAAATAGAAAGGGAATCAAATTTAAAATCCCACTCGATCCTAATTGGCTCTAATTGATTTGAATCAAAATTCAAATCTACCTCTATTCTAATTTGACTTCAATTCGAAATTCGAAATTCAAATTTAAAATTAACTAACTAATTTTGGAGATCACACGCGATCTCTTTTATTTAAATAAATTTGCAATGACTTGAATAAACATAAATAAAATTAGATTCTAATTAATAAATAAAACTAAGGCCCTATTTATCAGTTTCATGCTGCATCAGAGGCTCGAAAGAACAATATATCAACGCGGTTCAATTGGTGGAAATATTCAACAGTTTCTCAGGTATAGTGATTAATAAGCATAAGTCGGTGGCTATCACATTTGGGATGGATGATGTAGAGCGTGCCAGAGTTGCAGAGCTGGTAGAGTGCCCTCGGGGGGACTTACCTATCTCGTACTTGGGGATGCCGTTGGTGGTTGGGAAGCTGAAAAAAGTCTGATTGGGGCAGTGTAGTGCAAAGAATGAAACAGAAACTGGCAGGGTGGAAGGCGACCACACTATCTAGGGGGCAAATTAATTCTCCTGAAGCATGTTCTCTCGGCCATTCCCATCTTCTATCTCACACGCTTGATGCCGGTCGAGGTTAGGAAGAAGATTGAATCACTGATGAGAAGGTTTTTTTGGTCGGATGGGAAGCAACAAAGGTCCGACTTACATCTGGTGAGCTGGAAAGACATGATGAAAGGACGCAGTGATGAAGGCTTGGGGATACGTTATGTGGAATGCATGAACAAGGCTCTGCTGGCTAAATGAGTGATCCAGATCTGTGGTTCGTCGTCGTCGATGGCAACCAAATTGGTTAGGAAAATCTATAGCGTTAGGGACAAGTTGGTGGCTGAGTGGGTGCGGTTCGAATCGCCGCTATGGGCTGGAATACGTGAGGTCTTAACTAAGCTCAATGTTGTAGAAGACGGTATTTAATATTCAGTAAGAGGGGTCACTGAATAGAGAATAATCGGTATTTGGGCGACTATTCAGAATTATTCGGTTTTATATTTTTTTTAATTATTTTTAATATAAAAATAATTCTTAATACATATATTATCATCAATCAACAAGAATCCAACAAAAAAATATCCATTAACAACATACATATACAAAGCTTTGACATTTTTGGTAATATCATGAAAATGGTAATACTTGAGAATTTAAAGAAAATAAAAAATGAAAAGTTCCAGTATTTAAGTACCGATTAGCCAAATAGTCGACCAATCGGCCGAATAATCGGACCGACTATTTGATTAGGCCGACTATTGGTCGACTAGAGATTATTCAGTCGGGGACCCCCCACACCTCATAGTCGGACCACGACCGATTATTGCAACATTGCCTACGCTCGCCCCCGGCTCCACCCGAGGGTGGGGGATGACCACATGTTCAGATTCTGGCATGATGATTGAACGAGCGAGGGAGCTCTTGATGGAAGATTTCCGAGATTGTTTGCTTTGGCCGCGTTGAAGGAGAGTCCCCTTTGGCAGGTGGCAGAATTGGGAGTGTGGTCGCCAGTTTTTATGTCAGATCTTTCAGACCATCGTTTGGAGGATTTCGTGAGATTGCAAGCAGAGATTCCAGCGTTGGGAGACTTCGCTTAGACTACTTATCGTGGAGATTTGTCTTGAGATTGCAGAATGATTTGGAGCTTCAGGGTGTTGAAATACTTGAAACTTTTTTTTGTTACTAAGAAAAGGGTGCAGCGCAGTGTGCCTACCACTTCAATGGTCCAGTGGTAGTGCAGTGTGCCTACCACCCAAAAGACCAAGGTTCAAATCCTTCCTTGTAGGGGTTGCATTAAATAACCGTAAAATTGTCGGATCTTTCAACATGGATGTGAGCAAGAATCTTTGTTGGGATCCTACTTAAATTTGGAGAAGGCTTCACCACTAAGAAGAGGGCGCGTGATGGCAAAGGTGCATAGAACCAAGGTTTTTTATGTAAACGTTGTGGATTGCCTAAGGTATGTGGGTGTTCCCAAAGACTTTACCCATATGCTTTCACCTGTGTAAACTCAAGGGATGTCTGGCTTGGTTCAACAATTGGTTGGTTGAACTTCTCTTCTGTTGAGGATATCAACGGTTTCGTGGGAATGTCATTGTCGGGTCACAACTGTGGAAGCTGCAAAGTATTTTTGTTGTATATAATATCGTTGGCTTGAAATGAGGTTGTCGTCACTCAAAGAGAGGTTTTTGTGGAGAATGTTATTGAACCTTCAAAGTCACTCTTTTACTCTTGGTCCCTGTAAATTTTATGTTTATTTTAACTATTTATTGATATAAACCTGGATTGTACAGTTGTAGGGCGCACCCTGTTTCCTCTAAAAGTATTATGGTAGGTTAAGTTTATTGATTATTGCAGCCTTTAGTTTTACAAGCAAAGAATAAAATCCGAGTCAAATTCCTAAGTAGTACCTGGGAATTACTTAAATACCCAGGTGCTACGAAATGTTTTTTTTACTCAAAAACTATAAAGGTGTCGCATGTTAAACATGCGACACATCTAAAGTTTTTTTTACTCAAGAACTACATATTTATCGCATCTTGAATATGCGATATACATAACACATATTGAATATGCGCTATTGCGGGTAAATAAGGCCCGCGCTTATCGGCCTTGGCATTCCAGGGAATTTGTCAAATGTCGCATGTTCGACATGCGACATATGAGAAAAACCCTGGAAAATGACTGGCCGCGGTCCTGGTCTCTTTCCAGGGAATTTCCCAGATGTCGCATGTCCAACATGCGACATATGAGAAATTCCCTGGAAAATGAGTGGCCACGGTCCTGGTCTCTTTCCAGGGAATTTTCCAGATGTCGCATGTCCAACATGCGACATATTAGAATTTCCCTGGAAAATGAGTGGCCACGGTCCTGGTCTGTTTCCAGGGAATTACGCCAATGTCGCATCTCGAACATGCGACATATCATATAAACCCTGGAAAATGCTTGGCCAGGTCTGGGACATATGAACTTTTGAAGTTGTAGGTTTGACCATTAGTCATATTGCAACATGTCCGATGGGTGACATGCGACATCTCATAAAAACCCATGAAAAAGCATGGCCAATTTCATGTCTTTAATATAAATAGACATCGCATTCACGCATTCAAAGATGTATAGACAATCACCAAAGCAGGCTATGGACACAGACATTCACAACACAGATAAATAATGTGATCTAGTAAGACATTCCAAACATTTAATATAAATAGAGTTGTCCACGATTATACATCACATTTTTGTGTCATATAAAAAAGTACAATAATTACAAGTCAACGCCTTTTCCTCCTCTGGTACGTAATCGTAGAATCCGGAGGATGGAACGGTAACAGCCGGTTCGCCTCGTCTATCATGTGGATTTGGGAGGGCCCTGGGACATCTTCCTCGAAGGTTGGCATCGGCGGCGGCGTTAGTGTGCAGTAAGTTGGTTGTGTCTCGGTGACGTCCAATCCATGCCTCAACAGTGCCTGAGGCGTTGGCAAGTCGTCCCGTGGTCGCTCGGTGGCAGGTGTGAAGAAGTCTCTTTGCGCAAGGTTGTCATCTTCCGCAGCGACTTCTTCATAGTCCATGGGTTCCGCTACTTGTTCGCGCGCCCGACCTCGACCTCTTCCTCTTCCCCGTCCTCTTGCCCTTCCTCGCCTTGCCTCCTCCCTAGCCACATCAGCACGCTCCTCATGTAACGTGACCGCATCTGAAAATTCTAACGACAGCCACTCCGTCATTTCTGCCTTCGCTTGTGCCGCAATCTCGCGACATTCATCGTGTCCAATGTCGTACACACGGCTCCACTTGGCTAGCTGCACCCAAGGGAAAAACGTAGAGGTAAATTTGTAGCATTTTTCTTACTTAATTTACCACAAACTTTTAGTTGGAGCACTTACATTGCTTGCCAGATTTACACCTAAACGTCCGACAAATCTTTGAGTTATGGTCCGATACCATTGCTCGTATGCGGGCGTCGCGAATATCCCTCTAGACCGATTGATTCCAACAATTCTATCCTCCCGCTCATCCCAGTGGGCAATATGCAACCAGTGTTTTGCTCTCCAATCTATATGCACTTTCCTCCTCAGATCGATTGCATGGAGGTCCTGAAAGGCTAAGCAAGGACGTGGAATATCTTGAAGGCCCCCAAATTGTCTCAAGAAACGGTCTGGGTAGTAGTACTCCACAATGTGGAAGTATATCAACGGTACTTCCGCCATCTAAATGCGTTTGCCTTCGAGAGAGTTGGCCGGGAGACGGGCGCGGATGTCATCGGTATATGGAGTCCACAATACCTGAATGCGAAAATTGTATTTCGATTAGTATTTTTTTTGATATAGGAAAAATTTGTGAATGTAAAATTACCGTCTCGGGTGATTGCATGTCAAAAGCATCCCGGTAAGGTCTCATCACGTGTGTAGGCTGTCTACGATGGGCAAACGCCGTTGCCCAGCGGACTCCTAACGGGCGCCCGTACCATTCTCTGCCGTCCCTCACAACTGGAGCAATGTGGGGGAAATGCTCCCACGCCCATAGCTGAAGGAGTATGACCGAGCCTCCAATCTCCTGGTCGCCATGTTTGCTGCTAAACATAGGTGTCTGTACAGATATGCAAGTACTGCGGATCCCCAGCTCAGTGTACCAGAGGACTCAAAATCATGCAGATGTGGTAGAGCGATAAGTGAAACCAAGGACCCTGACTTGTCTGTGAATAGGATTCCAACAAGTAACTGCAAAATGTAGGCTCGAACGTGTCTCTGTACTACCAGCTCGTCTGCATCTTATGGCAATTCTGCAAAATTGGTGGACAGCCAGCTTGCCGACACCCTGCTGCCAACGATGTCTGCGGGCAGTGGCCTAACGCCCAATAATTCCCCACAAGTATCTGCCCATGTCGCTCCAGGTGTTGTCTCCCCAGTAACCGCATGCCCATCAACTCGCAGCTCCATGATGAATGCGACATCCTGCAAGGTGATGGTAATCTCCCCACTATGCATGTGGAAGGTGTGAGTCTCGGGTCTCTAACGTTCAACCAACGCGGTCACCAGATGCCAGTCTAGGGTAATGACCTCGAGCTCTGAAATGCATCCAAATCCTGCTTCGGCTACGTAAGGCTGTAGCCGGTCATCCAACGGGATCCGACGTACATGGGTCTCTCGTCGTCGGCAATGCAACCATGAAGATTCCTACAAGTAAATTGTTAGGAAAAAAATTGAAGGAAGGAAGAAATTAAAATTACTTACATCACCAGCCCAGACACGACGTGAACGGTGTCGCTCCTGAAGATGCAAAACGGAAGGGTCAATTGGGCCGGGATCCATCTGCAAATTCAAATATTCAATGTTAGACAATACAACGTAAAAAACAACAATATCCCACAAAAGAAACAACTATTTACCACAACTACCACATACAATGAAAATTAATAATATACGAGGGAAGCACACTTACTCGAATTTGGACATTTACGTCGGTTGTGACCTATGCCGCCACAATTTTCACATTTATTCTTATTCCTGGTCGTCGTCGGTGTATTTGATGTGGATGCTTGAGAATCCGTTGCGGTTTTGTTGGGACATCCACGGTGTGTGTGACCCAATATCCCATAAAAGGAACAAGTATTTTGCCGAATCACATCTCTAACATCCGTTTCATTATGTATTCTTGTTGTACGTGGACGACCTTTATCGCGTTTACGCTTGGGGTCCGGACGTAACTCAGGATAATCCAAGGGAGCCCATGTTTCACAATCGCCGATGGGAAAAAATTGCCCTCCATAAACCTTGAACTGGTTCTGCCAGGTGTACCACTCTCCAACATAGGAATCCACCTCAGCCCGACGCTTTGAAATGACTGCAATGGCATGGGAACATGGGATACGAAATATTTGCCACTTATTACAAGTGCATTTCCTCTGGAGCAAATTTACCGTGTACTGTTTGCGCCCGCGTATACCAGTAGAAGTCCGTCGAGCCCTGTTAGACACCTCGAATAATATTTCCGGCTGTACTTGTACCTGAGTTACTGTGTGCCCATTCACAGCTGCAGTCCAACGGGTCAACTCTGTGGATGCATAGTGCGTGAATTTTCGACCAGCAGCAATGGATGCGCTTGCTTCTTCAGCGTGTTGAATGAAGTATGACACACAATTATAAAAAGTCTTCTCGATTAACGCAGAAATTGGCAAGCAACGGGCATCTTTAAGAACAGCATTGTAGCTTTCGCTAATATTTGTGGTCATCTGACCAAACCTGTAACCACCGTCGTAAGCCAAGGTCCATTGCTCACGACGACAATCATGAGTAGAAAACCATCTACCCGCTGCATTGTTCCACTCTTGTAATTTTCTCATGAAGTAAGCGAACTTCCTAGTTGTCGTTTGTAATGCAGCTGCTTGAACCAGGGCTTTCATGGAGCCATTTTTAAAGACGCTATTGAAGTTGCTCGCGACGTGCCTTGTACAGAACCGCCAATATGCAAAGGGTTCTAATAAGTCCACGTCAGCATCTTTCGTAGCGGCTTTTATTTCAGCGTTCCAATCTAAGATGATACATATTGGTCCTGCTCGCATGCCAATTACCCTGATGCGCACCAACGATAGAAACCACTTCCATGAAGGAGCGGATTCCTCGTCAACAATTCCGAATGCAAGGGGAACAATATGTTTATCCCTGTCAATCCCGCAAGCAATGAGCAATTTCTGTTTCTACTTCCCATACAGGTGTGTACCATCAATACTAATCAGAGGGCGACAATATTTGAATGCCTCAATTGAAGGCCCAAATGCCCAAAAGCACCGTTCAAATATGCGGCAAAGCGGTTTCCGGGGATCAGGATGGTCGCAATCCCAGGAATAGCATCCTTCATTGCATGCAATAGATAAGGCATTTCAGCGTATGACTTCTTCCAGACTTCCAGTCACCAAGTACAATTCCGATGGCCTTCCTCCGAGCATCCCAGACCCTTTTCTTTGTAACCCAGTAGTTGTACATCTCGTGGATGTGAGCTCTACAACTTGATACACGAACATTAGGGTCATCCCTAACAAGAGTTAGCAATGATCTGGACATGAATTTGTAATCCAATTGAGGGTGATCCTGATTTACTGTTGGGTTTATACAAGTGTGTGCTCCAACAACATTGGAGATCACCCACAGTCCATCAAATTTTCTGAAATGTCCTCGTAAATACCAAACACAGCCATTCGATCTCTGCGTACAAAAAACCGACCATATGAAGCTGGTGGATTCATTGACAATGAAGTCATAATGTGACAAAATGTGGAACTTCTTCGCAGCGTAAACCAAATCCTCCCTACATTTGAACGTCCTACCCTTGCGAATTTCGTCAGCGACACCATCAACTCTAGACTTCCGTCTAATGTCGTCTTCATATGTCGAACGAGTATTTGATCCACTAACCCCAAAAAAGGGTATATGTGGTGTAATAATATGGGTGCCTTGTTCATCAGTTGGGATCTCCTCATCCATCCGATCATCTTCGACATCTTCGCTACCTTCTTCCAGGTCATCATCGGACCCCCAAGGGATGAAATCATCCAAACAATGGTTAACCTCTCGCAGCAACGGCTCACTCATGCCCGAATCCTGATCCGTGCATGGCTACGTTACAGGCGCATCAGTTTTAAAGTAGGGTTCCACGGTTGGGACATTTATGGATTGTGTGTTACGAACAACTGCTGGTTGTGTGCTCGGGACTACAGACGACCCCTTGTTAGTCACATCAGTGGGGACTTCGCTCACAGATGCATCTTCAACATAAATGTCGGTAGGCATTGGTTTTCCAATGGTGCGAACATACACAAGAACTGCCTGCACATCATCATCATCGACAATAGATAAAAATGATGGTTCCTCCCCTGGGCCTCGAGGGATGCGATGTAATAATCGGATTTTTTGACTATCGGCATCCAGGTTGAACTTACGGTAAACCAAGTTCAACATCTCATCGAACGTCATATTAGGGGTTAGCACAAACCCCCTTACGTTGGTCGACGATCCACACATGACTGTACCCCTCAAATGACACATACAATATAACTGCTCCATTCTAACCTAATACGTGACACAACGTACAAGCAAACGCCATACATTCAAGAAATGAAAATATTATGCATATGATACAAAAAATAACTCAAGAAAAAATTTTACCAAGTCAAAATCTTCGCAACAACCGGTTTGCCCTAGTGGGACGCGGGGGCGCCTACGACGGCGACAATCAATGAAACCACGGAAAAGGAGTGTTCCGCGGGGCTAGGAGTGACCAAAATGAGCGTTTTCTACAGAGGAGGAGATCAAATCTCGCGGGTGGGGCAGTGGGCGTCGAAGGCGGCATGGGTGCAGGAGCAGATGGAAGTGCGGGGAAATGCCAAGGCCGATAGGCGCGTGCCTTATTTACCCGCAATAACGCATATTCAATATGCGTTATGTATATCGCATATTCAAGATGCGATATATATGTAGTTCTTGAGTAAAAAAAAACTTTAGATGTGTCGCATGTTCAACATGCGACACCTCTATAGTTTTTGAGTAAAAAAAACATTTCATAGCACCTGGGTATTTAAGTAATTCCCAGGTACTACTTAGGAATTTGACTCATAAAATCCTTGTACACAGAATTTTCTGGTGCAAGTGGTTTGCTTGATCCCGAGAAAGAAGCACTATATTCAGTTTCTTGTTGTATGCACATTACAGGATAATAATTGAGCAACAATGAAGTATGAATGACGCCATCGAGTAAGTTCAGTTTGAGGTTGCAAATCGGAATTAATGGCATTTGAGTGACTAATTTGAGATATTCTGTTTTTTATTTTTTAAATATAAATGGATTTTAATCAAATACCATCTTTCTACACTAGTTGACTGAGTAATTTGCGAGGCGGAGTAGTGATCATATAATCCCGCCCCACGACACCTCATAGTTGATATGACTAGTTGGCTTAGTTGGCCTACTTCAAGCTTCCAGTAAGGGTGTGTGGTCATACCTAGAACACAACAATGTAGTGGTGCGAGCCAATGGAAAACCAGAAATTATCTTCTTTAACCCAAGAAATCGGTTCAATCTAGATCTGGACCTAGAGCTTTGCCAACTATATTGATAGTCAGTTGCATCCAAGACATCGAGTTTGAGATCATGCAACACCTCTCCAAACCTAGGAGACCCCTGATTCTAGCCTCCTCGTATGTGAGGCGATCCAAAACAAATAGAAGGATATTAAAATCTCCCTAATCAACCAAGCATAAGAAGAGAACTAGCGCTGGCTTCTCGCATCTGCATGTCCCCCATAACTGCGGTCGAACTGCTGTTGAGAAAGCAGTGCAAGCCCCATCACACTTGTCCTTTAGAAGGACCATTATCACATGTGTACCAATCAATTCTATCTCAAGTACGAATAGATCACCATACCCATCCACAAGCAGGCCACTTGCGACGCTCATTGCAAAGATGCTCTCAAATTAGGGAACCAACAATCCCCAATCGATCACCAAAGCTGGCCAAACGAACTCTGAATGTTGATTTCTATAGCAGAATGGCATCTACCTTACACTTTCATAGTTTCTGGATGGTCGCCCTTTTCTCTGGGTCCCCCGGACCCCTGATGTTCCATGTGACAACCTTACTGGGCAATCTGTTGTCTGCCCTGATATGACATCAATTACTCCCGCATCTTTAACAATGGGTTCTAGATAAGGGTCCATTTCCACAGGGGACAACTGCTACACCGGCATTACCTGTGATTGAAATATGAGAACATCAGGTGGTGAGTCCCCACATAATATCTTCCAAGCATAGACCTTCACTACCGTCAAGTCCATCTATGAACAGGGGGGTTTGGGGTTGTTGGAGAAACCTGCCTTCCTCTTCTTATTTCTCTGAGGATGTTCACCCGCTATCGGTGTATGATTTGTTAGACTTTATCCTGGCTCTATTAACTCGGTCCATACCAAGTTGTTGCAAGAGTGATGACTCATTAATAAAGTGGGAGGACCTTCCATATTTAACCCATGAAAAGGCACTCTGCCCGACCACTGTATCATTGGCATTTCATTCAGAAAAGAACCCCAACGGGGATTCACTACCTCTGTAGCTCCAGTTATGCATCCTGTCAGAACAAAAATAGTCTCGGCCCCATGTGGTGGATAGATAGCTCCGAAATGTCCACTGAACCTCATCTAATTGTATAAAGGGTTGAGGCTGGCTCAGCTTGAAGGTGACCACAGCTTTACGTCGATGCACTTCTTAAAACTTACAAAAAGTCTCCCAGGAGCAAGGGGGCATATAAAGTTGGCTTGGGGATGATTTTCACACCCTGATTTAACTGTTGTGAATCCTTCAGCTCCTCATCCATTATAGGAGACAGAGGAGGTGGAGGGGTATCAACCTCTCTACCTACAGGGAGAACCTCGTCTGGTCAAAGAGCAAATCACATTCCAAGCCCTCCTCTTGCGGTCAGCTTAGACCTCTTCAATTGTGGCATTAATATTCCCGCACGATGTTCATTCACCGGAAAGAACACAAATCACTTTTTCTAGTCCAATGAGTGCCATACCCAAAGATGCGGAGTTCCTAGACATCAACGGAATGCCCATCACTTGTAAAACATAGAGATGAGTTGCCTTTCGACCATCGTCCATCCTCATTGGGTTTCGCCATGAAATTAGATCGAGGTCAGATCCAACATTGTTGCGTACGACCTCTCTTTGCGCATCAAAGAGGCCCCTCATGCATACAGTTGTACAGTCCAATTGTACCCCATCCCTGCGAAATCTCCCCAGATGACTTCTGAGACAAGGAAGCTCGCTGTCTTAACATTCACCATTCCAGACTTGAACTCGCTGTCGTCGCTGACGAGTATCTCATTTTGAGGTACAACGTTTGGATTGAACCAGGCTCCGGCCTCAACCTTGGCGAAGGATCTTTCATTTATTGGTTGATTCCTGGTAACGGCTTTCTCATCTACTCATCGATCGGCCTCGCTGATAAGTCGTTGATGCCACTTCTGGGCCCTGGCAAGCCTCTCAACAGTGATAACACCCCCCATATGAGAAGTAGCAGGGAACATCCTTGCATAGCGTTGCCCGTTGGCCAAGCGGCCCACACGTGAAGCCCAAGACCCTTCCATTGCTAGGCTATTGGTGACTCAAGATGCACCACTCTGACTCTTCTGCCTCCTCTTTCTTGTTGGTGGTTACCCTCGCTCTCACTAGACCCTTACCTCCCACCTCTCCCATTTGTCTTACCAGCCTCTAGGCAAGACTCATGAAAGCGAGAGGGTCGCAAAGGCCTCCCGCTCTGAGGGTCGTAGATACACTTGTGCCCTTATAGTATACTAACGGAAGGGCAACACAATCAATTTTGTGAGAACACAGCAGCAGAAGTGTTATTGCAAAAAAGCTAAGGAAGGCATGTGTTATCCTAGAAACTTGGAGAGACACAGGTTTAAAAATCCAAAAAGTTTTTGGGTGGACGCCTTCTTGGTACATTGTCATTTTTTTAAATGTATCTGTTAATCGAATTGTATGACTATATATCTATTTTTCCAGGTGCCAAAGAGGGACTGAATCAATTGATTAATATTGATTTCATTTAGTTGCTTTGCCAGCCCTCCTTGTCCGATCTATATGAATTTGCTTGAAAATAAAGAAACAGACATCATTGAGAAAATAATAGCAATATTTTTTGCCCTGATCTCCCACTTCAATGGTCTGGTTGTAGAGTAGTCAAGGTTCAGGAAAGCGGTATGCGTATGCGTTCGGACAGGTCACCAAATACTGAATAAGCGGTATGTAGGGGCATATGCGGGGTATATACGGTTATACACGGTTTTCTATTTTTTAAATTAAAAATAAATAAATATCTATGCATAACATTACCACTGAATTTATGTATGGAAGTAGAGTTAAAGAAGATCCAACAAAAACGATTCATGTTAGATGGGTGTGTATATGCTTTTATTGCCTCATATTTAATCACAAAAAATATTTACCATAAAAACTTCACATATTAGATGATTCGTAAGAACAAAACTTCAATACACATACATGCACTACATGAACAAAAGCTCAATCAACATATATAAAAATATTCGGCGATACATTGCATATACTCGTGAAAACAATACACGAGAAAAAAAATAAAATATTGTGTATAAATAATGGTATAATGCATTGCAATTATATACAAATGCATGTTATATTCTTACAATAGAACGAAGAAAGAGGCAGGGCTACGGAATTAAGGACATGAATGAGAAGATTGAAAAGTTGGAGCTGTTGGAGCAGTATGCGAGGCATATGCGGGATATGGGGGGCATATGCGGACCACATATGTTGGGAGGGCGCATAATGCACCGATTCATGAAATCAGTGCGGTTTGCATGCCGCACGGGCATATGCGGCCCGTGCGGCCGATTTCGTGAACACTGAGAGTAGTGTGCCTACTACCTAAAAGACCAGTGTTCAAATCTCCATTTGACGAGGGTTGCGTTAGATAGCCGACAATCAGCATAAAAAAAACAGTCGGATCTTTTAACATGGGTTTAATAAGAATCCGTGCAGCCGACCTTACTTAAAGTGAGAGAAGGTTTTGCAATTTTTTAGTTGCGGGAATTCAGGGCATTTCATTTCACGATTTCATGCATTGAGAAAGTGTAATTACGGTCTGGGATATCATTTTTTACTTTGTAATATTGATGTATGTAATTTAGTTCTGTTTTTATTTTCTTCTGTAAATCAGATATTCGTTGTGCCAGCTTGTGGAAGTCAATGCCCATTCCTTATTTAGCAAGTGGTTTTCCGAAAGTGGTAAGCTGGTACGTCGATCCTCCTCATTGTCTATTTTTTCAGTTCTATGTCAATTGTACCTTTCTATATTAAGCTGCATTTCTCTCTCTTCCATATCTTGGCCTTTGTTTACCTTATTTATTCATTTATTTAATAATTCGTTTTGCATTATGCTACTTTCATATTTTTATTGTTTCCAAAAATGTTTTCTGTTGTTTTAATTGTTTTGGGAAACTTGAATTTAGTCCATATACAAAACCTTATTCGTCTGAATAATTGCATTACCTTCATTTAGATATTCGACCAGCATTTGTTCTGAAGCATCACATTTTTATCATATAGTTAAGATTTTATTAAATTTTACTTGTATTAATTTTTTCTATCCTTGGGCCAGGTTGCAAAACTATTTCAAAAGATACAAGAGATGGTGGAGGAAGAAAATAATCTGGTTTTTGTTTTAATCGGTGAGATACTCAGATCTTTACTTAATTGTCTTTATTGTGGCATCATCAGATTGCTACTTGCTGGGCGTGGTAACGGATGTTGTGCACATGGCTTTGGCTAAGCATTGGCTTCGGTCTATGTTATGTCATTTTGTTTAGTGAGCAAAGAGATTAGTGCACACCAAACTGATCAAATTTATTTACAAGGAGCTTATTCTGTATAAAAAACAAAGTAACTGCCTGTTACTTAACAATGCCGATATGTTGATGTTTAGATTTTATTGATCTTTCCTCTGTTTATATTGCAACAGATGAAGTTGAGAGTCTTGCTGCTGCCAGACAAGCTGCACTTTCTGGTTCTGAGCCGTCTGACTCCATTCGGGTTTTCACTTCAGTCTCGAGCTTGTGGAGTCTTTTTCTTTGTTTCCTTGTTGCAAACGGAGATTGCTGCTTCTAATTTATCGTAAACCTGGAATTAGCTAATGACATATTTCGTATTTCAGGTTGTGAATGCGTTACTTACTCAAATGGATAGACTAAAAAACTGGCCTAACGTCATCATTTTGACAACTTCCAACATAACTGCTGCAATTGGTAAGATTTTTGACTTTTGGTACATGCCGTAAAATTTTTCTTGAAGTTTGTTTCTTGGAGTTTCACATGTGCAGCAGTCTACTTTATAGCTTCTAATTTATTAATTAATGTATATTCCTGTGTATGAGGAATGATTAAATTCAATGATGTATACGGAAGGAAAGTGGCAGTACAAAAAAAAACATTTTAGATTCTCTTTATTGTAATTGTGGGCTCCTAGTTTATATTTGAGGTTCATTTTAAAAATCTTTTTTGTTCCAAAATTATTTTAGTTGGACAGAATTTGGTTACACACATGTTAGATCATCTAACAGAAGTATGTGAATGTGGAATGCATCACACATGTTCCGTGGTGTTTAATCGACCTAGTACCGACATGTAGCTCGTCTAATGAGTTTGATATGTGAATATTATCTTAACCAATGGCAATGAGAAAGCCTGGAACCAACTGAAGGTTCTGAGACAAGGCTGGGAAATGAACTATAGGCCAACTTTACGTGTATAATCAGGTTCTTTTGCAAGTTGCCTTCTCAATGTGATCGTGAATGGTTTTCAAGCTCATTCTACTTTAGATGGCAGATATCGCTTTTGTTGACCGAGCAGACATTAAAGCATATATTGGGCCACCTACACTTCAAGCTCGCTATGAGATACTCCGATCTTGCTTGCTGGAACTTGTGCGCACTGGAATTGTAACCTGCCTCGAGGTTTGTATTTTTTATGAAGAAAAATATACCGAGCTTTATAATTGTTATAGAAATTAACATTTGTATAATTGTTATTTCCTTCTTTTGAAATTTTCCCTTTTTTTATTTGCCTATGGTTTCTCCTCTCTATATAAAGGATCCTGTTAGAAAATAGGAAGCGGAAGCGTAAATAATAAACAGATCATAGAAAAGAAATATAAAACATGGAAGACAAAGTTTTTACGTGGAACACTACTCCCTAAGAAGCGGAATGAAACTACGGGAGAAGCCCTTAAAGGGGCATATCTTGCATTGCTTTTTCTTAATAGATACAGGAGGTCCGGGGCTCCTTATATAGCCTCCACAGAGCCTCCATGTTCCACCACTGGTAGATGTGGGACTAAACAACTGGATGGGGTAAATGGATCCTGGAGGTATCCATTTACCCATTTATAACTCAATAGGCGCACAACCAAATACTCCAACACTCCCCCTCAAGATGGAGCATGCAATGCTTTGCTTGACAAAAAAAAAGCTCCACGCTACTTGACACTACAGACAATATCAACTCAACGCACACAATTGTCGGTTGCTGTCGAGGACGTTGCTTCTCATGACGTGCAGGTGAGGAGGACGAGCAGGCTGGAGTGTGAGTCAAACTGAGGACTCAAAATCTGACCGTCGAGTCTGAAACTGCGCGTGGAGTCTCCTCGTTAGAGAACTGAGTCTCTCCCATCTAGCTCAGAGAATGATACTCTACTCTGGAGTACCTATGATACCAAATGAAAACTCTTGCCCATATGGCATAGGGAATGGTCCTCTACTCTGGAGTCGCTATGGCTCACATGAATATTAGCCATGTGAGCCCGAGACGAACCATTCCTACAATAAATATTATTGTAACGTATGATTTATCAATAAAAGTTTTTTTTGAGGTCTAAAACCTCGGGGGAGACACTTGGTGGTGTTCACCCCTAATTTATTAGCAAAAGAGAAGAAACAAGTACAAAGAAAAACAAAGAAAAAAGGAAACTTTACAAAGAACCCAGCTCGAACACCGAGAGGGAACTAGACCAACAGCCAGTCCGCAACAAGACGAGCACAATGAGACAAAATATTTTCTTTATAAAATCGCTCCCCCTAAAAATAGCTTCATTTCGCCCAAGCCAGATCGCCCAAATGCTTGCCAAAGGACGCAAGAGATCTCTGTGGTCCCTATCCTTGTTAGACATCAAAGACTCCTAAAAAGTAGCCGAGTCGGCGGTAATTATCCATCCCACGGCCGTCGCCTCCCAAACGCCCATAACCACCGGACAGGTAAAGAAAAGATGATCCAGGGATTCCACGCCGCTGTCGCAGAGAGCACAATCCTCTGGGACCGAGGCGAGCATCCTAGCACACCGATCCCTCGTCAAAAGTCTCTTCCTACGAAACAACCACAGGAAGATACCAACCCTCTCCGGAAGCTTCAAGCCCCACGCAAAGTTGCAGTCACGCATCAACACCTCCATCCCCGACTGGGTGGAGGAAGAAATCGCCAAATACGCCCTCCTCGTCGTGAAGGGCCCCCCCTCCAGGCCCAGTGATCCCTCCCCCTGTGGGCCTAGGCGTACCACTGATCGAATCCAATAAACGGAGGAAATCGTGGAGCCGCTGGTCGGAAAGGTTGCTATGAAGGATGGGGAACCAATCATCCCGGACCAATAAGAGGCAACAGATGCATTCCTATCAGCCGCCAAAGCAAGTAAGCGCGGAAACTTCTCACCAAGAGGCACCCCACCGGCCCAAATGTCCTTCCAGAATCTGAAGACCTGACCGTCACCAAGCATCGAAGCAAAAAGATTAGAGTATTTTGAACCCACCGCCAGCATCCCACGCCAGAAAGGCGTCCGCGACCCAATACAAACCTCCGGGCCTGGCAGCGACCCGCCCACGTCATGGATCTTGCGCAAGACGACAGAGCAAAAATCCTCGCTAGCACCCCATAGTCTATACACCTATTTCAGGAGAAGGGCGTCATTAACACGGTCCAGCCGACGAATGCCAAGCCCCCCTCGCACTTACGCCTCGTTACTTCCTCCCAACCCACCAAATGCAGCCTACTCGCAACCGCCCCATTCCTCCCCCACAGGAACCTCCGCATTAACTTCTCAATACGACATCGAATCCCAGTAGGCAACTGTCGGTTAGAGAGAAAATAAACGGGGATAGAAGACAAAACCGATTTGAGGAGGACGAGGCGACCACCCCTCGAAAGCATAGCCGAGCTCCAGCCAGATAGCCGCAACTCCACCTTCTCCACAACCTTGGACCAGTCACTCAAACGAGTCCTGCCCGTGCCCAGCGGCATGCCCAGATAATCAAAAAGGTAAAGGGCCCGGCAACAAGCCCAAAATCAACCTGCAGTCAGCCGCCTCCTCCGCTTCCAAACCAAACGGAACCACCTTAGACTTGCTTGCGTTCTTGAACAGGCCCGACATCTCACTGAAAATCTCCAGAGTTGCCGCCATGGCAGAGACCTCGTCACGCCCCCCCAATGAATAAGATCGTGTCATCGGCGTACTGGAGGAGAGGGACCACCCTCTTGCCGCAGGAGAAGCCCATCGAGAGGCCACTATCAACCACCCGACACGTCATCCGAGCAAGCACATCTACCACCACCACGAACAGGAGAGGCGCCAGAGGGCAGCCCTGTCGCACCCCCCTCCGCGGTTGGAATAGACCTCCCACCAAGCGCCCATTCACCATAACCGAGAAGGAAGCCGTAGAGACACAGCGACACATCCACGAAATCCACAACTCCGGGAATCCTCGAGTTCTTAAAACCGACCACATGAAGCTCCAATCGAGACAGTCATAGGCCTTTGCAAAGTCGACTTTCCATAGCACTCCACGAGTCCCCTCCTTGGCCCACTTCGCGACCATCTCCGAAGCCAAAGCCGTAACGTCGGCAATCTGTCTTCCACGAATGAACGCCGTCTGCATCGGGGAAATGATCCCATCAAGCACAGGGGCCAGTCTACGCGCAAACACCTTCGCCACAATCAAATAGAGACCATTCGAGATGGCAATTGGACGGAAATCCTCAATACACTCGGCGGAGGAGAACTTCGGCAGCAAGATAATGAGAGCCCTATTGATCTTGTCAAATCCAACATTACCCTCACAGAATTCGTTAATGACCTTCAGAACCTCCCGTCCCACCATCTCCCAGAAGTCTTTGTAGAAAGCCACCGTCTCCAGCATTATCAATAAAAGTTATTGATTATTTCACTCCCTTTCTGAGATTAAATGAATGTATGCACTATATGGTCCATCTTTACAATTAGGGTTATGTACCATAACTGTCTTAATGATCATACAACTGTTGATTCATTAAATTGAATCATAGAGGCTGGTGCTTGGATGAATATCTAAGGAGTTAGATTGATGACTCATTAAGCACCGTTAAATGATTGTTAAGAGATGATCTCCAACATGAGTAGGAGATGGTAATCCTTTCTCATTAGGCTGATATCTGACCGACCTCTTGATGCATGTCCTCTGCATGAGAATAGTGATTCAGAGGTGTCAGATTAGTTAAGTCAAAGGGTGGACTTAATGAGATCGAGATAACCTAAGTCCTACATCATATGCTGTCATGATATAGGCATACATCCTCTGACTGGAGACAGATATGTTACTATATGTCTGAGTGTGTACATTTGGCAGACCAATAGGTTGATACCTAATCAAGGTCTATACATCGGCGAGATGGTGTGCATGTGAGGGCATATGAGTGATACAATCTCTCAAAAGGATCATACAGGTTCACTTGTGAACCGGAAGACATGAGCTCACTCATGAGGTATTTGGACAGATCAAATTCCATGCACGGTCGTCATGCTTTAGAAGCATGAAAAGAATTTGAAGGTATGATATATGCTTTTGGAAAGCATATGATCGATCAATGTTCAGAAATGCGGTCCATGCGGCCGCATATGCGGCCGCATATGCGTATGCGGTCACCCCTCTGAACCGTATATGACATATGCGGTCATATGCGGCCCAGACGCATATGCGGGCCGCATAAACCGCATATGCGGCCGCTTATGCAGTTGTCAGGCGGTCCATGATTTGATTACAAAAGATCCGATTAGCCTAAATCCACGCACTACGGAGAAACTCATGTCTATTTCCAATATGCAGAAACCCTACTCACGAAGCACAAAACCCCTCTCACGAAAAAACCCTCACACTACCGCGCTCCACTTTCGTCGTTCGCCTCAGGCCCCGGTTCCATCCTCGCACCACCTGCGCGCCACCAAGCAAGGCCCCAGCTTCGCCTTCTACACTTCCTATGCACCACCTCACCATGTCCCAACTCCGCAACATGGACAACACCTCGCCATGCCCTAATTCCGCACGCATATAACTTTGATGCACATGGCCATGCCCTAGCTCCGCCTCTGAAGATCGCACCACCTGCGCACCATCATGCCAAGCCCCAACTCTGTCTCTGCACCACCTGTAGCTTCTCCTCCTTCCTCGAGTAGCCACCCCAAAGCCCCTTCTCCCCCATTGTAAGCTTATTTCTATTTGTTCACCGATTTACCTCTTATTACTATATTTTTTGTTATGTTCAATTATCAAATCTTATATTTTCTTCATGTCATCATTTATTAGTATATTTTTTTCCAAGTTGTGCTGATTATGCATCCTAATGTTGATAAAACAAGTTATGTTGATAGTGCAAATTATTCATTTTAATTTTTTCCATTATATAAAAGTGGTCGCTCATATTATAGGATTTTTTATCATTATTCATTTTGATTTTTGTTTTCTTACATATTTTTTTGTGAGAAAGTTATGTTTTTAGAGAGATTAGGTTATATTTTTGTTGCTGCCAAAAAATATACATTTTACTATTCAAACTCCATTAAGATAATTTTAGGAAAAAAGGGATGGAACCTGCAGTTTAGTAACTTTTGTAATTAAATTGTTCTTTTAGATAATTGGATTACATTAACAAGTTGCATTATAACTTTATATATTTGAACAATCTTCTTTTGGAAACATATGTTGATATCTAAAGGAACTATTTAGCTCGTTATTGGTGACCCTTTTGGGATTTTCAAATGTGTGTGGGAATCTAAAGAAAACATGTAGTTTTTTATTCTCTGACATCACAATTAAATATATATTTTTAATATTTTTAATTAAAATAATGCAAACCGCATAATCCGCATATACTTCCGCATATCCGCTTACTCGCTCGGGACCGCCTGACCGAACGAATACCGCATACCGACTTTCTGAACCTTGTGATCGATACCGACTCCCAATGACCAAGATTGAGAAACTTGATGAAACCCTTAAGACGACAGTGTAAAATTGATATATATCTATGGGTTTATCGTAGATCTTCCAGTATACAGGATGTACAGGTATTAGGAATACCTGAGGGTGATGTGATCATAAACGATTATAAAACCATGACGCTTTAATTCCGAGGAAGTGATGAAACAGGTTTGGATTTTAGTGACTCCTCTCAGTAGAGAAGTAATCTGATCTTAGTCCAAGTGTTGGACATTGATCTGAATGAGATTCAGATGCAATAAAAAGATTAGATTTACGGTCTTGATTTAATCAAGCTTCTATGAGAGGTCCATGAGGTCTGGATTTGAGATGTGATCTCAATATCCAAGTCACTATACGTTGAACATACAATCATCTTGTCCTTATCTCCAAGTATCTGCGGAGAAAGCACATTATTCTTGAAAGGGTTCAAGAATAATTCCATAGTTGAATTATATCTAAGCATTGAGAAATGGATAATTAAATGTGATTTAATTATCATGAATGATGTGAATTTGATTCACATGAAAATGATGATCCAATGTAATTAAATGCGATTTAATTATTATGAATGGGAATAATGTGGATAGCAATATCCAAATTATTCATAATATATTATAAATCTGATTTATAATGTACTAGAGAGAGCTTATTATGATTTATATTTGTTGATTAATTATTGATGTGAATTAGATCCACATTGGATAAGTAATTGAAAATGTAAATCACATTTTATTTTGGGTTGTGATTGTGATTCGCATTTATCCAATGGTAAGATTGCAATATTCACAAAATGATTATGAGTTATTTTTGTAGAATAATTTACAATAATTGTTGTAAATATTGGAGATACATGGAATCATGCAATCTTGGAGATTGCGTTGAGATTCCCCCTTTCCTAATAGGAAAAGGGGACGACCACCAATTCCTACTAGGAAAGGGTGTCCGTCCACTCTTCCTATATGAAAGGGGGGAACCTCCTTTCCATTATCTCCAAGTTTAATTTATTTAATTTTAGGATTAAATCATATTGATTTATCAATATATATTTAATCTAAATTAAATTAATTATCGTTGTGTTTTTACAACAAGATCTTGGCTATTGAAAAAGAAGCACAAATCAATCTCATCCATTGATTTTGTGTAGTCCATGGATTGTGATCCATGGACTCCCAAAACCCTATATAAGAAGAGACATCCCTTGTTCTTCTTGGTTACAACAAGTTTACAACAATAAGCTCTCTCCTCTCTCTCATTCTCACGCCCTCTCTCCCTATCGCTCCTTCGATGACTGTCCACCTAAACCCTAGAGGGAAGAAGACGCCGTCGTCGCTTCGCTGTTGTGCCATCGCCTCGGTTGCCCTTGGTTCTCCATCTTCTTTGGTGCGCCACGCTTGTAAAGAAGACGTACGATCTCGTAAGACGAGATCAGGAGTTCTCTTGCTTGGATCAACTTATTGGATTGCGAGAAGCACAAGATTCATCCCTGCGCTCGCAAGCGTCTCCTCCAAAGACCGGACTTGAGACAGGAGGTCTCTTTTCTTGGAGGCTTGATCGCAACCAAGCTACAAGAGGTATTCCTTTGTACATTATGTGGTTTTAGATGAAACGATCCGAGAAGCGTTCTTGGATCATGTGGTTTCATCGCTTGAAAATTTTTTAAATTCCACTGCATCGAACAACTAATGCGACTATTCTTGATCGTATACGATATGATCTTTACGCTTCCGTGATGCTTGAGGATTATTCCATATCCTTCAAAGAAAACTCTGGCCTGATAACAACAAGAATGGTGGGGACTACGAAACTGAAGATCGCACACATGTGCGTGTCTGAAACTAGAGACTCGAAAACATGTGACATCGAGATGAACAATTGTAGAGTCTGAACAACTGGCTGGTCTGACGAATATGCAATCTGGAGAAGACCTGTGACTCTACATATACTCCCCCTTTCTCCCATACTTGTCGGAAAAAGGCATCGACAAAGTTGGGAGAAGACAAGTGAAATAGGGAGAAACATAAGAAAGCAATAAGCCGCTTTCGTCATTTTTTTAAATTTCAGCTTCACAAATCCTTTTTTTTAAAACTTGCAAACGACTTTTCTTTGTACGCGCCTTTTCTCATTTATTTCGCAAATACTGTCTTTTTTGCAAATATTTTGCGTACGGCTTTTTATTGTACACACATTTTCTATATAATTTTCTTCTTCCCTTTTCTTGAAATATTTTTTTAAAGCCTCTTCAATTTTTTTCTCGGCTTTCCTTTTTTTAAAAATCAATGCACGGCCCAACGGGCCCAGTGGACACCTTTCCCTCATTCATTTTTTTTCCTTTAAACAACCATCGGCCTACATTGGCCAAGAATCAGAAAAAATTATGTTTTTTTTCAAATAGGCATTGGGCCCTGCCTTTAGGCTTCCTAATGGAAACTCCATTCTCACGAAGTGCCGCCTCGATGGGGGCTTCCTGCAGCACTATGATGAAGCGGCCGCCCGAGTCGGAGGGGATGGGTGGCGCGAGGGGGAAGAGAAGCATCTCGCGTGGAGGGGGCCGCCTGGGCAAGCGATGGAAGGTGCTGCCTGGTCGATCACCGTCACCGTATGCTTGTGTTTGGAAATCGCATGAGCCTGGGAGCATGGAGATGCGTGGAAGGAGGGCTTCACCTGGAGCGTCGCCTGCGCGAGGAGTCTGGAGCAGCAGATGACGAGCACGATGTTGCTCCCCGCTAGATCTCCTGGCTACGCGACGAGCGCCACCAGCAAGGGCTTGCGCCTCCTGCGCGAGCCTGTCGAGGAAGGTTGAATGCAACTAAGCTCGCCGCGTATGATTGCCTGGAATCGTAGACGGATCTGGGGTAGGTCGCCTAGACCTGTGGCTCATGGCGCGAGGACAAAGGGGGCATCACCATAGGGCTTGTGGTGGAGATCTGGGAATCACACGGGGGATTGGAGTACGAGGGAAGAAGGTGCCGCCTGGAGCAACACCCGATATGCGTCGCCCTTGATGGGTCGAGAGGCGCTAAAGCTCACGCGATGGGAGGTTGAGAGTGCCTCCTGGGCCTGCGCATGGGCTTGAAGAGCCCATCTGCGCCCCTCGAAGGGGCTTCGACATCATCGGTTCACGAGGGCTCTGCCTGGGCTACGTCTGGCAACGATGGGGCTTCAGGGGTTGCGGCTTTGTTGACAGGAACCGACGCCTTGATACAACAGATTTCTTGACAACACATTTAGGGCTTCAAAAAATTAAAACCTAGCAATAATAGCATGTTCCCGGATGATCTCGTGCAACAGATCTTGAACAAACTCACATGTAAATCTTCATCAAAATGTGATTCTAAAAAAATAAAAAAATAATTCAAGAACAAATCTCTGAGAATCAAACCCGCTTTGGTACCATGTTAGAAAATAGGAAGCAGAAGTGTAAATGATAAACAGAGCATAGAAAAGAAATATAAAACATGGAAGACAAAGTTTTTACGTGCAACCCTACTCCCTAAGGTGCGGATGAAACCACGGGAGAAGCCTTCAAAGGGGCATATCTTGTATTGCTTTTTCTTAATGGATACAGGAGGTCTGGGGCTCCTTATGTAGCCTCCACAGAGTCTCCAAGTCCCACCACTGGTAGATGTGGGACTAAACATTTGGATGGGGTAAATGGATCCTGGAGGTATCCATTTACCCATCTACAACTCCATAGGCGCACAGCAAAATACTTCAACAGATCCCTATGGCCACATGATAACTGTTGAGATATGTCGACCCCCAAGGATCCGGGTACCCGTTTACGCTACTTTCGCGGCATTTCATTCACACAAGATCGCACAATCTACTAAAAAACAAGGAATTTTTTTTGATGCTATGTTTGCATATGACATTCACATTCTTTGCATATACCACAAAGACAAGAAAATAATTGTCACCACTATTTCATTTCGTAACTTTCATATAATTACATCATGTACAAGGATCCAAGGTTGCAAAAAACGGTATGCAGTATACAGTCGGTAGGGTCACTGATTACTGTTTAAACGGTATGCGGGAGTTTAAACGGAAATTAAACGGTCTATGCGGTTTTACATTTTTAAATTAATAAAAAATATTACATATATATATTTAATAAAAAAGTATAAATGAACTTTAAAAATATAATCACATATCCACAATTTTGATCAGATATTGTCAATTTCAATGACTTCTTCATCCAAATGTGACATGTCAAAGTAGATAGCATAATCAACATAGGGTTTATGTAACCTTAATGCAAAACGCGGCCGCTTAAACAGCGTGTAAACGGCCGATTACACCCTTTTAAACGGTCTGACCGTTTACATAGCCGATTAAAGGTTATACAGTCGGTCGAGGACCGAATGAGTTTAAACGGCCTTTTAAACGGCCGCCTGAACCGATTTTTGCATCCTTGCAAGGATCTACTAGTATACACAATATATCCCAAAATTTTGTACAGAAGAGAAGAGGAAGCATTTTCATCATAATTTGAACATAAAAACTGAGACAAAATAACAACATACCGTCTAGTATATACCCTGTCTCCTGGAAGCATCAATAGCTACTGAACAATAGACTCCTTACCTGCCATGCGTGCAAGGAAGAAAATGAGTCACAATTGTGAATACAAATCCGCAGCTTAAAATAATTATCAGGTAATTTATTATGTACAAAAGAGAGCAAGTAGATAGGCATAAAAATTCTATCACTACCTGCACAGCGAAAGGTTTTCAACAGTTTGGTATGTAGTTCACCTATTCACCCCATTTTTTTTCTCATTCTTCCCATATATATATTTATATAAAGTTTAGATGACAAACCCTAACATATAATGATTTTCTGCGTTTTAAAGATCATGATTTTGGAGATCATGTCATGGAACTTGATGGCACATGTAATTGCTAATTTCTTGTCATTAAGATAATGACCTGGTTTTCAATAATGGACTGATATGATGATGATGGATTTGATCCTTAATTCTATTTACTCCTTTTATGTTAGTGGATAGTCTGTGGTCTTGGTCTGTGTGTAACCTCACACTATGACTCTAAGGTATTAAAAGTACCTTAGGGTTGAGGGGCCTCCGTAGGCATGCGATGTTGTGTAATGCATCCTAACTAAGTTACCAACACGTCCACTAACTTATAGGAATTTTGAATCAGATTATAGTCACCTCCAATCAACTCAATTTTAATTGTAATTTCCTCCAAACCTTTACGATAACTCTCTCAGATATAACTCTTGATTTTGTAGTTGTAGATGTAGATATGGATGATCTGGATGTAGAATCGCCAAGTCTGTTGGCGAAAGTAAAACTCAAGCAGTGAAGAAGCCTACAAATGGCTCTTCCGTCTCGTCCTCTAATTGAAAGTGCGGTCCAATAGAGGGATAGGTCTACTCCCAAACTACGCCACTGAGACGGGTGAGAGGGACTCTCCGGAAAAGTCACTCTAGAAAAACAACCCGACCGGTAACGGGCAACCGAGCTCGTACGTAAAACTGAAAAACCGAGGATCCCCCGCCTGGGTATCCTAAAACAAAGGGTCAGCGGAGCTGGTCTAAAGTCGGGATCCCAACGAGGCGTAAAAACACTGCGAGCTCGCGTAAAAATCGAAAAGGGACTGGGATCCTAGACCCGCGCACTTGGCGGCCGCTGCCCTAATTGGGCTTCCTATCTCCCGCCCAGTTGAGGGTCACCGCGCCCTCGCACAGTCAGGTGTAAGGGTCACCATGATCGGCATTTATTTCTTATAATCACTGATTCTTATCTTGACATTGAGAAAATTCCTACCCAATAACTTCTGTATATAAAAGTTGCTCTTTCAATTGATAGATTTGTTTCTCCCCCTTTCTTGATGTCTATTGTGGTTAATGTTATAGATCTAGGCATCTTGTCACTATTTTATCGTTAGTGATATAGTAGATCCTATTCAAAGATCAATTAGTTGATGATTTTTAGCTTTATAAGAGAAGAGTATTAAAATCCTAAGATTTGTATTAATTTTCTTTCTTTTTATAAGATCATAACGCTGAACTTAATTGCATACTGATTTACATACAATTGGTATCCTTAAGTGGTTAAGATCTTGTAGGAGCGGTCCTGACAAATTCTGATCTCAATGGGGAATGGAACCAAAGTAGTATCTTTAATCAGAAGATTGAGATGATAGTAAACTGTTTTATTTACGAAGTCCGACAGTGTTAGAGTATATACAACAATTATATATACCATTAGATATTATACAATCGCATTTCATTTTCTAATGAGCTTATTAAATTTAATCTTATTCAAATTAATTTCCAGACAAAATTTCAAAACCTTAATAATATATTCAATCTCATTCCAACTAACTTAGCAAATCAAACCCTCAATAATATCTTTGATCTCGTTCAATCAATCCACAGACATTGGAATTCCGTTTGTATTTGTATTTTACATATGATAGTAGATATCGTTTAAGTATATACATAACTATAAGCTCTGATAATAGATACTGTTTAAGTATACCCATACATTTAATTTAATTTAGTTTTTTTATAATATTTCGGTTGAGTAGAGAATATCCAGAGAATACAGTAAATTTTAAATTAATATTTTTAACAAATATTTCAATTGAGAAGAGAATACAAACCACAGTCAGAAACTTAAGTTTCTATATCCATATTTTAATTGAAATTTTAAAGCAGAATACAGAATATTTATGCAGTAAATTAAACTTTAACAGTAATATAACTATTTTTTTATAACTCGTATACTCTATCCAACCACCAAGCAATATGACCTATGGCTCACCAAATTTCAATTAAAGATGAGATTTATTTTCAATATAATGAAAACAACTATCATTATAATTGATCAATTTTTAGCTTGTTGCATTTCCAAAGTATTGCATGCAACCTTATTTCCAGAATTAATTATAACTTAAATTGATAGCAAGAGAGATCTAATCAAAGACAATGAAGAAGTTTGACTATGAGCACAGTGAGTCTAATAGAGAATTGAGACCAAATTAATATATATCCACATGCATGGCAGCAAAGAGGGTTAGGGATTGGATTTGTGCCTAAAAACTCTTCAATTTGAAGGTGGAAATTGCATGCAACTGTAGCTTCTCCTGACAAGAGCCACACCAGCCGATGGCTGCACTTGCAACAGAATTTTCCTCGATGCTCTTGGACAAACAACAGGGGCTCCTGCAGTCCCTATTTGGTTGAAATTAGAGCAGCAATTACTGCCCAAATGAGAGTAACGGTAGTGTTGGAGGTCTTCCAACAAGGGGAATGGCTTAAGATACCTAGCAGCTTCAATTTGGCCAACTACTGAAGCAATTGGAGGAGGTTCCAGCAATTAGGCTGCAACTGGGGCTCTCGAGGGGAAATGGAGAGGCAATTGGGAAGATTGACTGCAGCAGTAGAATAAGACATGGCTTTCCACGGTGGACTTGAGAGAAAGTAGAGAATAGTGAAGAGGTTGGGGGAGATATAAATAAGGAATTAAGAGCTCCCTTATGTTGACAAGTGGAGGAACAGAATAGACCAAGTGTTGGAAAAATTTTAAGCCCAAATGTGACTGTCCAGATTCAACGACAGTACTCTGCTGCTACAGGAACCAAGATTTATTTATTTTAAACCAAAATTATCTTTATTTGTTATACATAAAGATTGGCCGTATTCATGCCTCGGATGTCGGATTTCGACGGGCAATATCTCGATTTGATCGTCTTTCAACGACTATTGAAATGAGTATAATAATTGATATACTTTTGATCGGGTTTGGATGCCCGAAATTTTCGAGATACGATTTTGGTTTGGGGTTAAATTTTGTGATTTAAAATATCAGACGACCTCCGATTGACGAACGGTCGATTCCGTTGGTCTTGTTTCGTCGATTCCGGATCTAATGACGGTCTCAATTTGTTTTGCGATTTCTGAATTTTGCGTCGCGGCTTTTTCGCGACGCGCATTACGAAGCGACAATTTTTGGTCGATTTCGCCCGAACGACTTTTGATTCACGATTAATTGGTCGATTTTGGTTATCAAAAGTTGTCATGTAACTTTATTGGGTTAATCGGACCCTAATTGAGTCGGGTTCGGGTTTGTTAGGATCCGGATGTTACAAGATATTACTTATCTTTCATATTGTTGATGTATTTTCTTTTTCTTTTGTCTTGTAATTTGCCCAACCGGTTTCTCTCTAATATAAGAGAACCCTAGGGCCTCTCAGTAATGCAATTCATTCTTTCATTTTCACGATGGCGTGGGACTCCTCTGATTGCTGGGTGAGGGTGGAGCGGAGGCATCCACAAGTTTCGCCCCTCAACCTGCAGCCAATGTTTGAAAAAACGAAAGGCGGAACGCGGCGTTTTACCTGGAAGCGAGGTGAGCGTAGCCTCGAGGCAGTCGAGGCGTAAACCTCAGTTGTATAGGAAAATAATTACAAAATATATAATAAATATATTTATTGGTGAACTAAAGTAATCTGATAAATATATAATACATAACAATGTAATATATGATGATATTATGAAGAAAAGAACATAGAAAAAAATGGATATGTCAATGCCATAAATAATACTAAATTTCTACCCAGTCAAAAGGAAATCATTGGCTATAACTATCACTAAAATAGTTATCAAAAAGGGAATATCTATAGTTGTTATTATATATATATCCAAAATGTTGATATGAATCATTTGATTTGAATCCTAACGATCTACCGAACCTAGATGAAGAACGATTTGATGTCCCCTCTGTGCCACCATACCCTACCAATACGGGGGTCTCGCTGCCCGATCAATGCCCCCATTTTTCTTATATGTTTATTCGAATTCACACACAGTTTCTTATATGTTTAAGGGTGTAATGGTAGGAGTACTCTAAAATAATTGGACATGTTATGAATATGAAAGAGATCAAATTTAAGCATTCATCTTGCATAATTATATACTCAACAACTAGACCTCTATGCACATCTGAAAATTCTAATAGGACTAATTATTTACTTTAAAAAATGCTTAAAATAACTCCAAACGCCTCACCTTGCGCCTCGCCTCGCCTCAATCGCCTCGCCTTACCTCGACCGCCTCAGGCATCTGAGGCGCACACCTCAAGCAGGGGGTTCGACGCGGTCGCCTCGGGGCATTTTTCCTCTTCCCCGTTTCGCCTCGACCGCCTCATTGCCTCGAGGTGCGTTTTTTTAAACAATTCCTGCAACTGTTGATAGGAATGCTGGAAGTGGATAGTCGTGCTTCAGGGGTCGATGCTTGCGGTGTGGTGGTTGTGGTTGTGGTCACCGCGCGACGGGTTGTCAGGACTCGATTAGGTGTTTCTTCTGTCGGACGAATGACCACAGAAGCTTCAGATGCTCGATGAAGCAGGAGAGGGCTCTGGGGAAGGTCGAGGCGGACACAACTAGAGTGGGAGCCGAGAGGTTGCTGGTGGGAGTGTGCCACCAGGAAGGGCGGTGCCTTGCGGATGGGATGGAGGATATCATGTTGGCGGTTGGGAGTGGTTTCGGGGGCGACGTTGTAGTGATGTATGGCCCCGTGGTTTGCTTGAGAGACCACTCGTCGGTGGAAGCTTGCAAGCTTTTGGATCTCTCACGCAGTCCTGGAGGAAGGGTTCACTGGTGTAGCCTTTGGTTCGGGACGACAGGTGTGACTCGAGGCGAATGGGAAGGACAATCCCGATCCGAGGACTTCCTCTCGTGGGGAAATCCTCGAAGCTGTTCAGAAAATGTTGGCCTTTGTGATGCGGTTGGTGTCATCATCTCGGATGGGCTGAGGAGTGGCCATCCGCTGTAGACGATTGTGGTAGGCTTTGACTTCAAGTGCATGCTTTCGGTGTACTTTGGGGCTCGATTCTAGGGCTGTGGCTTCCTTTTGTAGGTGCGGGACGAAGGTTGTGATGCCAAGGTTGCAGGAGCGTCACCGAAGATGGTTGGTGCGTGATCGACAAATACTTTTGCGGAATGGGTTAGCAGTCCTTTCCAGGAATTTGAATCAAGGGTAACTTTTTGTGGAAATGACAGAGGTGACTTCGGGCCAAGTTTTGGCGATAAACCCAAGGTTGGCTCTGGTAATCTCGGGCGAAGGGCCTCTTACATGGAGGCTTTGACCGCAACATCGGGTCGCACGATGGACCTTTTCGGATCGTCGGACCATCCCTTCGGATCCACTTTGGTGGGGGATGTCTCCTCTCGGACGGCTCAACGCGAGGATCCGATTTGTAGGTAGGAGAGTATGACGAGGAGTAGAGGTTACTGAGGGGCCCCTGACCCGCTAGCACATCCGATTGCTGACTGCGAGTTGGATCAATTGGAGACTAAGGACCCGATGCTGGTGACCGAGGGTCTGTGTGGGTTGCTAACCTTGTGGACTGTCGGTCCGATTCGATGAAGCGGGAGATGCAGAGATTCGGTCGGGGGCCTCTTGGTGTCTTGATAAAGCCTCAACTCCCCCGACAACTCGTGATGGTGCTCTTGGGGAGCTGGATCAGATGGGCTCTGATGCTTCGAGGTGATCGCATGCCTTCGTCGGGATACGTCTCTTTCTGAGGGAGACAAGGAGGCTGCATCAGGTCATTCACATGCCTTCGTCGAGGACACACCTCTGTCTGAGGGAGTGAAGGAGGCAGAGCTATTTTAGTCGAAGTCTGGTACTCAGACAAGTGAGCCGCAGATGGAGAGAAGGTTTGGCCTGAGTTATTTCCGTCGAAGTCTGAGGGAGAGAATAGGGATGCGATGTCTGGAGATTTATCGCCGATTGATGGGTGGTGTGGTGGTGACGGGGTTGCGAGTGGCGAGGGGGCCTCAGAGAGGGGGTTGGAGGTGCTTTGCCGGCTTTTGAGGTGTCGATGGATGAGGATGTCCTGTTGATGCGGCACGGGACATGGAGGTTGTGGCGGTGAGGCTGGCGGTGATGGCCAAAGGTGAGGAGTGGGAGGAAGGCGAGGTTGGGTGGGGGTCGGGGGAGGATCTGGAGGGGGTCTTGATGTGTTGGGGTTTGGTACGACCGAGGTGATTTTTGCATTGATTAAATGCATCTAATCACGTGGAATGTACATGGCTTGGGTTAGGACGAAAACAGATCGGTGTTTCGGAACCTGTTGTTTGAGCAGAAGGCAGATGTGACGATGTTGCAAGAAATGAAAATCAAGTGGGAAATGGAGAGAAGGTGGAAGGAGGTAGGGGGTAGCAGATTGGGGAATTCAAGGCATTCACAATGGTTGGGTCGGGTGGGGGGTTGGTTACTGGTTGGGATGGAAATAAGCTGGAGTTGGTGGAGGAGGTGCGAGGGCCTTTCTCGCTCTTGATCTTGCTGCACCGTAGCGCAGGCGGTATAACATTTTCGGCTAGGAATGTGTATGGTCCTTGCAATGGTATCTTTGAGATATATATTATCTTTATTATTGTTTACTTATTCTCTATTTCTTTTGTCCTCTTATTGTAATTTGCCCAATAGGTTCCTCTCCTATATTAGAGAACCCTAGGACCTCTCATTAATTTCATTATTTTCCCTCATCATGGTATCGGAGCGACGGTCCTAGATTGGAGTTCCCGTATCCCACCAACCCTAACCCCTAGTCGTGCCAACCCCTCTTCGTCGGTCATCGCCGCTCGCCACCTACTGCGGGACGCTGCCCGCCGACGATCCCAATCGACTGCCGGGCTACCAGACCGTCGCCGCTGGGACTCCAACCCGTCGCTGCTGTCGCAGGTCCCTCCCCCCCTCGAAAAGCCGCTGCATCCCTTGACTCTCCCGTGCACCTCCGCGACCCCTACAATGTGATATGCGATTAGAGTCCGTTTCATTTAGACCGGAGAACGCGATTTCAGAATTATAAGTGACGTTTTCCGACCTCAGAGAGCAACATAGATTGATGAGGATGGTTGCATGTTTCTACACGTACAACCATCCTTTGTATGATCGTGTAGACTTGTTCGTTTCGGTCTACTCCCAGCTGAGTTCTGTTGGTCTGCCGTTTTTCTGTTATGTTAGAGAGCAAGGATGATATTTTTTCGTTCGAAGCCTTCAAGGGCCCGACTCCCATCGTTAAGATGGTTGGGACCAACTGACTTGTGGTCCATGCAGTTTCTCACCCTCATGCAGTGCAACAGCAAGGAGCACTTCCTAACATATCCAGAGACAACGGATAAGACCAGGGCAAATACTTCTTGGAAGCAAGATGTCGCGTATGCGCGTATTTGGCCTTGTGGGACCCTCACCACCGAGATAGCAAATGATATTCTGAATCAGCCCACTGTTAAGGCGATGTGGGATACTTTGGCATCCACCTATGCTCAAGCAAAGAATGAGGCCAAGATTCTTCAGCTTCTGTTCGATATCTACAATGCCAATAAGAATGGATGTCCTTTGCACGTGTACCACTCTTCGCTCCGTGGCATGTTCAAGAAGCTTCATAGCTACATGCCTATTACGGCATCTACTAAGTTGCAGAAGATGTATAGGTACTCCGCGATGGTTGGAGTCTTCATGGCTGGACTTGATACAAAGTATGATAATGCGTGTATTCAACTTCTTACCGGAGCTACCATACCTCCCATAGAGGAGGCCTACATCTGTCTCAGCTAGATTATCATGCCTTCTACATCCACTTCTCTGCCCTATTCAACGATGGCTGCTTCTCGTGGTCGAGGAGGGACTACCCAATACAGAGGACACACCTCTTGTGGCAGAGACGGTGAACGCTTGCGTGGCCCTTGCACTTACTGTCGTCGATGACATGCAGAGGATGCATGCTACCAGAAGCATGGATATCCTTTTTCAGGCCGCAGAGCAGAACAGATTGCGCCTTCGGAGAGTACAGTTTCCTAGGCCGACCCTCACCTGGATGATATTGTTTCTTGTATTCGAGAGTGTTGGGAAAAATGAATGACTTGTTCTATTCCATAAGCCCTAGGCTCTCTTATATAGGAGAGAAACCTATGGGTAAATTACATAAAGAAGACAATTGAAAAATAAAATAACGAAAGGGTACAGGTACTCTATATGCGTCATATGCGTCAACACTCCCCCTCAAGATGGAGCATAGATATCAATCATGCTCAGCTTGGACGCACACTTTTGGAATGGGCCTCGAAGTAACGCCTTGGTGAATATATCAATAGTCTGATTCTCTGATGTGACGTGAGATGTAGCAATGAACCCTTTCTGAATCATGTCACGTATGTAGTGACAGTCAACCTCAATATGCTTGGTCCTCTCATGAAAGGCTGGGTTGTTTGCAATGAACAAGGCAGCCTGATTGTCACATTCCAACATCATAGGAAGCGATATATCAAGACATAGATCTGTAAGTAAAGATTTCACCCACATCATTTCTGTGCTAGCCTGGGCCATAGCCCTGTATTCGGATTCAGCACTGGATCTAGCTACTACTGTCTGTTTCTTGCTCCTCCATGAGACTAGGACATCTCCAACATAGACTGCAAATCCTGAGGTGGACTTCCTGTCCTTGGGGCATCCTGCATAGTCTGCATCAGCACATGCTGTGATAGAGATCTCCTTTCCCTTCTTAAATAGCAAGCCTGCACCTGGAGATGATTTTAGATATCTCAGAATCATGTGTATTGCATCCATATGGGCCTGACGTGGTTGCTCCATGAACTGACTCACACGACTCACTGCAAATGATATATCAGGTCTAGTGATCGTGACATACAGTAATTTGCCTACCAGTTCTCTGTACCTTCTCTTGTCCACCTCTTCTGTGTCATCATCATAGAGCTTCATGCTGGGATCCATTGGTGTCGTAGCAGGTCGGCACCCTAGCATACCTGTCTCACTCAGTAGATCTGTAACATATTTCCGCTGCGACATTACTAATCCATATGGATTTCTAGCAAACTCCAGCCCCAGAAAATATCTAAGGACTCCCAAGTCCTTGGTGACAAATTCGGTTCCCAGCCTCTCTTTTGCCTGCTTAATGCCCTGCTCATCATCTCGTGTAATCAAGATATCATCAACATAAACCATGATTACAATGATACCTCTAGCCGTCTTCTGTACAAACAAGGAATGATCAGCGTTGGAGCGTTTATATCCTTCTCAAAAAGATCTGAAAGCTTCTGAAACCACGCTCTGGGGCTCTGCTTAAGGCCATAGATGGCCTTATATAACCTGCATACCTTGGAACACTCCCCCTCAGCAACAAAACCAGGTGGCTGTTGCATATAGACTTCCTCTTGCAAGTTGCCATATAGGAATGCATTCTTCACGTCCAGCTGATAAAGCGGCCAGTCTCTAGCAACTACAACTGATAACAGGATCCGCAGAGTGGAATGGCGCGCCACAGGCGAGAATGTGTCAAGGTAATCTACCCCGTATGTCTGTGTGAAGCCACGTGCAACAAGGCGTGCCTTGTACCTGTCAATGGAGCCGTCTGCATTGTGCTTCACTGTAAACACCCATCTGCAGCTCATCGGGCTGACATCTGGAGGTATAGGAACCAAGCTCCAAGTTCCTCTGGACTGAAGTGCCGCCATTTCTTCTTCCATTGCTAGCCGCCATCTAGCATCCTGCAAAGCATCATGATGATTCCGTGGAATGTCTGTAGCTGAAAGTGCCAATGCAAACGTCCTGAAGTCTCCAGATAGCCTCTCAAAAGACACGGCTGCTGATAATGGATATTTGGCACAGCTTCTCTTCGGCTTCCTTAGAGCAATTGGAACGTCCAAATCATCTGTATTCTCATCATGCTCCTGCAATATATCCTGCTGAGAAATGTCGTCAGATCCATCAACATTAATATTTTCATTACATACCATAGGCGAGCTAGTTGACGGGTCAGGACCATGAGCTAGAGGAGGCCTGCGAGTGTAATGGAATGGTAGTGGTGAGACAAGCGGTGGCGGTGGTGGTGGTGGTGGCGGTGGTGGTGGTGGCGGTGGTGGTGGTGGCGGTGTTGTCGGTATCTGAGGTGGTGGTGTCATGTATATGGCATCAGGGGGTATAGATGGTAGCTGGTTGTCTCCTGATGCTGAAAAATACATAACAGATTCAAAAAATGTAACATCTGCACTGATCATATACCGCCGACGCACAGGATCAAAACACTTGTACCCCTTTTGAGTTCTGGAGTACCCAACAAAGACACACTTGACAACCCTAGGAGAGAGCTTGTCAGTACCAGGCGACAACTGATGGACGAATGCAACCGACCCAAACACACGAGGAGTAAGAGTGAACAGATCCTTGTCAGGATGAATAAGTGAAAACGGAATCTGTTCATTCAAGACAGACGAAGGCATACGGTTGATTAGGTAACATGCAGTAAGAACTGCATCACCCCAGTAAGAGTAGGGAACATGACTCTGTATAAGGAGTGATCTTGTGACATCAAGAAGGTGACAGTGTTTTCTTTCAGCAATCCCATTCTGTTGAGAAGTATGAGCACAAGATGTTTGGTGAATAATTCCTTTTGAGGAGTAGTAATTGGCCAGAAGGTTGGTGCACAACTCTAAAGCATTATCACTTCTCACAAGCTTGACAGATGTGGAGAAAACATTTTGTATTTCATTCAGAAAATGGATAATAATATTTCCTGCTTCAGATTTATTTTTCATCAGAAACACTCATGACACTCTAGAGAAATCATCCACAAATACAATATAAAACCTGTGTCCCTGATGATCGGAAACACGACTCGGACCCCAGACATCGATATGAAACAACTCAAACTTGGAGTTACTACTCCGACCTGGACGACTGGGAAAGGACGACCTGTGATGCTTTCCCAACTGACACGCCTCACACTGAATAGGTGTGTGTGAGAGACCATAGGGTAGAATACGACGCAACTTCTGAAGCGGTAAATGACCAAAACGCAGATGCCATAATAAGGTTGATACTTGTCCAGAAGAAGATGACGAGGTTCCAGCAAAAGGAGTCTGGTTCAGTCGGTAGAGGCCTCCTTGCTCATAACCACGACCAATCACGTTGCCCGTATGGATGTCCTGAAAAAACAAAGAAGATGGATCAAAAATCGCCCGACAATGTAAATCCTTCGTAATCTGACTAATTGACAACAAGTTCATTGAAAAATCTTGTGCATGTAACGCGTTCTTGAGCTGCATAGAAGATGTCAATCTAACCTCCCCCTGACCAGTAATGGGGGAATGAGTGCCATTGGCAATCACCACTGTACGACCTGGAAGGATCTGAGTGTATCCTGAAAGCAAACTCTGGTCGCCACATAGGTGATGTGTAGCGCCCGAGTCCATAATCCATGGTAAAGTATCAGATTTACTACTGTTCAGTGCAAATATACTACCTGAAGTACTGGTAGACGCAGAGGCAGAAGCAGCGGCATCAGAATGAGTCTCTGCAATCGGTGCTGGTCCAGATGGTGGAATAATGCCCCTCAGACGGGCAACAAGATCGTCGAACCGTGATCCAAAGTAGTCGCAGATGGGGGTTCTATCTGCTCAGCAGCTCTCGCGGATGCAGGAAATCCATGCTTTGAATAGCATGTATCTTCATTGTGTCCGACTCTGTGACAATAGGTGCATGTCGGCCTCGTGCGGCCACCCCTTCCACGGGGTCCACGTCCACAACCCTGGTGATGAAATCCGCGACCTCTGTTTGCTGCCATGTCTGAAGAATTCTGACTGACAGCTGTTGAAGGAACTGTAATCCGACTCAGCCTATGGAAGGCTTCCTCCATGGGAGGAATAGTAGAATCGGCCAAAATCTGGGATCGTGCCGCCTCGTACTCAGGATCAAGTGCAGCTAGAAACACGCCCACCATGGTCGCATTCCTATATGTCTTCTGCTGTTCTGGCGTGGCTGTCAGGGGCATGAAGCTATAGAGCTTCTCGAACATCCCTCTTAGTGATGTATAGAGGGAATGAAGAGGGCGACCATTCTGCTTGATGGTGAAGATATCATGCTGGAGTTGCAGAATCTTAGTCTCGTTCTTTGCCTGGGAATATGTAGCTGCCAGAATGTCCCACATATCCTTCGCTATGGGTTGATGGAGAATGTCATTGGCAATCTCAATCGCCAATGTGCCAGATAGCCAAACCTTGGCGTATGCGTCATCAGCCTCCCGGGAGGCATTGGTTCCAGTCTTCTCAGCAGGCTCTGGTTCGGTAAGAATGTGCTTCTTACCCGTAGACTTCATCATGCTCATGAACTGCATTGCCCACAGTTCATAGTTGGTACCATCCATCTTCACAATGGGCGCCGGACCACGGAATGCGCCAATAGATGGGATATCTGCCTTGCTTTCTGACATACTGGACACTGAAGACTGGAACGACTCACAAACCAATCTGTGATTTGTCTACAATGACATAGAAGGGTTTAGTTGCACGTGTCGACCTCAAGCAACTAAACCCATGAAGATGTGCGTGCTACGGTCTTCACGCGCACAAGAGTCACGCACTGATGATCACGCACACGAGGCTGCGCACAGGGTTGCGCACAGGGCTGCGCACGTGGGTGCACAAAGGGCTATGCACAGGCGCTATGCGCTATGCTGGAGGCGATCTGCACAGGGTTGCGCACAGGCGCTATGCACAAGCGCGCTGGTGCGCAGGTGCTGGGGACGCAAGTGCAGGCGCTACGTGCGCTGCAGAGGCACAGGAGGCGCACATGCACAGGCGCAGGAGGCGCTGGATGATGGAGGCGCAGGTGCGGGCTTGTGCGCTATGCGCGCTGGATGATGGAGGCGCACAGGCGCTGGAGAGGCGCACATGCGCTGGGGCAGCACACGCGAAAGAAGAGGCGCGCGTGCAGCGGCACAACCGCGCGTGCGGTGGCGGCGTAGAGGCTGCGCCGATCGAGATGGAAGGAGAGGAAGAAGAGGCCGGCGGGTGGGGTGGGTTAGGGTTAGGGTTTCGAGAACTCCGGTCTAGGACCGTCGCTCTGATACCATGTTGGGAAAAATGAATGACTTGTTCTATTCCATAAGCCCTAGGCTCTCTTATATAGGAGAGAAACCTATGGGTAAATTACATAAAGAAGACAACTGAAAAATAAAATAACGAAAGGGTACAGGTACTCTATATGCATCATATGCGTCAACAGAGAGATCATGACTCCTACTGCTGGCACCACCACTACATGTGCCACAACGACAACCAGAGCCTGTTCGAGCTCCTCAGGTATCTCTTATGCTTTTACTGGTAGTACTGTGCAGACTTGATAGAGTAGATTATGGATTCTGGTGTTTCACACCACCTGTGTGGAGACAGAGCACAGCTAAGGTCCTACAGGACCATTACACCTGGCAGATGGGTTGTCATTGCGAATGGTGACCACTTACTCGTTACAGAACAGGGGGAGGTGCATTTGACGTTGTCCATGCGCCTTCAGAATATTTTGTATGCTCCTGTTTTTCAGATGAAGTTACTTTCCATTAGTTAGATTACTAAGGATATGCATTGTCATGTCATTTTTAAGCCCTCGTCTCTTGTGCTTCAGGACCTACTCATGGGCAGGGTGATTGGATGTGGCCGTGGGCAGTGGCGACTTTAAAGATTGGTCCAACCTCATGCTAGCGTCTCTACTGTACCTACCGAAACTGTCTCACCATATTTGCTGCACTTTCGTTTTGTCCAACTTCCTCCACTATCTCGAGTTATTTGCCCTTAGATAACTCAAGCCTTTACATGTGCTTTGAATCACATAACAAAGGCTTTCCCACAAACATTGTTGTAAAAGTTGCTTGACTGGCCTGACTAGTAGGTCCGACTAGTCTAGTCAGTGGGGTGACCAACCAGGTATTAACTAATTTTGCCTAGGCCCACTAATCATCCAATTTTTGCTTAGAGATACCATATTTTTTTATTTTTTTTGCTTTTTTAAAAGCAAACTTATTATAATACGCTTAATGTTTTATTTAAATTCGATTACTTCTTTTATTTCATTATGATTTCATTATGATAGTATAGAAAATATACAAATCCATGTAAATATATACAGATATATGTATACAAATGATTTATATATCTAAAAATTCAGAGCCGATTAAAGCCTGACGAAATTTGATTAATAACCTAACTGTCGATTAATCCTTAGTCAGTTACCCAACCGACTATCGACTTTTGCAACCTTGCCCACAATCGAGATTGTACAACAATCTTTAAAGCCTCGAATACAAATATGCATTGTGTTTAGAACGATAAAAGAATGGAAAGAGCATACTTTATTCTAGAGGTCTAGGGGTCCTTATATTATATAGGACAAAACCCTAGAGAGCTCAAAAAGGGAAAAATACATAAGTGCCCCTAGTGGGGTTACAATGATAGAATAAGGACCGTAAGTTTATATTACTAACACTCCCCCTCAAGTTGGAGCATATTTATCGATCATGCCCAACTTGAAAATTATCCACAAGAGGCGCTTCTTGGGTAAGGCTTTAGTGAATACATCTGCAAGCTGAAGATCGAAGGTAATGTGAGGAGTAGTGATCTTCCCAGTTCTGACAACATCCCGAACAAAATGGCAGTCAATCTCTATATGCTTGGTTCGCTTATGAAACACAAGATTTGTGGCAATGTAAGTAGCAGACTTGTTGTTACAGTATAGTGGAATAGGGGTGGTGACCTCAATGCCAAGTTCTTGCAAAAAAGTTAGTAGCCACATGATCTCACAAGTTGCTTGAGCCATTGCCCTGTATTTTGCTTTTGCACTAGATCTGGATACAACCGTCTGTTTCTTGCTTCTCCAAGTGACAGGATTTCCTCCAACCATCATAGCATATCTTGTGGTGGAGTGCTGATCCTCTGGTGAACTTGCATAATCAACATCAGCATATGCAATACCATCAATGTACCCGTTTGCCCCATAAAAAAGTCCACACCCTGGAGATTCCTTCAAGTATCGTAGTATCTGGAGAATGTCCTGCTGTGATTGTAACAACGTTGCTCCATGTGTTGTCTGGCTCTACTTGCTGCATAAGAGATATCTGGTCTGGTAACAGTGAGGTAGAGAAGTTTGCCAACCAGGCTTTTATATCGAGTGACATCTTCGAAGATGGGATCAGAGGGCATGGAGTGTTTCTTTGGGTCTGCTGGAATACCCGAAGGCTTGCATCCAAGTAATCTGGCTTCAGTAAGGATGTCCAGGCAGTATTTCCTCCGAGAGAGATGAAGGCCTTCTGTAGTACCTAGAACTTCTATGCCCAAGAAATAACGTAATGGACCAAGGTCCTTAGTAACAAACACTTTATGGAGAAAGGTCTTAGTTTCTAGAATCCCTTTGTCATCATCTCCTGTGACAACCATATCATCTACATAAACAACATGTCTAGCGGTACCGATTGTTCGTCTTCTGACAAACAACGAATAGTCGAAGATTGTTCTTTGAAAACCAAAAGTGATGATGTCGGCAGTTAGTCTGTCAAACCTTACCGTTGGGCTTTGTTTCAAGCCATATATTGCCTTGCGAAGTCGACATACGTACTCCCCCTTGACTTAATACCCCAGATGTTGCATCATGTAGACTTCTTCATCAAGATCTCCATATAGAAATGCATTTTTCACATCTAGCTGGAAGACGGGCCATGCTTTGTTAGTGGCAACTGAAAGGATAGTTCTGATATATCCCATTCGTGCAACTGGTGAGAATGTCTCAAAGTAGTCTACGACATATGTCTGCGTAACACATTTAGCCACAAGAGCTTTCAGTCTTTCAATTGACCCGTCCGGTGTTTGTTTAGTCGTGCATACCCATCTGCATGCCACATGTCTAGTCCCTTTAAGGCATTGCACTAGATCCCTTGTTCCTCTGGTGGTAAGAGCCTCCATTTCTTCATCCATGGCTTGGCGCCAACCTGAATCCTGCAAAGCATTATGATGGTCTCTCGGAATAGAAATGATCATGAGAGCATTTGCATATCTTCTGTCAGTGGTTGATAAAATAGCAGTAGAAGTGAAATGGGACATGGGATGAAGTGTACACTGCCTCTTAGTTCTGCGTAGAGCAATGGGAAGCTCTTGAGGATCATCCAGGACAACAGTGGAGGGGACACTTGAAGTAGGCATATCATCCTGCAATAGAGACATCGGTATGGGACATATGGTGGTTGGGATTTTTGTTTTCACTTATAGACAATGGGTGGAGGTAGAAGATCAGAGGAATATCGGTAATGGATTGTGTGAAGAAACTCGTCTGCTCAAAAAAGGTAACATCTACAGATGCATAATAGCGATGTCCTGTCGGATCATAGCACCTGTAGCATTTTTGAGTAATAGAATAACCAAGAAAAACACATTTAATTGCATGAGGGGAGAGTTTGTCAATAGGGTGAAAGTTATGAACAAATGCGACATATCTAAAAATTCGTAAGGGTAGTGGAAAAAGCAACTCAGTTGGGTGGAGCAGTGAGAATGGAGTGGATACATTTAGGGTTAAAGATGGAACCCTGTTGATAAGGTGGACAACGGTCAAAACAACATCCCCCCAATAGGTTTTGGGAACTTTCATCTGGGTGAGGAGGGATCAAGCAATATTTAGCAGTGTCTGAATTTTCTTTCAGCGACCCCATTTTGTTGTGAAGTATAAGGACATAATGTTTGGTGAATGATGCCCTGGGATGCAAAGAAAGTGGTTGGATCATGTTGAGTAAACTCCAAAGCGTTATCTGAGCGGAATATTTGAATACCGGAGGAGAAAATATTTTTGACATAATGGAATAAATTCTTAATATATTGTTAATCTCTGATCGTTCTTTTAACAGATAGACCCAAGATGATCGACTATAGTCATCGACAAAAACAACAAAGTACCTATGTCCACTCAGAGTACGGGCCGGACATGATCCCCAAATATCACAATGGACTAATGAAAAAGGAACTTCACGGCGAGGTTCTGAACGAGAAGGGAAGGACACTCAATGATGTTTCCCGAACTGACACGCTTCGCACTCAAAGGGCTTGAGCATAGAGAGTTCAGGGAACAATCAAGAAAGAGCTTTGGCGGATAGATGACGGAGGCGAATATGCCTTAGAATAGGATCAGTAGATATAGACGCAACGCCAGCAAAAGTAGAATCAGAGGGGGTATCAAGATAATATAGGTCGTTCCTCTCATGTCACCCACCCCACCAAAAATTTGTCTCGTCCGGATATCCTAAAAATAACAACAGAACTCATCAAATATCACACGACAGTTAAGTTCCTGGCATAGCTTGTGAACAGATAAGAGAATAAGCGGAAAATCAGGAGCACGGTGCACATCAGTGAGTCGAAGTTTGGAGGAAAACTCCATAGTCCCCTTAGTAGTGATAGGGGAATGTGCTCCATTGGTAACCCGAACAGTCCTCACAATGGAGGAAGCATGTGCAGAGGTGAGAAGACTACCTTCTCTCGTCAGATGAGTAGAGGCATCAGAGTCAATGATCCATGCAGGGCTAGATGCAGAGTCAACATTGGCAAATGTACCTGAAGTAGTGGCCAGACTTGCAATCGGAGCAGAGGTACTAGTGTTACTGGCAGAATTCTGTAGCAACTGACATAGACAAGCATGCTCAGAGGCAGTGAAGGATGTCTGACCATCACCGGACGATTGATCTGGCGATGCTTATCATATATGAGATAGCGTCATAGGCACTGTTTGTATTAGTAGGCTTGCCAAATTTTGCCCAACATCGTTCAAATGTATGATTCCAGCATCCACAGTGAGTGCATGCTGGATAGCGAGCGGTGGCAGGATCCCGTCCGCGTCCGAAGTCACGTCCTCGTCCAGCCTCACGGCCGCGACCACGGCTAGAGTCACGACTGCGTCCTCCCTAGTAATTGGGCCTTCCTCTAGCAATATGAGCAGTAGTCTCTGTAGATAACTGAAGAGAGGGAGAATCAAGTTCCTGCTGTTGACCATATATGTTCTCAAGAGTGGGTAGTGTAGCAACAGTCAGAAATTGGTCTTTCATAGATTTATATTACGGATTGAGTCATGATAAGAAGCGATAGACTTGCCATTCTGCTCGTTCTCCAATCTGTTTATCATAGCAAGCAGGCTGAAAAATAAGGAGCTCCTCAAACAGGCTGGTGAGGAGTTTGTACTACTCGACTAGGGATGTATCACCCTGATTTGCTGACCAGATCGTTGTTTAGATGTTTGAGAGCTTGGACTTGGTTGTCTGTTGGTAGTAGGTATTCTCATGACTCTCCCACATCGCCTTTGCAGTCTCCTTGTAAAGAAGGTTGGAGGCTATATTCGGATCAACACTGTTGGTCATCCAAGTAATCACCTGACAATTGTCGACGTACCTGGTATCATAGTCCTTTTCCGTCTCCTTGGGCGGATCTTTAGTAAGAACATAGCTTTTTCGTTGACTACCAATAAAAACCTTGAAGGACCTAGGCCATAAAACATAGTTTTCGGACCCCTTGAGTTTGATAGATGTGCCCTGCACCATCACAGAAGAAGTCTGATACATGGGCTTGGGTTCTGCAGATGCCATGGTGGTCGCAAAGTCAAGAAAAAGTGACCTAGATAGTCCTTGTAGATTCAAGTATCATGTAGACTTAGCAAGGCATCGAATCGACATGCCAGCAGGGGCGACGTAGGTGCAGTGAGAATGCCTGTGAGGAGCGGTGTAAGGGCGGCGGGAGGCCGCTAGGGTGCAGGACGCGGCGGGAGGCCACGAGGGTGGTACACAGGAGCGGCGTGAGTCCGCTTAGGGAGGCACACATGAGGAGGCTGGTGCTGGCGTGCAGTAGGCACGCAGGAGCCGTGCAGGAGTCGTGCAGGCATGCATGGGTCTCGCGGAGGCGTACAGGAGTCGCGCTTGGGCGACGCGCAGGATGCCGCTGCCATGCAGAAGTCGCGCTAGGGCGATGCTCAAGATGCCGTTGCCACGCAGGAGGCACGAAGAAGATGCGACAACGGGAGGCTGCTAGGATGAAGAGATGCCTCACATGAGGAGATGTCGAGCAGGATGCCTCACGCGACAGGATCGCTAGGACGCGAGGCTGTAGAGGTTGAAGGGGCGATACAGAGCCTTAAGGCTGGCAGGTTGTGCTGGTGCGAGGTTAGCGGGCATCACGAGGCTGGCAATAGGGGGATGAGATTAGGTTAGAACACCGGTCTAGGACTGCTGCTCTGATACTATATTGAGAACGATAAAAGAATGAAAAGAGCATACTTTATTCTAGAGGTCTAGGGGTCCTTATATAGGACAAAACCGTAGAGAGCTCAAAAAGGGAAAATACATAAGTACCCCCAGTGGGGTTACAATGATAAAATAAGGATCGTAAATTTATATTACTAACACATTGAACAATGAGGTTAAAAAATACATGCTATAATAGATAAAGCAATTGTAAACCGTGCATGTTGGCAGCTCTCAGGATGTGATCTTGAAGTAGAGAGCGAGATGAACTACCTCGAGTAGAGCTTTGAGAGAGATTAGATTGTATGTGTTGAGATGCGTCTACAACATATGTCTAGGGCTCTATTAATAGTGGTAGGGGTCGTCCTTTGAAAATGTAATTGTGGTCCAATAATTGAATGGAATCAAAGATATTCTGTCGATTTGATCGATCAAGATCATAGTGGATTGATCAGTCGATCTCAATTGGTCAATCAAATGTGAACTATTGATCAACCATTGGACATAATTTGAACTATATTCGACCAGGCTTGGAAAATGGTTTACCATGAGTTGATCGATCAAAAGTGAGTTGTTGATTGATCAGGTTGTGATTGATCAAATCAAATAAGGTGTGATTGATTAGAGATAATTGATCGATTAAATCAAGAATGTAGATTGATTAGAAGTAGTTTGGACTTAATATGCCTATCTGATATGCACGCATATATATTGAGTTTTTTTACATATACCTATTACCAAAGTTTTCTTTCTTCTTCTTTGCATTGTCCACAACTTTCAACTTGTCTATTGAAAATGGATTAACGTCCTTGTTAAACATTGTGCTTGATCAACTAAACAACTTTGCTTTTGTCCTTCGTTCTCTGTAAAGTGGCTCTTTTGTGCTTCATACTCGAGGTGAAGTTGTCATGAAATTTGCAGTAATATATGTACTCACAAAGTTTGCTATCATTAAAACAACAATATAATTAGCATAAAATCATGGAACTAACACGTGTTCCCTTGGTGTGGCCTTCCGATCACATCATGTTGAGCCCACGATCCTAGACATGATTACCGGGCCTGGATCATTTTACGTCTTCTCACAACCATGTGTGACTGTTGCCACATGTTGCCTTCATGTCCTAGATCATTGACATGCCTTCAAGCATGGTTGACTACCTCTTTGATGGGGTTCCCATATTCAGAAAAAAATCATAGATGAATTTTGTCACTCGTGTTGTGTGTATGTGCAACCGCCTCAAGAAAAAGAGTGAACTACAATTCAATCCTTATTTTTTTTTTGAATCAACTTGCTGTGATACCTTGTGGGAAATATAACACCATTGCTTCATCCCGAAGAAAATAAACTATTTACATGGTTCATAACATGCCTGATGAATCAACCTCCTCGGAGAAGAACCCTCAAATGTTGAATTTTCATTATGAGCTTCTAGCGGATTGTTAGAGGCGTGTGGCTCTTTATACTGTTAGAGTATTTGGAGCATGCGTCACTTATGTAATAGGTGGGTAAATGGATCCCTCCAAGATCCATTTACCCCACCACTGAGTTTAGTCCCATATCGTCTAGTGATGGGACTTGGAGGCTCTGGAGAGGCTATATAAGGAGCCCCAGACCTCCTGTACTCATTGAGAAAAAGTAATGCATAGCATGCCCCGTTGAGGGCTTCTCCCGTGGTTTCATCCCCCTCCTCACGGAGTAGGGTTCCACGTAAAAAATCTTTTGTGTTCTTCATGTTTATCTTTTTTTCTATGCTCTGATTATCGTTTCCGCTTCCGCTTCCGATTTTCTAACATGGTATCAGAGCGGGTTCGATTCTCGGGATTTTTTATGTTCGTTCTTTATTCGAGATCCGATTTTGATATTGAATATTATTTTTTGAGAAGTTCATCGGAGATTTGGTTCTAGGGTTTCTTTCCTGAAACCCTAATCATACACGCGATGCTCGTCCAGGCGATGCACAATACATCTCGCAGTCCAGATCGGGCTCCACAGTACTCAGGCGGCGATGCCGCAACATCCCAGGCGCACCTCAGACCTTCCCCGTGCGCGAGACCCATGCGCACAGATCATCTCCAGGCCGCAGGCATCATCCAGACGAAAAGACTGCTTCCGCATCATCCAGTAAAGAAGCCCCCGCTGCGAATCGAAGCATCCACCCAGATCCAGTACCCTCCTCGGCGGCGGCGCACCCCTCACGCGCGCTCCGACTCCAAGCATCATGCGTGCTTTGCACGAATTCCTCCGAGGCGGATCCTCCAGCCCTTCGTTCTCCTGCATCGCACGCGCGATTCACGCAACCCCCAGGCACCGCAGTTCCCAGTTCGCCCACACAGCGCTCCTGCTGCCTACGCGCCGGCGCAGCATGCGCACCCAAGTAGCGGCCCCTCCACGCGTGCTCATCTACAGGAAGCCTCCTTCGAGCCCTCTCCAGCGCACGCACGCGACCCAGGCGGAGGAGCAACCATGGCGCAACCCACAGGCGCGCTCCCTTTTCAGCTTCAGGCGGCAGGCGCGTCCTCCTCTCCTTCTCCCATCTCCAGCGCCCAAGGCAGCACCGCCATCCGAAGCACCATCGGGCGATCTTCTCCTTCAGGCGGCGGCAAGTGCAGGAACCCGATGGGGTATTTTGAGAAAGGGTCCCTTCGTGGGAACCCTAGAAATAGAGGGGGGTGGCTGCAGATATTTCGGCCCATGTTGGGCGTTAGTTTAAAAAAAAATATTAAGGGGAGGGTTCTGTTGGAACAGTTTGTATAGACAGTATGTAAGTATTTTGATAAAAAAAAGAAAAAAGGAAAAAAAGAAAGAAAAGAGGCGCGTACAAAGAAAAAGCCGTACGCATGTGTTTAAAAAAAATCGAAAAAGGTGCGTACAATAGAAAAAAATCCGTACGCATTTAAAAAAAATGTGAGCTTTGAAAAAATGCCAAAAAAAGGAAACGACATAAAAAAATATTTCAAATATATATATATATATGGACGGCTTATTAAAAAATGATGATAAAAAGCCGCAAGTTCATGGTTTGTTTTCCTCTTATGTATATATTATCTTATCTTCTCCCAACGTGGTCAACAACGTCATTCCGACCAGTATGGGAGAAAAGGGGAGTATATATGTAGTCACAGGTCTTGTTCTAAGATTCAGATATCAGATTTTCCAGACCGGTCAGATGTTCAAACTCTACAAATTTCAGACTCGATGATGACGCATGCCAATCATTCTTGTTGGTCGGCCAGAGCTTTCATGTGAGCCATAGGGACTCCAAAGCAGAGGACTATTCCCTATGCCATTAAGAGCAAGGGTTTTCATGTGGTATCATAGGGACTCCACAGTAGAGTACCATTCTCTGAGCCAGATAGACACTCCAGCCCCGTTCGTCCTCCTCACATGCACGCCATGAGAAGCAACGTCCTCGACTGCAGCAGTTGTGCGCGTTGGGTTGATATTGTCTGTAGTGTCATGTATTGTGAGTTGAGTTTCTTTCTGTTTGTCCAAGCTGAGCATTGCATGCTCCAGCTTGAGGGGGAGTGTTAGAGTATTTGGAGCATGCGTCACTTATGTAATAGGTGGGTAAATGGATCCCTCCAAGATCCATTTACCCCACCACTGAGTTTAGTCCCATATCGTCTAGTGGTGGGACTTGGAGGCTCTGGAGAGGCTATATAAGGAGCCCCAGACCTCCTGTACTCATTGAGAAAAAGTAATGCATAGCATGCCCCATTGAGGGCTTCTCCCGTGGTTTCTTCTCGCTCCTCACGGAGTAGGGTTCCACGTAAAAAATCTTTTGTATTCTTCATGTTTATCTTTATTTCTATGCTCTGATTATCGTTTCCGCTTCCGCTTCCGATTTTCTAACATATACAACTGTACCAACACTCACGTTCCATCACTAAATGATGTAGGATTATACACATGAGATTCCACACCATAAGTTGGATGGATATCCCATAATTTTCAATTAATCAATCGTGCAATCTATTACGGTTCTCAACAAATCGAGATCTCAATTATTGTTTTATTAAAAGGTAGATTTACAATGAGTTCCTTGTTGTGCTTCTTAAATGTAAGGACCTTCTAGAACTTGATTCGAATTATGATTTTATTCACTTTTTCCCCATTTTTTTGTTGTCAAAATGTTTTTTCCTCAAAATTTGACAACGAGAATTGTTTTTGCCTGTGGAGGCTCGATTTCATATTCTGACAAACTGTGAATGGTATTTTCAGGATTCAAGTTGTCAGTTGACACTTTTAACTTACTCTTCTTTGAAGGATAAGCTGAGTATGCTAGAAACACAAGATGCTGATTATTCTTTGCTTGTTTCACGACTATTGCTTGAAGCCGCTGAAGCGTCGGAGGTAAACTATCTTTTCTTAGTGCGAAAATATATGTGGGTGCCTAAGCTTTATATCATAAATTTAAGTCTGATAAGTGACAAGCAGGCCTCCTCTTTCTATAAACCAAGTTGTTCTAGACAAAGATCTTTGTTCATCTGCCCTTCACAAGCTCACTTTGTTTCGAAATATATATATGAAGTAGCACACTTCTTGCATTAGGGTAATATTTATTAATAGTGGGACTGTGCAAGGGCGTAAATAATCTCTTAAATAAAAATAAAACCAAATAGAAAAATCAATATTCTCAATCACCATAGTTTCCACAAGCAATTACATGTGTGATGCCTGATTCACACTTTCATTATTGACATTATTGTGCCTAAACTTATCCTATTTAGGACTTCCCCACCAATCCACAAAAAAACATTACAGGCAATATATTACTCTTATGGGAACAACTTCCCTAGAGCATGCATATCTCCTACATAAGGAGAAAAGGGCCTCTTAGATAAGTACCATAAATGCATAATTCCAACTTCTAAGAAAAAGAGATAAATGCATAATTCCCCTACTTAATATGATATGTGATGATGATGGAAATACCTTTCATGTACTATGCATGTGTCCAAGGTTGAATCCCCTAAAATGAGACGGTAAAGGTTGAGACACCCATGCACCACGAGGTTTTCGAACTCATTTTTATAAAAACTAGAAATCCTGAAGTCATGTCATGATTTTCATTGGTTAGCAATGCCATTCGAGGAGTGTAATAAAAGAAAAAAGATTGCCTTTCAGTGACCCAATGCTGAGTGCAAGTGATGGAACGGTTCAAATTGAAGAAACACAGTATTCAATCAAGGCTGACTCGGTTCAAATTCGAGTTCAGTTTGAACTCTCCCGGGAGCAAGTCCATGTTTCATGAGGTCTGAGGGTTCATAAGGAGTCTAGCTTGATGAGTAAAGTCTTCAGTTAAGGCGTCTCCTACACTCTTACTATTTCTTTTTTGCCACAAATTCTCACGAAAAATCTCCTTGCAATTGTAGGTGCCTGCATGTGCATAGATTAAATTGAGGCTGGGTTTCCTCCTATAATAGGGGCACGAACCGAGAGATACAAACCAAGTGTTTACTATCAAGAAAGGCATCCCCTTTCTTGAGGGATAACTTAACGAAAGATCTTAAGATATGGAGGATTACATGCACCTAAAGGGAGAAATCGACCTATTGCAATTATTATGTTTTTGACTGTCCAGCGAGGACGAACCCTACTAATACAATGGCACTTGCCCCTTGCACAAAAGGCATGTCAGGACTATTTATATTCATCCACTTTTTGATAGTAACGGTCTAAGGAAACGAGGGAGATTCTTGATTCCATTATGTTACCCCAAGGTTGCTTATATGGGTGGAGCTTGAGGGTTATGTTTACATTGAGAATAACAACACTAGTGAAATGACTAGAGCGGAATATAACAAATCACACAACACTCTCTTCAAATTAGAGCATATATGCTATTTTGCTCAACTTGTTACAACATTTTTCTCTTTTATACGAGCACGTGGTTTGGTAAATAGATCAGGCTGCAACCCTCTTTGTATCAAGTATGGTGTAGCGGCAGTCAACTTCCACATGTTTAGTATGTTTGTCAAACATGGGATTGTTGTGCATCACAGTGTTTGTTGGAGTATTGTGAAGATCTGTGAGTACGGATTGAATCCATACTGTTGCATGGGCCATAACTCTATATTCACTTTAACACTTGAGCGGGAAATAATTATATGTTTCTTGCTCCTCCAAGTTACCAACTTCTCTACAATATAAGTGTAATAATCAGTAGTAGAATTCTTGTCCTGCATGCATCCTCCGTAGACTGCATAATAGTAGGTTATGAGATCAAAACTGTTATTTTTTGAGAGTACAAGCCTTTTTTGAATATGCCTTGATATATCTTAAGGTCATTAGACATGCATCAAAGTGTGCTGAGGTAGGATAGTACATGATCTGACTCAACTTGCCAACTACAAGTGATATGCCTGGTCATGTGATGGTTTGGTATGGTAGTTTGCCAACTAACTTTCTGTAATGACATGTATCTTCAATTGTTCTTAGTTTATATATGAGTGGATTGGGATCCATAAGTATTTGTGTTGGCTTAGATCTCAACATCCCTTTCACTTGATATAGACTAGTAGCATGCATTTTTTGGGATATAACTAGGCCCAAGGTTCATAACTGGAGAGGATGTTTTTGTTCCACCACCTCCGTTATCTTCACCAACACCACTTTATGTTGAGTCTCAGTCATCTCCACCATTACCTTTAGACTAACCTCCACCTCCATCTTCCCTGGCACAATTCTTGCTACGGTTTTACACTCGCAAGTCCTCTACTCGATCCTCTACTAATGCGCCTTCCTCATCATCTAGCATGCCTCAAGTATGTACTGAACACATTGTTTCTACTGATGACACTGGTGATATGCTTGTACCTCAGGATGCTATACATGAGGAGTTGATAACAGAGAACAGAGAGGCCGATGATCTTGATGTACCTATTGCCTTGAGGAAATCGCATCATAACTGTGCCACTTATCCTCTAGCTGCTCATATTTCTTTGGATCGTCTTTCAGAGGAGTACAAGCGGTTTGTCATGGGACTCTCGGTTACTATACCGCGAACATATCTGGAGGCCGTACATGATAGTAGCTGGCGTCTTGCCATGGAGGAGATGGATGCTTTGCAGTTTCGTGGTACCTTGAGTGTTGTTTCTACTCCTCCAGGTGCCTCTGTTGTATGGTGCAAATGGATCTTTACAGTGAAGCATCAAGCAAATGGCTGTGGATCGCTAGAAGGCAAGGCTTGTAGCCTTGTAGCACGAGGGTTCACCCAGACTTATGGAGTGAACTTTCAGGAACCTTCTCATCTTTGACCAGACATTCAACATTGTGCATTCTTTTATCGGTTGTTGTGTCTGTGGAAAGGCGAAAGGAAAAGTTATATTACTCGTAACCCTGTAGCTCTCTTATATAGGAGAAAAGCTCTAGGGAAAATTACATAGATAATCAAAGGAAATATGAAATTACAAGATAACATATAAAGAGATAGAAATATCTCAACACCCCCCTCAAGCTGGAGCATAAATATCTATCATGCTCAGCTTGGAACAACAACGGTGAAATGGTCCCTTTGCAAGTGCTTTGGTGAACATGTCAACAACCTGATAGCCTGAAGCAACATGAGAAGTGAATAAAATCCTTTCTGAATCAAATCGTGGGTGTAGTGGCAGTCAACCTCAATGTGCTTTGTCCTTTCATGAAAGGCTGGATTATTTGCTATAAATAGTGCAGCTTGGTTATCACATTGCAAATGCATAGGAAGAGGCACCTCCGTAGTTAGGTCCGTTAGGACATACTTGACCCACATCATTTCTGTGCTCCCTTCGGTCATTGCCTTATATTCTGATTCTGCGCTAGATCTGGCCACAACTGTTTGCTTCTTGCTCCTTCGTGAAACTAATGAGCTGCCCACAAACACAATGAAGCCTGAAGTTGACTTCCTGTCCTTGGGCACCCGGCATAGCCTGCATCCGCACAACATAATACTGTCAGGGTCATGTCTCTTTTGAATAGAAGTCCTGCACCTGAAGAAGACTTGAGATACCTCAAGATCATGTTGACTGCATCCATATGAGACTGCCTAGGTTGCTCCATAAATTGACTAACTCTGCTGACTGCAAACAATATATCATGCCTGGTAATGGTGACATACAATAGCTTCCCTACCAGCTCTCTGTACTGCGATCCATTGGAGTAGTAGCTCCAATGGAGTAGTAGCTGGTCTACTCTATTGGAGTAGTAGCCGAGCATCATCATATAGCCGAACATTGGGATCCATTGGAGTAGTAGTTAGTCTACAGCCTGTCATACCCGTCTCAGATAGGAGGTCAATGACGTACTTCCTTTGCGTCATTACCGTTCCCTGCTGGTTTCTTGCACATTCTAGTCCAAGAAAATACCTCAGCTTACCAAGATCTTTGGTCACGAATTGTTGTCCAAGAAAATCCTTGGCTGCCTGAATTCCTTCGTTATCACTACATGTGACAACAATATCATCCACATAGACCAAAATAGCAACAATACCTACCTGAGTTCTCTTAAGAAAAAGAGAATGATCTGCAGTAGATCTGGAAAAGCCCTGTAGTTCAATAAAGTCTGAGAGCTTTTGAAACCACGCCCTCGGACTCTTCTTAAGGCCATATATAGCCTTATGAAGTTTACACACCGTACTAGACTCCCCCTCAACAGTAAACCCTGGTGGTTGCTGCATATAAACTTCTTCTTGGTGGTCGCCATATAAAAAGGCATTCGTGACATCTAATTGGAAAAGAGGCCAATCCTTCATCGCAGCAACATCAATAAGTATACGGAGTGTAGAGTAATGCACGACAGGAGAAAAAGTGCTTGATAGTCCACCCCATAAGTTTGGGTGGAACCACACACAATCAAACGAGCTTTGTATCTGTCCACCGAATTGTTTGCACGGTGTTTAATGGTAAACACCTATTTACTGTCAACAACAGAAGCACCTGGGGGCATGGAAGGCCGTATCGATATCGATATCGTTTCGATATCGTATCGATACGATATTTCGACGATATATCGCCCATATCGACGCGCCTTTGTGAAGAAAATGCCTGGAAATCGGGATATATCGCCATATTGGTGCCCGTATTGGTCCCATGTCGATATCGATATATCGGCGATATATCGCCGATATATCGCGATATTTCCTTCCATGCCTGGGGGAGCGGAGACGGTGCTCCACGGCCTCGAGACTGTAAGGCAGCCATCTCTTCTTCCATAGCAAGACGCCAAGGACAACTCTGTAATGCCTCCTGATAGGATCTCGGTATCTGTACTGTGGACAGGGCAGTAACAAACCTCTGAAAGTCGCCAGATAGCCGCGCCAAAAAGCCATGAGAAGAAAGATGATGCATCGTACATGCACGTCTCTTTCGTCGTAAAGCAATAGGGACATCTAGGTCGTATGTATCCTCAGATGGAGCATTATCAACAGCATCCTGCACACTCAAATCACCAGTGCCATCAGAGGAACTCAAATGCTCATGACATACCTTAGTTGAGCTGGATGATGGTGATCATGGTGGAGGCACATGAGCACGAGGCCGGCGCTGGTAAACCTGTGGAAATAAATTAGGCGTGGCAGGAAGTGGAGACGATGGTGGTGAAGGAGGTGGTGGTAGTGATCGAGGTGGTGGTGGTGGTGGCGGAGTAAGAGAGACAGGAGGTAGTGGCATATAAACCTCTTCCCCACGTTCTGACGGAATGAGCTTGTCACTTGTAGGAGAAAAATACATAATGGATTTAAAAAAGGTGACATCAACACTCACATAGTACCTTCGTCGAGCAGGGTTAAAACAACGATACCTCTTTTAGGTCTTGGAATACCCAACGAAAACACACCTGACTGCTCTAGGAGAGAGCTTGTCAAGACTTGGAGACATCTGATGAACAAATGTAACACATCCAAAAATATGAGGTGTGAGAGAGAAAAGATCCTTCTCAGAAAACACAGCCGAGAACGGAATTTTCTCCCCCAGAATCGATGAAGGCATATGATTCACCAAGTAACATGCAGTAAGAACATCTCCCCAATAGGAATGAGGAGCACAACTCTGAATTAGAAGAGTCCTGGTGATATCCAAGAGATAACGATGTTTCCTCTTAGACACTCCAATTGTTGGGACGTATATGCACATGATGTCTGATGCACAATACCATGAGATCTAAGAAATTGAGAAAGGTTTGTACTACAGAATTCGAGTGCATTATCAGAACGTATATACTTGACATTTGTAGAAAAACATTCCTTATTTCATTAATAAAAAACTGAATGATAGGACTAGCATCAGACTTGTTCTTAGGCAGAAAGACCCATGATAATCTAGAAAACTCATCAATAGCAACAAGATAAAAGCGATGTCCCTAAAGATCATGAATACGATTGGGACCCCAAATGTCCAAATGAATCAACTCAAAGAGACCATGACTACTTTGACCCTGACAACTATGGAATGTGGACCTATGGTGCTTCCTAAGCTGGCAAGCTCACTCTGGAAAGTAGAGCGAGGAGAAATCTGAGGAAGAACATGATGCAGCTTTTGTAGAGGAAGATGGCCAAAGCGAAGGTGCCACATATATGGAGAGACAGATCCAGTGCGAAGAGAGGAGACAACATCATATGGAGATTGCACCAGTCTGTATAGGCCTCCTTGCTCACGGCCAGTTCCAATCACCCTTCTCGTTAGTATGTTATGAAACACAAGAGCAGAGGGATCAAATATGGCACGACAATGCAAATCCTTGGTGATTTGGTTAATAGATAATAAATTCATAGAGAATTCAGGAGCGTAAAGAACATTCTGAAGCCGCATTTCAGGGGTTAACTGCACCTCCCCCTGACCAGTAATGGGGGAATGTGTCCCATCAGCTATCACCATAGATCTACCTGACTGAGTCGAGCTATAGGTACTAAATTGCCCTTTGTCACCACAAAGGTGATGTGATGTTCCTGAATCCATGATCTACTCTGACAAGTATGCCATGTAAGAGCTAGTAAAAGCATATGTTGTACCTGATATGGATGTAGTGGCTGAAGCTGCTACCTCCGAAGATCCTGCCTGTGTGCTGGTTGACCCGAGAGACGACATACCTAAGTCGTGCAACTAACTCATCAAACCTCTAGTCAGATGGGCCAGACGAACTGCTGCCCTGCTGGATCTGTTCTGCCACACGTGCTGAAGCGGGAAAACCATGCTTAGAATAACATGTTTCCTCTGAATGACCTGACCTATGACAATAAGTGCATGGATGATGAGGGGGTCTATTGCCCCCCTTCTTCCACGGCCACAGAACTGTGTAGTGCTTCCCCCACCACGAGATGCTGCCATGGCTGAAGGAGTCGGAGACATGGAAGAACTTCCAGAAGATACTGAGAGTTTGCTCTGCCGGCGATATACTTCCTCCATCGGAGGAATAGTGGCATTGATAAGAATCTGTGCTCTAGCTGCATCGTACTCAGGATCCAATGCCACTAGAAAGACTCATGTCATCACGGAATTCCCGTATGCCTTGAGTTGCTCTGGTGTAGCAGTCAAGGGAATGTAACCATGTAATTTCTCAAACATACCCCTTAACGAAGTGTAAAGGGTATGGAGAGGACGACCATTCTGCTTTGAAGTGAAGATATTGTGCTGAAGTTGCAGAATCTTTGACTCATTCTTCGCAGGAGAATATGTAGCGACAAGAATGTCCCATATTGCCTTTGCCATGGGCTGGCTCAAAATGTCATTGGCTATCTCCATGGATACTGTTCCAGAAAGCCATACTCGTGCATACACATCATCTTCCTCCCATGAGGCATTAACCCCAGTTTTGTCAACAGGCTCCTCTTGTGTGAGGTTTTGCTTTTTGCCATTACACTGCATTAGACTCATGAACTGTATGGCCCACAATTCATAATTGGTTCCATCCATCTTCACAATTGGTGCTGGAACTTTGATGTCACCCAGGGATGGAATATCTGCTTTGTTGTCCGACATAATACAATAATCTCTCAAAACTGGGGTTGCAAACTTGGACAGAGAATGTCTACATCGATATAGGAAGATGGTTGTGGGTGTAGACTCATACCACAACCGCTTCCATTCTTTGAAGACTCCCTTGAAAGACTAGGATCTTTTAGAGGGTGACATCACACCTTAGGAGATCTGAACAGAGCCTTCCGAGAACGTAAGCGTGCTAGGGTACGCTAGTGCACGCAGTGGCGTGCGCGGGATTGCAGGCGTGCTGGAGTGCGCGGGAGTGCACTGGAGTGCAGGAGTGCACTAGGGCACGCTAGGGCGTGGACGAGATCGCAGTTGCACTTGATCGCTGATGCGCGAAGGTGCGCAGTAGCGCTTCCACGCGGTGGTGCATGCACGCATGAGCAAGGCGTGCGGCGGCGGCGATGTGTGAGGGTTTTGTGGGGGACACGGATTTAGGGCACATGCTCCGGTCTAGGACCATCACTCTGATACCATGTGGAAAGGCGAAAGGAAAAGTTATATTACTCGTAACCCTAGAGCTTTCTTATATAGGAGAAAAGCTCTAGGGAAAATTACAAAGGTAACCAAAGGAAATATGAAATTACAGGATAACATATAAAGAGATAGAAATATCTCAACAGTGTCTCAGGAATGACCTCTTGACCAATTTGATGTGAAGTATGCATTTCTGTATGGAGATCTATAGGAGGAGGTATATATGAAGCAATCGCCAGGGTTTGTTGCTGAGGGGGAGTCTCAGAAGGTGTGTAGGCTCCACAAGGCGATTTACTGCCTGAAGCAGAGTCCGAGAGCTTAGTACTAGAAGCTATCAGAGTTGATAGAGAACCATGGGTTTGCGCGGTCCACTGTAGATCATTCGTTGTTTGTTTAGAGGACACAGAGAGGTACTGTTGCTATTCTTATTTATGTTGATGATATTATTGTCACAAGTGATGATGAACAGGGCATTCAGGCTGCCAAGGAGTTCCTAGGTCTGTAGTTTGTGACTAAGGGTCTTGGTAGTCTTCGTTACTTCCTTGGATTAGAGTTCGTCAGGAACCAACGTGGCCTTGTGATGACCCAGAGGAAGTTTGTGATTGATCTTCTACTCGAGACAGGGATGACAGAGTGCAAGCCTGCTACTACCCCCATGGACCCGAGCATGAGATTATATGATGATGACACTGAGGAGGTAGATAAGAGGAGATACATGGAGCTTGTCGGGAAGCTCCTATATGCTACTATCACTAGGCCAGACATATCCTTTGCTGTAAGCAAGGTGAGCTAGTTCATGGATCAACCCAGAAGGTTCATATGGATGCTATCTATATGATTGTGAGATATTTTAAGTCTTCACCAGGTACTGGTCTTATATTCAGCAGAGGTACATCTCTTGAGATGACAACTTGTGCATATGCAGGCTATGCAGGATGCCCTAGAGACAGGAATTCTACTTCTGACTTTGCTATTTTTGTTGGGAGCTCACACGTGTCATGGAAAAGCAAGAAGTAGATAATGGTTGCTAGATCCAACGCAGAGTTTGAGTACATAGCCATGGCTCAGGGAAGCACAGAGATGATGTGGGTTAGATCGGTTTTGATTGATCTTGCAGTTGAGGTACCTCTTCCCATGCAACTTCTATACGACAATCAAGCATCTCTTCTTATTGCCTATAATCTTGCATTCCATGAACGGACCAAGCGTACTATACCCTATCCACTTCTGCAGTAGGGTCTCATTTCCCATGTTTCTACTGGAGATCAGACGACTGGTATATTCACCAAAGCCCTTGCTGGAGGTCCATTTCAGAGATGTTCCAAGCTGAGCATGATGGACATATATGCTCCAGTTTGAGGGGGAGTATTGAGATATTTGTATCTCTTTGTAGTTATTTCTTATTTCTATTTCTTTCATGTGTCTTTGATGTAATTTACCCATGGCTTTTCTCCTATATAGGAGAGCCCTAGGGTCTCTATAATGTTAAGCCGTTCTATTTTCCCAACATTATCCCTATAGCACTGTTTTTTGTTATTGTCATTTAAAAGTTATCATCAAAATAAAGTTTATTGGTTTTCTGCATTAGCCATCTAATGCCATTTATGGAACTTTTTTCTATCTTTTGACGCCACTATTGGTGCTTTACAAACGGTTGTGCACATACTGTATATTTGTTTCATCCTTGTTTCTTCTTGTAGATTCTAGACCATCTTAAAAAATGCAGCGTCTATCTTTACCTCTTTATTATAGTATTTTCTTTCAATTTCATGCATGTGCCTTTATTCTTATTATCCATTATAGGGAATGAGTGGTCGATCTTTGAGGAAACTGCCATTTTTAGCCCATGCTGCTGTAGCTTGCCCCTATGGCTGTGATACACTCAAGTTTCTGCACACATTAACCGAAACTGCTCGAAGGGAGGTTTCTGAATTGCCTTCAGCTGGTTGATTTACTAGTCAGTGCAAAATTATGCTTTTCTGTCGGTTGTAATTTTTTTGGCTAATATCATTATGTCTACCAGAATGTTTGGCATATTTAAATATGTCAATTGCAGTCGGACGTTCTATTGGGATGAAGGCGTTATAATAGGAGTTCATTAATTGTGCTTGTCGTGGGTAAGTGAGGCATCTTATTGAAATACATTTTCAAGATACTATTGCAATGCAGTTAGTTAGATTGGATTTAATCTTTTTATTACAGGTAAAATAAATTGAAAAACTGTCAGTTCAGTATGTATAAATGTATAGGATTATCTGGTTATAACGTTAAATGTAATACTGAGCATTGGAAACCTCATTGGAGGTCATCAATGCAACATTTAATAAAATAGCATTTAGGCTTTTTGACCCCCAATCAATAGTTAGCTATCGTGAATGGAGTTTGTTCTTTTAGGTCATTTATTTCTTGAAAAAGTACGGATAGTTTGCAATGGCAGCTGTGCTCCAATTTGTTAAGAAAGCAAAGCCAAATATAATGTGTGAATACGCTGGCTTCGTAATGAATCATATGCAAGAAAGGATATCCTTTCTGATGCTATTGGAGACTTAGGACCACGTATTGGCTGTACACGGAATTCTCCCTCTTAAACCTGAAAAACTGCCACTATAGTCTCAATATTTCCAGATTGTTGTGCAGCTTAGATTAAATCACTTCCTTTTTGGCGTGCTATAACCTTACCTTCTAAAGGACTCCACACATATTTCGAAAGTGATCTTATGCATGAAACCGCACTTCTAAAATCACAGTTTTCTGGTAACAGTTATTTATGTGAGACTTCTGAATTTTTTAATAGTCAATATAAAAACATCTCCATAACATCATGCATCAATGTTCTATTTTTAATCTCCTGAAGATTTTCTGATCAATAAACCGCCAGGATTAGGGTATCATGCCAATGGCTTGTGGGTGAGTTGAAGGGTAGCTATTAGTTGATGTTATGCGGTTGCGGTTGCCACTTGAGTTGACTCTAATTTCTATTTTAGCATGCGAAGGACATGATTAGATGGACAAGGGGTGGATAGGAATGAGGTCAACTGACCAAAATCTGATTCCTGGAGCTCTCCATCCTTGGTGTCATCAGAAATGTACTACTTTTTTGTGGCCAAGTGATGTACATTGCTTATTGAGGTTTCAGATTGTATCTGGTACTTATTGGAATATGTAATAGATGGGTAATTGGATCTCTCCAAGATACCCCACTCATGTTTAGTCTCACATGGATGAGTAGTGAGACTCCAGTCTATCTGTGGGGTTATATACGAAGCCCTGCACCCTTGTATTCATTGAGAAATTCGAATAGAAGATCCGACCCTTTGAAGCCTTTTCCAGTGGTTTCATCCCGCTCCTTAAAGAGTAGAATTCCATGTTAAATCTTGAATATTCCATGTCTTATATTTCTTTATTTTGTTCGTTCTTGTTCAGATTACGCTTCTGCGTTTATTTATTTCAATATGGCATCAAAACAAGTTAATTCTGAGTGTTTATTTTGAAGATTTTTATGTTCATATCAAAGTGGTTCAATTATTCAAGTTTTATTTTTGGTGGTTTTGGATGATAGTTCTATGTTCTCGTCAATTTCTGAAGATTTTGCTCTATAAAGTAATTAGGGTTCTTGTTGGAACCCATCGCCCTTTCCAATCATCATCTAGGTGCCCACATCATGTGCACAGACAACATTAAGTTATTCTTATATGGGAACCCTAGCCGTCGTGCGTAATTTGCAGGGAAAAGAGGGACCGGATACCCCCTTTCCTAAAGTAAGCAGCTACTCCTTGCTTTGAAAAAAAGAGATGGAGAGGTGCAAAACTTTGGCCCAACATGCCCAGTTCAATGAAAAAAAGGAAAAAAAAAGGAAAGGGGAATTGCTGCAATTTGAAAAAAAATATACAACTTTTGAAAAATAAAGTCTGATTAAAAGATGGGACCATGAGTTTTGACCAAAAAAGGAACAGAGTTTTTTTAATGGCTATCATACAAAAAAACATACGAAAAAAGGAGAACATCTAGAAAGAAAAAGAGGAAACAACTACAAAAAAGAATGATTTATGCAAAAAAAGCATAAAAGAAGAAAAATACATGTTATTCTCTGTTTCTCCCAACTTGATCATCCACATTCTTTATTCTATCAAATATGGGAGATAGGGGGAGTGCGAGAAGGACATATTTATTCTTCTTGAGATGTATTTACCCATCTCCGACAGACAGACAAACACTCAAGACTTCTATTGCTATCAGGCATTGTCATCGAGCATCAACTACTTTGTTGAGACACCTCTATCCCTGACTACTACTCCGCGCTGGATTTTTCTTATTCTACAACGACTCTTCTCCAGACACGACTGGATATTGCAGCGACTACTAAAGGCACGACTGAGGCTCTTTCCCGGTGACCTGGAAGTTGCAGACCCGTCCTTGAGTGAGGTCTTCTATCATCAACATTTTATCAAACAGGGTGTCTCTATCCTTGTCCGAGTGGGGTGTCTCTATCCTCATCTCTCTCAGATGTATCGAGTGAAGATGTGTCGTATATTTCTTTTATTACAAGCTGTAGCTTTCTCAGCTCTAGCTTGAGGGGAGTGTTGGGGTATGTAATAGATGAGTAATTGGATCTCTCAGATCCAATTACCCCGCTCATGTTAAGTCCTACATGAATAAGTAGTGGGTCTTCAGTCTGTTTGTGAGGTTATATAAGAAGCCTTGCATCCCCCGTACTCATTGAGAAATTCTAATAGAAGATCCGGCCCTCTGAAACCTTCTCTCCTGGTTTCATTCCGCTCTTTAGGGAGTAGGGTTGCATGTTAAATCTTGAACATTCCATATTTTATATTTCTTTATTTTGTTCGTTCTTGTTCTGATTACGCTTCGGCATTTATTTATTCAACAATACTAACGGATCGAAGATGCTCCTATACATATGTAGTATGATTCACAGAAGTTCATATTATCTCCTAAATGTCAAATAAGGGGATTCACAGAAGTCCATTTAGTCAGACATTGCCTATTTTGAGTATGTGATGCCTCGACGGGGTTGTCGGGCCTACAATTTCTAGGATCCAGATATGCAGCCATATATGCATTCATATATCATAATTAACATCATGGTTCACAAAAATATACAGCAACTAGTACAACTCTACTAGTGAACATGTACCTTGAAGTCTGGCACAAACGGTCGAAGCTCAAAGTTGTTAACACATGCTGCTCAACAACCTGTAAATCCGTAGGTTTTCAAAGAATATGTATGAGCAGAAAGTTCATTAAAACTAAAAGAGGCTGATACTACATTTTAACCAGAAGTGTAAAAGAAGTACAATAGAGAAGTTGTGTTTATGTTCCATTATTTAATTTCTATCTGCTATTGTTTACTAACCCAAATCATCTATTATGATTAGAGCAACGATAGAGCTGTTTATAAGTCAAATTTCTCTTGGATTGAATTCATCGAGGAATAGACTGTGGATCATTGTCTTAAAATCACTTTTAGTGACATTGTGAAGCTTCTTCCCAGCCTCAAAACCTTTCAGGGTGCATTTGATACGCGGGTTAAGGTAGGTTAAATTGGTAGAGGGTAACTCGTTTTTGAGTTTTGGTGTTTGGATAGAGGGTTAACTGGGGGTGGGTTAGAAGTAGGTTTGTTGTGATATGATTGTATTGGAGTTTGAAAAAGTGAGTAGTTATTGTGATGTGATTGTATTAAAGTTTGAAAAAGTGAGTAGAAGTGAAATAGTTTATAATTTTTATATGATATGATGGTATAACATATTATTTTTTGATAGGATCGATGATGTAAAATTGATTTATTTAGTTTTTTAAAAAAGGAATAAAGTGGGGTCCACATGAGAGAGATGGAGAGTGGGTCAACCGAACGCCACCTCAGAGATTTGAGATGGTCAACCAATGAAGGGCATAGCGTAAAGGGGATGTGTTGACTTTTATTAAGACTTGAGATAAAGTTGTTGATAAAACTCTGTTGCTATTTTTTTATAGGGTAAATTACAATTTGGATCCTCATCTCTGGGTTAGATCCTAGAATGGGTCCTAATCTTTAAATTGTAACGATTCAGGTCCCAGGACCATTTAGGAAATGGAAGTTTTGGGGTTCATGACGAATATGCCCTTCTTGGGAAGGGAATGGGGTTTGAATTCCAATTTTTAAACAAGGGCATACTCGTCATTAGCCTCAAAAAGTTCCTTACATTAATGATCCTGGGATCGAATTATTACGATTTAAAGATCGGGACCCATTCTGGGATCTGACCCATAGATGGAGACCCAAATTGTAATTTACCCTTTTTTATATAGTTTGAAGGTCATTGTATGTCATGCCAAGATTATCTCTACGACTACGGATGTCATTTTTACTTTAATGCGCAGTGGTTGCTACCTTCAGTAATCTCGTGATTCGATACCCTTCTCAAACCCATCTTATCTTTAAGTTGCAGAATTCATCTTCCATTAAGGACTCTAGGGGTTTGTGTAGAGTTGAAAGCTGTTTAGTCTTTTGGGATTTTTACCCGGCAGACCCTATAATCTTTGTCAATTACCTCTACGACCTTTGAAACAACGTAATTCCTCCCTCGACCCTGTAAACTTGTTAACTCTTACCCCACAGACCCTGTGGTTAATCCTCATCCATTTGTTCGTTAAATGTTACCAGATTCCGTTAAAAAGATGTCCATATTACCCTCTTTATTTATCAAATTTACTAGGAATGCCATTCCCTCCCACCCTCCACCTCCAGCTGCCCTCCCTCCCTCCCACCGTCCACATACATCTGAAAACGTCGCCTCCCTACAACATCCCCTCCAGTTCGTCGCCGCCCCTGCTCGAAAACTCCCCTCCCCCGTCGGCCGGCATCCCCTGCTCGCCACACACCTGAACGAAGCCCTCCCCCGTCGAAGTGCCTCATCCCCTCCCCTGTCGAAGTCGTTCACCGCCCTCCCTCGTCAAGTCCCTCACCCGCTCCCGCTCATCACACACATGAATCGCCGCCCGCAAAGTCCCCTCCCCCCACCCCCGGGGTCCCGCTGCTTCTCCCCTGCAGACCCCCCCTCTCGCCGTCGTCGAAGCTCCCCCCTCCCCGTCTCATCGCCCCCTGCAGAGCCCCGCCCCTCCGGGGTCCCGCCGCTTCCCCCTGCAGAGCCCTCCCCCCGCCGTCGTCGAAGCTCCCCCCCTCCCCGTCTCACCGCCCCCTGCAGAGTCCCCTCCCCCCCCGGGTCCCGCTGCTTCCCCCTGTAGACCCCCCCTCTCGCCGTCGTCGAAGCTCTCCTCCCCCCGTCCCGCCGCCTCCTGCAGAGCCCACCCCCCGGGTCCCGCTGCTTCCCCCTACAGACCCCCCTCTCGCCGCCGTCGAAGCTCTCCTCCCCCCGTCCCGCCGCCCCCTGCAGAGCCCACCCCCCGGGTCCCGCTGCTTCCCCCTGCAGACCCCCCTCTCGCCGCCGTCGAAGCTCTCCTCCCCCCGTCCCGCCGCCCTCTGCTCCCTGCTGTAGACCCCCCCCATTCTTGTCTCGCCGCCCCCTGCAGAGGCCCCCTCCGATCTCGCCGCCGTCAAAGCCACCCCCCCCCCCCCAAACCCGCAGTCTCGCCGCCCCCTGCAGAGCCCCCCCATCCCTGCAGAACAATCTTTTTTATTTTTTGGTTAATTATAGCCGTCTGATCATAGATCGATTAGATTAACTCATTTCTAACTCAAGGAACTTAACTTTAGATGTGTTAATTTAACGGTAGGGTTCGTGGGGTAAGACGGAGCAAGTTTATATGGGTGAGGGAGGAATTACGTTGTTTCAAAGGTCGTAGAGGTAATTGACAAAGATTATAGGGTATGCCGGGTAAAAATCCCTAGTTTTTTTACCGTTAAGTGGGACAAGAGTCATCTGCTTTTCCAGTTGGTTAAAAAAAGACCATTTCTAGAATGAAGTGAGGAATATTTTCCCTTTTCATTTTAAGATGTATGGCGTGGAATGCCCTTATCCTTATTCCATTGCAAGTTTGACTAGAGTACCACTCAAAATGCTCCAGGAAAGAAAGCCTCACTCGGACATTTAGATTACGAATACATATTTATTCTATCGTAATTTTTTTATCATGTTGTACGCTATAAGTTAATTGTGGAAAAATGCTTTGTTGTTGTGGTGGTGGTAGAGATGAAAATAATCGGATGTAGATACGAATATATGTATAATCATATCCTTATCTATTTAAAAATACGAATATGAATGCGGATACGAATATTGACGGATGTAAAAAATATGTTATTGTATTCTTAAAAATGAATACGAATGTAAAATGAATACGAATCGAATACGAATAACAACATAAATTTTTAATAGATTAACTAAAATTTACTTGTTTAGGATGGTTTACACATAAGATATAAGATATATCACTAATGGCGAATGCAATCATAAAATGTTACACACAATTATAAATAAATGTATTATCATACTTATGTATGAAAATGAATATACGAATACGAATGCGAATATTAGTGAATGTCAAAGTAATATCCATATTCACATCCATTTTTAAACGAATACGAATACGAATGTCAAAATATGTATAAAATGAATACGATAGCGGATCGGATACGAACATATTCACATTGGTTTTCATCCCTATGTGATGGTTGTGTTTCACGCTGTAAGTTATTTTGTCTAACGAGTTTTCAAGGATCGGCTAACCCTTGAATGTTCCTAGATAAAATATTGATGTCCATTTACTAGTGTATCGGATGCCCATGAATAGAGATAAGCTAGTCTCACAAATCTAGATTTTGTCACCCAAACATTGAAAATAAATTGATTTTCTTAACCGACTTATCAAATGAAACCTTAAGTTTTGGCATCGTTTCACTTGAGAGTTTCATGACCAGACGTAATGTTGTTTTCGTTTTCATTAGAATAATCATCACAATCCTTTGCTATAAAATAGTCATGGGAATAAAGTTCGAATTTTTTCCCCTCAAAATCAAACGGTAAAGGCGTACGTGGTGTAACAAAGAAGAAAACTGCAAGAACTATCAGAGCAAGTGACAACAAGCAATAAAGTCAACTGCAATATGCATACATTGACATGGAAAACCTGAAAATGACGGTAAAAAACTAAGAGGTCAACACGACCCAAAGTCACTCCATTATAACAGGTGATAACATCGTTCTCCGTAAGGGGCTGCACAAGCGAAAGTCGCTTTAAATTTCGGATTTTGGTTTTATTTCTTATCGTTCGTAAAGAGCAATTTCATACAATTTCATTAAAATTGTCAAAATTCATTAAATTGACTCAAATCTCAATTTTTTTCTCGAGAAGCCTTAATTTCTGACATTCTTGGATCAATTGATTAGATAGAAAAATACACTTATTTGTAAATAGATGTGTAGATAGAAACCTTGTAGTATTATCATCATAATTATCGCACATGTTGATATGTATTAGCAACATACTCAAAGTTAGAAATGGGTTCTAAATTGAAGTACATATTGCGATATTTACTTCTTCAATAAGAACGGGGTGATACATGCAATAACAATATAACAATACATCATATATTATAAAATAAAGAAAGAACAAAATAAGATATTAGGTCATGCCTTCAGATCAACTGGTGGAAATTGTATCTAACTAATTTAGTTTAGATTTAGACTCTACATTTCGTAACTAACGAGAGAAAAGGGTAAAAATTATATCGACGAAGTTCGATGGAAACAAGGTAAGATCCCCCTTTTTTGTCGTTTCGCTAAAACGAAATATAATGTTGGTGATATTTTTCTGATAATTTCGTGAAATCTTGGAAAAGGAAATAAGACATCGTTTCGATTTCGTTGACAAGGAGAAATCAAATTTTTGACTAACTTTGATTGAATATCACTAAAATTTGAGGCCTGGGCAAAATCCTTCTAGTTCATGTATCTAGTCTAGAATTACCACCAAACAAGACGAATGGTGGAGATGGAATCGTATTGTTGCTCTCCTTAAGAAGAAACCTTGCCACTGCACCTTGTAGGTTGTATTACTTGTGAGCGCGAGACCTGACAACCAAGAACCACATGGAGAAGAAGAGAGGGTTGTAGAAGTTAGGGCACACTAAGGTTTGATGCCCCTCTATTATTATATTCTTTTATGTTGAGTTTTGTTCGCTGGTGAGCATAGTGTCAGAGTAATATTTCCCCAAGGCGCATGTGAAACTTGCCACCTGCCCTCATGGGCCAGTTTAGAAAGGAGGTGGAATCACGACCTGCTGCTTAGCACTTTAAGTGCTGAAAAAATAATGGCAACACCCAATGCTCACTACCGGTTTGGAAATGATAGTAGATGTACCTCACAACTATCATCAAGCCAACAAATATGTAATTGACAGGACAATGGTTGCATTTCCACGTGTCGCCCTCTACCAACAATCTCTTCCTCTATCCCATGAGGGAGATCACCTGCCACAGAATCAACACGGATAAGATCCACCCCAATCTTGCAAGGGAGTAACATATTTTAAAATTTTCAAATAGCTAAGGCTTTATCATCATATCTGCACTATTGTCATTTATTTGGATCTTGTCAAGAATCAGTTGCTTTTCTTCTAAAACATTTCATATTCAGTGACATCTCATATCAATGTGCTTCGACCTTGCATATAATAAGGAATTCTTGTCGACATGAATAGTACTTGGTTGTCACAGTAAAGTACATACTTGTCTTCATCGAACTCAAGTTCTTATATGTGCATCTTCATCTACCCCAACTCCTTGCAAAGCTTCTGTAGATGCAATAAACTCAACTTTTGTATTAGATAAAGCTACACACTTCTAAAGTTGAGAATGCCAAGAAATTGCACCACCTATAAATGCCATTAAGTAACATGATATAAATCTTCTCCCATTAACATCTCTAGTATTATCTAAATCTGTATAGTTAAAGAGAATTAGTCTACTTCAAAACAAAAAGAGTAGCTGCCAATACTTAGAAAATATCTCAAAATCTACTTGTCTGCTTCCCAATGTCATTTCTCTATATTTAAGATAAATCTATTAACAACTCCTACTGCATGCGCAATATCATGGCTTGCAGAAACCATGACATTCTTCAGACTGCCTGTAGCTGATATATAGAGAATTTTCTCCATATATTTCCTCTCTTCGTTAGTCTTCAGACCGTGTCTGGAGCTAAACCTGAATGTTCTCTAAGAGGGGTGCTAGCGGACTTTGCCTTGTCAATAAAAAAATCTTTAAAGTATCTTTTCAATGTACTTTGCTTGTGATAACTACAACCTTCTTGCCTTTGTATCATGAGTGATCTTCATGCCTGAAATTTGACTAGTATGTCCCAAGTCCTTTATAGAAAAGGACTTACTCAACTCACTTATCAAGCTTGAAAAATTCTCGAGCCATTGTTGTCAACAATTAGAATATCATCAACATAATGATGAAGTCATCACTTGATAATTCCTCATGAAAGCGCATTGATCTAAAACTGTCTTCGAGTAGCCATGTAGTAGCCATGCTCCCATATAAAGGACTTGAACTTCTTGTGGCACCTGCTTTAGACCATATATGATTTTTTTCAGCTTGCAAAGGTAATCTTCCATGCCTTTGACTACAAAGCCTTAATGTTTCATCATGTAGATCTCCTCAAGATCATCTTGTAGGAAAGTTGTTATCACAACCTCTTCTTGACCTCCAAGGCTAGTTGCCAAGCTGAGAACAACTCTAATATATGATATCTTGATTACAAAAGAAAATATTTCCTTAAAGTGAACTCCCACCATGTGGTTGAAATCATTACAACCAACCTAGCTTTGTATATATGATTTGATGAGTGCTCATACTTCACTCTAAAAACCCATTTGTTTCTTAGTGTCATCTTTCCTTTGGACAACTTTACAAGATCAAATATGTGGTTGCTGTGAAGAGATTTCATATCATCTTTCATGGTTTATATCCACATTTCTTTGTGCATGTCCTACAAGGTTTCCTCACATAACTCAAGCTCGTCACAGTCTGTCAACAAAACATATTAATGTTCAAGATATTTAGTGGAGGGCACTTATTTCTCAACTTCTTTGATGTGGGATTCATCTTAAGAAGAGTCTTCAGAATCTTGACCACCATTGTCATTAGCTTGATCAAGGATTAAAACATCGGACACATCATCTTCTTCCACTGCATCTGACATCTGCTTGGTGGCATCAATTGGTACTACATCTGGAGCATTCACCAATGGAAGAAACCCCACATACACCAAGTCCTTAAATGTCAGATTTCGATTTCGTTTAGGTAAAAAGCTCGGAAAGAGAAGTTCAGTGAATTTGGGTGAAATGGCTGAAAATTAGAGAAATTACTTGAAAACTCATTTTTTTTCTAAAATTAAGATGTATAATATTCTTTAAATCAATAAATGAGATAGAATTATATTTTTTCTAATAGTAAGATATTAACATGATATGTTAAATTAAATTCCCATCCAATCGTTACAACAGTAAAAAAAGTAGTATACTGCTCAAAATCAAAATCAGATTTGGAACCGAAATTATTAGTTTCACCTCTTGAATATGAAAAGAATGGTGATATATGTACTAATAATAGAGGAAAAATAGGACAACAAATAGTACTAGCAAAATGATATCTTAGAAAGAAATTAAAGATTGAAATGATGGCTTAGAGCTTGTATCTGACCAAAATACATTCAACATAGAAAAATATTTACTTTTAGGTATAAAATAAGGCACAGACATGTACTCACAAACACAAATCTTTGTAACATGTACGTCTACTAGGTGCATTGTATAGCTTGTGATCATAAAATATATGCTATACAAGATACAAACAAACCAACTAACACCAAGAAACTGCATATCATTCTCAAGCATAATCTATATCCAACCTGATATTAGACAAATACTTATAATCACAAGATTTTGAAGGTTGCTAACTACCTAATCCTCATGCAACCGTACATACTCCTTGTAGTAGAACAAAGTCACAATAAAGCGAAGCCTTAAATTTCAGATTTCGATTTCATTTTACCATATCCGGAAAGAGAAATTTCTGAAAATTTTGATGAAAAAACTAAGGTTTTTAATATTCTTAAGTCAATAAATAAAATAAAAATGCAAACTTGCTTGTAAATTAGAATTGTAAATATAAGTTTTGAAGTAATATTGTTGTCATAATCATCACACATGTTGATATGTAGAGCAACGTGTTGCCTAGAGTCAGGACTATATGCTTAACTGGAAGCAAAAGTCATGATAATCCGCTTGTCAATAAGAATGAGATGACACATATAATATCTACTGATAAGAACATATATACACATACATTAATATAAAGAAATAATAAAAAAATAAAGCTCTTCAGTTAAAAACTTGAATTTAACTCTTAAATCTTGTGATTATATGATTTGGTTCGAATTTAGATCTCAAATTTAGAAATTAACTAAAGAAACTTCTCAAATAACAAAAAGCACTCTAACAACTCAACACATTGACAAATAAATAAGTGAAAATCCATTAATATATGTAAATTTCGATGAAAGCGAAGGGTAGATTCTCTTATTTTTGTTGTTTTTGAAACGACATGCAATTTCGATGAAATTTCGTTGACATTTCGGTGATATTTCATTGAAATCCTGGAAAAAAATAAGGTTGCAGTTCGGCTTCGGCGACTTAGAGAAATGCAAATTTTGGAGAAATTCGGTGGAACTTCGTTGAAATTTGAGGCCGTGACATACACTGATAGATAGTTGCTCGATGGAGAATCCCTTGCAGCCTTCTGGACGTCCTCAATTATTTGATACTCATAGAAGACTACATCCCTGTCACTCACTAGCTTCTTAATTGGATCATACAACATGTAGCCAAAGTCATCCAGACCATATCCCAAATTCAACATGATCACACTCAAGCCAAACCTTTCTAGTTGGCATACATATATCAACTAAATAAGCATCACCAAACAAGATAAAAGGTGGAGATGGATAGTGCTACTCTTCGAAATAAGAGACCTTCTCATTGCACCTAAAAGGTATGCTATATGCTCAAGCATAGGCTTTTTTTAGCCGAGAACCTGTGGAGGAAGAGGAGATGGCCGAAGAACTTTTTTACACATAAAGGTGTTGCCCTCCTTTTCTCTACTATGTTTTGTCCACCAGTGAACAAAAAATACAATACCAACAAAACTTTTTCCCACTTTAAGTTGGGTCAACTACATGGAGTTTTTACCTCCATTCAGATCTATGTTGGGTCACTGAAGTTTTACCACTGGCCATTAAGGGCTGAAAATAAAAGTAGGTGGAACCGCCACCTGCTACCAAGTCCTCGAAGGGCTAAAAAATTAGAATGCAGCACCAAATGCCCCCCATCTGCCATCAGACTGGAAATGATAGTATGGGTACCTTACACAGGCTTGTATGAAAACACATGTTCCTTTGATATTAGTACATGCTCATGCAGTTTCCATTTTCTATTAGATTAAGAAAGATTTCTTTCGATCCAAAAAATGGAGTATTTGAATAAATCAGAAAAATTAGTGCAAGTAGCTTGCTCTTAACGTTAAATACATATTACACAAATATATTGGGACTATTTTATCCCTCAGTAAACATATTGTACATGGCTTGAAATGTATAAAATGTTTAATATAAGTGCAAAAGAGTGTTAAGCTATGTTTACATTTAAGACATTGAAAACCATTTTTTAGTTTAAAGATAGCATGTGGTGGACAAGAATAATATTTTTTTTATAAAGTAAATATGGTAGTAGATTGAATGGAAAGTGGGTATACTCATATTCAGTTGCTTGCACTTTCTTTAAAGAATATGTAATTGCTCCGCATGCTTAACTTCTTAAGATGGATTCTTTTCTCACCATTTGAGAACATACCTGCGAAAAACGATGGAGGCTTGGCTATGGCTAAGCGATTGCTGCAGTCGTATTCGATCCGCGATCGTATTCGTTTTATATCTTTTTTGGACATTCGTATTCGTTTTAAAATGGATGCCGATAAGGATGTCACTTTAACATTCGCTAATAATCGTATTCGTATATATATTTTCATACATAAGTATAACAATATATATATTTAAGGAAATTTATCCGCCAGGCCCCATAAACTTTGTCAATTACCTCCACGACCTTTGAAACAACATAATTCCCCCTCGGTCCTGTAAACTTGTCACGTCTTACCCCACAGACCATGCGGTCATATTTAACTTTGTTAGATTCAACTATTTGAGTTAAACTTGAGTTAATCAAACCAAAGAAAATCAACAGTGGATCTTCAATCTCCCTCTCTCCTTCCTTTTCCTCATCCTTCTTCATCCTCTTCTACCCCATCAAAAGGAAAGCTGCGGCCAACCTGGAGGGTGGTGGACCTGGGGCCTGGCACTTCACCCTCTACAGTGCCACACGCTCGAGCTCTGCTTCTCTATCGCTCTTGACCATCTCGCATCCGGTTCTGAGTCGTCCAAGTCGCCCATCAACAACGCGCTAATAGTGGCGATGAAGCACGCGCATGCAAACAAGAGGAGGGGCTACCCTGAGCAGCTCTAGCTGTCGCTCCTCATCGTCATGATCAAGCTCCTGCAGCTCATGCTTTCAATCCTCGACGACCCCTCCGTGAGTCGGGGCATGCGAGAGACCGGCTTCTCCAGCATTGCCGTCAAGGCAACCGTCGATACAGTCGGTGGATTTGGGGAATCGGGCTCGAAAGTCCCCTCTGCGACTAGCTTGGCCACTTCCCTGTCGGTTGATCGGAACCTCTGCGTGAACCCATGTCTCCGACAGACCCAAGGGGAGAGAACAAACGGGCAGTTGGGGCTTGAGGAGGAGGTGAGGGAGATCATTGAGATGTTCAAGAAGAAGCATAACCCAATCCTCGTGGGAGACTCTGGACTGGAGCCGGTCTTGGAGGAGGTGATCCAAAGGATCCAACAGAGGCAAACAGAGCCAAACAGGTGATCCGGCAGAGGCGATGTGGGGCGGAGGGGAGGGGATGTCTTGGAGGAGGCCTGGAGGCGTGACGGAGAAGGGATGACATTTTTTTGTAATTTTGAGAAATAAAATGGGTATTATGGAAAAGGAATTCACGAAATCCGGTTAGTTTTAATAGCCAAATGGATGGGGGTTAACCGCATGGTTTGTAGGGTAATGGTTCGCAAGTTTACAGGGTCGAGGGGGGAATTAGGTTGTGTTTGAAAGGTTATGGACGTAATTGACAAAGATTATAGGGTATGTCGGGTAAAAATCCCTTTTATTTGTTACCGATGTTTGTATTCACATCCTACCATTTTATCTATAAAAGCCATACTCCTTCTCATGCATTAGAAAAATCTTTCTTTCTTAAAGATGTAATAGAGATTTTTTTTGAAAACCATCGAAGTTCATTCATCTAAGAGGATCGATGTGCAAGATACAACACATACCATGCGATCAAATTTCGTTGAAATATGGTCGAATTTCGATTTCGATAGGTAACTGAAATTCAACCGAAATGGCCTAATGTCAACCGAAATTTGGATGCTTCAATTTAAAAATCGACCGAAACTTCAGTTTAACTAATGCTGATATTAACCACCTATCTTAAATTGGTGTCAATAAAAATCAGATAAATCATTGTATATATCTGAGTCTCAAAAAAATGACAAAAGCAAAACTGTAGTGTTTTTATACCTCTAAAAACACTCTCAAAAATGTTTCTCCCTTTATTTGACCTCCTTTGCGTTTTCAGTCAACATGAAACTTGTTGATCTCACCGACATCCACAACTTTCATGTTTTGAGTTTTTCTAAATTTGGTCTCCTTCCTCTTTTCCATGATTTTTGTCTGAACGACCTGACTGGGCGACGTGGTTCTTTCTGGTTGCGCCATGTGGCTCACTGACCTTAAGCCAGCCGCCCCCCATTTTCAGCCATTGGATTCACCCCTACACACCTTCATCACAGCTGTTAATCCCGCCTTCAATCTCCCCTCTCTGATCCTCTCCTGATCGCATCTCGTTCGTCTGTCTCCGCCTGCCTCTCCTCGCGTGTCGTCTTCCACCGTCGTTCGATCACCTTCTGAAGATTCAATCCACGCCGCACGTTCCTGCTCTTTTCCCAGCCGCCCTATCCTCTCCAGGAGCTTCCATCTCCACCGCACGTACGCGCCACGATCCCAGCCCTCTGATTCACCTGCCATCTTGCATCTCGACCGTCTACTTCCGCCCGCTTCTCTTCTCGCCACGCGTCACTCCCATAGCCATCGACGACGGCCTGATCGATGAGATCAAGGTTGCATCTTCGCTCCCTTCTCCGGACCGTTGGATCGCAAGATCCAACACCCAATCCTTCGTCTCTTTCCCTCAGACCCCCTCTCTCTCCACGATCTCCGCACACGTCGCCCCCCTTTCCATTCTCGCCACCTCCTCAACCTTCCCCTCATCTTCCTAACCACTCCACGGTCAAGCCCTCACTTCCTTCTTCCTCGCGGGCATCACAACTCCCCACGTCTCCCTCTCTTTCACTCCACACACACCCTCTCAACCCACGACGACCACCACCGAGATCTCAACTTTTCACCCTCAAATAAGCCCTCGCCACCGCCAAATCCGGGTCCACTTGTACGTGGGCCGTGGCCCAGCTCCTCTCCGCCTCCCCGTGACAATGGGAGGCCAGATCGAGATTGCGACGACGATCATGGCTCCGGTGAGACCCTGGCCATGGTAGGTTAGGTCTCTGGCCCTTCCACACCGGCGAGCTGCTCCCCTTGGCCGTGGGAGTTTAGTGATGACTCGAGCTTCGTTTAGGAGCTCAAGCCCATGCCTTTGATCCGCCATTTCTCCAGGTAAGCTTCTTGATATCTCTTTGCTTTTTCCCTTAATTTTTCTTAATTAATTAGGCCATTCTCCGCACATTCACCCTCCATTGATTATCTCCTTAGTTTTGCATATCCATCACCCATCATCGCGCACCCGAGCCTACCCCCACGTGCTCACGTCACGTGAGCGCTAGGTAATTTGCAGGCATGCCCCATCGGTTTTTTCAAATTACATCCAGGTCCAATGAGCACGTGCATACCACACGCGCTTGGGATTAATTGCAGCCGACCCCTTCTGGGTTTCAATAATTGCAATTTAGCCCTCGTACATGTGGCTACATATCAGGGAAGGTCTCATGACTTTTCATATTTGCATTTTAGTCCTTCCAGAGACCTCTTTGTAGTATTTTCTTTATTTATTTTCTTATTTTCTTTGCGTTTTGCCCCTGGACTTTTTTAAGCATATCTTGAGCATACGACCTCTAATTTAGTCGATTTTGGTCTCGTTTCGAAGCTTGTTTCATTATCTTTTTATTGGAACAAATTGTTTTCTGTTTTGACAATTTAAACTTTGACGATTATTTTTAATAATGAAGTATTCCTCATGTAATGATTTCTCATACCTTGAACTAATATATCAATGGAATTTGCTTCATCATTTGATCCTGAAGTTGACTAAAATTTGTTGCTCATTGATTTTAGACTAGGAATGGCATATTTGTAAGGAATGGCATATTTGTATTTATTTTCACTTGTATTTCGTTGCATTATGAAAAATCAAATAAAAAGTGTCTGCTTCATGTTGTTGTCTGCATTGCATGTCTTTGTGCATCTTGACCTATGAACCATTAATGCATCACTTAATCTGAATATTAGGTGTCTAAATATGTACTTAAGAGGCTCGTGTCCCTGGGTTCTAGGGCTTGCCCAAGAAAATAAATTCGACCGCTTTGATTTCATTGACAGATTCATTAGCAGTTTTCGATCGACCCAATTTAGCCTGTCTGCAATGAATCTTTGAGTGCTAATTTGACATTTTTAAAGGGCTGAATTGTGGGTTCATCAAATGGCTTCGTTGCTAGGGACACGACTCGTCTTTTATTTTATTTAGATTTTTACTATATAATTGAGTGTTAAATTTTAACTTATAGGTCTTTGTGTCCATTTTCATTGCATTGTTTTGATTCTTGAATAATTATTTAAAATTTTCTTTTTGTGGCAGGGTCCCTTGTCGATCAAGGAGGCAAGGAGCAGGAGCTCCCGCTGTGAGGAGCCGCAGAAGCAAGCTTTGAAAAAATATCTTCTTGCATTTTTTATTCAGGCATATAATAATTATCTTTACATCGGTTTTTGTTCGAAGACTCGCGATTGTAAATGAACGATGGTTTTTGTGGTTGTGGGTCTTGCCCCACTTGAGTGTCGGCGTAGGATCAAGCACATGGCTCTCTGAGCTAATTCACTTTATTACCTTTTATATTTGATCGTATGTAGGACACACATTAATCTAAGACGCACGTATACATCGCTCCACTTAGCAAAAAATTCAAGCAGTTCTTCCTCGCTAATAGAAGCATGTTAGGTGCGGTTTTAATCGACTTGCATACATTTAATATTCGATCTTTTAATTCAGTCTTGTTTTTTCATGATGATGGCTCAAGGCACTGCGAGTTTTTCTCTTAGGCATAGATCATGATTTTATTGAATGGCATTGGCTTTTTCTCGACCTCCCTTCCTAGCTTGATCACCTAGGATTAATAGAAATTGGAAATAAACAGTAGACGATGTTTGATTGATTTATGTTCTCATTAAACCAGTGATAACCGTAAAGTTAATAATTGAGACTGTTAATGCAAGTTGACAAATAAAATGGAGTAAAAATCGTGTTTTGGGAGAGCAACACCCTTTTTACGTAGGATGTTAGGATTAGACGTATCATAAATCCCTGCGTAAATAAAAATAAATTTATCACCAATAAAAATGAAAAGATAATTAATCAACATTTGTTGATTTCACATGTGAGTTGGTGAATCAAAGGGTATTGCGTGGTTGATTGAGCCTTGTCTGTTTCGACACCCTCCCCTAGACCGTTGGTGCTCCATTCATCTCCTTAGATTCAGTCTTTCATTTGTATATCCACCCTAACTTCTTTGTTCCCTCAAGTCTCCCCTACATCACTTATCCATCTATGTACTTAGGCTATTCTCAGCCTAAGTATAGGGGGACCCGAGTCCCCATGAATTCCTGACTCATTTCCCTTCTCCCCGATACTTAGGTTATTCTTAACCTAAGTATAGGGGGCATCCTCCTCAGTTCTAGTATTTCTCCCTACACCTTAAATTGAGCTATGGCTTTGTATCACTTACTGCTATGAGTACATAATGAAATTTAAGTAGGGGTGGGGAGGGTATACCGTATACAGTTTATATATACTTTATCCATAGCTCTATTTTAACAATTTTGAAAAAATTTAAAATTTTTCTGGACTAGAGTATACATCTTTTGAACTAAGTGGGACAAAGTATTTTCAAGGTTTGAAATTTTTTCTCTACTATGTTACATTATTTTGAAGAATATATTTTGAAAATGGTTTTAAAAATGAGTTTACTTGTTTTGAAAAATCGTTTGAAAAATATTTGAAAATTTTTTATATATGTGACACTGTTTTGAAAATCTTTTCAAATTTCTTTTTTCAAAAAAGAAGGTTTAAATGAGTCTAACTTGAGTTTGTAAATATTGTTTAAAAAATCGGATGAAGGAGTTGGTTTAAATCCCTGACACTTCTACTTTCATACAGGATCAATGATGTTTAAGAACACTTGTTTTGAGAGGTCTTGAGATTTTAAGTTACCTTAGTCATCAGGATCTATGACTTAATTATCCACATTTCCCTAGTTTGACATATTTGCGTGCTATATTGCGTGCTTAGTCTCCAATCTTAAGAATATGATCAGCACTTCACATACACGACTGTGATTATGATGAGAGGAGTTGAAATTTCACTTGAGGGACTGGGATGAGGGATTCAAGTCTGGACACGATTTAATGATGATCGAGGATGGGATAAAATCATTGAAGGCTTCATGAAACCTAAGTGTCAGCATTTTTAGCCAGTATGAGAATATGGTTCTTATGCTAATCTCTTGACATTTACCAAAGTGCCAGGGTGTGATAAAATAAAAAAATGTTGATCAGTGTGCGCTAACTCTTGGTAAAAGCAGCGGAGCTAGCCAACAATAATGCAAAAAAATACAAATATTGAAAATAAGCTCTTACCCTACAAGTCAAATATCAAAGAGCTTCTACCAAAGGCGACCGCTCCCAACCATTTCAAAGTGTCTACTTGGACCACCGCTATTAGGACTAGGAGGCGGTCTTGCACTAAAAAAAGGGCTCTGCATCGTAAATGCTACAAGTCTGGGTGTAGAACGTATAATAGATACTCAAAAAAGGCACACCTGGTGTATTTCCAGGAAAACAAGTGCAGACGACTCCAACTTCTCTTGACGGACACACTGATCAACACCAAAATATGCGTTGAGTTAATAAGGCACTCGAGCAGATCCTTGTTCCAATGTGAGGGAGAGAAGGAATGACACATTCCTACGCCCTCCATCACTGGCCTGCCACCTACACTTCTGAGTCTGACAACTAAAGAGACGGTGGATTGATGGCAATATTTGGTTTATTCCCTAGTGTTGAGGATTAGGTCCTTTGGAGAATTTCTTGGACTGACAACTCTGATGATGTTGTGACTTTACTCTTGTAACCGCGGTCAACAATTTAATGTCATATCCTTATTTTATACATATACAGAGAGAGTCTGAAAAATTAGAGAAATTGGATACCTCTTGATTAAGTCTAGGTTCAGCTCTGAAATTTTGGATCACAAAAATCGAGAAGTTCTTGAACAGATCAGATCTTGTACTCACATGCAACATCGGGGGTTAATCCAACTTTTTCATTTTTTGATATGCTCGGGGATAAGCATAGTTCAAGTATAGGGGGATGATGAACTTCGATTTCATCATATTAATTTCTAGATATTAACCCCCTATCTTAAATTGGTGTTAATAAAAACCAGATAAATCGTTATATATATATCTGAGTCTTGAAATAAATTAAAATACAAAAAAATGACAAAAGCAAAATTATAGTGTTTTTATACCTCTAAAAACACTCTCAAAAATGTTTCTCCCTTTATTTGTTCTACTTTGCATTTTTCGTCAAATAAAACTTGTAGATCTCATCGCGATCTACAACTTTCATGTTTTGAGTTTTTCCAAATTCAGCCTCCTTCTTCCTCTTTTCCATGATTTTCATCTGAATAACCTGATTGGGCCACGTGGCTCTTTCTGGTTGCGCCATGTGGCTCGCTGACCTTACGCCAGCCGCCCCCATTTTCAGCCATTGGATCCACGCCAACGCGCCTTCATCACGATCGTTAATCGCGCCTTCAATCTCCACTCTCCGATCCTCTCCTGATCGCATCTCATTCGTCCGCCTCCGCCCGCCTATCCTCGCACCACATGTCGCCCTACACTACCGTTCGATTACCTTCTGAAGATTCAATCCACGCCGCATGTTCCCACTCTTTTCCCAGCCACCCGTTTCTCTCCAGGAGCTTCCATCTCCACCGCACGTACGCCCCGCTCTCCCAGCCCTCTGATTCACCTGCCATATCGCATCTTGACCGTCTACTTTTGCCCGCTTCTCTTCTTGTCACGCTTCACTCCCACAGCCATCGACGACGGCCTGATTGATGAGATCAGGGCCGCATTTTCGTGCCCTTCTTCGGACTGTTGGATCACAAGATTCAACGACCAATCCTTAATCTCCTTCATCCAGACCCCCTCTCTCTCTCCACGATCACCGTTCCACATACGTCGCGCCCTTCCCATTTTCGCCACCTCCTCAACCTTCCCCTCATATTCCTAACCACTCCACGGTCAGGCCCTCACTTCCTTCTTCCTCACGAGTAGCACAACTCCCCATGTCTCCCTCTCTTTCACTCCGCACGCCCCCTCTCAACCCATGATGACCACCGTCGGGATCTCAACCTCCTGCCCTCAAATAAGCTCTCGCCGCTGCCAAATCTCTGGGTCCACTTGTACGTGGGTCGTGGCCCAGCTCCTCTTCGCCATCCTGTGATAGGGGGAGGCCGGATCGAGGTCGCGATGACGACCATGGCTCCGATGAGATCCCTGGCCATGGTAGGTCAGGTCTCCGGCCCTTCCACGCTGGCAAGTTGCTCCCCTTGGCCGTGGTTGTTCTGCGACGACCCGAGCTTCGTCTAGGAGCTCAAGCCCAGGCCTTCGATCCGCCATTTCTCCAGTAAGCTTCTTGATCTCTCTTTGTTTTTTTCCCTTAATTTATCTTAATTAATTAGGATATTCTCCACACATTCACCCTCCATTGACTATCTCCTTAAGTTTTGCCTATCATCACCCATCCTCGTGCATGCCTTCACTCTCCTTCTCGCTCTCCCACAACCCCAAACCGCTCCGCCTCCCTCTTCTCCGACTCGCTGGAGAAGACGAACATGGCCGACCACCTTCTCCACTCGGATGGCCTTCCATTCACCCGCACCTCACTTGCACTCCTCACCTGCACGCTTCGGCTAATTGTCACTAACACTTGCAGGTAAGTGCCCTCAATGGCTAGAGCTCCATTGGAGCTACCTTTGCAAGCCCTGTCTCCGGCACACGAGCATCGATAGTATCCTCCAGTAGCTCCAGCGTCTTGGTCTTGCTTCGACGATTGCCTCAGCACTTCCGGGAACCTCCACGGAGCTACATCATGATCGGAGATGAGTGGCGGAGCTTGCCCAGCGTTTGCAGAGCTCGAATCTCGCCACCAGCCTCACGGAGGAGGAAGACCTTCAGATCGTACATGTACTCTTGGATGGCACCCTCCCGGTGCTCATCCAACGGTCTACATGAGGCCACGTCAACGCCCTCTAGCTCGTACAACGGTCGTCCGATCTCGATGATCGGATGGTTCCCGCAGAGACACGTGTCAGCACCAAGACACCTCTGAGCCTCCTTTCCGAGCCTCTAGGCTCTGGTCACCCGAGTCAAGTCAGAGCTTCCTCAGTCGACACGTGGCCCGAGCCACCATCGAGCCTGAACTGCGCTCGAGCCTCGATCCGAGCCTGTACAGCACCCGAGCTTACCCCCACATGCTCACGTCACGTGAGTGTTGGATAATTTGCAGGCGTGCCCCGTCGATTTCTTCAAATTACATTCAGGTCCAATGAGCACGTGCATACCACGCATGCTTGGGGTTAGTTGCAACCGACCACCTCCGGGTTTCAATAATTGTAATTTAACCTCCGTGTGTGCGGGTAAATTTCAGGAAAGGCTTCGTGACTTTTTATATTTGCATTTCAGTCGTTCCAAGGACCTGTTTGTAGTATTTTCTTTATTTATTTTCTTGTTTTCTTTGTGTTTATGCCCTTGGACTCTTTTTTACATATCTTGAGCATACGACCTCCAATTTAGTCGATTTTGGTCTCGTTTCGAAGCTTGTTTCATTATCTTTTTAATGGCACGAATTATTTTCTGTTTTGACACTTCAAACTTTGATGATTAATTTTAATAATGAAGTATCCCTCATATAATGATTTCTCATGCCTTGAATTAATATATCAATGGAATTTGCTTCATCATTAGATCCTGAAGTTGACTACAATTTGTTTCTCATTGATTTCAGACTAGGAAGGGCATATTTGTATTTATTTTCACTTGCATTTCTCGGCATTATGAAAAATCAAATAAAAAGTGGTTGCTTCATGTTGTTGTCTGCATTGTATGTCTTTGTGCATCTTGACCTATGAACCATTGATGTGTCACTTAATCTGAATATTAGGAATCTAAATATGTGCTTAAGAGTCTCGTGTCCCTGAGTTTGACCTTGAGCTTGTCCAAGTAAAATAAATTCTACCACTTTGATTTCATTGACAGATTCAGTAGCGATTTTTGATCGACCCAATTTAGCCCAGCTGCAATGAATCTTTGAGTGTTAATTTGATATTTTTAAAGGGATGAATTGCGGGTTCATTATTAGTATACACCTATTTTAAATGGAATTTGGTTCTATTTAATGGACAAATAGATGATGGTTAACCACAAGGTCTATGGGGTAAGGGTTAGCAAGTTTACGGGGTCGATGGAGGAATTAGGTTGTTTCAAAGGTCGTGGAGGTAATTGACAAAGATTATAGGGTCTTTCGGGTAAAATCCCATAAGTTAAACACTTGAACCCGATTCCGTAGTGCCTTTCTCCTTTCACGTCTTGAGGAGTAGGAGAGTGATGCATTGCTGCATCGATTTTTCGCTCTCGAGATCCACAATAGAAAATTGTCAAGTTCGATGTTTGCTTAGGTTCGATTCGTTAAAAGATCGATTTAGATTCGGTTCGGAAATAAACGAATTGAATCTGGATACATGTTTAGGCCCGATTAAATAAATGAACCAACTCTAAAAAGCATAGGTTCTTTCAGGTTTGATTCGTTGAAAGCTCGACAAACACGTCTATATACATATTTACAAATCTTTATCTGTATAAGTGGATTTTGTCCCATGATAAGTGAATTTTTTTCTGGAGATAAGTGAATATTTACAGGATAAGCAGGTTTATCTCGGTATAAACTATCCAAAATAAATAGTTACATCATGATTATAGCGTCCATCTTCTATGTGTCTAGTACTTTTCTCTTACTTATCGCATATCTCCTCATTATTCCTATCATCATCTGAACAGATATAAAAATGTATTATAGTTATAGTTTTTCCATAGAAATGAATCTTATTAGATTATTTTTTTTCAAAAGATGAAGTGTTAGATAAAGGAAAAAACTAAATGAATGTTTATTCCAATTATAGACACACACATATATATTTCTATTTCTTTTCTTTTTACTCTCTCTTATTATGGAATTCTCAAGTTTGATAATCGCTTGTTTGATTCGAATAAAAACAGGTTCGATTTAGATTCGATTCAAAAATAAACGAATTGAACCTGAACACAAATTTAAACTCGATTAAATAACGAATCAAACATAAAAAATGTAGATTCGTTCAGATTCAATTCGGTCCGTTTACACCCCATATCACAACTAGGTTTGAAGTCGAGGAGGGCATGTTTCTGATATGTTCCCAAAGGGAGGGGTCAATTTTTTTTACCTATATTTCGCATATACGTTACGGGGCAACGGGTCGCTTAAATTGTTTTCTTTGACGATAACCATACGAGTTATTAGTCATTTCGTGTATTCCTCAAATTTTTATGAATATGTTTAATAGTTAAACATAATGCTTTTTATGAATATGTTTAATAGTTAAACATAATGCATTTATGTATTAAGAATTAGATATTGTGTGTGACACTCTGATCCATTGTGCTGACTTATATATATAATATGCTTTCCGTGGTAAGTTGTGCTCTACTGGTTTTAGAAATGGGTACATATATTGATATCGTTTTGATTATATTGCTATTTTTATAAGGTACCAATGTTTTAATAAATATTTATTTTATAATAGAATCGCATACTTTTAAGGAAAAAATGGGGCTGCTTCCATCTCATTTTCTGGCAAATTTTTCTTGTTTTTTTTTCAAATGTATTTTCATCATTATATCGCTTTTAATATTTATATTTCAATTTCGTTAGAAACAAATTTATATGCCTTCAATCTAGAATATGCAATTTTAACGGTCTTAGGATTATTGTAATCGACATGTCTAGATGGATGGCATAGTAGTCTCTATTTCTGAAGAAATTGGAATGGTATATTAGAGGGATATAGTGATGAAAATGCATGATGGTATTTTTGAAAAAAAAACAAAAAATTATCAGAAAATGAGGCGGGGGCAGCCCCACTAAACCCATTTTTTAAACATATCAATATCCACATTTGTATCAATAAATGGATTCTAAAATGTACAAGGATATGGATATGGCTCTACCTATATCTCTATTTATATCTATCAGTTTACATCTATGTGATCAGAATTTGCAACATTTGATTAGGGACGCAATGGCTTTGGATAGGGATGAAAACGGTCGGATACGGATACGAATATAGATATAATCATATTCTTATCCATTTTAAAATACGAATACGAATGCGGATACGTTTACGAATGTGAAAAATGTGTTACCATATCCTTAAAAACGAATACGAATGTAAAACGAATACGAATCGGATAAGAATAATAACCGAAATATTTTGAAGATTAACTAAAATATACATGTTTAGGATGGTTTAAACATAACATAGATATACTAGATATTGTAATTTCATAACAATTATATCAACAATAGTGAATGCAATCATAAAATGTTGTTATGCACATTTTTAAATAAATCTATAACCGTACTTATATTCGAAAATGAATATACGAATGCGAATATTAACGAATGTCAAAGTGATATCCATATATGCATCCATTTTAAATTGAATACGAATACAAATGTCAAAATATGTATAAAACGAATACGATAGCGGATCGGATACGAATATATTCACATTTGTTTTCATCCCAAGCTGTGGATGTTGCCTCATTTGATTAGATGGTTTTAAAAAAATTCGTTTCGGTTATTTGTAATTATTCTCCCATAAAAAGGTAATTACTCTAAAACAAATTAATATGGTAACAACAAATTGTGATAACAAAAAAATTATATTTTGTTTTTTGAACGAACTTTTAATAGATATTTTAACTATAGATCCGGTAGGTATTACATGCGACAATTTTTTAGTGATCGAAATAGTGACAACGAATGCGTTGTTGCTATAGTTCTTTGCTTACATTATTTTAAGCAATGAATTTCGTTCAACTGTTCCTGACGCAATTAAAGTTTGTTGCCGTAATTATATAATTTAATGAACATTGATCATCGCTGCAACAGATTTTTTTTTTAAATATTTGCATATTTTATACTTAATTCCATTATAGATTTTAATTTATTGGTTCATAATTTTATCTTAGATGAAAGTACTTATACCTTATTTTCAAGCTAATTCAATATATATTAAATTTATTTTAAAATGATTTTTTTGTTTGCCATAATATTTGTCTAGCTTGTGCCTACTAAAATTATGTCATCAAAAGCTAGGCCTTCCTTAGCCACATGATATTTATTTTGTAAAGTTATGTTTCATTATCAAAGTGTAAACATAGTTGCTTTGAATTTTCTGTTTTATTACATAGAGGGGATATTTACATCCATAACTTTGAGTAATTTCATAATTACAATGATAACCTCATGTAATTGTGAATTTCATCCAGGATCTTCAATAGTGCTTAACTCTTACATCCATAACTTCGTGTTAACTTCCATCAAATATTCTGTTAATTATGATAAATTCGTCAAATATTTTAAATTTTCTACCCTTGAATTTCTCATTATATACAAATGAGACCTTTCTCATCCAGCCCCCAACCCACCCCCCTCGCCGACCACCCCCTCTCTGTCCTCCTCCAGCACCCTCCCTCCCCTACCGCCGACCACCTTCCCACCTCCCCCTCTCGTTCCTCCTCAAGTGCCTCCCCCGCTATGGGCATCACGCTGATCACCCTCTGCTCGGCAGACTCTTGATGAATCACCCCCTCCAAGCCCTTTTCTTGAGCATCTGGACTATGTAGCGATGCGTTGCGCAGAGGTGTCGTAGCGTGTGGAGAGCTTCGAGATCTCGAGAAGCATCTGATTTGTACCCTCGAGGTAGTCGACGGAGATCATCTTCGTGCATTGGAGGAGTAGGGTCAGTAGTTGGATCCCTTCCTCGTCCCGATTCTTCTTGTTCTACTCTTGGATTTTTAGAGGTCGTCTGTGACATAGGAGGAGGAGGGTTATTAAGGTTAGTTGGGTATCTTCCCGGTGGAGCATCTGCGTTTGCGAGGCCGAAATAGGGGGTGGAGGTTTACAGGATGAAATAGAGGGAGGGTAGGGGAGGGGGAGGTGCTCGATGGGGGTGGGGGAGCTGGAGGAAGGGGAAGGGAAGGGGGAGATGCTCGACGAAGGAGCTGGAGGAGGAAGGGGAGGTGCTTGACGGGTTTGGGTCGAGAGGAGGAGGAAGGGGATGTGCTCAGCAAGGGAACTGGAGGAGGAAGGGGAGGGGGGGTGCTCAGCGGGGGAGAGGGAGGAGGAAGGGGAGGTGCGCGACGGGGGTGGGTCTAGAGGAGGAGGAAGTGGAGGGGGGGGGGTCCTCGACGGGGGAGCTGGAGGAGGAAGGGGAGGGGGAGGTGTGGGGGAGCTAGAGGAGGAAGGGAAGGGAGAGATGCTCGGCGGGGCAACTGGAGGGTGGAGGCGGAGGGGCGGGAGGGAGAGGACGTCGGGCGTTGGAGAAGAAATGGGGAGGGAGTTAGGGTTTTTTTTTTTTGAAAATTTTGAATAGCTGTTGGATAAATCATGTGTTAAATTAACCTAATGATATGGTTGGATTAACGAAAAAACTAACGGAGGGTTATCAGTGTGAGACGGAGTGACTATCCAGGATTTCTCGTGTAATTCAAGATTACGTGGGGTTATGATTGTAGTTACAAAATTACTCAGGATTATGGATGTAATATCCTAAATAGAATTGTATCACTTATTTATACATTACATATGATTATCACCCGCGCATATACATTCTATCTAATGCATGTAATTTTAACATCATTAGTAAACTAGATACGATCTGTATTTGCTATCATTTTATTCATTAAATTTATTTATTTATAATGAAAAAACTGGATGAGAGTATACCCGATATAATCGTCAACGAGTGGGAAGAAAAAAGAAAAGTACGACAAATAAAAACAAAGAAAAAGAAAAGAAGTATAAAAAATCATCAAGCTTTTGTTGTCTTGTTTTATTTGTATTTAAGGTTTGTATTGTTGGTGAGAGAATTGGATAAATCTATAAAAATACTAAAGCCCGGTTCATCCCAACTTCAACCATCTTTGCTACACATGGGGCATCCCATCTCTTGCGCATCCCATCTCTTCCCCCGTTGCGGCTGTGATTTCACCTCTCTTTTTTAGGCTGACACGTGGCCTCCACATCGGCAGGCCTCACGCACTCTCACCCCTCACTGTACGCAGGTCTTTGCCTTCTCTCTCGTGCAATCTCTCTCCTCTAACTACTTCTCTCTCCTAATGTATCTCTCACCTTCTATTTTCTATCTCCTTCTCTCCTACCCCACCTTCTCTTCTCTCTCATGCCTTTCTTCCTCATTTCTCTTTCTCTTGCTATTAATCTTTCATATTTTTTATATTTAAACATATCAATACCATCATATTTATATCATCTCATAATACATAAACTAACTCCTTACAATACATTTATAAGATCTCTCTCTTAAAATAATATATGTATTCAATATTTTGAGTTTTACATATTTATCTATATTATTGCACAAATTTACATGAAAATTAAACTCGATACATGCATGATAATACATACATATATATACAATAACCCTCGACAAGACATTCATATTATCTTTCTCTTCATATTCCATATTCCTTTCTTTAGAATGAAGTGTGTCTATATATATATGGGTAAAATGAGGCTGTCCCGTAAGGGGGAGCTAACTTGGCTCCTCCCGCACCATTTCATCCATTATTTATTTATTTTTTTGAAAATTTCTTCCGTAGATTCTCATCAATATATCATATATTACGTCATTCAAATTTTACAGGAAACGGAGATTCTTATGGCCTCCATCTAGAAGGGTCTTTTTTAGAATTTTGTTACTGTTAAAAAAATAAATGTTTGGATGGAGGCCGTAGGATACTCTGTTTCACACGAAATTTGAATAGCATAATGTAGGGATATAGTGGTGAATATTCATGAAAGAAATTTTCAAAAAATAAAAAACAAAAAAGTGGACGAAATGGCATGGGGGAGCCAAGTTAGCTCCCCCAAGGGATGGCCCCATTAACATATATATATATATATATATATATATATTTGTTGAGTATTATATGGGTTCAATGGGGCTGCCCCCACCACATTTTCAACGTCTTTTTATTTTTATTTCCAAAAATATCACCATGTATATTTATCTATGTATCCCTCCTATATGTCATTTGAATTTCCTCAGAAATAGATACTCCCATACCCTTCATATAGAACATGTCAATTGCATCAATTGTAAGACCGTTAAATTACATGGTCTAGATGGAGGGTACATGAATCTCCTTTTCTAGCGAAAATCAAATGACATATAAGAGGGATATATAAATATATATATATATATATATATATATATATATATATATAAATGAATCCACATGATTTTATTTTGCAAAAAATAAAAATATACGGAAAATTGACTTGGGAGGGGGCAACCCCATTATTCCCGTATTATATATTTATCTATATCTATTTCATAAAAATACACAAGTCAAAATGAAACTTAATGCAAATATTTAATTATATTGTCAACGTTTCATTAAATATTATGTTTTAGATACATAATAAAATATATAAATAACATTGCACATCAATATATTTATATAAACATATTTCATATAATGATTTTAAGTCACCTCATTATCACTTATTCTAATTACCACTTCAATGTAGTTATTAAAAACTATAACAATATTTTTTCTAATAGTTATTTTTAAACAAAATAATGAAAAGTCAAAATGGATTTTTTTCTTAATTTTGCACTAAATCAAATATATATGTTATATTTTTCTAAAAGTAATGGTACATATAATGATAAGATTATATATGCATTTTATTAGGGTAAAATGGGGTTGTCCCTTGGGGGAGTTAAATTGGCTCCCCCGCCCCATTTCCCTCATATTTTTTTATGTTTTTGAAAATACTTTTGTGGATTTTCATAATATATCCATACATTTCGTGCGAATAAAAACTCCTACGGCCTCCATCCAGTCGGTCGATTTTAACAATTCTGTGACCATTAAAAAATGACTGTATAGATAGAGGATGTAGGAGTCTCTATTTCTCACAAAACTTAGAATGAAATGATACATGGATGTAGTGATGAATTTATAGGGATTTTTTTCAGAAAAATGAAAATATATATGAAAATATAGAGCGGGAGAGCCAAGTTACCTCTCCCTATGGGCAACCCATTTTCCGAATCATTTTTCTTCTTGAGAGTCTCCTCCCTTCACCATCCCGGAGATTAACTAAGACCAGTTCAGTCATGTTTTCATGTTCCATTAAAAAATACTTCTATGGAATTTTATTTTTATATCCGTATATTATGTCATTCAAATTTCATGTGAAACAGAGACTCTTACGGCCTCCATCCACATAGGTGATGAATCCACGTTTCATCATCTTTATTCTATCATTTTGGCCTTAAAAACCCTAGTAAATGCGTATAAATAGGCATAATTCAGGCATTTTAGCATTCATGTATATGTATGTAAATATTGTATAAAATGCGGTTTTTAAAGCCAAAATAATAGAATAAAGAAAAGAAAAGAAAAAGAATAAAATATTGTAAATATTTTATGACCCGAAACCCCGAGACCTAAGCATCTTGATGAATAGGTCGACAAGGAATAAAGTAGGGGGAGATAAGGGCCAAAATACAGATAAAATACCTATACATTATATTCATTCTTTATTCATTTTGGGACCTATTTTTAGTTCCACTTTTTGTACATCAAATAAAGAAACTTTGTACATGAAAGTTGTAGATAATTTTATAAAGAAAAATACAAAATTGATTTCACAGAAAAATAATATACAGATAAAAAGTTATGGTCTGAATAAAAATCCATAATGCCAACTTCCCAGACCCGTATCTCACAAATAAAAACTCCAAATGCAGCGTACTCACCTTTAATTGTATATAGAAGAAAATAATCTAATTAATGGCGGTGGTTTCGCATTTGGCGGAGCTACGGTTTGAAAGTTGACTTTTGGACCCCTATTGTATACTTGTACATATTTAAATATTCAATTTATTATTTATTTATTATTTTTATAATTTTATATTTTTATAATGTTGTAAATAATACTTATAATAATTATGTATATTAAAATCAGAATAAAAACATCATTAAAACTCAAATAAAAATACTTGTATATATCTAATATATAGGTATAATACATGAAGCTATACCTATACAAATAACACTTTCATTTTATTAAGTGTATAAAATATATCAGAAAATCAAAATAAAAATATATTTGTGTCTATAAAAGTATTTTATAATTTTAGAAAATAAAAACCAAAATAAAATAAATTAAAAATACCCAAATAAAAATAAAATACTTAAATATATAGATATAGATACCTATAGGGGTATAAATGCAAACTTGTAAAAATACACTTCCTAAAAATAAATAAAAATCACTATAAAATACTTTATAAAAAAATATACATTTTTTATTTTATAATCAAAAATTAATAAAATCGTTTGCTATTTTAATTTGATTTTACAAATCTTTTTCCCTAGGTTTTTCCTGGTTGGTCCACGTGGACCAACCAGGGGGCTAGGAGAGTTGACCTCGGTCAACTCTCTGCCCAACACCTGGGCTGTGTCAGAACCGAGTTTTTCTTGGTTTTCGCGGATTTTTCCAGGCCGTTCCTTTCACCAAATGGGGTCGCGGTCTTCACGAAATTTGTAGACCTCTGATCCACCTAGCTCGCCCATGCATCATCTCGGGGATTGGATCGAAGGAACACCCGTGACGCCTCCTCGAAGTTTGCCCGTCGACCATCTTTCAAAATGAAACCCATTTCCCTCTTTTCACCTTGAACCCGTTTTGCCCAAGCTACACCCCTTTTTTCTTGCAGGTCCTGGATTGAGGTCGTGACAGGACCTCTCCGGCCTTCTCGCGAAGGCGGTTGGCGACGACAGCGGCGCTTCCACCCATCTCCGGCGGTCCATGCCGCCGTGAGGTCCTATCTCCTCCGCCTTGGCCGAGTCGAGGTGTCTTTGTTCCATTCTTCTGTTCCTCCTAGTTCTTCTTTAGTTTTTTTTATTTTTGTGTAGATTTCCCGTGGATTTTCGCTTCATTCTCACCATCAAAGCTCGCCGGAGCCTCGCTCCGGCGAACCCTCAACCCGACACTCCCTCCGCCGTTACCACTCGCCTCAGTCCCCAGGACCCCTTTTTTACTTGTGTTTCACGTGCAGGTCCTGGAGGCCCGACGGATCCCATCGGGGGTCATTTTTCTGTTCACGCACGCCTGGGGGGGTTGATCTCGCGCCGCCGGAGGAGACCCCCGCCGCTCGCGCGCCGCGCTTCCCAGCCGACCTGCGCAAGAACGAAGGAGAGGGGGGGGGCACGTACAGTAGCCGTGGATTTCGCCCCCCCTTTTTGATCAAGGCCGTCCGCATCCAAAGGGCATCGCGCGATCCGCGCGTGACACGTGTACAAGTGAGGCCGCACCGCCGTTGGATCGAGCTCCTGGGCATTTTGCGCTATCAGCCCAGGGACTTTGTTGTTTCATATTGACTGCAGAGACTTCTTATTGCCTTGTTATATTTTTGGTAAACTTTACAGGAGTGCCCCTTGCTCTTTCTGATATCACAGTTATACCCCCGCCAGGCGCGTGCGTTGCACGTGGCTTTGGCGTTTTTGTAGGTGGTCCCCGGGGCTTTTGCTTATTTGTTTTTAGTCCAAACAATCTTTAATTGCAGTTTATATTTTCGGTGAAAATTGCATCGTAGACCAGAACTTTTAGAAAATTGCACGTTCATCCATCCCAGGCGCGCGTGTCTTCGCACGTGGGGCTGGGAATTTTGCAGGCATAGCCTTCGCATTTTGTGAATTTGCTACTAGTCCAGAACTATTTTCTTTAGTACATGTTTTTGTTGGAAATTTACACATCAGCCCCTGCATTTTTTGAATATTGCGAAAAAGCCCCTATATGGCTTTGCATTGTTGAGCCCTTATTGTATTTTATGCACACATCTAGAAAACCCTAAAAAATCCATAAAAATTAACTTAAGTCCCTGTTGCATAGTACTTCCACGCCATATTTTTATTTTCCATAAATATTGCATTTTATTATTTATTAAAAATAAAAAATAGCCATTTTCAGCACTGTTTGCATTAGAAAATCACTAAAAATTATAAAAACACTCAGAAAAATCCCAAAAAAATATATTTTGTGTCTTTTAGTTAGTTTTAATTTCAGACCAAAAATCATTAAAAAATATAAAACCAAACTCCTAAAAATTGCAAAACTCTAAAAACTTTCATAAAAATTTATAAAATCATTACAAAATCCAAAAATAGTGTTTTCTTTTCCTGAATTTTCTTTGTTTTATTATCTTTAAGTAAAAATTAATTTGGAGAATTTTTGCTACTGTTTATTAATTTATTTCTCCATTTTAAGTTTCAGCCTTGCTTTTTACTACTGTTTTCTTTATTTTGATAATTAAAAATACCAAAAACATTCTAAAAATTATCCAAAAATCACAAAAACAGTAAAAAAGTATAAAAAGACCAAAAAGACTTTATTTCCTTATTTTTGAGTATTTTTATCTATTTTTATAATTACCTCTTTCTTCCTTTTATTACACTACTTTTATATTCCAATATAAAAAAAAGAAAATATAAAAATATAAAATATAAAAAGAAAATATAAAATCAGTAAATTAAAAATCAAAATACAAAATTATAAAATTAAAAATTAAATAAAAAAATATAAAATTCAAAAACCCACAAAAAAATAGCATCATAGACACTTGATCTCTTTCACACACATTTTTGTGCACTTGTGCCCCGTTCTACCTGTCTGCTCCCTGTGTTCGACCTCTACAATACTTGCACCTATACACATCTTGTTGTAGAGTTATAATAAATTTTAACTCCGCACATTTACTTTCATTGCTTGATTTATCTGTCGTGGGTTAATTGTTGTTTTAATCCGAATTTTCGAGCGGTCACCGCATCGACTGTTGACTCGCCTTGTGAGTCAATACGACTGCTTGACTCTTTGGGTTAAACAATAGGGTCGATTTCAACAATTCTGCGATCGTTAAAAAATGATTGTCAAGATAGAGGTTGTAGGAATCCTGTTTTTCTCACAAAACTTGAATGAAATAATATAGGGATATAGTGATGATTTTTTACGGATTTATTTTTCAAAAAAAATAAAAAAATGAGAAAAATAGAGCGCGAGAGCCAAGTTAGCTCCCCTAGAGGGCAATCCCATTCCCCCCATTTTATTATATATGTATTTTTTTAAAATGTTATAATAACAAATAATAAAAAAATTAGCATATACAAATTTAAATAAGTTACATGTACCTCTCGAATCTATGTATAAACTTATGAGATCATTCACGACGTTTGATTATATTCTTCAAGTTTAATAAAATAATAAATTAAGGACATCCTCTGGTGTCTAATTTAGAAGTATTTTTTAACAAGAAGCATGTTTCAGCTTCTCAATCTTTACAAGTATCTCTTATCATCAAGGAAATCTGATATCTCATTTACTCTTTATTTTTTTAGCTTTTGCTTATTATTATTTTCCTGATTTTCCTCTTAAAACTCCATCATGTAATGATTCGTTAATGCTCATAAAATCTGAAACTTCGATTTTTCTCATACTTCTCAACATATACTACCTTGAGAAGTATTCTATCGTTTATATTATACTAAAGCTGGTATTCTCCCAAGAATTCTGGCACGTGAGTTCCCTTTGTTCTAACACATGAAGTTAGAACATAGTTTTCTTATTCTTACTAATATTAATAGACAATGATGCTTCACTTGCCATTACTAGCTTGTTGTTTATTATATTAACTTTAAAAATTTTAAATTAATAAGTTTAATAATATCTAAGGTTTTTCACTATTCAAGGAACGAATACATTGATGTCAACATATCTCTACATCGAGAATTTTAAATCTTGAATTTTATATATGTAAGAACTATTTAATTATGTTGTTCCACCATATTATCTGTATTTTATGTTTCATTAAGTTAGATTTCTACAAACAATTTTTGAATTCATATTAGCTTTCTGCTTTATAAATTCTTTCGTTGTTGGTTGATCCCGCTGCGTAGCGTGAGTATGCTCCCTAGTTTGAGCAATAAGGAGGTGAATAAAGAACTAGGACAGGGATGAAAATGGATATATATATATATATATCCGGTCAATCATCGTATTCATTTTAAATAGATTGTATTTGTTTTAAATGGATATTGATGTTGATATCACTTTGTTATCCATGCAAATATTTATATCTACAGTCTTATAACTGTTTTTATATATAAATACAGTGGTAGAGTTAGTTTTAACTATATACAATATAAATGTATATCTTTTTTCACGAAATTTGATATAATTATTATAAAACAAAAAACATTTAGGAATCTAATGTTTATTTATTCTAATCTCTAAAGTTTTCACTATTATTCCTACCCAATCCTTACTCGTCATTTTTCTGTATCATTTTTTGAAATATGGTAACACAATTTACAATCTCGTCATATATTTGTATCGTTTTTTTAAACATGGTAACACAATTTACGATCTGTCAACTACCGATACTTGCATCCCTAAATAAGGGTGTTTATTTTCTATTCTCATTTGGTTGCGTTGGTGAGATAATGGATAATGGTTATTCCTCCACATTTATTTCTATCCCTTAACTCCGATTTCAGTGAAAAACTTAGACTCTCTTTTCTTATTTCCCAACCAAACTTTTATGGTGATAAACTATCTTGTGATATCCCATAGAATGGATTATTACATGTTCTCTGTTGAATTCAAAGGTTAAGAACAGGGAGATTGACACAAGGATTTACGTGGAAAATCCTACGATGAGGGAAAAATCACGGGGGCGCACATGAACCCTAATCACCTTCTCAAGGGATTAGGATTCTCTCTTCACTAGGTTAAGAAATCAATAGGAGGGTTGAGTACATTATATAAGACGATGGGTAAACGGTCCCTCATCCAAAGATCCGTTTACCCATTTAGGTCGAACAACTCAACACTTCCCCTCAAGTTAGGCATACATATCGACCATGCCCAACTTGCCTACATTTTTATCAAAAATCACCGTAGGTAGCCCCTTTGTGAAGAGATCAGCAATCTGGTCACCAAATTTCAGGTAGGGAAGACACAACTGACCATCGTCAATCTTCTCACGAATGAAGTGTTTGTCAATCTCCACATGCTTCGTTCGGTCATGCATAACATGATTATTTGCCAAGTTTATCGCAAATTTATTATCACAGAACATCTTCAGTGGCATGATAGGGTCAACTCCCAATTCTGCTAACAGAAGTTTCAACCATATGACCTCAGTAACCCCATTTGCAAGTGCTCTGTATTCAGCTTCTGCACTAGATCTAGAGACAACATTCTGTTTCTTGCTTCGCCATATGACAAGGTTACCGCATAGATAAACAACATACCATGTTGTTGATCTCCTGTCATCAACAGAACCAGTCCAATCCGCATCGGTATAACCTTCAACACTTACATTATCATGTTTTCGGAACAGAAGACCTTTACTTGGGGAATTCTTAATGTAGCATAAAATTCTGATGACAGCATTCGTATGAACAGTGGTGGGTGCATGCATTAACTGACTGACCACATTTACAACATAGGTAATGTCAGGCCTAGTGAGAGTGAGATAAATTATTTTCCCAACGAGTTTTTGATACCGTCCCTTTTTTACTTCAGAGAGAAGTTCATCATCTGTTTTGTTGAGTTTAAGATTAGCATCTATAGGGGTAGAAACCGGCTTGCACCCGATCAGACCAGAGTCATGAAGTAAGTTCAACGCATAGTTTTGTTGGTTTAAACATAAACCTCCAGGGGAATTTGCCATCTAAATACCCAGGAAATACCTCAACTTGCCTAGGTCCTTTAGTTCAAATTCTGTAGCAAGAACGCGTTTTATGCTGAGTATTTCTGCATCGTCATTACCAGTCAGAATCATATAATCAACATATACCAAAAGAACAGATATTCTATTACCTCTCCTTTTGATGAAGATGGTATGATCGCCATTAGCTTGGTGATAGCCCTTGGTGATCATTACAATTCGGAGCCGCTCAAACCAAGCTCTAGTTGACTGCTTGAGTCCATACAATGCTTTCTTCAATTTGCAACACTTGGTCAGCTCGCCATATCCAGGAGGCATCTTCATGTAAACTTCTTCTTTGAGATTTCCGTTTAAGAACGTATTTTTGACATCTAGCTGATACATCTGCCAAGAGAACTGAACTGCCAGGCAGATAACGACACGGACTTTATTCATTTTGGCCACAGGAGCAAACGTTTCGAGATAATCTATCCCGTACTTTTGGCTATACCCTTGTGCAACTAGCCTTGCTTTGAATCTATCCACTTTTTCAGCAGAATTATACTTAATGGTGAAGACCCACTTGGAACCAACCAGATGAGCATCCTTTAGAATGTCCACCACATCCCAAGTTGCGTTCTTTTGCAGAGCTGCCATTTCTTCGTCCATTGCACGCGCCCACCTTGGATCACCTTCCTTGCACGCGCAACTAGCCTCATAAGAGAGTACCCCAAAATCATAAGAGAGTACCCCAAAAATCAAGGTATTTTATGTACATAGAGTACCCCAAAAATCATTTTGTCCAATCATGAAATTGTAGATCTCATCGAGACGAGCAACTTTCGTGAAGAAATCTTTTCGATCTGAGGTTGTTTGATATTTCTTCTGTATTTTTCTTTTATTTTTATTTCTTGATTTTTCTAGAGTTGACACGTGGTCGCTCCTGGAGCCGTCACGTGTCACTCATTTTTAACCCCCTTTTTATTTCATTTTTTTATAAAAAAAATAAAAAATTAAAAATAAATAAAAAAAGAGACCTCACGTGCATTGCACGTGAGGACTTATCCTCTCCCTTTCCCAACAACATCGCAACTTCCATCTCCTTGTGCAGAACGGTCGCCCGATCCTCCTCCGCAGCTGGCCAACCACCTCCCCTTTATCTCTCCACCGACCTATCCTTATCCCCTCTCTCCCTCATCCTATTTAACTCCATCGAGCCTCCACGAGCGAAACATCTGCTATCTGCCATATCTGTATGAGACATAGATCTCGAGAAGGAGGGGTGACAACCCTCCTCTCTCTGGTGCACCTCAAAGGTGCAATCGATCAGAGCTTCGTCGTGCTTCGCCCGCGGCTGAGGGACAACCGGAGAGGCACATCCAGCCCTCCACTCTAGGCGAAATCTTCCACTTTTCTTTTCCTCTGTTTTCCCTCGTATGCCCTGTTTCCAAATTGAAACCATCATTCCTCCAATCTTCGTCTATCTCCATCACCAACTGCCACCCCCATCATCCACAACTAGGGTCGGTGTTACTTCCTCTACCTCGCACCTCTGCAACTCCAACATCCACCTTCATCTTTAGCGTTGCTGGAGGTCTCCCCTCGATTCATCACCTGCTAGACTCCTACATAACCACTACTCATGAGCCACAACATTGGCGCGACTCCACTCGGCCTCGACTCCATCAGCTTGCAATGACGTGTCGCCATCACCGACTACGCTCGAAGGAGTCCCTCCTGTGGATTCGTGCGGCCTCCTCGTCACCACCCATCGTCTCCAGACACGGCCACCCCTGTTGCTCGACACCAGCGACCTCCCTTCTCCGCTGCTAAGCCACTCCAGTTGCCAGGACCCACGCCTCCCTTCGGTTCTATCGAATGAAAGGGAAAGTCCTCCTCACGTGAGGGACCCTCTCCCTTCTTGGAAACTTTGTAAATGCGCCCCAATCTCCATCCTAATACCAGATAGGGCCATCTGTTCCAGGGCCACGTGAGGCGCACATGACCCCTGGACAAATTGCAAACATACCCTCTAAGGGTTAGGTAATTACAACCATGCCCCTGCACACGAATTTTTTTAATTCTTTTTATTTTTTGATATTGCATTTAGAATCTTGTGTTTGCATATTTATTTAAACAACCATTCCTCATGATTTTATTTTTTAAAAATAACACTTTGTTCTGCAATAATTCCCTACATTGTGGCATGCTCATAATATTTTTATGTACTGTGGTTAATTAATAATTGATATTCTTATAGAAAATGCATATTTTGCCCATTCTGAGCTTAGAAATTTATAGATAATTAACATAGAGTCTAAAAATCACTAAAAAAATCATCAATAGTAGAATTAATTGTTATTTACATTGTGAACAAAAAGAATACATTTGCATGCATATCTTGCTCTATAAAAATCATTTTGTGCATTTCACTGCTTAATTTTTAATAGGTATTAAATCCAATATTTTTAGGGTCTAAGATATTTCTGAGATATATCACCTAGTGACATTTCAGATAATTTTATTTCATGAAAATAATTAGATTTAGTATTTATTAAAATTAATTATTGAAAACCTCATTCTCTGCATTCATTTAATCATAGAATATTCAATTGCATCCAAAAATTCCAAAAAAAATACAGTAGCATAATTTTATCATATTTAACATTCTGGCTAAGTTAGAATTTTTGGACACTATTTGAATGTAATTTATATTTTAACCCCTGGACTTTGCTAAAATTGCATGTCAATCATTTATTGCATTTAAAAATTAAAAAAATGTCTCTATGAAAACCTAATCTTCATATCAACTTTATATAAACCTAAGGAGACAGTAGCCTGCCTGAGTTTGACCTTGGACTTACTAAGTAAAAAAGTTGACCGCTTGCGCTTTAATTTCAAAAATTAGTTTAATGGGTTTTTGATTAACCCTTAATTACCTGCCTACAACGAATGAATATCTTTTAATCATTAATTTGACAAATTAACAAGGGAATTTCGTGGTTCTTCAGCCAGGTTCAATATCACACCCCAAAAGGAACCTATAAGCGCAGACGACCAAAATATATTTCTAAGGTCGAAGGCAATCATTTGCAGCTCCCAAATCAGCGAGAGTCAGAACTATAGATGTTGGGTGTAAGTCCAGGGTTTTGGGCTCTAACCTTAGAGATCCATCTTCACCCACTCTTTGAGAGGAAGTACCTGCAAATAATGAGGGTTTTACTGCATGTAATACAAGGTTGCTTTTATTCTAGATTTGTGAAGTTAACTTGCATCAATTCAGTCCTAATTTTAGAGTTGATTATCACTTGAATTTAGATGACCACAAGCAACACCTAACGTACCATCCCTTTCTCCTTTAATCCCAGGTTGTAAAAAAGAGAGAGAAAGCGAAAAACAGAATGTAATCGTAAATCAATGGTGCATGCAGTTGTTAGGAATACTTAGAGTGATTCCCAGCACTCTCCATGTGAATGCAAAAATGAATTTTGTAAATGTTACACTATATGATGCAAGTCGAGAGAATCTGTACCTAAACAATAATTCTATTAGCAATGAAGAATCTGATTTAGTTTGGCTAATTAGAATGTTGTTTTATGTACGTCTCAAAAATCTCCTATGATGTTTGTAATTGTGAACATTATGAGATCAAGTTGTGTGTCCTAAGTTACGGAACAGATCAAGCAATAATGACATAAGATATTTCTATTAGGCGTATTGCTTGAACATAATTCACCACTTAAGTTGAGAACCATTCTCAACATAACCACACAAAACAAAAAAAATAAAGGCATTTTTTACATGCATGAGATCTCAATCGATAACCATTGCAAATCGGGCAATTACATTACAAAACAAATACTTAACAAATTACACATATACTACACAAATATAGTACAACACACATACTTAATCTTGCTAAAAAGACTTCTGGGAACCATTGCTCTACGGTCTCTTCTACTGAAGTTCCAACCTCCTTGCCTCTGTGGTCCTTTAGATATTATCAAGTCCACGATCCCTACCACAAAACAATTAAAATGTCAAACAATATTCTCAAAATAATATATCCAATCAAAGTAGCCAAGAATCACAAACACTACAACTAAGATGAAAACAATACAACACAACAACCAGCTTAACTAAGAATTCCAAAAAATCACAAAGATAATAAATCAACACTAAATAAATTCAAATAGTGTGTTGTGTCTCCTACAACAACGCTATCCGATGAAACACTGATTGCCAGAGTTAATTATTACTATTTGTAGTATGATCTATCAACAATCATATAGAACCAAGTTTGAATCTCTATGAATAGGACTCATCTTAAATTATATCCTGGGCAAGTCTAGGGTCGAACACAAGGACGCTGGCAATTATTTAAATTTAACTACTAATTAAATATCTCTATGAATTTAAGACTCTAGGTTAAGGACATTGCACATACCAACTCAGACTAAGCAATTTTTCAACATATTTTTTTATCCTTTTAATTTAAATGAAAACAATGATACAAAGGCAATACACATTAATGCACATAACAACAAAGCTCCTGGATTTATCGGTGACCCAATTGATCAATGATAAGTAATCCAATTAACAATTTTAATAGATCTCAATTCATAAAATTAGTCAAAGCTTGATTTTCAGATACTTACTGGGAAAATGATCCAAGTAATTAATTAATGATGAACTAATCAGGAATAAAGATATTATTCAATAGATTAATGATTATAATCAATTAATCAATCAATTCAAGGCTTTAATGATCACTTAATACACAAGATATCAATCTTCAACTCAATTAAGGAGCCAAAAATATCAATTAAGTTCTCTGATATGGAATGTGTGAATTAAGTCAAATAAATCATCCAAATACGCAAACAATCAGAGCATTAAACATGCTTTCCAAGGAGATCAAAATCACTGAAAATGGATATATAAACAAAAAGTTATTGATAATTCAATCCAGGGGTACAAATGCAATAAAAAATACATGAAGTTTTATCACAAATTGGTCCAAAACGGACTAAAAAGCAACTAAAAGAAACCATCGGGAGTAATTATGAAACTTCACTAAAGGGCATGGACTTACATGAAGTTTTTTGATAATCTACAGGGCTTCACTGCAATTAATATGTCAGAGTGTGCCTTTCATGTGCTCGCTTGGTGGCTCGGAGAGGATGGCCTGAGCCATGTGTTGTGTTAGAGTCCGTAGGATCCAATTCGAGTGCGCCATACCTCCGGTCTGAAACGATGGTTTGGAATAGCTATGTGGTGTCTCCTGGACCATTGGATCGTGCCAATAGTAGGCAATCTAATGGTGCTTGTATCTCTTCCCTCGTTCAAGCTCCTCCGCGAGTGATGGATGAGGGATTGGTTTATGAAGGACCCAAGACTTCTTCTCCTCTGACCTCTGCTCTATCTGGAAATTGGCAGACCTTTGTAGCGGTCCTGCGAAGATGAAGATGCTCTCTATATCTGACCAAGACCTAAGGATCTCTTGTTTAATGCTTGCTTGTTGGAGGCAACAATGGTCAACTCAGCCCTGGTAGAATTCCATCCACTGAAGACCTACAACGGTTAGTGCATAACCAAAGCACAATACGAATATCAAGGGTTCGATTAGGGATAAAATGGATTAGTCTGGAGGGCTTCCTGGAGTAAATGACTGAGCCCTAGCATGAGTTCTTCTTCGTGAAGAAGAAGGACCTAGTTCGAGATGGATGCAATGATGGAGAAGTAATCAGATAAACTGGGAACTCACGCGTGGATATATGATGTACGGTGAAGGTTCATGTAGTCTCAGATCTTGGAATAATTCAAGAACCTTAATGGATTAAAATGGCGACATTAAAAAGTCAAGATTGGATTTCTTACATGGAGAATGGGGATTTGAAGATGATGGGGATTTGATGATGAATCAGAGCTAACACGAAGTTCAAAAGCTTCGTAGATCTTCACTTAGCAATCTAGAAAGTGATTGAAGCTCAAGCAAGTGCCTGGAGCACTGCAACTTGGTGTCAATACCAAGGATCTTGTCGGAGTCGACCACCCATCATTTCTTAATCTCAGTCCCGCTGTCTATCACCGAAGGGGTAGGATTTCTCAAGGGAGAGTCTCACAAGGGATGCGTGATCGTTACAAAGGAGGAGGAGGGGATTTTGTTGAGGCTCGGAGAAAGTGATTTCGTGGAGGTTTAAACCACCACGAATGATACAAATGGAAGTTGCCTAAGGTTGTGGAGGTTAGCATGAAGGTTAGGGGAGTTAAGAGAAGAATCTGGGATTTGAATCTAGGAAGGAGGTTTTCAGATATGATGAGGAAAATAGGAATAAGTTAAGGTTGTTGAGAGTTCATGTCTTTTGGAGGAAGAGGAGTTTGGACGTTGAGGACGCAAGAGAGCCATTGGATCTGGCGATCCAACGACTGATGGGGAAGCACGAATGGAGCGCTCAGATCTCTTGATCAGATGGAACGAAGGCTTGCGGAGAGAGCACTGAGGAATGTCTAGGATCAATTGATCAGAAGAGGATCTGATGGCAAGAAGAGGAGAGCATATGGCTAAACAAAAGCAGGCCACGTGGGTGACTATGGAGGCACCACGTGGCCTAATCATAATTAAGGAAAAAGGAAAAATAAACATAATTAGGAATAAAAAGTTACGAGTCGAATCAAGAAAACTGTTAAACATGAAAGGTCGTAGATCTCGATGAGATCTACAGCTTCGTGTAGAAAGTAACGAGCGATGAGGTCATATGTACATAGACAAAATTAAACAAGGAATAAAGACAATAAAACAATTTCTTTTTATTTTATTTTATTATTTTTTTGGATTTTTAATTCATGATTAATGTTATGTTAATTATGTACAATTTTATCCTTATTTTATTTGATTTTTAATAAGAAAAAAAATACATAAACGAATAGCACAATAATAAGTTATATAATTTAATACAATTAAGGTTAATTATTTACAACACAGAGAAATGTAATGTGTTAATAATCAATGAATATTAGTGATTTGCTCAAGTGAGAGAGATAATAATATAATCTAATGTAGATAAATCTGGGATTTATAACCCTCTTATACTTAAGCTAAGCTCATCCTCGAGCTAATAAATAACGAACTAGTTAGAGAATTAGTGATTTTAGTGAATTCCCCTGATATGTGCATGTGCAAGAACAAGGCTTGAATGACTTGGAATACTTGATTTTGTAAACCATACTCCTCCAATTATCAGACTCTCAAGATACATATATATAAGAAGTATGACTTAATGTGTTGACTACATCCATAAGAGTTGAGTCTAGATGTCACTTAGAGTTCCAAACACGAGATTTCCCTAAGGACCCAACCCTCAACACTAGGGATTATATCTTATTGCTTCAATATGTTGTCCCTTTAGTTTGTGAGACTTCAAAGTGCGGATGGCAGGCTAGGTGATGGAGGTAATAGGATTGTGTCGTTTCTTTTCTCTTTCTCATTGGAACAAGGTTTCTCTCAAGTGCCAATACTCAACACAATTATATATTTTTAGTGTTAATCAGTGTGGTTACCAAAAGAGATTGATCTGTCTCTATTTATTTTCATGAGAGTATGATGAATACTCATTCATCACTCTTTATTCTTTTATTTTAGCTACAAATCTTTGCAAAACACCATGTAAATAGCTATAAATATAATAAATTACAAAAATGCATGCTTTTGTTAATATTAAATAATTAGCATGTTTTTGTGCAAAAATAAAAGAATAAAGAAGAAAGAAAAAGAAGGAGATATTTAGAATAAATATCGAGTGACCCGAACCCAAGGAAGGGCCAAGCATTGGCCTGACCGCAAAATAAAACAAGTAGAGAGAGATAGGGCCATTCACCTTGCACATATTCCTCCTTCATGTGTATATATTTTATTTTATTCTCATAAAAATAAAAATAAAAATGTGTTTTTATTAATTTGCAAATATTTCTAAAAATAAAATAAAAATAAGAAAAATAAAATTAAAATTAAAATAAAAACAAAATAAATTCTCTCTCTCTCACCCTTGTATATACCATGTACACATGTACCTATATCTATTTATTTTACTTTTGTAAATAAACAATAAAAATAAAAAAATGATTTTATATCCCAAATTTTATGTTGTAAATGAATAAAATATAAAATTGGGGTTTTTGTATAATAATAAAATAATAAAAATAAAAGTATAAAATACATTGGTATTTTATACTTGTATATAATATTATATTATGTATATAACATAATTTATTTTTTAAAAAAATAAATAAAAATCATTAGAAAATAGTTTGAAAATAAATAAACATTTTTTATTATGTAAATATTTTTAAATAAAATCGTTTTCTATTTTTAATTTAATTTATAAGTATTTATTACTTTGGAATTATCTGATTGGTCCACGGGGGATTGTTGACCCCCGGTCAACTCCCCCTCCCCCTGGACCACTTCTCACCCGGATCCGGTTCCGGCCCGATTTCGCTGATTTTTCTAGAATTGATCCAACCATCTTTCTTCTTGATTTGAGGCTCCGATTGTCGAGGGATGACCCGCAATTCACACCCGCCATATCCTCTAGGGATCCATCCCTCGATCCGCGCGCTTCACTCCAATGTTTATCACACCCGTATAGTGTAAAGGTCGTCGGAGCCGCAACTCTCTTCCGATCTTTGGCCATCGCCTTCGGCTCTAGTGACCTCCATCCTCCTTCCTTGAGTGACAACTAGAGAGGGAGCGTGTAGCAGCGAGGGACCGAGGCCTCTAGCCTCAGATCCGGCGAGCTTCTCGTTGTGCTCCGCCACCGGCGAGCCTGAGCCTTTGGACGCGTCGCACCATTGAGGCGAAGACCCCCGAAGGTCTCGCACCTCCAGCCCAGATGATTGCATCCGCCAGGTAGCTTAGATAGCTAGTAGCTAGCTTTAGATTTCGATTTTTATTTTTTGATCCGCCAATCTTTCATCGACCACCCACCGTACTCCGTTCATCATTTCGCCATTCTGACTACACCATCACCTTCACTGACCCTCTCTCCACCTTCTCCACCCTTTCGTTCCCCATGGTTCGTCCAGGAACATGGCTATCACTCTCCTCCGTCGCCGCCTCGCTGGAGAGTTTCGCTCCGCCTCACCCAGTCACCCCTTCTCCCGCTAACGGGTCGAGGCACTTTGCCCTCGACTCTGCAATCTTCTTGTGCAGGTTCAAAGGAGAAAGGACATCATCTGGAGGTCCAAGCACCTAGGCACAGCCGCTCCAGGTCCTTGACGTCGCCGGGGTCTTCCAAACCTCCCAGCTTCATCGGAGCAGACCATCAGCTGCGGACACCCTCGAGCTTCATTTTGCCCATCCTAGCAGCGCCAGAGGAGCTCCTAGGCGTGCATATTATCCGATCGAAGTTCATCGGTGAGCTGTTCTTCCAGGGACCCTCCCCGCCGTCGGATTGAGCGTCTCCACCAGTTTCAATCGTGACCCTCCATCCACGGAGAGCTCGCAGTCGTTGGATCCATCTGAGGATCTAATCCTGAGCGTCCATCGCCGAAGGGGTACAGCCCAATCACAGCCATCCGATCTCACGCGGAGCCCCTTGGCCGTTGGATCTATAATAAGAGGGTAATATACACTTAGGCCCACCTTAGTTTTTGCATTTATTTTGTAGTCCTGTAAATATTTTTAGACGTTATTTTTATTTTGGATAATTTGCACTTAAGACCTTAAGTTAAAAATGTACAATTTAGTCCTTCTGTACGTGGAGCACATGGTCTTGCACGTGCCTTTGGGGTTATTTGCATATTTCCTCCTGGACTTTATAGCTGTTACTGATTGCATTTTTATAAATTGGAATGACACTTATGCCCCTGCATGTGTGACTCACGTGCCGCCTACGTGCGACCTTGGTTTTTTTTGCAGATTTGGTCCCATACTTTTTACACGCATTATAATTTGGGCTCTGGAATTTATTTTCTTTACACTTAAGTCTCTGTGTGCTGTGAGCTTTTGATTGGTTGAATAAAATAGCAATTTAGCTCCAAATCTCCTGAAATTTGGATACGTGGCCCCTGACACTTTGTAAAAATTTCAATGAATTTTTGGACCCATTTTGTTTTGATTTTCTATTTTTAAAATTCAAAAACAACTTATTTTGCTCTTGTTTGAATTTAAAAATCAACTAAAAATATTAAAAAGACTCTAAAAATTCTAAAAAAAATAGTGTTAGCTTGTTTTGTTGTATTCTTGATTATGTGCAATTTTGTATTATTTGGATTTATAAAAACCCTAAAAATTGAAAAACACTAAAAAAATTCATAAAAATCATTAAAAATTCAAAAAAATGCAATTTCTTTTCCATTTGTTAGGCTTTTATTTTTACTTTATCATAAAATTATCTCTGGAATTTTATAGGCTATTTGGATATTTTAAATAGCCTTTAGATTCTAGCTGCACATTGATTTTCATTTTCACCTTATTTCTTTTTTATATATAAAATCAATTAAAAATTATAAAAATCTGAGTAAAATATTAAAACACCTGAAAAAGTATAAAATCCAAAAATATTTTTAGTTTAATTTTCTGACTCTTTTTGTGGTGTTAAATAAATAGTTGTTTGTGCCTTTTTGCATTCTTTTATATTTCCTTTATAATTAAAAATAAAAAAAAATCTAAAAATCTAAAAATCCTCCACAAATACTTTATTTGTTTTATTTTTGATTCTCAACTACTTTGTAGGACTTGTACAGTCCGTGCTTCTTGAGTTCGACCCTGGTAGCAATACCAGGTTAAATAAAATAGCGAGACCGCTATTCGCTTGATTTGCTTGATTTCTTTTATTTGGTGGTCTTGATTTTCTTGTTGACTGAGCTTCGAGGTTTGGGTCGCAATGACCCTTATTTTTACCTTTACCCGGATCACGAAAGGACTCATCATCAGAATGGCACTGTTGCCGGGGAGCACAGCTTAGTAGTCGTTTTCTTTTTCGATTTTTGTTTCGCGGCTTTTTCGTGGTTTTTCTTTCTTTCACGGTTTTCGCGGCTTTTTATTTTTCTTTTATTTTTCTTTATTTGTTTTCTTTTTCTTTTTGCTTTTGTTTGTTTTTTCTTTTTTATTTTATTTGTGTTTTTTTTATTTTTGCATTTATTTTTGCATTTTATTTTATTTTATTTTCATAATAATTGTGGGCTGACACTCTTGTTTGACTTTCTTGCGAGGGCCCAAGGATCGAGGCAGCTTTCTTTGAAAAGCCGACGCAACCGTGACACCCGGAGGTGGCTCTTTTCTATATAGAGCCACAGGAGAGCGCGAGAAGGAGAGCAGGAGTCTGGGAGCTTAGTGTAGTGTAGTTTAGGTTTAGCTTAGTTTCCTTTTCAGTTGATTTGATTATTGTAATAATACAGGGACAACTCAGGACTTTCAGACTTGTGGTGATTGTCGGGGTCTGTTTTGCCGAGCACCGATGTGCTCGGGGGACCTCACCGTGGTTTTCGCCGGATTTTGTTTTTCTCGCCTTTTCTTTTTATTTGATTTCTCAAGGATTTGGCCTTAGCTTAGGAATTTTGTTGCTTTGTGATGTAATAGATTAGGGCCCAACATTAATTAGACTGCCTGTTCCTATAGACTGTTTAATTAGACCTTAATTAAGTAATTAATAAAAAAAGCTAAGCTGATCACTTGAGGGGTCATGTGCCGCTAGAGGCCGTATACAGCGCTGGTAAGATTCGTTGTAGTGGACACTGATCGGCATCAGAGACCGGACCCCGACCCCTCCCTTGACCCGTTAGCTCCTGTTCTTCACGTGTAGAAATTCTTGTTAAGGACGTTTTCCTTACTGCATCATTTAGTTTAGTTTATTTTCTGTCTTTCAATTATGCGCGGATCATTTTGCATGTAGAGAGCTAGAGGAAAGGTATACATTCTTACTCAGCATGCATCATTGATTTCATCGCGCATCGGCTTTTTCGTCTTCTCCCCTCGTTTTCTGGACATTTAATCATCAGGAAAATCGAAAAATTCGTTAGGCAATTGTTTTATTTGAAAAATACCTAAAAAGGTGAAATCATAAAATTGGGACTGTTTAGGCAAACTTGACTTAAAAATCACTTCACAAAAAAATGTATTGGGAGAGCAATCCCCTCATTGGATGGTTTGATTGGGCGAGAGAGTGACACGCACAGTAGGTTAGAGCCATATCCGACCCCCTTTCAGACTACTGATTTTGAGCTAGTCGTTCTCCAGTGAGGATCGCTCCGGTCTCCGGTAAAGCGGGTCGCGATATCCTTAACAGAGCGAGCTGATTGGGTAGCTGGTAGTCCACGGCTTGTACTGGCTAGGAAAGATCTAGTTTGGGATCGGGACAGTCTCCTGGGGGCGTTGGATTCCTAACAGCTCGCTAACCGCTCTGATAGACTGTCTTATCACCAAAATAAAAATGACAAGATAAAAGATCGAACCGTTACGGTCATCAGCTCCGCGTGCATTGGCGAATTGGGGGCATTGCTTGCCTGATCTTGTTTACTTGCTAGATCCCATCCACCTTCTTCTTCTCCTCCATCTATTCTTTCCAGTCATCTATCTTTTTCCCGCCCACCCTCCCTTCAGTTTCTCTTTCTTCTTCCTGTCTACCCCTAGATGATGGATCTCTCTCCTTTCTTGCCGACTCTTGCGGCTTCTTCATCTTCTTACTATCAGTCTAGTCCACCCTCGAGGGAGGTCAGAACTCTGACCGACCTTCCATTCTCTCCCTCCCTTACCCACCCTTCTTCTGAGCATGCTACGCTAGACATCCGTGGATATCAGACTGAGCATATGCGAGACCCAGATGACTTTATTGCTGAGATGAGAGTGCACTCCATACGTGATCACAGAGAGCAGATGCGAGTATCAGACGCCTCTGACGACAGGATGACCGACGAGCATACAGACCAGGGAGCTCAGTCAGCTTCTACATTCACTCGTTTCATTCTTGACTTGGAGTACATTCAAAGGCTGCCGACATTCTCAGGGGAGGTGCACGAGGAGCCGTATCTTCATTTGTCAGAGTTTGAGGAGTTTTGCAAGAGCTAGACATATTCAGATATCAGTGCGAAGGATCTGATGCTGAAGACCTTCGCATTTTCCCTTCAGAATAGAGCCATGAAATGGCATAGACGATTGGGATGGAGATTTGCTACGTGGGGAGAGCTTCGCTCAGAGTTTCTACAAAGATATTTTCCCCAGCGTAGAGCGGATATGATGCGATCTGTTATCATGGATTTTTTAGTAGACCCCTAGGAGCCAATGCATGATGCATGGCTGAGGTTTCTTGACCTCTTGAGGAGATTTCCAGATCATGTATTTTCACCGACCGACCTTATTGAGATCTCCATGAGGGGGATGACCGCAAATCAGATAGCACTGGTCGTGACCTCGTGTGGTGGTTTACACCGTAGTTTCAACATTGAGTTACTTGATGCCATCTCGAGATCACTTTCACAGAGACCATCTTCACGAGATGCAGTAGTCGGGACAACACACGAGGAGGATGTGATACCAGTTGGGTGTGCCGCACTTCATGAGGACACATCTATCACACACCCGATCGAGGACATGGATGCTGATACACCACATATGATAGAGGAGATGACTGCCACAGTGGAGGTTCTGACCTAGAGACTGCTCGAGTTCCCGTTGGTCTTCCAACTAGAGTTCGAGTCAGCCCCAGACTTTTTAGTTGATGAATCTTGGATATCAGATCTTCTGATATTCCAAGAGATGGAGGAGCCCTCGCTACTACAGCCATCAGTCCAGACACTTCAGTGCCCATTCCAAGACGACTCAGCTTCTACCTTGCAGAGATACTTCTCCGACTTAGACAGACATCAGGAGTCATTCCAGCAACCACAGCTCAATACGGGATACCATGTTGGGATGATAGATATAGATAGTCCTGTATTTGAGACTTCTCCCCTCTAGTTCATAGAGATATATACATTCCATGAGGACCAAATGATAGCAAGCATTTCCGTAGCTAGAGGGTCAGTTTCAGCCACATCGTCAGCTTCCGTGTTTTTGACCAGTACCTTCTCCTGTTTTCATATTGATCAGAGCCAGACTTTAGCAGATGATACATTTTGGTGCTCAGAGTGGGTGCTTGCCAGTCGCGCAGATGTCCTTATAGATTCTGATCTTCTCTTTTTCACCAATGATCTTGCATTACTCCTCGAGGGTTATCTGCGGGAGGATGCCATACACGATGTGAACTCGATTTTACTTTCTGAGAGTGTATCCGATCTGGTGGATCACGAAACCGAGTCTCTTGATCTGGCTAATTCTGAGTCTTCTCAAATCGACGACCCTCGCGAGGATGAGCCGATCTTTGAGATATTCGATGATCTATCTGATTTTTCCCCATTATATGCATCGGATATCAGTTTTCGTAGTGAGTCTCCTGATCTTGACTTTCCACACCTTTTTGAGACACTGATTGACATGGAGGATTCCATGACCGATCCTTCTTTCTCCATGTTTGATTTCTTCGGCTCTATACTTCCACTCTATTCTGATCCTGAGCCGATGATTTCTTTTGAGCTACCGGATCCCGATCACATCTTCCCATATCATTGTCCGGTAGCAGACACCTGCCTGATTGCTTACTTGGGTGTATTCATTTACACTATTGATTTCGTCGTTGTTCTCATACCGAGACTGCGACGACAGTACAGCATTCGCCTTACAGATGTCGTCATGAACCTTGATACAACTTTATCCTAGCCTTTACGCCCTGCTAGGGGCGTAAAATCTAGCGCTTGTTGAGAGGCACCTCAACGTTGTCCACTTTTGTATATACGTGTTTTGTCCTGATTTGTTCCTTCCTTCTTCCGTTTTTGTTTTCACCCCAAGTCTTGTTTAGGATTATCTTTGTTATACTTAGGATATACCTCATCCTAAGTATAGGGGGTGTAAACACCGAGTTGTTCCTTTCATTCTATTTCATTACTTCTTTTGTTGCCTATACTTAAGGATTATTTACCTTAAGTATAGGGGGAGTAATGTCCTCCCTTCCATCTTGTATATATTTGTCTTCTTCGTCTCTTTCTACCTCTGTTTTGCTGCCTATACTTAGAGATAGTTTACCCTAAGTAAAGGGGAGGTAGACCCTGTACATTCCCACTCGGATTTCCCTTTGTGTACAACCTGCTATACTTAGGATTACTTGATCCTAAGTATAGGGGGAAACCCCGAGATTCCTTTTCATTTCTATTCTTTCACCCGTCTTTGTATATAGCCTTTCTTTTCACTTCCCTATACCAAGCACGAGTTATGTCTTCGTCATCGCTCTTGATTCACTCTGAGGGCATCCTTCGATCTAAGTATAGGGGGGTGTCGTATATATTCCATATATACTTTAGCCATAACTCGTACTTTGTGTGAGTGTGTCAATAAATAAAAATGGCTAAAATCCTTAAAACTCCATAAAAATTAAAAAAATTTCTTGTAAATAAAATTCTTTATTGCACAATGTGTAAATAATTTGATATCAAAATTATGTATATAGTACAAATATTTTTGTAAAATGTTTGAAAAATAGAAAGTTTGCAAAAACCTTGTGTAAATTTGTGTAAATATATTGCAAAACTTGGCATTCATGCATACATCCATGTTTTCAAACATTTTTCAAAAAATTTGCACATTTTCAAAAATTTTCAAAAGTTGCATCTTTGTAAATATTTGTATAGTTTTTCCTGAATCGTAGTTGACATTTAAACTATCCTGGAATTAAATTGAAAAATGAAGCTTGGTTAAGGTCTTAATCCACCTAATTCTAAGAGGAACCTTATAGGGCTTAGGGTCGAGACTTTTCAGGTCCATGGTGACTTAATTCTTTGAGTCCACTAGGCTATGATCTTATGTCATCTCAATGAGCCTAAGTAGAACACTTAACAGCACACACATGACTCTTACAGACAATGGCTTTACTTGGACCAGCACTTCACCTAGCTCTCTACGAATGAGGTGGTGAGGAGGCAGTCTGCTTTGACTTGGGGTAGCATATGAGGATATTACTTCTAGGCAGAACCTCTCTTCTTCTTATAGTGAAGGAAGTGTGTCTCAACTTGGTCTAGTAGCCATGAGGTCTAACGATAGGAGTTGTGGGTTGCAATAAAGCTTCAAAAGAGGGACAGTCTACTGTCTCAAGAGGAAAAACTCCTTATGTATATATGTTGCACCACGTAGATATGTTGTAAATATGCACATAAAAAATATGCAAAAAGAAAAGAATAACTCCAAAAACGTGGTGGGTCTGAGAGAAAATGATAATCCCACCGGAGTGTATATAGTTCAATAAAGCAAAGCTTATGTTATCCATGTTCCATCTCATGAAGCTTGCAGCAGGGAGACTTAGCTACACTGGTTGAGCTCCCAAGGATACATGGCTACACTGGCCATGGTCCATTCTCTTCTTTCTCCTCTTCTTGAGCCGGTTGAACATGAACTTAGAAGGGAATACCCCGCTCCTCGAGGAAAGAGTTGCCAGACTAGGGTATTAGAGTTACCTTGTTGGGGAGGGTTGTCACTTTGCTATTTCTGAGGTGGAGAGACATCATCACTTATACAATACAAGAAAAGATTCATAGTCATCAGAGTTTGTGTATGTAGATTTGTTCTGATCTGGATTGTTGAGAAGTCTTGACTATATATTAGTGGAACTTAGAGGCTGTTAAGTTTTAAACCTAAGTCCAAATAAGGTTCCGACAAATTAATAATCCAAAGATCTGACTGAGCTCCATACTTCAATTTAATGAAGGCAAGTTTAATACTCAGCACTGATTCATCTTTCCCTTCTTTTTCTTCTTTTCACTTCTTTTTCAAATAAGTGTTTGCTAAGGGACTAGCAAAGTAAAGTATAGGGGGGTGATGGATACTCATTCATCACTCTTTATTCTTTTATTTTAGTTACAAATCTTTACAAAACATCATGTAGAAAGCTGTAAATGTAACAAATTACAAAAATGCATGCTTTTGTTAATATTAAATAATTAGCATGTTTTTGTGCAAAAATAAAAGAATAAAGAAGAAAGAAAAAGAATGAGATATTTAGAATAAATATTGAGTGACCCGAACCCAAGGGAGGGCCAAGCATTGGCCTGGCCGCAAAATAAAACAAGTAGAGAGAGATAGGGCCATTCACCTTGCACATATTCCTCCTTCACGTGTATAAATTTTATTTCATTCTCATAAAAACAAAAATAAAAATGTGTTTTTATTAATTTGTAAATATTTCTAAAAATAAAATACAAATGAGAAAAATAAAATTAAAATAAAAACAAAATAAATTCTCTCTCTCACCCTTGTATATACCATGTACACATGTACCTATATCTATTTATTTTACTTTTGTAAATAAACAATAAAAATAAAATAAAAGTGATTTTATATCCCAAATTTTATGTTGTAAATAAATAAAATATAAAATTAGGGTTTTTATACAAAAATAAAATAATAAAAATAAAAGTATAAAATACATTGGTGTTTTATACATGTATATAATATTATATTATGTATATCACATAATTTATTTTTTAAAAAAATAAATAAAAATCATTAAAAATAGTTTGAAAATAAATAAACGTTTTTTATTTTGTAAATATATTTAAATAAAATCATTTTCTATTTTTAATTTAATTTATAAGTATTTATTACTTTGGAATTATCTGATTGGTCCACAGGGATTGTTGACCCCGGTCAACTCCCCCTGGACCACTTCTCACCCGGATCCGGTTCCAGACGAATTTCGCTGATTTTTCTAGAATCGATCCGACCATCTTTCTTCTTGATTTGAGGCTCCGATTGTCGAGGGATGATCCACGATTCACGCCCGCCATATCCTCTAGGGATCCATCCCTCGATCCACGCACTTCACTCCAATCTTTATCGGACCCTGCATAGTATAAAGGTTGCCGGAGCTGCAACTCTCTTCCGATCTTTGGCCATCGCCTTCGGCTCCAGTGACCTCCATCCTCCTTCCTTGAGTGACAGCTAGAAAGGGAGCCTGTAGCAGCGAGGGATTGGGGCCTTTAGACTCAGATCCAGCGAGCTTCTCGCCGTGCTCCGCCACCGGCGAGCCCGAGCCTCTGGACGCATAGCACCATTGAGGCGAAGACCCCTGGAGGTCCAGCACCTCCAGCCCAGACGATTGCATCCGCCATGTAGCTTAGATAGCTAGCAGCTAGCTTTAGATTTAGATTTTTATTTTTCGATCCGCCAAGCTTTCATCGACCACCCACCATACTCTATTCATCATTTCACCATTCCGACTACACCATCACCTTCATCAACCCTCTCTCCACCTTCTCCACCCCTTCATTCCCCCTGGTTCGTCCTGGAACATGGCTATCACTCTCCTCCGTTGTCGCCTCACCGGAGAGTTTCGCTCCGCCTCATCCAGTCACCCCCTTCGCCCGCTAACGGGTCGAGGCACTTTGCTCTCGACCCAGCAATCTTCCTGTGCAGGTTCAAAGGAGAAAGGACTTCATCTAGAGGTCCAAGCACCTAGGCACATCCGCTCCAGGTCCTTGACGTCGACGGGGTCTTCCAGGACCTCTCGGCTTCATTGGAGCAAACCATCAGCTGCGGACGCCCTCGAGCTTCATTTTGCCCATCCTAGCAGCCCGAAGGAGCTCCCAGGCATGTGTATTGGCCGATCGAAGTTCGTCGGCGAGCTGTTCTTCTAGGGACCCTCCCAGCCGTCAGATCGAGCATCTCCACCAGTTTCGATCGTGACCCTCCATCTACGGAGAGCTCGCAGCCGTTGGATCCATCTGAGGATCTAATCCTGAGCGTCCATCACCGAAGGGGTACAACCCAATCACAGCCGTCCAATCTCATGCGGAGCCCCTTGGTCGTTGGATCTATAATAAGAGGGTAATATACACTTAGGCCCTCCTTAGTTTTTGCATTTATTTTGTAGTCCTGTAAATATTTTTAGATGTTATTTTTATTTTGGACAATTTACACTTAGGACCTTAAGTTTTTATAATTTGTAATTTAGTCCTTCTGTACGTGGAGCATGTGGTCTTGCACGTGCCTTTGGGGTTATTTGCATATTTCCTCTTGGACTTTATAGCTGTTACTGATTACATTTTTATAAATTGGAATGACACGTATCCCCTGCCTGTGTGACTCACGTGCCGCCCACGTGCGGCCTTGGTTTTTTAGTAGATTTGGTCCCATACTTTTTACACATGTTATAATTTGGGCCTTGGAATTTATTTTCTTTACACTTAAGTCCATGTGTGTTGTGAGCTTTTGATTGGTTGAGTAAAATAGCAATTTAGCTCCAAATCTCCTGAAATTTGGACACGTAGCCCCTGCCACTGTGTAGAAAATTCATTGAATTTTTTGGACCCATTTTGTTTTGATTTTCTATTTTTAAAAATTCAAAAACCTCTTATTTTGCACATATTTAAATTTAAAAATCAACTAAAAATATTAAAAAGACTCTAAAAATTCTAAAAATATTAGTGTTAGTTTGTTTTATTGTATTCTTATTCTATGCAATTTTTATGTTATTTGGATTTATAAAAACCCTAAAAATTGAAACACACTAAAAAATTCATAAAAATCATTATAAATTCCTAAAAATTCAAAAAAAAATGCAATTTCTTTTTCATTAGTTAGGTTTTTTATTTTTACTTTATCATAAAATTATCTCTGGAATTTTATTGGCTATTTGGATAATTTTAAATAGCCTTTAGATTCTTGCTGCACATTGATTTTCATTTTTCGCCTTATTTCTTTTTTATAAAATAAAGTAAAAATTATAAAAATCTAAGAAAAATACCAAAAATACATGAAAAAGATAAAATCCAAAAATATTTTTATTTTAATTTTCTGACTCTTTTTGTGGTGTTAAATAAATAGTTGTTTGTGCCTTTTTCGCATTCTTTTATATTTTCTTTATAACTAAAAATAAAAAATCTAAAAATCCATCAAAAATACTTTATTTTTTTATTTTTGATTCTCGATTACTTCGTAGGACTTGTCCAGTCCGTGCTCCTTGAGTTTGACCCTGGTAGCTATACCAGTTCTTCCTATCAGGACAGACTAACTTTTGAACAATACTCTTCATCTCCCTATTTGAAACCTCTGCCATGTCATTCGAATGTGGTGGTAAGGATTGGCAATCTAAGTTAAAACTTATAGTCCTTAGCCAAAGATCTCATCTCTCTATTCACAAAATGACTACCCCAATCAGAAATAAAAACTTTGGGTACGTCGAACCGAGAAATGATATGCTCCTTAATAAACTTACAGACAATCCTACTATCTGCAGTTCGAGTTGGAGTAGCCTCCACCCACCTTGAAAGATAATCCACTACCAATAAGATGTACTCAAATCCATGACTATTGGAAAGGGACCCATGAAATCTATGCCCCTTGCATCAAATACATAATAGAAAATCACATGTTGCATAGGCATCTCATCTCTATAGCCAACTGTCCCTCCCATCTTCTAGCAAACAGGACACGATCGCACAAAATCTGTAGCATCTCTTAACAATATCGGCCAAAATAATCTACATTACAACACCTTGTGTACAACCCTTTTTCTGAAATGGTGTCATCCAGCCTCAAGAGAACAACAATACGTGAGGACACTATGATATTCCTCATGAGGAATACACCTCCTTCAGACACAATCTCCTTAAAAAGGGAACAGATCCTCCCAATGGTATCTTTTCGAATCCAACTTCAGTCAGTCATTACTGCTCGTGCCCAGATTTGTGTGAATCTGAATAGTATACCTGATCAAAAGAATGTTGTTGGTACTGTTGAGTCTTGTTCAGGCTATTCAGATTAACCTGAACCAGGGTGGGAATGGATGTAGAAGGGGCAGTATGCTTGTCATGTAAATGGGATAGATGGTTGAGGTCAACCCTTAAATCATATACTTCGTTCCTCTAGGAACACAACTCCTAAAGAATCTGCCTTTGGAAGTCTGTGGGACCTAAAGATGAGTGATGTTGTTGTAAAGAAGGGTAAGAAGAACATGAAGATTGGCCCTGATGGCCATGGAACTGTTGTCGCTGGGTAGAATGTTGAACATGGGGTCCATGTTGGCTTGATTAGTACGTCTAATGTGAGGGTCTCACTCAGTCTTGTTGGGTTCCGCTTCCATATCCCAATTGTGCTAACAAATCTGCAATCAGCATCGGATGAAGAAGAGAAATCTTTACTCCACTCGGAGTCAGGTCTTCACCATTTTGTCTTCTTCAGATTTAGCTCCACCTCTCCACCTAGAGAGCAAAACTTCATCATCCCCGTTTGATAGTCAAAAGAAGCACCAGCGGTCCTAAGGAAAGGCCACCCAAGGATGATATGTGAATCTCTCTAGTGATTGGGGATGTCCATATCAAGGACTGTAAAGATATTATTCAATAGATTAATGATTATAATCAATTAATTCAAGGCTTTAATGATCACTTAATACACAAGATATCAATCTTCAACTCAATTAAAGAGCCAAAAATATCAATTAAGTTCTCTAATATGGAATGTGTGAATTAAAGCAAATAAAGCATCCAAATACGCAACAATCAGAGCATTAAACATGCTTTCCAACGAGATCAAAATCACTGAAAATGGATTTATAGACAAAAAGTTATTGATAATTCAATCCAGGGGTACAAATGTAATAAAAAATACATGACGTTTTATCACAAATGGGTCCAAACGGACTAAAAAGTAATTAAAAGAAACTATCAGGAGTAATTATGAAACTTCACTAAAGGGCATGGACTTACCTGAAGTTGCTGATAATCTGCAGGGCTTCACTGCAATTTATACGTCAGCTTGTGCCTTTCATGTGCTCGCTTAGTGGCTCGAAGAGGATGGCTAGAGCCATGTGTTGTGTTAGAGTCCGTAGGATCCAATTCGAGCACGCCATACCTCCGGTCTGAAATGATGGTTTGGAATAGCTATGTGGTGTCTCTCGGACCATTGGATCGTGCCAATAGCAGGCGATCTAATGATGCTTGTATCTCTTTCCTCGTTCAAGCTCCTCTGCGAGCGATGGATGAGGGATTGGTTTTCGAAGGACCCAAGACTTCTTCTCCTCTGACCTCTGCTCTATCTGGAAATTCGCAGAACTCTGTAGCAGTCCTACGAAGATGAAGATGCTCTCTAGATCTCACCAAGACCTAAGGATCCTTGTTCAATGCTTGCTTGTCGGAGGCGACGATGGTCAACTCAGCCCTGGTAGAATTCCATCCACTGAAGACCTACAACGGTTAGTGCATAGCCAAAGCACAATACAAATATCAAGGGTTCGATTAAGGATAAAATGGATTAGTCTGGAGGGCTTCCTGGAGTAAATGATTGAGCCCTAGCATGAGTTCTTCTTCGTGAAGAAGAAGGACATGGTTCGAGATGGATACAATGATGGAGAAGTAATCAGATGAACCGGGAACTCACGCGTGGATATATGATGTACGGTGAAGGTTCATGTAGTCTCAGATCTTGGAATAATTCAAGAACCTCAATGGATTAAAATGGCGACATTAAAAAGTCAAGATTGGATTTCTTACATGGAGAATGGGGATTTGAAGATGATGGAGATTTGATGATGAATCGGAGCTAACACGAAGTTCAAAAGCTTCGTAGATCTTCACTTAGCAATACTAGCAAGGGATTGAAGCTCGAGCAAGTGCTTGGAGCACTGCAACTTGGTGTCAAGACCAAGGATCTTGTCGGAGTCAACCACCCATCATTTCTTAATCTCCGCTCTCTATCACCGAAGGGGTAGGATTTCTCAAGGGAGAGTCTCAGAAGGGACGTGTGATCGTTACAAAGGAGGAGGAGGGGATTTTGTTGAGGTAGAGGTTGTCGGAGCAAGTGGTTTCGTGGAGGTTTCAACCACCACGAATGATACAAATGGAAGTTGCATGAGGTTGTGGAGGTTAGCATGAAGGTTAGGGGAGTTAAGAGAAGAATCTGGGAGTTGAATCTAGGAGGGAGGTTGTAGGATATGATGAGGAAAATAGGAAGAAGTTAAGGTGGTTGAGAGTTCATGTCTGTTGGACGAAGAGGATTTTGGAGATTGAGGACGCAATAGAGCCATTGGATCTGGCGATCCAACGACTGATGGGGAAGCACGAATGGAGCGCTCAGATATCTTGATCAGATGGAACGAAGGCTTGCGGAGAGAGCACTGAGGAATGTCTAGGATCGATTGATCAGAAGAGGATCTGATGTTCAGAAGAGGAGAGCATATGGCTAAACAAGAGCAGGCCACGTGGGTGACTATGGAGGCACCACGTGTCCTAATCATAATTAAGGAAAAAGAAAAAATAAAGATAATTAGGAATAAAAAGTTACGAGTCGAATCAAGAAAACTGTTAAACATGAAAAGTCGTAGATCTCGATGAGATCTACAGCTTCGTGTAGAAATCAACGAGCGATGAGGTCATATGTACATAGATAAAAACTAAACAAGGAATAAAGACAATAAAATAATTTCTTTTTATTTTCTTTTATTATTTTTTTGGATTTTTAATTCATGATTAATGTTATGTTAACTATGTACAGTTTTATCCTTATTTTATTTGATTTTTAATAAGAAAGAAATACATAAAATAATAGCACAATAATAAGTTATATAATTTAATACAATTAAGGTTAATTATTTACATCACAGAGAAATGTAATTAGTGTTAATAATCAATGAATCTTAGTGATTTGCTCAAGTGAGAGAGATAATAATATAATCTAATGTAGATAAATCTGGGATTTATAACCCTCCTATACTTAAGCTAAGCTCGTCCTCGAACTAATAAATAAAGAACTAGTAAGAGAATTAGTGATTTTAGTGAATCCCCCGATATGTGCATGTGCAAGAACAAGGCTTGAATGACTGATAACACGAAAAATCGGAGCGGTCGTATTGATCCACAAGGCGGATCAACAGTCGATGTGTTGACCACTTCAAAATTCTGTATTAATCAACAATGAACCCACAATATATAAATCAAGCAGTGAGAAACAAATGTGGAGTCAAATTCATTTTTAACTCTACAATAATGTGTATAGTGCAAGTATGTGTAGAGGTCGAACACAGGGAGCAGACAGGTAGAACGGGGCAAATGAATGCACAAGGTGTGAATGTGATCAATTTGTCTATAAATGCTATGTTTTTGTGGATTTTTAATTTTATATATTTTTTATTTGATTTTTACTTTTACATTTTTATATTTTGATTTTTAATTTACTGATTTTATATTTTCTTCTTGTATTTTATATTTTTAGATTTTCTTTTTCAATAATAGAATATATATACACAATAAAAGAGAGAGAGGAATAGAGTATTTATAAAAATAGGTAAAAATAATGAAAAATTAGGAAATAAAGTATTTTTGGTCTTTTTATAATTTTATAATGTTTTTATGATTTTTCTAGATTTTTGTGAATTTTCTTGGTATTTTTAAAGTAAAAAATACTGAAGACAGTGGATAAAATAAAAGTCTGAAACTAAAGTGGAGAAATAAAATAGAAAACAGTAACAAAAATTCTCTAAATTAATTTTCAAATATATATAATAAGACAAGGAAAATTCAGAGACAAAAATTAGATTTTTATGGTTTTTCTAGAATTTTTAAGATTTTTATGAAGATTTTTAGAGTTTTCTAATTTTTAGGAGTTTTGTTTTATATTTTTTTAAAATATGCAAAATATATTTTTCTTGAGAATTTTCTAAGGTGTGTTTATAATTTTTAGGGATTTTATAATGCAAATAGTGCTAAAAATGGGTGTTTTTGAATTTTTATAAATAATAAAATGAGATAAATATGCAAAGTAAAAATATAGCGTGAAAGAGTGATGCAACAGGGATTTATAATGATTTTTGTAGATTTTTTAGGTATTATAGATGCATGCAAAAAATAGAGATAACAATAAGAAAATACACACAGGCAGGGGCAATTGCGTAAATAGGGAGAAGTCAAGGGGCCTCGGTGCAATATTTCCAGAAAAATATAACTGAAATAAAAAACTTTGTGGACTAACAATAAATAGCTAAAGCTGCAAGGTTAATTTTTACAAAATTCCCCGACACGCGTGCCTGCACACGTGATCAGTCAAGGGCCAGACAGGAATTCCTGAAAAGCCAAGGGCTAACATGCAAAATGACCAGAAAGTTTATAACATCACAAGAATATTTTAGAACCAACAAGAAATACACAAAACGATGGACCCTTTGATGCAAAATAGCCAAGCGCACGTGCTCACGCACGTGCGCCTCGCTGGCAAGGGCGCGAATGGGATTTTAGCAAGCTTGAGGGGCTTTTGATCAATATTACACAAGTTATAAAGCATCCAATGAATGTTTAGATACCACTACGTAAATACAAAAACGGCTGGGGTAGAATGCAAAATTACCCCGAAGCCTTGGTGGATCGGACGGCAGATAGGATCCCACTTAAACACGTGTCGCGCCCAGATCGCGTGATGCCCCTTCGCCACCGACGGTGGATTAGAACGGGAAAGGCACATCAAACGGCCGGGGCGAGATTGATCCAACGGACGTTGCTTTACGTGAAGAACACGGGAGGATCCAACGGTGCGAAGAAGATCGGCAAGAACGCACGAAGAATACGTCCGGCGAGGTTGAATCCGTCGATACACGCGTCTCCGGGCACCTGGAAGCTCCCCAATCATCACTTGAAGCTCCTGTAGCAATGTCGTACCTCCCAGGCGCCTTAGGTTGGGCTAAAGACCGGTGGAGGGCCTTCAGCGGCTCGATGACGCTCCGACGAACCTGGACGTTTCACTTTGGCGCTCCTCGAGGCTCAGACGCCTCCTTCGGGTCCTACAGATGTCAAACAAAATGCGGCAGGAAAGATGGACCAAGACCCGGCTATTATTGGTGAAGGATGGAGGTATAGCGTGGTGAAGATGGTGGTCACTGGAGCCCTCAAGCTCCGGCAAGGTGTTCGATGATGGATCTATACTACTGATTTAATGAAACCATGAAAAATCTGCACGGAATAAAATCTAGCACTAGTACTTAACTAAACAGCAAGAAAAAGGAACAAACACAACCTCGATTGGCTGGGAGGCCAAGAGATGGACCTCATGGCCAAGGTGGCCAGAGATGGGGGGTTGGAGACCTCCTCGGCCCTCGCCTGAGCACGCCTAGCCCAGCTGGAGATGCCCCTATCACAGGCGTCGATCCGGAGCTGGAAGAAAGGGGCAAACAAGGACAAAAGGGGTTCTTAAAAGAGAGGGAATAATGGAGGTGGTTTATGTACGAGTGGTGATGGTGTGCCCTTCAATGAATGATCACGGGCGAACGAGGGCAATCTTGGAAAATCCAAGCACCTGGCGTGTATCCCAGATGTACAAGGGAAAAAATCCAAGAAGAAGTCGACGCCAAAAAATGAAAAGTGTGAGCCCCAAAATTAGGAGAAACAAGGCGAGAAAGCTGTTCTGACAGCAGCAGAGGGGTTTTTTTGTACAATGTGAATCAAATCCCCTAAGTAATGGTTGGGCGTGGATCATTGATCTATGGGGAGAAAAAGTCAAGAAGGATGCTTCATGAAATGGTGAAAGAGCGAGCCCCCAAAAATTCGTGAAAATGGTTCAAAACCATCTCTGACATTGCAGACAGAGGAAGAGTCAGACAGTTGACCCACGGTCAACTGTCAGACTCACCTGGTTGGTCCACGTGGACCAACCAGGAAAAACCTCTAAAAAATATGTTGTAAATTAGATTAAAAATAGTTAATGAATTTATTAATTTTTAGTTATTAAACAAAAAATGGTTATTATTTTATAAATTATTTTATGGTGATTTTTAATTATTTTTATGAGGTATAAAAATACAAGTTATTATTTTAGGCCTATATAAGTATATTTATCTATATATTTTATTGTTTTATTTTTATTTTGTTTATTTGATTTTATTAATTTTGTTTATTATTATATAAATTTATAGAATATTTTTATATACTTATATATATTTTTATTTTATTTTTCTTATAAATTTTGTACACTTAATAAAATAGGAGTATATTTTATGTAGGTATATTTATAGGTATCATACCTATGTATTATAAACAGGTATTTTAGTTTTGTATTTCTTTTGTATTTTTATTCATGTTTTAATGTACATATATAATATAAATAATATTGACAAAATTATAAAAATATAAAATTATAAAATAATGAATAAATAATAAAATGAATATTTTAATATGTACAAGTATACAATAGGGGTCCAAAACTCAACTTTAAACCGTAGCTCCGCCAAATGCGAAACCACTGCCATTAAATATCTTATTTTAAATTATATACAATTAAAGTGAGTTTAACGCATTTTGAGCTTTTATTTGGGAGATATAGGTCTGGGAACTTGGGATTCTGGAATCTTATTTAGATCATATCTTTTTATCTGTACATTATTTTTGTATGAAATCAATTTTGTATTTTTCTTTATTTAATTATCTACAACTTTCATGTACAAAGTTTCCTTATTTGAGGTATAAAAAGTGGAACCAAAAATAGGTCCCAAAATGAATAAAGAATGAATTAAATCAAAGGTATTATTATTGTATTTTGGCCCTTATCTCCCCCTACTTTATTCTTTGTCGACCTAGTCATCGAGATGCCTAGGTCTCAGGGCTTCGGGTCATAAAATATTTACAATATTTTATTCTTTTTTCTTTTCTTTTCTTTATTCTATAATTTTGACTTTAAAAACCGCATTTTATACAATATTTACACAATGATGCATGAATGCTAAAATGTCTAAATTAACAGTGTTTACACGCTTTTACTAGGGTTTTTAAGGCCAAAATGATAGAATAAAGACGATGAAATGTAGATTCATCATCCCCCTATACTTGCCCGTTATTCCCTAGCAAACACTTATGCAATAAGTGCAGAAAAGAAAAACAAAGAAAAGAAAAAGAAGAAAGTGGATTTAGTTTAATTATCAAACCTGTCTTCAAATAATCAAAGTTTGGAGCTTAAGTCGGACCTTTGAAATTTTAGTGCGGTCGGAACCTTAATGAGAACCGGATTTGAAATCCAACAGCCCATGAGAATCCCAATACTCTGTTCAAGTCTCCTCAATAGCCAGGTCAGAAATATCTCAATTCATACGCAAACCCTTGCGACTAGGAATCTGACTCGTACAATGTAAGTGATAATGGATCTCCCCAACCATAATGACAAAGAGACTGACTTCTCCAGCATGACAACCCAATGATTCCCCAATCCAATAACTCCTTCCTCGAGGAGCGGGGTATTCTCTTCTAAGTTCAAGTGGCAACCAGCTCAAGAGGAGGGGGTGAAGAGAAGAATGGATGGTAGCCAGTGTAGCTGCCTATCCTAGGATGCAAGACCAGTGTAGTCAAGTCATCCAGCTGCAGGCTTACATATTTGACTTTGGAACTCAAGCTTGCTTATTTTCTATACAACATATTCACATACTTTGGCAGGCATTTATTTTTGTACAGGCCTATCCTCTTTTTTTTCGAAATACTATATACAGCAGCATTTACATAAGGAGTTTTTCCTCTTTGAGCAAGTAGACTATCCCTCTTTTGAAGCTTTATCGTAACCCACACTCTCCTATCTTTAGAATTCCTCATCACTGGACGGGTTGGGGTGCACTTCCCTCCCTAGAGGAGGACAAGTGTTTCCACTTGTGTGCGTCTCATACCGGCAAATCCAATCCCCTCACCACTCCAACTGAGTTGAGCCATGTGAAAGGTGCAGGTGTCCAAGTTAGTTCATTATCAACAAGAGTCGTGTGTGTGCTCCGAAATACTCTACTTAAGTAGTCAAGAATCCATTGAACCAAGTCTCGTGATCCTCAAAGAATTAAGTCAACTAGACCTGAAGTACCTCAAACCCAGTTCCTATAAGGTTCCTGTTAATTAGGTAGATTTTAAGGTCCAATCAAGCTCCAATCTCCGGATTTTATTTAGACTTGTTCAACTATCAAACTCAATCTGAAAAATACGCATGTTATACAATGCGATGCAGAAAATATTTTTGTGATGCAATTTTCAAGATTTTGAACTTTTTATGGATTTTTGAAAAGATGATGATGCATATGCATTTTTTATATTTTTCAAATAGATTTTTCAAATGTTTTTGGTATTTTAATTTTGCAAATATTTTTGGGATTTTTTAAAACAAAAAATTTTGGCCAAAAACTAGGTACAAATATTTACACGGGAGTGCTTCTTTTATTTACAAGAAGTGGATTTTAAGAATTTACAGTGTAAGTGAACAATTTTATAGGTATATATAATGGATTTTGGTGTGATGTATATATTCCTCAAAGTTATTTGACACAGGCTTTACAAATAATTTTGACAAACTATAGTCCAAAATAATTTTTACAAACATTTTTACAAACATGTACACACATTTGAAAATCATTTTGCAAAGGTTTTCAAACAGTATAAATAGATTTTTTCAAAATATTTCTGCAACCATTTTTCAAACCATTTGCAAGTCATTTTTCAATCATTTTATTTCACAGAAAGAAAATAAATTTTTCAAACAAACTGTTTTTACAAAGGTTGAAAACATGTAACAAAACATTTTCAAAATAGTTTTCAAAAGATTTTTCACAAAGATTTTCAAACTATTTTTCAAATATTTTGTAAAAAACATTTTCACCTGATTTATTAATCAGTACATACAAAAAATAATTTGAGGAATAATAGCATCTTTTATTAAGGTTTTTAATGAATTTTAAAGAATTATTAGCCATATTTATTAATAAGAAAATACAAAAATACGAGTTATGGCTGAAGTATATACGTAATATATACGACCCCCCTATACTTAGCTTGAGCTATGTCCTCATAGATCAGAGAGAAAAGAGAAGACATAACTCATACTGAGTATAAAAATTCTAAAGAATAAATGAATAAGAGATGAATGAACGAATGAGAAGTTGACCGTCCCCCCTATACTTAGGATCAAATAATCCTAAGTATAGTAGACTGTACACAAAGCAGGGAGGGTCAAGGTGGGAATAAACATATCGTACTCAGATTGTCTCCCCCATACTTAGGGTAAGATATCCCTAAGTATAGACAAGAAGAGGAGACAATGGAGAGGATCGAAATGAATGAAAACTCAGGGTGCACACCCCCCTATACTTAGGACAAAGTACGTCCTAAGTATAGAAAACTGTCTACAAGGGACGACACCTTTTAGATACAGAAAGAAGATAGAAAAGGAAAAGAAGAAAAGAAGAAAGAGATTAGATGACGGAACAAGATAGAAATGGATATAAGCATCACTCCCCCTATACTTAGGGTAAAAGAAGCCCTAAATATAGGCAACAACATGAGTAATGAAACGGAACGATGAAAGAACACTCGGCTCGTCCACCTCCCTATACTTAGGACAAAGTACATCCTAAGCAAGGCAAACATGAGAATGGGTGTATGAGAGATACGGGAGAGGGACAAAGATGAACAAAAGCGGATATACAACAGAGATGGATGTACACATGATCAAGAAGGTTGAAAGCGAACCTTCTTGCGGGACCGCTGAGGAATAGATCTGGTATGGTGCAGGTCGACATCGGGGTCCATGGTGAACGGAAACTGATCAGGGTCGACAGGGTGAAGGTCCTCAGTGGCCCTAGGTGTAAAGGCACAGAAGGATCAGTGAAAGAAGTACGACTAGGTCCGGCCTTGGGAGTCTCGTTGATATCAAAGTGAAATGGGACGAACTCTTCATCATCGGAAGAAATGTAATCTATGTCGTCCTGCGAGGTCTCGTCCAGGTCAAAACCAAAAGGAATGAACTCATCAGTGGAAGTAGTCGAACTCTGTTCATCCTCTATAATCTCAACCGGATCATCTTTCTCATCAAAAGGCCCGAATTCTCGAATAAAAGCGATCAAATCAAATTCGGCCTTTCTCTCAGTAGTATCTAAGTGAACAGGAGCGGACTTATCGATGAAAGAAGTCAATTCATATCCGTCATGTTTAGTCTCTAAATCTTCCCTCTGTTCAATGGTGTCAATCGTGTATATCCCGCGGATGTCATCAACACAACACCAATCACAGGAAGCAGAAACACCAAGGTCTATGCTTTTCGAGCCTTCCTCCTTGGAGAGGAATTCTCGGGTCTCATCATCGATCATAAAGAAGCTCTCTCTGATATCCTCATAAAGGTCATAGGCCTCAGGGTCAGACAGAACAGGTGTAGTCACATCAGGTGCAGGTCTCTGGTCAAGGGTTGGTGCGGTGATCGACACTTCGCTCTCATCAATAGGACGGAAGCGAATCTCTCCTGATCCATAATCAATAACGACCCTCGCAGAGGCGAGGAATGGTCGTCCCAGGATGATTGGATAGTGCTCCCCTATGGAGGTCTCCATGGGCAAGACGACAAATCAACATGGTAGCTCGTGCCCTGAATCGAAATGACAACATTTTCAAGGATACCCTTCGGCCTCTTTATTGATCCCTCAGCAAACTGAACGATCATCCTGGTCTTCCTGAGAGGCCCTAAGTGAAGAGACTATACCAGCAAGAAGGGTATAATGCTAATCGAAGCACCGTCGTCTAGGAGAGTGTGATCACATGTGAAGTCAGAGATGGTGCAGCTAATGAAAGGTGTGGCAGTGTTCTTTTTCCTAGGAATGGGACGATGTGTGATGGCGTGGGAAGTGGCCATGATCAGAATGTGACGCTCAGATCTACTCCTCCGCTTTCTATTCTTGGGAAGAGGAGCAGATAAATTAGTCATGGCCTGCTGAAGTGGGGAACGGATAGTCTCATGAATAGTGGCCACCACTTCGGGTTCAGTTAACATTTTTTGAATTTTTGGACCTCCTCCATACAAGGGAGGAAGTCAGAATTAACATCTACACGAGGCATGCCAAGAACAGTCTGTACAGTGGCATCCTTGGGGTCAAAGGTGGGAGAGGTTGTGTGGGTAAATGGTCTGGCACATGGGCCCTCTCCTCAAAGTCTGAATCAACTAAGTGTCTCCCAAACTCTTTTTGTGTTTTTAATTTTTTCTCATTTTTTGTATTTTGGGTGATTGCAAGCTCTCATGGTAATCCTCAAATAATTCCAAATCATCAGATCGTGAAGCATCAATGTGGCTCTTATTCATGCAGGTGAGGTTGTCAATCCTCGAATTCATTTGCTCCATGAACTGGGCCAAGGTCTCAAGTGTGGACATCGTGAGAGGTGACTCCAGCAGGTCAGTCTCGGGTGGATGTGAAGGTGGAGAATATGGAGGTGGAGGTGGGTGTGGGTAGAAGTCCGAGGTCTGATACTGCGGCTGAGGCGGGTATGTACAAAAGTAAGAAAAAATAGGAGGAGAGTCCTCCTGATACAAGGGAGGTGGACCGACTGGAGTGAACGAGGGATCCGCAAAGTCCGGATAAAAGACGCTCCAAGGGTCCATCTCGAAACAAGAGGGAAATGATCGGGACAGCACGAGGGTCAAGTCAAGAGAGTGAGAAATAAGGCGCAAATGCGCAGAGACGATCTAGAAATGCACACAAACAATCACAAGCAAACTCACATAAAACAAACCTTCAATTCACCTACTCAACTCGGTAGAGACCGAAAAGTTGGTCCTTTTATCTTGTCTATTTTAGAGTTAGGTGAGAAGTCAAAAATTGCACACACACTTAGGGGGATGAAATGGGATTTGAGCACTAGTCCTTAGGGTGTGCGCGAGCAAGTAAAAGCGAAGACAATGAGGGGATTACTCGCCCCAACACAAGATTTTTCTTTTTAGTTGATTTTAGGGTTGAATAATGTTAGCAGCCCCAATTTTATTGGTTATCACTTTTTTTTAATAGGAAATGCACGAGCCTATCGAGGAGTCGATTCCTTTAAGCACCTAGGTGATCAAAATCAGAGGTAGAGGAGCGGGAAAGCAATGCAAGCGGCAAAACAATGATGTATGCTAAAGCGTAAAAGCTCACCTTGCCTCCAGCACTCTACATGCAAGGATGCTCAACAGAATTGAAACCTATCTATATGCAAATGCAAACTGATGAAATCGCCCTAAGTGTGAGAAGCTGCTATTAGCATGAAGCACCGCAAGTCGGTCACCGATCTTCAATCCAGGAGTCCGGTCTAGGCTCACCCCTCCTCCTCTCGACACATCGAGTTCAGGAGCAGCGCTTGGCAGGGTGGGCTTGCGGCACAAGGGCTCGAGGATGATGAGGCGACTGTTTAAAGTTTAAACTAAGTCCAAAGTGCACTATAGGTACATGCAAGATATTAAGGTGTTTGGACCTAATACTATTGTCAAGCAGATCCTACAACTAAGGGTTGAATCACACAAAAGAAATAAAAATAAAATCGGAAAACAAATAAAAGAATGCGAAGAAAAATGCGAGAAATCTGCGGTGAGCTCCCAGGTGTACAAACACCTGGAAATCAGGCCCGAAAGTCCAAGAGTCTAGTGTACCCATATTCTTACAATAAATAGAGTCTCTCTCTCACTTAAAATTACAAAAATAAATACAGAAACTAAAAAGGAGCTCGATCTTCAAAATCTCTAAGTCTCCTAGGTGCTAGGCTGGCAGACTGTCGCCGACTTCACGTGGGTGCCCAGGCGCCTAGGGTAGAACGCCTCCCTCGATCCGCGGGACCTCGCACGAAGTCAACAAAGAGAGGGGATAGACAGCTCAACAGATATATCAGAAATAAGGACAATAAAATAAGCACAAAAATAAAAGCCACGAAAAGAGACAAATGATCACAATCAAGCAAAAAGCCGAACTACGCGTTGTTGCTCCCCGGCAATGACGCCATTCGATAACACGGAAAATCGAAGCGGTCGTATTGATCCACAAGGCGGATCAACAGTCGATGTGTTGACCACTTCAAAATTCTGTATTAATCAACAATGAACCCACAATAGATAAATCAAGAAATGAGAAACAAATGTGGAGTCAAATTTATTTTTAACTCTACAATAATGTGTATAGTGCAAGTATGTGTAGAGGTCGAACACAGGGAGTAGACACGTAGAACGAGGCAAATGAATGCACAAGGTGTGAATGTGATCAATTTGTCTATAAATGCTATGTTTTTTGTTGGTTTTTAATTTTATATATTTTTTATTTGATTTTTAATTTTATATTTTTGTATTTTGATTTATACTAATGTTATATTTTCTTTTTGTATTTTATATTTTTATATTTTCTTTTTCAATAATAGAATATATATACCATAATAGAGAGAGGAATAGAGTATTTATAAAAAATAGGTAAAAATAAGGAAAAATTAGCAAATAAAGTATTTTTGGTCTTTTTATAATTTTATAATGTTTTTGTGATTTTTCTAGATTTTTATGAATTTTTTTGTTATTTTTAAATTAAAAAATACTGAAAATAGTGGATAAAATAAAAGTCTGAAACTAAAGTTTAGAAATAAAATAGAAAACAGTAACAAAAATTCTCCAAATTAATTTTCAAATAAAGATAATAAAACAAGGAAAATTCAGAGACAAATAGATTTATAGAGGTTTCTAGAATTTGTAAGATTTTTATGAAGATTTTTAGAGTTTTCTAATTTTTAGGAGTTTTGTTTTATATTTTTTAATGATTTTTGGTCTGAAATTAAAACACACTAAAATATGCAAAATATATTTTTTTCGAGAATTTTCTAAGTGTTTTTATAATTTTTAGGGATTTTATAATGCAAACAGTGCTGAAAATTAGTGTTTTTGAATTTTTATAAATAATAAAATGAGATAAATATGCAAAGTAAAAATATAGCGTGAAAGAGTGATGCAACAGGGATTTATAATCATTTTTGTGGATCTTTTAGGTATTATATATGCATGCAAAAAATAGAGATAACAACAAGAAAATACACACAGGCAGTGGCAATTACATAAGGTGTGAGAGCTTGTGTGGGTAAATGGTCTGGCATAAGGGCCCTCTCCTCAAAGTCTGAATCAACTAAGTGTCTCCCAAAATCTTTTTGTGTTTTTAATTTTTTTCTCATTTTTTTGTATTTTGGGTGATTGCAAGCTCTCATGGTAATCCTCAAATAATTCCAAATCATCAGATCGTGAAGCATCAATGTGGCTCTTATTCATGCAGGTGAGGTTGTCAATCCTCGAATTCATTTGCTCCATGAACTGGGCCAAGGTCTCAAGTGTGGACATCGTGAGAGGTGACTCCAACAGGTCAGTCTCGGGTGGATGTGAAGGTGGGGAATATGGAGGTGGAGGTGGGTGTGGGTAGAACTCCGAGGTCTAATACTGCGGCTGAGGCGAGTATGTACAAAAGTCAGAAAAAATAGGAGGAGAGTCCTCCTGATACAAGGGAGGTGGACCGACTGGAGTGAACGAGGGATCCGCAAAGTCCAGATAAAAGACGCTCCAGCGGTCCATCTCGAAACAAGAGGGAAATGATCAGGACAGCACGAGGATCAAGTCAAGAGAGTGAGAAATAAGGCGAAATGCGCAGAGACGATCTAGAAATGCACACAAACAATCACAAGCAAACTCACATAAAACAAACCCTCAATTCACCTACTCAACTCGGTAGAGACCGAAAAGTTGATCTTTTTATCTTGTCTATTTTAGAGTTAGGTGAGAAGTCAAAAATTGCACACACACTTAGGGGGATGAAATGGGATCTGGGCACTAGTCCTTCGGGTGTGCACGAGCAAGTAAAAGCGAAGACAATGAGGGGATTACTCGCCCCAACACAAGATTTTTCTTTTTAGTTGATTTTAGGGTTGAATAATGTTAGCAGCCCCAATTTTATTGGTTATCACTTTTTTTAATAGGAAATGCACGAGCCTATTGAGGAGTCGATTCCTTTAAGCACCTAGGTGATCAAAATCAGAGGTAGAGGAGCAGGAAAGCAATGCAAGCGGCAAAACAATGATGTATGCTAAAGCGTAAAGCTCACCTTGCCTCCAGCACTCTACATGCAAGGATGCTCAGCAGAATTGAAACCTATCTATATGCAAATGCAAACCGATGAAATCGCCCTAAGTGTGAGAAGTTGCTATTAGCATGAAGCACCACAAGTCGGTCACCGATCTTCAATCCAGGAGTCCGGTCTAGGCTCACCCCTCCTCCTCTCGACACATCAAGTTCAGGAGCAGCGCTTGGCAGGGTGGGCTTGCGGCACGAGGGCTCAAAGATGATGAGGCGACTGTTTAAAGTTTAAACTAAGTCCAAAGCGCACTATAGGTACATGCAAGATATTAAGGTGTTTGAACCTAATACTATTGTCAAGCAGATCCTACAACTAAGGGTTGAATCAAACAAAAGAAATAAAAATAAAATCGGAAAACAAATAAAAGAATGCGAAGAAAAATGCGAGAAATCTGCGGTGAGCCCCCATGTGTACAAACACTTGGAAATTAGGTCCGAAAGTCCAAGAGTCTAGTGTACCCGTATTCTTACAATAAATAGAGTCTCCCTCTCACTTAAAATTACAAAAATAAATACAGAAACTAAAAAGGAGCTCGATCTTCAAAATCTCTAAGTCTCCTAGGTGCTAGGCTGGCAGACTGTCGCCGACTTCACGTGGGTGCCCAGGCGCCTAGGGTAGAACGCCTCCCTCGATCCGCAGTACCTCGCACGAAGTCAACAAAGAGAGGGGATAGACAGCTCAACAGATATATCAGAAATAAGGACAATAAAATAAGCACAAAAATAAAAGCCACAAAAAGAGACAAATGATCACAATCAAGCAAAAAGTCAAACTACGCGTTGTTGCTCCCCGGCAACGACGCCATTTGATAACATGGAAAATCAGAGTGGTCGTATTGATCCACAAGGCGGAAAAACAGTCGATGTGTTGACCACTTCAAAACTCCGTATTAATCAACAATGAACCCACAATAGATAAATCAAGCAATGAGAAACAAATGTGGAGTCAAATTTATTTTTAACTCTACAATAATGTGTATAGTGCAAGTATGTGTAGAGGTCGAACACAGGGAGCAGACACGTAGAACGGGGCAAATGAATGCACAAGGTGTGAATGTGATCAATTTGTCTATAAATGCTATGTTTTTTGTTGGTTTTTAATTTATATATTTTTTATTTGATTTTTAATTTTATATTTTTGTATTTTGATTTTTAATTTACTGATTTTGTATTTTCTTTTTGTATTTTATATTTTTAGATTTTCTTTTTCAATAATAGAATATATATACAATAACAGAGAGAGGAATAAAGTATTTATAAAAAATAGGTAAAATAAGTAAAAATTAGGAAATAAAGTATTTTTGGTCTTTTTATAATTTTATAATGTTTTTGTGATTTTTCTAGATTTTCATGAATTTTCTTGGTATTTTTAAAGTAAAAAATACTGAAAATAGTGGATAAAATAAAAGTCTGAAACTAAAGTGGAGAAATAAAATAGAAAATAGTAACAAAAATTCTACAAATTAATTTTCAAATAAAGATAATAAAACAAGGAAAATTCAGAGACAAAAATTAGATTTTTAGAGGTTTTCTATAATTTGTAAGATTTTTATGAAGATTTTTAGAGTTTTCTAATTTTTAGGAGTTTTCTTTTATATTTTTAATGATTTTTGGTCTGAAATTAAAACACACTAAAATATGCAAAATATATTTTTTTCGAGAATTTTCTAAGTGTTTTTATAATTTTTAGGGATTTTATAATGCAAACAGTGCTGAAAATGAGTGTTTTTGAATTTTTATAGCGTGAAAGAGTGATGCAATAGGGATTTATAATCATTTTTGTGGATTTTTTAGGTATTATAGATGCATGCAAAAAATAGAGATAACAACAAGAAAATACACACAGGTAGTGGCAATTACATAAATAGGGAGAAGTCAAGGGGCCTCGGCGCAATATTTCCAGAAAAATATAACTGAAATAAAAAACTTTGTGGACTAACAATGAATAGCTAAAGCCGCAAGGTTAATTTTTGCAAAATTCCCCGACACGCGTGCCTGCGCATGTGATCAGTCAAGGGCAGACAGGAATTCCTGAAAAGCCAAGGGCTAACACGCAAAATGACCAGAAAGTTTATAACGTCACAAGAATATCTTAGTACCATCCAGAAAAACACAAAACGATGGACCCTTGGATGCAAAATAGCCAAGCGCACGTGCTCACGCATGTGCACCTCGCTGGCAAGGGCGCGAATGGGATTTTAGCAAGCCTGAGGGGCTTTTGATAAATATTACACAAGTTATAAAGTAGCCAATGAATGTTTAGACACCACTTTGTAAATACAAAAATGGCCGGGGTTGAATGCAAAATTACCCCGAAGCCTTGGCGGATCGGACGGCAGATAGGATCCCACTTAAACACGTGTCGCACCCAGATCGCGCGATGCCCCTTTGCCACCGACGGTGGATTAGAACGGGAAAGGTAGATCGAACGGCCGGGGCGAGATTGATCCAATGGATGCTGCTTTACATGAAGAACAGGGGACGATCCAACGGTGCGAAGAAGATCGGCAAGAACGCACGAAGAACTTGCGTCCGGCGAGGTTGAATCCGCCGATACATGCGTCTCCGGGTACCTGGAAGCTCCCCGATCAGCCCTTGAAGCTTCTGTAGCAACGTCATACCTCCCAGGCGCCTTAGCTTGGGCCAAAGACCGGCGGAGGACCTTCAGCGGCTCGATGACGCTCTGGCGAACCTGGGCGTTTCACTTTGGCGCTCCTCGAGGCTCAGACGCCTCCTTCAGGTCCTGCAGATGTCAAACAAAATGCGGCAGCAAAGATGGACCAAGACCCGGCTATTATTGGTGAAGGATGGTGGTATAGCGTGGTGAAGATGGTGGTCACCGGAGCCCTCAAGCTCCGGCAAGGTGTTCGATGATGGATCTATACTACCGATTCAATGAAACCATGGAAAATCTGCACGGAATAAAATCTAGCACTAATACTTAACTAAACAGCAAGAAAAAGGAACAAACACAACCTCAATTGGTTGGGAGTCCAAGAGATGGACCTCACGGCCAAGGTGGCCGGAGATGGGGGGTAGGAGACCTCCTCGGCCCTCGCCTGAGCACGCCTAGCCTAGCTGGAGACGCCCCTGTCATAGGCGTCGATCCGGAGCTGGAAGAAAGGGGCAAACAGGGACCAAAGGGGTTCTTAAATGAGAGGGAATAATGGAGGTGGTTTATGTACGAGTGGTGATGGCGTGTCCTTCAATGAATGATCACGGGCGAACGAGGGCAATCTTGGAATATCCAAGCACCTGGCGTGAATCCCAGATGTACAAGGAAAAAATCCAAGAAGAAGTCGACGACAAAAAATGAAAGGTGCGAGCCCCAAAATTAGGAGAAACAAGGCGAGAAAGCTGTTCTGATAGCAGCAGAGGGGTTTTTTATACAATGTGATGAATAGGCTCCATGGATCGATGAATATTGAGCGTATCGTGAATCCAATCCCCTAAGTAATGGTTGGGTGTGGATCATTGATCTATGGGGAGAAAAAGTCAAGAAGGATGCTTCATGAAATGGTGAAAGAGTGAGCCCCCAAAAATTCGTGAAAATGGGTCAAAACCATCTCTGACACTGCAGACAGAGGAAGAGTCAAATAGTTGACCCGCGGTCAACTGTCAGAATCACCCGGTTGGTCCACGTGGACCAACCAGGAAAAACCTCTAAAAAATATGTTGTAAATTAGATTAAAAATAGTTAATGAATTTATTATTTTTTAATTATTAAATAAAAAATGGTTATTATTTTATAAATTATTTTATGGTGATTTTTAATTATTTTTATGAGGTATAAAAATACAAGTTACTATTTTAGGCCTATATAGGTATATTTATTTATATATTTTATTATTTTATTTTTATTTTGTTTATTTGATTTTATTAATTTTGTTTATTATTTTTAAATTTATAGAATATTTTTATACACTTAAAGATATTTTTATTTTATTTTTCTTATAAATTTTGTACACTTAATAAAATAAGAGTATATTTTATGTAGGTATATTTATAGGTATCATACTTATTTATTATATACAAGTATTTTAATTTTGTGTTTCTTTTGTATTTTTATTCCTGTTTTAATGTATATATATAATATAAATAATATTTACAAAATTATAAAAATATAAAAATATAAAAATAATGAATAAATAATAAAATGAATATTTTAATCTGTACAAGTATACAATAGGGGTCCAAAACTCAACTTTCAAACCGTAGCTCCGCCAGATGCGAAACCACTGCCATTAAATAGCTTATTTTAAATTATATACAATTAAAGGTGAATTTGATGCATTTTGAGCTTTAATTTGGGAGATACAGGCCTGGGAAGTTGGGATTCTGGAATCTTATTTAGATCGTATCTTTTTATCTGTACATTATTTTTGTATGAAATCAATTTTGTATTTTTCTTTATTTAATTATCTACAACTTTCATGTACAAAGTTTCTTTATTTTAGGTATAAAAAGTGGAATCAAAAATAGGTCCCAAAATGAATAAAGAATGAGTTAAATCAAAGGTATTGTTATTGTATTTTGGCCCTTATCTCCCCCTACTTTATTCTTTGTCGACCTAGTCATCGAGATGCCTAGGTCTCGAGGTTTCGGGTCATAAAATATTTACAATATTTTATTCTTTTTTCTTTTCTTTTCTTTATTCTATAATTTTGGCTTTAAAAACCGCATTTTATACAATATTTACACAATGATGCATGAATGCTTAAATGCCTAAATTAACAGTATTTACACGCATTTACTAGGGTTTTAAGGCCAAAATGATAGAATAAAGATGATGAAACGTAGATTCATCAATGACCTAGAATACTTGATTTTCTAAACCATACTCCTCCAATTATCAGACTCTCAAGATACATATATATAAGAAGTTTGACTTAATGTGTTGACTACATTCATAAGAGTTGAGTCTAGATGTCACTTAGAGTTCCAAACACGAGATTTCCCTAAGGACCCAACCCTCAACACTAGGGATTATATCTTCTTGCTTCAGTATGTTGTCTCTTTAGTTTGTGAGACTTCAAAGTGCAGATGACAGGCTAGATGATGGAGGTAATAGGATTGTGTCGTTTCTTTTCTTTTTCTCATTGGAACAAGGTTTCTCTCAAGTGCCAATACTCAACACAGTTGTATATTTTTAGTGTTAATCAGTGTGGCTATCAAAAGAGATTGATCTGTCTCTATTTGTTTTCATGGGAGTACATCGGAGTGCATTTTTTAAAGTATCTAATTTACTTTCACCCAGACTTATAGCGCTAACGATGCAAAGCCCTTTTTGGTACTAGCTTGACTCATACAAGCCTAAGACTTGGTCCAAATGAACACCTAAAATGTTGGGAGCGTTAGCCTTGAATGTAAGCTCGTAATGATATAACTTTGTAATGTAATGAGTTTTTCATCATCATTTTTATATTTTCATCATATTTACATTCATTTTTTGTGATGGAACTTCCCTTCTTTTTTGGCTAGCTCCACTGCTTTTACCAAGGATTGGCGCACACTGATCAACTTATTAATTTTTATGTCATCATACCCTGGCACTTTAGGTCAAAGTCAAGAAATAGTATGAGAACCATGTCCCAACTGGCTTAGATATTGACTCTCAGGTTTCATGAAGTCATCATTAATCTCATCCCATCCTCGAGCACCATAAGATCGGGTCCAAACTTAAATCTCAAATGCCAGTTCCTCAAGTGACACCTCAACTCATCTCAACATGAATGTAGTCGGGCATGTGAGTGATGGTCATGTTCTTTAAAAGAGGAGATTAAGCATGCAGTATAGCACACAGACCTTTATAACCATAAAATATGAATTATTAAGTCCAAGATCCTAATAATTAAGATTGGTTAACTTCTAAGTCTTTGAACCTCTTAAACCAAGTGTTAGAGAATATCTTAAGCCTTGAGTGAAAAGTGTAAGTATCAGGGAAAATCACCAAATCAAATGTTAGTAGGTTAAGAAGAAATTATTTGAAGAATTTTTTTTAACAGAATAAGTACCCTTAAAACAAAACACAACAGACTGGAACAAGACTGACACAAGGATACCCAAACATAACATAACTCACTTCAGTTCCTCAATAACAACAATCTGGTTTGAATCTTCGAGGCTTGAAATTACACGTTGCCTTATGCTTCACTTGCTTTTTCCTCACAGAGTAAATCTTTGAATCTGAATAAGAGAGATTTTCATTGACTTGGACAATAAATCATCTAGAATGATGCCATTCTTCCTCAAATGTAATGTCCATATCAACATGAGAAGATCTAAATTTCTCCAAAATATAAGGAAGGCATATCCAACCCCTAGCTCCTGCAAAAGACCTATGGGTTTTCCTCAAGAAGGAGAAACTAGACACAAAAGGATGACCTAACTTACAAATAAAGTGACACTCAGCTGATTGGATCTCCTCAAAGAAAGGTGTAGGATACTCCACATTAATTTCTCTAATAAAATGTTATCTTCCTCAAGCGACATCACTCTTCTCAAAGAACTCTTTATCGACTTGATATTCTGAAATATAGAGTTTAATACTCAAGACATAAGGTAGAAACTGAAGAGACACAAGAATTAGTCTTTATTTACAAGTTAATTCCACTTATCCCCTTAAAAATTGAAAACAATTTTGAAAACTTTTTACAAACCATGTCACATAAGTATAGGTTTTACAAAAATTTTACAAAGATTTTCAAAACAAGTCAAATCGTAATTTCACAAATATATGTAAAATATTTTTGAAAATCATGTCAAATAGGTATATAAAATTTTTCAAATCCTTTTTCAAAATTGTACAAAGCTCAGTTCAAATATAATATGATACCCATAACTCCAAAAGTTTGAAAAAGATAAACCACAAGCTATGGCTAAAGAATATATGAAATATGTGTGGTACTTCCCCTATACTTACCTTTTGTTATGTCCTCATAGCACAAAGTGATATGAAGCTATAGCTCATGCTAAATACAAAGAAATGTGCAAGAATTGAAGCAATAATGCAGGTGTATGGAACAGTGAAAAGGATAAGTTAATAAATAATAGAATGAAATTGCCCCCCTATATTTAGGCTGAAAAATAACCTAAATATTAAGAAATTAGAAATAAAGATGGGGGACCAACATAAAAGCACATGAAGAATGTACAACAGAGGGTCGGTTTCCCCCTATACTTAGGCTGAAAATAGCCTAAGTTTGGAGTAAGAGTTTGATGATAAGAGAAACTAAACCCTAAAAGAATAAAGTCAGAAAGAATATGAATCTGATTGAAGTTGAATCTTAAAGATGTGAATCTTCTACTATAACTTCATGTTATATCTGAAATATCTACAGATGAATAAACATGCATGAAGTTAATGATCTCAACAGGAATTAACCATTCTCTAGATTCTACAAAGTTCTTCAATAGCTACCCATTCACCAAAAAGAAAGGTGCACTATTTGAAAGATCTTCAATCTCTACGCTGCCATTATCATGCACTTCCTTAAATATATAAGGACATGTCCATTTAGATTCCAATTTCATGTGGAAAATTCGTAACTTAGCATTAAACAACCATATCTTTTGTTCCGGGACAAAGTTCTTGCATCTAATATGTGGATCATGTCACTTATTAACTTTGTCCTTATAGATCAAGTTGTTGTCATGTGCTATTACGAATCTCCACTAATTCATTAAGGTTTAGGATTTTCAAGGTGACAACTCCAATTGATCTTTTTATTGCCCATTCAGACTTATGAATTAATTCAATGGGCAAATGGCATGTCTTGCCATAAATCATCCTAAAAGGTGAAGTGACTAAAGGGGTCTTATAAGCTATCTTATAGGCCCACAGAACTTGGTCTAACAACTGAGACCAGTTCTTCCTATCCGGACAGACTAACTTTTGAATAATACTCTTCACCTCCCTATTTGAAACCTCTGCCATGTTATTCGAATGTGGTGGTAAGGACTGGCAATCTAAGTTCAAACTTATAGTCCTTAGCCAAAGATCTCATCTCTCTATTCACAAAATGACTACCCCTATCAGAAACCAAAACTTTGGGTACCTCGAACTGAGAAATGATATGCTCCTTAACAAACTTACAGACAATCCTACTGTCTGCAGTTCGAGTTGGATTAGCCTCCACCCACCTTGAAAGATAATCCACTACCAATAAGATGTACTCAAATCCATGACTATTGGAAAGGGACCCATGAAATCTATGCCCCATGCATCAAATACATAACAGAAAATCACATGTTGCATAGGCATCTCATCTCTATAGCCAACTGTCCCTCCCATCCTCTGGCAAACAGGACACGGCCGCACAAAATCTGTAGCATCTCTAAACTAGATCGGCCAAAATAGTCTACATTGCAACACCTTGTGTACAGCCCTTTTTCTAAAATGGTGTCATCCAGCCTCAAGAGAACGACAATGCGTGAGGACACTCTGGTATTCCTCATGAGGAATACACCTCCTTCAAACACAATCTCCTTAAAAAAGGAACGGATCCCCCCAATGGTATCTTTTCAAATCCAACTTCAGTCAGTCAATACTGCTTGTGCCCAGATTTGTGTGAATCTGAATAGTATACCTGATCAAAAGAATGTTGTTGGTACTGTTGAGTCTTGTTCAGGCTGTTCAGATTAACCTGAACCAGGGTGGGAATGGATGTATAAGGGGCAGTATGCTTGTCATGTAAACGGGATAGATGGTTGAAGTCAACCCTTAAATCATATACTTCGTTCCTCTAGGAACACAACTCCTAAAGAATCTGCCTTTGGAAGTCTGTAGGACCTGAAGATGAGTGATGTTGTTGTAAAGAAGGGTAAGAAGAAGATGAAAATTGGCCCTGATGGCCATGGAACTGTTGTTGCTGGGTAGAATCCTGAACATGGGGTCCATGTTGGCCCGATTAGTGCATCTGATGTGAGGGTTTCACTCAGTCTTGTTGGGTTCTGCTTCCATATCCCAATTGTGCTAACAAATCTGCAATCGGCATCGGATGAAGAAGAGAAATCTTTACTCCACTCGGAGTCAGGTCTTCACCATTTTGTCTTCTTCATATGTAGCTCCACCTCTCCACCTGGAGAGCAGAACTTCATCATCCCAGTTTGATAGTCAAAAGAAGCACCAGCGGTCCTAAGGAAAGGATGCCCAAGGATGATATGTGAATCTCTCTAGTGATTGGGGATGTCCATATCAAGGACTGTAAAGTCCATACTGTAATTCTATCCCTCAATTGATATGATAACATTATTGACTTCTCCCTTTGCCTTCTTTATAGACTTATCAGCAAATTAAGTAACCCTCTAGATCTGCGAAGTGGACCCAACTCCAGTTTCTCAAATAAGGTAAATGGAAGCAGGTAGATCGAAGAACAATTATCTTAGAGAGTGCATGCAAACACGATATCATCAATAAGACTCATCACATAATGTGCTCCTAGATCTCTCTTCTTCCGTGGTAACTGTTGATTCTTGACACAGAATGAAGTGGCAATCGATAAAACATGTGTCTTCACATAGCTATTCGATTTCTTTTTAGTAACCATGCTAGGTGTACAACGAAGCTTCAGATATTTCTGTAAATAAGGATTATTCGCCACGTACTCATCAAATGGTACTTTCACATGATCTTATCTTTGCAAAACCATGCCATAATTGCATCGTATTTTTGAATCTTCTTGACGTTACTCTTTCCAATTGTAAGAGCATGGGGGAAAGGGATAGAAGAAGTAGATGGAAACTACAAAGAATAAGAATCATAAATAGAAACATGCTTTTTATTACGAGAAACTGAGTTCACAACTGAATCTTTTACATCAAATGTGGAATCTAGCAATGAATCATCTACTCAAGGTTGGGGAATGGCTGCTAAATGTGCATTCTCCTCAACCGAAGGTGCAATGTCCTCCATAGAATCTGAATCTTCCTCGTGTTATCGTGTGAATCTTGTACTCTGAATCTTCCTCTCTCTTCTCTTGTATGTCTCCGCCTAATGATGAAGATGCGGCTGAAGATACCTCGCCTTGTCGTCCTCTGAATTCTCCTGAGGGTGAGCTCTAGAATTGGTCCTCTCCATGTCCCTCGCCCGATCTCCCCTGCCTGGCAGGATCATTGGTGTACAACATCCTTTTACCTCCCACACCTGAGAAGGCTCCTCAGTGACTATCTCAACAGAAGGTGCCTGCTGTTGGTAAGAATGGGCAAGAGGTTGGTCATCTACCCATGGTTGGGGTGGCCCTAACTATTGTTGCTCCTAAATATGGTGAACATGGTACACGGGAGAAGCAGATGCAGTCATGACAGGTATCCTCATCTTGGATTCCTTCTTAGAAAGATCCACCATTTATTTTAATAGTTTGGATAAGTTACTATCCAACTCCTCTATCTGCCTATCGATCCTCTCAACTGTTGTGCATTTGCCTGCTATGATGCCCATGTCAAAAGGATAAAATGTAGCCTTCGCTCCCCCTTTTGATAAGAGTGGTATGGGGGTCTCTAACTGAGTTCTACTCATGATATGTGCTCTGCTCATCTCAGTCATCTGATCGAACACCTTCCAGGTTGATTTCGTACCTCGTGGAGTGTAGCTGCCTCCACAAGTAGCACTAACCAAAACTACACCTCATGGTGTAGATCGTAATAAAATTGATTGAACCATGATGGTAGGCTCGAAACTGTGATAAGGACATTCTGTAAGAGATCTTTGAACCTCTCCCATGTATCACAGAAAGCTTCATTGGGAAGTTGGGAGAAATCGTGATGTGTGAGTGCGTCAAATTAGTTCTACTTAAAGGGTAGAATTTCTTCAAAAAAAGTCCTTGAACTGAATAAAGGTAGTTATAACTGTCCCCAAGTTCTTCATCCAATAATCAGCCTTATTCTTCAAGGCAAAAGAAAGGGCTTTGAGTCTAATGTAGTCTTGGCTAACCCTCAGATGTATAAGGATATTACATACCAACTCAAGGTCCTTAAGGAATGTGTATGGCTCCTCGTGTGCATTCTTGTGAAAATGATGCAACAAATTCAAAAACAACAGTTCAACTCATATTCTACATTAGGTTCGACTAGGCTCAATCAGTTGGTCATTTGGTATTGTCTAGGGTTGTATGCCACATCCATTGGTGCATCTATACCCAATTGTAACTGGCCAAGTTGCGCTCGCATAAGTGATGCATTCTTCTCAGATTCTACTAGCCTAGCCAATACTGCATGCATTGGGTCCTCTCGCTCTTCCTCCTCCCCATTCTGTCTCTTAGGAGGTATCTTAAGTGTGTCTTCTAAACCTTTATCAAAAAAGGATTGGAGTGAGATCTTGATGAAGACATGGAAATTGAATCGATCTTACCAAGGCAATGGTCTTCCTCGGTGAGAAGAGAAGGAAGAAAGGGGTTGGTTGGGATGTAACCACCCCCTAAAAATGAACCATGATACACTGGATTGAAATAAGGGTTATTTCTAATCCAGGAAGGTCTGCGATAAGAAGGGTATTGGACCTCAGAAGATGTAATATTTGGACGGTTCAATGAAAGGTTCGCGAAGTCCGAACAAATTCCGACCAATTACCCATCTTCAATTTCAAAAGAGTACGGATATGAGCACAATCGATTCAAGAATGAAACCTAGTAACTACGGTGCACGTAAATATGCGGATTCAACTCACACAATACAATGCAAATAACACCATTGAATATGTTCACCGACTCAACACGTGAAAGCCATAAGAGTTCGGCTTATTTACTATCTTGGCAATTTTAAGTTAGTGATTCAAACAATCTTTTGCAGGTTCATAGAGAGTCTCATGCTACATCCAGTCTTAGTCTTAATAGGCTCTCAATCAATGGAGATATCAGCCTGGGCTATTAGGTTCAATATCACACACCCAAAAGAAACCTATAAGTGCAAACGACCAAAATGTATTTCTAAGGTCGAAGTCAATCACTAACGGCTTCCAAATATGTGAGAGTCAGAACTGGAGACTTAGGATGGAAGTTCAGGGTTGTGGGCTCTAACCTTGGGGATCCATCCTCACCCACTCTCTGGGGGTAAGTACCTGCAAACAATGAGGGTTTTATTGCCAGTAATACAAGGTTGCTTTTATTCTAAATTTTTAAAGTCAACTTGCATCAATTCAATCTCAATTTTAGAGTTGGTTATCATTTAAGTTTAGGTGACCACAAGCAACGTCTAACGTACCATCCCCTTTTTCCTTTAATCCTATGTTGGCAGAAACTGAGGGAGAAAGCGAAAAACGGAATGAAATCGTAAATCAATGATGCATGCAGTTGTTAGTAATACTTACAATGATTCCCAGCATTCTCCATGTGGATGCAAAACTGAATTTTGTAAATGTTACACTATTTAATGCAAGTCTAGAGAATTCACATCTACAATAATTCTATTAGAGATGAAGAATCTGATTTAGTTTGGCTAATTAGAACATTATTTTACGTGTATCTCATGAATCTCCTAATATTTTCATAATTGTGAATCTTATGTGATTAAGTTGTGTGTCCTAAGTTACGAAATAAATCAAGCAACAATGACCTAAGATCTTTCTATTTGGCGTAGTGCCTGAACCTAATTCTCCACTTAAGTTGAGAACCACTCTCAACACAACCACATAAAATAAAATAAATAAAGGCCTTTTTTACATGCATGAGATTTCAATTGAGAACCATTGTAAATTGGGCAATTACATTGCAAAATAAATACTTAATAAATTACACAGGTACTGCACAAATATTCGAAGGACCACAGGTACAACACACTACTATTTAATCTAGCTAAAAAGTCTTCTGGAAACAATTACTATGCTGTATCTTCGGCTGAAGCTCCAAGCTCCTTTCCTTTGTGGTCCTTCGAATGTTTTCGGGTCCACGGTCCCTATCATAAAACAATTAAAATGTCAAACAATATTCTCAAAATAATTTAGCCAATCAAAGTAGCCAAGGATAACAAACACTACGACTAAGACAAAAACAATGCAACACAACAAGCACCTTAATTAAGAAATCTAAAAATCACAAAGATAAAGAATCAACACCAAATAAAATCAAATAATGTGATGCGTCCCCAGCAACAGCGCCATCTGATGAAACGCTAATCGGTAGAGGTAATTATTACTAGTTGTAGTATGGATAATCAATAATCATAGAGAACCAAGTCAGAATCTCTATGAAGAGGACTCGGGTTAACTTTATATCTTGGGCAAGTCTAGGGTCGAACACTAAAGACTCTAGGTTAAGGACAATGCACATACAAACTCAGAATAATGCAATTTTTTGAAATAAGTCTTTTATGCTTCTAAATGAAAGCAATGATACAAAGGCAATACACAATAATGCACACAACAACAAAGCTCCTGAATTTATCACTGACACAACTAACCAATGATAAGTAATCCAATTAATAAGGTTAATATATCTCAATTCGTCACATTAATCAAAGCTTGATTTTCATGTACTTACTAGGAAAATGACTCAAAATAATTATTTAATGATAAACTAATCATGAATAAAGATATCATTCAATTGATTAGTAATTCTAATCAACTAATCAATCAATTTAAGGCTTTGATGAATCAATTAATACAAAGATGTCAATCTTCAATTCAATAAAGGAGTCAAAAATATGAATTAAGTTCCTAATAGGGAATGTGTGAATTAAATGTCAAATAAATTATCCAAACATGCAAACATGTAGAGCATTAAAAAAGCTTTCCAACGAGACCAAAATCACTAGAAATGGGTTTATCGATAAAAAGTTATTGAAAATTCTATCCAGGGGTACAAATGCAATAAAATACACGAAGTTTTATCACAAACTGGTCCAAAACGGACTAAAAAGCAATGCAAGAAATAGTCGAGGTAATTATGTGATTTCACCAAAGGGAGGGGACTTATCTGAAGTTTTTGATAATCTACAGGGCTTGCAATTAATCCGTTGGCGCGTGCCTTTCACGTGCTCGCCTGGTGGCTCGGAGAGGATGGCTTGGGCCACGTGTCGCGTTAGAGTCCGTTGGATCCGGTTCGGGTGCTCCATACCATCGGTCTGAAATGATGGTTCTGAATAGCTACATGGCATCTCCTGGTCCGTTGGATCACTCCCAGAGTAGGCAATCTAACGGTATTTGTATCTCTTCCCTCGTTCAAGCTCCTCCGTGAGCGGTGGATGAGGGACTAGTCTCCGGTGGACTCAATACTTCTTTTCCTCTGACCTTCACTCTATTTGGAGAATGCCAGACCATTGTGGCAGTCCCGTAAAGACAAAGTGCTCTCTAGATCACACGAAGACTTAAGGATCTCTTGTTCAATGCTTGCTTGTCAGAGGCAGCGATGGTCAACTCAACCCCAGCAGAATTCCGTTCATGGAAGACCTACAATGGTTAGTGCATAGCCGAAGAACAATATGAATCTCAAGGATTCGATTATAGATAAAATGGAGTGGTCTGGAGGGCTTCTTGGAGTGAAAGATTTAGCCCTAGCGTGGGTTCTTCCTTGTGAAGAAGAAGGACCTGGTTCAAGATGGATACAATGAAGGAGAAGTAATCAGATGAACTGGGAACTCACGCGTGGATATATGATGTACGGCGAAGGTTCATAAAGTTTGGATCATGGAATATATCAAGAACCTCAATGGATTAAAATGATGACCTTAAAGAAAGTCAAGATTGGATTTCTTACCTGAAGAATAGGGATTTGAAGATGATGGAGATTTGATGATGAATCGGATCTAGCACGAAGTTCAAAAACATCATAGATCTTTACTTAACAATACTGGCAAGGGATTGAAGCTAGAGCAAGTGTTTGGAGCACTGCTGCTTGGTGTCAACATCAAGGATCTCGTCGTAATTGACCACTCGTAGTCGCTTAATCTCAGTCACGCTCTCTGTCACCGAAGGGGTAGGATTGATCAAGGGAGACTCTCACAAGTGGTAGATGACCTTTACAAAGGCATAGGAGGGGATTTTGTTGAGGTAGAGGTTGTAGGAGCAAGTGGTTTCGTGGAGGTTTCAACTACCACAAATGATAGAAATCAAATTTGCCAGAGGTTGTGGAGGTTAGTGTGAAGGTTAGGGGAGTTAAGCGAAGAATCTGGGAGTTGAATCCAGGCGGGAGGTTATTGGATATGATGAGGAAAATAGGAAGAAGTTGAGGTGATTGGGATTTCAAGTCATTTGGAGGAAGAGGGGTTTGGAGGTTGATGATGCAGGAGAGCCATTGGATCTGGGGATCTAACGGCTGATGGGGAAGCATGAATGGAGCGCTCAAATCTCTTGATCAGATGGAACAATGGATTGCGGAGAGAGTGCTGAGGAATGACAAGGATCGATTGATCAGAAGGGGGTCTTATGGCCAGAAGAGTAGAGAGGATGGCTAAACAAGAGCGGGCCACGTGGGCGGCTGTGGAAGCACCATGTGGCCCAATCAGAATTAAGGAAAAAGGAAAAAATAAAGATAATTAGGAATAAAACTTTAGGAGTCGAATCAAGAAAATTTATAAAAATAAAAGTTGTAGATGTCGATGAGATCTACAACTTTCATGTAGAAATCAACGAGAGATGATGTCATATGTACATAGATAATAATTATACAAGGAATAAAGACAATAAAAATAGTTTCTTTTTATTTTCTTTTATTATTGTTATTTTTAATTCATGATTAAAGTTATGTTAATTATATATAATTTTATCCATATTTTTATTTGATTTTTAATAGGAAATGGATACATAAAATAATAGCACAATAATAAGTTACATAATATATTACAATTAAGGTTAATTATTTACAACACATAGAAATGTAATTAGTGTTAAAAATGATTGAGTCTTAGTGATTTGCTCAAGTGAGAGAGATAATAATATAATTTAATGTAGATAAATCTGGAATTTATCAAGACTACAAGTGGATACTTCATTGGTTATCCTAAAGGCTCTAGAGGTTATAGATTATATTATCTAAATAGAGAACTGAGTATTGTGAATGCCCTATTTTTGTAAATGGAGAGAATAGTGAGAATAGGATAGTAATTAAAGACATCATACTTGATTAATTACCAGATCTTGTTATATCACTAGAAAGGGAGGAGCAAAATATTCAACACTATATCTTAGATGAGCTACAACATCAAGATATTGTTGTCCCCCAAGCTCAAGATATCACTTTGGTTGAACCAATGGTGAGTGCTCCATTATCTGAGAATCAAGTCGAAATAACACCAAGTGTTCAACAAACTGTTGTTATAACTAGCTCTGGCCAGGTAGTAAAATCTATATTCTCATCAGATTTTATAACATATCTACAAGAATGTGACTACGACATGGGAATTTTAGAGGATCCAACATCTGTTTCATAAGCCATGAATTGCATTAACTCTACTCAATGATACAATTCTATGAGGGAGGAGATGGAATCTATGAGTGCAAACCAAGTATGTGACTCGGTTGAGATCCTCAAAGGAGAGAAACATATTGGCAGCAAATGGATCTTTAAAATTAAGAAAGACTCATTAGGTAATTAATGGACGCTAAAATTGAGGTGTCTAACGTCTGGTCATGGAGGGCCTACGGTGTCCGACAAGTCGGATCTGGCAATCGTTGTATCGACCGCTCTCATAGTACTCAAAACTCAATCAAAACGTGCAATCAACAATTAACCCACACTAATGCTCAATAAGTGAATAATAGTGAACTAAAATTTATTGTACCCTACGTAATGATATGTATAATATGCAAGCAAGGGATCGAACCACAAAGGAGCAATGGGAATAAATCACACAAATTGACTAAAAAAGGTTTTTGTGTTTTATAGGGATTTTTATTTTTTGTGGGTTTTTATTATTTAATTTTTCTGAATTTTTAATATATATTTTTATCTTATCTTTTAATTTATATTTTCTATTTTTTTCTCTTTTTATAAAGATAATACATATGTATATAACCATATAGAGATACTATATTTAATATAACAAATGTATAAAGGATATATATATATAGAAAAATTAGAAAAATACTCTAAGTACAGTTTTTTAGGGGGTTTTAATATATATATATAGGGTATTTTAATAATTATAATAATATTATTATTTATGAATAAATATATATATTATATAGACTAATGTATATATAAATATAGCTTCAAATATTCAAAATAGAGAAAATAAAATCTTTCTGAATTTTTTTATCTTTTTTCTTTATTTTTGATATTTTTCTTCTAATTTTTGCTAATTTCTGTATTTTTAATTGAATAAAAACAATAAAACAATGAGTAATAATACATAGCTAGATTGTTTTGGAATTTAAAAATGGGTAAATAGTTCAAAAAAATTTCAAAACTAATTGTTATGTAATATATGAGATTAATAACATATAGAAATAGAAATTTGAATTTTTGGGATTTTTATGATTTTTTAGGGTTAGGGAGGGTTTACATTTTTTGGTTTTCCTTTTGTATTTTTTGTGATTTCTGGTTAGTAGGTTCAAAATATAATAATAAAGAACTCTAATTTTTTTAAGAATTTTTCAAATATTTTATAATTTTTTATATATTTTCTAATGAAAAAAGGAATAAATGCAATATAATTTGAATTTATGAATATAGGGAAATATTTTAAATGGCCTTGAAAAAATATATGTGAATTAGTATGATGTCAGGCACATAAAATAAATTTAGATTTTTATCAGTTGTGCCCCTCTTAGATCTTACAATTTCATTTATGCCCCTCCCTTTTTGGGAATATCAGTAGTGCCCCCCACTTCTTGACGTTCTATCACTTGTGCCCCTCCGTTACTTTAACCGTCACTGAGTCGAACTTAACCATGGTATTGTTAAGAGGGGTATAATTGTCCACCCATCTTCCTCCACCACCTCATCTTCTTCCTCCCCCATCTTCTTACTCTTCCTCCCTTCCATTCCTCCTCCACGGCTCCTCCCTCCTCTGCCTTGAGCTCTCCTACAACCTTCCCCAAGCCCCATGCTCCACCCATGTGCATCCCCACCTCCGTCGTCGTCGTCCTTCTCCTCCCACTCCCCCATCCGCCCCCTCTCACCTCCCTCTCCCCCCCCCCCCAACATCCCCTTTGCCCCAGCTCACCCTCTCCGGCCCTCGCACCTCCCCTCTTTCGCAGCTCACCCTCTCTGCCCCCTCCCCCCGCACCTCCCCTCTTCCCGCATCTCCCTCCCCCCACACCTCCCCCCTCCATCCCTTACACCGTCAGGACTGAGATCCAATAAAATTTGATTCAGAAACAAAGCTAGAATTAACTGAAATCCAAGAATCGGGAACACGCCGGAGGCTGAGGGAGGAGCTGCGGGTGAGCGGAGGAGGCGGTGGAGGAGGAGTAGGAATCTGGGGAAGAGGAAGAGAAGGAGAGGAAGATAAAGATGATGGGGAGGAGGAGGAAGATGGTGAGATGACTTTCCAGCCCTTTTTTAAAATTAAATTCCTCTTGTGTCCCCAAAGCTGACGTTTGTTTACGGTGGGTATGGACGGCGACTAACTCGAGGGGCACAAGTGATGGAATGCCAAGAAGTCAGGGGCACTACTGATATTCCCAAAAAGGAGGGGCATAACTGAAATTGCAAGATCTCAGAGGGCACAACTGATAAAAATCTAATAAATTTCTTATAAATTTTAAATGCAAAATGCTATTTTTTATGCAAGAAATACATAAATAAAAAATGCAAACACTAGCAGAGACCTAACCGTAATTATAATTAAATAAAAATGCAATCCATAATAAAAATACAAATTTTAGGGGCCTCTGTGTACTTTTTCCTGAATATTTAATTCATACAATGTTGGTAGGAGTATAAATGTGATTTTCAAAAAGAGATAGGGCATACTTGTAATTTATCCCAAAAGTTTTGAACCAGGGTACATATTTTATGGACTAAACAATAAACAAAACCCTTGAGGGGTCCCTGCAAAAAGCTTGTTCCCTTACGTGTATGGACACATGAGGTGATGTGGCAAGGGATCTAGTTGTAATAAATGAAAGTTTGGAGGTTATACTTCAAATATTACAAAAATTTTTGAATTATAGACCAACTTTAAGAACTAAATAAAAATTACAAAAATAGTGGGTGTGGTGCAAAATTACCCTCCCACATGCTGATGGATATTGCGATGTGCTTCACTCAACCACGTGGCAGTCCTCAATGACGGGTGACGATTCGCTTGTGGATGGCTAGGATTAAATCCCAGTGATCGATCTGATGATGGTTGCGAGGAGCTGCATCCAACGATGGCTGGAAGACTTGGAGAATGCACCTGATCCGATGGTGGACAGGTCCGGAGGAAGAATAGGGAAGAACGCCTAGAATGAAGAACTTTGATCCGACCTCCAGACAACTCCGACCACCCGTAGTGTCTCACAAGTGGCTCAAAAGGTCGTTAGGAGATTCATGCGGCTACTGTGGGTGTCAGATGGCTCCAAGGGTTGTCGGAGGGGTCCTAAGAGGTCGAAGAAGGGCAGAGTTGAACCTCTGGCTTTGACAAAAATCGACCCAGATGGGATCTTTAGGCCTCCAGAACCTGCAGAGAAGCACAAGCACAACAAAAGGGGGTTTCTGAGGGTTTTATGAGGCGAAGATGGATGAAGGTGGAGATGAGTGGAGGGTCTCCGACAAGTGGCGGAGCTAAGACCGTGATCTCTTGATCTAGGGAGATCAAGGTGGATGAAGGTGTGTGGGGGCATAGTTGAAGCATTGGGGAAGAAAATGAAGGTGATCTACGGGTTAGAGAACAACCGGAGTACGAGGGAACGATGGCTAGAGCTCGGCTCCGTCGAACTACGAAACAACGATTTGACGGAAAATAAAGCAAAAATGACTGAAAGTAAAAGCTAAACTACGCTAAACTAGATCACGTGAATTAAAAGAGCTAAGACTTGGGCTCAACCTCAATGAGGAAAGAGCCGGTCGGAGCTCTGCCGTGGTGGCCAACGATGCTCAGATCACCACTCCTACGTCTCCTCCTCCATGCCAAATGGATTAAGAAGCTTCCTTCTGTCACCAACAAGCTCCAGGGCGAGTCAATTCAGGGATTTTGAGGATATAAAGTGATAAAAAAACAAAACAAAATCAGAGGGGTATATGTACAAGATCGACTTGGCTTGGGCAGAACGCTCGATCCAGTGACCCATTGATTGAGGATTGAAGATGGCATGAAAAATCATGGCTCGAGGGTCAAAAGTCAAGAAGGAATCTAAGCAAAATAGTGGAAGGTTCGGAGTGGAAAAATCGAGGGAGACAGGCAGTTGATGAGGTCTGACAAACCTAAGCTATAGGTGGGTCAGTTGACCGAATGTTAATTGAAGACTGGCCCTATTGGTCCTTGTTACCCAAATCAGAAATTAAACTCAATAATAAATTGAAATAAAAAATAAATGATTTATTTGACTTTTTGTTAAAACATGAAAAGTATTTATTATTTTATGTAATATTTTAATCTGATTTTTATTTATTTTTTCGAGTTTATTTGTTGGATGTTATTTTTTACAAGTAAAAATATAGGCATATTTACTTATATATTATGTATTTTATTTTCTATTTTAGATTTAATTCTTTTATATACATAATTTATTTTTATAATTTATTTAGATACATATAAATATATTTTTCTTGTATTTTTCTGAAGCCATGTGTACAGTTAATTAAATATGTGTATTTATTATACATGTATATGTATGTAGAAATCATCTATATATTTTAGTATAGTTATTTATTTATTGTATTTTAATGATTTTACTTTAATCTGATTATGTAATATTATAAATAATATTTACATAATTATAAAAATTAGTATGAAAAATAAAAAGAATAAATAAAGTGATTATTTTATTCAGGTAATTTGCACAATTGGGGCCCAAAACCTAACTTTTACATCTTAACTCCAAATTGAATGAAACTACTTTCATTAAATAGCTTATTAAATTTTACAAATAATTAAAGGTGAGTTTAGTCAGTTTTAATACAACTGGAGAAGATAAAGGTGTACAAAATTTTGATTTTTATTTTGGGTGTTTAGGGCACACTGTGCATTATTTTTGCATGAAATAAAATTTATATTTTCTATGTATTTTTATCTACAGCTTCATGTAGAAAATTCATTGATTTGGGGTATAAATAATAAAGAATAAAATACGTCCCAACTTGACTTTATTGGATATTAAAAATTAGGGTTTTATTATATTTTTGGTTCTTATCTCTCCCTACTTTATTCCTTATCGACCCAGTCATCATGATACCTAAGTCTTGGGGTTCAGGGTCATTAAATACCTATAGTATTTCATTCATTTTTCTTTTTTTCTTTATTCTTTTATTTTGCCTTTAAATACAGTATTTTACACAATATTACAGTATAAATAATAGATGTTATTTATGCAATGTAATGCTATATACATGCATTTAGTCATGGTTTAAAGTCCAAAATGAAAGAATAAAAGTGATGAAATGGAGATTCATCGGTAACATTGAGAGATATAAAGCCATACTTGTGGCTAAAAGTTTCACTTAAAAAGAGGACATAGATTGCCATGAGACTTTCGCTCCGGTATCATGAAAGGACTCATTGCGAATAATCATGGTATCGGTAGCTCATTTTGACTTAGAGTTACATCAAATGGATGTGAAAGTAACATTTCTTAGTGGAGATTTGGATGAGCATGTTTATATGCAACAACCTGAGGTGATTTCTTTCAGATAAAGGCAAGCATTTAGTTTGCAAATTATGGAAATCTATATGCAGACTAAAAAAAGCATCTCGTTAATGGTACATTAAGTTCAAAAATATTATAACTTCATTTAGTTTTGTTGAGAACATTATTGATAATTGCATATACCTTAAGACGAGTGAGAGTAAATATGTTTTTCTAGGTCTTATATGTGGATGATATTTTGCTTGCTTGTAATGATCTCGGGATGTTACATGATACAAAGATGTTTCTTTATAATAATTTTGAAATAAAGGATATGGGCAATGTGGAATATGTCATTGGCATTGAAATTCATAGGGACCGATCCAAGAGAGTGCTTGGATTGTCTCAAAAGGTCTATATCGAAAGGGTATTAGGAAGATTTGGTATGAAATATTGCTCTCCTACTCCAGCACCTATGGTAAAAGAAGATAAGATTTTCTCAAACAAATGTTCCCAAAATATTTTGGAAAAGGAACAGATGAAGTGCATCCCATATACATCTATCATTGGGAGTCTAATGTATACTCAAACATGTACTAAATCAGGTATATGTTCTATAGTTGGGATGTTGAGTAGATATCAAAGTAATCCAGGCATGGACCATTGGATAGCGGCAAAGAAAGTCTTGCAATATCTGCAAGGAACTAAGGATTTTATGCTCACCTACTAGCATTCAGATTACTTAGAAGTCATTGGCTATTCGGATTCAGATTATGTGGGTAGTAAGGAAGAAAGAAAGTCTACCTCCGGATACATATTTCTACTTGCGGGAGGTGTTATTTCATGGAGAAGTGTGAAACAACCACTTGTTACTTCAAGTACCATGGAAGTCGAGTTCGTGGCATGTCATGAGGCTACTAAAGCATTTGGCTAAAGAATTTCATTGAGGGTCTAAAGATAGTGGATTCAATCTCAAGACCATTGAAGATTCATTGTGATAATTCTGTAGCTGTATTTTTTTGTAAAAAATAATAATAATTTTACACATGATGGAATGAGAATTGACATTAAGTATATTGTTGTTAAGGATAAAGTAAGAGAACATCTAATATTGATTGAACATATAGGTACTAAGTACATGATTGCAGATCCCATGACGAAGGGATCGCCGCCTAGTGTATTCATTAATCATATAATTGAAATGGGTCTATCAAGTACCTTATAATAATATCAATACATCCAGTGTGTACACTTTAAGCTTTGATATGATGATCCATTTTTTATTGTTTGTTACATTCAGTTGCATGCACTTCATTAACAGACATAAAGTAAGGACTCGTGTTGATATATGGATATTGACACATGAAGTTTTGTTAAATTAATATAACCATTAGTAGTGTCATGCTTGGAAGGTGATGAGCTCACCTTTGGCGAGGGTCTCAAAATATCCTCACAAGAAATAAGGACAAATTATCACTAAGGTGACCGCTCACAAAAGTCAAGATCGATAAACAATCAACCCACACATTGTAAAGATGAAACAATGTAAGCAATTGTGACTTAAAATTTAGTGTACCCTACAATAAAATGTGTATAGTGACAAGTATGGTAGGGGTCGAACACAAGGAGAATGGGGGGTAGACAACAAATTTTGACTAGAAAAGAATAATAAGTGTTTTTTTATTTTTCAGAGATTTTAAATTTTCATGGGTTTTTAATTATTAATTTTTTTTGTTTTTCATTTTTTATTATTTTTTAGATTTTAATTTTTATAATTTTTATTTTCTTTTTAAATTTTCTGATTTTTAAGTTTTATAATAATTAATAATTATAATATAAGTATAAATAGATATGTATATATAGAGAGATAGCTTTTATATTTATAAAGAGGAAAGGGATCCTACTCCATGGAGTAGGTAACTAACCTACTCCACTTTCATTTTTTTCAAATTTTTTTATTTTTTTTGAAAAATGCTTCCATGGATTTTCATAAATATATCTCTTTAATATGTCATTCAAATTTCGTAAGAAATAGAGACTCCTACAGCCTCCATCCAGAACAGGTAAAATACAGCAAATCTGTGATCGTTAAAAAAATGACTATCTGGATGGAGGCCGTAGGAGTCCCGGTTTCTGATGAAATTTGAATGACATATTGGAGGGATATAGTTATAAAAATCCATGAAAGCATTTTCAAAAAAAATAAAAAAATTTTGAAAAAATGAAAGTAGAGTAGGTAAGTTACATACTCCATGGAGTAGGATCCTTTTTTCTCATTTATAAATATAGCTATAAGTACCCAAATTCTCAAAATAAAATATTGTTAGCTTTTATATATTTATATTTTGGTTATTTTTCCTATAATTTTACTTTTTTTGTATTTTTTAATTGAAACGATAAGGCAAAACAATAACTAGGACGAATAAGCTGGATTGTTTTGGAATTTAAAAATAGCAAAAAGTCTCAAAATTTTTCAAACTATTTTAAACATGTAATAACTATAATAGGCAATGTTCAAAAATAGAAATGAATATTTTGGGGATTTTTCAAATTTTTTAGAATTTTTTTATGATTTTTATAAGGATTTTGAGGCTTTTAAATTTTTAGTGTTTTTCTTTTTCCTATTTTTAGGATTTTTTGATATGTATATGCTAAGTAAGACAATGAGCGAAATATAATTTTTTTAGACTTTTTCAAAATGTTTTTATATATTTTTATATTTTTATAAGATAAATAGGAAAATAGATTTATTTTTTATTTGTAAAAATAAAAAATAAACCTTAAATACCTAACCAAATATATATATATATATAGATATATACATCAGGTACTTATGGTGATTTTCTATGAATTTTTAAAGGCCTGAAGTTATTTTTAACAAAATAAAATCCACAAAAAGAAAATACAATCTGGCATGGGCTTTTATGTAAATATTTAAAGTTTCTAGATCAAAATCGAATACCTTAGAGAATAATAAGATTAAAAATGTAATTATTCCAGATATATCTAATAAAATACTTGGAGGGGTATTTCTATAACTAATATAAAGCTTGGTAGGCTAGATGCAAAATGTCCAAAAACTATTACACTAATAATTCAAAAATATAGACTGAAACGAAATACGCAAACATATAGGGACCCTCTACAAAGAGGCCAGACCTCACGTGCACAGGCACGTGAGGTGACGTGGTGAGGGTCCTGAATGCAAATATGGAATGTGCAAGGGATAAACTGTAAATATTATAAAAAAATTTACACTACAGACTAAAATTTAAAAACTAAAATGAAATGGCGAAAATTGCAGACTTATCGGAAAAAATTTACTTCTAAGTGTGTTATCCAACGACTACGATTGATTCACTTATCTGCGCGTTACACTTTGGTCTACCTATAACACTTCATTGATGTACGGTGGAGATCAGACCTTGGGTGATATCTGATTTTGTATGTCTGGCATGATCCAACGGTCACGATAGAACTGGGGCGAGGAGGTAATCGGATGATGGTTGCTCCTCTCCAAGAACGGGGAAGAACAGCCATGGAGTTGAGCTTCGATCATCGATTCCCTTCGATTCAATGTGTCTCCGGTGATCCTCAAGTGCTCGAAACATTCGCCTCACCGGTCTTCACCTGTAGGAAGTTTCAAAAATCTCCGGGGACCATCAGAGGAGTCATAGGAGGCCGGAGGAGCTCATGTGACCTGGGACCTTCCTACGACTCCAAAATCACCTCTTGTCGACTATTTAGCTCAAAATACTTGCACAAGAAGAAAATTGGGTCGAGGGCAAACTGCCTCTACCTGTTAGCGGGTGGAAGAGACACAGAATGGGGTGAGGCGGTGACGACTCCAAAAAGAGGTGGAGTGTCGAACTCCTGATCCAACGAGGATAAGGTTGAATGGAATGGGTCAGGGTGGCGAGAAGGCGAAGGGGGTGAAGATTGAGGTGTCAGATGGGTCGGAGAATGGGCGAATCACAGTGAAGAAGGTCGTCAGAGATGAGCTCCGGCGGACTATGAAGATCAGATTTCACACTACCAGAGACTAAATCTCACGAAAGAAAATGTAGGGCTACACTAGAGATTACGCTAGGAATGAAAAAGATACATAAACAAAGCTCACTGTACCTCGGGAGGACCAGGAGCGGAGCTGGTCCATCGAGCTAGGATCGACCTCAAAATCAAAAAGACATCGAGCAGAATGAGTGAAAGGATCGGGCCCCAAAATTAGGCGAAACAAGATCAAGATCTCTGACAGACGTCGGGCCTATGAGGACCAGGGAGTTGACCCAGGTCAATCGAAACATGACTCCCATTGGTCCAGTTGGGCTGCTAGAGGACAAAACAGACTAAAATGATAAATAATTAAAAATAAAATAATAAATGAATTAACTAAATTAAATTTATAATGTAAAATATATTTATTATTTTTTGTAGTATTCAAATATGATTTTATTTGTTTTTTGAGTTAATTTAATATGTTTTATTTTTACATATATTTATAGGTATAATTACTTATATATTGCATATTTTATTTTGTATTTAGATTTTATTATTTTATATACATAATTTATATTTTTATAACTTATTTAAATACACTCAAATATATTTTTATGTTATTTTCTAAAGTTATTTATACACTTCAATAAATATACGTATGTATTATATATGTAAAAGTACATGTAATTCATCTAAATATTTTAATATACTATTTTATTTTCTTATACTTTTTATAGTTTTATTTTATGCTAATTATGTATATATACAATCAATAATATTTAAAAATTATAAAATATAAAATAATGAAAAGTATAAAGAATAAACAAATAAATATTTCATTCAGGTATATAATACAATAGGGGTCTAAAACCTAACTTTTACATCTTAACTCCAAATTAAATAAAACCACCTTCAATAAATAGCTGATAAAAAGTTATATACGATTAAAGGTGATTTTGATGCATTTTGAGTTCATATGGAGAAGATATGGATATGGAAAGTTTGGATTTTGGCTTTTTATTTTGAGTGTAAAATGTACAATTTACATTATTTTTGTGTGAAATAAATTTTATATTTTTTATGTAATTTTTCTACAAGTTTTATTTATAAAGTTTACTAATTTGATGTATAAATAATAAAGAATAAAATAGGTCTCAAATTGGATTTATTGAAGAACATACAAATTAAGGTTTGATGTATTTATTGAACCTTACTCCCATTACTTTATTCTTAGTCGTCCCAGTCATCCTGATGCCTAGGTCTTGGGGTCTAGGTTCATTCAATACTTGCGGTATTCCCATTTCTTTCTCTTTTCTTTATTCTTTTATTTTAGCTTTAAACACAGTATTTTATACAATAATAAATAATATATATTAATTTATGTAAATAATGATATGTACATGCATTTAACTAGGGTTTGAAGGCCAAAATGAAAGAATAAAGGTGATAAATGGAGATTCATCAGAAGTAGATGCATGTTTGATAGTTATCCACTGCCAAGATTCATATTAATGGAACTAAAGTTAACAAATGAAAGGCAACCAATCTGTCACATGAGCTAAGTGGGAGAATGTTGGGATGCCACTAGAAAAAAAATTAATGGTACTTATATTCTCAACTTTATTATTTGAAATAAATCAAGTGTGGCTCATCATGTGAAAGGATGCATCCCCTTAAAATAACTCCCTTTGACATGGTGGTTGCCTTAACGGAGAGGCGACCATCCATGTGTATATATACATGGCAAGAGGTCCCCTCTCTCTCAAACAATTGTGTTTGAGGATCCATTATTCAAGCATCTTAGGCAGGGTTAAGAAGGAGATAGAAACTCGATTTGCTCTCGCTTCCGTTCCGATTCAACTCTTCGTCTCGTCGCGATGACCTCCGATTAGTCAATTTTATTCGTGATGATATCCCGTTGATTTTATGTCATGAGAATTATTTTGATTCTATTACAAGAGCCTTCATGCAATAGAAAAGTCAAAAATGATCAGCTCAAGAGAAAAATCGAAAAAAAAGAAAGAGAGCGAGAACAGATGAGCTTCTCATTGCTCCTGTATTGGCCCGAGATGTGATTAGAGATCGATGTACACCCACATTTTCGGATTTTATGATGTTTACAACTTCAGGAAGATGGGGTCGGTGCTCGATGATAAAATTTTCTTGAACTATCCCTATTTTTAGTAGTTCGTGCCCTTGTCGAGAAGGTTGTGATGAATCTACATTTCATCATCTTTATTCTATCATTTTGGCCTCAAAAACCCTAGTAAATGCCAGTAAATAGCATTAAATACATCATATTAGCATTCATGCATTTACCTGTAATTAGTGTATAAAATACTGTAATTAAAGCCAAAATTCTAGAATAAATAAAATAAAAGAAAAAGAATAAAATATTGTAAATATTTTATGACCCGAAACCCCAAGACCTAGGCATCTTGATGAATAGGTCGACCAGGAATAAAGTAAGGGGATATAAGGGCCAAAATACAATTAAAATTCCTTTTATTTTATTCATTCTTTATTCATTTTGGGACGTATTTTTGGTTCCACTTTTATATATCAAATAAAGAAACTTTGTACATGAAAGTTGTAGATAATTTAATAAAGAAAAATACAAAATTAATTTCACTAAAAAATAATTTACGAATAAAAAGTTATGATCTGAATAAAAATCCAGAATCCCAACTTCCCAGACCCCTATCTCACAACTGAAAACTCCAAATGCAGCAAACTCGCCTTTAATTGTATATAGAATAAAATAAGCTATTTAATGGCAGTTTCGCATTTGGCGGAGCTACGGTTTGAAAGTTGAGTTTTGGACCCTACTTGTACATTTGTACATAGTAAAATATTCAATTTATTATTTATTCATTATTTTTATAATTTTATATTTTCATAATTTTGTGAATATTATTTATAATAATTATGTACATTAAAATCAGAATAAAAACCTAAATAAAACTCAAAATAAAAACATATGTATATATTATACATAGGTAAACTACCTATACTTATACATGTAGAAAACATACTTATATTTTATTAAATACACAAAACACATCAATAAAATAAAATAAAAATATATTTGTGTATATAAAAGTATTTTATAATTTTATAAAATAATGAATATAATTAAAGAACTTAAATACACAAAATAAAAATAAAACAATAAAATATGTAGGTAATATACATATAAAGGGTATAAAAGCAAACTTGTAAAAATACATCCTATAAAAATAATTAAAAATCAGAATAAAATACTACATAAAATAATAAATATTTTTTATTTTATAATCGAAATTTAATTCATTTATTTTCTATTTTTAATTGAATTTACAATGTGATTTTTAAGGGTTTTTCCTGGTTGGTCCACGTGGACCAACCAGGGGGTGGTCTTCGTTGACTCTGGTCAACTGCCTGCCCTCCACCCATGTGCGTCTGTCAGAGCGCATTTGACCTTGTTTTGTTCGATTTTTCCAGGACACATCTTGCACCGATTCATGATGGAATCTTCACGACTTTTTCTCCTCGATTATTAGGCTTACTCGCCCGATGTTCATCTCGAGGATTGGATCATTGTGCCGCCCAATAAACCTCGGTCTTTGGGACGTCAGAACGACATTGTCAAACCACATAAAATGCCCCCTTGACTTCGATTTGAAAATTGAACCCCTCAATCCATAGGATAGCTCCCAATCTTGTGTCCTGAAGCTTGAGGAAGGTGACAGCTTGCTCTGGAGCTCTTCAGATTGGACGAGCGACGCCTGAGGCGGCTCCAGCACCTCCCCCTTCGCCGGAGGTCGAGGTACTCCTTCCCTTCGGTCTACACCATTGAGGCTTCCATATTCCACCTTTCTTTTCGTTGCATTTTGTTTCCCATTTCCTTAGCTTTAAAAGCCCTCAAGGAATTTCCAAATCCGTCGAGTAATTCACCTAATTTCATCTCCTAGCCGGAGCGCAACTCCGGCCGAGCACCACCCTATCGTTTCGCGCCGCCCCTTCGCCACCGCGGGGTCCATGCAACATACCTTGGACCCTCTCACTTTGTTTTGCAGGTCAAAGAGCTTTGACTCGCTCCTGGGGGCGATTTTGGAGCCTCGCCGGAGTTCGCGAAGCCCCCCAGCTCTGCCACCCTCCCGCAAGCACCTTGGCCCTCCCCAAGGCTTTTTGATGCCTCCAGCAGCTAGAGGACGACCTCAGGAGGCCGCAACCCCATTTTGAAGCCCGAAGCTAGTCGGAGTGCAGAGATCTGGAGCAAGGAAGATCGCCTCGCCGGCGTTCTTCCTTGTTCTTCCTCCGTGCGCCTACACCGTCAGATCGGGGAGCGCCCTCCAGTTCGCGCAGCAGCCGTTGGATCGAGCCCGGTCTCCACCGTCGGATCTTCTCGCGAGGATCTAATCCTAGCCGTCCCGGCCGAAGCATCATCGTGCAAGGAGGTCACGCCACGTGTCCAAGTGAAGACTATCAGTCGTTCGATCTCCTTTGCGAGGGAATTTTACAAGTATACCCTCGTGACTTTTGTAATTTCATTTTAGTCTTAAAACTTTCCTTGGTAGTTTAAATTTTTTGTAAAATTTACACGTAGGCCCTCGGACTTTAGATATTTGCACATAGTCCTCCGCCACGTCACCTCACGTGACCTGTTCATGTGAGGTGTGGGCATTTTGCAGGGAGGCCCTCGGCATTTTGTTTATTTCGTTTCAGTACCAGAAATTATAGTTTAAATGAACTTTTGGGAATATTGCATGTAAGCCCCCGGGGGATTTTGATATTACATTTGGGTCCCTGCCAGGCGCGTGCAAGCCACGCGCCCTGGTGGACATTTTGCGCCGATACCCTTGCGGGTTTGAACATTTGTATTTGGTCCATAAATTCGAATATTAAGTGTTATATTTTGTGGAAAATTGCTTGGATGCCCCTGGATGTTTTAGTATGCATATATACCCCTACCAGGCTGTGACATTTTTGTGAACTTGTCTGATTTATTGAAGGCATCATTTTAACTTGAGAAATTCCACAAAATTTATGCTAAGCTCCTGTTAACTTGTACTTTAACGCCATATTTTTAGATTTTATTAAAAATCAAAAACTTGCCATTTCAATACTGTCTAGCTTAGAAAATGCCAAAAAATAGTAAAATACCTTAAAAAAATTCCAAAAAAATCACCTACAGTCTATTTTAGCCTATTTTAGTGTCACTCCAAAAATCACTAAAAATCTCAAAAGAAAAACCTTAAAAATTAGAAATACTAAAAAACTTCAAAAAATTCTAAAAAATCATAGAAAACTCTAAAAAATACAAACTCAGTTCTTGTTTCTTCCTTATTTCATTCTCTTTGTTTTAAAACTGATTTGGGAAAATTTTGAGAGCATTTGATATTTTCCTTTCCTATTTTAGTCTCGGTCAGATTGTTAATTCAATGTCTTCTTTATTTCAATTTTTAAAAATATTAAAAACAGTTTGAAAAACACCCAAAAATCACAAAAATATTAAAAAATCATAAAAATACCAAAAAGATTTTATTTCTAAATTGTTGGCTATTTTTGCATATTTTTATAAATATCCTATCCTCTCTTTTATTACATAGCTTATATATTCCAATATTAAAATATATATATATATATAATATAAATTATAAAAATTAAAAATTAAAAATCAAAATACAAAATTAAAAATAAAAAATATATTATAAAATTTAAAAAAAACCCACAAAAATCTTTGCTTTGCATAGTGTAGACAACACCTCACATTCACACACACATATTTGTAGATCTACCCTGTTTGGCTCCCTATGTTCGAACTCTCTGCATACTTGCTTGCTATACACCATTTATGTAGAGTTAAAAATAAATTTTAACTTCACATTTATTTCTTATCGCTTGATCTATAGTGTGGGTTAATTGTTGATTAATTACGGTTTATTGTGGGTCGCCACAGCAACGTAGTAGTCCCGCCTTGTGAGGAGTATTTAGACCCTCGATAAAACGTGGTTATCAAATGGCGCCGTTGCCGGGGAGCAACAGCGAGTAGTTCATATTTTGCTTGATTGTGTTTGTTGTCTTCATTATTGCTTGCTCTTTTATCTCTCTTGTTTTTGATAGATCTTGTTGAGTTTTTCTGACCATCCCTTTGTCTTCTTGCGAGGGACCGCGGAGCGAGGCAGATCACCTAGGGGATCCGGAGAACCCATGTGAAGCGGAGCCAGCTTTTCTTAAGCCAGGCCGGCAGGAGAGAGCAGGAGGAGGGAGAGAGTGATTAGATGAGCTTGCATTTTCTTTTTGTGAGAGAGTGATTATTAATTTGTAATAATACAGGGACTTGGACACTTGAACTTCCGGGCCTAATTTCCGGGTGTTTGTTCACACGGGGGCTCACCGTGGTTTTCATCGCGTTTTTCGATAGTCATTTTCCGATTTTGTTTTCATTTTCTATTTCTTTTTGTGGATTGAGCCCTTAGTTGTAGGCCTTGCTTGTTCGATTAGATTAGGTCCAAACACACTAAAAATCATTGCATGCACCTATAGCTCGTATTTGGACTTAGTTTAATTAAACAGTTGACTCGCCAACTTTCGATCCGCGTGTCGCGAGCTCATCCCGCCAAGCGCTTCTCCTAAACTCGATGTGTCGAGAGAAGGAGGGGTGAGCCTAGACCGGACCTTAGGATTGGAGGTTGGTGGTTGACTTGTGGTTCTCAACGCTAGAAGTTGCCTACCTTAAGACGATTTCCGCATTGCATACCGCATGTAGTTTAGGTTTATAAATTTCTGCTTTGCATCCCGCATGGAGAGAGCTGGGATTCGCTGTAAGTCTTCTTACTTTGCATCCATCATTTAGGCACAAAGGTGAGATTTCCACCTTGGTGTCGACTTGCATTGGCTTTTCCGACTCTATTCTCCCTCTGTTTTTGGACAAAGTAGGATCAAGAAAATACAAAAACTGTTAGGCGCTTGTTTAAATCCACTCAAAAGAAGCGATAACATCAAAAAAATTAAAAAAGGGACTGCTAAGAAAACCTTGACCAAAAATAAAATTGGTAATTGGATTCATTGATTGGGGAGAGTAAAACCCTCACTTGTATTCAGGTTGCATGGGAAGGTCTCCTTCCAAGTGAGCAGAGTGCTTCGTAAGGATTAGAGCCCAAATCCCAGCTTATGGCTGCCTTGTGTATCGCATGGATTTCCGAAGTATTGGCGCTACTATCGTACGTAGGCGAGTAGGGCTTGGTCGCCATTGGTGACTCACTATTGTGTGAGCACCGACCTTGTCCGAAGTAGCGAGCATAGGCCACACCTTCACGGGTGTGTCTGTCTCACCGTCTGCGTCCGAGTAGGATCTTGCACACTCACGGGTGATTCCGTTGCGAGCGAGATCCGAAGTATCGATTTCGCATATTGGCTTCCTCTCTCTTATTCTTTGGCTGAGTAGGGATCCAGGAAGGGTTACAAGGACCTTAAAAAGTGCAAGCTATAGGTCACACAGGAGGAGGACAAGTACATGAATACTTTTCCGGCAGTACTCTCTCTTCTTTAGGCATAACGCTCTAAGGACTCGTTATAAGATTAATTCCTGAATTCAAGCTAAAACTAACAGATAAAAGCCGAACCTTCACGGCTTCATGTGTTGAGTTGGTGAACTTACCCCTGCTTTGTGTTTGATTGCTAGTTATATTTAGGTCAAGATCAAAAATACAACACAATTATGCGCAATTTTGCTTCTTATTTCTTCCTTCTTCTTCTGCATTCACCTTGCTCTTCCCAATAATCAAGATGATGGGACGGAGGTCTCTTAGGCCGATCTTGTCGGCGCCGCTATCCAGCACTCCTCCTCATTCATCTAGGACAACCTCGGAGAGTCCGCTCTCCGAGCCTGAGTTCACTTCCACCCTGTTCCCCCTCGACCACCCTTCTCATTCCCCTTCCATCAGTCCAAGAGTCTCAGAATTTAGTGCATCGCAGAGTTCGGAACATTTGACGGCACCTGAGATGGGTTCTTTTGCTTTTTCAGAGAACCCAGACATGGCAGACAGAGGAGAGCACCCAGATGACCATGATCACCCTCCTTTCTTATTTGATCAAGCGGCCATCAACAATTCCTTGCTAGCATCCCTGGAGACAATGCAGAGGCAGATCCGAGACCATGGAACCTTTATGGGTGATCTCATGAGAGAAATTGCTCAGATGAGAGAAAACCGACCTGGGGGCGGTGGCGGTGGTGGAGGAGGACCTGATGCAGGAGGAGGTGATCCCGACGTTGAGAGACCGCCACAAACTATCATGAGGGAATTGCACAATCCAGCAGCATCCCTCACTCACTGTTGGATCAGACTTCTGCCTATCCATGGAGATTTCGAGCTTCGACCCCATACCATTCAGCTTCTACCCAAATTCCATGGGTTGTCGACCGAAGAACCACACCTCCACCTCCAAGAGTTCGAAATGATCTGCAGCACGATCCATGATAGGCTGATGACCAAGGACACAATCAAGATGATCGCCTTTCCTTTCTCCTTGGTTGACAGAGCCGCATACTGGCTCAAACATCTAGGGTGATTCATCGACATTTGGGCAGATCTCCGGACCGCATATTTGAAGAAGTACTACCCTCTCGGCCGGACTAATGCAGCTAGAGCCATGATCAGCAACTTCGTCATGATCCCGAATGAACAATTCCATGAAGCCTGGGATCGATTCAGAGAGCTCATAGACCGATGTCCACATCACGATATCTCCAAGCCCAATTTAGTGCAGAGTTTCTTTTGTGGGATGACACCGGAGCTGCAGGGGCTCGTCAACGCCTCTTGTGGTGGGTCCTATTTTTCCAAGGGTGAGGACGACGTTTGGGCCATCTACGAAGGCATGGCATAGAACTCAATCGTCAGGGCCCAAGACGTGTTTACACACAGCAGAAGCCCCCGCAAGGAGTGGGATCATTCCAGAGGATCGCCCGCATCGATGCAGGTCCCAACAATTCGTCGGCAGCCGCAGCCCAAGCAGAATCAGCCGCAGCTGACATGGGCATAATTAGTGAGAAGCTGGACCGTCTCGAGATCTCGAGAAAAAGCAGATGCAAGGCATGGCCCAGATGGACCAAATTGCCAAGACAATGAGTGATCTGAAGACGCAGATCCTTTGCGTTCAGGAGGCACAGACTTCTTCCCAGCAGCCTCCCAGGTCACGGGCTGACCCCAGCAGTAGCAACTCCAACCAACCCTCTACCTTGTACCGCCAGGTCAACCACGTCCAGGCAGAGCCGGTCCCGTTGCTACAGTACTACCCAGCACAGCCGCCATCTCAGGACACTCAGATGGTGGTCTACCAGCCGGAGCAGCCACTGGCAGTTCTTCCTCCATCCTCCTTCGAGCAGGAACCATTGATGTAAGTCAATGGGATTTGGTACGACCGGTACCCTCAGCCCGCGATTCGTCGTGATCATCTTGGATTCCGTTGGGGCAATGGTGGCTCCTCATCTCAGCAGCAGAATCCAGCTCAAGGACAGCAGAGCAGCCAGCAACCACAGCAGCAGCAGCAGCCCCAATATGCCCAGCAGCAACAGTACCAGCAGGGTCCTCGTCCCACTTATCAGGGACAGCAGTGGAGGCAGCGTCAGCAGCCTCATCAGTCATATCCCCATCCTCCCCAGTACCAGCAGTACCAGCAGCAGCAGCCTCATTTCCCGCAAGGGAACCCATCCGGTTCTCAAGCCCCAACTTTTGAGAACCCAGCTTTAGACGATCTTGCCCGCTTGCTCTCCGAACAGCGAGCATCTTTCAGGCAAGAAATGGATGAATTCCTGCAAGAGATGAGGGAAATCATCAAAGGCAAGGTCGCCATACCCGCTCAGATTGAACCTAACCCGAACAATCTGAAAAGGAAGTCTGAGCAGGTAGAGTTTACAGAGGATACCTCTCCTAGTGACTATTTGAGTGACATATCACTTTCTTTGTATGATGCTGATTTTATGACTACTAGGAGCGGTAAGATGCCAGCCGGCAGCGCCTCTTCTGAGCGACAACAACCAGCTGAACCAGGAGCGCCAGAGGAGCAGAGTAGCGGTGCTGATGCCGCTAATGATGATGTTGAAGACGGTGGTGCTGAGGCCACCAATGATGGAGATCCAAACGACGGTGCTGAGGCCGTCGTGAGACCAGATGCAGACGGTGGTGCTGATGCCACCATTTTGGATGCAGAGCTGGAGCGCGGTGCTGATGCCGCGAAGACAGATGCCGGGGGTGGTACTAAAGCCACCAAATCCACTTTTGTTGAGCGTCCCTCTGTGATGTTACCACCTTTTGTATCTATGGACTGTGGTAACAAGAAAAACAAAAATATGAATAAAGGAAAGGTTTCTGTTCAAACTACGGATCCATATGTGTTGAATGATAATGATTGTATGGATGCTAATCCTTCACAGGCACAGGGACCTATTCCTAGTCCTCCATATGAGGAGGCCCCTACCATCCCCTTCCTTGAGGCACTCCGTCGGGCTAAGGGGAATAAAAGAGAAAATCCTAAAAAAGATCAATAGGTAGAGTTCAGCAATCAGATGATAGACAGATTCCATATTCAGCTGACTCTACAAGAAGCACTTGAGCACATCCCCCTCTTCAAAAAGAACTTGAAAGAGAAGACAACAGTCCGCAGGAAGAGGAGGAACCAAAGGGAGCAGATCCATGTGCTCACTCATTCCACTTGCTTCACTATTCAGAACAAACTGCCAGCCAAGCGAACAGATGCAGGAGCTCCCTATGTCAGATGCGAGATTCAGGAGCAGCAGTTTGATCGTACTATGTTAGACAGTGGCTCTTCAATTAACCTTCTTCTGACAGCCTTACTCGATCGATTCGAGTTTGGTCCTCTTCTTAGGAGCAGGACAGTCCTTCAGTTTGCTAATAGGTTGACTAAGAGGCCAAAGGGGTTATTGAAAGACATGGTCGTTACCATTCAGGGCCTGAAATTCCCCGTGGACTTCGTTGTGTTGGACATGGAGATCCCTGAGTCGGTAACCGATGCCCCCATCATACTTGGACGCCCATTCTTGGCCACAGCCAAGGCGGTGACCGATCATGATAGTGGGAAGGTGTGTTTTCGCGTAGAGGGCGAAACCATACAAATAGAGACGATCGAGGAAACCAGAGCCAGATAACTTGAATGCTTGGAACAGTCCAGCGAAGCCGCGCAGATGATAGAGGAAGAGCTAGACATCCACCAGGAGTGTGATTTTGTGATGACAGATGATGAATCCAACTGGACAGATCCTGTAGCACCGACCCTCGCCCTGCCTACAGATTCACTATATCTAAAGCTTATGGCAGTCGAGAGCCTGGAGAGCACACCCCTGGATGAGGATACACCTGAGGATGACAGTGTTGGGACGAGTGGTGCCGATGATTTTCATTCTTGCTCATCTTCTTCTGATCCTTCGGATTCAGACATTGACTGGGATGATTTTGATGACTATTTGCCTTGTCTGATTCCTTCAGAGCCAACAGCCATGACAGAGTGCGAGCCAAATGCAGTTTATTGATGATTCAGCAGGCCACCCTTCGTCAGAGATTCATGCAGAGCTAGATTTCTCCCATGCAGACCTGGTCGCCTTCACACAGACATATCAGAAGCCAGATCTGCCACCTCCTAGTTGTCCAGAACTGAACCTCTGCCGCAGTCGTTGAAGTATAGATTCCTTGCGGGTGAGCCAGATATGCACCCAGTCATCATCTCAACAGGTTTAACTGGAGAGCAAGAATCTCGTCTGATGAAGGTTCTTGAAAGAAATCGCAAGGCGATAGGTTGGAGTATAGCTGATCTCCAGTGGATTAGTCCGGCTCTGTGCTCTCACCACATCTATATTGAGGATGACGCTTGGCCGTCGCGTGAGTTCCAGCGACGAATGAACCCGAATCTTCGAGACGTAGTCATGAAAGAAATTTCAAAGTGGTGGAGCGCTGATTTTATCTACCCCATCTCCGACTCTAAATGGGTTAGTCTGTTGCATGTGGTACCCAAGAAGACGGGTATCACTACAGTTGTGAATGAGTCTGGAGAGGAGATCGCTACCCGAGTACCCACTTCTTGGCGAGTCTGTGTGGACTACAGACGATTGAATGAGGCAACCAAGAAGGATCATTTCCCGCTGCCATTCACTGATCAGATTATCGAGCGGCTAGCTGGGAAGAGTCATTACTGCTTTCTTGACGGGTACTCCGGATACAATCAAGTGGCTATTGCGCCCGAAGACCAGGAGAAAACGACATTCACCTGTCCGTTTGGGACTTATGCTTTCAGACGGATGCCCTTTGGTCTACGTAACGCTCCGGCGACATTCCAAAGGTGCATGTTGTCCATTTTCTCGGACATGGTGGGTGACTGTTTAGAGGTCTTCATGGATGACTTCTCGGTCTATGGCGATGGGTTCAATGCTTGTCTTGACTGCCTAGACCATGTGCTTCAGCGCTGCATTGAGGTCAATCTTGTCTTGTCTTGGGAGAAGAGTCACTTCATGGTGACTCAAGGGACGGTCCTTGGTCATATCATCTCCAACAGGGGCATGGAGGTCGATCCGGCCAAGGTGGATATCATTAGAAAACTCAATCCACCGTCCAATCTGCGTCAGTTACGGTCTTTTCTGGGGCATGTCGGTTTCTACCGATGGTTCATTCAGGACTTCAGTCATATTGCCCGACCTCTTACTGATTTGCTGACGAAAGACACCGAGTTCATTGTCAATGATAAGTGTCTCGCGTCTTTTGAGACTCTCAAAGATATGGTTGTTTCAGCTCCTGTCCTTCAGCCACCTGATTGGTCTCTCCCATTCGAGATTATGATGGATGCTTCAGATTTTGCCGTTGGGGCTGTGCTTGGACAGAGGAGGGATGGTTTACCGTTTGCCATTCACTACGCCAGCCGGACTTTGGATGCCGCTCAGCGGAATTACACTATGACTGAGAAAGAGATGATGGTCGTAGTCTTTGCTTTGGATAAGTATCGATCTTATATCCTTGGATCTAGAGTGACTATTTACACAGATCACACCTCCATCCGGTACTTAATGGCCAAGAAGGATGCCAAAGCACGCCTTACCAGATGGATCCTTCTGCTCCAGGAATTTGATATTGAGATTAAGGATAAGCCTGGAGTTTAAAATGTGGTGGCGGATCATCTCTCCAAATTGGAGAACCTTGAGGAATCTGAGCCCGGTGCACCTATCACAGAGACATTTCCAAATGAGGCGATCTTGGCTATCACCTCGCTCCAGTGGTATGCCGACATTGTGAACTATCTTGTTTCCAAGACGGTCCCACAAGGTTGGCCCAGGAAGAAACTCGAGACCTTCCTGGCGAAGGCCAAGTTTTACCATTGGGTGGATCCCGTCCTTTATCATGAAGGAGGGGACAGCATCTGGAGGAGGTGCATTCCTCAAGAAGAGCAGCACAGCGTCCTCACATACTGCCACAAGCTTGAGGCAGGAGGACATCATTCTGGAAAAAGGACAACACAGAAGGTGCTTCAATCCGGCCTATGGTGGCCTACTCTCTTCAAGGATTCTGATGAGTTCATGAAGAGATGTACTGACTGTCAGAAAATGGGAACCTGCGGACAGAGAGACATGATGCCCATGCAACCCATTCACTTTTGTGAGGTTTTTTATGCATGGGGGATTGATTTCATGGGCCCATTTCCTAAGAGTCAGGGATTCGAGCATATTTTGCTCGTTGTTGATTATGTCAGCCGATGGGTTGAGGTCATCCCCGCCCGAGCCGCAGATGCTAAAACCGTATACAAATTTTTGAGGAAAAATATCATTTCACGGTTCGGGGTACCTAGAGTCTTGATTTCAGATGGGGGTCTCATTTTATCAATGACAAAGTTAGGGCCCTTGCAGACGAGTTCGGCATTGACCATCGGGTTGCCACACCGTATCACCCTCAGACTAATGGTCTTGCCGAAGTATCGAACCGGGAGATAAAAACTATCTTGCAGAAAGTTGTCCGCCCAGACCGAAAGGATTGGTCACAGCTTTTGGACTCGGTTTTGTGGGCCTCTCGGACTTCTTTCAAGAATCCATTGGGGACATCTCCCTTTTGTCTCGTCTATGGCAAGCCGTGCCATTTGCCAGTGTAAATCAAGCATAAATCCTTTTGGGCAATCACTGAGTTACTGTTAGATCCCGAGAGTATAGGAGAACAGAGAAGAGCAGAGTTGGCAGCCCTGGAGGAACTGAGAGATACAGCCTTTTCTAGCAGCCTACAGTACAAGGAGAAAGTGAAAACATGGCACGATTCCCATATCAGCCATAAACAGTTTGAGCCAGATCAGAGAGTATGGTTGTTTGATTCAAGGCTGAAATTATTTCCAGGGAAATTACAGAGCAAGTGGAAAGGTCCGTATGTGATCAGGAAGGTACATGACAATGGCAGTATTGACATATCTGAACCGTCATCTTCCTCTACCTTCCGTGTCAGTGGTCAACGCCTGAAACTATATCTAGATCATGACCCGCCAACCATTGACGTTGCCCCCATTCTTCTGGTATGAGATGTGTTCTTTGACTCATATCATCTGCATCTCATACATGGTGATCAATTCCACAGTCCGTTGTACAGATCCATCTGTTCATATCACTCTTTCATATGTTGATTTATTTTCTTCTTTTCTTCTTTTCTTCTTTTCTTCTTTTCCTTTTCTATTTTCTTTATCTATCAAAAAGGTGTAGTCCCTTGTTGTCAGTTTTCTGTACTTAGGACGTACTTTGTCCTAAGTATAGGGGGGTTTGCACCCCGAGTTCTTTCAGTTTCATCTCGATCCTCTCCATTGTCTCCTCTTCTAGTCTATACTTAGGGATATTTTACCCTAAGTATAGGGGGAGACAATCTGAGTAAGATCTGTTCATTCCCACCCTTGACCCTCCCTGCGTTGTGTACAGTCTGTTATACTTAGGATTCTTTGATCTTAAGTATAGGGGGGACGGTCAACTTCTTATTGGTTCATTCATTTATTCTTTAGACTTGTCTATACTTAGTACGAGTTATGTCTTCTCTTTTCTCTCCGATCTATGAGGACATAGCTCAAGCTAAGTATAGGGGGGTCGTATATACTGAGTATATACTTTATCCATAACTCGTACTTTCGTATTTTTCTAATAATATGGCTAATAATTCATTAAAATTCATTAAAATCCTTAATAAAAAGATGTGATTATTCCTCAACTTCTTTTTGCATTTACTGATTAATAAATCAAGTGAAAATGTTTTTTTACAAAATGTTTGAAAAATAGTTTGAAAATTTTTGTGAACATTTATTGAAACTATTTTGAAAACATTTTGTTGCATGTTTTCAACCTTTGTAAAAATGCGTGGTTTGTAAAACTTATTTTCTTTGTGTGAAATAAAATGTTAGAAAAATGATTTGCAAATGGTTTGAAAAATGGTTGCAAAAATCTCTTGAAAAATCTATATATACTGTTTTGAAAACCTTTGCAAAAAAAATGATTTTCAAATGTGTGTACATGTTTGTGAAAATGTTTGTAAAAACTATTTTGGACTATAGTTTTCAAAAATTGTGTGAAAATCTTGTGTCAAATAAGTTTGAGGAATACATACATCTCACCAAAATCCACTATATAGATATGTATAAAATTGACCACTTACCCTTGTAAATTCTTATAATCCACTTCTTGTATATATAAGAAGCACTCTCGTGTAGATATTTTTCACCTAGTTTTCAGCCAAAAACTTTTTGTTTTTAAAAAAAATCCCAAAAACATTTGCAAAATTAATATCCCAAAACATTTGAAAAATATTTTTAAAAATACAAAAAAATTGCATATGCATCATCATCATCTTTTCAAAAACCCATAAAAAGTTCAAAATCTTGAAAATTGCATCACAAAAATATTTTCTGCATTCTGCATCGCATTTGCATAGTATTCGCATTTTTCGGATTGAGTTTGATAGTTGAACAGGTCTAAGTAAAATCCGGAGATTAGAGCTTGATTGGACCTTAAAATCTACCTAATAACAGGAACCTTATAGGAACTGGGTTTGAGGTACTTCAGGTCTAGTTAACCTAATTCTTTGAGGATTACGGGAATTAGTTCATGGACTCTTGACTGCCTAAGTAGAGTATTTCGGAGCACACGCACGACTCTTGTGGATAATGACCTAACTTGGACACATGCACCTTTCACATGGCTCAACTCAGTTGGAATGGTGAGGGGATTGGATTTGCCAGTATGAGACGCACACAAGTGGAAACATTTGTCCTCCTCTAGGGAGGGAAGTGCACCCCAACCCGTCCAGTAATGAGGAAGTCTAAAGACAGGAGGTTGTGGGTTGCGATAAAGCTTCAAAAGAGGGATAGTATATTGGCTCAAGAGGAAAAAAATCCTTATGTAAATGCTACAGTGAATAGTATTTCGAAAAAAATGTGTGTTCAGGCATGTACAAAAATAAAAAGCCTGCAAAGTATGTACAAATGTGTAAAGCCAATAGGCAAGCTTGAGTTCCAAAGTCAAATATTTGAAGCCTGCAGCAGGATGACTTGACTACACTGGTCTTGCATCCCAGGATAGGTAGCTACGCTGGCTACCGTCCATTCTTCTCTTCACCCCTCCTCTTGAGCTGGTTGCCACTTGAACTTAGAAGGGAATACCCCGCTCCTCGAGGATGGAGTTATTGGATTGGGGAATCATTGAGTTGTCGTACTGGATAAGTCAGTCTCTTTGTCATTCTAGTTGGGGAGAGCCACCGTCACCTACATTGTACAAGTCACATTCATAGTCGTAAGAGTTTGCGTATGAATTGAGATATTTCTGACATGGCTATTGAGGGGACTTGAACAGAGTTTTAGGATTCTCAAGGACTGTTGGATTTCAAATTCGGTTCTCATTAAGGTTCCGCCCGCACTAAAATTCCAAAGGTCCGACTTAAGCTCCAAACTTTGATTTTGTGAAGACAAGTTTGATAATTAAACTAAATCCAAGTTCTTCTTTTTCTTTTCTTTCTTTTTCTTTTGCACTTTTTGCATAAGTGTTTGCTAGGGACTAGCAAAGGTAAAGTATAGGAGGATGATGAATCCACATTTTATCATCTTTATTCTATCATTTTGGCCTCAAAAACCCTAGTAAATGCCAGTAAATAGCATTAAATACATCATATTAGCATTCATGCATGTACCTGTAATTAGTGTATAAAATATTGTAATTAAAGCCAAAATTCTAGAATAAATAAAATAAAATAAAAAGAATAAAATATTGTAAATATTTTATGACCCGAAACCCCGAGACCTAGGCATCTTGATGAATAGGTCGACCAGGAATAAAGTAGGGGGAGATAAGGGCCAAAATACAATTAAAATTCCTTTTATTTTATTCATTCTTTATTCATTTTGGGACCTATTTTTGGTTCCACTTTTTATATATCAAATAAAGAAACTTTGTACATGAAAGTTGTAGATAATTTAATAAAGAAAAATACAAAATTAATTTCACTAACAGATAAAAAGTTATGGTCTGAATAAAAATCCAGAATCCCAACTTCCCAGACCCGTATCTCATAACTGAAAACTCCAAATGCAGTAAACTCACCTTAATTGTATATAGAATAAAATAAGCTATTTAATGGCGGTGGTTTCGCATTTGACGGAGCTACGGTTTGAAAGTTGAGTTTTGGACCCTACTTGTACATTTATACAGAGTAAATATTCAATTTATTATTTATTCATTATTTTTATAATTTTATATTTTCATAATTTTCTGAATATTATTTATAATAATTATGTACATTAAAATCAGAATAAAAACCTAAATAAAACTCAAAATAAAAACATATGTATATATTATACATAGGTAAACTGCCTATACTTATACCTGTAGAAAACATACTTATATTTTATTAAATACACAAAACACATCGATAAAATAAAATAAAAATGTATTTGTGTATATAAAAGTATTTTATAATTTTATAAAATAATAAACATAATTAAAGAACTTAAATACACAAAATAAAAATAAAAGAATAAAATATGTAGGTAATATACCTATAAAGGGTATAAAAGCAAACTTGTAAAAATACATTCTATAAAAATAATTAAAAATCAGAATAAAATACTACATAAAATAATAAATATGTTTTATTTTATAATTGAAATTTAATTCGTTTATTTTCTATTTTTAATTGAATTTACAATGTGATTTTTAAGGGTTTTTCCAGGTTGGTCCACGTGGACCAACCAGGGGGCGGTCTTCGTTGACTCTGGTCAACTGCCTGCCCTCCACCCATGTGCGTCTGTCAGAGCGCATTTGACCTCGTTTTGGTCGATTTTTCCAGGACACGTCTTGCACCGATTCATGATGGAATCTTCACGACTTTTTCTCCTCGATTATCAGGCTTACTCGCCCGATGTTCATCTCGAGGATTGGATCATTGTGCCGCCCAATACACCTCGATCTTTGGGGCATCAGAACGACATTGTCAAACCACATAAAATGCCCCCTTGACTTCGATTTGAAAATTGAACCCCTCAATCCATAGGATAGCTCCCTATCTTGTGTCCTGAAGCTCGAGGAAGGTGACAGCTTGCTCTGGATCTCTTCAGATTGGACGAGCGACGCTTGAGGCGGCTCCAGCACCTCCCCCTTCGCCGGCGGTCGAGGTACTCCTTCCCTCCGGTCTACACCAGTGAGGCTGCCATATTCCACCTTTCTTTTCGTTGCATTTTGTTTCCCATTTCCTTAGCTTTAAAAGCCCTCAAGAAATTTCCAAATCCGTTGAGTAATTCACCCAATTTCATCTCCTTGCCGGAGCGCAAATCCGGCCGAGCACCACCCTATCGTTTCGCGCCGCCCCTTCGCCGCCGTGGGGTCCAGGCAACTTGCCCTGGACCCTCTCTTGGGGGCGATTTTGGAGCCTCGCCGGAGTTCGCGAAGCCCCCCAGCTCCGCCACCCTCCCGCGAGCACCTTCGCCCTCGCCAAGGCTTTTTGATGCCTCCAGCAGCTAGAGGATGACCTCATGAGGCCACAACCCCATTTTGAAGCCCGAAGCTCGTCGGAGTGCAGAGATCTGGAGCGAGGAAGATCGCCTCGCCGGCGTTCTTTCTTGTTCTTCCTCCGTGCGCCTACACCGTCGGATCGGGGAGCACCCTCCAGTTCACGCAGCAGCCGTCGGATCGAGCCCGGTCTCCACCGTCGGATCTTCTCGCGAGGATCTAATCCTAGCTGTCCCGGTCGAAGCGTCATCGTGGAAGGAGGTCACGCCACGTGTCCAAGTGAAGACTATCAATCGTTCGATCTCCTTTGCAAGGGAATTTTGCAAGTATACCCACGTGACTTTTGTAATTTTATTTTAGTCTTGAAACTTTCCTTGGTAGCTTGAATTTTTTGTAAAATTTGCATGTAGGCCCTCGGACTTTAGATATTTGCACATAGGTCCTCCGCCACGTCACCTCACGTGACCTGTTCACGTGAGGTGTGGGCATTTTGCAGGGAGGCCCTCGGCCTTTTGTTTATTTCGTTTCAGTACCTGAAATTGTACTTTAAATGTTAAACTTTTGGGAATATTGCATGTAAGCATGATGAATCTCGGATTCATCACTCTAAGTCTCATTAATTAAGCTCAAGTCCCTCAAAATCAACTACATTTCTGCATTTATTTCGCATAATTAGCATTTATGCATGATTTCATAAAATTGCATTTTAGCATTAATTTCCGCATAAAATAAGAAGACAAAAATCCAAGCCAAAAATGACCTGTAAATAGCCTAATTTCTCAGATTTTTAACTCCTCCATGCTGACACCACATAACCCAAAACCACCTCCACTGTGTACACATCACTAACAAGAATAAATAAAAATTACAAAAAAATAATTAACCCAGGTAAGTGGACCAAAAACTCAAACCCTAGTTTCAGGATTTTTGGACTAAAAGCCTCATATCTTCTCCATCCAGTTTCCGATTTAATCCTACTCACTTTTGAACTAATGCACATTCAATTACCTTCAAAATAAGACCAAGTTCAAGTGAATCGGAGCTCGTATGTGAAAGTTGGGTTTTGGGCCTCTTTTGTACATTGTATATTTTCGCGGTTTTTGACCTTGTATTTTATGCATATATTCTCTTTATTAATATAAATCCAAAAAAATAGAATTAGGTGTCTTTTATTTATCTTTGATTTTTTCCATATTTTTCCGGATTTTTTATCTTGTTTAAAAATGATAAAAAATTAGAAAACCCAAAAATCAAGGTGTTCTATGTACATAGGATACCCCAAAAATTCACTTTTTACATTTGACCGATTTTGGTTTTGATGTCTTCATGAAAGTTGTAGATCTCGTCGAGACGAGCATTTTTCGTGAAGGAACTTTTTTGATCCGAGATCATTTGTTATTTCTTTTTGATTTTACGAAAGATTTTTTCTTTGATTTTTCTGGTGCTGACACGTGGCCGCCCCAGAGGCCGCCACGTGTCAGCTGTTTTTCGCATATTTATTATATCGTTTTTATAAAAAAAAATTAAAGCGTTCGCGCGTGCGACGCGCGTGCCCCCAGGCACGCACCAAGCACGTGCGGGACGCCCCCTGTCTCTGGACCGCCACCTGGCCTAATCTCAGCCGTCCGATCACGGAGGATCGGACGGGCGCCACGCATCTCCTTCCCCAGCTCGCAACTTCTCCCCCGATTCCTCCGCCGCGCCGATCGCCTCGCAACTGCCGCCGCTTATCTCGCGCACTGCCTCCTCCATCGCCGTTGACCTCAACATCTCCCGCAACCGCCGGCTCCCTTCTCTCTCTCCCCTATTTAAAGAGCCTCGTCGCCCACCTATCCCCGCATCCATCGCTGGGTGCTTCAATGAAGGTGACAGCTCCGCCGAGGCCTCGTCGGCGAGATCCGAGGGTGCCCGTCGCCCCTCGTCGCAGTGCGGCTTCTCTCTGCCATTACTGCTCCAGCTCCGGTCTCCCCTACCGTCGAGCCAACGTTCATCGTCTCCGACCCTCAGCTCCGCTCAGAGCTACTACCTTCATCGCCATCTACGCCAACACCGCCTTCGACTACGCCGCCTCCGACCCACGACATCTACGATTTTGCCGTTCACCTTCTGCTGCGACACGAACTCCGCCGTCTTCTCCGACAACTTCACCATCTTTGGCCGTTTGCACGCCATCTCCACCAACATCTGGACCATCCAGAAGCTCACAACGGCCCCGGAGGCTCTTCCAGCCCTCAGCCGCTTCGCATCGTCTTCCCCGACCATTTTTCAGGCCTCCGCCTGGAGCTCCTTGGACCGGCCAACATCGACAACACCCGACAACACCGCCACGCCATCGTCTTCGACACGCCTCCGCCGACTCCGACAGCCATCGCCAGCGGCCAGGAGCTTCGCATCACCACCTGCTCCGCCGTTCTCGCCACCGCGGGTACAGCCGGGAGCTCCACCTGCTCGCCTCTCCTCCGCAATTCAACCGTCAACAGCAACTGCCGCCCTCGCCACCAGGGCTCCGCCGCGACAACGCCAACCGCCTCCTCATCTCCGCCTTCGTCAACCGGGCACGGAGCCGAGACTCCCCACGCACGTGCGGGGCACGTGCATCGGGGGAGGACTACCGCAGCATTACACCAACACCCAGGTCACGTGCTTTGCACGTGACCGTGGGTCAAATTGCGAGGACACCCCTGGGCTTTCCTTGTATTGCGCTTCAGCCCACTACCCCAGGGGTCACGTGCGGTGCACGTAACCTGCTGGGATATTTATAGAGACCCCCCCATAGTATAGGTATTTACATTTCGGTCCTCCTGCTTATTGTATTTATTTATTTATTTAAAATTGCATTTATACCCCTGTACTCCTGCTGCATTTTAGACCTCTACTTTACATTATTTTATTTATCTAAAAATTGCATGATGTTCCTCACTTAATTCTCTACATCTGGACATATTGTGGGTATTTTTGTGATCATAGGTTAATTAATAATCTATTATTCAGTGGAAAATTGCGAAGTTTACCCAGTTTGTGATCTAAATTTTGTAATTGATTAATCAGTGCTCTAAAAATCCCCGAAAAATCACATATTGTAGAGATTATTTTTCTTGACATTGTTCCCAAAAATCTTTGCATTTACATGCATAATTTGTCCTGTAGAAATCATTCTGCATATTTCAGTGTTTAATTTTTTATAAGGTATTAGACCCCACATTTTCGAGGTCTAGGATTTTTCTAAGATCCGTCATCTAGTGATAGATCTTAGATAATTTTGTAACTTGAAAATAAGAGGTTTAATATTTATTATAATTAAATCTTGAAAATCATTGTGTTTGCATTTAAAAATTCATAAAAAAATTTCATATTGCATCCAAAAATTCCAAAAAAGTTATACTGCATTCATTTCATCATCATTTACATAGTGGCCAAGTTTCGTATTTTTCGGACATCGTTTGATTGAAATTTACATTTTAGTCCCTAAAATAGGCCAAAACCGCATCTTGCATCTCTTATTTGCATTAAAAATTCCAAAAAAAAGACCACCTCGAAAACCGAACATGAAATTGGATAGACATAATTGTAGGTTGTTCCTTTGCCTCCTTGTGATCGACCTTGGGACTTGCCCAAGTAAAATAAACATAAAACCACTTGATTGAAAGTAAATAATTTTTGTGGTTATTTCTTGATTGTTTCCGATCGCCGCCTACAACGAACGACATTTATTATTTTCACACTCGAAGATAAAAAACAATCTTTTACACGTGCGATTACGGACTCGACAGATGGCACCGTTGCTGGGGAGGCAAACGGCTTAGTATTGTGTTTTGAAAATTTTTGTACGGTATTCCGAATTCGGGTAGTCTGACCCCCGAATATGTCATTGTAAATCCCATAATTTTTTTCCAGCATTTATTTTCTTATTTTATCATTTTTTGAGTCATTCTCATATAACTTATCTCTTATTTTTCTTACGAGGTACCCGACGTACGTGGAGTGATTTTTCAAGAAACCGACGCATCTTCACCGACATCCGAAGAGACCGCAATTAATTTAAGATCGAGTCGAGTCGTGAGAGAGCGTAGAGTCTAGATTTTTAATTTCTGCAACTTTTAATTTCTGCTCATTTATAGCGGTGTCTGATTGGACTCTCGCGTGTGTAAAAAGACTTTGAAGTCTATTTGTGGTGTGTCGTGTCCTGTTTCACTCTCCGATGAGGGTGGGGCCCGACTTGAGTGGCGATTAGGATAGACCTGCACATACAGCTCTCAGAGCATTTTTATTTATATTTTTATTTTTTTGATTGTGCTCGTAGGATCTTAAGCCACACTTCACATTAATCAAGACGCACATAGATCGTTCAACTTAGCCAAATACAACTCAATTCTTCCCCGCTAATAGAACTTTCTACTTAGGTGCGGTTTTTCATCGGCTTGCATACATTTAGAGTAATTTTTCAATTCTGTCTAGCATCCCACATGGAGATTGCGAGGATTTACTGTAAGTCTTCTAATTGAGCATTCATCATATTTTTCCGCGTGCATCGGCTTTTCCCAAATTTCTCCCTCTTATTTTATCACATAAATCTAAAGGAAATTGGGACTGTACGGTAGACGTGTATTTGTGTGCTCATTTAATTTCTTCAGTGATCGCCTAATAAAAATTGGGACTGCTAAATATAGCCGATCATGATAACCCATAAAATCAAGAATTTCCACGGGAGAGCAACCCCGACCTTGGATGATTTTATTTTTCTGAGTGAGCGAGAGACGACACTTAAGGATAGAGCCCAAATCCGAAATCTCAGCTCGCTAAATTTTTGCCAAGAATGATTTATCACCAACTAAAATCAAAAAGATAATAGCCGAGCTCTTACGGCTTCATTGTGTGCATTGGTGAACCTGGGGTTTGAATTGTGTTTGCATTGGTGTGCGTGAACCGATTTCAAGATCAATAGCCGCACATTTGATTTCTCTTGACTATCCCGTGCAATCATCTCTCCTCTTTTCTTGATAATGGAACTTTTATCCAAAAACTCTCGTAGATCCAACCCCCCATTCCTTTCAGAAATGATCGAGAATCCATCAGAATTATACTATGAAAATGAATTCGTGTTGGTTAGACCCAAAACACCTCCTCTAAGAGACTCTCAACCACCATCTCTTTTTATCAATCTGATATGCTTCATGAATGACAATCCTCTGTTTTCAGACCTGACAAATCAACAACCGACTGAGGTCTCCACTTCTTCATATATCAATCCTCTCTACGCCGATCATGCAATTCATCCATCATATTCATTGAATATCAATCCATCATTCATGGGAGATGATCACCACATGATTGAAGTGAACACTTCTTCACATCTTTTATCAACCCCGCCCTGGAGCACTAATGAACAATCATCAGCTTGGATTGACCATGACAACCCCCTCTTCAGACATGACGATCATAAAGAGGACTGGACTGACTACATAGAAATACATGAGCCCTGTATGCTGGCTCCACCATACGAAGATCCGACCACTCAAGCTCAAAGGAATAAACTATACTCGGACCGACTCCACATGTCTGGATCATATGAGCAGCCGCCTTCCATGATTATTGAGGAGATATTTTCAGAAATTAATGATCATATATTGGATATTCCAAGAAATCCTCCTCTCAGCACAAACGAGAAAATGGAAGATGAAATTATCGAACACACACTGACTGCGCCTATGATTGATCATGAATTGAATTTTGAGGATGATATTTCGAGGATAAAAACAAGATTTGAATTGATAGAGGATAGATTTCAAAAATTCACTGACCGATTCATCGCATTCTATGGTGTCTCGGACAGTAAAATAAATGAGGAAATGAATGGATCTGAGATTGAAAATTTTGAGGATATCCAGGGACCTAGGGACGATTCTGAAAATGACTATGCCGTTGACCCTCGCCCTGAACACCAGAGCCCCTTTTCATCAGAAGAACACCCCACACCCCCACACCACCCAAAAAATACCAAAAAATAGAAATATTTGAAAACTACAAAAAAATTGAAAATTTAGAAAATTTCATAAAAATTGAGACTAAAGACGATCTGAGGAATTTGAATCCAACTGTACGGGAAGCACTAGGAAAGAAATTGATTTTTGAACTTCCCTTTCTACAGGCCATTGAACACTTCCCCGACCTTAAAAGATTTCTAACAGAAAAATTAACTATGAAAAAGTCGGGTAGGATTAGAACCAAGACCGAGAGACATATTGTCAATGGCCTCCTCCTTGGTGTTGAGGAGAAAAACCAAGAGCCGCATAGTGAAGCGGTTGCCCAGATTTGACTGCAAAATCAAAGACACAATTTTCACCCATGCTCGGATTGATGACGATTCACCAATTAACATCATCCCGACCTCTGTATTCCATGAACTCAAACTCGGACTGATTCGAAAAATATGAGAGATTGTTCAATTAGCGGATCGATCAATAAAGCGGTCGAGAGGAATCATTTCTATCATCATGGAATTCCAAGGTGCTCCGCTCAAAGTAGAATTCACGATCATTGATATTGAGCATCAAGGAGAATTCACCCAATCTCCAATCATTCTCGGAAAGCCATTCTTGGCATTGGCCAAGGCGAGTATTGATTGTGAGACTCGGGAAATCAATTTCACAGTATTGGAAGCACTTAGATCTGACCATATCTTTGAGGAACCACGATCTTCTGAGGCAATCCACGAAGTCCCCGACAACCGTAACCATGAAGCGGTAGAAGAGCCCTACCCCGCAGCCACACCTGAGATAGTGGTTGTTGATGAGACTATTGGTTTAGAAAATCTCCCCCCTGCTCCATTCCCAACCGCTCTCACCATGGAGAATCATGTATATGAATCATATGATCCGGAGACTTATGCATGGGCACACCCTGGGTCAACCTACTCTGACTACATGGATTACATCAACTCGACATAGGAATGCGCCAACATCGAATCAATTGAGAAAGAACGTGCAGAGACTCTCCCCAGTATTTCAATTCCCGCGGATCTCAAAATAGACAAATCTTTCTACTACAATCCTGAGACATATGCATGGTCACACTCTGGAGCAACATTCTCTGAATATCTTGACCAAATCATCCCAAATCGAGAGTGCTCAAACATTCGGGAGACTAAGAACAAGCACGCAGACCAAGCACCAACCAAGGAGAATTTCAATGACTATTCATCTGGATACTCAAGTGAACCGACACCTTCACGACACCTTTGACCTTTCGGAAAAGGAATCAGCTGATGATCCCTCATCAGGTCCGGAAAACATGGTCTACATGAGTGAAGTCTGTTCGGCAGCTCTAAAGCCATATCTTCGCAAGGATCCAAAGTTCAATCCCCGTTGGACAACTCCCGTTCCTAACTACTACTCATCCAAAGTTGATGCTCCTGCACTCTTCAAGTACACTGGAATTATTTCGTATGAGCTGACTGAAATCGGTGCTTCTGAGTATTCATCCGAGGATAAACCGATTGACCCCAAGAAGGAACGAATTTTGAGAAAACAAATGAAGAAACAAAAAGACCAGAATACTTGGAGTATGTCCACTTTCAAATACTACTCCTCTGAGATAACTCTGATGATGGATATCTTTCATCTAACTCAAACACTTCATCGATTATCCATCATGAATTTTCTGAGGATGACACTGATTGTAGTTGGGAATCATATGCCTCATCGTCGACTCATCACTACGATCTCCCACCACAGGCTCACGAAAAGATCAGCCGAAAACCGCCTTAATCATCGGCTACCCACCCTCCCTCCCGACCACATCGGTCTCCTTGTACAGCTTCTTCCTCTACTCAGGCCAAGGCCTAAGTATAGGGGGGACCGATGCCATCTGTATATATCATTCTTCTCCTAACTCCCCTTCACTTCACTTCCACCCTTCTTCCATACTTAGGCTGATCAGAGCCTAAGTATAGGGGGAACCAACACCCATCTGTATATACTCTCCTCATTTCCTGACCGCTTTTCTTTTCATTTTTTTCCACTCCCTTACGCTTAGCCCGAGCTATGTCTTCCGCTTCTTGTGCTCTAAGGACACAGCACTCGCTAAGTATAGGGGGGTCTGTATATATACTTTGTATATATTTTACCCATATCTCGTACTTTCGCGTAAGTCTATATGTATTTACGGGGTGGGTACTAACTTGAAAAAAAACAAACAAACACACAAAAAAAAAGAAGAGAAGAAAAAAAAGGTTTTTCTACTAACACTAACCGTGCCCAAAATTTTTGAAAAAAAAAGAAGGCTTCTTATTCCATTTTCTGCATAAAAAATCCCTTGCATAAAATGTCAAAAATATAAAAAAAATCAAAAAAATGTGTCTGCATTGCACACACCTGCACTTCATCCCACATCACATGCATTTGCATCTGTGAAAAGTCATTGGGTTCTGAACCGATTTATGAGTAGAAACTGAGAGTGGTCTGAACTTGACTTTTATCCACCTAATTTTCAGAGGAACTTCACCAAGAAATAGGATTTTAAGAGCTTCAGGTCTTTTTGACTTAATTCCTTAAGTTCCACATGACAATGTACAGCGTTTGACTCTTAGTGTCTAACCTGGTCTCTTCATTCTGGGTACAACTCTGGAATAGGGAATTAATTCGCACTCTCGCACTATGCACTTAGCTCAACCCAGACGGGATGTTGGAAGACTGTGTGAGTCTCTTTTCTGGTAGCGTGGAAATCTAAAGACCGGAGTACGGGTTGAAATAAAGCTTCGGAAAAGGGATGGACGGCCGGGCACAATTTTTTCTAAGACCCCAAAAAATGTACGGAACAAAAAGATTCTATATCCGTAGGGGCATAATAAGATCCAAGCAGAACCACCAAAAATTCCAAATACAAAGAAGCGTTCTACCAAATAAAATCCGACCAAAAAGGTCCAAGCTTCAAGAAACCTACAGATCTTGGTGGAGACTCGGCTACACTGGCCATCTTCACAAGGAGAGGTGACTACACTGGCCACCCTCCAGTTCTTTTCTCTTTCTTCTAACTTCTCCCTCATTCGATTGTGAACACAGCACGACAGACCTTAGAAGGAAATACCTGACTCCCCGAGGACGAGTTACTGGAGAGGAGAGGAGCATGGTAGTCCGGCATTCTAGATGGAAAGAGCTAAAACCCTTCACACACATGAGTCGGTTGTTCAATATTCATAGGGTATACTTTGGGAAGAGGATTGATCTAAGATGACTTCTGAGCCAAAACTGTGACAATGATGTGTAGAACTTGAGGGCTGTTGATTTTAAAATTCTAAGTCTCACCGAAGTTCTGCCACACTATTAATCCAAAGGTCAAGTTTAGTTTCACTTTCACCTTCAGTTCATGGTCTTGGTATGGAACCCAATATCATTTCACCTCATGGCATTTCTCTTTGATGCTCAGGGACGAGCATGGTTTAAGTATAGGGGGATGATGAATCTCAGATTCATCACTCTAAGTCTCATTAATTAAGCTCAAGTCCCTCAAAATCAACTGCATTTCTGCATTTATTTCGCATAATTAGCATTTATGCATGATTTCATAAGAATTGCATTTTAGCATTAATTTCTGCATAAAATAAGAAGCCAAAACTCCAAGCCAAAAATGACCTGTAAATAGCCTAATTTCTCGGATTTTTAACTCATCCATGCTGACACCGCATAACCCAAAATCACCTCCACTGTGTACACATCACTAACAAAAATAAATAAAAAATACAAAAAAAATAATTAACCCAGGTAAGTGGACCAAAAACTCAAACCCTAGTTTCAGGATTTTCGGACTAAAAGCCCCATATCTTCTCCATCCAGTGTCCGATTTGATCCTCCTAACTTTTGAACTAATGCACATTCAATTACCTTCAAAACAAGACCAAGTTCAAGTGAATCGGAGCTCGTATGTGAAAGTTGGGTTTTGGGCCTCTTTTGTACATTGTATATTTTCGCGGTTTTTGACCTTATATTTATGCATATATTCTCTTTATTAATAAAAATCAAAAAAATAGAATTAGGTGTCTTTTATTTATCTTTGATTTTTCCATATTTTTCCGGATTTTTTATCTTGTTTAAAAATGATAAAAAAATTTAGAAAACCCAAAAATCAAGGTGTTCTATGTACATAGGATACCCCAAAAATTCACTTTTTACATTTGACCGATTTTGGTTTTAATGTCTTCATGAAAGTTGTATATCTCGTCGAGACAAGCATTTTTTGTGAAGGAACTTTTTCGATCCGAGGTCATTTGCTATTTCTTTTTTATTTTACAAAAGATTTTTTCTTCGATTTTTCTGATGCTGACACGTGGCAGCCCCAGAGGCCGCCACGTGTCAGCTATTTTTCGCATATTTATTATATCATTTTTATAAAAAAAATTAAAGTGTTCGCACGTGCGACGCACGTGCCCCCAGGCACGCGCCAAGCACGTGCGGGACGCCCCCTGTCTCTGGACCGCCACCTGGCCTAATCTCAGCCGTCCGATCACGGAGGATCGGACGGGCGCCACGCATCTCCTTCCCCAGCTCGCAACTTCTCCCACGATTCCTCCGCCACGCCGATCGCCTCACAACTGCCGCCGCTTATCTGGCGCACCACCTCCTCCATCGCCGTTGACCTCAACATCTCCCGCAACCGCCGGCTCCCTTCTCTCTCTCCCCTATTTAAAGAGCCCCGTCGCCCACCTATCTCCGCATTCGCCGCTGGGTGCTTCAACGAAGGTGACAGCTCCGCCGAGGCCTCGCCGGCGAGATCCGAGGGTGCCCGCCGCCCCTCGTCGCAGCGCGGCTTCTCTCCGCCATTACTGCTCCAGCTCCGGTCTCCCCTACCGTCGAGCCAACGTTCATCGTCTCCGACCCTCAGCTCCGCTCAGAGCTACTTCCTTCATCGCCATCTACGCCAACACCGCCTTCGACTACGCCGCCTCCGACCCACGACATCTACGATTTCGCCGTTCACCTTCTGCTACGACACCAACTCTGCCGTCTTTTCCGACAACTTCACCATCTTCGACCGTTTGCACGCCATCTCCACCGACATCTGGACCATCCAGAAGCTCACAACGGCCCCGGAGGCTCTTCCAGTCCTCAGCCGCTTCGCATCGTCTTCCCTGACCATCTTCCACGCCTCCGCCTGGAGCTCCTTGGACCGACCAACATCGACAACACCCGACAACACCACCACGCCATCCTCTTCAACACGCCTCCGCCGACTCCGACAGCCATCGCCAGCGCCCAGGAGCTTCGCACCACCACTTGCTCTGCCGTTCTCGCCACCGCGGGCACAGCCGGGAGCTCCACCTGCTCGCCTCTCCTCCGCGATTCAACCGTCAACAGCGATCTCTGCCACGACAACGCCAACCGCCTCCGCATCTCCGCCTTCATCAGCCGGGCACGTAGCCCGAGACTCCCCACGCACGTGCGGGGCACGTGCGTCGGGGGAGGACTACCGCAGCATTACGCCAGCCCCAGGTCACGTGCTTTGCACGTGACCGTGGGTCAAATTGCAGAGGACACCCCGGGCTTTCCTCGTATTGCGCTTCAGCCCACTACCCCAGGGGTCACGTGCGGTGCACGTGACTGCTGGGATATTTACAGAGACCCCCCTTAGTATAGGTATTTACATTTCGGTCCTCCTGCTCATTTTATTTATTTATTTAAAATTGCATTTATACCCACGTACTCCTGCTGCATTTTAGACCTCTACTTTACATTATTTTATTTATCTAAAAATTGCATGATGTTCCTCACTTAATTCTCTACATCTTGACATATTGTGGGTATTTTTGTGATCATCGGTTAATTAATAATCCATTATTCAGTGGAAAATTGTGAAGTTTACCCAGTTTGTGATCTAAATTTTGTAATTCATTAATCGGTGCTCTAAAAATCCTCGAAAATCACATATTGTAGAGATTATTTTGCTTGACATTGTGCCCAAAAATCTTTGCATTTGCTTACATAATTTATCCTGTAAAAATCATTTTGCATATTTCAGTGTTTAATTTTTAATAGGTATTAAACCCCACATTTTCAAGGTTTAGGATTTTTCTAAGATCCGTCATCTAGTGAAGATCTTAGATAATTTTGTATCTTGAAAATAAGTAGGTTTAATATTTATTATAATTAAATATTGAAAATCATTTTGTTTGCATTTAAAAATTCATAAAAAAAATCATATTGCATCCAAAAATTCCAAAACAATTACAGTGCATTTATTTCATCATCATTTACATAGTGGCCAAGTTTCGTATTTTTCGGACATCGTTTGATTGAAATTTACATTTTAGTCCCTAAAATAGGCCAAAACTGCATCTTGCATCCCTTATTTGCATTAAAAATTCCAAAAAAAAGACCACCTCGAAAACCGAACACGAAATTGGATAGACATAATTCTAGGTTGTTCCTTTGCCTCCTTGTGATCGACCTTGGGACTTGCTCAAGTAAAATAAACATAAAACCACTTGATTGAAAGTAAATAATTATTGTGGTTATTTCTTGACCGTTTCCGATCGCCGCCTACAACGAACGACATTTATTATTTTCACACTCGAAAATAAAAAACAATCTTTTACACGCGCGATTACAAACTCAGTTCTTATTTCTTCCTTATTTCATTCTCTTTGTTCTAAAACTGATTTGGGAAAATTTTGAGAGCATTTGATATTTTTCTTTCCCATTTTAGTCTCGGCCAAATTGTTAATTCACTGTCTCCTTTATTTCAATTTTTAAAAATATTAAAAACAGTTTGAAAAACACCCAAAAATCACAAAAACATTAAAAAATCATAAAAATACCAAAAAGATTTTATTTCTAAATTGTTGGCTATTTTTGCATATTTTTATAAATATCATATCCTCTCTTTTATTACATAGCTTATATATTCCAATATTAAAATATATATGTAATATATAAATTACAAAAATTAAAAATTAAAAATCAAAATACAAAATTAAAAATAAAAAATATATTATAAAATTTAAAAAAAACCCACAAAAATCTTTGCTTTGCATAGTGTAGACAACACCTCACATTCACACATACACATTTGTAGATCTACATTGTTTGGCTCCCTGTGTTCGAACTCTCTGCATACTTGCTTGCTATACACCATTTATGTAGAGTTAAAAATAAATTTTAACTTCACATTTATTTATTATCGCTTGATCTATAGTGTGGGTTAATTGTTGATTAATACGGTTTATTGTGGATCGCCACAGCGACGTAGTAGTCCCGCCTTGTGAGGACTATTTAGACCCTCGATAAAACGTGGTTATCATGCTGCCTTAAATTATTGATCAATGAAAAGGCTGAGGGGTATCTCGAAGACCGTTGTCATGATGGTTTAGGGCTTACAGTTCCGGGTGAACTTTACGATCTTAAACATGTGATGTCCTAAACAGTTGCACCTTACATATATCATTCTCGTGTCGGTCTTTTCTATAGATAAAAAGGCTATCTTCAAGTATGAGTCATGAAAGGTATGATTTTCGCACCCAGATCAAGAATGTACACATTGAGATGGTCATGGATGCAATTCAGAAACTCATCTCTGATGTCAATATAAAGAATACTTTAGTTCAGTTGACGACTGTGACTTTATGGACAGAATCAATGCTTAAGAGAAAATGTCACTGACAGTTTCTTGATTCGAGCCAAGCTGATTGCTGAGTGTTAGTATGTTGTCGAGCCAGAGGAGATGATCACTTCATTCTTAGACCTCTTATGCGATACGGCTCCAAAGCATAACGAGAAGGTGGGATATGAGACTGTGGAGTCATTCTTCAGTGACTGTGCAACCCTAAGGCCCCCTTAACACACTCCTCTCTCATGTGTGGGCTCCACTTTATTTCTTTTTAAAAAAATAAAAAAATCAATTCTTCATAATTAATTCCATCAAAAAATAATATAGTATACCATCCTATCATATAAAAATTATAAACTACTCCACTTCTACTCACTTTTCCAAACTTCAATACAATCACATCACAATAACTACTCACTTTTTCAAACTTCAATGCAATCATATCATAACAAACCCACTTCTAACCCACCCCCAGTTTAACCTTCTATCCAAACACCAAAACACAAAAATGGGTGACCTTCTACAAGTTTAACCCTTACAGGTGGACACTGACAGTTTGCAATTTTGACCATTTATCGAAAATCTCGCTTTCTATAGATTTCAAGAAGAAAAAACCACGAAGATGTTAGTTGGAGAATGTCGGATCTCCATGGGATTAGTCCGGCTTTGTGCGTGATATTTACTTGGATGACAATTGCAAGCTTTTTAGGGAATTTTAATGCGGGTTGAATATCAATCTGAGAGGTGTAGTCAAACAAGAAATTAAGAAATAGTGTGATGCCGACTTTATATATCCAATCTCCAATTCTAGGTTATTTAGATTGCTTTATACAGTCCCAAAAAAAGTCGAGAATACAATGGGTAAAATATGAGTATATAGAGGATATTCTGACCAAAGTGACAACTTCTTGACACATCTACATTTATTGTAAACACATGAACAAAGCGAGCAAGAAGGATCATTTTCCCTTATCCTTCATAGAAAGACTGGTGGGGTAAGAATTCTTGTGTTTCTTTATGGTTAGTCTAGTGACATCACGTATCAGTCACTGTTGAAGATTAGGGGAAAAACATTCTTTACCTGTTTGTTTGGTACATATACTTTTAGGGAAAATAGATTGTTAAGAGAGATATAGTTTCCCATTGCTCTGGTATTGGTCACTTTGAAATGTGACTATGGATTGATGCACGCCCATTTTCGGAGTTTATGATGTTTACAACTTCAACAAGTCGATCTGTTGGTGCCCTATAATAAGATTTGTCTTCAACAATCTCTACTTATAGGCATTCTTCGTTTGGAGAATAAGCACTAGAATAAGGGGTCAATCCCCTGCTTGACGTGGTTTCCAAAAGTACGACTATTCACATCCACATCCCATTATTTCACCTTATTCCTATCTTTATTCCATGTTAGCTACTCTTATTCCACCTTATTCTCATTATTCCTATATTTCCAATCGAACATAGAATAGACCATTATTCTCCTTATTCCTCGTGATTATTCCTGCTTATTCCCGGACCGAACGTCCCCTTAGTAGTTTGTGCCATTGGAGAGAGGGTTGCCTTGAATTATGGATCAATTAAGAGGCTGAGGAATTTACAGTTGGAGGTATTGCCTCCTTACACGATGTGGATCAATGATGAACGTGAGGAAGAAGTAAATTCGACGCTTGGCAAGAAAAGAACGCAAGGAGAATAAGAAGACTATTAACTTATGATTTCATGATGCCTGAACGTACAATGAGGTTTTTAGAGAATGAGAAGGAAAAAAGGCAGCATATGCATTGAGTGCACCAAGGAAAAGATGTTAAATTTTAAGAAGTTGGGAGGAAGAGATCCAACACCTGCATATCTGATAGGGATGGACTTTGATCCCAAGGACTACTTGGGAAGGAAAACGAGAAATTGTATGCGAACTTGTTCGACCACTTCCCATTTGAAGAACTATTTTGTGTTCATGGCTGGAATGTTTTCCTTTTGCTCTATATTTTTTATTATTTCAATGTCGTGTTAGCCATAATCATGTTCAAATGTACTTTGCTTTTCTTCATGATCTTGTAGCCACATCATAGTTCATTAACTTTCTAACATGAGGCTTTATACTAGCGTTGAAAATGGTCGGATATGGATACGAATAAAGGTATTATCATATACTTATTCTTTTTAAAATTTGTATACAAATACGATATCACACGAATGTGTAAAATATAAAATCATATCCTAAAAACATGAACTCGAATGCAAAATGAATATCGACAATTTGGATACAGATATTTGGCAAACTAGTACGAATTAATATACGAATATTATACATGCCCAAATTTACCTAAAAGGTATAAGCATCTTTATGTTCATAATAATTTTCAATATATAAAAAGTATATTAAATAATTTAATAATGAATATGTGGATAAATATAACTAAATAATAAAAAGAAACATAAAGATGTAACTAAATAATAAAAGAAAGCTTACCAAACTTATTTAGTGTATCGTGTAAGTATTGGTATCATCCTGAATTTTTTTGGAACACTCGTATTCATATTCATAATCGTATTTGTATCCATATTCATATCCTTCAAAAAAATGAATATTTGTATTCGTATTCTCCAAAATTTGAACATTCGTGTTCACATCTGTATTCGTCAAAATTGAGGATATTATATTTGTATTTGTATTCTTATTCATATTCGACGAATGTTGAACATATTTGTATTCGTATTTGCATTCGTATTCGCCAGATACGAGAAAATGATATCCATATCATCTATTTGATGAATGCAAATACGAACGAATACGAATATATTTATATTCATTTTCATCCCTACTTTATACCCCCATACAATGCAATAGGGTGTCTCATGGTACACAATATTTATATCAATGGAAGGAGTGACCATGGATCAATATCTGAATTTATAGAAAAAAACATTGACATTTAAAGAAATATTTACTCTACGTTTACCACTTAATATATTATTTAATTATGTTCAGAAATCATTAGCTGATCAAACACCAATGAGGATATCAAAATTACTTACGGTAATCAAAGTTGGTAATGTCCAAACATTTCAAATAAGCCACAACATTTCATATTTGTACTGGCCTAAAATATACAAATAATAATCGGTTTTGATGGGGTTGCCCCCTCTAGCTGCTTTGTATCATTTTTCCGCAACTTTTTTTATTTCTTTGAAAAATATCATCATATATATTCATCTATATATCCATCTAATATGTTATTCGAATTTCGTAAGGAACGGAATTCGAATAACATATTTTAGATGTTTATACTATTAAAATTACATGTTTTAGATGGAGGGAATAGAAGTCTATGTTACGAAGTTTGAATGACATATTGGAGGGATATATAGATGGATATACATGGTGATATTTAAAAAAAATAAAAAAATACCGAAAAATGGCGTGGAGCAGCCCTTTAGCTGCCCCTAAGGGAAGCCCCATTTTTTCCATACTAATAAGAAACAATCAAGTGAATTTATATGATATTTGAAGTTCTTTTTTAATATATATGATAGTCATTGTATCCATATATGGAGTTTGTCTCTCTAACCCCAGTGATGGTCCTATCATTGTCAAAATAATAAATATTGAAAAAAAATAATGATGCGATATATGAATAAAATCTAAAAAAAATAATTTGAATATGATATAATCAGATAGATAGGTGAGTGAAGATATGATGAATGGATAGGCATTCTCTTTCTTTCTTTGACATGTTAAGATGAGATATAAATGATGCAATCATAATAAGACCACTTATATTGAGATATTGTATTTCACATAAAAAAGGATCCATTTTGATGAAGGATAAGGCGTACAAAGAGATAGGGACATCTCACTTGCCTTGAACGGTAGGGCGACACGTGGAATTGTGATGAGAAGACAAAACATGTGTGCCTCAAAGGCCCAAGTATTATGCATGGGGAGTTGATAGGCTCCACAAAGGATGCTTTGCTTCTAATTTTCCCTTCACTTTGGGGAAATCCCAACCATGCCATCAATGCCCTCCCCACATAATAAGATCCATTCACATCAATTCCATTCAATTCAATGGTTTCATGATGCTTTGTAAAAGCTATTAATGGATGGTAATATTCCTATAATAATGATTAGTTGTTGTACTCTTTAAAATATATACCTATTTTTGCATTTGTAGTATTATTGGAATAGGGTTGGGTGGTAGTGCAGTGTGCCTACCGCTTAAAAATCAGGGGTTCCAATCCCCCTTTGTGGGGGGTTGCATTAGGCAGTCGACAGCCAGCGTAAAAATAGTCGAATCTTTCAACACGGATTTGAGCAAGAATCCATGTAACTGAATGTACTTATAGTGGGAAAAGATTTTGTCATTTTTTTAGTATTATTGGAACAAAATACATTACAATAAAATTGGCTTAAGGCAATGATTTTTAATATATATTACCAATATTTATTCCGTCTGTAAATTTTAAAACAATGAATATTGTTTGTTAGTTAATTCTTTGAATTTGTAACGAATGTTGTATTTGTTAGTACGTTTCTAAAAGCATACTATATAATAACAATTTTCCATTAACTTTTCCTTTAATCATTGCTATATATGCAACGATTAATGCAGATTTTAACGAAAAAACAACAGTTAGTTGTCGTTATATGGACCTATAGTATCGAATATTCAATTCTGTTCATTAAGGGAACAAAAGATAATTGTACAACGAGAGTTAATATTGGAAAATATAACAACGGACATTCAAATTATCCTGTGACGTGTGTCAATTTTGTTGTAGTAATAGTGAATTATTGATATATGCATGATTCACCACATCATATATTAAACACTGTAGATACTCATAGCGAATTTCATTATAATAATACGCAGTTTTGCAACTAATAACAATAATTCTTATATATTTTTTACAGTCTTCAAATTACACTGAACTATGGAATGCAAGCATGTTAATATTGCTACTTGTGAAATAGAATACACGTTTATTCTTTAGAAGTTGGGAAACAATGACTGCTAGTAGGGATGAGCGAAAAATCGGGCCGGCCTGACCAAAGGGCCGAGTTGCGTCTCGACCTGATCCGGTCGGAGAGCACCCTAACCTGCCCCGAGTGTGCGCAACCCCGCACCCCACACGATAGAAAACAACCTCCCCCCCCCCCCCCCCCATTTCCCATCCATGCACCGTCGTCGGCCACAAGTGATAGGTCTGTTGCCCACCACCATCCTCGCTCGGCCCTCCTCCCATCCAGCCTCCCGTCCTCCCCTATAGCTGCTCGCAGCACCGCCCCGACTAGCACAGTAACCCTAGCCTATATGCAGCTAATCCTCTAGCGTCGTCGGTGTGGCCCCCACATCTCACGGGCAACACAACAGTCAAGAAGGTATATCGTAAGATCTATTAATGGCTGGTGTGGAATCAATTCTTTGATTTTTTGGATGAAAGTAGCTTCTAAAATTAGATCTGGCATTTTTTGATATTAACAGACCAGCCCAATCCGATCTAGCCTATGTTCTAGCAGGCCAGGTTAGGGCTTGAGCTGCAAGTGATTGGGCTCGAGATGTGCTGGGTTGGGCCCGGCCCAACCCGCCTCGATGCTCATCCCTAACTGCTAGTTTATGTTTTGACCTTAAAGCATACACGCATATATACACGCACACATGTATATGTTATACATATATACACACATATGTACGTATATAAAGACAATTGTAGATTAATTGTGGGGAAAAGTTATGCGAATTTATCTAATACCATTTGTTATCAGGATCAATATCAAAATGGACTCCTAAAGATAATGTTTGAACACCATAAGTTTTGGTATGAGCTTTGACTTTTGATATGTAAATATGGTTACTAACATATTATAGCAGCATTTTCATATTTTCTAATGATCTATAATACTATCATTAAAAACAATAAGTACATTTAGTGCAGTGTCATATGAAGTCCTCGAAGTTTATCTAGAAATTGTGTGTACTAAGTTCTGTATTTAGATCCGTACTATATAAGCATGTAATTTCAATAATCCACTTCTTATTTCCATAATTTCACCTGAACCTTTTAGGACACGACCCCATTGGTATTGTCTTCTCTCATATACCGGTTGTTGGGAATATGGATCACCTGATACAGATGCAGATGCGCAATCAATCATCAACACGGAAGCACGTGAAAGAAAGAACAACCAGATATAACGGTGGTCAGTCACCTTCCGCGACCACTTGAGAAGAAAGATCACTATAAATTAGAACGAGTACATCTCTCCACGTTCCCTCGCTCTCTCATCTCTTTCTTCTCTCTCTCACTTTCTCCAGGAGTTACATTGTTCTTGTGATTTCATGGTGGTGATCGATTGCGTATCTGCATCCATATCAGATGATTTGTATCCCCAATAATCGGTATCTGAGATGAGACGATACCGATGGATCATATCTTAACAAAACCAACATGCACATGTGTTCCCGAGACTATGAACATGCAATTTCTTGCGAGCTCAGCAACATAATCCCTTTTTCCTTAAAAATTTTCATCTCTGCTCAAAGTTGTCCTTGTAAAATAAAAACACGGAAATATAAAATGTAGAACAAAAAGAAACTCCAAAAACATAAAGGAGAAAAGTCGGAAATAACAAATTACAATCTTATAGATCCCCACAAGTTGGAGCAATAATATATATGGATATGAAAGTAAAGAAAGAAAGAACAAACATCAACTGTGTATGATTGCTCTCCATCTTTCCATCCCATCATAGGGAGGGAGGACAACGATAGTTGTGGTCCACACTCTCAATAACCTATGGACCAAAGAAGATGCATTCAATCTTGTGAACTAATCGACGATATCGGAACATTAAAAACAAAACTCTAGCCAACAAAATGGTCGATCGATCGATGAAGAATGGTGTCGCCAAACCACCTATAGTTTTGAACACAACTTTTGGAGTTCTTCTTATCTGCATTTAAGTAAAGAAGAAATAGCTATGAAAAATGGGAATCTAAAAACTCATTAGGACCTATACCATTTGATAAAAAAATAATTGGAAATCATGGGTGTAAATATACCAAATCTGAGTTAATCCAGAATCCCTCTAATGGTTTGATATAAGCAGTGACTCCCACCTTAAAAGAATCAGAGTAATTTAGAACAAATTTTCAATAATATTCATTTTACATTGATTACAATCTAGAGTAAATTGTAAAAGTAACAATGCGGTATATATGATCTTTAAATTTTGCATCAATATGGTTTTGCCTTAATGTGATTGCAGCATATAAAGATTAAGGGTCAGCTGAATCCCTCCGGTCTCAAATTTCATTGAAATGGTATTTTAAAGATAAAGTGCCACATTGTTCTATTTTAAAGTTCATACACGATTTGAAATTGGAAGTATATTGTAGGGGCTTTTGTGTAATTTACTCAGAAATACATTTATATATAAGAACATTTATATTTGATGGTTAATAAAATGTAAAATCTATTTCATGATTTCCTTCCATACATATAGGGCAGCCAACATGCTGTCCTCTAAGGGTAGCCAACGGACTTCCCCGTCCGATATTTCAGCAAAAAAAATTCATTTTTTTGGAAAATACCGTCATATGTTTTCATGAAATATATCCCTCTGATATGTCATTCCAATTTCGTCAGAATCAGAGACTCATATGCCCTCCATCTAGAACATATAAAATTAACGATCTTAGAATTGATGTAATCGACCTGTTCTAGATGGAGGGCTTAGAAGTTTTGTTTCCGACGGAAATTAGAATGACATATTAGAAGAATATAATGATGAAAATACATGACAATGTTTTTTCAAAAAAATAAAAAAAATCGCTGAACTATGGGACGGGACAGCCTGTTAGTTGCCCAAAGAGACAACCCCATTAAACCCTTCATAGAATCATATATACATATGTACATACACATATTAAATTTAATCCAAACTTTAGAAAATCCAACCTGCACCGAACCTATCTTATCCAAATTCGACTAATTTAACCTTCAATCAAATTTTTAACGAACCTATTCCAGAAATTATAAAAAAAAAAACGATTTGAGTCCAATCGCCCGAAGAGGTTCGCCCAAAATCCAATTGGACTCGAGCCCAGTTCACCAAATCACCACCCTCCAACCCCGCATCAACGGCCAGGATCGCGTCACCACCTAAAGACAACCTCCCCCCGCCCCCGCGTGGGGCTCCCCAACCTCCTGGAAGTTTTATCCACAACGACCAAAACCACAACCAACAGAAAAGGATAATCAAATCCCCACGCGAACCAAAAATAAAAAAAAAGGCCCTCAGAGCTCTCTCTCTCTCTCTCTCTCCCTCCGCACAGCCACTCTGTCTCTCCTTCCAACTCTCATGGAGGACAGCGACTTCACCAACTTCCCCTTCACCTCCTTCCACCGCAACACCGGCCTCTCGGCCCCCTCGACCGCTACGCCGCCGTGAGTTCCCTCGCCCCTCAACCGCCCGCCAAGAGAGAGCGCGGGAGGCCGAGGAAGTACGGGCGTCCTGCCTTCTCCCAGCCCTTCCAGCGCGCCACCTGTCTTGATAAGGCCTCCCCCTCGGAGCACCGGCTTACCCCAGCGAGCCGTGAGTCGACAGGTTCATGCTGCGTTTGCGCGATAAATTTCATGGTTGCTTTCTTTTATGTGTTTGCAATCGATTGCAAGATGCAATGTGGTGGTCGAGATGATCGAAAACAATCGGGATTCGCCAGTTTTTAGAAAGATGGGTCATGTCGAGATGGTGATCAATATTTGGATTCGTTAGATCCATCGAGAAACGTACCTTTTCTTTCGCGTGAAATTGCGCTGTTTATGCAGAATAGAGTGTGAATAAAACCAATCAAATTACTGTACTGATGAGGACGGAGTGATCAAATCGATCCTTTCTTTTTATCACAGTCTTCGCGAGAGACAAGAGGAGCGAAAAACCGTTGGATACAGAGAGATTCTGCAATCTCTGAGGAAAACATCTCTCTTCTTCTGCTCTGTTATTACTCGGTTCTTTCGCTCTTAACTCAATATTGACATTTCTCTTAATCTGTTCTGTTGCGTGTTCATGTTGATCTATTTGTTGATAGAAGTTGGATGATATAAATTTCACAATCTCAGTTAAAACTTTTTGAGACAATTGAATTGGATCCAGTCCATTTGGATAGGTTATCCATCCTCTTCTTATCATTATTCTTCGATAGGTTCTTCTCCTTCTGTATTAATATTTCGAGCTCTTTTTCCGCATGATTCTGCATTTACTTCTCCAATGGTTTTACATTGTAAGACATGATCATTTATAATCTTGAGCTTCATTGTAGAATTTGGGAGAGTAGATGATTTCGTAAACACAGGGTATAATCGCTCGATTGAAAAATACCGCCTTCGGTTTTGGACAGTCCATGGGTGGAACTGGTTTCTGTTTGCTCTTCTGCTGCTCTTACGATAGAAAAAGTGCTCTCCTGCGATAATCTTGATTCACCGAGGGCTGTTGGTTCTCGCGACATCGTTGCAGTTTTGGGATTTTCTAGGTCACATAGTGCAGATTCTTTTAAATTTTGCTGCTTAAGTTTCTTTCTCTGGTTTTGTTCTGCAACAGTTGATCTGTTTTAGTTCTTTCATTCCCATGTGCATGCTTGTGAACAATATGAACATCTGAAAATCCTTTTATCGGCACCTATGGTGTCAGGAAATGATGTGGAATAGGAAAAACAAATGGATGTTTGCTCAGAACTCAGAGATCTATATAGTGCAGCTTGTATAGTTATAATTTCAGAAGTATCAGTATTTAGAATTCGGTATAATTATGCGTATGTGAATTTCTTTGTTTTTCGATGTTCAATGCAGGTAACCCCGGCCGCAGCTTCTGCCCTCACGTGCTTTCAATCGAATCGGGAGAGGTATATTCAAGATGCCATGTTATTATCACTGTTACAGTACAAGGTTTTTGTTGATTATTCTTTGAACATTTTGACTTGATCGTTTTTTCATGTCTTCGCAACACAGGATGTCAGTGAGAAGGTCAGAAAGTTCATGTGCACAATCCACCCGGCGCAAGTCGTTTATACTTGCAGCATCTGGTATGGTTCGTGATGTCGTTCTCTATCACTTAACCGGTCAGACGATGTCACCCACGACGTATGAGGTCTGTTCAGATCATCAAGGAATATTCCTGGACAACCATGTCAATCTTTGTGTGTTCCTGATACCCAATTTGCAATACCAATTCTTGGCAGGGCTCCTTTGAGATCGTTTCGCTTTCTGGATTTACAGTGGAATCGGGAACCGAACCCCCGCAGCAGGTTAGGCTTGGCGCTATGTGCCAGTTGCGACATGAGCAGAAGGGCCATCGGGGGTAAGGTAGATGGGCCTCTGGTGGCAGCTAGACGTGTTCAGGTAACTCTGTAACTTAGCCTTTTCTATAAAGATCGCGTTGATCTAAATTATTGTGGGTGTGCAAAAATTTATGCAGGTGATACTTGGCTCCTTCTCCATCACCGAAAAGAAGGATGGCCATACCTCTCCAAAGGGAAGGGAGTCGAGTCCGCGGTGAACTATCCCAAACTGAAACACTGAGATCTACCGACTCCAGCGAGCAGCTTCCTGCTTCCAACCAATTCGATGATCACCCGTTTCTCCGATCCTTGCACGTCAATCTCATCCCCTGAGCGCAGTTGTAGGTGAGCCAAAGGAAAGTGATTAGTACAATAAATTAAAGAAGTTGAATCATTAGCTTTAACTGAAATTCTCAAGGATATCAACATGCTGCTCATTCTTTTTTTTAGATCCAACAAGTGAAACACCTTCACGCTATTCGTCTTTCCTTCCGACCGAAGGCCAATTCTCGATCCCTTACAACCAAGGTGCAATTCGCTTATAACTAGGTTCTTGCTATTTGTTTTACAGATCTAACCATACAGTTCTTTGTAAAATATGGACAGATGCCAACAGGTACGGAGGATTTTATTATCGCGGTGACTTTGAAGATCATCATGATCGGGACTAAGATCGGGCTCACGACTTCCTGGAACCGGCTTGCTAATTCAGAGCGAGAGACACTGTGCATACATATTTACTCTTTCCCATGATGCAAAAGAGGATGTAGATGAAAGGAAAGAAAGGTGCAGTGACAACTTGCTCGCTTCCATTCGTCGACAGAAGAAATTTTGTACAGTTAATTTCCAAACTGGAAACTGCAGAACATTGAGATAATCCTTCCAGTTATGTCTTCTTCTTTTTTCCATTCTACCTCTACATTGAGGGAAACATGGCCTGTTCTTTTTCCCTTGTATTTTTTCTCCAAGTCCATGGCATGTCCATGGATTGTAATAAATGTCAACTCAGTGCGCAGTCGGGATTGAACTATCATGTGATCTTTCATTTTTCCTATTGAAAGACACAAGCCAAGTGTTATTTTCATTCGATCCAAGATAGAAGTTGAGTCCATATTGGCAATGCAATAAAAACCTGATTGAGCTCTGGCTGGTTCTAGATTGGAGGACAAAGGAGATACAAGAGAAAGAGATATGATCCAAAAGCTAGAAATTGATCTCATTGTGGGCAACCCCGTAGTAGTTTGATAGATTTGCCGACCAGGATATTGGGCTTTCTCCTTGATCGGTGGATTTTACGCATAAATCCACCCCGTTGATCCAACGTGGTGGTAGTGTCGCAAGGTAAACTTCTAATGTACCAAGGGTATATTGGTAATTCCACTTAACCCTCCATGTAACTCTAACCCTATCATTGTGGAGTAAGAGTATCCATGGAGGCAAGCCACTCATTGTACTTCTACATTATTTTCCTGAAAGAGAGCCCGACATGAGGGTTGGAGTAGGTATAATGTCGAACCACTATATATCCTTGTGTTGTACACTTATGTGTTTATGCTTCTGATCATTTGTTGCTTACGTGTTGTTGATCCGATTTGTACCCTACAGATGAAGGGTTTAAAGGAATGCCTGCTATCCTAAATCAAAGAATTACACATAAATCAAGAACTAGATCCCTTCCAAAAGACTCCACAAACGATACTTTAGCAAGCACACATCATTCCAAGTCTTTGCTATGCTAGGTATCAATCTTCGATGTAGTTACTCGGGATCATAAAAATCATGATGTCAAATTTCATTGGCTTGCCTGACTCAAGAAGTTGAACATGCACGACTGTAGATATTGAAAGACATACAACGAGTTCTATTTTCAAGGAACTTTGGAAGGTTGTATGGCAATGACGACAGCGCCATGGTTGGATACACTATGAATTGGAAGATCAATACTAGAAAGGCCGTGTTTTTGCTCAAGAGAATGATTGATGAAAGTTGATCGAGCACATTCGAGAAGCCAACACTCCAAATAAAAGCATGGAATGCACTAGTCATGATATTCCCATATAAAAATAATCTGCGACTACAACCATGTGACAATGAGCTGTTGATGGTGCTTAAGCATGGCGAATTGATGATCACTCACTGCGTTATAAAGGAATCTCCCTTTGTTGAGATATAGCTAAATCCAATGTCAAAATTAGTTAACGATAGATGCAAAGAATTATTATTCATGGTTTAAGGTCTGAATATATTTTTTTATCAAACTATAACAATTGGATTATGACTCGGATGCTCAAATCACATGACTAGAGATCAATGTTGTAAAAGGTCGCCCGATTGGCCCGACTAGTACGTCCGACTAGTCTAGTCAGCGGAGTGGCCGATCGAGTACCGACTAATTCCGACTAGGTACACTAATCGACCAATTTTTGCTTGGAGATACCATGTTTAAAAATGTTTTGCTTTTTTTTATAAGCAAACTTATTATAATATGCTTAATGTTTTATTTAAATTCAATTACTTCTTTATTTTATTATGGCAGTATAAAAATGTACAAAATCTATGTAAATATATGTATAAAAATAAATTATATTTAAAATAATCATAAAATTCAAAGCCGATTAAAGTCCGACTAAATCCGATTAGTGGCCGGACTACCGATTAATCCTTAGTCAGTGACCCAACCGACTGAGTACCGACTACCGACTTTTACAACCTTGCTAGAGATAAAGAGATGATGCAGAATCTTACTGAATTTATAGGCAATAAAGTTTTTAAGATGGCCATTAATCCAATGAGAAGAGGAAGCTTGCTCATAATTATCATGTATAAGACGGATCTTCTTTCGGTACTTAAATTAACCATTACATAATGCTTGGTCTTGAGGATGCGCAAGTAGATAACGAAAAGAAGAATGAGACGATGCCCGAGCATGTAAGTTCTTACAAACTGGAAATAATGGTAAGCATCTTTCAATATGATCAAATAAAAAATCAAGTTGGAATGAATATATAATGTCTACAAATAGATAATGATGAAAAATATATATCTATCGAGTTATCCACTTATCTTAAAAAAACTAGAATTCAATGACTTTTCTAAGTAACCACTATAAATTGGAGTTACCAAAGGAAGATGCATGCATAGGAACTCATCAATAATAATACAAAAGATCAAAGTTGAAATGCTACAATTAGAGAGCATGCACAACGAACACGGTCAAGATGTGGACCAAAAAGTAGTGCATTGAAACGACATGGCAACTCTAGGGGCTCGTTTGGTTGCCAGGTTACCCGGGGGTAACCTGGCATACCCCCCCTACAATCTTGGGTTGGAATTCCATCACATACTAATGTGACATCACATATTTCTCACTCCAATCCTCTCCAACCCTCCTAACCATCCAAACAACTACTATTCACAGGAGATTACTCCAACCCATCCCAACCCAGTAACCAAACAAGCCTAGAGGATGCTCAGGTGACATCCCCTACATGATTTCCTTCCTTCACCCTAGATCGAGTGCACCTCCTTACCTCCTATTCTTACTCTCTTCCGTTTATTTCTATAGCTAGCTTTGTACGATATCCCTTCTGATACTGTGATGTGGTGTCGTGGTTTTTCAGAACGCAAGAATCTCCTTAATCAAAGGGCTTCAAAGATGGATACCCACCATTCTAGAGTCTACTACATTGTACTGAACAACCCGAGACCACCCTCAGCTGGGGCAAAGGCACATTGTAACTGTGACAGGATTCGTTCATAGCTCCCAAGAACAAAGTCTGGCCTTTTGACAATCTCCTTAAGCCACAATCTGCAAAAAAAATTGATTAAGGATATTCATAAGGATGGGAATAGTGGTAATTCAAGTTCATGGGGGTGGGCATGATCCATCTTCAGACCCCCCCCCCTCCCTTTTTTTGATGCCATGCTCAAAACTCTCGAGTCCCTTCCATCCACGATGCTTGCTATGAATGTGTCTTTGCATGCTCCGATGAGGTCTCTTTGTAAAGGCAAAGGAAAAGCACCCAGTACTTGTATGATATTCCTATCTCGGGCATCTCGCTAGGGTCATATCCTCGGGAAGCTGGGCCATTCTCGACTGGCCATATCTACAACAATGCTTTCTTAGGTTCTACCCCAAACCTTGACTCTGGAGGACTTTCTCTTATCGTGTATTGCCACTTAGGGCTAGAAGTTCATGGAACCAGCAAAAGCTTCAAAGTGAACTTTTTCTCTTTCCACTTTTATGACCAATTCTTGTTGATCGCTGCATTTCAGGCGATTCATGTTCTGAGTGGAGAGGATTCACTGCAAGGGCAGACAGCCATCACAAGGCAGGCAACACACAGGAGACTATTACACCCTCCAAGTATCTCCTCAAATTCGACTTTAACGAGAAGGTTGACTTGGAACAGCAACCATCTCATCACTGGTGGTCAAAGACGTACGACAAAAACGTCGTCACTGCCATGTCAAACTGGAAACTAGAGATTGTATATCCAAATAGAAATTATACCTATGATTTTACTTATAATGCTTTCAATTTCATTTACAACCAGACACAGTGGAGATAATCCTAATCACCCCAAACCCCTCAACCCAAACCACCAATTTTATGTCATGTAAAGATTAAAGAAGCATGCATGCAAGCTTTAAAGAACAGATTGAACTTTAGATTGGCTATCAGCATGAAATTCACGTGAAACAATCGCAGTTCCTTCTTCCAGTACAATTAAAGAAACCTACTCCATGATTCCAACCATAAGGGACAGAATAACACACAATACGAATTGACGATTGTCCTTTTAAAATATCTAGCAGAGCATTCAAACAAAGAGCACCTTAAGTGAAGCATGGACGAGAGTTTCTCACATCAAAATAGCTTCTTGGTTCTGAAATCGATGGTGCCAGCTAATCGATCACACAATCCTTTCCAGCTCCCTTGCGTAGCTAAGTGTTTGGTTAATTAGCTGCAACGACGGTATTTCTTTGCAAGGTGCAGATTCTTTAGCCTTCTGGAAGAACACGCGGCCATCCTTTATCTCCCACTCCGGGTGTTCCTGGTCAATATTATTTGACAACCAAAATAGTGAATTATACGAACAAGAAATAGATTTAAACGAGCAACATTTTTCGAATTGTAAAGATGATGTACCTCGGCGATGTACTCAGAAAGCTTTTGGTCAGAAGAGAACATCAAAGTCTTCTTTGCATCAGAAATGGACAAGTAATCATAAGCTTTCTCACTACAACCTGCTATTTCATCCCTGCTTTAGCGAAGAGAAAAAGGATGAAAGGTCAAAGATAAAGTGAGGTGCAGTTGTAGAGAAAAATCCTAGGACGATGAAACCCGGTAACATTAAGAATGGTGTACCTGACAGTCTTTGCAAGAAGATCCAAGAAGTGAACATATGTATCATGTGGAACTGTTTGCCTGGCACTCAAGACTCGATTGTATGCCCCTTCCATAAAGGACTGCTCTAACTCTACAGCATGCTTAATGCAGGGGTTTTCCAGTGCACTTGCTGGAAGCAATTCTAGTTCCGTGTGAAATTCAGCTATCCTATTTTGAACTAGCAGTCTTAAAAGGTTGAGGCCCAATATGGGATACTCTTGAGGTGAAGATGGGATAATGCCACTGTTTCAAAAAGACCAAAAAAACAGATAAGTAAAATTTAATACAATAATCAAAGTAATAAATTTCACTAAATGATTACAATATATATATATATATCAAAGTGAAATCTGCGGATGTTTCAAGCTTGAGTTCCAGTTATAAAAAGTAAAAAATTTCACTAAATGACAGTTTTTCTGGCTTGGAGATCTTGAGAAAAAGATTATTCTGAACATTGCAAAGCGTACCTTGTATCTGTATAATAAGCTTTCAGCTGAAAAAAGTCCCGCTCAAAGGCATCTTGATCTTCCATCTTGACGTTCAACAGAACAGCATGCTCGTAAATTTCTCCTAAAGTTCCACACAGACAAAAGTTGACAAACAAAAATAGGAGTAACTTCAACAGGTAGACAAACTAGCCGGCATCAGAAAAAAAATGAAAAAAACAAGCCGTCTCCTTCAATGTGGTGCCAAGTTCTGCCACTTTAAAACTATTTCCTCAAATAAAATATAGCAAACTTTGGGTCATGACCACTGACATGGGAGACAATATGGCATTTTTTCTGAGTAGATGAGAAAACAGTGTTTACACTAATAAAATTATACTGGCCAACAAAAATTACAATTTACCTATAATAGCTAAAAATACATAATATGACTAATCTCCTAAACGTACGCTCTTTTCAACTCTTGAAAGAGCATCGACCAAATATCCACAAGAACAAAGGCTATATAATTATGAATCTATCAAATCCCTCTAAGAAAAGTTCAATCTTATTATCTTCAATCTTCATTTTCTTGTTTTTAACTCAATCTTCATTTTCGATCTTCTTCCTTGCACAAGAAAAGATTACAACATAAAAAATCAAGCCTATCATAGAAGGCACTGTAACTAAAATTATTTCAAAGAATAAACAAAGATTAGAGAATAAAATTAAACAAATGGCAAGTAGAAATAAAAACAGAAAGCTCTTTTCAGAAGTTGCTTATACAAACCATTAACGCCAGGCAACCTGCAGTGCCGCACATCCCTTGGATAGGAAATCATTTGCCGCTACCCACCCAATACGAACCAAACAAAGCACGGTCACCTCTGTTAGACTGGTTGCACCTCAATAATCTCAAAAGATTGTGAGCAAAACATTGCCACTCGCTCCTAACCAGATTCCAAAAATAGTCCAAAGAGGATATATTGTTTCGAGAGCAGTCGTTTGACTATAATCATGTCATCCATTTGAGAGAGAGAGAGAGAGAAGTGAAGCATAGCAGCAGATAAGATAATGGAGAGGAAGTGAGGAACACAGTATAGAGGAAGTGAGGAACACAGTATATAAAGGTGTTCTCAAATAATTTTTTTTGAGATCAAAAAATGGGAAACACACAATGGTGTCGCCCCAGATATATTAAAAGGTGAAAAGTAATAACATGAGGACTTACAATAGCCAAGACCCGAGTATAATCTTAGAGTGGAAAATTACAATTTCAGGATAAAAACATTGTAAAGAAAAGAGTGTGCTATTTCTGGCTATAACCGAATTGCTCAGATAGTTGCAAGTGGGCGTATGAGGTCTTCTCTACTTCAATCTTTTGCCTCAAATAAAGAGCTCCAAAACATGCCAAGGTTCTGAAGATTCAGCTAGTCAGCCTCAACCTCCAACCAGATCGGGGACGACTTCGCACATTGGAAGAGGATATGGTTTATTGTCTCAATCTGCATCTCACAAAGAGGGCATCCGTAGGAGATACCTCCGAAAAGTCTAGTGCAGCGGTCCCTTGTCATGATGTGCTTTCTACAAAATAGCCACATAAAGAAGCCAATTCTACTATGTAGCTTTATCTTCCAAATAAAGTTGCAGTCATGAATCAAGAAAATATGTCCCTGGTCGAGGTGGTATTGTAATAGCATCGTAGGCTCGTTTAATCGAGAAACGGTTATTCTTCCACGCCAGTGATCCCGTCCGATAGGCAATAGCAAGCCTATCAATCTGTCCAAGGGGCTCCATAAGCTGAAGGAATTCATCTAGGTGTTGGTCTGACAAATCTAGCAGGAATAACGGCATCCAGTTACCGTCTAGCCAACACTCCAAAATCTTTGCATCACGGTTAGCATCCAAAGCATACAAGCTGGAGAATCTGGAAAAGAGAGATCCCTCATCGGTCCAATTATCGGTCAAGAAAGCGAAAGAATTACCACCACCAAGAACCGGACGAAAAAGTTCTTGAAAGCGGGGTAGCACTGACATGCCTTTCCAGAGAGCCGGGGGATGAAAACTTTGCTGCTGAGGTAACGCGCCATGAACTCCAATGCCATAAATGTTGCAGATGAGTCTGCAATAGAGGTCTTCATTTCTTCCCCAAATCTTGCTAACCCATTTTAGGAGAAGAGTTTCATTCATAGCTTCCAAGAATAGGATCCCAAGCCCACCATCCTTCACAAGAAAAGTAACAGTTTCCCAAACCACGAGGTGCACTCAAGAACCCTCCTGGCATGTCTTGACCCAAAGAAACCGCCACATGATAATTTCCAACCACCACCTGATACCAACGAGTAGAAGACAAGACAACATGAAGTACACTGGAATAGTTGAGAGAACGACATTCACAACCACCAAACGACCCCCACGTGATAAAGTAGTTGCCTTCCAACCTGAGAGTATTTTCCCCATCTTATCAATGATAGGCAGTCAGTTAGACATCTTAAATCTACCAGTTGTCAGGGGGAAGGCCTAAATAGCATATCGGGAGAGAGCCACACTCAGTACCTAACGTCGTGCAACAATCACGTGCATGAATCTACCAAATAATGGTGTATCAATAATGATGTATCAATTCATAAAAGTATAACTACTATCAATACTAGCTAAAGCATGAATCTACCAAAATAAGCAAGCACATTTTCCTTTATCTACAATCACAAAGCTAGCATACACAATTCCATCCAAGTATTCTCTTGAGGCAGGAACATTATCTGGCCCACCAAAATAAACCCAAAGGACCTCCACAAGCTTAGGCTAATGAGGAAAAAGCCAGATACACCACTTACATGCTCAATTGCCCCTAATCTACACAATTGTTTAAGGTTCTACCTCAAGATGTGCATAAAGACCATCACTCATCCTCACATGGCTCGTCCCCATGGCCTTCTCAGCCTTCAGGCAATGCTTTTCAATACTTAGCTATATCTCAGGCCATTCACCAAAATCATGCCACCATACTCACATATCCCTTGGCACTTTCATCCCTTTTTGTAGCCCACTCCATGATTGCTATATGTGGAGAGAAACGAATGAATTGAATTATTCATGAGGACATAAGGGTTCTCTTATATGAGAGGAGAATCATGTTAGGACAAATTACATAATAGAGATGGAAAGAAAAGAGAATACATAGAACTATGAAAAGATAAATAATATCTCAACACTTCCACTCAAGATGGAGCATCGATTCAATCATGCTTAACTTAGAACATCTTTGGAATGGCCCTCTAGCTAGGGTCTTGGTGAACACATCTGATGTTTGTTCCCCTAAACTAACGTAAGAGGTAGAAATAAAGCCCTCCTGAATATTGTTGAGTGTAGTGACAGTCAACCTTGATATGCTTAGTCCTCTCATGGAAGGCAGGGTTGTTGGCAATGAAAAGAGCAATATGGTTGTCGCATTGGAGATGCATGGGACAAGGTACATCAATAACTAAGTCAGTCAGAACGGAGCTGACCCACATCATCTCAGTATTCCCCTTGTGTCATGCCTTTATACTCTGACTCTACACTCGATCTGGCGATCACTGTCTGCTTCTTGCTCTTCCATGACACCAATGAACTCCCTATGGACACTGCAAAACCTGAAGTAGATTTCCCGTCCTTGGGGCATCCCGCATAATCTGCATTTGCACATTGACGTAACTATACGGAATGTTCCTTTGCTAAATATAAGTCCAGTACCTGGAGAAGTCTTCAGGTACCTTAGAATCATATGGATTACATCCATATGTACATGTCTAGGCTGCTCCATGAACTAGCTCACTCTGCTCACTCCAAAAGATACTGGTCTGGGAGCTCCATGTACATCCCCTTATCTACCTCCTCTTTGTCATCATTATATAGCTTCATATTCGGGTCCATGGGAGTAGTGACAGACCTACAATCTGTCATGCATGTCTCGGAGAGAAGATCTTAATGTACTTTCTCTGGGTCATAACAAGACCTCATTGGTTCCTGGCAAACTCAAGTCCAAGAAAGTAATGTCAATTGCTAAGGTCCTTGGTTACAAACTGTTGACCAAGGAAATGATTAGATGCGCGTACCCTGCACATCATCCCATGTGACAATGATATAATCAGCATAGAACACTATAGCAATTATACCCCTTCGAGTCCTCTGACCAAGCAGTAAGTGATCTACAATCGATCTCATGAACCCTTGTTGCCATATCAAGTTCGAGAGCCTCTGAAAACATAATATGGGACTCTACTTAATGTCATAGATAGCTTTATGAAGTCTGCACACAATATAGCACTCATCCTCAGCAGCAAAACCCAGCATTGTTAAGCTATTGTTGAGAGATGGAGGGCGACGCGATGCGAGGGCGACGCGAGAAGCGATGCGAGGGCGACGCGAGAAGCGACGCGAGGGCGATGCAAGGGCAGTGCGAGGGGCAACGCGAGGGGCGAAGCTGAAGGCTGCTAGGTGGTGGCTTGAGGGTATCTCGAGGGCTATCTCCATCGGGTTGAGCGGTTGGACGCGCGATCCTGCTCTCCGTCGGGTTGATATCCACCGAGCATCTGCATATGCGGTTGGGCGTCGTGCGGGTGATGCTTGTGCGTCCCCGAATGAGGAAGGGGGTTGGGTGTCGGTCATGCATCGCAAGAAGAGGGAGAGGTGCTACAGATGTGGAGGTCCAGGTCATATTGCGCCGGAATGTTCGTCCGTTGCCACTCCGATGTTTTCGCTGCGGCAATTTTGGCCACCTCCGCTCTCGCTGCTCGATGATGGTTGCTGGGCCTTATGGGTCTCGGGGACACTCTGCCTTCCCGACAACGGGGAAGTCATATGCCTCCGTTGTTAGGGGAGACGCCCAGAGTGTGGGTCATGTCTGTGAGGAAGAGATTGATCTAAATTCAGGAGGGAAGGGGGTTAGCTGGTTGATGGGGCAGTGGGTTAAGGATTCTTTGACAATAAGATCAGGTTGGGTGGGTCTGTTGTTGCAGTTTAGAAGGGGTTTTGTCGAGGATGTATGCATGATTGGGAATCGCAAATGTTGTGTCTGTGGACTCTCGTTCATGCAGGCGAAGCAGCTGCTGCACCCGAATGGAGCTTGTGACGTATGTTGGAGGTTGCCAAGCTCTTCTGAAGGGGGAGATAGGTTGCTCATTTCTCAGGGGTTGCAGCTTCGTGGTGTTCCATTCCTATCCAGGAGAATTGATGTTATTAAGAATATGCTCAGAGACTTTCGGCTACGCTAAAAAGATTTTATCTGATGGGGAGTAATCCGGGATCTTATCCTCATATCACAGTGGTGTGTGATTGATTCATTCGAAGACGTTGATTCGATGCCTCGCAGGGTCTTGTTGAGGTTCAGTGGCGAGGTTTTCCCCATTGAGGTCTGCTGCATGGCACCACCACCACTGCCACCTCCGGTGGGAGAGGTTGTCGTTGTTGATTATGCTTCCTCGATTTCTGGGGGGAGGGCGGCTTTTTGGCTTCCACTTTCTGCATGGTGGGTGACGTTTATCTTCCGCAAAATGCAATAATGGTGTGGACATACTCTGTTTCAATTTGGTGGGCTCAGAAACCACTTTGGGAATTAATAAGGCAGTCTTGGACCTGGCATTAATGGATTCGATCTATATACTGTTTTTAGATGGTACTTTGGGAGAGGCCCAGTTTCGTATGCAAATGACATGGGTTGTTCCATCTCGTAGACTCCATTTAAATTTCTCAGACATTTTCCCATAGTTGAATCAGCTGGGTTCTGTGTCTCCAAAGATCCCGCGGGGTCGAGGTTTTCCGGGTCGGGTATTCGGGTTTTGCTGCTTCGTTGGTGCTACAGGAGTCCAGATCATCGCTGCTAAAGCATACATCCAGTGAGTCACCGTGCTTGGAGGCTGCTTCTGATGGTCTGGATTTTCCCGTGTTGAAAGCCTCTCAGGAGAATCAAATAGCGACTTCTCCGGGCACAGTTGCATTCTCGGACAAAGGTGTGAACAAAAGATATAGGAGAAGAAAGCAACAGAGAAATGGAAATGGTGAAGCGGTTGCTCTTTCAGCTCGAAAGGTCGCGATAGCGGCATCTGTAGGGGTTGTGAGCATAGTGGGGGGTCATCATTGTGCTTAATGAAGATTCTTACGTGGAATGTAAGAGGTCTGAGTGACCCGGAGAAGAGGCATGCTCTTGGGGCGAGATTTGTAGAATGGGGTTGCGATATTGTCTTGCTACAGAAATCAAAACTGGGCTCATGCGATAGGGCCGTTTGGAATTCTTTCGACATGAGTGGGTTTAAAGATTTCAGGGTGCTAGATGTTTGTGGTGCATCAGGGGGACTCATTATTACGTGGAAGGAAGCAGCTTTTACTTGTAGGGCGGAAGTGAGAGGCTCGCATGTAATCACGGTTCTTCTTGAATGTGCTTCCACGCGGTCCTTTGCCATAAGCTGTGTCTACGGGCCATGCCTTCTGACGGCACGTGAGGAGCTTTGGGTGGATATCCGCGCTGCCTGTGATGCTTTTCCTGAGTGTGCTTGGCTCCTTGGTGGAGATTTCAATGTGACCCTGCTTTCATCTGACCGCCCGCGCTTGAGGGGTGGACAGGATCACGGTTCTGACAAATTTGCCGAGTTGATGGATGAGCTGCAACTGGAGGGGCTTGATGCTTCAGACACGAAGTTCACTTGGAGAAGTTCTGGACCCGTTCTAGAATTGATCGATTTTTTGCTTCTCCCGAGATGATGGCCCTCTTCCCTGCTTCGTATGTGTCTTCTAGACCCAGATCGCGCTCTGATCACAATCCCTTGGTTTGGGATTCTGGGTCCTCGGCCATATCAAGGGGCTTCTTCCAGTTCGAGTGGGCCTGGATGCTTGAGGATTCCTTCAGGTCTCTGGTTACCTCCTTCTGGGTTTCGGTGCCGATGGTTGGTTCTACGGCAAGAAGATTTTCTGATAAGCTCGTGGGGCTCCGTCAGCGGCTCTGTCACTACAAGAGGGAGGTTCGAGATGGCAGGAGGATCAGGAAGATGGGAGCTGAGCTCGAGATTGGCACACTTAACTATTTTAAGGATGTTAGGCAGTTGTCCGTTGAGGAGCTGAAGAGGAGGGATTTGCGGTGTGGGTGTTGAAGGAGGACAAGAAGCAAATCACTGAGTGGAGGCAGCGGTCAAGAATTTCATGGCTCAAGGAGGGTGATGCTAATACGGTGTTTTTTCACCGTATTGCTAGCGGAAGGCATCAGATTAACTCTCTCAGATCTGTGGTGGTTAATGGCATTAGATACGAAGGGGACCGTGAGATGGGAGATGCGATTGATGAATACTTTCTTGAGTTTTCTAGGAGGGATGCGCATAGACCGTGGAGGGGGAACGGTCTTGGGGTGACGAGGCTCTCCGATACACATGTGGACAGCTTGATTTGCCCGGTCACAAAAGAGGAGGTCAAGGCGGCGTTGTGGACTCTTAATTGTGATGTAGCGCCTAGTCTGGATGGCTTCCCTATTTCTTTCTACGGGGAATTTTGGGATTTGCTTTGCAATGAGGTGGTGGAGGTCGTGCAGGAGTTCTGTTGTCATAATGCAGGGTTCGAGAGGTTGAACAAGGCCCTGATCTTCCTTATTCCGAAGACTGTCTCGCCTGACCGGATTGAGGATTTCAGACCGATTGCCATTTCGAAGGGTATTTATCTTATCGTGGCTAAGGTGTTGGCTACTTGTTTGAGTCGGGTTCTTGACTCCATTATCTCACTCGTCCAATCTGCCTTCATCCATGGGCATCAGATTGGTGATAGTCTGGTGATGGCTACAGAGATCATTAGCGAATGGAAGTGTAATAACATACAGGCTATATTGTAGAAGGTTGACTTTGCCAAGGCATACGACTCTTTGGACTGACGAATTCTGTGGGCGACTTTGTCTAAGAGAGGTTTCCCGGAGGTTTGGATCTCTTGGATGAAGCGATGCATTACCACGTCTTCTTTCACGGTGCTAGTCAACGAGCGGCCATAGGGGGGTTTTTTCCAACCTCAAAGGGGTGTCAGACAAGGATGTTCTTTGGCTCCATTGTTGTTTCTGAATGTTGCTGATGTGCTTGCTCGTATGGTTGGATGTGCTCAAAGTAGCTGGATTGTCAATGGCTTCAGCGGTGGTGGGTTAACTATCCCTTTGTTGCAATATGCTGCGTTGAGGGTAGGAAGGTTGAGGCTGGTGCCATCGCTATTACTCTTGAGATTTTTGTCGAGATGTCTAGTCTTCGCTTGAACCTTGACAAATCCAAGTTTGTTCCGTTTGGCACGGCTGATGATTTGGTTTCGGCTTGTAGTCTGGAGCTTGGTACTGCATGCGGGTCTTTGCCCATTAGATACCTTGGCATCCCTTTATCGGATGGAAGGATAAGGCTGGCGGATTGGTTGTCAGTAGTTGAAAAGATGGAAAGAAAGCTTTCAGGATGGAAGGCAGCTTTGCTTTCTCGTGGCGGCAGATTGGTGCTTCTTAAAGCAGTTCTCTCTGCGATTCATGTTTACTTTTTTTCCTCCCGCCTGATGCCAAAGGGTATCGTGGGGCGTTTGGAACGGTTGATGCGCAGATTCTTGTGGAGCAAGGCGAGGCAAGAAAAGAGAGGGATTCACCTGTTGGATTGGGAGTCTGTGGTGCAGCCTAAGAATAAGGGGGGCCTTGGGGTTAAGAGTCTGGAGGCTCTTAATGAGGCGTTGATGCTGAAGTGGGTGGGGAGGATTTGGGGGGATGATGACGGGATTTGTTGCAAGCTGATTCGCAATGTATATTGGGTCTCGATTGCTAATACAGTGATGCGGCATCAAGGCCAAAGAAAGTCAGCTTCTGGAGGGGGATCATGAAGGCTCTTCCTTATTTTCGGGATCTTTTTTGTCCAGTTTTGGGGAATGGTGAAGTGTTTGGATCCTGGACTGATGACTGGACTGGGAAGGGACCTCTCAACCGTCGCTTTCCGCGTCTGTTTGCCTTGGTTGCTAATCAGGACATTCGAGTTGCTGGATGCTGGGATGATGGTAGCTGGATGCCGCCTTTTAGGGTGGCCTTTTCGGATCAGCATTTAAAGGATTTTATTTGCCTCATGGATTTTCTTAGTCGGTTTGGGAGGCCTTCCATTGGGGTGGATCATTAGAAGTGGAAGGATTCTCCTTTTTCGGTTAGAAAGGCTTATGGTGCTATTTGTAGTCCACCTCCATCTTGCTTGGACCTGGTCATTCGTGACTACGATTTCAACTGGAGTATTGGTTTGCCTGAGAGGATTGGCATCTTCATGTGGCTTTTTAGGAGGAAGCGTATTATGACTCGAGATAGATGTTATAAGCTGTTCGAGAATGTTTCTGATCGTTGCTTGCTTTGTGGGACGGAAATTGTGTCGCTCGACCATCTTTTCTTTCGTTGCCGCATCACTGTGTCTATTTGGGATGATGTTGGATTAGATTGGTTGCGCCCAGATGAATTTGATGCCTTTTGGAACTCTTTTTATGGTGCACGCAATAAGCAGAAGAGGGAGATTCTGCTTCCGGTTGCAGTTCTTTGGGCCATCTGGCGGGGAAGAAATGAGAATTTATTTTCGAGAATGTGTTTCTACTGTGAAAATGTCAGAAACCATAACAAGCAATTGCTTGAATCATGGCTTGTGTAATTTCTGTTTAAGGCAATTAATAAATTAATGGGGCGGGCACCTTAGCGTGGTTACCCTATTTTTTAGTTCAAAAAAAAACCCGGCGTTGTTGCATGTAGACTTCTTCCTGCAGGTCTCCATACAGAAATGTGTTCTTCACATAAAGCTGATATAAGACCAATCCCATGTCATTGCAATAGAGAGAAGGATCCACAGTGTAGAATGTTGAGCCACTAGAGAACCTATCATGATGGTCCACCGCATATGTCTGGGTGAACCCACAAGCAACAAGCCTCAACTTGTAGTACTCCACGTTGCTATCTGCTTGGTGCTTCACCATGAATACCCACCCCACACCAGATGCCCATGTATGAGTTGTAACCAGAGTTTGAAATTTTCGCCGAAATTTCGATTTCGATAGGTCATGGAAATCGAATCTCCTATATATGTCAATTTCCCGGATTTAAACCGCGATAGGTCAAAATATTATTTCGACATATCAAACCATTTCGATTGAAATTCATGGTTTCCAGTACAAAATTTCTCGGATTTCGACCGATATCTACGTATATCAACGATATTATATATGTGAGCTTGATTTTACTACTTATTTACTCATTCCCAATATTAAGACACATAATGCATTATATATTTTGTTTCAGCGAGACTCCCGTCTGGTAGGGTATGGTGCAACAGGGGTGAACATACGACAATTCTTCAACTTGAGGAGCTTCCTCCCTTTTGTGTTTAAGCAATGGAGATGAAACAACTCTATAGCTTCTATATATCAGATATAGCTTGTTTATTTAATTCATTTGTCATTTATCTTCGTAAAATAGATGCATCTTTACAATAAGTCTGTAATTAATTCTGTAATTCATTTGAACTATATTCGCGACAGTGAATTCTATGAACGAAACATTGTCTGATTAATCATTATCTACATTTTAGAATCAAATGCTCGTCTATTTTTATGAACAAAAGATGTCTTTTAAGTGTTGTTAGCTTAATTATTTTGATTTCCATTTCCGGTATCTATCAGTATGTTCAACAATATGTCTGATATGACCGATATAGTGTGATATAAGGCGTACGGATGAGAGATATGTGTGATATAAGTATGCATTTGTAAGCTATTATTGTTTTAAGTTCTTGGATTGGATGATATCAATTTCCAGTATGTTCAACCAAGAATCAGCATTAACATCGATTTGGTAGATATGACCGATATGTGCGACATAAGAGGCATATATGAGCAATATGTGTGATATAAGTGTGTATTTGTAAGTTATTTATTGTTGTAATAACTTGGAAAATCTTAACGAAAAATGTTCGAAAAATGGCTTTTTGAGCCATTTTCAAAATTTCCATCGAAACGGTCAAAATTTCCTGAAATTTCACTGAAATTTCGATTTTGGAGGGGATTGAAACGAAATCGAGATTTCGAACCTTGGTTGTAACAATGCTCCACGAGCCACATGACCGTAACACGACCATCTCTCCCATGGCAAGACGCCACTGACTGTCATGCATCGCCTCCTGGTATGTATGTATGTGGTATCTCCATGGCGGATAGTCCCATGACAAACCTCCTGAAATCCTTTGAGAGACGGCCCAAAGAGTCATGGGATGCAAGAGGATAAGTAGCGCACTACCTCTCCGCTTTCGCAGAGCAATGGGCACATCACGATCACTTGCATCCTCAACCTGCAGACTAACCTCTTCAGAGGACATTTGCTCATCTTGTAAAGTAGCCTGTTGTATGGACAAATCACTTGTGCCATCAATAGAAACAATGTGATCAAAATATACCTAGGACGTGTTGGATGATGGAGAATCCCATGAGCAGGGGGCGTAGGAAACCTATGAACGTAGAAACGTGGCAACAAGTGAGCCACAATATTAGGTGGCGATGGTGGAGGAACCACAAGAGCATATGGTGCTAGTGGAGGTAGTGCTAGTGGTGGAGGTGGTAGAGATGTTGAACGCGGTGGAGGTGATAGTGGAACTGGAGGTGCTGGTGCGGTTGGTGCCATAGGAGGCATGTATACCTCCTCTCCGAAGTCAAACGAAAGCAATATATCATCTATAGGAGAGAAATACATGACATAATCAAAAAAAAATGGCATCAACACTAATGTAGTACTTCCGTCTAACAAGGTCGAAGCAACGATACCCCTTATGGGTATGAGCAAGGAATGAAATTTCGCGAAATTTCGTCGAAATTTCGCCGAAATTTCGGTTTCGATGGGTCCATGCTTTCGAAACTACTATATATATCGATTTCCAGGGTTTCGGTCGAAATATCGCGAGATGTCAGTGATATTTCGGCTCGACTCAATATCTCGCCCGACATATGGAATCTTTCAATAAAAAATACACGGATATGTCGAGATATGCCGAAATTTCGGCCGAAACTTTCCCATTTCGACTGACTTCGGGCACAACCAGCTCCTTCCTCTTCCAAGGGCTTCTTCCTTCGAGGTAAGCCCAATTAGGCTAATTCTTCTTCAAATTCATTAATTTTTTAAGAGGTTTCACTGTTAGGATGTTGATATAGCTTGCCATGGTGTTTATTTCGAGAGATTTCCCCAAAAATAGCTATAAATTTAGAGACGAAAATTGGGGCTTTTGTGTTTTTATTGCACAATAGTACTAGCTATGATCATTGTATCTCAGATCTGAAGTTAACATGAAGTAAAACATAGTTGGGGAACATTTTGTTGGATCTATGTTAGAGGAAATTGGGGCTTTTGAGGTATAATGTGGAACGATAATGAGTTGCGGTATTATATATTTGGATCTTGAGTTTTGGAAGGAGAAATCATAATCTGGAATTTTTTTTGGATTAATAAAATTTAAAAAATATAGAAAATCCGAAAATCATTTGTTAAATATTTAAGTTTTTGTTCATATTTTGTGTCACTTAGGGAGTCTTTCTTGAAAATGGTCCCCTAATTTGTAGATCTAAGATCCTAATGTATAGATCTAAGGTCCTTTTTCTATAAATCGGAAAAGTAGGTGTCAGAAAAATTAAATATATAATAATTCCGAAATTAAAAACATAAAATAATTTGCATATTCATAAGCAGTTGCATTGTATGCCAATTTAATGTTTGTTCTTGAATTTCCTCGCAGATTTCGACGATCATCACCATGGCACATTCTGGTTCCGGTTCTGGATGTGACATTTCTGATTATCAGAGGGGCGAATTCAGTGGGGACATTGGCTGGAGGTATGCCTCCGCTCCTGATGGAAATAAGGCGAAGCCGCAATGCAATTTCTGTGGGAAGAAGTTGGGAGGAGGCGAGATCACAAGGATGAAGCAACATCTTGTTGGTAATAACAAGAATGTTGCGAAGTGCACACGTTGTCCCAAAGATGTGAGGGACAAGGTCAAGGCGAGCTTGGACGGAAAGAAGGAAAAGGAGACGGAGAGAGTAAGAAGGGAAGAACAAGTGAAGGAGTTCATGTTCGAGAAAGAATTCAACGTCATTTCTGATTCAGATGACGATGATTTTGTGCACCCCGTCGACATTCAGACTGCAGCGGAAAGGAGGGCAAACAGAAGGGCTACACAAGAATCATTGAGGAGTGAGTTCGAGACGAGAGAACTCGGTGGTGCACGGGGCGGCTTCTATGGTGCAGGTGGAAGTGGGACTGTGGGAGTGGTTCTGGAAGCGCACCAGTACCACCACCCACCAAGAAACACAAAGGGAAGGGAATTGAGCCCTTCTTGACGAAGAGCGGATCCATGCAATACAAGGCAAGCAAGGATCCGAGGCAGAAAACGGTGAAGGGAATGTTCACCAATGCACGAGAAAGGGTGGGAAAAGCCATCAGTAAGCTCTTCTTTGGGAGAGCATTTCTGCCAACATTGCAGGCGGGCCATTCTTGCAGCATGCCATTGATGAGAACGCTACAGCGGGAACGGGAGTGAAGGCTCCTACATCCTACGAGATCATGAACAAATATCTGGGGATGGAGAAAGAGGAGATGAATGAGTACATCGCCGAGTTGAGGAGGAGATGGCCAAAGTACGGGGTGACATTGATGTGCGATGGGTGGACGAGCTACACGAGGAGCAGATCATCAACTTCCTTGTCTACTGCGATGGGAAGACAATCTTCTTGAAATCGGTTGATGCATCTGAGCATGTGAAGGACTACAGGTACCTTCTGAAGTTGATGAAGGACGTTATAAAGGAGGTTGGGAAAGAGTACATTGTGCAAATTGTGACGGATAACGGCAGCAACTTCAAGAAGGCTGGTGAAACAATAATGAAGTCCAACAGCTACGGAATTTTTCGGACACCGTGTACTGCACATTGCATTGATTTGATACTTAAGGATTTCAGCAAGAGGAAGCTCGTCTCTAGGGCGGTGGAGAAAGCACGAATGATCACCACATTCATCTACAACCACGGCAAAGTATTGGCACTGATGAGGCGGATGTGCAATGGGGAGTTGATGAGGTCTGGCATCACACGCTTTGCAACCAATTTTATAGCGTTGCAAAGCCTCAAGCAACATAAGATGGGTTTGAAAATCATGTGTTGCCAGGGTGAGTGGTTCGAGATACCTGAAGCTCGGACTGAAGGAGGACGGAAGGTGGAGATATTGATCAATGATATCTCCTTTTGGGATGACGTGACTCGGGTCACGAGGATCATGGATCCAGTTGTTTCTGCATTGCGGATCGTGGATGGGGACAAGAAGCCCACCATGGGAGTCATCTACGAGGCAATGCGCTGCATGTGAGAGAAGGTCAGAGAAGCGGTTGGAAAGGGATCGAAAGCATGGTTGGACATCATAGACGAGCGATGGTCCAAGATGCTCTCACATCCTCTTCACAAGGCCCGTATGTATTATGTAAAAATGGATTTCTTTTCATATTTTAAATTTCTATGGTTGGACATCATAAATGAGCTTGTTCGTAACTTTGTGTGCAGCTTATTACTTCAATCCTAAGTACCAGTACAAGAATGGACTTGGTACAAATGCTGACCTTCTAGCAGTCGTACAGATTGTGGTGGAGAAGCTCGTCAAGGATGAGAAGTTACAGATCATGTGCATGAACGAGGTAATCCTCAATTTCTAGCTAAATTTGGAGTCACAAGAAATTTTGTAAAGATGTAGTACGACTCTACGACTTAAACCTATGTGTGCACTATGCAGATTAAGTATTTCCGGGATGCGTTGGGTTCCTTCAGTCGGATTACTGCGGTCAACGGATGGGGCATTACTCTTCCTGGTAGGGACGAAGGCAAATAAAACCATTACTTGTGTGTTCATTTATTCTTTTTTAGGCTCTCTTTTGATTCCTACTTTTGATTTCTCTCTTTTTCTTTTTTTGCAGCCGAATGGTGGTTGTTATACGGGATGGAAGCTCCCAACCTTTGAAGTGTGGCAGTGAAAGTGTTGTCTCAAACCGCATCTGATGGCGGTTGTGAGAGGAACTGGAGCACGTTCAATTTGATCCATTCCAAGAGACGAAACAGGTTGGGAAAAAAGAAGCTCAATGACCTTGTCTTCGTGCATTACAACTTGAGGCTAAAATTGAAACATGCAGGGGAGGAACAAGACAAAGATGACTACACGGACCCTATTGATCTTGCATATATTTTCAAGATGCACGATGACGATGCTGATGAAGACGTTTTCCAGAGGTGGATGGATTCCAATGGTGTCCTCGTTCTCGATCAGCCAGGTGGAAGACCAAATGAGAACATAAGCCAGCAAATGGGAGCAGACGTTGGTGACTATTTGGCAAGATCCGGGCGGATTACAGACCATGTTGGAGGGTTGGAAGGCGAGATTGATGCGGCTGTTGATGAAATTCTCTCGAGTAGCTCCAAATCCAAGTCAAAGTCAAAGGATGACAGTGGAGATGATGATGACGACGATGTTGGTCGTGGTGGACCTGGTGATGGTGGGGAGTCAAACTCAGGTGGGTCAGGAGGGAGTGGTCGTGGACCACAAGCTACCAGACTTGAGGAAGGCCTACAAGCAGGACGTGAATATATGGAGAGACAGCGGAACACACACGGATAATTTGTTCCAAGTACGAGTCCAGGGCCTACGGATTACGAGTACGGTCGAGGCCATCGTCCAACCGACAGCTACATGGAAGATTTGACATCATCTGTAGGTTCTTTGGCTTCATGGACATTGACAGCCCACATCGCGGAGGAGCACCAAGTCCTTTAGGCGGATATGGATCGTCGCACGATGAGAGATCATTTGGCGTCTTCCCGGAATACTTTCAAGCTCCTCCTCCAGGACCTCCTCCTCCTCCTCAGTATGCACCTCCATCATATTCATATGGTTACAGTGGGTATGGGGGATACAGTAGCGGAGACAACTACCAAGGTAGCCAACCTGAGCAGAGCCAGTGCAGCTTCTTTGGGGGTGACAGCTACGGTTTGCCAGTTCCTCCTCTGCAGAGATCTTCTCCTACTCCGTCATTGTCGTCCCGAGTATCTCAGGGCAGTAGTTCGCTGCCTCGTCGTGCTACTCGTGATACCGGATCCAGTGCTGCTTATCCTCGTCTCGGGATACTCATAGGCATCGATGACAACCAATACAGGCAGTATGTCATGGATTACAAGGCCATGTACTCGTACATGACATGGGAGAATTACTGTGAGTTCATAGAATCTGCGATGCGTTGTGAGAGACAGCAAGGAAGGGGGGGCCATTCAGATCCACCACGGAACTCTTGGTTCTGAACAAAACATGTCACCATGTACTATATTTTAAATTTTTAATCTTTTATTGCATTGATCATTAACATGCATGTTCTTAATAATTTTCACTTGTTGTAACTTGTTGTAAGACTATTAGTACTTTGTTTTATTATGTATTGACAATGTTACAACAATATCAACGATATGACCGATATGTCGATATAAGGGGTATAGATGACCAATATGGGTGAAATATTTGTGTATTTGTATGTTATTTATTGTTCTAATAACTTGGAATATCAAAATTTCCAATAAAATTGCGAAAAAAACAGATTTTTGATGCTTTTTCGACATTTCCATCGAAATGGTCGAAATTTCCCGAAATTTCGGCGAAATTTTGGTTTTTCAGGTCATCGAAACAAGATCAAAATCGAGATTTCGAACCTTGGGTATTAGAGTAACCTACAAAGACTCTTGACAACTCTAGGGGAGAGTTTATCACGACCAGGAGTCAGGCGGTGCACAAATGCCACAGAGCCAAACACACGAGGTGTAAGGGAGACTCGATCCTTCTTTGAGAATGCAATCGAGAAAGCATGGTCTCAAATTTCAGCGAAATTCGGTCGAATTTCTGTCGAATATCGATATCCTGTCGAAATCGAAATTCGATCGAAATGGTCAAAATGACCGAAATATCAGGGCCCTAGTACAAAAATGACCGAAATGACCAAAATTTGGGTCGAATTTCGACCAAAATTCCATCAAAATTTTGTTTCGGTCGGTCACCGAAATGGTGACCGAAACTGACATTTAAGGCCTTGCGAGAAAGAGACCTTCTCTCCTAAAACATAAGGCAGCATATGGTTCACCAAATAACATGCGGTGAGAACCGCATCACCCCAGAAAGTGTGTGGAGCACGACTCTAAATAAAAAGTGTCCTAGTCACATCAAGTAAGTGATGTTTGCGTTCAGCAATACCATTCTGCTGAGAAGTGTAAGCCCACAAGGTCTAGTTTATAATGCCAAGAGACCTAAAGAACTTAGACAGTTGTAATGTGCAGAACTTTAAGGCATTGTGAGAGAGAACAAACTTAACAGTAGCAGAGAAAAAATTCTTTATTTCAATAATGAAAAATTTAATGACAGACCCAACCTCAGACTTGTTTTTCAAAAGAAAAATCCAAGATAGTCTAGAAAAGTCATCTACATCTACAAGAAAAAATGTGTCCCTGGTGATTAGGAACATGATTGGGACCTCCAAATATCAAATGGACTAGCTCAAATAAATGACTGCTACTATGACTTTGATGACCAATATAAGAGGAACGGTGATGCTTCCCAAGCAAACAAGCCTCGCACTGGAAAGTTGAACGTGTAGATATCTGAGAGAGGACATGACAAAATTTATTAGACGAACGTGACCAAATCGAAGATGTCACATGTATGGTGAGACTGATCCGCTAGGAATGGAAGAGGCACCAGTATATGGAGAATGGACCAATATGTAGAACTCCATTTGCTCGCGACCATATCCAATCACCCTGCTCGTGAGTATGTCTTGAAACACAAGAGAAGAGGAGTCAAAATGGCACGACAATGCAAGTCCTTAGTGACTTGACTAATAGAAAGTAAATTCATCTCAAAATCGAGTGCATGTAGCACAGTCTGCAGGTGCATGGATGGCGTCAAATGAATATCCCCATGTCCTGTAAGAGGTAAATAAGTCTCATTCGCAATGACAAATGATCAGCCAAGGAGTACATAACTGTATAAAATAAACAATGCTCTCTCTCTCTACACAAATTGTAGGAAGCACCAGAATCCATGATCCACTCTTTCATATCTGCCCTGCTACAACTAATAAAAGCATAGGTTATACGTGAGGAGCTCGAAGATGTTCTCGCAGAGGCTGCAATATATAAAGGATCTGTAGCGGTGCTGACAGCATGAGTCATTATCTCACTCAGACGAGAGGTAATATCATATGTGTATCTGTAATAGGGGTCGAACTTGTAGGAGGCTCTGCTTGATGGGCTATACGAGCAGATGCAGGATACCGATGCTTCAGATAGCATGTCTCCTCTGAATAACCAGGACAACGGCAATAGGTGCATGGACCATACTAACATCTGCCACCTCTGTCACGAGGACCACGCCGTTTGAACAGAGTAGTATCTCCCTTGCCGCGAGATATAGCTATCGTTGAGGAGGTTTGTTAGGTGGCAAGGGTGGAACAATGATCATGCTGACAAACATACACCTCCTCCATGGGAGGGATAGTCGCACTGACAAGAAGCTGGGTATGTGATGCCTTGTACTCATGATCTAGAGCAGACAGGAAAACTCCAACCAATGTGACGTTCATGTACGACATATGTTGCTCAGTCGTAGTCACTGCATTCGAACAACCCACGAGGTGAAGAGTAGAAGATGTGTTGAGGACGATCATTCTCTTGGTTATGAAGATGTCAAACTGCAACTGAAGAATCTTGGCATCATTTTTCGCTTGATCATATGTACTTGCCAGGATATCCCACACTGCTTGGCAGTAGGCTGATTCATGATATCATTGGTTATCTCTGTGATGAGAGTCCCAGAGAGCCAGATACGCGTATACGCATCATCTTGCTTCCATGAAGCATTCTCTCCAATCTTCTCTGTTGGCTCCGGTTGTGTCAGAATGTGCTCCTTGTTATTGCACTGCATAATCGGCAAGAACTGCATGGACCAAACTCATAGTTGGACCCATCCATCCTAACAATGGCAGTCAGGCCCTTGAAGGCACCAGACGAAAAGAAGACATCGCTCTTTGACATGATGAATAATAGGTTCGAAATGGAGCTCGGTTGGGGTAGTAAATCAATCTGGAAGAGTCTAAACGAGCATATAGAGGATTGGTTGTATGTGGACTCATACAACCATCACCTACAATCTGGGATCCGCGTAAGGACCTGAGAGATGTTCTAGAGGTCTGAAATCACCCTTCTCTTGTCCAAATCAGACCGAAAAAGGTCCCTAGAAGGCATCGGTGGTGGCTTGTGATAGCGAAGAAGGCCCAACAGAGGCTAGGTAGCGGCGCAGGTGACTTGGGCGGTGGCGAAGGAGACCAAACGAGGGATGGGCACCAGCGAGTATGGCCTAGGGGGCGCTGGTGGGATGTTGGCGACGTTGATGGGGCCCTAAAGGGGCTTGCTGGCGGCCTAGGAGAGCCCTTGGGGGTACCTGGTGAAGCTCCTTTAGGCACGCAAGAGAAGAGGGAGAGGCAGCGCCAGGTGGGGTAGGGCACAAAGTACGAGAACTCCGGTCTCGGATCGTCTCTCTGATACCATGTGGAGAAAAACGATATTGAATTATTCATGAGGCCCTAAAGAGTTCTCTTTTATAAGAGGAGAATCATGTTTGGGCAAATTACATAATAGAGACGGAAAGAAAAGAGAATACATAGAAATATAAAAGATAAATAATATCTCAACACTATACAACTCCTATTGCAACACCCACTAAGAACCAAATCACCTAGATTAGCCTCACCGTTTGATGTAGCGTGACTCGACAATATAGGGCCGAATTTTTAGTTAATTTTAATGGTCAATTTTATTCACGTTTATTTAAATTATTGTATTTATAATTAAATAAATGAGATCGCATGTGATCTCCAACAATTAGTCAAGGATTTGATTTTCAAATTTGGTTGGTTAATTAGTTAGAGTCAGTTTAGGATAATTGGTTGTCAATTTAAATTAATTTCTATTTTTGTAATGTCATCCCTCCTATATAAAGGGATGAGGGTCCAATGTATTAGGGAGTCAAGTATTAAGAAAATTTGAGTTTATCTCATTATCTCTCTCTGTCTCTCCTCTCTCCTCCCGCGATCTCCGCGTTCTTCTCCCTCAACCTCTCGTATTCCCGACGAGTTCTTCTTCTCAACCCCTCTACTTTTCTCCACCAAAATTTCTACCAAAAAATTATTTTCCGCGCCACGTTCGAAGTTCATTCTGCATCATTTAGTATCAGAGCATGGATACCGAATCGTCCCTACGATTCAACAATCCCGTCGCGTATTAGAAGGTGCAATTTGATTTGAGTTGCCTATCTCCGAATCCGCGTACACGCGCACGACGACACAAGTTCAAGCGACGTCTTGTCTCAAGCATTAAAGTCCAAGAATGGATGGATGCGCAAGTCGAAGAAGACTCATTCGTCAACAACGAAAGTCAGACCATAGAAGCCGATGTGCAACCCGATTTCGAACAAAAAATGAAGATCTAGCCTCCCACAACGAACCGGCCGCTGTCCCGGCCGTTTTCGAAGGAAAAAGCGACGAGACGACTGCTGTCCAGGATATTTCAGATCTGATGCCGCTAACGGAGTTGGTCCCATCACCCCCTCCGACCACCCCGGCACCGCCCAACCCATCCCAGGTACTTTCCCTACCATCCTCGATCACAACCCCAGTCCCAATCCCATCCTTGTTGCCGCCGCTGACCCCAACACCTGCTACCCCAACCCCCGCGTTACCACAGGCCCACCCCTTGCCCCTAACCCTCCCAGCCCGGCCAACCGACACCTGCCTCGCCCTCGGCAAGCCCAGCCCTGCACCATCAGGCCCGCTCCTCACAGCCTCGGCGACCCCAGCCCCGCCCCCAGTTTCGCCAGCGCCTCCTCCTCCCAGTTCCAACCCGATCCGCCGCCTCCTACCCATCCCCACCCCCTCTCGCATACCGCGCCCTGCCCTTCCTACCTCCCTTCGTGCCACCACGCTCAGCCATCCTCCTCCGCCCCTCCACCTTCGTGCGGCAGCCCAGCGCCCCCCCACCTCACCTGCCTCCGCCGACTCCCCTCCTCCCGACTTCGCCAGCGCCCACCCCCTCTACTTCTCTTTCCCTCCTGATTCCGCCCCAGACACCCCCTCCTCATTTCTCCACACACAAGCGCCCTTCCCCCGCACACCCACCTATTTCACCCCCCTCCAGCAAGCCCCTTGGCCATCTTGGCCTCCGCCAGACCTTCCCCGTTCCTCCCGATCTTGGTCGCCCTCGCGAGTTCGCCGCCCCCGCCCGCGTCATATGCGCAACAGGAACGGACAATCCCTAATCGGGGGACCGATGAATGCGGAAATTGCATCCCACCACATGTGGGATTGGAGGTTATTTTGAAAAAATTACAAAAAGTTCCCCCTGACAAGAATTTTTACGGAAAGGATCAAGTGCAGGGTAAACCATGTTATGTAGGCATTGGAGATAAAGGGATACGACAATTGCGCCCAGGCCCGTGGCTGCGAAAATATTTAAAGAAGAAGGATGTAAATCAGGAATCTGGGAACCCTCCTTATCCAAATAGGACTAGTGCCTTGGGCTTCCCCTATATAAGGACCCCATGGCTTCATTCTTTGGAGTTTGGACACATCTCCTCCCCTCCTCTCCTTGTGTCATCACTTTGCTATGGATTCTCCAACGGTCGTGTTGTTCATGTCTCATCAATTCTTCAATCACAACGATGAAGCAAAATTTAAGACGACGCCGCCGTTCGCGCCACACATGTTCTTCAATCACGAAGGCCGTGTCACCCACGCCCGCGTATGGACTCCGTCGTTCGCTCCACACCAGTTCTTCCAGAAGATGACTGAGCACGCCGATTCTATCTCCCAGCCTGCAAATCAAGCAATTCGTCGGGAGACGAATTTTAAAGCAGAGGAGAGTTGATGCAGCGTGACTCGACAATATAGGGCCGAATTTTTAGTTAATTTTAATGGTCAATTTTATTCACGTTTATTTAAATTATTGTATCTCTAATTAAATAAATGAGATCGCCTGTGATCTCCAACAATTAGTCATGGATTTGATTTTCAAATTTGGTCGGTTAATTAGTTAGAGTTAGTTTAGGATAATTGGTTGTCAATTTAAATTAATTTCTATTTTTGTAATGTCATCCCTCCTATATAAAGGGATGAGGGTCCAATGTATTAGGGAGTCAAGTATTAAGAAAATTTGAGTTTATCTCGTTATCTCTCTCTGTCTCTCCTCTCTCCTCCCGCGATCTCCGCGTTCTTCTCCCTCAACCTCTCGTATTCCCGACGAGTTCTTCTCAACCCCTCTACTTTTCTCCACCAAAATTTCTACCAAAAAATTATTTTCCGCGCCACGTTCGAAATTCATTCTGCATCACCGTTGAAAACTCCTTCAGCTCCTTTCAGAAAGCTTATTACCATCGTCGTCGTCAGAGCCCGTCAAAGCAAAAAGTAGGAACCTTTACAAACACAACACAACTTAACCGTCACGAGAAAAGGTACCTCCAAGATGGAACTAGACTTTGGTTGCACTGACCATGCCTTATAAGGAGCCATGGTAAGGCCCCTCATTTAAGCAACAATCGCGAAAGATTTCATACTCAATACTACCAACAATACTTGTAGAACTCACTTTAATGGTTTGTTGGTAGTGCAGTGTATCTACCACACAAAGGATCAGGGTTCAAATCTTAAGGTGGACACCTATACGTGTTTCCCCCTCTTGTCTCAAAAAAACCAACAATACTCGTCTCGTCTCACTCTGGGACTAGGAGTAGGTAGCATCACCATCATATCGACGGCTACCTAGATAATTTTACATTGGTAATCATAGCCATAGGCATGGGATGGAGGAGTCCAAAGATCAGGAAGATGAAAGTATTCAAAGAACATACCATATGATTTTTCTTCATGTTGAGATCTATATCCACCTACATGCTTGGTGTTGTTCCATCACCTTGATATAAATTTCCTCCACATCCATGCTCAATGAACAAACTAAAAAAAATATTGAATCCCGATATTGTCACTTAGTTAATTGTGGTACTTCTCGTGATCCACAAGCTCTACAGGACCCGGTCTTGGACTTGGCACAAATTGCCCGTGAGTATAAATTAATTTCTGAAGTTGTAGTCGTTCCTTAGTGCAAATTGCATGGGTATAAATTGCCCATAACCAACATGTTTCCTCGGTGTGTATTATCCTTTCATCAAAAGTACATGGGTATTACCTCTTCTGATAAAGCCAGTGGGACTACTCTACTTGATAGTGGGACTGATCAGTCCAGTCTCTAGAGTGGTCCCTACCACTGCCTCCTCCAGACACTTCATCCTTATCTAGAAGAAGCTGTGAAAACAGAAACCTGGAACTATGGTACCTTGTGTTGTAGGAAGACACTGATATGACTTAAGCATATTGGATGCATCCTCGAGAGTAGGTAGCATAGCACCACCAACCATCATCTGATCATGTATAAAGTGGTAGGCATATAGGGACATAACCGCCACCTCTTTTCAAGCCATATTCTATAGCTCATACAAGCAGACTAGACTCGAAGAATTATACTTCTCTCTCAATACCTTCAGTTGAAAAAATTACTGCACAAGAGGTTTCCTCTCGTATTTTTGATGCATCAATTCATGATAGGCTTGAAACACATGGCTTGCCCTCTTCGCCTACTGTCATATCATTCCATATCTCATAGACGGTGGCATGGATCATCTCATCTATAACTCGAGAAATGAAAATGCTCAAAAGCCAAGTAGTGTCTTTGTCTTCATCCCATGTCGCATACCTACTAATCTTCTCTAGACGTAGGAGAATACAAAGTTTTGTTTTTCCTATAACTAACATTAAGAGGATCTGTGACCATATGATGTACTTGATCCCGTCCATCTGGACAACCATAAAACCGGTTCCATATGCTACGTGTAGCAGTTGATGGTGGTATCATACCAAATTCTCAAAATCTCCTACGGCAGAGTCTGACAAGACACTTGTAAAAACAATCAGTTACTGTTCAGATCATGACCTAGAGCGATGCAAGTCATGAGGGACATTAATGGTGTCCATTGAAGGTCAACATACGGTGGCGACAATAGCAGACACTTCTAGAGAGTGTTATGGCGGTCACTATGGTCTTAAATACCAATATTGGTAGTGTTTACGAAACCCAAAAGGAAACATCGGCGAATATTGCTTATATGTTGTCAATATCACCCGAAATTGAGGAAATGGTATTAAAAATAGAATTTTCACAATATAATGTTACCAATGTTCTTTAATCACTAAATCAGATAGAAACACATATTTATTTGCTATAAGTCTGAATATAAATTGAGTAGTAGTATCGGCATCATATCACTGCACAAGTTGATATGTAGTACAGCCAATAATATGTAAGGCATGCAAGCATATGTTATGTCATGTAGAATGCATAAGTTGAAATAACAAATAACATGATTTAGGAACTCAAAATCAATAATATACCAATAGTTAAAATACTTTCCACACAAATAAGTTGAAGATTCGTCACTTCTCGCAAGTCAAAAGCAGGATTGTCATGTTGGATCTGTGTGCCATGCTTGATATCCTCCCATGTATCCTCTTAGATTGAGCCTTTGTATTCCACATATTTCTCCTGTCATGTAATACATGACTTTGTAGTATCTCAAATATTGTTGATATTCAAGGCCTTCCACATGCATCAGTAACCAAATCTGAGGATAAAGTTTATGGAGGAGGCGCAATCAAGATGGAGATGGGAAGAAAATGCAGCTTGAAAACCATGTGGTGAAGATAATGAGCGGGAAGAGATAACATATATTGGGGTTGAGTTGGAAGCACTGTGAAGTCAAAATCTAGAAATATGACATATCGCATGCCATCTCCAATGCCACTCGGCGACTACGAAGAGGTATCAGCACAGTTTTGTCAATTTCCTTGGTAACCCTCTTAACCAACATTAGTGTAAAAATATCCACAACAACGAAAAAGAATTTTTCCACATTAAGTAGGGCAAGCTAAAATGGTGAAGCCTTCTCCCACTTTAAGTAGGGTCGGCTACATGGATTCTTGCTCAAATCCATGTTGAAAGATCCGACTATTTTTTACGTTGGTTGTCGGCTACCGAATACAACCCCCACAATGACGGATTTGAACCCTGGTCTTTTGGGTTGTAGGTACACCGCACTACAATCAGACCATTGAAGCGGGTCCTTATAAAAATATCCATGAGGAAAAAACATATGATGCACTCAGTCCTTGAGGCACTCAAGGCATGCGCCTCGGGGTGAGGTGGTCCCACTTAGCCTTAAGGTGTGTGCCTCGGTCCAATTTTGTAAGGGGTGCGCCTCAAGTGGTTGAGGCGAAATGCCTCGAGGCATGGTGAGGCGTTCTGCCAAGGCGCTTTAGTATTCGGAGTATTTTATTGATATTATTAATTTCTCACTTGGTAGTTTGAGAAGATTATAAACATTGTTTTTAAAAACGCGCCTCGAGGCGCTGAGGCGTATGCCTCGAGGCGTTTTTCAAGGAAAAACGCCTCGAGGCTATAGCCTCATTCCTCCTCAATGAGGCGTGCGCCTCGAGGCTTATGAGGCGCGTCTCGAGGCTTACGCCTCGAGGCGTGCCTGGAGGCTATAGCCTCATGAATGGGCTGTTTTTTTTGTTTTTTCTGCAATATTTTTTCCTTTTCTTTTTGATTGTGAGTTTTTCATCTTTCTTAGACATGTATTTTCAAGTCTTAAAGCTCATGATTCACTAAAATGCATTTTTTTAATTTATTAACATATTAAGCTTATTTTTACTTTGTTATGCATGTTTTTTTATAAATCAACATGTACAAAAAATTGAGTCTTGAGTCCTTAAATCTAATGCCTCTACTCTTTAGTATGAATCAAGCATGAATACTTTCTTTATTAAAATGTTTGAATGCAAGTCCCCTACTTTGACCTAAATTTTGAAAAGTATATTTTTTGTAAACATGTCTCATCTTTTCTTCTATTCAATCGGGACTAAATTAATACACATCAAAGCATGCATGAACAAAGATGATCATAACATGCAATATTCAAGTATTTTATCCCCCAATCATTATGGTAAAGTAAAAAGTGATCGCAGATTCACTGCTTACTCTCTTATCCTTCTCAATTGAATGACACATATCTCACCTAATTTTGAAAATGGTATGTTATATCTAGTCCCTTTAGTTAAATTTTATTCACAACTTTAAATTTTGTGGAGAGTTACCCATTATTATGCTTACATATCCATATTTACTTGACTCCTTACAGATTTAGAGTTTAAAAAGAGAGAGTTATATAACAACTTGGATGTTTAAATCATGATGTTAGCCTTGAAATATCATGGAGTTATGCATTTAATCATAACTATTTAATTTCTAGAACTTGAAAATTGTAACTACGATTAATTAAAATATTTTATGAAAAAATTTCTTTCACGAGTGAGGCTTACGCCTCGATACGCCTCGAGGCTTACGCCTCGAGGCAATGATAGGAAAACGCCTCGATACGCCTCACGTTTTTTAAAACCTTGATTATAAATGCATGTTTGTTAAGGATATATTTACTGAATAATTCTTTCATAACATTTATAGACAAGGAATCCATCTTTGATTGGATGAAAATGTTGTAGAAAGGGATATAGAGTTGTTATATCTTCTCTACTGATATTTTTATCTCTATTGATTCATTATATAATATAATATATGAATTATATGTTGGTCATAATATATATAATTACATCGATTTATACATGTATGTATGCGCATTTTTCTCTATAAACAAAGGCTTACACGTTGCCTTGATTTCAAGGAAAACGCCAGGTTCCGTCTTTCGTTTTTTTCAAACCTTGGGTATATATCCACCATAGGGGCTTGACGTAACTCCACCCCCCAACATTAAATCTCCTCCACCATCCATACACAAGGATCCTATCGAAGATATCATATCTTTGTTATGTTCTCATCTTGGTTGTAGAGATATTATTATGTCTACTATTTTCACAGTTTATATTCATTTCTTCCATCTTATGTAATTTACACATGGGCTTCTCCTCTATATAAGAGAGCCCTAAGGTTCTTTGGAATTTAGATTTTGATCTTCTTCCCAACATGGTATTAGAGCAACAGTCCTAGACCAGAGCTCTCGTACCCAAGAAAAACCCTAGCCCCTGCATCCCCTAACTCGAAGCGCCGCCTACGGCACCCGCCACCACCGCATGTGGTATCCGCCACCTCCGCCGCACCATGCGGCTTCCGCCGCCATTCTCCCTCGGCAGTTGTTGCCTATTGTCGCATCTTCGGTCAATAGTGGTTGTATTTTGCAGTAGAGGTTGTTGATGGGATTGGTTGCATCCTAAGTATACACACGCAACCACTTCCTCGCATGTCTATGTAGACGAATTCTCTTTTGTTCTACAAACCCTAATTTTTCTCAATCCGGAAGTATGTCAGAAAACAAGGTTGACATACCCGTCACAGGTGCTTTCCGAGGTCCAATGCCAATAGCCAAGATGGATGAAACAAATTATGAATTATGGGACATGCAGTTCATGAGCCTCATGCAGTCTACCGATAAGAAACATATTTTTACCGAGGAGCCGGCTGAGAAAAGTGAGGTGAACACCTCATGGGAGGCGAACGATGCCTATACACATGTTTGGTTATCTAGTACATTGACGATAGAGATCGTCAATGATGTCTTACATCAGCCCACTGCCAAGGCAATGTGGGACATTCTCGCGGCAACCTATTCCCAAACAAGGAATGAGACGAAAATACCGCAACTATAGCATGACATTTTCACAGTCAAACAGAATGGACGCCCTCTTTATTCTCTATACACGTCTCTACATGGCATATTCGAGAAACTCCGCAGGTTTTTGCATCTTGTTGCTATCCCTGAACAGCAGAAGGCATACAGGAATACCATCATGGTTGACATATTTCTAGTATCACTTGATCCAGAGTATGATGCTACTCGAACACAGATACTTGCGGATGTTACTACCCCCCCCCCCCCCGTAGAGGAGGCTTACCGCGGACTCAGCAAGATCATTGTCCCATCGTTTGTCTCTAGCCAGACCTCTTCTACCATTGCCACCTCTCGCGGTAGGGGAGACTCCTCTCAGTTTTGTGGACGTAGACCTCGTGGTAGAAGAGGTCATATTTGTCAGTCATGCACATATTGCCACTATCCAGGACACTTAGAGGATACATGCAACTCCAAGCATGGCTTCCCACATCTGCTTGTGTAGCTGAGCAGGCTGAGCCCCATGTTGCTCCTACATCTGATCAGAGGTTTGATGACTTTTTGGCTCGATTAAGGGAGATTATGCCACCCACTGGTTCCCATACTTCCCCGCTTGCTTCAGGAGGTCATTCAAATGTCGCAGCCTCTGCTTCTGCCAGAACCTCACGTAGCATCTACGCTCTTATCAATTGTTATAGTACCGATATTATATAATGGAGTATGGATTCTGGGGCGTCTCATCACATGCGTGGAGATGAAGAGTCAGTTTGCTAAATACAGACATGTTCCCCATGGTAGATCAGTTATCATAGCTGATGGGACTTATTCTCTGGTTGCGAGATAGGGGGAGATCAGTTTGACGCCTTCAATGAGTCTACAGAATGTGTCGCATGCTCTTGATTTTTCTGCGAATTTATTGTCTATTAGTCAGATTACGAAGTATTTACATTGTCATGCTTTTTTCATCCATCTTCCCTTGTATTTCAGGACATTCTTATGGGCAAGGTGATTGGATGTGGCCGCGAGCAAGGCTGCCTCTATAGACTAGTTTGTACTCCATAGTTGATCTATCTTCTCATCTTACAGGATCAGTCACTCCATTTACGTGGCACTTGAGCTTTGATCACATTCCTCTTCAGAAAATATGTCATGTTCTTCCTAAGAACTCATCTCGCTCATCCTTCCAGTGTGAGGTGTGTTAGGAAAGCATCATCGGCCTACTTTTCCTAGTCATAGGGTCGGAGCAGTAGCTCTCTTTTTGAGTTGAGTCATGTAGACATTTGGAGTTCGAGTCGTGTACCAGATCACCAGGGATAGATTTTATCTAGTGGTTGTAGATGATTTACCTCGTTTGTCATGGATTGTCTTATTAAAGAATAAATCTGAGGCTGGAAATGTGATAAAATCTTTTATCAATGAAGTAAAGAATGTCTTTTCCTCTACACATTGTTTTAAAAAGCGCCGCCTCGAGGCGCAAAGGCGTACGCCTCGAGGCGAGGCGCGGCAAATTCGCCCTGAGGCGCACGCCTCAGGTTCTCTGGGTGGGGCGTGCGCCTTGACTTGGCGTGAGGCGCTCGAGGCGCGAGGCGTTCGAGGCGAGGCGGAGGCGTAAGCCTCGAGTCATGAGGCTTTTTTTTACATTTTTGGTTATGTGCTTTGCACTTGACCTTATTTTTTTGTTAGCATTATATTTTTTATGTTTGTATTTTTGTTTACATGTTAACCCTTGCATATTTCTATATATTAGTTGCAAGTTTGCAACTTGATGATGTTATTTGGTTGTATAAGTTGTGAATCTTAGAATAGTTATCGTATATATGAAGAAGCAAGGATGCAAATAAACACGTGAATTAAAATAATTACTACATTTGATTGTGAATATCAAAATAAAAATAACATCTTTAGTAAATAAGCAAGGATGCAGCGAGACCCCCGTCTTGTTGGGGTATGATATGGCAGGAGGGGATGCATATGACGGTTCTCCAACAATATCCAACAAGACAAATGGTTGGGATTCAATGTGTGTTAGTATTTTTTACTTCAAACACTAAAAATTATGGTTCCTATTATACTTTAGTATTAAGTATAGACTTTAATTCAATACTCATATAGAATTATTGAAGTTGGAACTTGATATTACATATATTAGCGGCTTTTTTTGAACTACAATGCCTTCATTGCTTATGTATTGCATCTCTTATTAGTGTTAAACTATTCTTGAATGTGTTTTTGGGAAAATTTAATATTATCATATATTTTTTTAATGTATTTTCCTTTAATTTTAATTTTTTTTCCAAAAAATTGAGGCTTACGCCTCGATCGCCTCGAGGCTTACGCCTCGCCTCGATTTTAGGAAAAACGCCTCGGACCGCCTCGCGCTTTTTTAAACCTTGCCTCTACAATTAAATTTGTGCTAACTGACAATGCATTGGAATTTTGTACTCTTGCACTCTCACAGTTCTTCTCATATCGTTGTACTGTCCATCAAACTTCATGAGCCTACACGTCTCTAAAAAAATGGTGTTGCAGAACGTAAGCATCACCACTTACTTGATGTTACTCGAACCTTTCTCATTCAGAGTTGTGCTCCACATTCATTTTGGAGCACTGAAAACGAATAAGAGGTTCACCACTGATGTAGTTCTTGCTACTTGTTATCTGATGAATTGCATGCCCCCGTCAATACTGGGTGAGAAAATTCCTTTCTCGCGTGCATTTCCCAAGAAGGATTTGTTCTCACTCACTTGTGTTTTTGGCTCAGTTGCCTTTGTACATCAATTGTCTCTTGGTCTTGACTAACTCTCTCCTAGAGCTGTCAAATGTAACTTTGTTGGGTACTCTAGAACATAAAAGGGATATAGATGTTATGATCCATTGTGTGGAAAATATTATGTTAGTGTTGATGTCTCATTTTTTGAGTCGGTGATGTATTTTTCCCCTACAGGAGATAGATTGACTCAATCTGATTCAGATGATGAGGTATACATGCTACCTCCCCATACAAGTCTATCACCACCTCCGTTGAACCCGTTGCTCCACCTCCACCACCACCCCCTGTACCACCACAACCCACTACCTTTACTCCACCCTTACCATGTTACTATACTCATCAACCGGCTTCTACTCATGGTCCTAGCCCATCATCCAGCATGCCTCAGGTTTGTTCTGAATACATTATTTCTATTGATGGATCTAGAGATGTGTCTGAGCAGGAACCTTTGCAAGAGGCTGGCATACAGAATGAGGAGATCCCCAATGACTTGGATGTACCTATTGCACTTCGGAAGCAGAAGCATACGTGTACATCATATCCTCTCACTTCACATGTTTCTTTTGATCGCATGGCAGGGGATTTCAAGAGGTTTGCAGTTGGTCTATCTGTCGTGGAGATGCCACAGACTTACAGGAGGCCTTGAGAGATAGTTAGTGGCGTCTTGCTATGGAAGAGGAGATGGTTGCACTACAGTCGCGTGACACATGGAGCTTGGCCTTTGCTTCTTCTGGAGTGTCTATTGTCAATTGCAAGTAGGTGTTTACTGTTAAACACCAAGCAGATGAAAGTCTTGATCGTCACACGACCAAATTAGTTGTGCGTGGGTTTACTCAGACTTATGGGGTGGAATGTCTAGACACATTGTCACTTGTTGATCGCTACTCCACACTTCGAGTTCTCCTCGCTGTAGTTGTGGTACGTAATTGGTTTTTTATTTCAACTTGATGTCAAAAATACATTTCTATATGGAGATCTTCAGGAAGATGTCTACATGCAGCAGCCTCCGAGGGTTGTTGCTGAGAGGGAGTGTCAGCAGGTTTGTAGACTTCATAAGGAAATCTATGGCCTTTAGCGGAGTCCAAAGGCCTGGTTCCAAAAGCTCTCAGACCTGATTGAGACGCATGGATCCAAGAGATTAAATGTAGACCATTCGTTGTTTGTTCAGAGGGCCCACAATGGTAAGGTCGCTATTATGGTTTATGTTGATGATATCCTTGTTACAGGAGATGATGTACAGGGGATCAAAAAGGCAAAAGAATTTCTTGATCAACAGTTTGTCACCAAGGATCTTGGCACCCTACGGTATTTTCTGGGGTTAGAGTTTACCAGAAATCAATAGGGACTTGTGATGACCCAAAGAAAATATGTTATAGATATGCTAGTTGAGACAGGCATGGTTGGGTGCCGACATGCCACTACTATGGATTTGAGCATGAGGCTATACGATGATGACACAGAGGAGGTGGGCAGGAGAACATACAAAGAATTGGTGGGAAATCTACTTTTTGTTATCATCACTAGGCCAGACATCTCCTTTGTTGTTAATCAGATCAGTCAATTTATGAAGCAACCCAAACAGGCGCATATAAATGCAGTCCATATGATCTTGAGGTACTTGAAGTCATCCACGGGTGCAGGATTGTTGTTCAGAAAAGGGACATCTCTCACTATCATAGCTTGCGCAGATGCAGACTATGCAAGATGTCCTAAGGACAGGAAGCCTACCTCAGACTGTGGTATTTGTTGGAGGCTCTTTAATGTCGTGGAAGAGCAAGAAACAAACTGTAGCTGCCATGTCTAGTGCTGAATCAGAATATAGAACTATGGACAAGGGAGTACAGAGATGATATGTGTCCGAGCTGTTTGAATTTACTTATTTATTGATGTGCCACTTCCTATGCAATTACAGTGTGATAATAAGGCAGCCTTATTCATTGCAAATAGACATGCTTTTCATGAGAATAAACATATTGAAGTAGAGTGACACTATACACGGGACATGGTTCAGAAATGCTTTATTTCTACTTCCCACATAAGCTCAGGGGAACAAACTGCAGACATTTTCATCAAGGCCTTACTCAAAGGATCCTTTCAGAAGTGTACATCCAAGCTGAGCATGATTGACATCTATGTTCCATCTTGAGGAGGGTGTAGAGATATTATTATGCCTATGTATTGTTTTCACGGTTTATATTTATTTCTTCCATCTTATGTAATTTACCCATGGGCTTCTCCTCTATATAAGTGAGCCCTAGGGTTCTTTGGAATACAGATTTAGATCTTTTTTCCCAACATTGGTGATGGTGTGGGTGTGATTGTTGGTACAGATGTGCAGGATACAGATAGTAATCCATTAGCTCTACCAGGTCTGAACTTCGGAATAACTCGAAATAATTGTCCATCTATTTAGGTGTATTGAGCCATATATTCTTGTATGACATGTAGTCCTTGAAATCAGTGCTCATTATCATGTTCTTCACCCATACCTCATCTACATGATTTTGATTTTGATTTCAATTTGGACTCACTATCATCTTCACTTTCCAACCTTGCAGTTGGGTGTGGATGTCGCTCGATCCGGTCACATACGACATATGCCACAATTTGCAAGTTAATTTGTGCGTTTAGTCGTTTGCCTCTCATCAAGTACATGAGCATCATTATCATACATGCACTTCTACAAGACATCTTCCTCTTCATCATTTGAATCTTGAACCTCGAATATATATATGCAAGATCAATGAGATTTAAGAAGTCTTGCTTGCCATACCCCTCCCTACATGATTCATCTTCATAATCCCCGACCACCTCAAGATATACGCCTCACTTCATTTATACGAAACCACCTCGATTTGCCTCTCATTTTAAAACCTTGCCTATGAGAGAAAATCTAATTATGGGCTCTTATAAAGGAGGGCATTGACGAAATCTTCATATGCATCCCAATCCTTAAGAAAAATGAGGATGCCTTCTGCTAAGGAGACACATTGTGAAACAGAGTACTTCGAGAGGGAAACTCATGTACTGTTGACAACTCTAATAGATGCAAATGTGGAGCATGTGCACCTTATTTCTATCCCGATTACTCAATGGAACAAGGATCCTTTTAGAAGTGTACATCCAAGCTGAGCATGATTGACATCTATGTTCCATCTTGAGGAGGGTGTAGAGATATTATTATGCCTATGTATTGTTTTCACACATAGGTCTAGTGGGAACCTACTTAATGGTCTAGTGGTAGTACAGTGTGTCTACCACACAAAAGACCAGGGTTCAAATCCCACTCTTGCAGGGGTTGCGTTAGGTAGTCGACGGCCAGCGTAAAAATATCGAATCTTTCAACATGGATTTGAGCAAGAATCCATGTAGCCGACCCTACTTATAGTGGGAGAAGGCTTAGTACTTTTTTTATGTATTGTTTTCACAGTTTATATTTATTTCTTCCGTCTTATATAATTTACCCATGGGCTTCTCCTCTATATAAGAGAGCCCTAGGGTTCCTTGGAATACAGATTTAGATCTTTTTCCCAACATTGGTGATGGTGTGGGTGTGATTGTTTGTACAGATGTGCAGGATACAGATAGTAATCCATTAGCTCTACCGGATCTGAACTTCGAAATGACTCGAAATAATTGTCCATCTATTTAGGTGTATTGAGCCATATATTCTTGTATGACATGTAGTCCTTGAAATCAGTGCCCATTATCATGTTCTTCACCCATACCTCATCCACATGATTTTGATTTTGATTTCAATTTGGACTCACTATCATCTTCACTTCCAACCCTGCAGTTGGGTGTGGATGTCGCTCGATCCGGTCACATTCGACATATGCCACAATTTGCATGTTAATTTGTGCGTTTAGTCGTTTTCCTCTCATCAAGTACATGAGCATCATTATCATACATGCACTTCTACAAGATATCTTCCTCTTCATCATTTGAATCTTGAACCTCGAATATATATATATATGCAAGATCAATGAGATTTAAGAAGTCATGCTTGTCATACCCCTCCCTACATGATTCATCTTCATAATCCCCGACCACCTCAAGATATACGCCTCACCTACGAAACCACCTCGATTTGCCTCTCATTTTTAAAACCTTGCCTATGAGAGAAAATCTAATTATGGGCTCTTATGAAGGAGGGCATTGACGAAATCTTCATATGCATCCCAATCCTTAAGAAAAATAAGGATGCCTTCTGCTGAGGAGACACATTGTGAAACAGAGTACTTCGAGAGGGAAACTCATGTAGTGTTGACAACTCTGATAGATGCAAATGTGGAGCATGTGCACCTTATTTCTATCCCGATTACTCAATGGAACATTGTTCCAACCAACAACCCTCCAGTTTCTCCTCATCAGTGTGACCCGCAAGGCATCGTCGTAGCCATCAACAACCAAAGGCATGTGTATTGAATTAAAAGATTATAATAATCATGTATTTATTATAAGATTGAATGAGTTTTTTCACGTCCAAGTTGAGCATTGCATACTCCGCTTTGAGGTTGATGATATAGAAGGATTGCATTAATAGAGTAATTTGATCTATCCAAATACTTTATCCTAACATTGTCTAGTCACATGACTTAGATGTGTTGGTGGGACCATATAAAGAACCCCACATCTTTTGCATCTCGAACCTCTTGAATTCATGTTTTAGTATCTTATTTGTTATATTATAACTTTATTTTTAGTTTTCCATGATTACAAACCCTTCTTAGACCGCTAAACATTTAGACATAGAGACAGTGCACGCATTAATAGAAGAAAATCTCTTTTTTCTAGTTCCCCAAAGAATTTCTTAATGAAGAGTTGCATTTAGGACCCTCAATCTGAGAGGTTAACTTACCATTTTAGATCAAGCTGAACTGATGTTCAATAAGTTTTTACAAAATAATGAATCAAAATTCTAACAAGAAAATAACTTGCCAAAATACTGATTTTCAAACTGGGAATACTAATACATCGCAAACCAATTGACTATCTTGTTTTTTTTATTTTATACTAGGTTGCACTAAGACTTGTAATACCTTGAAAAGTTTTGTCCGGATAACTATAGGCAAATGCAGGAAAGACAAAGAGGCTCCCGTGGATATGTAGCTACATAAAGAAGGAACGAAGTTCCACAAGCGGCTCAAATAAAAGAATCATGTGGCACCGATTGAAGATAAAAAGAGGAAAAGTCATTTATGAGGCTTCGAACACGTGCAAAGAAGACCTTATATTGCTCTCATCCAGAGGTGCAATAGATTCATAAAGAGCCCTAAAAGAAGGGGCTGGTAAGACCATAGAATGATGGAATGAAATTGTTAGGAAGGACATAGCATTTTATAATCTAAGCATAGGATTTTTTAATCTAAGCATGGGTAAGAAAAACACAAAAGATAAACTTGGAAGCAAATAATCCATGTAGCTAAGGCAATTTAAAGTGGGCAAAGGCTTGGTGGTGGTGGCGGTTTTTTTGTTGTGATTTCTATCACTGTAGAAGTCAAAAAAATATCCTTGGACATGTCAAGGATTGATTGCTTCCTTGATAGATTGATTATCTATCGAAAGCAGTCCATATGTTATGTATTGAAAAAAAAAGAATAAAAATATTGATTTTTTTAACATTTTACTTGATATATTTTTCTCTTAGTTTCTCTCTTCTTGGATCTTTCTTTTGCATTTCCTAGGTTGTCTGTTCTTCTCTCTTGTGGGTTTAGCATGCTCCTCTACTCCCATAAGTCTTTAAGCATTCACTTTACGAACAGTATAAGGAAGGAGCACATCACCATCTCTCTTCACCCACTTCTTCCCCACTTACATTGAAATTTCTTTCCCTACAATCTTGACTACGATAATGTTATTAGAGAAGATAAACAATCCTAAAGTGGATTTTGTGGAAAGCTTGAGATGGATATTAATCAATTCAAAAAGGATCATATCCTAGGACAAATTTGTGAGGAATCCGCGGTAAGCATCTTCTCGACGTCATACCCTCCTTTTCCTCGAACAAAAAGTTGGTGAGGAATCATAGTTTGTAAAAGGACTTACTGAAACGTTTAAATAGTTTGCTCAGCCTGTCTACGGCCTGTCCACATGGGGAGACCTAACTATGAAACGAGAATGAGTATGCACTCCAATCCATCCAAATATATAATAGCGAGTGAATCCACTACCTACTCAAACTTTGTACCCCTCCCTACGAGTCATGTGTTATTAAAGAAAAAGAACTGGAATCAGATCAATTTCACGGCTGACCAGTTCTTTGATACTCAATGTTAGAGTATTTGGTTGTGCGCATGTTGTGTTGTAGATGGGTAAATGGATACCTCCAGGATTCATTTACCGCATCCAGTCTTTAGTCCCACATCTACCAGTTTGGAGATGTGGAGACTCCGTAGGTGCTATATATAGAGCCCCACACCCATGTAGTCAGATGAGAAAAAGGAATTTAATATCCTCCCCTTTGAGGGCCTCTCTCGTGGTTTCATCCCGCTCCATAGGGAGTAGGGTTCCACGTAAAATTCTTTATCTTCCAAGTTTATCTTTCTGTTCTTATGCTTTGTTTATCAATTTCGCTTCCACATTTTTATTTTCTAGCATGGTATCAGAGCGGGTTCGTTTCTCGAGGATTTCATATTTGATTATTCATTCAAGATTCGACTTTATGAAATTTATTTGAGATATGTTCAAGAGTTGTTTTGAGGTTTCATGAAATCCTAATCTGTTCAATTCTTACAGAATCATGTATAGGATTTCTCACAAAACCCTAGCCGCATATGGCGGCACCCAGTTCGTTGCATCCAGGAGGCGTGCCCCAGATCTGAGCATCGCTCCAGGAGATCAATGGTTTCCCCACGAGTCTCCACATCTCAAGCGCGCGAGGAGAAGGTGTCGCGCAGCACCCGATCTCGTGGTAGAAGATCCAGGCACGCAAGATCGTCGGCCAGCGACGCATCTCCAGCAGATCCCAGCCGCATACGGCAGCGCAGATTCACGAAGCGAGGCGACGCAGATCTCCGACTTCCTCTTCAAGCGTGCAGCCCTCGAGCTCCCAGGAGATAGCAGACGCCCTCTATAGACCATCGCACACTCCCCTGAAAACCCTTGCCAACGCCAGCCCTCCAGCCCTCGTCGTCACACCGCAGAGCTCGCAAGGCGACGGCGATCAAATCCCAGTCAGCGGCATCCTTCAGATACAAGGTGTCATTCACACGCGCGATTCCCAACGATGCATCGCCAACCCCCAGGCGGCGGTGCAGAAAGTGCAGAGCCTTCATCTTGGTGATGCACAGTCGACCTCGATATCCCCGATGGACTCGCCAGGCGGCGGTCCGTGCTCCGTTCCAGGCGATCTCCACTTCGTGTTGTAGCCATTGTTTTAAAAAACGTGTCTCGAGGCGCTGAGGTGTACGCCTTGAGGCGTTTTTCCTTGAAAAAAACCTCGAGGCTATAGCCTCATGCAGTCTCAATGAGGTGTGCGCCTCGAGGCTTATGAGGCGTGCCTTAAGGCGTATGCCTCGAGGCGTGCCTCGAGGCGCTGCCTCATGTGATGCAGCGTGAACTCGACACATAGGGCCGTCTACTTAATTAAAATATGGTCGTTAATTTTATTTACGTTTTTTAAGTTGTCGCAATTTTATTTTTAAATAAAGAGATCGTGTGTGATCTCAATTTGAATTTTAAATTTGTCGGTTAATTAGTTAGAGTCCAATTAGGATAATTAGTGGTCAAATTAATTAGTTTTCTATTTTTGTAAATCCATCCCTCCTATATAAAGGGATGAGGGTCCATTGTTTTTAGTCAGTCAAGTATTAATGAAATTTTGAGATTTTATCTCCCTCTCTATTTTCTCTCCTCTCTCCACACGGTCTACGTGGTTCTTCTCCTTCAACCCCGCGCTACAGGCGTATTCTTCTTCTCAACCCTTCTATTTCTTCTACCAAAAATCCACCATAAAAAAAATATTATTTTCGTCGACGCTGATTTCCATTTGCATCATTTGGTATCAGAGCATGGAAACTGAATCGTTCTTACGATTCGACGATCCGATCACCTACTGGCGTTTGCAATTCGATTTGAGTCGTATATCTCATGATCCGCATTCACGTTCGCGTTCGAGGAAGTTCAAGCATCGACTCCTATCAAGTTTCAAAGTCCAAGCATGGTTGGACGCGCTAACCGGTGAAGATTCGTTCGTCGACAATGAAACTTGGACTCCTATCAAGTTTCAAAGTCCAACCCGATTTTTGTTCGGAAAACGAAGGTATTTTCAGTTCCGAAGAATATTTTATTGACGCAACTCCTGTGCAACAAAACTATGAAGATATAGGGCCGATTTTTGATGAAAGTTCGAGTGAAGACTGAAGAATATGAATTTTTCGATTTCTGTGAGGTCGAAGTTGCTGTCCAGAAACAAAAAAATGAAAAAAATAAAGTTCTGGGGCCAATATTTGATGAAGAACCAGTGGAAGAGGGATATGAAACCCTAGATCTCTTCGGTGACGACGTTACTGTTCTTCGAGACAAAGATCTGCTTGTTGTCCATACAGATTCAGGTTGGCAACCACCACCGACAACGACCAATCGAAGCCCCAGCAACCACCCGTATCATCTCCAATGCAAACCTCGACGTTGTTGTAGCCATACCTTGGTACGAAGACCCCAAGGCCAACGATGGAAGGCCCATCATCGTCTCCTGCACCATCAATCCAGGTGCCGCTGCCGCCATTACATCTATGCCCGGTGCCGCCGTTGGAGAATCGAGACCCATACCCGAGGGTTCGGCGCCACCGAAGACATTGGAAGAAGGGAGTCGAGAGGGTAGTGGCTATTGATTCTTCTCCCACGTGCAATCAATCCAATGAAATCAGGGATTGGAAATTTATTTGGGTTAATTTCAATGAAACCCCTACTGCAGAAAGATTTTATTCAAAGGTTAAAATCGGTTGGAATTGGAGAGGCATTCCTTTAAATGGAGGGGTAGAAGATTTGCAGCGACGCCCCTCAGTGAAAAGAAATTACAAACGTAACATGGAAAGGATCAAATTGAGGAATTTGGAACTATGGTTTCGAATCGAATTCTCCAACGACAAATCGAAAAGCAAGCAATTCGTCAGGAGATGAATTTTTCAAGCGGAGGAGAATTGATGCAGCACAAAATTAAAATATAGGGCTTGATATTTTTATCCGTTAATTTTATTTACATTTATTCGATTGTCGCATTTTTATTTAAATAAAGAGATCATGTGTGATCTCAATTTAGTTAGTTAGAGTCAATTAGAGATTTGAATTTATTTCAAATCAATTAGTTAGTCGGTTAGAGTCAAATTAGGATAAGTAGTTTTGAGTTTGAATTTGAATTTCTATTTTTGTAATCTCATCCCTCCTACAGTTCAGATTATTATGAAAATTGAGATTCATCTCTCTTTATCTTTTTCTCTCGGTGTGTTTCTCTCTCTTTCCCTCGACGCATTCTTTGTGATTCCTCTCCAAAGTCTCGCGCAACTGGCGCGTTCTCCTCTCTCTTCCTCTCCTCTCTAAATTTCTCCACCAAACAACTATTTTTCACCGTTGCAAATTTCCATTTGCATCATTTGGTATCAGAGCATGGAAACTGAATCCTTCTTACGATTCGACGATCCGATCACCTACTGGCGTTTGCAATTTGATTTGAGTCGTATATCTCATGATCCGCATTCACGTTCGCGTTCGTGGAAGTTCAAGCATCGACTCCTATCAAGTTTCAAAGTCCAAGCATGGTTGGACGCACTAACCGGTGAAGATTCGTTCGTCGACAATGAAAGTCAGATCGTTGTAGCTGCTGTCCAACCCGATTTTTGTTCGGAAAACGAAGGTATTTTCAGTTCCGAAGAATATTTTATTGACGCAACTCCTGTGCAACAAAACTATGAAGATATAGGGCCGATTTTTGATGAAAGTTCGAGTGAAGAATATGAATTTTTCGATTTTTGTGAGGTCGAAGTTGCTGTCCAGGAACAAAAAAATGAAAAAAATAAAGTTCTGGGGCCAATATTTGATGAAGAACCAGTGGAAGAGGGATATGAAACCCTAGATCTCTTCGGTGACGACGTTACTGTTCTTCGAGACAAAGATCTGCTTGCTGTCCTAAAGATTCAGGTTGGCAACCACCACCGACAACGACCAATCGAAGCCCCAGCAACCACCCGTATCATCTCCAATGCAAACCTCGACGTTGTTGTAGCCATACCTTGGTACGAAGACCCCAAGGCCAACGATGGAAGGCCCATCATTGTCTCCTGCACCATCAATCCAGGTGCCGCTGCCGCCATTACATCTATGCCCGGTGCCGCCGTTGGAGAAATCGAAACCCATACCCTAGGGTTCGGCGCCGCCGAAGACATTGGAAGAAGGGAGTCGAGAGGGTAGTGGCTATTGATTCTTCTCCCACGTGCAATCAATCCCATGAAATCAGGGATTGGAAATTTATTTGGGTTAATTTCAATGAAACCCCTACTGCAGAAAGATTTTATTCAAAGGTTAAAATCGGTTGGAATTGGAGAGGCATTCCTTTAAATGGAGGGGTAGAAGATTTGCAGCGACGCCTCTCAGTGAAAAGAAATTACAAACGTAACATGGAAAGGATCAAATTGAGGAATTTGGAACTGTGGTTTCGAATCGAATTCTCCAACGACAAATCGAAAAGCAAGCAATTCGTCAGGAGACGAATTTTTCAAGCGGAGGAGAATTGATGCAGCACAAAATTAAAATATAGGGCTTGATATTTTTATCCGTTAATTTTATTTATGTTTATTCGATTGTCGCATTTTTATTTAAATAAAGAGATCATGTGTGATCTTAATTTAGTTAGTTAGAGTCAATTAGAGATTTGAATTTATTTCAAATCAATTAGTTAGTCGGTTAGAGTCAAATTAGGATAAGTAGTTTTGAGTTTGAATTTGAATTTCTGTTTTTGTAATCTCATCTCTCCTATATAAAGGGATGATAGGCTATTGTTTTATACAGTTCAGATTATTATGAAAATTGAGATTCATCTCTCTTTATCTCTTTCTCTCGGTGTGTTTCTCTCTCTTTCCCTCGACGCATTCTTTGCGATTCCTCTCCAAAGTCTCGCGCAACCGGCGCGTTCTCCTCTCTCTTCCTCTCCTCTCTAAATTTCTCCACCAAACAACTATTTTTCACCGTTGCAAATTTCCACTTGCATCACCTCATTTGTGTGCTGATTTATTTATTTTTTTAGAATATTTTTTCTTTTCTTTTTGATTGTGGGCTTTTCATCTTTCGTAGACAAGTATTTTCAAGTCCTTAAGCTCGTAATTCACTGAAATGCATTTTTTTTAGTTTATTAAAGTATTAAGCTTATTTTTACTTTGGTATGCATGTTCTTTATAAATCAATATGAACAAAAAATTGAGTCTTGAGTCCTTAAAACATGTCTCATCTTTTCTTCTATTCAATCGAGACAAAATTAATACACATCAAAGCATGCATGAACAAAGATGGTCATACCATGCAATATTCAAGTATTTTATCCCCCAATCTTCATGGTAAAGTAAAAAGTGATCACTGATTCATTGCTTACTCTCTTATCTTTCTCAATTGAATGACACGCATATCTCACCTAATTTTGAAAATGGTGTGTTACAACTTACATCTATTCCCTTTAGTTAAATTTTATTCAAAACTTTAAATTTTGCGGAGAGTTACCCATTATTGTGCTTGCGTATCCATATTTACTTGACTCCTTACAAATTTAGAGTCCAAAAAGAGAGAGTTATATAACAACTTGATGTTTAAACCATGATGTTAGCCTTGAAATGTCATGGAGTTATGTATTTAATCATAACTATTTAATTTCTAGAACTTGAAGCTTGTAATTACGATTAATTATTATGTCTTATGAAAAATTTTCTTTTGCGAGTGAGGCTTACGCCTCGAGGCTTACGTCTCGAGATAATACTGGGAAAATGCCTCGATACGCCTCACGCTTTTTAAAACCTTGGCTGCAGCAGCGACCCCACTCCAATCTCTCGTGGCGGCTTCAGCTCGTGCTGCATAGGCTCTGGGTTGCGGCGCTCCTCTCGCGAGTCCCTTCCCATCGAGCAGCGGCGGGAATCCCAACAGTCCCGTGTCGAATGACGGTGTGCATCTGGAAGAACCCCAGGGGTTGGCGGCGTCCTTATGAAGAGAAGGATTCCCACGATGGGAACCCTAAATAGGGGCACGTTCTTTTAAAAAAAATTGAGCTGTTGTTTGCAACCCATGTGGGTCGTACACTGCAAATATAAAAAAAGGAGCGAAAAAGGAGAGGGGAAGAGTTTGTTGTAAAATAAAAAAATGCAAGTTAAAAAAAGAGAAAGAAAAGCCGTAAAAAAGGGGATGAAACGGCTTAGAAAATATTAAAAAATGATTATTTGAAAAGCTGATAAAAAATGTGAGCGGCTATTTTAAAAAAAAAAGAAAGAAAAGAAATAGCCGAGAAAAAATTTTGATGATTATCGGTTTATACATGTTTTATTTACCCCCATCTTTGTTGTCTTCTCCCAACTTTGTCGTTGTTGATTTTCTGACAAGTATGGGAGAAAGGGAAAGTATTGTGTAGAGTCACATGTCTTCTCCAATTTGCAGATTTGTCAGACCAGCCGGATTGTTCAGACTCTATAGTTGTCAGATGTTCAGACCCGATGTCAGTTTCTGAGTATGCAGTTCAAGATGCATGAATGTGCGATCTTCAGTTTCGTGGTCCCCATCATTCTTGTTGTTGTCAAGCCAGAGTTTTTATGTGAGCCATAGGGACTCCAGAGTAGAGGATCATTCCCTATACCATGTGGACAAGGGTTTTCAAGTGGTATCATAGGGACTCCGGAGTAGAGCACTATTCTCTGTGCCAGATGGGAGAGACCCAGTTCTCCGATGAGAAGACTACAGTCGCAGTTTCAGACTCGATAGTCAGATTCCGAGTCCTCTAGTTGACTTACACTCCAGCCCGTTCGTCCTCCTCACCTGCACGGCATGAGAAGCAACGTTCTCGACAGCAGCCGACAGTTGTGCGCGTTGAGTTGATATTGTTTGTAGTGTCATGTATTGTGAGTTGAGTTCCTTTTTGTTTGTCCAAGCTGAGCACGCAGCCGACAACTTGAGGGGGAGTGTTAGAGTATTTGATTGTGCGCATGTTGTGTTGTAGATGGGTAAATGGATACCTCCAGGGTCCATTTACCACATCCAGTCTTTAATCCCACATCTACCAGTTTGGAGATGTGGAGACTCCGTGGGTGCTATATATAGAGCCCCATACCCCTGTAGTCAGATGAGAAAAAGGAATTCAATATCCGCCCCTTTGAGGGCTTCTCCCGTGGTTTCATCCCGCTCCTTAGGGAGTAGGGTTCCACGTAAAAATCTTTGTCTTCCAAGTTTATCTTTCTGTTCTTATGCTCCGTTTATCAATTTCGCTTCTGTATTTCTCTTATATAATAAGAATATCATAATTTTTGGGTTATTTGAGATTACACTCTTTGCATATAAGAGTCCAACTTGACGCAGTGAATTCAAAAAAACTCCGCATAAATTAGGATGCATACCCCCATAGCTCATGCATGCATATTTATTAAAGAGAGGCGGACATAGCACATAGAAAAACACAAAGTTGCTAGCCATCAGTGGGAAAAAATAGCTTGTATGGAAAGCTTTTCCTTATTGCACTCTTCAAACAATAGAGAGAGAATGAATACACGTTATTGAAATAACAGAATGATAACTGATAAGATACTATGATCATCAAAATGACCATCATACATAATGTTGGCAACAAATCTTATACACCTTAACAACTTTTTGAAAGAAAATTAGCAAATCAATTCATAAGTATTACTTGCGATTGTTAACTCTTGGACAGCATTGGGAGATTCCTGAAATGACGGAGGCAGACTCAAAAATTTTGTCAAATGAACCTACAAGAACATTAAAATGATTGTTTTAGTATTCCCATAAATTTAGAGAATCATAAAACATATTTTTTGCTCAACAGAATCTCGCAATATTACTTCGCAAAAAGAAAGACACACTGAGACATTAGACCAAAGTACCCAAAGTTCACCTTCTGTAATCTGTATCTATATTTTTAAAAAGAAAGAAAAAGACCATATCATCTCCATATTAAAAACAGAACGACCATTGACAGAAACAGGCTACATGTATCAATTTTCACAATTACGAACAACTAAGTCGAAATGTCATGCAAGTACATTAGCAGCTCTATATGTGTTAATGACATTTTATAGACATCATAATTTGCAATATCCAGTTATCCACAAAGGGGGCAGTACAAAAACCCAATTGACAATATCTGATGGTAGATAAACTGCTACTAATCATTAACTTCATGCATACATATAGGAACATTTAAACCACTAGTATAGCTAATCGTAATCAATCAGGTTCAATTGACACACTAAAATTATATGATGATAAATAATAACGTCAATCCAGTTCCTTAAAATCAAACACCTAAAATCTAAGTAAAACAAATCAAAAAATCTAGTAAAGGCGACAAGAAATCCAAACTCAACATAAAAAAACAGATAACTGCAGGAGTGTAAGGGCAAAATCCAATAAATACATAAATCAACATCATGATTTTATTTTTGAAAGAAAAAAAGAGATTCCACCGTATATGTGTGTGTCCAAAAACTTCACCATTTATCACCTTGGTAACATAATTACAGGTCAGTTATAGACGGCAAAGGAGATTCCATCACTCAATTTTCAGCAAGCGCTTTAGCATGCGCCACTACATACTCACCATACATTTTGTCCCCTCTGAATGTAACACCATTCCTAGAAATCTAAATTGCCCAAAGAACCGCCAAGCATCCAGAACGTGATCCGTTTTCGTGTCCCCCCCTCCCTCCAATCATCCCCAATGGACTCTCAGAAGCCCTCCATACTGTCACACCAAACATGCAGATCCCCAAAGAGCGACCAAGCCTCCTCAGAGATCCTGCACCTGAAGAATAAGCGATCCGCATCTTCCACCCTCGTCTGGCACCACGAACATGATGAGTTAGCAGTCGCGAAGAATCTCGCTACCCGGTCCCCCGTCAGCAGTCTACCTCTTCTGCACAGCCACAGAAAAATATTCACATGTATTGGCACTTTCCAGCCCCAAAGTCTTCTACAGTCTGCATCAAGGCCATCGAAAACATCATCCTGGGTCTCTTTCAATACCTTGTAAGCTTTAAACAGAGAAACTACCATCCTGCCAACACCAGCAATCTCTGCCCTCGGTGGGCCCTGCTACATTTTCCAAGGTCGCAAGCAGTATCACCAACTCCTCCGCCCTTCGGTCCGAAAGGTCAGAACGGAACAGTGGAAAAAAACCCTAGGCATCCAACACCTCAACCACAAGAGCATCCGGGTTCATAGCAAGGGCCATCAGCCGAGGAAAACACTCACCCAGCTTGCCGCCTTCGAACCAGTCATCTAACCAAACCCGAAAGCTCGATCCGTCCCCCAATATCGACTGCAAGGACAGGCGAATCTCCTACGCCAGACCACAGATCCCCCTCCAGAAGAATGATGGTGACAAGCCCAGATCCTTAATGTTGGGAAAAGCAGTTCCTACCCCATAGACCTTACGAAGAATTGATGCAGCGTGGACTCGACATGTAGGGCCGTCTAATTATTTAAATTGTGGCCGTTAATTTTATTTACGTTTTTTAAGTTGTCGTAATTTTAAATAAAGAGATCGCGTGTGATCTCAATTAGTCTTAATTTGAATTTCAAATTTGGTAGTTAGTCGGTTAATTAGTTAGAGTCAGTTTAGGATAATTGGTTGTCGGTTTAAATTATTTTCTATTCTTGTAATGTCATCCCTCCTATATAAAGGGATGAGGGTCCAATGTTTTAGTCAGTTCAAGATGTGATAAAATAGAGATTTATCTCTCTCTCCTCTCCCCTCTCTCTCCTTCTCCCCGCGTGATCTACACGTGTTCTTCTTCTCCCAAACCCATCGTATTCCCGACGAGTCTCTTCTCTCTTCCCCCTCGCGGTCTACGCGTTTCTTCTTCTCTAACCCCGCGCATCCGGCGTGTCTTCTCTTCTCAACCCTTCCAGTTTCTTCTTCTCAACCCCTCTATTTTCTTCTACCATCGAAAAATCCACTGTCAAATCTATTTCCCGCGCCGCGCCGAATTCCATTTTGCATCAATTGGTATCAGAGCATGGCAGCCGAATCGTCCCTACGATTCGACGATCCCGTCGCGCATTGGAAGATGCAATATGATTTGAGTTGCATATCTCATGATTTGCGTTCACGCGCACGTCGACACAAGTTCATGAAGCGCCTTATGTCAAGCCTCAAGGTTCAAGCAATTCGTCGGGAGACGAATTTTTTAAAAGCGGAGGAGAGTTGATGCAGCATGGACTCGACATGTAGGGCCGTCTAATTATTTAAATTGTGGCCGTTAATTTTATTTACGTTTTTTAAGTTGTCGTAATTTTAAATAAAGAGATCGCGTGTGATCTCAATTAGTCTTAATTTAAATTTCAAATTTGGTAGTTAGTCGGTTAATTAGTTAGAGTCGGTTTAGGATAATTGGTTGTCGGTTTAAATTATTTTCTATTCTTGTAATGTCATCCCTCCTATATAAAGGGATGAGGGTCCAATGTTTTAGTCAGTTCAAGATGTGATAAAATAGAGATTTATCTCTCTCTCCTCTCCCCTCTCTCTCCTTCTCCCCGCGTGATCTACACGTGTTCTTCTTCTCCCAAACCCCTCGTATTCCCGACGAGTCTCTTCTCTCTTCCCCTCGCGGTCTGCGCGTTTCTTCTTCTCTAACCATGCGCATCCGGGGTGTCTTCTCTTCTCAACCCTTCCAGTTTCTTCTTCTCAACCCCTCTATTTTCTTCTACCATCGAAAAATCCACCGTCAAATCTATTTCCCGCGCCGCGCCGAATTCCATTTTGCATCAAAGAATGGTGCAAACCAAGCTATCGCGGTCTCCCCAAATACGGGTAACCCACTTGCAAAGAAGAGTCGTGTTCATTCTTCAAGACTTCGAACACCAAGACCCTCATCCTCCTTGGCATAGGCGACCGACTTCCAGTCAACAAGGGTCGTACGACCGGACTTCCCCGAAGCAACCCAAAAGAACCTACGCATGACACATTCAAACATCTTCCTCACCCTAACCAAAAGCAGCTTCGAAGAGAGAAAAAAGATCGGCATGGCAGAGAGGACCGACTTCAGCAGTACCAGCCTTCCACCCCGGGACAGACAAGCAGCCTTCCAACCTGCTAGTCTCTACTCCACCTTCTCAATCACAAGACCCCAATCCTCCGCACTCATCTTACCAGCCACCAAAGGAACACCAAGATACCTAATAGGCAGTTGACCCAGAGGCGATCGCAACTAGCCTTCGCAAATCGCAACCTCCTCCTCCGACATCCCAAAAGGGACGAACTCCAATTTCTCTCTGTTAATCCTCAACATTGATACCATCCCAAACTAATCAAGAATCGAATATATGCCTTGGAAACTCGCAGGGTCCCCTTCCACAAATAAGATCATGTCGTCTGCATATTGGAGGATAGGAATAGAAATCTCCTCCTTCAAGTATCCCCGGAAGAAACCACATGGAACCGGACGAACAACCATGGCCGTCATTGCGTCATAAGCGAGCACGAAGAGCAGTGGAGCAAGAGGACAACCATGTCGAACACCTCGTTGTGGATTAAAAAACACCCTTCGGCTGCCCTTTCACCAATACCGTACAAGACATACTAGTGATACACCTCTTCATCCAGGCTATCCATCTAGGAGGAAAATCACGCATGTGCATAGAGGTCCAAATGAAGCGCCAATCCACGCAATCGTAAGCCTTGGAGAAATGCACCTTCTAAAGGGCGTGTTTAGTCTTGCACCTACGCTAATCTACCACGATCTTCGACGCCAGCACCACACTATCTAGTAACTGTCTACACGGTTGAAATGCACTCTGTGTTAGGGAGAGAATCTTGTTCAACACCTTCTTCAGACGATTTACAAGTGACTTAACCAGGAGCAAGTAAACTGTGTTTGAGAGGGCAATGGGCCTGAAGTCCTCAACTTTGGAGACATCGTCCTTCTTAGTGAGCAAGAAGACGAAAAAGCAGTTGAGTCTCTCAAACCCATGGTCTCATCCATGAATTCTTCCACCACCGCCATCAGCTCCTCAGCAATGAGATCCTAAAATTCTCTATAAAAGAACACTAGAAATCCGTCTGGACCAGGGCACCCATCAGGGTTGAAAGAGTATAAGGCATCATGGACCTCCTCCATGCTCAAAGATCTCGTCAATGTAACCGCATCTCCATCTGGAATGCAGCTCACCCCAAGCCCCAGACACCTAGATTCATAATGAGGGGCCCTCCTGCTCATGGACTTAAAATAGCTCTTGACAGCTCTCGCGATTTCACCATCACAATGTGTTTCCTCCCCCTCAACCTCAATCGAGTGGATGAGGTTGCATCTTCTTCTTCCATTTGCCACAGCATGGAAAAATCTGGCATTTGCGTCACCTTCCTTAAGTCATTTTATTCTCGATCTTTGCCTCCATTCGACCCCCCTCATCATGTCCTCCTCTAGAACTTTCTGCACTACACCACGGTTGAGGATTTCCCTCTTCATCCAGATCACCGGCATCCTCCAGTAAGTCCAATCTTGTTAGCTCTTCCTGAGCATGCGCCCTTCTGAGGCCCCGATAGGCCCTAGAAGCCTTCCTAAACTCATGTTGCTTGTGTTGCAGAGCCGCCAACTTAGTCGCAAAGACCATCGTCGCCAGCCCCTAAAGTACCTGACTTCTCCAAAATGAAGTTATAAGATCCTTCAAGCTTTCCTCCAACATCCAGCTTCTCTCAAACCTGAAGTAGGACGAGGCCCCCTGCCAGAGCATGTGTCCAGAAAGATGGGCGTGTGGTCAGATCTCGACCTAGGAAGCAAAGTGATTGCCGCCAGACCGAACATTTCCAGGTCTTTAATCAACAACATGAACCTATCAATATGAGATCTGGAAATCGAGCTCCTCCAGGTATACTTGTAGTTTGTTACATAGACCACCTCTAAACATAGATCAGCAATCACCTCCGTGAAATGGGTTGAGCCAAGATCACACGCTCCCCTCCCACCAAGTATGTCATCCTCAAAAAAACGTGACATTGAAATCATCACCAACCACCCAAGCACATCCACAAAACATTCCCTGATGGACCTTAGCTCATCCCAAGCGGCAACGTTTCGTGAGCCACCCTAGATGCCATACATCAAAGAGATAGCATAGAGTGATCGATCAGCCTCAGGAGCACCGTGATCGAGTGTACCAACCTGACATCCTCCAGGTCAAACAAGCTCTCGTTCCACACAACCACAATTCACCCAACACTACCCTCAGCCAGAACTGCACGGAACTCCGTGAGACGAGAACCTGAGCCAGAATCCCATCTCACATGATCCCACGAATCAACCTTGGTCTCCCATAAGCAATAACCTCGCCCCAAGCACACATACTAAACAAACAATGAGGGTGCATTGTAAACAACATTTCAGCCATAAGATCTCAATCTTTGAACCCCATATTGTTTATTTGCAACTATGTGTCTGAAATAATGGCCATCATACATGAACTTGTGCTTACTAAGGGTAGGCATCAATTCTTCTTATATAGCTCCTTTAAAAAGACAAAAGGAGGAATCCATTTTAAAACATTTGCATTTACCCAAACCTTATGCACAAACAGGCAAAGCAGAAAGATGGTCCACATCCTTAAAATATTAAGCACAAGATGTCTAAACTACAAGCAAGGCCTTAAATGTTGTTTTCACTAGCATATTGGTGGCATGGGAAAACCAAAATATCAGCAATATGTTGCTAATATTTCACAAATATATCGTCCATTTCGGTCAAAATCATGAAAATGCAAAGAAGCCCTATCAAATTTCAATGTTGCGTTTTCAATTTTGCTAACTTGAGGAAATGAAAAATTCACCAAAATTTCGAGCCATGTCTACAAGCCCCCACATTTTACTATATACATTTAGTGCTAGCATTCCTTTGTGAGAAGTCACATGAGAAATTTGGCATTTTATAACACATTTTCTTCAACTCGACCTTCAAAGACAAAAATGTAAGAACAAATAGAATGCTGGCATAGGAGGTTGTAGCATATGTAAGCTGCAATTACAGAGGAGTTGATGTAGTCAGGAAATTCATAGGGAGGAGCCTCGCGGGATGAGAGAGGAATGAGATGAGAGGAGAAACCCTGGAAATTGGGGAAGGGGGTAATAGTGGAGGCACTCTCTAAATCAAAACTCAAATTCAATTCATAAGTTAACTTACAATAGAGTATTGTCGCCTTTATAAAGGGAGGGACTGAATACAAAAATAGAAATCGAATAAATTTTGAAATCAAAACAATCCTAATCGACTGTAATCGATTCTAATTGACTCAATAACCAATTTTAATCTACCATAAATATTGAGATAACAATCAATCTCAGTTTATTTGAATAAAATAAAATAGACGACTAATTTAAAATAACTAATTAGGGACGAGAATCTCTAATTTCAAAAAATCCCCAAATCAGCAATTGCTTAGATTCAATTTGACCCATTAAATTGGGAATTATTGCATTAATTCTCCGCCGCTTAAAAAAAGTAATCTCATGACGAATTGTTTGATCTTCGGTCCATCGTTGGAGCATTCCATCTGTATTTGTTGGTCTGACCTTCTAATTAGAACCAACTTTCCTCTAATTCAACATTACATTTATAATTTGTTTCCACTGAGGGGTGTACTTGCAATTTTTCTACTCCTTTATTCGAAATAGTTCTCGCCCATTAGTTCCCAACAACTTTAATCTTTAGATAAAAGGTTTTGGGTGGATGGCCTCCTTGAAAATGTTCCAAATCAGCCTTCAATCTCTAAATTGATGGGATATGCACTTCCCTACAAAGAAATTCTTCACAAAGACCGCTAGGCTTTTTCCTCTCTCCCACCAACAACGACAACGGTGGTTTGGAAACGAAAGAAGCAAGGGGTGTCGAGGCAGACGCCTACTTAGGCGGTGGTGGTGGCAGCTATAGCTTCGTCAGCTTCGGATGGGGCAATGGAGGTCTATCCAACGACAGCATTTGCGACCAGTAGATGGGAATAGCCGGTGGCGATGGGCTCATTGCGCGCGTCACGCACAAAGGAAGCGGACGTGGTGGTTTTATCTGACACGCGAATGATGGCATTGCATGTGACGTTTGCCCATCTCGACATGCTGGCGACAATTGGCGGTATTGTAGCCCTCGTGGTGGTGCTGGAGAAACGAGAGGGAGGGTCGAGTGCTGGAGAGGGTCCGACATGCGATATGGTGGTGGCAGAGGGGGTTGTATCCGGGTTGAAGGCATTGGTGATGTGGGTTTGGGGGTGGCGGATTTGCCTGATGGGGTTAGTAATCGTGTTGGGGTTGGGATATGCGTCAACGAGGATTGCGGTAGCTGTGCTAGGGCTGACAGTGAAGATGTTGGTGACGCGAGGGCCTCTTGGACAACAACTTCAAAAGCAACCAGATCTAGAATTCCATATCCTTTATCCATAGGGCTTTCTACGACATCAATATTCAGCATCCAATATACGATATGGTACAAGCCAAATTTCATAATCACACCACTATCTTTTTGAAAGGATAAACACCACTATTTTAGCAAATAAGTATGTCTACTATCTAATTTATTTGGTAAAGAGCACTATAAATCATAATTTCAAAAGAAAAAAAACATTTTTAAACGTCATTTCTATTATTTCAAATGATATTGACAACATATCAACCAAACTTCCCGAAATTTCCATTTCAGTACTTTTGACAAAATGGCACAAACATTGATATTCGAGACCATGGTTTAATGTAACCTTGTATTTCCATGTTTAGTTGTCCAAATATACTTGATATAATTGATTTTTATGCGGTGTATATTTATCCTAAGTCGATTTCTTACAAGCATGTACCTTTCATCAGAAAGATCTGGAAGCTCGCATGCATGACAAGACCTTCAGCATTACGGCATAAATGTTAGCTAGACTGTTGAAAATTATACCGCGTGCTCCCATTCATAACATTGCAGATCAACCTCCCTCAATAAGAAATCCCAACACCACCGAAGTAGATGGCTTTCCGATTTTCTTAGATTTATAATCTCCATTTAGATAATTTAATGTAAATCCCAATATTTCAAGAGGGGAAAAGCTGTATCTTCAAAACAGCCAAATAGTAAAATAGTGAGCATTCACTTCTTTAACTTTCTAACCTCGGAATATTTTAACCTAAATCCCATAACTAACAAGAGAGAAAACTATATCTTCAAAACATCCACATAGTAAAGCACGGGCAATCGCATCATGATAACCACTTAAAGCTACGACGCATCCCCCGGGTCCCCAAGAACCAACAGATATACATCTTTGCAACATGAGGACGGAAATCACCGCGAAAAAGTCCAAATATGCCCTAATTCCCGAATCAAAGACGCAGCAAGGCGCGTACTAATTATGTGTCAACGTTTTTAGTGGAATGAGGGCAGTGGATTTGCAGGAAAACTGTCCAGAATCAAAGGATGACGATATTAGAGCAAGAAAAACATAAAACAACATATAAGAAACCTTGAGTTGGGAGAGAAGCCTGTTGCAAGTGTCGTAATCCTTCCGGGTGAAGGCGGCTTTGAATCTCTGAAAGATTTGCGAAACCTCCACTAGTTGCGGATCCATCCCCGCGATCTAAACGCAACCAAATCTCTCGTCTCCCTTTCTCCAAATCGCCGCTCACGCTCTGCTCGCCTCGCTCTCCCTCTCCCCTGCAGTGAACCCTTGTGCAAGCAAAAGTCCTGATCGCAGGGGGGGTGGGCAGGGCTGTTCTCACATAACCCGTTTCGAATGGGTAGCCGATGGTGCCCAGTTATATGTTACCCACGAAAACTTATTCGACCGGGTACCCGTAAGCATATGACCCACGCAACTTTCACGACCCGACGGATGAACCGAGTATTCGGATGGGAATCAACCCAGTAGGGTTGGCCCATTCAGTAAACTTCCCACTTATTGTATACTAGGGAAATGCTTACTACCTATAGATACCCAACCCATGTTGTGACCCGAAAAGGAGATGTTCGCTATCGGAAAGTCGAACCATTTTGTGGCACGACTCGACTACTATCGCAACATGATAGATTAACCATGATCCATGAAAATGAGTTGGAAAACGATCTTTTGGCATTTTTTCTTAGCGGGTAAACGATGATGCAAAGATTACATATTTTCTCAAACTTTCTTCATTTGATTTTATATAATATCTAGTAGTATTTATAAAAATACCAAAAATAACTGGGTTAAAATCATGGGAGAAAACCACATACAAAAGCCGTAAAGTTGACTTCTCTGGTTCACAATTATTTGTAGAAAACTCCTAATCGTCCAAACTCCTTTTAAACTTCTTTTGAAATTTATATTATTTTTTAAAAATACCAAAATTCTAGAGTCAACGATGTGAGTTGTGATTTTTGGGCTCGGTTGTACAATTATAACATATGTATATAAAACTTCCCGATTTTCTATAGATTAACCATGGCATCATATTAACCCATTTTTTTAATACGCATAAAAAATTGGTAGAAAATACAAAAACATAACTAAAATTAATTGTGCATAAATACCAATATATCTCGAAATCAAAAGGCTTTATACCTCAACTTCTGAACATCATATCTCAATCATATGAAAAAGTAGTTTCACCAAAAATAGAGTTAATATGCAAAAATCAATGTTGGGGCCCTATTGGTTTGTGTGTGTATATATATATATACATACACATGCAATGTTTATCATTTATTTATACTTATTTGTATTTCTTTTGTGTTTCATAATTTATATATATTGTATAACTTTGTAAATAAAATAAAAATAAAAAAACAAACTCCACTAGATTAAATTCAAATAAATTGAAATTATTATAATATAGGTATAATTATTCTATATTGCACCTATACTTATTTATTTATACATGTAAATAGTAATTTTAAAATAATACATTAAGTTGTATGTAAAATGATTAAGTTAAAATATATGTATTAATTTTATATGTATATTATACCTATAAATTATTGTTTTTATACATGGTATATAAGCCATTTTTATGCATTAAGTTAAAAATGTTATATATTTCTAATTTAAATTAATTTCTTATTTATAATGTAATTTACAATGTATTTTTACATTGTATATAAGCCATTTTTTGTCTTTATTCCTCTCTTGTCTTATAGTGCAAGGAGATATGAGCACGTTCTTAGGGGGTCTTTAGGTTTGTTGATCGCTTTGTCAACAGGCCCTCCTTCTTCTTCTTCTACCTCTCTTTTTCTTCCAGCTCAGATTTCTTTGTCCCCAAGCCATCTCATAACACCTTCAACAGTCGTGGGACCACCATCAGTCCTCGCCAATCGTCTTCTCCAACCTATTTCATGTCTAGGTCCATTGTATCTACCCCATCTTCTTCTCTATATAACCACCCCTTACATTGAGATCGTCTCTTATTTGGAGCCGAGCACAATTGTCAAACCACGCACCATTTGGAAACGAAGCTTTCAACGATCCGCACCATGTGGACCGCGACGAGCATCTGAAGGAGTACTGAAATTATTTGGAGCATCCAGACCCTGAACCGTTAGATGGAGCTTTGAAAAACACTGTTTACGACTTGAACAACATTTGAGTTTGAAGACCATCTGAGATCGAAGCATCCCACTCTTTATGTGGAACGAAACCGTAAAATTAAGTAGCACAGCCACAACCTGAAGCTCTTGGTTTGGGGAAGAACACCAATCGACTCCAAAGAGAGCAGTTGTCGTACGATTAGATGAAGATCTAAGCAAAATGTGTCAACGACCAAGAACTATTCTGAGCATCTTGCCTACAGCCATTCGATCTTCATCTCATCCAACGCCTCTAGATGGAACGCGTGGGCTACTTCGCACCTTCGAATCAGATCGAGGAACTCAATTCGAAGCATGTACCCCTTAAACACGTAACTCGTGCATAATTTCCAGTAGCCCCTAGATATTTTGTCAAAACCCTGAACAGGTTCATCCAAACTAATATCATGTGAATCATCATGTGCGTACACTGGTTGAATTGCGTAAATAACCACCGATAATTTCATATGCAACCACGCACCCTTTATAATTTTCTGAAATTATTATAACTCCCCTATGCATAGATACAAATAAATATTGTATTGAATTCATATGAATTCAAGTGATAAAAATTAAATAAAAAATATTATTAAATGCCTAATCATATACTCTATAAGTATTAAAATGTTTTGAAAAATATCATCATTTTATATTTTAAATAAATAAAGAAATATTGAAAAAATACCTTTTGACTTTAAAAAAACCATAAAATCAAATAATAAGTACAAATTTCTGTAAAAGTTATATCATACACACGTATATATTAATACATACTTCATCGTATCCAAAATTCATATAAAAATACATATTATGTACCATAAAACAAAGTAAATACATAAAAATTGCAAAGTTCAAATAAAATCATACAAAAAATTGTATAAATATGTACAATGTCTTGTTAAAGGTATCAAAATAATGTACAACATAAAATGAAATCAAAAAAATTATTACTATTTATTATTTTTAAATTTACAAAAATATTACAGTTTGTACAAACTTCCTTATTTTTCAATTAATATTCAATATAAAATCACAAAAAATTGAAAAATCCTCTAGAATTAAAAACATATGACTAAATATAAAATGTAAAATTATTGTGAAAGCTAAATTTTGAACAATTGTACCAGTTTTCTAAAATCTACAAATTCACCTTTATATTACTTATCTACTCTCAAATACATATACCATTTTTACAAAAATAAACACAAATTACAAATACAAATTAAATAAAAATAAAAATTAAAAACATAAAAACAATAAAATATTAAAACATATAAAAATATAAACACTATACCTATACACCGTATCACATAGGTATACATAAAAATATAAAAATTCATATACTTCTAAAATATTCATAAAAATATAAAATACTTAGAAAAATAATAAAAATACATAAGACCCTAAATAATTAATAATTCCGATCCATGTACTTCATCGAAAATTCTCCTCCTTGAGTTTGACCCTGGAACTATAATACATAAAAAAAGTATAACTATAAATATTTATTTAAACGATTTTTTGGTACTATGACACTACACTTATATTATTCAAATTAAAGCCATTGAAGACTATTGCAACGGTAACTTAAATCTTTCTTCTCTTGAGTTTGTTTCATTTTTTAGAGTACAAGGCATCGTCAATCTTCATCTTCATCCTTGTCGCTAACCAAAACTACCTCACCACCACCCTCATTCAGCTTCCATGTTCTCTTTTTACACATACCTTCAACCATCAATTGATTTGCAACCGAAGGAGCATCTCCTCTCCCCCATCTCGCAGGAGGAAACCCATTTATCCCCATGATTTTCTACCTTTATCCTTGGCCAAGTGAAAGGCAGTCATCCCTCTAACGGTGATTCAAGACTCAAGTGACAACCGCGAAGGGAGTTGTCTCTAATGATCTATAAGGCAAAGGATGCCCCCCGAAGGTTTCTCAAATCTCGGTATATTAGGTATAGGTTATTATCCAAAAATAGAATCCTTAAATCTCGCATGATAGTTAAAACATGTCAAATAAAATATACCCGAATAGAAATAGTTCTCCCAAGTCCAACATGTACCACACATGAAGGAATTGAAAGCATTGTTCTTAGGACATCTGCAAAGAAGTGTCAAAAGTTCACCAATCCTTCCTTTTCTTTCTTTATCGAACCATCATCAACATTGTGCCCATGTACTACATATGATTTCTATCTTAATACATTAACTACATTGCATGGATGTTTATTCCCAAACATTAATTTTCTGGATTCATTAGCCATTATACTTAATGATTTACTTTATAGAAATTAGAAAAGCAATACTTTTTAAAGGGTTTGCAAAGACATTCATTCTAAAGGTAATTAGTTGAATTTTTGTGTGGTTGAAGTCATCGAATGATGAGTCAAAAAGTTAAATTATTAAGCATTCAAAATATTGATGGTTAACAATATATTAGATGTATATCGATGGCTGAATTGTTAGAAATTTTTGGATGGTTAAATTTTGGTGGCTCAGTTTCTAAATAATATTTATATGCTTTAAATCACAAGTAAAATAATGTTTAACATGCTTTTGTACAACGAAACTCGAATAATAATATTTTGTAATATTTTTTATGTGACAATATACATATAGTGAGAGATTTTAAATAATTGTATAATAATAGTAGACATGCTCAATTGCTCTTGTAATATATAGGAGACCGAGTTGTGGACGGAGAAAGGGAGGTGGATGCAAAGTCCATTGGGTTGAACTTGACGTCGGAGTAGAAGCGATTTCGGGATAGGCATTCTCATAGAACTTGTCAAGGTCGACAGGAACCACCATCATGTTGGGATTGGCACGGTTCAGGATGGGGGTGGAGGTGGGCGGCAGGTAGAAGGATGTGGGGGGCATGAAGAAAGAAGAACAATATAAGGAACAATACATGTACCCCTCTTTTTCCTTTTCAAATACGCTTGTGCACATGAGATAGTTATATTTGCATAACCTTGAGGGGAACGAGAGGAAAAAACCTTCGATTTTTATGTTTGATATGATTTTATATGCGTAGAAACTTAATGTTAGACATTAGACATTATATATGTTGCAACCTTCGAGTGTTTATATATATATATATTGATAGCGCATGGTCTCGATTATCCTTGATATTTAGATGATTATATCCATAAATGTAGTTTTATTATGAGACAACATTTATTCACATTTTCAAAATGCTCACATCTTTTAATTCCTCTAATCATTTATTATTGATTAAAAAATATGATTGTGATATTTGACGTCTTGTGCTACGTCAAAGAAAACAATTGTTTCATTTTTCTCAAAGAAGATGCATAAAAGTATCATTATGGACAAATTAAATGCCTCCAATGATCTTAATGAAGAGAATGTCCTCATTACAAGATTATACAAGTAGAAATTATTAATACAGATTATACTTTATTAGAAAGATCTGAGATTATGATAAATGATTTGGGAATATCTGTTGGAAAAGAGAGGATATAATTTGAACTTATAGTAGCATGGGGCATTATCAATATGCCATTATAAATTATCCGTACAATAATAGTGGAAAGCACTGTTGACGACTTCAAGCAGCTTGGTTTAAGAAATATTTATAGTTAGAATATTCTCCTTCTGCTCACCTAAAACTTTCCATACTTCTACAGGGATGTCATCCGGTCCTACACCTTTCCCAGGAAAAAACCTTTAGTCTCCAATGATATAGACAAGTTGACAAGTCACATTCAGGATGAGTTACCTTGGTGTATGTTATTTGCTGATGATATTGTGTTGATTGACGAGACTAGAGATGGAGTAAATGAGAAGCTTGAGGTTTGGAGACATGCATTGGAGACTAAAGATTTTCGTATAAGCAGGGCTAAGACGGAATATTTGGAATGCACCTTTGATGGAAGCAATGGTGAAGGAATCGAGGTGAAGATGGGTGACGATAACATTCAGAAGAGAGATTCTTTTAGATATCTGGGATCTATTTTGCAACATGACGGGGAAATTGATGGAGATGTTACTAATAGAATAAATGCAGGTTGGCTAAAGTGGAGAGGAGCTTCCGCTGTTATCTGTGATAAGAAAATTCCTTTAAAAATTAAAGGAAAGTTTTACAAAGCAGCTGTGAGACATGCTATGCTTTATGGTTTTGAATGTTGGTATGTGAACCATAGACATGTACAGAGAATGGTTGTAGCAGAAATGAAAATGCTAAGATGGATGTGTGGACATACAGGTAAAGATCGGATTCAGAATGATGCAATTAGAAAGAAATTTGGTGTAGCTCCGGTCGAGTATAAGATGCGAGAAAACCGCTTAAGATGGTTTGGTCATTTGCAAAGAAGGTCAACTGATGCACCGGTTAGGAGATACGAGTGTTGGGATGTTGAGTCGGCTAAGAGAAGGTGAGGACGACCCAAGAAGTGTTGGAAAGAGACTATACGAAGGGATCTTAGTTTTTTGGATTTAAGTCCGAGATTGGCCCAAGATAGATCTGAATGGAGGCGAAGAATCCATGTAGCCACCCTACTTAATTGTGGGAAAAGGCTTTGTTGTTGTTGTTGTTATTGTAGAATATTCTCCTTCTAAGGATGTAGCATACTACTTTTGTTGTTATCTTTTTTTGTGGTAAATCCAATTCCAAGCATGGTATGAATGTCTTCGTTGTTGATAAATTCCACAACTGGAAGAAAATTAATGATGGAAAAAATTCTTGCTTTTGAAGTCACATAGGAAGCCAGTGATCAACACATAATCTGACTGAAGAACGTTTGAGAAATTTAATAAACAAATCACATTGAACATGTATTTCAAAGATAAGATGACAAACAAATAAAAGAATATTTATTGAGATTAGAGACTACTATTGATGTTGTACGGTGGTTGGCTTTTCAAGCATGTACATTAAGAGGCAATGAAGAAAGGTTTTCTTCAAAAATCATGGGAATTATATTGAACTGATAAAGTATATTGCTTATTATAATATATAATTAAAGTTGTCTTAGAAAATACACTAATAAATGCTAAATATGCTTCACTCGGTATTCAAAAGTAATGCCTTACGTCTTGTTTCATTTACAAAAGAAAATCTTTAGAAGCTACATGATGGTGGTTGAAATGACTTATTTGAAAAAAAAAGTATCATTTTGTCAAAAATGAAGCATCGACATGTCAGATTTGAATTCTTATTATTCTTGAAGTCAAAAAAGTAATCGTGGACATGTACTAGAAACTACATTACTATATCATTATAAAGTGGGCTTACTTAATGCAGATATTGATTCTCAATTACTATAGATTAATCATCAATTTAATAAAGAAGCTACTAATCTTCTTAGTGCATCTATAAATCCTGTGTTGATCCTATGGATGGTCAAAAAATATTTAGTAGGGTTGATATATGCAGATTAGCAAAAGAATTTTACCTTGCTGATTTTACATATCAGGAGATGCTTATTAGACAAGCAATTGATATATATATTATGTCAATCATATATAACTACACATCCTATTCTAAAAAATATTTTAAATCCGGTAGAACTGTGTCAGAAATTAGAAGAAACACAGAAGGCTAGAATTTATTATTTCGTTAATAGGTTAATCTGCATCATTTTAGCCTTGCCAATTTCGACCGCAACAACAGAAAGAGCATTTCAGCAATGAAGATCGTAAAATCTAGATTTCGAAATAAGATGGAAGATCATTTTTTAGAAGTTGCCTTTTGAAATACATTGAGAAAGAAGCTGTAGAAAATTCTTAACAGATTCAATTATTGATGACTTAAAGTCACGGCATGCACGATTTAAGTAAACTCATTATAGGCATGCATGACGTCTTGCTTATCAATCTTTTTTAAAATTTAATCTAAAAAATATATGATTAATTCTATTATTTTTTGTTGGTAGGTTTTATGTAAATCAAGATAATTTTCGTATGTGGATTTTAATTCGTTGTTTTCGATAAGAACTTCTATGCAATTTTAATATTCTCTTATATATTTTTATAAATTTATTAAGCAAACAACGATGTAATATGTTTTGGAAATCTTTACATGATATGAACATTAAATCAATCTAATCCCAAAAGATAAATTATGGCTTCGTCTACTTATTCCATACACATTTGAAGCATCGTTGCCGCGTGACGTCCTTTGCACGCGTTGATGTGCATGCACATAGAAATCACCATCCAACCTTTGCAGCTTTGTCGTTTCCAGAGATACGTCCATCATCTGAGATGAGCACAAGAGTCGTAGTTGCACATGGGAAGTTTGGACCTTCATCCTCTCCGATTTTAGAAATTACAAAGGCAGATTTGAATAACTTTCTAAACTCGAAACTTTTTAAGTTAACTGCATTCATGCCCCTATAATCTAGGCTAGATATCTTGCTCCATTTTCAAAAGTATGAATTAGATGTTGTTGGATTTAAAACAATCAATATACTTCTAATGTTGAATCATGATCAACTAGGATAAAAAAATAGAACATTGGGTCGAACTCTTCTTTAGTTTCAAGGTAATAGCTACGAGTAGTCATTGATTCCTCGAAAAGGGTAGAAGATGGGACCTATTATCGAACATACAATGCATTCTAATTACAAACGTATGATCATTATGCTTCAACCGGGTTATTCTATTCCACCTCTTATACAGAAAATAACTTAAAGCAAAATATGATAATTATAATAATTAATTAGGTAATTATCATTGAATGATAATTAATTAATTACATTTATATAAAATATATACTAAATGTTATTTACTAATGTTATTATTAATATATTCTAAATAGACTATATTGATTAGTATCATTATATAATTATTAGTTTATAATTCTAACTAGTATTATTTATTATTAACAAACATATTGTTAATATGTGTATAATGGGAAGTAAGATAAGAAATAAGAAGTGGTTTATTAGTCTTATTTTATTTTAAATCTTTTATATGGGATTATTAAGCATGTAATTGACTAATGCTCGATATTTTTTTAGAATTTTATATATCTGAATAAGTCATTATAAATTAAGATTTTTTGAAGTCAACATGTCATATCTGCTTGTTTAATCCATAAGTAATTAGGTGCTTCATGTTTTTTTGGCCCATTTTCTGATATGTTGTAGATCTAATCTATCCTCCAAGTTCTATTAAAAAAATAGTTTGATTTGTGTCCCGTAGAATTTTTGCAAATTTTTGGGTAACTGATATATCATGAATCCATTTTGCATCTATTCAAAAATCTAAAAATATAAGGAGCCCTAACTTTTCTCTACAATCAAAGGTTGTTGTATTTTTATCTAGTTTTTTAACTAGATAAAAAAACATGCTTTCATACTCCATGTAGTATTTCATTTTTAGTTTATTCATGTTGTCTCAGAAAATGCTAAAAGTGAGGTAATGCCATTCACCTAGATATACAACATATACAAACTCTTTAAGAGTTATCGTATCTACCTTTTAATATCATAAAAAAATCTTAGAAAAATCACTAAAAAATTTATATACAATAAAATACAAAATTAAATGGTATTTAGGATTCTAATTTGAACCTATTTGTGGGGGAAAATATATTATATTTTTATGTGATTTTTACACCACGAACCTTAGATACTTTGTCAATTACCTTCTCGACCCTCTAAACATCGTAATTATCACCTCAACCTGCAAACTTGATAACTCTTACACCATAGACCCTGCAGTTAACCTCCATCTATTTGATTGTTAAAATAAATCAGATTCCGTCAAAAAATATGTATATTGCCATATTATTTATCATAATTACAAAAATGTAGTTCCCTTCCCTCCCCCTCACCTTCCCTCACCCTTCCTCATTCGTTCACAAAGCTGCCAAGACACCTCCCAGTAGCGTTTCGAGCTCTGCCACCCCTCCCAAACAACACCCCAACTTCTGCAACCCTCCCTAGCATTGCAACAAACCCACCACCTCGACCCTCAATCGCTACCCTCCCAACCCTCCGCCCTCGGCCCTCCAGCGCTACCCCTTACCTCTGAGCCCTCCCCCGTACCTCCCTCAACCCTCCAACATTGGCCCCAACCTTTGTAGTCGTCCTCTGTGCCATCCCCAACTCTCTAGCACCGCTCCTGGCCGTCCAGCAACGCCCCGACCTCTCTAGTTCTACCTCCCTCTAATGTTTTCATGGGATTCTTCATGAAAGGTCAAAAAGACAATCATGTCCAGTTCTTGATTGAAGAACTATTTGCAATAAGAAAAGCAGAGTTCAAGGGTTTTCCCGATGTCTGCCCTGAATTGGATCTTGTGGATATAAAGGAACAATTTACACATGAAGTATCTATAGAATATGAAATCGATGTGGTGACTTCTTTGGATATCTTTAAGCCCACTCCATGGTTTTTGGAGGATGAAAAGGCATATGAAGATTTGAAGAACATCATTGGTGAAGAATTTTATTTTTTAAAGATGGGGAAGGATCTGCGAGAAAAAGAGAATGAAGAAGATGAATAATAGGAAGAGGTGATGAAAGTATGCGTATAAAAGAGGAAACTGAGACCAATTTTATCAATCTTTGACGAATTGTATGCCTTATGCCTTACTATAACGTCTAATGTTGATTTTGAGGAAGGTGGGCATAAATTGTTCAAAATCAAGCTTGAACTTGGTCAAGAGATGGAATTGTACATCATGGTGCTAGAATGCAGCAGCTGGGAGAGAACATATTGAAGGATATGGAGAAAATCTTAATCGGTGCAACATAATTTAAAATTTTTAAATGTTGAAACCACATGATCCGAGAATATTTTTCAAATCGTTTCATCTAAAAACAACAAAGTAGATATCGAAATACCTTTTGAAGCGTGGTTGCGATCGTGTCTCTAAAGCAAGAGACCTTCTGCTTCAAGTTCGATCCAACGGAGGAGACGCTTGCAAGCGCATTGATGAAACACATGATCCTCACAATCCAAGTTGATAATCCAAGTGGTGAATCTCCTGATCCCATCACATGAGATCCAACATCTTCTTCACGAGCGAGGTGGATCAAAGGATACGGAGATCCATGAGCGGTCGAGCGGCGACACATCGATGTGGCGACGACAGCGATCTTCTCTACGGTAAGAGATGGACGACCACTCTTGATGAAGAGAAGGGTGTGTATGAGAATATGAGAGAGAGAGAGAGAGAGATTCTATTCAATTGTTGTAAAATGAAGAGCTAGAGTTGTCTCTTCTTTTATAATGTTTTGGGAGTCCATGGACTCCAATCCATGGACAATACAAATCCAATGGTTGAGATTGATTTGCGTTTCTTTAAATGGCCATGATTTTGTTGTAAAAATACAACAAACTAATTAGATTAAATTAAATTTATATTGTATCAATATAATCTAATTTCATCAAATCAATCACCATAGGAGAATTAGGAAAGAGGCATGCCTCCCTTCAAATTAAGGGGGTGTTACACCTTGAATTAGTATTCAAGGTGACCATCCATCCTCCCCAAAAGGAAGGTGGCCTCCTTCTCCTAACTCATGAGATTTCACATCTCATGTAATTCTCCATAACTTACAAGAACATTTGCTGTAAATTATTTCACATAAATAATTCTAAATTATTTTGTGAGATATCAATCACTCCATTGGAAATTTGTGAATCACATTCACAACCCAAAATAAAATGTAAATTACATTTTCAATTAATGTTCAATGTGAATCTAATTCACATCAATATTTAAATTATAAATGTTATTTACAAATCTCTCTCTCTAATATATTATAAATCATATATATATTATATGTGATTAATATGGATAATGCTATCAATATTATTCATATCTATAATAATTAAATCACATTTAATTATATTGCACCATCATTCTCATGCATCTAAATAATATGAATCACATTCACATTATTTATGATAATTAAATCATATTTAATTATCCATTTCTCAATTCTTGGATACACATTTATCAATGGAATTATTCTTCAACTCTTTCAAGAATAATACACTTTCTCTGCTGATACTTGGAGATAAGTACATGTCGATTGTGTGTTCCACGTATATGACTTGGATATTGAGATCTCATCTCAAATTTAGATCTCCAAGACCTCTCATAGATGCTTGATTAAATCAAGGATGTAGATCTAATCTTCTCATTGCATTTGAATCACATTTAGAATAATGGCAAACATTTGAAATAAGATCATATCACTTCTCTAATAAGAGAATTCACTAAAATCCAGACATGTTTCATCACTCCCTCGGAATGGAAGAGTCATGGTTATACAATCATCTGTAATCACACCACCCTCAGGTATTCATAATACTTATATATCCTGCATACTGGAAGATCTAGAATAATCCCGAAGATAAAGATCAATTTTACAATGTCATCTTTAGGATTTTATCACTAAGTTTCTCATTAGGTCATTTGGAGTTGGTATCGGTCATGTGCCTTCCAAAAGCATATGTCATACCTACAAAATCTTGTCATGCTTCCAAAGCAAGATTACCATGCAAGGAATTTGATCGATCCTAGTACCTCATGAGTGAGCTCATGTCTTTCGATTCACAAGTGAACATGTATGATCCCTTTGAGAGATCGTATTTATTCATATGCCCTTGTATGCACAACAGGTCGCTGGTGTCTAGACCTTGATTAGGCCATCAACCTATCGGTCTGCCAAATGTACATATAGACATATAACAAGACATCTGTCTTTGGTCAGAGGATGCATGCCTATATCATGACAACATACAAAGTAGGACTTGTTTATCTCGATCTCATTAAATCAACTCTTTGACCTAACTTATCTGACACCTCCGAATATTTATTCTTATGTAGAGGACCTACCTCAAGAGGTTGATCAAATATCAACCTATAGAGAAGTATTTCCATCTCCTTCTCAGGTTGGAGATCATCTCTTAATAATCATTTGAAGGTACTTGATGAGCCCTCAATCTAAATTCTTAGATATTCATCCAAGCGTCAGCCTCTATGATTCAACAATTGAATCAACATATGTATGATCATTAAGATGGCCATGATACATAGCCCTAATTGTACTAGCGGACCTTACAATGCATTCCATTTAATCCCAGACATGGAGTGACTTAAACTAATAACTTTTATTGATATATCAAACATTACAATAGCATTTATTGTATGAATGGTCTGCCTCAGGCTCAAATGGCTAACAATCTCCCACTAGCCCTCAGAACCATTCACCTTAAACCCATACTCATTACATGTTGGTCGAAAACCTTCCGTGTCAAAGGTTTGGTAAGCGGATCAGCAACATTGTCGGTAGAGTCCATCTTGGTGATGATGATGCCACCAAGCTTTTGAATCTCCTGGATGATGTGGTATTTCCTTTCCACGTGCTTGATCTTTTGATGTCATATGGGTTCCTACACCTGAGCTATGGCTCCTTGATGAATCCACATTTCATCATCTTTATTCTATCATTTTGGCACCAAAAACCCTAGCAAATGCCTGTAAATAGCATTAAAATCACCATCTTAGCATTCATGCATGTGCATCTATATAGTGTATAAAATACTGTAATTAAAGCCAAAATTATAGAATAAATAAAGAAAAGAAAAAGAATAAAATATTGTAAATATTTTATGACCCGAAACCCCGAGACCTAGGCATCTTGATGAATAGGTCGACAAGGAATAAAGTAGGGGGAGATAAGGTCAAAAACACAGTCCAAATACCTATATTTTCTATTCATTCTTTATTCATTTTGGGACCTATTTTTGGTTCCACTTTTTATACATCAAATAAAGAAACTTTGTACATGAAAGTTGTAGATAAATTAATAAAGAAAAACACAAAATTGGTTTCACAGAAAAATAATGTACGGATAACAAGTTATGGTTTGAATAAGAATCCAGAATCCCAACTTCCCAGACCCGTATCTCACAACTGACAACTCCAAATGCAGCATACTCACCTTTAATTGTATATAGAATAAAATAATCTATCCAATGGTGGTGGTTTCGCATTTGGCGGAGCTACGGTGTGAAAGTTGAGTTTTGGACCCCTATTGTATATCTATACTGAATAAAATATTCGATTTATACTTTATTCATTATTTATTCATTTTTATATTTTTAGAATTATGTAAATATTACTTATAATATATATGTGCAATAAAATTAAAATAAAAATGCAAAGGAAATACAAAATAAAAATACTTGTATAAAGAATACATAGGTATACTGCCTATACATATACCTATACAAAACACTCTTAGATTTTATTTAATATACAAAATAAATCAGAAAAATAAAATAAAAATATATTTGTGTACATAAAAGTATCTTATAATTTTAGAAAATAATAAATACAAATAATGAAATTAAAATACACAAAATAAAAATAAAATATTACGATATATAGATAATATACCTATATAGGGGTATAAAAGCAACTTGTAAAAATATAACTCATAAAAATAATTAAAAATTGGAATAAAATACTATATAAAATAATAAACATTATTCATTAAATAACCTAAAATTAATTAAATCATTTATTATTTTTAATTCCATTTACAAAGTTTTATTTACGTTTTTGTCTTTTTGCGGATGACGTGGCCCAATCAGGCCACGCCATCCGTTGACCGGGGGTCAACTTCCTGACCCCAGGTCTTAGCCTCCTGGACCGTCTCGAGCACCCGTTTTCTTGGGTTTTTCGCGGGCTCCCCTTTCATCCTTTGAGCTCAAGCCCTTCTGCAAAGCTGCTCCCCTACCATCCCTCTACCTCGCCGACCTTCCTCCTCGGGCAGAGGGCCATCATGCTGCCCGTTCTCCCTCAATCTTCGAGCCGTGTCCATCCATGTTCAAAACCGCGCCCCTTCTTCCCATTTGACTTTGTACCATCTTTGACGAGTGCCAGAACCTCCGAGGGCTCTCTGGTGGATCCCCGGTGACAGGGGGTGATCCCGACCACGTTGAGGTGTGAACTCGGCGCTCCTGGGCACGTTCCAAGCCACCTCCGGCCACTTGGCCGTCGAGGTCCAATCTCGAGCTTTTTGCTCTGAGGTACTCTGTCTTTCTTGTGTCTTTCTTGCGTATTTTTATCTCCAGTAGTGTAAGGATCATCTTCCACCTCTTCACCTCGATTCACTCTTCATTGATCACCACCTCAACTCCCTCGCCGGAGAAAGCTCCTGCGAGTGATTCCTAGCGTCGCCAACACCTCTCTTTGTATGCTGGAGGGTCGCGGCATTTTGCCCGTACCCCTCTTAACTTGTTCTTGCAGGATCTGGAGCACTTCACGCCACCTGGGGGTATTTTGAGCCTCGTCGGAGGTCCCTGGAGCCCTTCGACTCCAAGGACCTCGCCGGCGAGCTTCGGTGTGCACCGGAGTATTTTGCGGCCACCAGCACCTACCTGACGCCTGCGGGAGGATCGTGGGCATTTTTGGAGATTAATCGCGCGCCGGAGTGGGGGAGAACGGCCGGTGGAAGTTCACCCCGGCCGACCTTCACCCCTGTTCATCCAGGCCACCTTAGAGCCGCCCGATCCTCTCTGTTCGTCGTGGAGCACAGCATCCGTCGGATCAAAGCCTCCCTGGACCGTCTACTCCATTTTGATCTTTTAATCCAGGCCATCAACGCCGAAGGGGTATGGGGCCACGGATTGGTGACACGTGGACAAGTGACAGATCTTCCGCCGTCGGATCGCGCGCACTTGGATAATTTTGCCATATACCCTCGTGCCTCTTGTAATTATTTTATCGTACTCAAACTTTCCTTTGCAAGCTTTCATATGTTGTAATAATTTTAAGTAGGCCCCCAGATTCTTTATATTCGCAACTCAGTCCGTGCCAGGTTCACGTGCCTAGCGCGTGAGCCTTGGCATTTTTACAAGCGTGTCCTGGGCCTTTGTTTGTATTTAGTCTTGATGCTAAAACTTTCAGCTGTAGCTACTTAATTTCTGGACGTTTTACGATCTAGCCGTCAGTGTTTCTACTATTTGCAACTGTGCCCCTCCCAGGTCCACGTGCCCTAGGCGCGTGACCTTGGAGATTTTGCTAAGAAACCCTCGCGGGTCTTAGATTTGTTACCAGGTCTATTAAATTTTGAATTCAGCTGTACTTTTTGTGGAAAAATTGTGATTAGGCCCCTGGATGTTTGAGAAATTGCATATATGCCCCTGCCAGGCCTGTTAATGATTGGATGCTTGTTCTAATTATTTAACCTATCATTTTAAGTCCAAAAATTCCACAAAAATAGGGTTAAGCTCCTGGATACGTGTACTTTGACGCTATCAATTTAGTTTTTTTTATTTTATTTTATTTTTATATTTATTAAAAATCAAAAACATGCTTTTTCTTTACTGTCTAGCTTAGAAAATGCCAAAAAAATATTAAAACACTTCGAAAAATTCTAAAAAAATTACCTAGTGTCTAGTTTATCATATTTTAGTGTCAGTCCAAAAATCATTAAAATCTCAAAAGAAAAACACTAAAAATTTGAAAACACTCTAAAACTTCAAAAAAATATATAAAATCAAGGAAAATTCCAAAAAATACAAACTCAGCTCCTGTTTGTTGCATATTTCAGTAGCTTTATTTGAAAATTAGAGTGAAAAATTTTGAGTACTGGTTGCTATTTTTGAATCCCATTTTACTCACAACCAGCACCTTTTCCACTGTTTCGTCTTATCTCAGCATTTAAAAATACCAAAAACACCTTGAAAAATCTCCAAAAAATCACAAAAACAGTAAAAAATCCTAAAAATACTAAAAATATTTAATTTCTGAATTTTTGGTTATTTTTGCATATTTTTATAAATAGTTTATTACCCTTTCTATTACCTTGCCTTTAAATTCCAATATTGAAAAAGAAAATAAAAATTGTAAAATATAAAATATAAAAATCAGAAAATTAAAATTCAAAATACAAAATTAAAAAAATAATAAAAAAATAATAATAATAAAAATAAAAAACCCACAAAAATACCTTTGACTGCTTGCTTAGTGTAGACATCACTCACACACATTCACTTGAGCACACTTGTTTGAATTACCCTGCTTGCTCCTTGTGTTCGAACTCTCTGCATACTTGTCACTATACACCATTTGTGCAGAGTTAAAAATAAATTTTAACTCCACATTATTTCTAATTTATTGATCTTTAGTGTGGGTTAATTGTTGATTTTAATTCAGAGTTCATCGTGAGTCGTGACAGCGACGGTCGTCTCTGCCTTATGTGAGACACCACTTTTAGACTCAGTGAATTTTGGGTAAATCAAATGGCGCCGTTGCCGGGGAGCAACAGCGCGTAGTTCGAGTTTTTGTTGTGTTGTGATCATTTGTCTACCTTTGCGGCTTTTATTTCTGCTTGTTTTACTTTCCTTATTTTTGATATATCTTTTGAGCTGTCTAATCCCTCTTCTTTGTTGACTCTGTGCGAGGTACCGCGGACCGAGGGAGGTGCGTCACTCGAGGCGCCGACGCACCCACGTGAAGCCGGCTTAGCCAGCCGAGCACCGAGGAGACGAAGAGAGAATTTTGAAGAACGTGCTCCACTTTAGTTGCATTTTCTTTTTGTAGTATTTATTTTTATCATTTAAGTGAGTGAGAGACTTAATTTGTAATAATACATGTACCCTCGGACTTGGACTCTTGAGCCTAATTTCCAAGTGATTGTTCACTTGGGGGCTCACCGCGGTTTTGTCGGGTTTTCTTCGCATTTTTTATTTTGTTTTCCGGTTTTATTTTTCCTTTCTTTTGTGTGATTGAGCCCTTAGCTTTTTAGGATTGCTTGCGATAGATTAAGGCCAAACACCTAATACCCTTGCATGTACCTATAGTTTCATTTGGACGTAGTCAAAATCTTAAACAATTGATCATTAGCTTTCAATCCACGCGCCGCGAGCTCATTCCCACACAAGCGCTTTCTCCTAACTCAAATGTGTTGAGCAGAGGAGGGGTGAGCCTAGACCGGACATTAGGATTGAGGGTTGGTGGTCAGCTTGTGGTTCTTCACGATAATAGCAATTTCTGAAACTTAGGGCGATTTCATCGGCTTTTGCATTTGCATATAGATAGGTTTCAATTCTGCTGAGCATCCTTGCATGTAGAGTGCTGGAGGCAAGGTGAGCATTTACGCTTTAGCATCCATCATCGTTTTGATCGCTTGCATTGCTTTTCCGCCTCTCTACCTCTGATTTTTCCAATCTAGGATCTTAAAGGAATTGACTCCTCGTTAGGCGCGTGCATTTCTCGCTAAAAATCCAAAAAAAAGTGATAATCCATAAAATTGGGACTGCTAATTTTACTTGACCCTAAAACCAATTAAAAGAAAAATCTTGTATTGGGGCGAGTAATCCCCTCATTGTCTTCGCTTTTATTTGCTCGCGCACACCTTAAGGATTAGTGCCCAAATCCCATCAAGCCCCTTAAGTGTGTGTGAAACTCTTTGACTTCTCACCTAACTCTAAAAAAGACAAGATTAAAAGACCACACTTTGCGGTCTCTACCGAGTTGAGTAGGTGAATTGAGGGTTTGCATTCTTTTTATTTTTGTCTGTGATTGTTTTTGTGTGTCCTAGATCTCCTCTGCGCATTTGCGCCTTTTTCTTCACTCTCTTGATTTGATCGACATGCTCCCCCGAATCATTTCCTTTTGATTTCGAGATGGATCCCTGGAGTGCATTTTATCCGGACTTTGCGGACCCCTCGCTCGCTCCAGCGGATCCACCTCCCTTTTATCAGGAGGATCCTCCTCCTATTTTTTCTGATTTTTGTACATACCCGCCTCAGCCACAATATCACGACTCGGACTTCTACCCACATCCACCCCCGCCTGTGTATTATCCATCTCCACCTTCACATCCACCCGAGTCTGACCTGATGGAGTCACCTCCCTCGATCTCTATGAGCGATATCTTGAATCGGATGACAAAGCGCATTGATTTGATGAATGATGATATTGCTTTCTTGAGGAAGAATCAGATTAATGCTCCTTTCGTCGGGAATACGGCTTCACTTGTAGGTGATCATGGGAGCTTGCAATCGCCAAAAATACAAAAAAATGAGAAAAATTTAAAAATCCAAAAAGATTTCGGGAGATATTTGGTTGATCAAGATTTTGAGGAGAGAGTCCACTTGCCAGAGCCCTGGACCACACATGCATTCACACACAGTCCCACCTTTGACTCCGAGGATGCCGCTGTACAGACTGCTCTTGGCATGCCTCGTGTATATGTTGATTCCGACTTCCTCCCTTGTATGGAGGAAGTCCAAAAATTCAAAAAAATGTTGACTGAACCCGAAGTGGTGGCTACTATTCATGAGATTATCCGTGCCCCACTTCAGCAGGCCATGACTCAATTATCTGCTCCTCTTCCCAAGAAGAGAAAGCGGAGGAGCAGATCTGAGCGTCACATTTTGACCATGGCCACTGCCCTCGCCATCACACACCGTCCCATTCCCAAGAATAAGAACACAGCTACACCTTTTATCACTTGCACCATCTTTGACTATACATGTGATCGCACTCTCCTAGACGGTGGTGCATCTATTAGCATATTACCCTTCTCGCTGGTACAGTCTCTTCATTTAGGGCCTCTCAAGAAAACCAGGATGATCGTTCAGTTTGCTGATGGATCCATCAAGAGGCCGAAGGGTATCCTTGAAAACGCCGTCATTTCTATTCAGGGCACGAGCCACAATGTTGATTTTGTCGTGTTGCCCATGGAGAACTCCACAGGGGAGCCATCTCCAATCATCCTGGGACGACCATTCCTCTCCTCTGCGAGGGTCGTTATTGACTATGGATCAGGAGAGGTTCGCTTCCGTCCTGTTGACGAAAGCGAAGTGATGATCGCCGCACCCACAGATGACCAGAGACCTACACCTGATGCACCTTCACCGATTATAGCTGACTCTGAGGCCTGTGACCTACCTGATGCTACTAGAGATACTTCCTTAGCGATCCCTGATGAGCCCCGACGGATCCCCCGAAAAGGGAGGATGTCAGAAAGCATGGACCTCACTAATCCTCCTCCTGGTGTGTGGCGATGTGTTGATGAAATCCAGAGTATTTATGTGATTGAACCATTTGAGCGGGGGGCAGATGACAAGATAATTGAGGATGTTTATGATGTTGCCCATTACTTTGAGAGACCTCATAAGGCAACAAATGACCCAGGTAAGACTAGACAGGACGGACCTAGTTTGACTACTTCCACTGATAAATCTGTTCCTGGCCATTCACAAGTGAAGATGATTGAGGTCGGTTATGATGCTGGCATTTATTTTGATAAATTCAGACCTCCTATTGAAGACAAGGATTCAGGTGAGAGTCTTGAGGACGATCTGAGTTCGTATACTTTCACAGATGATTTCGTTCCTTTTGATTTTGACCTGGACGAGGACTCGCAGGACGACTCCGATTACACTTCTTCCGAGGATGATGAGTTTGTCCCATTTCACTTTGACATCTGCGAGACTTCCAAGGCCGGACCTAGTCGTACTTCTTCCACTCGCCCGTCTGTGCCTTCACACCATAGGACCACCAAGGGAGAACCCAACCATACTGCTTCCATCGATCAGTTCGTCCCTTTCCATTTTGATTCCACTGAGGGCCTTCACCGTGTCGACCCTGATCGGCCTCCGTCCACTGTGGACCCCGATGTCGACATACACCATATCCGATCCATCCCTCAGCGGTCCCGCAAGAAGGTTTGCTTTCCACCTTCTGATGATCACCCTTTTATGTTGTAGATTCTCTCTTGTGACTCTTTCTATCTCCCGTTTTTGCTCGTCTACCCATTTCTCGTGTTTGCCTTGCTTAGGACGTACTTTGTCCTACGTATAGGAGGGGTATACGAGTTGAGTGTTCATTCTTCGTTCCATGTCATCAATCCTGTTGTTGCCTATACTTAGGGCTTCTTTTACCCTAAGTATAGGGGGAGGGATGTGTATATCCTCTGATCTATCCTTCCATCTTCAGATCTCTTTTCTTCTTTTCTTCTTTTCTTCTTTTCTTTTTTTATCTTCTTTATCTATCACAAAGGTGCCACCCTTGTAGACAGTTTTCCATGCTAAAACTTTCAGCTGTAGCTACTTAATTTCTGGACGTTTTACGATCTAGCCGTCAGTGTTTCTACTATTTGCAACTGTGCCCCTCCCAGGTCCACGTGCCCTAGGCGCGTGACCTTGGAGATTTTGCTAAGAAACCCTCGCGGGTCTTAGATTTGTTACCAGGTCTATTAAATTTTGAATTCAGCTGTACTTTTTGTGGAAAAAATTGTGATCAGGCCCCTGGATGTTTGAGAAATTGCATATATGCCCCTGCCATGCCTGTTAATGATTGGATGCTTGTTCTAATTATTTAACCTATCATTTTAAGTCCAAAAATTCCACAAAAATAGGGTTAAGCTCCTGGATACGTGTACTTTGACGCTATCAATTTAGTTTTTGATTTTGTTTTATTTTTATATTTATTAAAAATCAAAAACATGCTTTTTCTTTACTGTCTAGCTCAGAAAATGCCAAAAAAATATTAAAACACTTCGAAAAATTCTAAAAAAATTACCTAGTGTCTAGTTTATCATATTTTAGTGTCAGTCCAAAAATCATTAAAAATCTCAAAAGAAAAACACTAAAAATTTGAAAACACTCTAAAACTTCAAAAAAATATATAAAATCAAGGAAAACTCCAAAAAATACAAACTCAGCTCCTATTTGTTGCATATTTCAGTAGCTTTATTTGAAAATTAGAGTGAAAAATTTTGAGTACTGGTTGCTATTTTTGAATCCCATTTTACTCACAGCCAGCACCTTTTCCACTGTTTCGTCTTATCTCAGCATTTAAAAAATGCCAAAAACACCTTGAAAAATCTCCAAAAAATCACAAAAACAGTAAAAAATCCTAAAAATACTAAAAATATTTAATTTCTGAATTTTTGGTTATTTTTGCAAATTTTATAAATAGTTTATTACCCTTTATATTACCTTGCCTCTAAATTCCAATATTGAAAAAGAAAATAAAAATTGTAAAATATAAAATATAAAAATCAGAAAATTAAAAATCAAAATACAAAATTAAAAAAATAATAATAAAATAATAATAAAAAAAATCAAAAAACCCACAAAAATTCCTTTGACTGCTTGCTTAGTGTAGACATCACTCACACACATTCACTTGAGCACACTTGTTTGAATTACCCTGCTTTCCCCCTGTGTTCGAACTCTCTGCATACTTGTCACTATACACCATTTGTGCAGAGTTAAAAATAAATTTTAACTCCACATTATTTCTAATTTATTGATCTTTAGTGTGGGTTAATTATTGATTTTAGTTCAGAGTTCATCGTGAGTCGTGACAGCGACGGTCGTCTCCGCCTTGTGTGAGACACCACTTTTAAACTCAGTGAATTTTGGGTAAATCACTCCTGTGAGTAGCGGGATGGGAGTATCAGAGGAAACTACGCCAAGTTCTAGGATGAACAACCACACCGCCTCCTTTATAGCATCCGATGCAGCAATGTATCCAGCTTTTGTTGTTGAATCGGCTGTAGTGTCCCGCTTCTTGCTTCTCTTGCTCACAACATCACCGTTCAAGAGGAACACAAACCTTGATATCGACTTTCAATCATCAGACTGGAAGTCATAATCTGTGTATCTTAAGATTTGGAGATCACCATCTCCATAAACCAAGATGTAATCTTGCATCCGTCTTAGATACTTGAAGATGTTCTTCACTGCATTCCAGTGTTGCTCTCCATAGAAGGATTGGTAACGGCTTACACTCCCACTGCATGGTAGATGTTTGACCTTGTGCACATCATGGCATACATTAAACTTCCTACAACTGATGCGTAGGGGCATCCAACCATGGCTTTCTTATCCTCAACACTTTGAGGAGCCATCCCTTTAAACATATGGATACCATGTCTTAAGGAAAAGAAGTCTTTCTTGAAATTCTCCATATGGAAACATTCCAAGATCTTCTTAATGTACCCATGTTGTGACAATCCCAAGAACCTCTTTTCTTGATTTCTAAACAGCTTCAGACCCAAGATGTAAGAGGCTTCTCCAAGATCTTTCATCTCAAAGGTATGGGATAGACAAATCTTAACACTGGTCATCATCCATGTATCATTTCCACTAAGCTTCTTGTACACACGTTGTTCATCAAAATTCTGCACAAAATCATAACTCTTTATGGATTCATCAAATCTGATGTTCCAGCTACAAGAAGCTTGTTTGAGCTCATAGATGGATTTCTTCAGCTTGCATACTTTGCCTTCCTCAGTTATGAAGCTCTGGGGCTGCTTCATATAGATATCCTCCTCGAGGTATTCATTGAGGAAAGCCATCTTGATATCCATCTGCTAGACGTCGTAGTCAAGATATGCAACTATAGCTAACAGTGCCCTGATGGACTTAAACATAGCCACGTGAGAGAATGTTTCATCGTAGCCAATGCCTTCTCTCTATGTATAGCCCTTGGATATGCTCCATGATTTAAAGTTCTCTACCTTCTCATCAGGTCCCCTTTTTCTCTTGAAGATCCATTTACACCCGATGGGTTTACCCCCTAGGTGGATCCTCTAGGGTCCATACACCATTCTTATGCATTGAGTCAATTTCTATATTCATTGCTAGCATCCATCTATCCATGCCATGATCCGCGAGTGCTTCATCAAATGAAGATGGGTCATTATCAGTTTCACCTGACACATGGAATCCGTACCTTTCAAATGGTGCAGCCACCCTCGAGCTCCTTCGAAGAGATACATGTGTTACATCTTCATTTACCTTTTCATTTTCTGATTAAGGGAACTTAGTATGCTCGAGGGATTCAATGAGTTCCTTCACTTCATTTTTGTCTTGATTTGCATTAGATCCCATCTGGATGACTATCTTCCCTTCATCAAGATTCCTATTTCTTGAAATAGATGCAACAAAATGCATACACGGATAGAAGCACTAGAACCAATGATCCAACTACCTTATCGTCCTGTGAGAAAATTGGTTTCAATGATGAGAGTAGAATTCATACATACTGAAGCTTTACCTTTATCAACAGAATCAAGGTACTCTAGGCAGTTATGCTTCTAGTTCCCCTACTTCTTGCAGTCACATCGGTCTTCTTTGATACCAACAATGAGGAAGAATTAGAAGATGAGCCAACACCTTGACTCTTCTTCTTTCTCTTCAGGATCGGGCCCTTCCGAGATCCTTGCTTCCTTCCGTGCTTCCCTTTGACATGTGCAACTGTTGCACTGCCTATGGGATTATCTTTCTTCATCACATCTTTTGAAGACTTTAATGGAGCCATGAACTCAGCGTTAGACCAATTCATCTTGTTCATGTGGAATGATATCACAAAGTTATTGAAAGACTTGAGCAGAGACAACATAATGAAGTCGGACTGAATATCCGCATCCATCTGAGCCCCGAGAGTTTACAGTTCTGAGAGGTACCCAAACATTTTGAGTACGTATTCTCTAACTGAAGTCCCTTCCTGTATTTTGCAACGAATAAGATCTTTCATAACATTATTACGCTGAGTACGGTTGACATCACCGAACATCTACATGAGATTCAACATTATATCCTGGTAATTATCCATTCCACCACATGTTGCTTCTGAAGCACATTGGAGAGAGATACCGGAATATAACATCTGATCAATGTATGATCTTCATCATAATTTTCATTGTATTTGATTTCTTCCAGCGTCTTAAGGTTTGTAAGCTTGTCCTTAGATAACCATAAGATATAGAATATGTAGAAAGGAAAAGATCCAAATTACGGATCCAATCCGAGTAAATTGGTCCGGCTAATTGGTTGACCTCCAGAAGCCTAGTGAATGGATTCATGGACTTTATTGTCTAAAATTAAGAATGCTTATATTAAAACATATAAATAATTATATATTCAAAATCAAATTCTTTAATTAAGGGGTTTTAATCAAATCAGTCTTGCCTTTTCAACTTTGAAAGTTCATTCCCTTAATCACTTTCGAAGTAAGAGATATACTTACCGTTGTATCTCTAACAACAACTAAGATCTTTTTTTCTACCTTAGTTACATCCCAATAATATGAGAAACTATAACTCGGTAAAAAGAAGTGGAGCACATTTCGCCTTGCAAGTCAAACTTGTATTCCCAATTCAGTCTTTAACACCCATGCCTACCACCCATAAGGTAATGCTGACCCGTCGTTAATTGAACCAACCATCAACATGAATAGAACTCAATATGCACAATCCAATATCGTCCCAATAATACAAAGAACTGATATTAGGATCACTAAGCACACGACCTTACTCTTTCGAGAAGCAAAGAGCATGATCCATGTGCGTTTGTATGCAAGAGCTATCACTTTGGACATGTGTCTCATACATACAATCCACGGCGACGAAGCCCTTCACCTTGACGGGAGACCATGGGTGTCACTTATGTGCTCCTCCATATCATGTTCAAATTTTAATTAATTATCACCATATAATATTTATCAAAATTATTTTGATCAATATTAAAAGGAGATTTGCTAAAGAAATCCCCAATCCTATTCAGGTAACAATGTTTTGCATGTAAAGATTGTCCTACAACTATTGTAGGATAAACTAGGATTTTCATGAAATGTACATTCAATGGCATATGATGATTAATCAATTATTCTCATAATTATTAGACATCATAATTAGTCAAGGCAAATTCACAATTTTTATGATTTTCATTGAATTATAAATACATTAAGAAAAGAGTTTTGATTATCTAATCATCTTCCGACCCACCTCCGCTAAATATGGAATTCTAGGGCAAACAGAGTCGGAATAGTACGAAATAAATTCTAGCACTTTGTTGGTTTGACTTTCCGCTTAATTCAAGTATTTATTTCATATTTCATGATGGAAAAATAGTAAGTAAAAATAAATTTCTCACAGATCCGTGAATACATGCAAAATAATTTTCATGGCGGGAACTCTTTGTATCATTTTCATGCACTTTTGGTACAAAGATTAGATTACTATTTTTGTAACATTTTTAAAATTCTAAATATATTTTAATAACTAAAAAATGCATCCAAATAGTACACAAATAGTAGGTTTTATTTTAGCGAAAATCGATGTGAATCTTGCATGAAGTGCAAAAACAACGATTCCCGCACATCCGAAACATGAACCTTGATCGCCTAGGATTTCGGATCATATCCAAGACCTCGACCAAGGATCTGATACCATTTTAAGGATATGGAGAAAACCTTAAGTGCATCACAGAAGCGTGAAGATCTCATCATATGCGACTGGGAGCGGCTAGTCATACTAGTTGCTCAGTGCAACGAAATTTAAAATTTTTAAATGATGAAACCGCATTCTGAGAACATTTCTCGAATCGTTTCGTCTAAACCACAAAGTAGATATCAGAATATCTCTTGAAGCGTGGTTCTGATCGTGTCTCTAAAGTAAGAGATTGTATGTTCCATGTATAGTGACTTGGATATTAAAATCTCATCTCAAATCCAAATCTCCGGGATCTCTAATAGATGCTTGATTAAATCAAGGTTGTAGATCTAATCTTCTCATTGCATATGAATCACATTCAGTTCAATATCCAACATTTGGACTAGGATCAGATCACTTTTCTAATAAGAGGAGTCACTTAAATCCAAACATGATTCATCACTCCCTCATAATGGAAGCGTCATGGTTATACAATCGTTTATGATCACACCACTCTCAGGTATTCCTAATACCTGTATATCCTGCATACTGGAAGACCTAGAATAAATCCGAAGATAAAGATCAATTTTACACTGTCATCTTTAGGATTTTTCACTAAGTTTCTTGTTAGGTCATTGAGAGTTGGTATTGATCATATGCTTTCCAAAAGTATATAACATACCTACAAAATCTGGTCATGCTTCCAAAGCAAGATGACCATGCATGAAATTTGATTGATCACAATATCTCATGAGTGAGCTCATGTATTCCGATTCACAAGTGAACCTGTATGATCCCTTTGAGAAATCGTATTACTTATATGTCCTTGTATGCACACCAGCTCACCGGTGTATAGAACTTAATTAGGCCATCAACCTATCAGTCTGCCAAATGTACATACTCAAACATATAGCAATACATATGTATCTAATCAAAGGATGCATGCCTATATCGTGACAACATACGACATAAGATTTGGTTATCTCGATCTCGTTAAGTCAACTCTTTGACCTAACTTATCTGACACATCCGAATCTCTATTCCTATGCAGAGGACCTGCATCAAGAGGTTGGTTAGATATCAGCCTATAGAGAAGGATTGTCATCTCCTTTTCAGGCTGGAGATCATCTCTTAATAATCATTTGTCGGCACTTGATGAGTCACCAATCTAACTCCTTAGATATCCATCCAAGCACGGTCCTCTATGATTCAACAATCGAGTCAACAATTGTATGATCATTAAGATGGCCATGCTACATAGCTCAAATTGTACTAAGGGACCTTATAGTTCATTCATTCATTTAATCTCAGATAGGGAGTGAAATAAACCAATAACTTTTATTGATATATCAAACATTATAATAACATTTATTGTAGGAATGGTTCGCCTCGGGCTCACATGGCTAACACATACCTTTAGTAATACGAGTTTCTAGGTCAATGCTTATGTATGATCAATAGAGTCTATTGAGAAAATTGAGAAATGCGTTGTCTAACAAAATTCTATGATCCATCGTCTGGAAACAAATAAGCTAAGAAATGTCATAAAGTTCTATGACCTCCACAACACTCCCCCATGCCGCCTGACCCTCTAGTGCCATCCCCAACCCTCCATGCTTAACCTTCCATCGTCGCCCCAAGGGCCCCAACCATCCATCACCGCCCGCAAGGGCCCCAACCCTCCATCATTGACCCTCTAGCACCACCCCTAACCTATGCATTCTCTTCTTATGTGTTGCCCCCGAACTCTGCACGCCTCTCTTGTGCTGGGAGAGAACATATCCTCATTACTACGAGCTTCTAGGTCAATGCTTATGTATGATCAATAGAGTCTATCGAGAATTGCGAAATACGTTATCCAACAATATTCTATGATCCATCGTCTAGAAACGAATAAGCTAAGAAATGTCATGAAGTTGTTCTATGACCTCCACAGCCCTCCCCCGTGCCGCCCTGACCCTCCAGTGTCGTCCCCAACCCTCCACCCTCAACCCTCCATCACCGCCCCCAACACTCCATCCTCGATCCTCCAGCACCACCCCTAACCTTTGCAGCCCCTTCCTCTGCGTTGCCCCCCACCTCCACATGCCTCTCTTGTGCTGCCCCCATCTTTCAGCACCGCCCCCAACCAATGAAAAGGAATAAACAAGAGAGAAACAAAGAGATGAATTGAAAATTCATTGATTCTGAAGTGATTTGATTAACTCAACTTTAACTCAAGCAAGTTGACTCAAGAATAATCAAATTAATGGCATGGTTCATGTTGTTAAATGAGCTAAATTTACAAGGTTGATGTCATATGATGTTACAGGGCCGAGAAGGTAATTTACAATAATTCTTCAGTTCATGAAGTAAAAATCCAATTTTTTTAACCAAAACTCCATTTTCAAAGTTAGGCCCACTTGTTTTACTTATCCTTTTCAAACTTTTATTTTGTTTCATTTTATTTTCTATTTTTTGCTTTAACAATATCTAAAAATATTTACAAAATAAAAAATCAAAAAAATATTTTTATTTGTATTTTATCACATTATTTTATTTTATTTTATTTGGAAATCATCTTTCCTTCTTTTCTAATTATTATTTGGTATTAGAGGTTTGGGAGCTCCCCCCAAGGTGCATATAACTTTATTTTCTAAAATGAAGCCATGTGAGTATTATCTAAATCAAATTCAATTTCCTATATTTTTCTTATTTTTATTTTCTAAATTTAAAACTAAATTTGCAAAACTAAAATCAATTAAGAATTAAGTATCTAAAAAAATAGATGTCAAAAATACCTCGAAAAATTGCAAAAGCACAAGTACATGCAATCGAATATAGTGGCTGCAACCCAATGAAGGTGACCTGAATTAACATGCAATCAACACATACCAACCACACGACCTGGCATGAAACATGTAAGCATATAAAAGGAAAAAATATGACCAGTGACTGTCATTTTGTTGAGCGCTGCATTTCATGTGATTTATGTTCTGAGTGGAGAGAGTTCACAGCAAGGGCAGACAACCACCACAAGTCAGGCAACACACAAAAGGAGACAATACACCCTCCAAGTATCTCGTCAACTTTGACTTTTACGAGAAGATTGAATTAGAACACTAACCATCTCGTCATGTGGCGGCTGGAGATGTAACTATGACAAAGCGCCTTCACCTGACATGTCAAACTGGAAAGTAGAGATTATATGTTTTACTTAGAAGGCTTTCCATCTCTGCTTTCAGGGACGAGAGCAACCTTAAGTGAAGCATTCAAACAAAGAGCAACCTTAAGTGAAGCAAGTACCAGAGTTCCACACATCAAAATAACTTCTTGATGCTGAAATCAATGGTGCCAACTAATTGATCACACAATCCTTTCCAGCTCCCTTGCATAACTAAGTGTTCGGTTAATTAGTTGGATTGACGTTATTTCTTTGCAAGGTGCTGATTCTTTAGCCTTCTGGAAGAACACACGAGCATCCTTTATCTCCCGCTCTGGGTGTTCCTGGCCGATATTATTTGACAACCAAAATAATGGATTGATGATGTACCTCAGTGATGTGCTAAGAAAGTTCTTGGTCAGAAGAGAACATCAAAGTCTTCTTTACATCAGAAATGGGCTAAGTAATCATAAGCTTTCTTACTGTAACCTGCTATTTAATCCCTGCTTTAGCAAAGGTGAAAAATGATGAAAGGTCAAAGATGGAGTGAATTTTTTTAGTTGTAGAGAGAAATCCTAGGGTGATGAAATCCAGTAACATTAAGAATGGTGTACCTAACAGTTTTTGCGAGAAAATCCAAGAAGTGAACAGATGTATCATAAGTTTTCTCACTATAACATGTTATTTCATCCCTGCTTTAACAAAGGCTAAAAATGATGAAAGGTCAAAGATAAAGTGAACTTTTGCAGTTGTAGAGAAAAATCCTAGGGTGATGAAACCCAGTAACATGCAGAACTGTTTCCTTGGCACTCAAGACTTGGTAGTATGCTCCTTCCATAAATGACTGCTCTAACTCTACAGCATACTTAATGCAGGGGTTTTCCAGTGCACTTGATGGAAGCAATTATAGTTCAGTGGGAAATTCAGCTACCTTAATATGAGCTAGCAGTCATAAAAGGTTGAGGCCCAATATATGATATTCGTGAGGTGAAGATGGGATAACACCACTGCTCAAAAAGACCAAAAACAAATAACACAAGTAAAATTTAATTCAATAATCAAAGTGATAACAAATTTCACTAAATGATTACAATATATACCAAAGTAAAATCTGTGGCTGGTTCTAAGCTTAAGTCCCAGTCATACAAATTAACAATTTTTTTTAAAAAAAAAGGAAAAAAAGGGGGAAAAGAGAGACAAAAATTGACATACAGATAGGAGTAACATCAACTGATAGACTAAACTAGCCAGCATCAGAAAAAAATGAAAAAAGAAGCCATCTCCTTCCAACGTGATTCCAAGTTCTGCCACTTAAAATCTATTTATCAAATAGAATAGGGCAAACTTCAAGTCATGAGTCATGATCATTAACATGGTAGACAAGATGACATTTTTCGAGTAGATGAGAGAACAATGTTTACATAAATTATACATTGGCTAACATAAATTACAATTCAACTATTGAAATTGCATGGGCCAAATATCCACAAATAAACAAAGATCACAGGACAAAATTAAACAGAAGGCAAGTAGAAATAAAAACAGAAATCTCTTTTCAAGAAGTTTCTTATACAAACCGTCAATGCCGGGCGATCTGCAGTGTAGCACATCCCTTTTATATAAAATCATTTTCCTCTAACCACCCAATACGAAAACAAACAAAGCACACTCTCCTCTGTTAGACTGATTGTACCTCTGTAATTTCAAAAGATTTTGAGCAAAACATGTGACTGTTATTTGCTCCTTACCAGAATCTGAATATAATCCAAAAAGAACATATTACTATGATAGCAGTCATTTGACTATAATTATCACATCCATTTGAGAGAAAAAAAGTGATGCATAACAACAGATATGATAATGGAAAGGAATACAGTATATAGAGGTGCTTTCAAATAATGTCTGATCAATTCATAAAAGTATAGCTACTAACAATACCAGCTAAATGATCATCCGTCCCCCAAAAATGGTTCATTCTCGCTCCGAACCACTTGCCACCTCATCAGGTTTGGAGCACTCGAGCCTTGATCGAGCCTACGCACCTCTGCCACCTCGCCCATGCCTGCAGCCAGGATCCGAGCCACGCCCCGAACCTCACCACCACGTGAGACGTTATGTGGGTGGGCAAATTGCAGCACCCACCCACTGGCTCGGTTGAATTGCAAAATTGGGCATGCCTTGCCGTTTTTACAGAGAAGCCTCTCCGAGTTTCGTATATTGCAGATAACCCCCTATTTGCACGTTTTAGTTAGTTTCTAATTATTTTAATCTTTTATTGCAAAAATGCCCCTTAATATATTGTTGAATATCTTGAGCTACAGAATTCTGGTTTTCATGAAATTGGTCTTGTTGAAAAGTTATTTTAACACTCTTTCTGATTATGCACTTGTTTCTCTGATGTGACTGATGTGAACTCAAATTTTAATCACTCAGATTGTATTATCACCAATTTAAAACCGAAAAGATAAATTCGCCAGACTTTTACATCCTTCACAGTGTGAAGTTGGTGAACTTGAGGTTTGATTTGTGTGCTTTTACCATCTCCCTTTGAATCATCTTTTGCTCTCTCTTCGTTTCCTTTTGACATCAGATGAAGAATTGGAGTGATATTTGTTCGGATTTCGCAAACCTTTCACAGAACACTCCAAATCTACCGTCTCTTAAGATCCATGATACATCCATCCTGGATCTCCTTGGACTCAAGATTACTCTTGTCTTGAGTTCAACTTCAATAAGTCAAATCTAGTGTGCAATCAATCCCATACCAATTGCTTTCTCTCTTCCTTTCTCACCGAGGACGACTTTCGCCTTAAGGATGACAAATAAAGTTCTTTACACCATTCTAATTCAAATACCTTTTGTGACGAATGTGAACTGAAGACTATTCTGAGAAGATTCCTCCTAAGAAATAGTCAGATGAGGAGTACAGAGAGGACCCATTGCAGACGATTCTTTCCCATCTCGCTAGAGTTGAACAACAGAATGAGACTCTAAGGAACCATATAGGACAAATGATAGAGGCATAAGGATAAGATAGACCTATGGTAGATGCCTACAACTTGACACTCAATGAGAACAATAACTGGCTACCAGTTACTCCATTAGAGGCTTTTAATTTGAATCCCCCTCCCTGTGCTTGCTGCCCAAGTCAATGGGAATGCAACAGAGGAACCATACACATTCCTACGTGATTTCGTGCTTGTTTGTGACAACCTTAGCCATCTTAGGATTAATTAAGATTATGTCAAGTTGAAGGCTACCCCATTTACCTTAGGAGATAAGGCAGCATATTGATTGAAGAATCTTGGGATTAGATGCATCACCTTGTTGTAATTCAAGTGCTTATTTTTGAAGAAGTTCTACTGACTCAGTAACCAGATGAGATCTAAGATCGTGAGTTTCCCTCAAGTTCCTAATAAGCCATTCTATGAAATCCAGGAGAGATTCATAGACCTACTGCAAAAATGCTCATGCCATGACATTTCAAATGCAATCTTAGTTCAGACCTTTTGTGGTCTTACCCTTGAGATGCCCGGGTTAGTGAGTGCCGCTTGCGGAGGAAGCTATTTGAGCAAGAATGAAGAAGCTGTATACAATATCTTAGAACAGATAGTAGATATGAGTAGATCTCAGGCCACTAGGGTTGGCATCTCCCTCACTCTTATCTGTGGAGATGCCTATGAAGATTGTAGTTGATATGACAGATGACCTTATTCGCAATATGGGGATAACGAATGATAAGCTTAATATGGTTGAGCAGATGAACAAGAAGGTTGGTGGGCTTCACAAGCTTATTGAACTTGAGAGCCTTTCCAGATTGCCAAAGCAAGTGGAGGAGTTAGCTGAGAAGGTAGCCAATATGAATCTACCTGCCCCTTCTTCACCACCCACACCTATACATCGAATTCACCTCGTACAAGATCACGCACAAGGGCCTCAGAGCAGTTGGGTATATACAATCCCTCTCTTAACAGGATACTAACTCCGTTCCAACACCGCATCTTGTACAATCCAGGCCAGTTCAAGGTTACCAACCTCAACAACAATAGCAACAACAACGTACTTATCAGTCGGGACATCATGGCCCGCTACCACCTCATGCCTCTCAGTTCCACTAACAATAGTAGTACAAGCAAGGCCAACAAGGCCAATTCTGTCAGCAACATCGCCCCCCTCTTCTAGTCACCACCAACAACAGACCCCACCCATGAGTGATCTAGGGTCCCTCACCTTGGTCGTACAATCTCTCAGTGACGTGGTTTAACATGTGAAGAATGATTTTCATGACTTGAGGACAAATCTCAACCACATCTCACATTTTCAGGATGAGAAGATGTCACCAAGGACTCTCATTCCAGCCCAAGTTCAAACTAATCTGAATTAGCTTGAACCAGAGTCAACAGAGATACGTAGATCATGTAGCCCATTCAGATTTTTATGATTCTGAACATGAGATCTTTTCGCATGATAATGGTTGAGATATTAGTTATATTTTATTTCTGTTATAAAGTAAATATGCGGAAGAAAATCAGAGAAAAGAATAAAACTTTATGGAACACCGACTTTTTTACGTGGAACCCTACTCCCTAAGGAGCGGGATGAAACCACAGGAGAAGGCCTCATAGGGCCATATGTTCTATTCAACTTTCTCAAAGGATACAGGAGGTTTGGGGCTCCTTATATAGCCTCCACAGAGCCTCCAGGTCCCACCACTGGTAGATGTGACTTAACACATGGATGGGGTAAATGGATCCTGGAGGGATCCATTTACCCACCTATTACGTAAGTGATGCATGCTCTAAATACTCCAACACCCCCCTCAAGATGGAGCATGAGCTTGGACAAACAGAAAGAAACACAACTCACAATACATGACACTACAGACAATATCAACTCAACGCACACAACTGTCGGCAGTTGTCGAGGACGTTGCTTCTCATGACGTGCATGTGAGGAGGACGAACGGGCTGGAGTGTGAGTCTAGAGAAGTCTCCTCGTCGGAGAACTGGGTCTCTCCCATCTGGCTCAGAGAATGGTAGTCTACTCTGGAGTCCCTATGATACCACATGAAAACCCTTTCCCACATGGCATAGGGAATGTTCCTCTACTCTGGAGTCCCTATGGCTCATATGAAAACTCTAGCCGAAACAACAATAATGATGGGGACCACGAAACTGAAGAAGGTCGTGCATCTTGAACTGCAGACTCGGAACCTGACATCGAGTCTGAATGTCTGACAACTGTAGAGTCTGGCAGAAACTGGCTGGTCTGGATAATCTGACTGAACCTGTGACTCTACACAATACTCCCCTTTTCTCCCATACTAGTCGGAATACATGACATCGACTATGTTGGGAGAAGACAATAAAATAGGGAAAACATGAACTTGCGTCTTTTAGTCAATTTTTTTAATAGCCGCCTTAATTTTTCTTGAAATTTTTGTTTACGTTTTACCTTTTTTACGACTTTTCGAACATTCTCTCTCCTTTTTTTTGCAATTTTTTCTTGGCTTCTTTTTTTAATAGCCAACTCTTCTCTCATTTTTTGTAATGAGCCGTTTCAACTCTTTTTTTGTACGGCTTTTGCAACTTTTTTTTTGAACTTTGGCCCACTTGGGCCCATCACTTCTGTTTTTTTAAACATGCCATCTTCCTTTTTTTAAGGCCTTTCTTTTTTTTAATACAAAACAACAACCCCCTTTTTATCCTTTTTTTACCCACTTGGGTTCTCCCCTATTTAGGGTTCCCGATTGGGGACCCTCTCACAAAACAACCACCTATGATAGGGTATCCCTCTTCGATCATCACCGTTAGAAGGGCGGGGCTCATTGCCTGGATCCGCAGAGAGGAGACCTCTTTGCCTGGAGAGTGCGCGAGGGGGTTTCGCATGAGGGGGAAAGCACCGTCGAGGAGGAAAGTGCTGCCTGCGCTGAAGGGGACTTGGGGTATGTTGGTCGTTGGGTACTCGAGGATCTGCCGCCAGGGACTCCAACGAGGATCGCGGGAGCGGCATGGTAGCGCGACGCCGTCCGGAGCAAGAGGACGCGTGCAATGGCGTAGATATAGAAAAGGGGGAGTTGCAGCAATCGAAGTTACGCATGCACTCATTGATAATGTAGAGAGGAGGGAGGTGCCGCCTCTTGGAACTTGAGGAGAGGTCATGTACAATAACCTTTGGAGGTTTGGAGCCCTCGTCGCCTCCACATATCGTTGTCGCTTCGGAGGACTGGGGCTCTGCCGCCGCCTCCGCTTCGATTGGGTAGGGTGTACAGGAGGCTCCCATGTACTGCAATGGAGCGGTGCAGGGGCTGGGAGCCCTTCGATCTCTGGAGGTGCTGCTAGCCCTCTTGGAGGAGCTACTAGCCCTGGCGATTAGATCTGGATATGCATGGGGCTAGAAAGATTAGGGTTCCATTAGGAACCCTAGAATTGATCTCGATCAGGTAAAAATAATCTTGAATGAGTAAATGCATGTGCAGCAACAAAACTGTAGAGATAATTATGTAGTCGGTGTATCATTTATTCTATTTTTATTTTTCTGATAACATTTTATGTAATTTACCCATGGGTCCTCTCTCTATATAAGAGAGCCTGGGGTTCTATGGAATAGACAAAATACTCTTTTCCACCAACATGATATCAAAGCCAAAACCCTAATCCTAAAACCCTAACCCTTCTCACCGCCATCCCCCTCTCTCCCTCCTTCTCGACGTCGTGGCCACCTCCCTCCCCTCCTTCTCCCACCACCGGGGGGGCCTTACTCCACCACCGAGTCCTCCCTCTACTGCCGGGCCCTCCCCTCTGTTGTCGGGGATCTCCCTCCACCGTCAGGGCCCTTCCTCCACACCGTCGGTGCCCTCCACCTCCGGGCTCCCCTCTCCAATGCCAGTGCCTACCCTTCCACCAGCCTCTCTCTCTCCATGGATTTGAGTATGTAACGTCTACATATGCACTCAAATCTTATACAGTTTATGTAGATAATTTCCTTGTGGTCTACGGATCCTAGTTCTTCATCTCCGTCGACATGTCAGAAAACAAAGTCGATATGCCCTCCATAGGCACATTCAAAGGTCCCACGTCAATAGTCAAGTTGGATGGGACGAATTATGAGCTCTGGGCGATGCAGTTCATGAGCCTCATGAAGTTGAACGGTAAGAAGCACATCCTTACCGAGGAAGAACCGGCAGCGAAGACTGGGATCTATGCCTCCTGGGAGGCTGATGATTCATATGCCAAGGTCTGGCTCTCAGGCATGTTGTCGATGGAGATTGCAAATGATGTTTTCCATCAACTCGCCACTAAGGCGATGTGGGACATCTTGGCGGCCACTTATTCGCAGGTGCGAAATGAGACGAAGATGTTACAACTCCAGCATGAAACAGAATGGTCGGCCACTACATTCCTTGTATACATCCCTACGAGGGATGTGTCGTGAGGGAGAGGTGGTCAGTCTTCATTCCGTAGACGTGGACCTCATGGTCGAGGTGGTGGTTTTCGCCAACCATACACTTTTTGCCACCGCACAGGTCATTCTGAGGATACACGCTATTCTAAGCATGGGTTTCCAGCATCGGCCCGCATAGCCGAGCATGTTGCATCTCCGTCGGCAACCACTTCAGATCACAGGTTTGAGGAGTTTGTGGCGCGATTGCGCGATATTATGCCTTCAGCATCTACAGATTCTCCAGGAGGTTCTTCAGATATTGCTACTTCAGCATCTGCCAATACTTCTGCCTCTGCTAGCACCTCAGGTAGTGCTTCTGCTTTTACATCCTGTCATAGTATCTCAGATTGGATTATGGACTCCGACGCAACACATCATCTTTGCCATGACAGAGATAGACTTGAGTCATACAGAGACATTCCATTAGGATGGTCAATGATCATAGTTGATGGGACTCATTCCCCTATCGTTGGACAATGAGATATTACCTTGTCACCTTCCATGCATTTACAGAATGTTCTAGATGCCCCTGATTTTTCCATGAATCTACTGTCTATTAGTTAGATTATGAAGGATTTGCATTGTCGCACTATATTTGACCAATTTTCTCTTATATTTCAGGACATATTAACGGACAAGGTGATTGGTTATGGCTCTGAGCAGGATGGTTTGTATCGTCTGGTTTGGAATTCCTATGCTGGTGTCTCCTCCTACTCAGCTGGATCAGCCTCTCCGTACACCTGGCATGTACGCTTTGGTCACCTCCTGCTTCAGAAGATGCATCATCTCTTGCCTCAGATTTCTCATAGTTCTTCTTTTCGGTGTGAAGCCTATCAGTCGGGAAAGCACCATCGAGCTAGCTTCCCTAGTCATCAATGTCAGAGCAGTAGCTCTCCGTTTGAACTATTTCATGTTGATATTTGGGGTCCGAGTCATGTTCCTGATCATTAGGGACACATGTTTTATCTTGTAGTAATTGATGACTTCTCTCGTGTGTCATGGGTCTTTCTATTAAAGAACAAATCTGAAGCAGGGGATGTTATTAAAAATCTTATAATTGAAGTGCATAGTATTTTTTTCCTCTCATGTCAAATATGTTCGTATGGACAATGCATTGGAATTTAGCACTCGCTCCCTCTCCCATTTCTTTTCGTCAAGAGGTATTACTCATCAAATCACAAGTGCTTATACATCTCAACAAAATGGAGTTGCCGAGAGGAAATACTGTCATCTTCTTGATATTACTCGAACCCTGCTTATCCAGAGTTGTGCGCCTATCTCTTTCTGGGGGATGTTGTTCTTATAGCCTGTTACCTTGTGAATCGTATGCCATCCTCGGTACTTGGTAAGAAAATTCCTCTCTGTTATTTTTCCAGACAAGGAATTATTTTCTCTTACCCCTCGTGTCTTTGGTGTTGTTGCTTTTGTTCACCAGTTGTCTCCTGGACTTGACAAACTCTCACCTAGAGTTGTCAAGTGTGTCTTTGTGGGTAACTCTCAGACTTAGAAGGGTTACCGTTATTATGATCCTGTAAACAGGAAATATTTCGTCAGTGCTGATGTTACATTTTTTGAGTCAGTTATGTACTTCTCACCTGCAGGTGACAGGTTGGCCTCCTCCACATCTAATGACGATGTCTATGTTCCTCCTCCTCCTCCTCCTAGTCTGAGTCCACCTCCGTCCATTCCTGTCCCGATTGTCACGCCAACGTCATCCCCATCACCACCTCTACCACCACCACAACTACCTATCCTGCCACTACCTAAATACTATACATGCCGATCAGTTCCTGCTCAGGCTATACGTCAATCATCCAACACGCCTCAGGTATGTTCAGATGCTATTACTAATGATGGGTCGGAAAGAGTGCATGTGCAGGATGCTTCTATGCAGGAGGAATGCGCACCGACGAGTACAATGGATGATGATCTTGATGTCCCTATTGCTATTCGGAATCAGAAACATACTTGTGTGTCATATCCCCTTGCTTCCCAGGTTTCCTTTCACCATCTCACAGGGACTTCCAGAGATTTGTTATAGCTTTGTCTTCCGTGGAGATACCACAGATTTATCAAGATGCTATGAAGATTGACTGTTGACGGTTGGCTATGGAAGAAGAATTGTCTGCTTTACAGTCACAGGGTACATTTTTTTCGAATCCAAAAATAGGGGGAGACACTCATTGGTGTTCGCCCCAAATTTTTTTTATAAAACGAAACAAAGGAGGAAAGACAAAAGTAAAAAGGTACAGGAACAAGCATCTACAGATCCCACTCAACTACTAATCTTGCGGCATGAATCCCCACATTTTCCTTGTAGAAGCGTTGTCCAGAGAAGAGGACTGCATTCCTGCCCAGCCATATGGCCCATAAGATGGCAACGGGACAGATGAGCTCCCGCCGAGATCTGCTCACTTTAGCAACCATCGAGCCCCAGAAGGAGGCCAAGTCCGAAGTGCATAACCAAGCCAATCTTGCCTCCCCCAGACCGGAATCACTTTAGGGCATTTAAAGAATAAGTGCTCAATGGATTCCACTGCCTCGTCGCACAGAAGGCACCTATCAGAGACAGAGCCCAGAAGCCTAGCACACAGGTCCCTCGTCATCAACCTTTGCCTACGGAACAACCACAAGAAGAAGCCAATCCGCTCAGGGAGCCCGACAGCCCACAAGAAAGCGCAATCTCGAACCAAGAACTCCGAGCGAGATGGGGGGGCCTGCAGATCGCCCCGAATGCCTTCTTAAGTCACGGGGTACATGGAGCTTGGTTCCCGCTCCCTCAGGCGCATCTATCGTTAATTGCAAATGGGTATTTACAATAAATTACCACACAGATGGGAGCCTTGATCGGTACAAGCAAGGCTTGTGGCGAGAGGCTTCACGCAAACATATGGTGTATATTATATGGATACATTCTCTCCAATGGCTCGTTACTCTACTCTTTGCATTCTTCTATCTGTTGCTGTGGTACGTGACTGGTCCATATTTCAACTTGATATCAAGAATGCATTCTTATATGGCGATCTGCAGGAAGAAGTCTACATGTTCCCATCTAACTGAACAATATGGATTCAAAAGATCAAATGCGGATCACTCGTTGTTCATTCAGAAGACTTCTAGAGGTACGGTTGTCATCATGGTATATGTTGATGATATTATGGTTACAGGAGATGGTGCTCAGGGGATAGAGATGGCAAAAGTGTTTTTGGGTCGTCAGTTTGTGACGAAGGATCTTGGTACCCTACGATACATTCTGGGGCTGAAGTTTGCCAAGAATGCACAGGGTCTTGCGATGATTCAAAGGAAATATATTACAGATTTGCTGGTTGAAACAGGCATGGCCAGATGTAGACCCTCGAGTACTCCTATGGATCCAAGTATGAAATTATATGACAATGACACTGAGGAGGTTGACAGAAGAAGATATATAGAATGGTGGGTAAGCTTCTTTACATCACTATAACTCGACATGATATTGGCTTTGCAGTAAGTCGAGTGAGCCAGTTCATAAAACAACCAAGACAGATACATATGGATGGCATATATGTGATACTAAGGTATCTAAAGTCTTCTCCAGGCTCAGGATTGCTGTTTAGAAAGGATGTAGATTTATCTATTTCAGCATGTGCGAATGCAGACTATGCGGGATGCCTTAAGGATCGAAGGTCTACTTCAGGCTTTGCAGTTTTTGTGGGCAGCTCTCTGATTTCTTGGAAAAGCAAGAAACAAACTATTGTAGCTAGATCTAGTGTTGAATCTGAATATAGGGCCATGGCACAAGCAAGCACAAAGATGATGTGGGTTCGAGCTAACTAGAAGACTTGCATATAGATGTACCTTTACCCATGTAGCTACAGTGTGACAACCAAGCTGCTTTGTTCTTTGCCAATAATCCGGCTTTTCATGAAAGAACAAAACATATTGAGGTAGACTGCCACTACACTAGAGATACGATCCAGAAGGGCCCAATTTCTACCTCACATGTTAGTTCAGGGGAGCAGACTGTCGACATCTTCACCAAGCTATTGCTCAGAGGACCATTCCAGAGATGTTCTTCCAAGCTGAGCATGATTGATATCTATGATCCATCTTGAGGGGGAGTGTAGAGATAATTATGTAGTCGGTGTATCGTTTATTCTATTTTTATTTTTCTGATAACCTTTTATGTGATTTACCCATGGGTCCTCCCTCTATATAAGAGAGCCTAGGGTTCTATGGAATAGACAGATTACTCTTTTCCACCAACAAAAACCATAATCATGTAGAAATTAGGGTTTGTAAGAACCCTAGAAATTGAATCTTGAACGGAATTCGTTGTTGAGATTTTAATTATCTTTACTATCGTTTTTCTTATGTTCTATTTCCTTGTTTTCTTCTTGTAATTTTCTCAATAGGTTCCTCTCCTATATAAGAGAACCTTAGGGCCTCTAATAATGCAATTTCAATCTTTTCCCTCAACATGGTATCAAAGCGACGGTCCTATACCGGAGTTCCTGTATCTCACCCTACCCGCTCGCCCCCCACCCTCTCCGCACCGCTACCGCGTCAACAACCCTTCCCCATGCCTTCACATCAACAACCTTTCATCCCAGGCTATCGTTATGCCTCAAGGCTTCTGCCAAAGTCGCTGCCAAGCCATCCAGCCGTTGCGCGGGGGCAGGGAACTAATCCCAGGCTGCCGCCAGGCCATCGCCGAGCCCTAAGGCTGTAGCCAGGCCCCTCTCGGCTCTCCACAGCCGTCGTACGAGGTGCTGGAAACTCAGTTCAGGCAGTCGCCTGGTCGTTCCAGGCTACCAAGGCCGGAGGTGGTCGCCTAACAACCCTCCCAAGTCGTTGCAGTTCCTGCCGTGTATCTCCACGCACGTCTATGACTTGATTTGCAGATTAAATCAGTCTGATTTTGACTAATTCCAACCCTAGCGAGCAACAACGACTGATGAGGATATTTGTACGAGTCTACACGTACAACCAGTCCTCCGTATTGTTTTGTAGTCTTGACCATATCAATCTACTACCTGGTTGAGTTTTGTTGTTTGGACGTTTTTCCATCATGTTAGAAAAAAGGGTGATATTTTACGTCTAGAGCCTTTAAGGGCTCGACTCCCATCGCTAATATGGATGGGACCAACTACAAGTTGTGGTCCATGCAGTGTCTCACCCTGATGCAATGCAACAACAAGGAGCACATCTTGACAGAACCAGAGCCAACAGATAAGACTGGGACAAATGCTTCCTGGAAGCAAGATGACACGTATGCATGTGTTTGGCTTTATGGGACGCTCACCACAGAGATATCTAATGATATTATGAATCAATCCACCGCCAAGGCGATGTGGGACACTATGGAATCCTCCTATGCTCAAGCGAAGAATGAGGCCAAGATTCTTCAGCTTCAGTTTGATACCTACAATGCCAAGCAGAATGGTCACCCTTTGCATGTCTACTACTCTTCGATCCGTGGCATGTTTGAGAAGCTTTATAGCTACATGCCTATTACGATATTTATTGAGCAACAGAAGACGTACAAGAACTCCACGATGGTTGGACTCTTCACAGATGGACTTGATACAAAGTATGATGTTGCACGTACTCAACTTCTTATTGGCACTACCATACCTCCCATAGAGGAGGCCTATAGTCGTCTCAGTCGGATCATCATGCCTTCGACAACCACTTCTTTCCCTCTTCAGCAAAGGCCGCTTCTCGTGGCCGAGGTGGGATGATCCAGTACATAGGACGAGCCCCTAGAGGTGGAGGCGGTGGACGACAGCATGGTCCTTGCACCTATTGTCGTAAGCCAGGACATGCAGAGGATACATGTTACCAGAAGCATGGATATCTTGTTTATGGTCGCGTAGAAGAGAAGCTTGTGTCTTCAGAGACTTCATCTTCCCAGGTCGATCCTCGCCTGGATGATATTGTCTCTCATATTCGAGAGATTGTGACTCCTACTGTTGTCACCACCACTACTGATACCATAGCCGCAGCCAGAGCCTCTTCGAGCTCCTCAGGTATCGCCTACGCTTTTACTGGTAGTACTGATGCGGACATGACGTGATGGATTATGGATTTTGGTGCTTCTCGCCACTTATGTGGAGACAGATCGCAGCTGAGGTCTTACAGGACTATACCACCTGGCAGATGGGTTGTCATTGCTAATGGAGACCACTTACCCATTACAGGCCAGGGGAAGGTACATTTGACACCATCCATGCACCTTCAGAATGTTTTATATGCTCCTGCCTTTCAGATGAATTTACTTTATATTAGTCAGATCACTAAGGATCTGCATTGCTGTGCCATCTTTGACCCTTCATCTCTTGTGTTTCAGGACATACTCATAGGCGGGGTGATTGGATGTGGTCGTGAGCAACGAGGGCTCTACAGACTAGTCCAACCTCTTCATGCTGGTGCTTCTACTATACCTACTAAACTACTCTCTCCATATCTGTGTCATCTTCGTTTTGGTCACCTTCCTCTGCAGAAGCTATGCCATGTTCTCCCTCAGATTTCTATGAGATCCTCCTTTCAGTGTAGGCATGTCAGCTTGGGAAGCATCACCATTCATCCTTTCCATCCCATCATGGTCAGAGCAGTTCTCAGTTATTTGAGCTCCTTCATTTAGATATTTGGGGTCCGAGCCGTGTTCCTGATCACCAAGGACACCATTTTTATCTAGTTGTTGTCGATGATTTTTCTAGATTTTCCTGGATCTTTTTATTGAAGAATAAGTCTGAGGTTGGATCTGTGATCAAGTATTTTATTAATGAGATAAAGAATATTTTTCTGCCAATATCAAATATATTCGTTCTGATAATGCTTTGGAGTTATGTACCTTGCAACTTTCTGGGTTTCTTAAATCCCTTGGTATTGTTCACCGGACCTTGTGTGCATATACATCCCAGCAGAATGGTGTTGCAGAGCGCAAACACCGTCACTTACTTGATGTGACCTGAACCTTGTTGATACAAAGTCGTGCTCTTCATGACTACTGGGGAGATGATGTCCTCACATCTTGCTATATGGTGAACATGCCCTCGTTTGTGTTGGGAGAGAAGATTCCTTTCTCGATTGCATTTCCTGAGAAGGATCTTTTCTCTCTTACACCTCGTGTCTTTGGATCTGTTGCTTTTTTTCACGATGTCTCTGAGGTATCAAGTGTGTGTTTGTTGGCTACTCTCGTACCCAGAAATGGTACCGTTGCTTTGATCCGCTAAGGCGGAAGTACTTTGTCAATGCGGACGTCACTTTCTTTGAGTCTGTTATGTATTTTTCTCCTACAGGTGACAGACTAGTCCCATCTGACTCTGATGATGAGATCTCATGCCTCCACCTCCTATTATCGTTCCTCCGCCTCCCTCTACTCCTGCTCTACCACCACCTCCTCAGCCACCACCACCACCACCACCACCACTATCACATGCTCCTATGGCTCAACCTCCTACCCCGACTCAGTTTTTGCCATGTATTGCAGGCCTTGCTCGATTCCCCATGCTCACAGGTCTTGCCTATCATCTAACATGCCTCAGGTATGTACTAAGCATGTTGTTTCTACTGTTGGCACTATTGAGTTGTATGTGCAGCATGATTCCATAAAGGATGAGCAGGTGACCTCTCAGGAGGGGAACTCACAGGTCACAGACTTGGCAGATATTCTCGATGTACGAATTGCTTTGCGAAAGCCAAAACGACAGTGTGCTACTTATCCTCTTAAAGCTCAGATTTCCTTGAGCAGGATGTCAGAGGATTTCAGGAGGTTTACATTGACACTATCTGTTGTGGAAATACCACGTACATATCAGGAGGCTCTAAAGGACAATCAATGGAGGTTATCCATGGAGGAGGAGATGGCTGCTCTACTGTCACGTGGTACGTGGAGTCTTATTTCTTCTCCAGTCGATGCATCTATTGTGGGATGCAAATGGATGTTCATTGTGAAACACCGTGCAGATGGCGGCTTAGATCACTATAAGGCGAGACTTGTGGCACATGGGTTCACCCAGACATATGGGGTGGACTATCAGGATACTTACTCTCCAGTTGCCAGACATTCTGCTCTACGTATTCTACTTTCTATTGTTGTGATACGAGATTGGCCCTTGTATCAGCTTGATGTGAAGAATTCCTTCCTCTATGGTGATCTACAGGAGGAGGTCTACATGCAGCAACTACCTGGGTTTACCGCTGAGGGAGAGTGTCAGAAGGTTTGCAGGCTACACAAGGCTATCTATGGACTTAAGCAGAGTCCAAGAGCATGGTTCCAGAAGCTCTCGGACTTGATAGAGTAGCAGGGGTTTGTGAGATCGACTGTTGATCACTCCTTGTTTGTATGGAGGACCCAGAGAGGTACTATTGTCATTCTTGTTTACATTGATGGCATTATTATTACAAAGGATGACGAGCAGGGCATTCAGTGCCAAGGACTTCCTAGGTCAATAGTTTGTGACCATGGACCTTGGACATCTATGTTACTTCCTTGAACTGGAGTTTGCCAGGAACCAACGAGGTCTTGTGATGACCCGGAGGAAGTACGTTACAGATCTTCTGTCAGAGACGGGTATGGCAGATTGCAGACTTGCCACTACTCCTATTGACCTGAGCATGAAGCTCTATGATGATGATACCACAGACATATCAGGAGGCTCTAAAGGACAGTTAGTGGAGGTTATCCATGGAGGAGGAGATGGTTGCGCTGCAGTCACGCGGTACGTGGAGTCTTGTTTCTGCTCCAGTCGATGCATCTATTGTGGGATGCAAATGGGTATTCACTGTGAAACACCGTGTGAATGGCAGCGTGGATTGCTATAAGGTGAGACTTGTGACACGTGGGTTCACCCAGACATATGGGGTAGACTATCATGATACTTTCTCTTCAGTTGTCAGACATTGTACTTTGCGTATTCTACTTTCTGTTATTGTGATACGAGATTGGCCTCTGTATCAGCTTGATGTGAAGAATACCTTCCTCTATGGTGATCTACAGGAGGAGGTCTACATGCAGCAACCGCCTGGGTTTACCGCTGAGGGGGAGCGTCAGAAGGTTTGCGCGACACAAGGCTATCTATGGCCTTAAGCAGAGTCCAAGAGCATGGTTCCAGAAGCTCTTGGACTTGATAGAGCAACGGGGATTTGTGAGATCGACTGCTGATCACTCCTTGTTTGTGCAGAGGATCTTGAGAGGTACTATTTTCATTCTTGTTTACGTTGATGGCATTATTATTACAGGGGATGATGAGCAGGGCATTCAGGGTGCCAAGGACTTCCTACGTCAACAGTTTGTGACCAAGGACCTTGGACATCTACGTTACTTCCTTGGACTGGTGTTTGCTAGGAACCAGCGAGGTCTTGTAATGACCCAGAGTAAGTATGTTACAGATCTTCTTTCAGAGACAAGCATGGCAGATTGCAGACCTGCCACTACTCCTATTGACCCGAGCATGAAGCTCTATGATGATGATACCACAGACATATCAGAAGGCTCTAAAGGACAGTCAGTGGAGGTTATCCATGGAGGGGGAAATGGTTGCGTTACAGTTACGTGGTACGTGGAGTCTTGTTTCTGCTCCAGTCGATGCATCTATTGTGGGATGCAAATGGGTGTTCACTATGAAATTGTTAGAAAATAAAAATACGGAAGCAGAATGATAAACATAGCATAGACTAGGAAGAACACAAAGAATTTTACGTGGAACCATATTCCCTAAGGAGCGGGATGAAACCACGAGAGAAGGCCTCAAAGGGCCATATGCTTCATTGCTTTTTCTCAATGGATACAGGAGGATTGGGGCTCCTTATATGGTCTCCAAAGAGCCTCCAAGTCCCACCACTAGTAGATGTGGGACTAAACATATGGATGAGTAAATGGATTCTGGAGAGATCCATTTACCCTCCTACAACTCATATGATGCACAACCAAATACCCAACACTCCCCCTCAAGCTGGAGCATGCAATACTCAGCTTGGACAAATGAAAAGTAATTCAACTCACGCTACAGGACGCTACAAACAATATCAACTCATCGCGCAATCTGTCAGTTGTTGTTGAGGACGTTACTTCTCATGCCGTGCAAGTGAGGAGGACGAATATGGTGGAGTGTGAGCCAACTGAATCTCCTCGTCAGAGAGCATGTTCTTCGAATTGCGCATGTCAGAGTCACTGCAACTGAAATGAGTCTCCTCGTCGGAGTATTCTGGCCCACCACAACATGTGGACAACTGCTCCACCTCTGAAAAAGGGCCAAACTGAAAGGCTGTATCGTGCAATCCTCGTCAAAGTCCACGGTCACTAGAGAATGGAGTCTTAAGAAGTCTCCTCGTCGGAGAACTGGATCTCCCATCTGGCACAGAGAATGGTACCCTACTGATGAATCTCCATTTCATCACCTTTATTCTATCATTTTGGCCTCAAAAACCCCAGCAAATGCATGTAAATAGCATCAAATTGTACATTATAGCATTCATTACTCATTGTATTTATTTTACATTAAATAAGGTTTTACTGCCAAAATTATAAAATAAAGAGGAGAAAAGAAAAAGGAATAAAATATTGTAAATATTTTATGACCCTAACCCCGAGACCAAGGCCAGCATGGTATTGGTCGACAAGGCATAAAGTAGGGGAGATAAGGGCCAGTGTATAATAAACACCTCATTTATTCATGCATTTATTTATGCATTTTTGATACCTATTTTGTACATAATTATTTATTCATCAAATAAAGAAATGTTGTACATGAAAGTTATAGATAATAATATGAATAAAAATGCAAAATTGAGTTTGTACAAAAATAATTCCCAGTGTACATTTTATACACAGAATAACAAGCCAAAATCTCAACTTCACAGACCCATATCTTGCAAATAAAAACTCCAAATCACCCAAACTCACCTCTAATTGTATATAGCATTCCATAAACTATTTAATAAAATTGGTTTCATAATTTTTGGAGTCCATATGCAGAAGTTAGGTTTTTGGCCCTTCTTGTATATAGGACTGATTAAAATATTCACTTTATTCAATATTCATTATTTGTACAAATTCATATTTTTAGAATTTTGTAAGTAATGTACTTAATGCATACACATGAAAGAAGTTGGAGAAAACCAAAATTAATTTGTAAAATAAAATAAGTCCACAAATTCATAAACCAAATACCTATGACATGTACCTATCTATAAATAAAAAGGGTTTTAATCCTTGATTCTTTTGTTCTTCTATATTTTTATAATAATGTATACATTATACATAGCTCATTAAAAATACAAAACCAAAATCAAAATCAAGAAAATATATTAAATAAATTAAGTGTACAAAATACATAGATAAAACACCTATAAGTATACCTACATCCATCTATACCTATTTATTTAAAAATACATATAAACTCATAAAAATCAAACAAAAATATCTTTATACTCACAAAAATAAATTATAAATTTATAAAATAATTCCATAAAATAATAAAAGAAAATAAACAAATTAAAAATAAAATAAAATACATGAAAATACATGTAAATACATACATATACATATTATTCAAATAAAACTATAATAAAACACCTCGAAAAATTCAATAAAAATCATAAATAAATACTATATGAAATAATACATATTTTTTATTTTATAAGAAAAAATTAATAAAATCATTTAGGGTGTCAAATAAATCAATCTTCCTTCAGATTTTCTATTTTGTCTCGTAGCGGCTGACGTGGCCCAATGAGGCGCCGGCCTTCGTTGACTCCCAGGTCAACTGTCCCATCCTTCGCCTGGCGTCTCTGAACTGTCTACTCCCCCGATTTCATGCCTTTTTCCCGGGCACACCATCCATCAATCGACAACGCTTCCTTCACAAGAATTGTTCCCTAATCTTCCATGATGCCCGCCGAAATCATAGATCAACGAGATGTTCATTGGATCAGTCAATAATCGCCGGTTAATAAGGCCCCTTGCCAATGTTTATAAATAAAAAGCTCCGCCTCCTTCCTCGAATTGGGCCACTTTTATTCCAACCTAAAGCCTCGATCTTGCTCCTGGATTGTTCCTCGTGACAGGGGGAGCAGCCCAGCACCTTGACTCGGCCGGAGGAAGGAGATTTTGTCGCGGCGGAGCTCCGGCGTCCGCCCTGCTCCCTGGAGGCCCCCAGGTATAAGAGCTGACCTTCTATGCATTTTTAGTTAGTTTTAGATGTTAGTTTTTCATTCCAGTCATTAGATTAGGCTTTAGTTAACTCCTGTAGTTTAAAAATCGAAATTCGAAGTTCGCCGGAGCTGAGCTCCGGCGACTTCTCCACTGTGGTCCCGACTGTTTCTGACCTCCTCGTTCACCCCATATCGTTCCTCGACGCCTTCTCCATCTATTGCGCACATTTGTCCAACCCAGGACTCTAGGTCCTGGCGAATCGGGGCTCCTCCTCCGCCGTTCGCCGGAGCCCCTCCGCCCACCTTCATTTTGCATCGTAGCTTCAAAACCCCGGGTCGAGGAGAAAGCTCTCTCGCCTGCGGTTCTTCCTGTGCAGGTACTTCGAAGAATCGAGCCCAACTGGACTCGCACGGATCCGGGAAGAGGCACCTGGGGGTCTTCTCTTTCTTCGACCTCGCTCCATCGACTCGGACCCCCAGGAGCCATGAAAGCGCCATCAGTCGACGCGGGAGGCTTCCAGCTACCTTCAGAGCACCTCAGACGCACCGGAGAGCCCGGGAGGAGCCCGAGCTCCTCGATCAAAGTTCGCCAGGCGCGAGCTTCGTCCCAGTTCTTCCTGGGAGCTCTAGCGCCGTCGGATCAGGAGGGCCGTCCCAGATTCAACAGGAGCCGTCCGATGGAGCATTGCATCGACCGTCAGATCAGCTGGGCTGATCTAATCTCAGCCTCCCATCGGCGAAGCGTCATCGGGCGATCAGGAGACGACGCGTGGCAAGTGAAGAGAGCAGCGCCGTTGGATGCCACGCTGTATTGAGGGGTAAATTTCATATCTCACCCCCTGCTTTTTGTATTTAGAATTTAAACCCAAAAATAAAAGTTTTAGTGTAAATAAATTGTAAAAATTGCAGTTGGACCCCTGATGTTTTCATATTTACACTTTAGTCCTTCCGCGCCTCACGTGCAGTCCCACGTGAGGCGCGTGAAATTTTGCGTCTAAACCCCGCTAGGTTACTGTATTTATTAAATGGTCCTGAAAACAAAAGTTAAAGTGTATTTTTATTGTAATTTTTGCATGTATGCCCCTGTGAACTATTTTATTTGCAAAAATACCCCTGCCAGGCCATTTAATTTTTGAATGCTTTGTCTATTTATTTTGTGCTCCATATTAAATCGAAAAATCTTGCAAAAATAGACTTAAGCTCCTGTTAGTGTACCCTTGTACGCCATATTTTTAGTTTCTCAATTTGTTGCATTTTTGCATTTATTAAAAGTCAAAAACATGTCTTTTATTCCCTGTCTAACTTATAAAACCCCAAAAAAATATGAAAAGGCCTCTAAAAATTCCAAAAAAATTATATATGGTGCATTTTGACCTATATTAGTGTCAGTCCAAAAATCCCTAAAAATCTAAAAAGGAAAACCTTAAAAATTCAAAAATACCCGAAAACTTCAAAAGAATATTAAAAACCAAAAAAAAATCAGAAAAATATAAACTCAGGCCCTATTTATGCTATATTTTATTACCTTTATTAGAAAAATAGTATGGACAATTTTGAGGCTGTTAGCTATTTTTAATATCTATTTTGGTGACGGCCAGTACCTAGTCCACTGTTTGCTATTATTTAGCTAGTTAAAAATACCAAAAATGTTTGCAAAAATACCCAAAAATCATAAAAACAGTAAAAAACCATGAAAATTCCAAAAAGATACTTTTCCTGAATTTTTGACTATTTTTTGAGTATTTCTATAAATATTATAATGCCCCCTTTATGTATATATATATATATCCAAAAAAAATAAAAAAAAGAAAAAAATAATATTATAAATTTATATATATAATTATTTATATGTATTCTCATTAGTCTTAATATAAAAAAAAGAAAAAAAAGTGTATATATATATTTATTTTATTATCTTTATATATCCCTATATATATTGCATATATTATAAGCTATATATTAACCCTCTATATTTATATATATATTCTTATCTATAATATATATATATTACCTAATTATATTATTAAATAATAATAATAATAATAATAATAATAATAAAATATCAAAAACCCACACAAGGATGACTGTGATTTACATGTAGGCTATGACATTTTGTATTGCTCTCTGTGGTTCGACCTCTACATACTTGTCACTGTACATTTTATGGTAGAGTAAATAAAGATTAATTCGCATTTATTTTTGAGCTTGATTGTTGTATTCTTTGGATTGTGGGTTAATTGTTGGTTGACTGGATGATTTGTGAGTGGTCGCCTCAATGACACACTTTTTATTATTCATGGAGACCCTCGCGAACAACCAGGTTATCAGATGGCGCCGTTGCCGGGGAGCAATGAGCATAGCCTAATTATTTTGTCATTCTTGTATATATAAAAAAATCTTGACTTATTCTTCATTTTTGTGAGCAGCTATTTCTATTGCTATTAATCACCATGCTTCATTTCTTCATTTATTGTGATTATTTTCTCTGCTCTATTTAATTGATTGAGCTTTACTAATGCATTCTTTTTGTGACTTTGATGCGAGGGACCGCCATGCGAGGATGGCTTCTTAGGAGGCCAATGCAGCCAAGCTTGGAGGAGGATGGTCTTCTTCTCATGACCATCTGGAGAGAGCACCAAAGAAGCAAGGAGATGTGCCTTAGTTAGAGCTAGATATTTAGGATTATTTATTTTGTAATTTATGGTGAGAGAGAGATTATTTTGGCATGTATATAAACAGGACTCTACTCTTCACAATGAGGTCCAGTGCCCAGGTGATTGTTCACCTGGGGGCCTCATCGCGGCTTTTTCGAGTTTTCATCGCTTTCTTTTATTTTGTTTCTCGAAGTTTTGAGCTTTCCGCCTTTCTTTTATTTTGTTTTATGTGCTTGGAGCCCCTAGATATAGGTTGCTTGACTCGGTAGCTAGGTCCAAACATTAATAAGAATGCATGTTCCTATAGTTTACCTCGATTGGATCTAGTCAAACTTAAACAAGTTGTTAATTTGTCTCTTAGCCCTCTGTGCCATAGCGAACCCTGTAAAGCGCTTTCTCCTAAGCTCAAGTGTGTTGAGTACAGAGGAGGGGTGAGCCAAGACCGGACTCTCTTGGGCTAGAGATGAATTAGCAGCTTATGGTTCTTCACGCTAATAGCAGCTTATGTTTAGGACGATTTTGCGCCTTGCATATCGACATATAGATAGGTTTAAAAATTCTGTTTTGCATACCGCATGGAGAGAGCTGGGATGCACTGTAAGTCTTCTAACTCAGCATGCATCATTCGGTTCAATGGTGAGATCTCCATCATGGAACCACTTGCACGGCTTTTCCGCTATCTCCCTCTGATTTTGAGCACATAGGACTTAAATGAAAATCTACAAAAACGTTAGGCGCTGGTATGAAACAGATCCAAAAAAAAGTGAAAACCCAAAAACTTAAAACAAGGGGACTGCTAAATAAACTTTGACCTTAATTAAAATTCGTAATGGACTATCATTGTACTTGGTTCATAAAGCCCTCATTGTTTTCAGGTACCTTGGAGGGGGACCAAAACCCTACTCCCTTGAGCGAGTGCGACCCCTAAGGATTAAAGCCCAAAACCTAGTCTGCAACTGCCTCGTGTATCGCCTGGATTTCCGAAGTAATGGCGCTTCTATCGTACGTAGGCGAGTAGGACTTGGTCACCAATGGTGACTCTCTGTTGTGAGAGCATCAACCCTGTCCGAAGTATTGAGCATAGGCCACACCTTCACGGGGGTGTCTGTCTCATTGTCCTGCGTCCGAGTAGGTTCTTGCACGCTCACGGGTGATTCCGTTGCGAGCGAGGACTGAAGTATTGGTTTCGCCTATCGGCTTCCTCTCTCTTTTCTTTGGCTGAGTAGGGATCCAGGAAGGGTTACAAGGACTCCAAAAAGTACAGACTACAGGTTACACAGGAGGAGGACAAGTACGGGATACTCTTCTGGCAGTACTCTCTCTCCTATAGGGTAGCGTACTAAGGACTTGTTATAAGATATGCCTGAAAATCACAACTCTAAAAATGAAAAGATAATAAATAGCCGAACTTTCATGGCTTCACATGGCGTGAGTTGGTGAACCCTATTTTTGTATTGCGTTTGTATGAATCTAGATTAAGGTTCAAAGATCAAGTCCCGCGCATTTGCGCACATTTTGTTGTTTCTCCCTTTGACCACCCCGCACAACCGAGCCTTTCTACTGTTTTACACTCCTTTTATTCCTCGTTGACCATCGTATCATTCTTCCAACAATCCGACATTCTCTTGCTTCACGAAGTTGATCCATGGATGGTTTCGTCGGGACCACCTACTCTGGAGTCCCTATGATACCACATGAAAATCCTTGCCAACATGGCATAGGGAATGGTCCTCTACTCTGGAGTCCCTATGGCTCACATGAAAACTCTGGTTGATAAAACTAGAAAAGATGGGGACCACTACAAAAGATGGCAAACATGTGCTCATCTGAAAAGACCGCATACATGTGCGAGTCTGAAACTGAGTCTCCCTCTGGAGAACTCGAAAAATGGGCCACTCAAACATGGAGTGCCTCAAACTTGGACTCTAACCAATCTGAATGTCGAGCCTGAAATCTGATAAAATCTGTAGAGTTTGAACGAATCACTGGTCTGGAATCTGTCGTCTGAATCTGGAATATCTGTATTTGGAGAATATGAATAGACCTGTGACACTACATAATACTCCCCATTTCTCCCATATTAGTCGGAATATATGACATCGACTATGTTGGGAGAAGACAATAAAATGGGGAAAGAAAACATCAACTAGCCGATTTTTTCGGCTTCTCTTGCAAAATTTCTCTTTCTTCTTTCTTCTTTTTTTTTCTCGACTATTTCCAAATTTTTTAATAGCCATTACACATTTGTTTTTATAGCCGTCCACATTTTTTAATGGCTTCTCATCATCATTTTTTTAAATGCGTACGGTTTTTTTTAAAATGGTACGCACCTATTTTCTCTCTTTTTAACAAAATAAATTTGGCCAAATTAGGCCCAAAGACGCTCATCCCAATTGGGCTTTACAAGACATAGCTCTCTCTCTCTCTTGTTTTTGTATTTTTTAAAAATAGAACAACCTACTTGGGTTCCCAAACAAATAACATCTTTTTTTTACGCCACTGGGCCTACACTTTTCCTGTATCACCTTTTTTAAAAATAAGTGAATGGCCATCGGCCTAGGGTTCCCACGATTGGGAACCCTCTCTTCACAAGTAGGTTGCAACCTTGGATAGGACTTCGGAGGCGGCACCAAGCACTGTCGGGAGCATGCGGGGAGGTACGCAGGCGAATCCTCTACCGATGCTCGAAGGTTGATGACGCGGGAGAGAGGCACCGCCGTGAGCTTGCTCGCGCTGGAGGTCGATTTAGAGGGCTCCGCCTTGAGCACCTGGAACTGAGGGCAAGGGCCCGTGCCGCCGCAATGGCCGAAGGTGCCGCACGAGAGAGGATAAATGGCGCGAGGAGGTAATACCGCGTCGCCATGTAGGTTTCGACCTGGTGGGAGGTCGCGAGGAGGAGCCCTTCGACATGGAGGGTGACCTAGGTTTCCAGGAACTGCCCCCTAGGAGTGCGACATGTAGGTTGCATGGCTTGTATGGGGCGGTGAGGACCATCAGCCCCGCTTGCGGCGAGGATCATCAGCCCTTCTTGCGAGATTGCGAGGGGTGGCCCCGATCAGCCGCGCGATGGCAGCACATAGGTTGCACCTGCCTGGGTTTCTACGCACCACCTTGGAATCAGGGAAGCGCCACCTTCGCGAATCAAGGGCTCCGCCAGGAGCTTGCTGGAGATGGAAATCGGGCTGCCACCATCTGGATGGAGGGTGCAGCTTCACGACGGGGCTTGTGCCGCCGAGGGCTCGCGCTGTCGCAGGTGGCCTATGCGCGAGATGGGTTCTCTTGGAACATGACTAGTAGTAGAAAGTGGAGTACTGGGGTTCCATCAGGAGCCCTAGAATTGATCTTGAGAATAGCGACGTGATCTGAATGATTCACGGAGGAATTCCTGTTCTGGAACCCTTAGTTTGCAAAATCAATCTTTAATGCAGAAATTCTAAGAACACTTCTCTCATGAACAATAGTTTTCAAGAATACAACTAAAAATCGAATCTCGAAAAAAATGAAAACCTCGATAATCGAACCCGCTCTGATACCATGTTAAAAAATAGAAATACGGAAGCGGAATGATAAATAACACATAAACTAGAAAGAATACAAAGAATTTTACGTAGAACCTTACTCTCTAAGGAGCGTGATGAAACCACGAGAGAAGGTCTCAAAGTACCATATGCTTCATTGCTTTTTTCTAAATGGATACAAGAGGTCTGGGGCTCCCTATATAGCCTCCACAGAGCCTCCAAGTCCTACCACTGTTAGATGTGGGACTAAACATATGGATGTGGTAAATAGATCCTGGAGAGATTCATTTACCCTCCTACAACTCATATGGCGCACAACCAAGTGCTCTAATAGAAACACCGCGTGGATGACAACGTGGATCGCTATAAAGCGAGACTTATGGCACGTGGGTTGTAAAGCCTTGAATTTGGCATTTTGGATCCTATATAATAAGATCCGGCTCGTTAAGAGGAAATCAATGGAATTTGTTTCGTGTAAATTGGACTTCGTTTCGATTTGTTATGATTTTCGGAAGAAAGAGAAGTAAACAGGTTTAAAATGTCATTAAACCTTAATGACCGTCATTAAGACAAATTAATCATGATTAATGAAACTAATGATGGATCAAGGACCGCTAATGAACATTAGAAAACACTAATCATAGATCAGCAAAAGTTAAGCGTAAGTCACAAAATTATGATTAGCGGGAGTTAAATCGTGATTAGCGAAAGTTAATCACGATTAGCGCTAATTAAGCATCATTAGCAAATCTAGAATATTCTGGAATGTTCTAAATTAAGCCCTAAGTTTCGGATAAGTTTTGACCAAAACCATGGGTGAAAACTATGGACCGCTAACCGCGGTTAAGGTCTAAACCATGATTTTCTAACCATGGTTAGTGGTTTTCTGGAGCCTATAAATACCCCCTACCCATTCATTATGTACGACTTCCACTACCACCACCACCCCAAGGGCTAGGGTCGAGAGGATGGGAGGAGGAGTAGGAGACGAGGAAGGAGCGCTAGCGAAGCGCTGCCAGGAGAACGAGGAGGAGGAAGGAGCTATAAATCATCCTATTGAAAACGAATCACGATAAAGCACTACATACGAGGGAGAGAGATCGGTTAGGTAACGAAATCCTTCCTTTTTGCTGTTGGGTTTTCATATAAGATCATTGAGATTTCTGTATTTACTACGAAGAACCTTAATTTGGCTATTTTTGAGAAAGTATGAAAAGTTGCTTTGTGATTTCAGCTAAAATAGGGTCTAGGCATCGAATGGATGCAGTAGTTTGGAAAGTTAGGGTTTGGAAGTTGAAAAAAGCATAAATTGAGTATTTAAATATATGAATTAATATATGTGTAAGTATATACTCGGTAATTATGGTTACGCTAATCTAAGGTTTAACGGAGGAATTACATTATGGGAATTGATGTGTTTTGAGTTGGATCCTGAAAAGGATTGGGTGTTACGTTAAGAAATGACTGGGAGTAGAACTACAGGTCGGGCACGCAACCTGTAGGTTTATCGGAAGGAACTCGTATTGGTGTGACCCTACCTAGGTGGTACACGGTTGCCTTGTTTAGATAAGTGCGCACGAAATGAATGATTTGCAACGCGTAGTACCGGGTGCCAATATATTCGGGTTGAACGACGGAAGATGTGGTCATGTCATGTGGAGGTACGGGTGGTTCAATAGCGGCTGGGTCACGATAACATGTATTTAAAGCCGCTAGGTTATGTGATTAAAGGTTAGCATGAGGTTTTAAGCAACCAGGTCCTCGAGGATGGTGTGCTCCTTATGTTCCAGGCAGAGGTTTGAAACCCTGGTTAATAAAAGAAAAAGAAAATTGTCAGGGTAGTATTGGAAGATTGGTTGAGGCGACGTGCGGCAACATAAACTCACCAGATCAATGCAATCTCCAATCCTGAAGTATCCACAGCTTCGGAGTCCAAGAATGGTGGGGTTTCCCTGGACTAATCCCTGACGTGGAATAAAAAGGAATAAGACTTAAATTAATAAAAGGATTGTAACTTTTAATGATAACAAGTTTTGAAAAATTATACATTTTGTTTACTTTTCTCTTCTTCGTTACTTAGCACTCGCTAATTGTTATCCTATGATTTATTGGAAAATCCAACAGGTGTCGGTCAACCATCGCAAGGACTTCAGCCATCCAGTCAGCCACACTAGCTTTACTCTTTAAGATGGTTAGTAATATTTCTGTGTATTTCCTTCCAGCTGATGTACATGTAAAGGGTTGTAGTCGGATAATGGATCATGTAAACTTTGTTTTGTGAATGGAAAAGTATCAAATACTTCTTTTTGAGTATTTTTAATTGCAGTCTATTTCTGAATGTTAGTTGTGATTGCTGAATAAATTATTGTTGAGTATCTCAATCCGGATATGGGAGGATCCGTCGGCCGGGAATCGGGGTCGTAACAGTTTGGTATCAGAGCTTGGTTACTCCAGTAATTTATTTAGTAATTGACAACTATGAGCGATATTCAGAAACTAAGGTTGTATTAAGATCCTTTGATCTTAATCATTGACTGCAGTACCATTCATAAGTCATTGTCCTTATGTACATCATGCTAAGACATATAAGATCTGACTTTAGCCTTGATTCATCACAGGATCATGGCAGACCAAGACATGTCTAGACAATTAGCGGCTATGATGACAATGCTCCAAGACATGGGGCAAAAGCAACAAACATTGGAGGAGAGGCTCAATGCACAAGCTGAGAAACCTGAGGCATCCAGACTTGTGGATGGTAGGATTGAAGGTTCTGTTTATCTTTCCGAGGAAGAATCTAGTTACCATCCTTCAACTGAGTCTGCTCCTACCCCAACTGAAGGTGCAATGGAGAAGGCCCTTCTTAGACACCAAACATTACTAGACAATTACCGAAAGGGAAAGATTCCCTGATTTAAAGGCATAGAGACACCTGCTGAGGCAGAACTATGGCTTGATGATGTCAACAGGATATTGAGAATAATACACGTACTAGCAGATACTTGGGTGCTCTTCGCTGATTACTCCTTAGTAGACTATGCAAGATGATGGTGGAGAGTCATTTCCAAGAAATTATTAGATCCTATTCCATGGGATGTTTTTGAAGAAAGGTTCTGAGCTCATTTCTGTCCCTCTCATTGGGAAGAATTGAAGAGGAGGGAGTTGGCTTCTTTAACCCAAGGATCCAAGAATCTTCGAGATTATCATATTCACTTTACGGGTCTGCTAAGTTACTCCCCAGCTCTAGAAGCTTCATCACAAGGGTGTCTTACCAAATTTGTTAGCGGTCTTCAGGGAGATTTGAGAGAGAAGCTTGTAGGTTTTAGAGCCACCACTATAGATGAAGCCATGGACATCGCCTCTCGTATTGAGATGGAGAGGGATGAAAACCGCCAAAGAAGAAGTTTCCACTTTACTGGTGGACCATCCAAACGTAAGACAAATTATAACCGAAGAGACAGTCGTTATCATCCAGTTGGGTCTAATATAAGCTCGCCACAGACTTTGGGCCAGGAACTATCTAGAAGACTGGGTTTCTCTAGACCTCCACTATATCCTCGCGACTCAGAAGCAGGAGCTAGTACCTCTGTGGTTGGGTTTTCAGCTCAAACAGGAGCATGCGTGTGTTTTTACTGTCATCAGGAAGGCCACATTAAGAAAGACCGTCCGAAGTTGAGAGGTTCGGAGTTTAAACCAACCCCAATTAACAGTATAATATCCACCTCGAGCAATGGAGCAACGCACAGAGGAAAACATGGTAGAGGTCGTGGCTCACAAGGAGCGTCTCCTACACAACAACCACCACAAAGTGTTGCGGGTTCTAACTTGCCTATTCCTAATGGTCAGCTTAATGCAATCACTGAAGAACACACCTACAATTTAGGCACAGTCGTACGAGGTACCGTTACTATTCATGGCTTTTCAGTACATGCCTTATTTGATTCTTGTGTTTCACATTCATTTATTGCTCGATGATTAGTACCCACTTTGGGTAAGATACCAGTAGAAGTACAACAGTTCTATCTGATCAAGGGACTAGGAGGACAAGTATTTATAATATGAGAAATCCTGGATACATGTATAGTACTGATAGCGGGACATCCGTTACATGTTTCAGTACTATTAATTGAAATGGAGGACTTTGATCATATCATAGGGATGGATTGGCTGGAAAAGCATCATGCATGTCTTGACTATTCTCAGAAGACGGTAACATTTCACCTTCCTAACTCGATAGAGTTCCAGTTCATCAGAAAGACATCCAATGATAATATCGAATATATCTCTACTTTGAAGACACAACAATTGTTTGAGCAAGTGTGCCAAGGTTATTTAGCCTATGTAACCACTACATCAGGGTCAGACAGAATGATGGAAGATATACATATAGTGTGCGAATTTCCTGATGTATTTCTAGAGGAACTACCTGGATTACCACCTGAGCGAGAGATTGAATTTGAAATCTCTCTCATACCTGATACTCAGCCTATCTCTATCCCTCTGTATAGGATGGCACCAGCTGAGTTACGAGAGTTAAAGGTACATTTGCAAGAACTGTTAGATAAAGGATTCATTCGTCCTAGTACTTCACCATGGGGTGCACCTGTCTTATTTATCAGGAAAAAGGATGGGTCAATGCGGTTGTGCATTGACTATAGACAACTAAACAAGAAGATCGTAAAGAACAAGTATCCTCTGCCAAGAATATATGATCTCTTTGATTACTTACTAAGTTCAACTGTGTATTCCAAGATTGATTTAAGATCTGGATAACATCAATTGAAAATTAAAGATACATATATTCCCAAGATAACTTTTCGAACTGGATATGAGCATTATGAATTCTTAGTAATGCCTTTTGGACTGACAAATGTCCTAGCAGCCTTCATGGATCTCATGAATAGAGTATTCAAGGAGTTCTTAGATCACTTTGTAGTAGTCTTTATTGATGATGTGCTTATTTACTCCAAGGATAAGTATCTGCATGAACACCATCTCAGGCAGGCACTTGAAACTCTAAGGAAGAACAAATTGTATGCTAAATATAGCAAATGTGACTTATGGGTATATGAAGTATCTTTCTTAGGCCATATTATTTCTGGAGAAGGTATATCAATTGATCCTACAAAGGTTAGTGCGGTGATGAGTTGGGAATGCATGAAGACTGTTGCAGAAATATGATCTTTTCTGGGATTAGCAGGATATTATAGAAGATTTGTGAAGGACTTTTCACGAATAGCATTGCCAATGACTAGGTTGACCCAGAAGAAGTTCCATTCATATGGTCCGATGCATGCGAAACCAGTTTCCAAACACTAAAAGAATGCCTAACATCTGCACCTATCCTTACTCTACCCTCTGGAACTGAAGGATTTACAGTGTACACTGATGCATCTAAAGAATGACTTGGAGCAGTTCTTATGCAACACGATAAGGCAGTTGCTTATGCATCACGACAGCTCAGAACACATGAGAAGACCTACCCAACACATGACCTTGAATTAGTTGCTGTAGTTTTCACTTTAAAGATATGGAGACACTACCTGTATGGTATTACTTTTGAAATCTTCACTGGTCATAAAAGCTTAAAATATCTGTTTGATCAAAAGGAGCTCAATATGACATAGAGACGATGGCTAGAGTTGTTGAAAGATTATGATTGCACTATCTCCTACCACCCTGGTAAGGGGAACGCCGTAGTAGATGCTTTTAGAAGAAGAACTTATTCACCTGGGTTAGTGAGTGCTATCCACTTCTAGGGTTTACTATCAATGTTAAGTGAATGGAAACCATTTGATAGTAGTGCCGATATTATAACTATTCCTCACCGATACAAACCAGAGATTTGGATAGAATAAAGAAAGGGAAGAAGGATGACCCGGTCCTTAAAGACTTGAGACAACAACTTGAGAAGAATGAGATAGAGGGATTCCATATATAAGATGGGTCACTATATAACCATCATAGAATTTGTGTGAAGCGCATTGCTCTAGATTATCTATTCATCCAGGAATTACGAAGATGTATAGGGATCTTCGTTCAAACTTTTGGTGACCAGGAATGAAGAAGGATGTTGCTGAGTTCGTAAATTCATGTTTTACTTGCCAACAGGTAAAAGCTTCAAACCAAAAGCCAAAAGGATTGTTACAACCCCTCCCTATACCTGAGTGGAAATGGGAAAGCATTTCCATGGACTTCGTTACTGGCTTACCTCAGACGACTGGTGGTAAAGATAGTATCTAAGTTATAATAGATCGTCTAACCAAGGTGGCATACTTTATTCCAATAAGCCTATCTTTCACTCCAGACCAACTTGCTGAGTTATATATTACACATGTGATCCGCCTCCATGCTATCCCAAAGGAAGTAGTTTCCGATCGAGATTCACAATTCACCTCACACTATTGGGAGAACTTCATGAAAGCCTTAGGTACACAGTTATGCTTGAGCACAACATATCATCCACAAACAGACGTTCAGTCAGAACATACGATTCAGATACTAGATGATATGTTACGAGCATGTGCCTTAGAATGGAAAGGATCATAGGTGAAACATTTGCCTCTTGCACAATTCACCTACAACAATAGTTACCATACAAGTATTGACATGGCACCATTTGAAGCACTATATGGATGTAGGTATACTACTCCTTTGTGTTGGCAAGAGGTCGGGATAAAGAACCTTTATGATTCAGATAGACTCCAAGAGACACGGGAAGCTGTAGAACTTACACGAAAAAGACTATTGACTGCTCAGAGTCGCCAGAAAAGCTATAGTGATACCATGCGAAGAGACATTGAATTTGAGGTAGGTGACTTTGTATTTCTCAAAGTATCACCTATGAAGGGTGTTCAAAGGTTTGGCTTGCATGGGAGGTTAGCACCCAGGTTCATGGGTCCCTTTGAAATTATTCAACGGATTGGAAAAGTCGCCTATAGACTTGCACTTCCTCCACATCTTTCGGCAATACATGATGTTTTTTATGTATCAAATCTGAGAAAGTACATTAGGGATCCAGAGCATAAGGTAAGTTATGATGATTTACATATTGAGACAGACTTGAAATATCAAGAAATACCTGTGAAAATACTAGATAGAGATATAAAGAAGTTGAGGAACAAAGAGGTGCCTCTAGTTAAAGTATTGTGCTGGAACCAAGAGTTTGAAGAAGCCACATGGGAACCTGAGGCGGAAATGAGAGAGAAATACCCCTATCTGTTTAAGTGATAACATTATGTATTCTGTATATGTTTATTATAAATGAAATTACGTTCATTCTCTTTAAGATTGTTATGGTTTCAATCCTCTTTAAGGTTGTTATGCCAACATTATAAGTCTCAAGGATGAGACTTTCTTTAAGGTTCTTATAATTGTAAAGCCTTGAACTTGGCATCTCTCAGATCCTATATAATAAGATCCATCTCGTCAAGAGAAAACCAACAAAATTTGTTTCGTATGAATCGGACTTCATTTCGATTTGTTATGATTTTTGGAAGAAAGAGAAGTAAGGAGGTTTAAAATGTCATTGAACCTTAATGACCATCATTAAGACAGATTAAGCGTAATTAATGAAAATAATGATGGATCAAGGACTGCTAATCAACATCAATAAACACTAATCATAGATCAACAAAAGTTAAGCGTAAGTCAAGAAAGTTAAATTACGATTAGCGAGAGTTAAATCGTGATTAGCAAAAGTTAATCACGATTAGCGCTAATTAAGCGTCATTAGCAAATCCAGAATATATTGGAATGTTCTAACTTAAGCCCTAAGTTTCGGATAAGTTTTGGCCAAAACCATGGGCGAAAACCATGGGCCGCTAACCACAGTTAAGGTCTAAACCATAATTTTCTATCCATGGTTAGTGGTTTTCTGGAGCCTATAAATACCCCCTACCCATTCATTCTCTACGACTTCCACTACCACCACCACCCCAAGGGCTAGGGTCGAGAGGACGGGAGGAGGAGTAGGAGGCGAGGAAGGAGCGCTAGCGAATCCTTGTCGGGAGAACGAGGAGGAGGAAGGTGATATAAATCATCCTGTTGACGAATCCGAAAATGCCGGTTTAAGAAAATGTGTTTTTATCGTGTCGTGCGTTGTAGGCGGCAATCGGAAACGATCAAGAAAATACCACAAATCAGTTATTCAATTTTTACTCTCGTGGTTTTATGTTTGTTTTACTTGGGCAAGTCCCAAGGTCGATCACAAGGAGGCAAAGGAACAACCTAGAAAGATGTCTATCAAAGTTTATGTTCGGTTTTCGAAGCGGTCTTTTTTTTGGAATTTTCAATGCAATATAGGGTGCACTATGCAAATTCGGCCTATTTTAGGACTAAAATGTGAATTACGTTCAAACGATGTCCGAAAAATACGAAACTTGGCCGAGATATAAAATATGATGAAATTAGTGCACTATATTTTTTTGGAATTTTTGGATGAAATATGAATTTTTTATGGGTTTTTAGATGCAAACAGAATGAATTCTTAAAATTCAATTATAATAAATATCAAACCCAATTATTTTCGAGAACCAAAATTCTCTAAGATCTATCACTAGGTGATTGATCTCAGAAAAATCCTAATCCTCAAAAATGTGAGATCTAATACCTATTAAAAATTAAATAGTGAAAGGTGCAAAATGATTTTTATATGACAAAATATGCATCTAAATGGAAATCTTTTTGGGCACAATGTTAAGAACAATTAACTCCACAATATGTGATTTTTCTGGGATTTTTAGAGCAATGGCTAATCAACTATCAATTTCAGAGCAAGAAATGGGCAAAATATGCAAATTTCCACAAAATAATTATTTATTAATTAACCATCAATCACAAAAATACCCACAATATGTCAAACAGTAGAGAATTAATTAACAAACATCATGCAATTTTTGGATTAAGAAAATAATGTAAAGAAGATGTTCAAAACTGAGGGGGAACACAGGGGTACAGATGCAATATGTAAATAATTAAATAAAAATGCAGAGGGAGACTTTTCTGTAATTACCTAAACCCTGGAGGGTATTTCTGCAAAATTTCCAGAGGGTCACGTGCGCTGCACGTGACCTCTGATTAGCTTGGACTGCGGCGCAATATAGGGATGTCCAAGGGGTTCGTCGCAATTTACCCCGCGGTCACGTGCGTAGCACGTGACCCGGGGATGAAGCAGCTGCTGATGTCACGCTGGCGTTTCCCCACGCACGTACGAGGTACATGCGGGGGACCTCGAGCCTCACGCCCGGTGGTGAGGCTGGTTGAGCGAGGCGAAGGGATGGTGGGGCTCCAGCACGGTCGGTGGCGAGGTGGAGAAGGGCCGACGCTCGTGATGTTGGCAGTGGAGTCGTCGATGATGGCGAGGAGCGGAAGAGGTAGTTGCGAGCTAGCGGCGTTGAGCGTTGCTTGCGTGAGACGAAGTTAGTTGGTGTAGCTCGAAGCGGAGATAACGTTGTGGCGAGGCGGAGGAGGTAGTTGGTGATGAAGCTGCTGGGCGGAGGAGCTCCTGGAGTGCCTGGAGCGTTGTCGGAGAAGACGGCTTTGGTCGTTGGAGGAGCAGAGCTCCTGGCGGTGGAGGGCGGCGTTGATGAAGATATCGCAGGCGGAGGTGATATCGTCGTTGGCGGTTTGGTGGTGTCGATTACGTCGGCTCGACGGGGAAGGAACCCGGAGCAATGGCAGTACAGCCAGAAGAGGCGCTGCGACGAGCCACGAAGGCTCGGATCTCGCCGGAGATGGAAGAGGGCACTGTCATCGCCCTTCTCTTGATGAAGGTCAATCGACGGATGAAAAAAACACGGGGGTGGCGATGTGTTTTTATAGGATGAGGAAGAAGCCCGGAGATGGCAGGAGATCGAGACTGTGAGCCGATGGAGCGGCGCGCGATTCGCGGGGGAGTGAGATTAGATTGGCGGCGGAGATATTCGGGGGCTGTGCGGCGAAATTTGAGGGCGGTGGAGAGATTCGCGGTGGGGGATGGGATTCGCGGCGGAGGTCCCAGATTTGGGAAGAAGGCTTGGGAGGAAGATGACCAGCGGTCGTCCGATCGGCCGAGATCGGATGGTCGTGATCATGCCACGTGGCGGGGAGAGCAAGAGAATGGGGGCACGTGCGGAGCACGTGCCTTGGAGGCACGTGCGACGCACGTGCGCCCCTTTTATTTTTTTATTTTTTTATTATTTTTATTATTTATTTATTATATATATATATATTTTTGCAAAATCGATATATAATAAGCCCAAAAAATGGCTGACACGTGGCGGCACCAGGTGCTGCCACGTGTCAGCACCAGAAAATTCGCAATTTAAATATCTTGTAAAATCGAAAATAAATAGTAAATGACCTCGGATCGAAAAACTTTCTTCATGAAAATTGCTCGTCTCGATGAGATCTACAACTTTCATGGAGACATCAAAACCAAAATCGATCATTTGCACAAAGTGGTTTTTTTGGGGTATCCCATGTATATAGAACACCTTGATTTTGGGGTTTTGTAATTTTTATGTTATTTTTGAGATCAGATAAAAATCCGGAAAAATTACGATAAAATCAAATATAAATAAAGACACCTTATTCTAATTTTTTTGGATTTTTATTAATTGATAAAATAAGTATATAAAATAATAGGTCAAAAACCGCTAAAATATACAACATACAAAAGAGGCCCAAAAACCAACTTTCACATATGAGCTCCGATTCACTTGAACTTGGTCTCGTTTTGAAGGGAATTGAATGTAAATTAGTTCAAAAGTGAGTAGGATTAAATCAGACACTAGATGGGGAAGATATGAGGGTTTTAGTCCGGAAATCCTGAAATTAGGGTTTGGGTTTTTGGTCCACTTATTTGGGTTAGTTATTTTTTTTGTATTTTTTATTTATTCTTGTTAGTGATATGTATACAATGGAGGTGGTTTTGTGTTATTCGGAGTTAGCATGAATGAGTTAAAAATCAGGGAAGTTAGGCTATTTACAGGTCATTTTGGCTTGGATTCTTGGCTTCTTATTTTGTGCAGATTTTTGTGCTAAAATGCAATTCTTATGAAATCAGGCATGAATGCTAATTACGCAGAATAGATGCTAAAATGCTGTTGATTTTAAGGGATTTGAGCTTAATAAATGAGATTTAGAGTGATGAATACGAAGTTCATCACCTGTTGAAAAAGAATCACGATAAAGCATTACATACGAGGGAGAGAGCTCGATTAGGTAACGGAATCCTTCTTTTTTGCTGTTGGGTTTTCATATAAGATCATTGAGATTTCTGTATTTATGCTCCTTACTACAAAGAACCTTAATTTGGCTATTTTTGAGAAAGTGTGAAAAGTTGCTTTATGATTTCAGCTGAAATAAGGTCTAAGCATCGAATGGATGCAGTGGTTAGGAAAGTTAGGGTTTGGAAGTTAAAAAGAGCATAAATTGAGTATTTAAATATATAAATTAATATATGTGTAAGTCTAAACTCGGTAATTATGGTTACGCTAATCTAAGGCTTAACGGAGGAATTACATCATGGGAATTGATGTGTTTCGAGTTGAATCCTGAAAAGGATTGCTTGTTACGTTAAGAAATGATTGGGAGTAGAACTACAGGTCGGGTATGCAACCTGTAGATTTGTCGGAAGGAACCCGTATTGGTGTAACCCTACCTAGGTAGTACACGGTTGCCTTGTTTTGATAAGTGCGCACGAAATGAATGATTTACAATGCGTGGTACCGGGTGCCAATATATTCGGGTTGAACGACGGAAGATGTGGTCGTGCCATGTGGAGGTACGGGTGGTTCAATAGCGGCTGGGTCACATTAACATGTATTTAAAGCCGCTAGGTTATGTGATTAAAGATTAGCCTGAGGTTTTAAGCATCCGGGTCCTCGAGGATGGTGTGCTCCTTTGTGTTCAGACTGAGGGTTTGAAACCCTGGTTAATAAAAAAAGGAAATTTGTCAAGGTAGTATTGGAAGATTGGTTGAGGCAATGTGCGGCAACATAAGCTCACCAGATCAAAGCAATCTCCAATCCTGAAGTATCCACAACTTCGGAGTCCAAGAATGGTGGGGTTCCCCTGGACTAATCCCTGATGTGGAACAACAAGGAATGGGACTTAAATTAATGAAAGGATTGTAACTCTTAATGATAACAAGTTTTGAAAAATTACACAATTTGTTTACTTTTCTCTTCTTCGTTACTTAGCACTCGCTAATTGTTATCATATGATTTATTGGAAAATCCAACAGGTGTCGGTAGTCATCGCAAGGACTTTAGCCATCCAATCAGCCACATTAGTTTTACTCTCTAAGGTGGTTAGTAATATTTCTGTGTATTTCCTTCCGACTGATGTACATGTAAAGGGTTGTAGTCAGACAATGGATCATGTAAATTTTATTTTGTGAATGGAAAGTATTAAATACTTCTTTTTGAGTATTTTTAATTGTAGTCTATTTCTGAATGTTAGTTGTGATTGCTGAATAAATAAATTATTGCTGAGTAACTCGAACCGAATATGGGAGGATCCGTCGGCCCGGGAATCGAGGTCGTGACATGGGTTCACCCAGACATATGGGGTGGACTATCCGGATACTTTCTCTCCAGCTGCCAGACATCGTACTCTGCATATTCTACTTTCTGTTGTTGTGATATGAGATTGAACCCTATATCAGCTTGATGTGAAGAATGCCTTCCTCTATGGTGATCTACAGGAGGAGGTCTACATGTAGCAACCACCTTGGTTTACCGTTGAGTGGGAGTGTCAGAAGGTTTGCGGGCTACACAAGGCTGTCTATGGCCTTAAGCAGAGTCAAGGATCATGGTTCCAGAAGCTCTCAGACTTGATAGAGCAACAAGGGTTTATGATATCGAAGAGACATGTACCATCATAGAAGAAGTCGAGTACACAAACTTGATCTCGGTGGACGTCATGGTGATTGCGTAATTGTCAACATTCCATGTGACGTAGTCTTTATATCTCTCCTTGGATGGATATTTGGTAAGAATATAATTCTTGCGTTGACCACTGATGAATACCTTGAAGGATCACGACCACAAAACATAGTTTTTATGCCTTTTAATTTGATAGAAGAGACATGTACCATCATAGATGAAGTCGAGTACACGAACTTGATCTCGGTAGATGTCATGATGATCACGCAGATCAAGAAAAAATGACCTAGAAGAAGATTAGTGGCATTAATCAAGCGTATAAGTGATCTAGGTCATTGTTTCGTCCTTTTTTAGGGCATTCAGAGCAATGAGCAGTGGAGGCCTGGATGGGGCAGGGCGATGGAACTGGAGGCTTGACGAAGGGCCGACGACGTCTCGCAGAGGCTGTGAAGACCTGGCAGCAGGGCTGGGGGCCTAACAGAGGACATGTCAATGGACCTGCAGGTGATGAATCTCGTATTCATCATGTTAAAAGCCACTTATTAAAATCCCTGCTTAAACAAGCCAATAAAAATATCCTCTAATTCTTTGTTTTTATCATATATTATATTGTGCATAATTTACCATTTAATTATTGTATTTAATTTCCACTATTTTTCTTGTAATTATTTCATCACTCAAAAACCCCTAAAAATTAGGTAGATAACTTGTCTATAAATCACTGACCTTTAAAACCACTAAAAAATACAAAAACAAATCAAAACCACAAACTTGGTATTTTTATCCCCTTGAAAATACCCCCCAAAATAGCTTTTGTACAAATGACCTCTTTTGGCTTTTTGACCAACATGAAAGTTGTAGATCTCGTCGAGATGAGCAACTTTTATGTTTTGACTTTTTCCTAATTCGACCTCTAACTATTTCTTTTCTATTTTTCTTTGTATTTATATTTGAATTATTTTGATTGGGCCACGTGGCGCCCCCTGGGCCGCCCACGTGGCCCGCTTCTTCTCGCGCCACCCGACAGCCTCCTGGGCCGTTGGATCCTCTTAAGCCCGCCTCCATCTCAACCGTTGAACCCCGCTCCATCGCCCACCGTCTGATCTGACTCCCAGATGAGATCTGAGCCACCCACTTACGCCTCATCCACAACCCTCCGATCTGATCCTCATCTAACGCCTTCCCTTGCGCCACGTCTCCCCTCACCTCAGCCCTCAGATCCTACTTTCATCCAATGCCTATCCGCCTGCCACGTCGCCTATCTCTCCCTCACCGTTAGATCGCCCCCACGAGTCAATCCTAACCGCTCATAAACACCCCCCCCACCACACGATCAGATCCTAAGGATCTGATCGTGGCCTTCCGCTCGCGAACTCATCCTAGCCGTTGGATCTTGATCCAACGGTCCAACCACTGTCGTCTACCTTGAGTAGCCCCGTTCCCAGCCGTTACTCCTCACCTAATCCCCCGCTCCCCCTTCCTTTTTTGGCCAGCGCTCCGACCATTCCCTCGAGCTCGTAACGCCTCCACTACACTTCCTGTTCTTCCTCCATCCCTGCGTAACTCTCAGGACCACCCTCCATTACTTCCACATTCAAACCTCGGCCTTCGAAACCATCCCCATCACCACCTGCACGCCTCCACCTCCGCCTTTAAATAGTCGCCCTCCGCCTCCATCAGCGCTCGTCCACCATTTTGGGCTCTAGCCCAGTCTCCCCCGCCCCTCCGATGACAGCGGAGAGGGCGGGGCGTCGAGGCGAAGATGGCTGGAGTTCGGTGTTGACCCACGGCCTATGTGGCCATGTCACGGTGTCTTTGCGCACCATTGAGCTCGCTGGAGATGGCTGACCAGCTGGGCGACGACCGGAGTGCCCCCAGGGTGCTCTATCCAAGCCAAAACCTCCGCCAACTCCTCGCTCCGGCGAGGAGACTTTTTCTTGTACTTTCTTCGATTAATTACACCACCCTCAGCCACCGCCACCTTCATCTGACCACCTCCAGACCTTCGCCCCTCATCGATCATCCTCGCGATACCCCTCGCCATCACCCTTCCCTTCTCCGCAGTCTCGTCCACCCGCCGCCATCTCCTCCTCTACTCCGGCGGGGAAGGAGCCCTGGTCCACTGCTCCGACCACCTCCCTAGGACTCCATTTCACTCACTCTGCACTCACAGCACGCTTCAGCTTTGACTAACCTTGCAGGTATCTTGATTGGCCGGATTTCACACCGGAGTTCCTTCGAGCTCCTCTACTCCGGCGAGGCTTCACCCAGTTACACCTCTGATCACCCCCGAAGCTTCGTTGGGTCTCCAGGACCTCTGCCAACGTGTCCACTCGCTCCTCAGACCTCTGCCTTGCAAGGTGGAGCTCGGCGGAGCTCTTCGCGTGTCGCCGAAGCCCCGCCTCCTCCAGTGACTCGTGGCGGAGGAGACGCTACAGCTGCCGTCCGATCTACATGATCGGGCGGCTATGATGGAAACATGTGTCAGTCCGAGCCTCCTCTCCAGACCAATAGGCTCGGGCAGTCCGAACCAGTTCCAAGCCTCCCGCAGCAGCTACATAGCCCGAGCCTCAGGGGGGCTGACTTGAGCCTAGCCCTCGCGTGCCTTGCACGTGATGTTGGGCACCCGATGATTTTCTGGAATTACACTTTGGTCCCCAGGCACGTGCCTCACGTGCGTGCCTGGGTAAATTACAGGGAAGCCCTCTGGATTTTTGAAAATTACAAATATGCCCCTACGCGCAAATGGTGAAATTGCAACTGGGCCCAGGCGGTTTTTGCTATTTGCATTTAGGTCCCTCCAGGGACCCTAAATGCAATATTTATCCCTTTATTTTATTGCATTTTTATTACATTTATGCCCTTGCACTTTTTTACCATAACTTGAGCATTGTAGGTCCAAATTGCATGATTTTAGTGTCGTTTTGATCCTTGTTTTGTCCTCTACATTTTTAGCATACTTATTTGTCTCATTTGACACTCTTTTAATTAAAGTGAATTTTTATGTGGAAATGGGACCTTGCTCTACTTGTTTTACTTTGATCTGATGATCGATTTTTATTGATGTGTTCAAATTGCCTCTAATCTCATTCTATATTGCATTGCTCACATTTTAGGGTATAATTGTAGGTTTTTATTTGCCATACTTGTTCTTTTGCATATTTGTTCATGCATCATCTCCTTAACTTGCATAAAAATATCTAAAAAATGTATACAGCATAGCATCGCTTTGCATTGCCTTATAAATTGCATGTGGACCTGAAATTGAGATTAAATCACTCCGTGCTTCATGAATCAAAATTCAACAGCTGAATTAGGCAGCCGTGTCCCTGTGTTCGACCTTGGTACACTTGCCAAGTATAAATATTCCACAGCATTCAAAGTCTGTGGTTTTTGCTGAACCAAATTCGCCTCATGTACTACGACATAATTCCACATTATTATAGAGGTGAATTTCGCGTTCATCAGCAGGGCATGGAAGTCTAGAGGCACTGGAGAATAGGCCCAAAGCGGCATGGCACCGCTGGCAAAGGATCTACGACCTTAGGAGGGAGGTCGTATAGCCATGCGCAGAGCCCTAAATGGGACGAGAGCTCATGCAAGGAGTAGCGGCTGTGGAGGGGCGTGAGGGGGGCTGGTGGTGACGACATGATCTAGGTCAGAACACTAGTCTAAGACCGCTGATCTGATACTGATAAGCCTCTTGCTACCCTTGTTAATTCGAGCAAATTAATGTTCAAATTAATTACTAATGTTTGTTCGTTGCAGTCGGATAATGAGAGCGAATCAAAAACCACTTTCAATTATATTTAAATTGATTTCGAGCGGCAATTTTTTACTTGGTTGGAAGTCCAAGGTCGAACTCAGGGAGGCAGCTGTCTCCTTAGGTTGATTTTTAGCAATGTCCAAAGTGTGATTATCAGGGAATAATATTTTTAGTCTTTTTAGGTTTTTTATACAAGACACATGCAAAATTAGGCCAGTTTAAATGTTAATTCAGATAAGTGATCAAATTAAGTCAAAAAATGATGAAACTTGGCCAGATAGTGAAATGGGATGAAATGAGATAACCCTAATTTTTTTTGGAATTTTGAGATGCGCGGATAATAAAAAAATAAACTTTAGTGAAAATGACTAAACAAATTTTAATAATTATCAAACGATGATATTTCTCAGAAACAAAATTAATCCAAATAGGTCTAATTAAGAGCTATCCAAATCAACTTGAATTTCGTTAAAAACACTTCACGGTTGATTAATTAAAAATCGATTAAGATTTTCACTAAATAAATTTTCTAAGACAAACTATAGGTGCAAATGGTGTGATTTTTGGATATGTTGTAGCATAGACTTATATCTACCAATAGTGGTTTTTCAGAGATTTTTCGATAAGCAGATAATCAATAAAAATGGGTAAAATGTTACAATTTTAACCGAATTAAATTCCATTAATATTCTGCAAATCAGAAAAATACAAATAAATGCTATAATGGTAGAACAAATATTATGCTACACAATGCAATTTTTGGAATTAAAAATGGATAACAGAATGGTGACAAAATAAACGTGCAAATGCATGGGTATGAATGCAATACAAAAAAAGAAATATGAACTCAAATGAAGAACAGGGACTTACATGCAATTACTGGAAACTTGAAATTTTTTTAAGAACTTGCAAAGGGGTGCAAGTGTCCCCTTTGAAAATTCCCTTTTATTTATCTCGCGATAGATCTCCTCTGCTTCTATGGCTTGAACAGGGGAGGGGAGGTTGATGGGAGAGGATGCGCGCCACCAGTAGCTGCTGGAGAGGAACTTCCGCGTGGAGGAGGGGGGCTGCTTTGGGCGGCACGCCGCGACGATGAGGATGGCGCCGCTACGCGCGACCGAGGTGGCGGGGACTGACGCGTGGGCGTAAGTGTTGGGCGGCCAAGGTCGGTAAGCGCTGCCGGGGCGGTTGGTCTGGACAGTGGCACGGGCGGAGAAGGGCCGCGTTGAGTGGCGGAGGTCACGCGTGCAGGGGCGCCCACGACGAGGGATGGAGCAGCGTGCCAGGTGGGGGCGCGGGCGGTGCCTGCCACTCAACGCGTGGCTGCGTCAGGCTGGCTGGAGGCAAGGGGTCTTCGGTCGCGTGGCTGGGAGCACGCAGTGGTGGCGCTGCGGAGAGGAGGAGGGCGTAGCTGCTTGCACAGTGGTGCACGGGCAGCGGCGGAGAGACGGTGCCCAGCGGGGGTGCGCGGGCTTTGATGGCGCGAGGTCCCGGCGGCTATGGCTGCTTGGGCAACTGGCTGGTGGTCTCCTTCCTCTTGGCTGACACACGGCCAGAGGTCGTTGAGGCAGACGCGGTTGATCGAAGAGAGGAAGAGGAGGAGGAGGGAGAGAAGACGGGGGAGAGAAAACGTGAAGGGGGAGAGAACAGGGGATTTCACAAAGTCCCCTATTTCTCATGCATTTGTTTAGCGGTCGCAAATAAATGATTAATCGATTGATGAACGGTCGTCAAAAAATTCAAAAAAAATCACCGTTGCGTTCGCAACGTGTGATTTATCCGTGAAAGTACAATTTGTTTGGTGATTATGTGATCGGACGAAGATGAATCGAAGAGAGAGAGAGAGAGAAGATGAAGAAGAGAGAAAGAAAATTACCTGTAGGTGGCGGATGGATGTGTCGTCTGGGAAAGGACCTGCAAGGTCCCTGTTCTTTGCTCGATGAAGTCGACGAACGCTTAAGAGCTTAGCTGTGACGGAATGATCGCAGCAACAATGAGCGGGCTTGTTGGATCTCGCCTGGAAGACAGGGTGTTGTCGCTCGACGGTGAAGTCCTTCAGCTGTCACCTTAAGGATGCCGGAGCTCGTCCTCTCTTTACTCAATAATGGTGGATGGGGATGAAGGAAGGAGGAAAGGGGAATATAAAGAGGGGGAGGAGGAGGTTGGAGAGGAAATGGAGAGAGTGGGAGAGATAGAAGATGGAGTGGAGGAGTTGGAGGCGTAGAGGTTGCCTTCTCCCCAAGCCAAGGGAGAGTGGGGTGGAATGGGTAGAGGGGGAATGAGAAGGCGCCACTTGGCACGCTCGGATGCGGCCATGTAGCTTTTATTTAATTAATAGAAAAAACCATGGGGTGACACGTGGCGGTTTCCGGAGCCACCACGTGTCGCTCCCAGAAAAATCCAAAGTTAAATGGAAAGAAAAATAAAAAAGACATAATAAAAGGGATCAAATCAAAAAGTGATCAACACGAAAGTTGCTCGTCTCGATGAGATCTACAACTTTTGTGAAGGGACAAAAATCAAATGAGATCTTCTGTACAAAATGTATTTTTGGGTGGTACCTTATAGATATAAAATACCGCATTTTATCTTTTCTAATTTTTTTGTCATTTTTAATTAAGAGAAAAATCAAAATAAAAATAGAAAAAATATGAGAAGAATATTTACAACTTAATCTTTTTTTTGGATTTTTAATAATTAAGAAAATGAAATGGTAAAATACATGGGCAAAACAGTCAATTTGTACAATATACAAAAGGGGCCCAAAACCCAAGTTTTGCATACGAGCTCTGATTTTAGTGAAATTGGTCTTGTTTCGAAGGTCTTTGAATGTATATTATTTTAAAAGTGAGTAGCCCTTATTCGGAGGTTGTATGAGAGAGATATGTGTGTTTTAAGGTTCATGGTCTCAAACTTGGATTCGGCCTTTATTGGTCAATTTCACAAGTTAATGTTTTTTTTTGATATTTATCTTTAATTAGTGTTAGTAATATATACACTATAGAGTTGGTTTTATTGGATTCGGAGTTAGTATAAAATATATACAAATAAGGTATTTTATCTAATATACAGGTGAATATTTACAAGTGAATTTGGCTTCTTATTTTATGCAAATATGAATGCTAAAATGCATATATTATGCTTGCATGCATGAATGCTAATTATGCAATATAACTGGAAATATGCATATAATTACTCGAGGACAAAGCTCTATTTTCAACTTTTAGAGTCATGAATCACAGATTCATCACCCTCCTATACTTAAACCTTGCTCGTCCCCGAGCAACTAAAATGAAATGCAAGAGTGAAATGAGATTGGATTCCATACCAAGGTCATGAACAAAAGTTGAGAATGGAGCTTGACTCGATCTTTGGATTAATTGTGTGGCGGAACCTTATTTGGATCTGAACTTAAGACCTAACAGACTTCAAGTTTCACAAATCTTCTATTCAAGATGCCTCAATAGTCAGGTCAGAACAAATCCTCAAACACAAATTTCTGATGACTATGATTCTTACTTGTACTGTGTAAGTGAAATGTAACTCTCCACATCAGAAATGGCTCAGAACCAGCCTCCTCTAACAAGGTAACTCAAATAACCCGGTCCAATAACTCTTTCCTCGAGGAGCGGGGTATTCCCTTCGAAGTTCAAGTGCAACCAGCTCAAGAGGAGGGGGTGGAGAAAAGAATGGACGGTAGTCAGTGTAGCTACCTATCCCGGGATGCCTGACCAGTGTAGCCAAGTCATCCAGCTGCAGACTTCTTGCTAATATACATACTCCGACATGTTTTTTTTTCACTTGGACATGTTTGATTTTTTTGGAGTTCTTGCATTTTTTTCTTTTTTCTTCTTTTTTTTGAACTATATACAAGGTGCAACATGTACATCGGGAGTTTTTCCTCTTGATCCAGTAGACTATCCCTCTTTTGAAGCATTATTACAACCCACAGCATCCCGTCCTTAGATGTCAACACCACCAGACTAGGTTGAGATGCACTACCCTCCCTAGAGGAGGACAGATGTTTCCGCCCGCATGCTACTCCAAGCTAAAGGATTCTACCTCCTCACCACCTCATCAATGAAGAGCTACGTGCTTTGTGCTTGTCCAAGTTAGATCATTATCTAAAAGAATCATGCGTGTGCACGAGATATTCTATTTAGACTAATCAAGATGACATGTGAACATAGACTTGCGGACTCAAAGAATTAAGTCACTTGACCTGAGAAATCTTAACTCCAGTTCCTATAAGGTTCCTCTGAAATTAGGTGGATTAAGGTCAAATTAAGTTCTTCCTCAACATCTACTCATAACTTGGTTCAGAACCCACTAGCTTTTCACCTTGCATATGCAAGATATGCAGATGAGATGTGGATGACATGCTATGTAGATGAATGAAAATGCAAGACTCGTTGTTTGATGCAGAGATGATATGCGAGGGTAAATAAGAAGCCTTTTTTTGTATTTTTTGTTTTGTTTTGTTTTTTTTGTTTTTCAAAACTTTGGTAAACCTCTTATGTTACAACAATTTACAAGAGTTTATAAGTATTATACAAGTGTTATACAATATACAAGTATACATGTATTTTAATTTTTTTTATTTTTATTTTTTTACAAAAGTTTTACAATTTTTTTCCAATTTTTACCCACCCGTAATTATTGCAAAATAAATACAAAAAGTATGCGAAAATACGCGAAAGTACGAGCTATGGGTAAAGTATATGTAATATATACATGCCCCTATACTTAGAATGTGCTATGTCCTCAGAGCACGAAAAGCGAGGAAAAAGACATAGCTCATGCTAAGCGTAGGAGAGCTAAAATAACAAAAATGTATAGAAGTCGCTCTGCCCCCCTATACTTAGGCTCTGACAGCCTAAGTGTAGAAGAAGATCAAAAATGGGGCGGGCGAGGTTAAGAGGCGAAATGGAGGAATATATACTGCAGGCATCGGTCCTCCCTATACTTAGGCTCAGGTCAGCCTAAGTATAGGACGGAAGTGACTATGAGGACCAATGTGATCTGGAGAATGTACAGTAAACCGACTCAGATGTCCCATCCCCCCTATACTTAGGATCAGGTCATCCTAAGTATAGTCCAAGATAGTGATTAATGAGGCGGGGATGGGTTACTAGAGTCACGAGGGAGAAAGGACAGAATGTACAGGAATGATGATATATACAAGTGAGTCGGTCTGAATCTTTCAAGATGCTGCTGATGGCTAGAGCTCACTGCTGCAAGTTTTCATATGCGGCTCGAGGTGTATCTGCCGAATCTGTCTTGCGCATGAATACAATCTCCTCAACATGGACTAACTGCTCATTGGATTCGACGAAGTGCTTCAACAATTGTCCATTCACTAGGAATGTCGGTGCGTCATCTGCGAGATCTGAGATCTCGACACATCCACTATCATGCACCGTACGGACGACAAATGGGCATGTCCACTTGGACTTCAACTTGCGTTGGAAGATATTTAGCCTAGCATTAAACAACCATACCTTCTGTCCAGGAACAAAGGTCTTTTGTCTGATATATCTATCATGCCAACACTTCACCTTGTCCTTGTACACCAAACTGTTGTCATATGCGCGGTTTCTGACTTCCACAAGCTCATTCAGATCCATTTCTCTCTGCTTCTGCCCAAGGTGTGTGTTCCAGTTGACCTTCTTAATTGCCCATTCTGATTTATGCACTAGTTCTGCGGGCAAATGGCACGGCTTTCCGAATACCATTCGAAATGGGGAGGTTCCTAACGGTGTCTTGTAAGCTGTCCTATACGCCCATAGGACCTGATCCAAGATCTGAGACCAGTCCTTCCTGTCTGGGCGGACAAGCTTTTGTAATATAGTTTTCACCTCCCTATTTGACACCTCAGCCATACCACTGGTCTGGGGGTGGTAAGGTGCGACACGGTGTTCGATGCTGTAGTCCTTCAGGAGTTTCTTCACCTCCCGATTTACAAAGTGGCTACCCCCGTCTGATATCATCATTCTGGGGATCCCGGACCTAGAGATGATGTGTTCTCTAATGAATTTACAGACAGTCCTGCTGTCTGTGGCTCGGGTTGGGATAGCCTCCACCCACCTTGATAGATAATCTACCGCAAGAAGGATGTACTCGAATCCGTGGCTAACAGGGAATGGGCCCATGAATTCGATGCCCCATGCGTCAAAGACATCACAAATGATTATAGGCTGCATAGGCATCTCATCCTTGGAACCAACGGTTCCTCCCGTTCTCTGACATACTGGACATGGCTTCGCAAAGGTGATGGCATCGCGAAACAGAGTCGGCCAGTAAAAGCCACACTGAAGTACCTTCCATGTGGTTCTCTTCCCGGAGTGGTGTCCTCCTGCCTCCAAGCTGTGGTATAAAGAAAGGACACTTTGGTATTCCTCTTGAGGAATACACCATCTCCAGACACAATCCGGTCCTTCGAAGAAAAGGATCGGATCCTCCCAATGGTAGTGTCTAGCATCCGACTTCAGTCGGTCAATGTGGCTCTTGGACCAATCTTCGGGAACCTTCTTGGAGACAAGATAGTTCACGATGTTGGCGTACCATGGGAGTGAGTCGACAACAAAAATCGACTCGTCAGGGAAGGTGTCTCGAATAGGTGAATCCTCGGAAGTATTAAGATCTTCGAGACGAGAGAGATGATCGGCTACTACGTTCTTCTTTCCAGGTTTATCATGGATGTCCAAATCAAACTCCTGGATAAGTAAAATCCACCAAAGAAGACACGCCTTCGCGTCTTTCTTCTCCATCAAGTACCGTAGTGCCGTGTGGTTAGTGAACACAATTACCTTGGATCCAATTAAGTGAGATCTGAACTTGTCCAAGGCAAACACTAACACAAGCATCTCCTTTTCCGTAACTGTATAGTTACGCTGAGCTAATCAAGCACTTTGCTTGCGTAGTGAATTGCAAACGGGACGCCATCCCTTCTCTGTCCTAACACAACCCCAACAGCAAAATCTGAGGCATCCGTCATGATCTCAAAAGGTAGAGACCAATCTGGGGCTTGTAGGATAGGTGCATCCATGATCATTCCTTGTAATAACTTAAAGGCCTCAAGATATTTGTGATCAATAACAAACTCTATGTCTTTGCCTAAAAGCTCAGTTAGCGGTCGGGCAATTTTAGAAAAATCCTTGATGAATCTTTGATAGAATCCGACATGCCCGAGGAACGACCGCAACTGCTTGATGTTGGTTGGTGGCTGGAGTCGTCTGATCACATCCACCTTGGCAGGGTCAACCTCCATTCCTCTCTTGGAGATGATGTGCCCCAACACAATAACCTCCGTCACCATGAAGTGACTTTTCTCCCAGGAGAGCACTAGATTGACCTCACAACATCGTTTGAGGACTCGGTCCAGATTCCTAAGACAGGAATCGAAGGAATCGCCGTGGACCGAGAAGTCATCCATGAAGACTTCCAGGAATTCGCCGACTATTTCGGCGAATACAACAATCATACACCTTTGAAAAGTACCTGAAGCATTGCATAACCCAAAGGGCATGCGCCTGAAAGCATAGGTACCAAAGGGGCATGTGAACGTGGTCTTTTCCTGGTCCTCCGGAGCTATGGCTACTTGATTGTAGCCCGAGAACCCATCCAAGAAGCAGAAGAACTCTTTCCCCGCTAGTTTCTCTAGGATCTGATCAATAAATGGCAGGGGAAAATGATCCTTCTTCGTCGCGGCATTCAGGCGTCTGTAATCCACACAGACGCGCCACGACGTGGGCACTCGCGTCACGATCTCCTCTCCGTCCTCGTTGGTGGTCGTCTGAATTCCCGATTTTTTTGGGACTACATGGATCAGAGCCACCCATTTGGAGTCGAAGATGGGGTAAATGAAACCCGCGTTGCACCATTTCCCTATCTCCTTCTTTACCACCTCTCGTAAATTTGGATTCAAACGACGTTGGAATTCACGAGAAGGTTTGGCTCCATTCTCCAAGTAGATTTGGTGCGAACACAGATCAGGATTTATCCCGTGGAGATCGGAAATGCTCCAGCCTATCGCCTTGCAGTTTTTCTCCAGGATCTCTAGTAAGCGAGATTCCTGATCCTCGGTCAATCGCGAACTGATGATGACATGATATTTCTTATCCTGACCCGTAAGGAAGGCGTATTTCAGTGTTGAGGGTAAAAACTTGAGCTCAGGTATGGTGTGATCTTCTAGGAAATCTGGCTCAATCGAACCTGGCTCGGTGTTGGAAGTGGCTGGATCTTTCTCTGTAATTACTGCCACCAAGTTGTTCGGCTCTGGAGTCAGATTGTCAAAGGTCTCCATGCAATCGGCAAAAACCTCGTCCGACTCGTCATCCTCATCTTCCGATTGTCCTAAAGAGGTAAGGACTGACAGGCCCAGCTGGGCCTCTAAGTCATGGAAGATGTAGGGCGATGCAAGTTCTGAGTTGTACTCGTCTCTGAGGACCTCGCAAACTGACTCATGCATGGGATCATCTCCGGAGGGGAGGGACTCATCGGTGCTGGCTGGGTTCTGTTTCCATGGCCCAACTATGTCTACATGATCGCAGTCTGCTTCGGTTGAAGAGTACTCGGTGCTGGATTTGGAATCTGGTCTCTGCCATCTGGTCTGCTTCATCTCAAGTTCCTCATCTCCACCTAGAGTTTGGAACTGGATCTTCCCGATCTTGTAATCAAACAAGGCCCTCGCCGTTCTGAGGAAGGGCCTGCCTAAGATGATATGGGAGTCTCTCCAATTACGAGAGGTTTCCATATCTAGGACAGTGAAGTCCACCATGTATTCCTGTCCCTCGACTTTGATTACAACATTCCTCAATTCTCCTTGGGACCTCTTGGTTGATTTATCAGCGAACTGCAGGAGGGCTCTAGATTTCCTAAGAGGTCCGAGATTAAGCCGCTCATAGAGGGCTGTAGGCATTAAGTTAATTGAGGAACCATTGCCAGGAGAGTGCGTGCAAACACGATGTCATCAACATGACTCACTACATAGTGTGCACCCATGTCTCTTCGTTTCCTTGCAAATGAGTTCTTTATTGCACAAGTCGTGGCTACTGATAGAACGTGTTTCTCAACACGGCTTTTGGTCTTCCTAATAACCCTATTAGATGTGCATCTCACCTTAAGATACTTCTGAAATGCATGAGTCATTTCCACGTACTTGTCAAAGGGGACTGTGACCTTGATGTATTTGTTGCAGAACTCTGCCATCTCAGGGTCATCTTTTTGGATTTTTTCATTTTCTTCTTTCCACCTTTAAGGTCTCGGGGGAAAGGGATTATTGACTCTAACTCATGTTCTGAAACTGAAATGTTTTCATTAAAATCTTGAACTGAGTTCTGTACACGACTCGGACTCTTAAACAGACTCGGACTCTAACTTTGACTAAAGGGAAAATGCTGAGGTGAAACCGGTGATGCGTCTTCCGTGACTTCTTGATGATCCTCCTCAGATGGAGGTGCAGGCTCTTCATCGGTTCTGTCGGACTCTCTACTGATGTGGGGTTGCTGCTTCAAGGACCCAGACGTCCTTTTCTTCTACCGGTGGTGATGGTGGTGCTGCTCCTCTTCTTTCTCGAAGTTCTCCTCAGGTAGAGACTTGGAGGCTCCTTCCTTCGGTGTCCGTGCCCGATCAGGTATGGTCACGGTCCTTCCGCTCCTGAGGGACATATGATTCACATTATCATACGAAAGGATCTCATGTTCAAATAAATAATTATCTGAATAATATACCTGATTACGAGGTCGGTTCTGGCCATGGGTTACGCTGTTCGGGTTGGCCTGAACCTGTGCGGGAATTGGGGTCTTTGGCGCCATCTGTTGATCATGGGTACGCGAGACACGATTCAGATCGGTTCTCATATCCAGATAGTCATTCTGGATTTGTTGGACTCTATCAGACAGAGTCTGGATCGTCAAGGTGAGGGACTCCAATTCGGTGGGCTGGGCTTGATGCTGACTTGTGGACGAGGTTCTGTATTGGCCCTGCTGGCCATGCCGATACTGCTGCTGCTGGTGGGACGGTGCCGGGCCCTGCTGAAATGTGCGTTGCTGCTGCTGGTGCTGCTGAGGCTGATACCCTTGTTCGGACCTGGACTGAAAAAAACATGGTGCAGGGATGGAGCTGGCTCCTTGGTAAGCTGGGGCAGGTCGGTGATGCTGACCATTCCCCATCCATAACTGTCTGCTGACAGGGTCACGGCTGTACCACAACCCGTTGATTTCGAACACCTGCGGAGGCTCCTCGTATCCGGTCTCCACTTGTGGGGGTGCATGCTGGTCCTGCTGGGTGTAAGTCTGATCCTACATCCAGACACTCTGAGGCCCCGGTGCCTGTTCCTGTACAAGATGGACTCGATGTACAAGTACAGGTGGTGCAGAAGGGACATGTAGCTTCATCTTAGCTACCTTCTCAGTAAGTTCCTCCACTTGCTTCGGCAGACGTGAGAGAGACTCAAGGTCAGTGACCCTCTTGTGGATTTGCTCGAGCATAGTTAACTTGTCAGCTATCATCCCCATGCTGGGGATGAGGTCCTCTGTCAGATCCGCTACAGTCCTCCTAGTTGTCTCATTGGATAAGATTGAGGGAGACAACTGATAGGCTCTGGTGGCCTGCGACCTGCCGGTTTCCGCCATCTACTCTAGGATCTTCCATACAACGTCCTCGTTCTTGTTCAGATAGCTTCCTCCACAGGCGACACTGACTAACCCTTGCATCTCCGGGGTTAAACCACAGAACAAGGTCTAGACTAAGATCACCTTAGAAATGCCGTGGCAGGGACATTTCTGAACTAGGTCATTGAACCTATCCCAGGCATCATGGAATGGTTCACTGGGTCCCTGGGAGAAACTGGTGATCTTTGTTCTCATTTGGTTAGTCCTACTGAGAAAGTAGAACTTCTTCAGAAATAAGTCCTTGAACTGCATCCAGGTTGTACATATCACCCCTAGGATTTTCAGCCAATGTGCCTTATCTCCTAAGGCAAATGGGGTGGCCTTCAGTCTAATGTAGTCTTTCCCAACCCTAGGATGGCCAAGGTTTTTGCAAACCAGCTCGAAGTCTCGGAGGAAGGCATATGGTTCTTCATGGGCGTTTCCGTTGAACTTCGGTAGCAGGCTAAGGAAGTGGGGCTTTAGCTCAAATGCTTCGGCAGGAACCGCTGGTGCCAACCAACTTTGTATCTCATTCTCCACTGGGTTGTAGGCATCAACCATTGGTCGGTCGATTCCTCCTGCTGCAATAATCTGTCCCATTCTAGCCATGAGATCTGCATTTTGCTGTTTGGCTGTGGCAAGGCGATTAAGAATTTGTCGCAATGGATCCTCATCCGGTGGCTGCTTAGGTGGCATCTTGTCCTCTAGTCCTGGGTATGAAACAATGTCGGTGTTAGAGGACAAATCAAGGAAGGAATTCCTACCGAGGCGATGATCCTCCTCGGTAAGCTCGGAGGAGAGTAAAGGGTTGGTTTGAGAGTAACCACCCAGTGTGTGAGGGAACCAAAACTCAAGAGGGTCATGAGTCCTGGGTGGTCCAAGGTGCACTTGGGCCGATGAAGAGGAGTTTCGTGGGGGGCTCAGAGAGAGATTGGTGAATAAAGAGCCGATATCCCCCAGTCACTCATCTTGATTTGGCGAGAAGAAATGGGAGTTCTAAGTGAAGATAGGATTTGACTCCTACCTGAAGCAAACAATTCAATCCAAGACCCTGGGTTCACACTCGACACAGTGAAGGACCCAAAACCGAGTCCAATTAATCTTGTAAATTTTAAGTGTGATTTTTCAAGCAAGATAGCAAGGATTACATGGCCTAAAGGGAAGTCGGCTTAGAGCCGGATGCATCTTCCATGTTTAACCTGTCGCCTAAGATACCGCCGGTCCTTCCTTTCTTCGCTCCTATCCCAAGTTGATGGATTCAAAGACCATACCCCTATCTACCTGCAAGCAGGCGGAGGCTGACAAGGTCGGAACTTCACCCTAGGGGGTTACTGACAACTTGTCATGAAGTACCGCAATTTCACCCCTATCTACCTGAGACAGGCGGATGCTACTTGGTACTAGTCAGTGAACCTTAATAAATTCAACTTGTGATATTTGCTAGGATTAGTCGGAACGCGATATGGAAGGCGGGGATTTGGGCTCTACCTTAAGGTCTTCACACACACTCAAGTACCCTTACTCAGCCTGAAAACAAGGTCAGGGATTAGTCTCCCACAAACAAATTTTCCAATTTTATTATTATTTTTTTGGGTCAATAATGTTAGCAGTCCCGGTTTTAAGTTTAGTTCTCACTTGTTAGTACAACCACACAGCACACCTATCGTACAGTCCTAATTTCCATTTAATTTAAGTTTGAAAAACAGAGGGGGAAATCGAGAAAAGCCGATGCACGAAAAACGATGATGCGTATGCTGAGTTAAGCAGACTTACAGTGATCCCTTCGCTTTTATGTAGGATGCAAAACAGAATTGAAAACTTTACACTACATGCATATGCAAGCGACAAAATCCGCTCCTAGACAAGCAGTTCTATTAGCGAGTGAAGCACATGTTGATTTGACTAGATATGCGGTCTAAGCGCGTCTTTTAAGTGTATTGTGTGGTCCTAGAAAGTTACGAGCACAAGCAAATCCTAGAGTGGCTCGAGGAGCCGCTAGTGCAAGCCTAATTTACCATTCAAACCACACAGCACACGGGGACACGGTTCTACTATATTTACACGTGCGAGAACCCAAACGGGAACCGCTGGAAATGATGCGAAAAAAGAAATAAAATGAAAATACAAATTCTCTCAAATCACTCAAAAAATTAAAATACTGAATCTTCGAAGCGTCTTCGACTCCTCACGTTCCTCGCACAGAAATAAATTGAGGTCAGAGAATGACACAAAAAAATGCAAAAATTAAAAGACAGAAAATATTCACAGGAAAATCGGGGGACAGACTACCCGGGGAGAGAAAATCAAACACTCTGAAATAACTGCAAATTAGCGTAAGCCGTGCCTCCCCGGCAACGACGCCATTTTGATAAGTCTCCCGCTACCCTTGTTAATTCGAGCAAATTAATGTTCAAATTAATTACTAATGTTTGTTCATTGCAGTCGGATAATGAGAGCGAATCAAAAACCACTTTCAATTATATTTAAATTAATTTTGAGCGGCAATTTTTTTACTTGGTTGGAAGTCCAAGGTCGAACTCAGGGAGGCAACTGTCTCCTTAGGTTGATTTTTAGCAATGTCCAAAGTGTGATTTTCAGGGAATAATATTTTTGGTCTTTTTAGGTTTTTTATGCAAGACACATGCAAAATTAGGCCAATTTAAATGTTAATTCAGATAAGTGATCAAATTAAGTTCAAAAATGATGAAACTTGGCCAGATAGTGAAATGGAATGAAATGAGATAACCCTAATTTTTTTTGGAATTTTTAGATGTGCGGATAATAAAAAAAACAGACTTTAGTGAAAATGACTAAACCAATTTTAATAATTATCACGATGATATTTCTCAGAAAGAAATTAATCCAAATAGGTCTAATTAAGAGCTATCCAAATCAACTTGAATTTTGTTAAAACACTTCACGGTTGATTAATTAAAAATTGATTGAGATTTTTACTAAATGATTTTTCTAAGACAAACTATACATGCAAATGGGGTGATTTTTGGATATGTTGTCGCATAGACTTATATCTACCAATAGTGATTTTTCAGAGATTTTTCGATAAGCAGATAATGCGCAATCATATAATCAATAAAAATGGGCAAAATGTTGCAATTTTTACCAAATTAAATTCCATTAATATTCTGCAAATAAAAAAAATACAAATAAATGCTAATGGTAGAACAAAAGTTATGCTACACAATGCAATTTTCGGAATTAAAAATGGATAACAGAATGATGACAAAATAAACATGCAAATGCAGGGGTATGAATGCAATACAAAAAAAGAAATATGAACTCAAATGAAGAATATGGACTTACATGCAATTACTGGAAACTTGAATTTTTTTAAGAACTTGCAAATGGGTGCAAGTGTCCCCTTTGCAAATTCCCTTTTATTTTTCTCGCGATAGATCTCCTCTGCCTCTATGGCTTGAACAGGGGAGGGGAGGTTGATGGGAGAGGATGCGTGCCACCAGGAGCGGCTGGAGAGGAACTTCCGCGTGGAGGAAGGGGGCTGCTTTGGGCGGCGCGCCGCGAGGATGAGGACGGCGCCGCTACGCGCGGTCGAGGTTGCGGGGACTGACGCGTGGGCGCAAGTGTTGGGCGGCCAAGGTCGGTGAGCGCCGCCAGGGCGGTTGGTCTGGATAGTGGCGCGGGCGGAGAAGGGCCGCGTTGAGTGGCGGAGGTCACGCGCGCAGGGGCGCGCACGTCGAGGGATGGAGCAGCGCGCCAGGTGGGGGCACGGGCGGTGCCTGCCACTCAACGCGTGGCCGCGTCAGACTGGCTGGAGGCAAGGGGTCTTCGGTCGCGTGGCTGGGAGCACACAGTGGTGGCGCTGCGGTGAGGAGGAGGGCGGAGCTGCTTGCACAGTGGTGCGCGGGCAGCGGCGGAGAGACGGTGCCCAGCGGGGGTGCGCGGGCTCTGATGGCGCGAGGTCCCGGCGGCTATGGCTGCTTGGGCAGCTGGCTGGTGGTCTCCTTCCTCTTGGCCGACACACGGCCAGGGGTCGTTGGGGCAGACGCGGTTGATCGAAGAGAGGAAGAGGAGGAGGAGGGAGAGAAGACGGGGGAGAGAAAACGTGAAGGGGGAGAGAACATGGGATTTCACAAAATCCCATGTTTCTCATGCATTTGTTTAGCAGTCGCAAATAAATGATTAATCGATTGATGAACGATCGTCAAAAAATTCAAGAAAAATCACCGTTGCATTCGCAACATGTGATTTATCCGTGAAAGTGCAATTTGTTTGGTGATTCTGTGACCAGACGAAGATGAATCGAAGAGAGAGAAGATGAAGAAGAAGAGAGAAAGAAAATTACCTGTAGGTGGCGGATGGATGTGTCGTTTGGGAAAGGACCCGCAAGGTCCCTGTTCTTTGCTCGATGAAGTCGACGAAGGCTTCAGAGCTTGGCTGCGACGGAGGGATCGCAGCAACAACGAGCGGGCTCGTTGGATCTCGCCTGGAAGACAAGGTGTTGTCGCTCGACGGTGAAGTCCTTCAGTTGTCACCTTAAGGATGCCGGAGCTCGTCCTCTCTTCACTCAATAATGGTGGATGGGGATGAAGGAAGGAAGAGAGGGGAATATAAATAGGGGGAGGAGGAGGTTGGAGAGGAGATGGAGAGAGTGGGAGAGATGGAATATGGAGCGGAGGAATTGGAGGCGTAGAGGTTGCCTTCTCCCCAAGCCAAGGGAGAGTGGGGTGGAATGGGTAGAGGGGGAATGAGAAGGCACCACTTGGCATGCTCAGATGCGGCCATGTGGCTTTTATTTAATTAATAGCAAAAACCATGGGGTGACACGTGGCGGCTTCCGGAGTCACCACGTGTCGCTCCCAGAAAAATCCAAAGTTAAATGGAAAGAAAAATAAAAAAGACATAATAAAAGGGATCAAATCAAAAAGTGATCAACGCGAAAGTTGCTCGTCTCGATGAGATCTACAACTTTCGTGAAGGGTCAAAAATCAAATGAGATTATCTGTACAAAATGTATTTTTGGGTGGTACCTTATAGATATAAAATACCGCATTTTATCTTTTCTAATTTTTTTGTCATTTTTAATTAAGAGAAAAATCAAAATAAAAATAAAAAAATATGAGAAGAATATTTACAACTTAATCTATTTTTTTTGGATTTTAATAATTAAGAAAATGAAATGGTAAAATACAGGGGCAAAACGGTCAATTTGTACAATATACAGGGCCCAAAACCCAAGTTTTGCATACGAGCTCCGATTTTAGTGAAATTGGTCTTGTTTCGAAGGTCTTTGAATGTATATTACTTTAAAAGTAAGTAGACCTTATTCGGAGGTTGTATGAGAGAGATATGTGCGTTTTAAGGTTCATGGTCTCAAACTTGGATTCGGCTTTTATTGGTCAATTTTACAAGTTAATATTTTTTGATATTTTTCTTTAATTAGTGTTAGTAATATATACACTATAGAGTTGGTTTTATTGGATTCGGAGTTAGTATAAAATATATACAAATAAGGTATTTTATCTAATATACATGTGAATATTTACAAGTGAATTTGGCTTCTTATTTTATACAAATATGAAGCTAAAATGCAGATATTATGCTTGCATGCATGAATGCTAATTATGCAATATAACTGGAAATATGCATCTAATTACTCGAGGACAAAGCTCTATTTTCAACTTTTAGAGTCATGAATCACAGATTCATCAGATACCATGTGAAAGAGAATGAGAGAACACAATGAATTGATTTATTCAAGAGGTCTAGAGATCCTTAAGCAGAACGGTACCCTAGAGTGCTCATAGATAGAAAACTGCATAAATACCCTCGAAGGGTTACAACAAAATAAGATAAACATAAAAATATCTCTAATAAATGCCAATGAAGATTGCGCTCAAAATTGCGAATAAAATCAAAGCTAGAGAGATATTCTCTGTCTATATAGTCATATCGATGTGGCCAGAATGGTCTACAACAAGCTTCCCCACCCAACAGATTCTCAGCATGCAAATAATTAATTTTCCAAATAATACCTCTATATTGTCTGTATATATAATGTTACCTGTCACTTCTCTCCAGGTGACAAGATAAAAATGATTAACTGATATTGCTACAATAGTCCCACACTCTCACCCAAAACCAAGATTTCCTATATTCTGATATGTGAACAAATAAGGTTAATCACCTGGAGAGATGTTTCTCTGTTTATTTGTTAGAGGAGTATGGTGATATTCTCCAGGCAACGAACCCCAGGGAAAGTCATGTTCTCTTCTCCTTTCTGAGAGCAGAGGAAGGGGACACTGCCATTGCCGCGAGCTCCGATTCCTCGGGAGTGAAGATGGTGCTGGAAGGCGACATTGGCTCTTGTTTCTTGATCGATCTATGCGAGGGTGAGGCGGACGAGAGAGAGAGAGGCAGATGGAGAACTTGAGGTCGACGACCATAGGGCCCTAGAAGGTTGAGAAGGTGTCGAGGGTGACGGCGAGGGAGGGGTGGAGACCAAAGTTGGCTATTGTACCTAAGGTTGTAGCCAGACTAGCAATGGGCACAGAAGTAGTATTGTCACTAGCGGAGGGGCTAGAGTAGCCGCCTAAGACAGGAGTATTCAGAATTTCTCATACGAGGTTATCTCATAGGCACTGTTGGCATTAGGTTGCATGACAAACTTCACCAATCAATGCTCAAACGAGTGGTTCCAATGCCCACAATGTATGCACGATGGATATAGAGAATTGGTAGAATCACATCCATAATTAAAGTTTCATCCACATCATGACTCACGGCCACGGCTACGACCAAAGTCATGGCCACTTCCACCTTGGAAGGTATGCCATCCTCTGTTCCCTAACGATGCATAATGAGTTGTAGTCTCTGCAGATTGTATGGGAAGATGCTCAAGAGGCATCTCAAGTTCCTGCAGATGACCAAATATGGTCTCAATGGATGGTAGTGTGTCAACCACCATAAACTGGTCCTTCACATGCATGTATCATAGATGCAGTCTAGAAAGGAATCGATAGACTTGACATTCAGCACGCTCTCCCACCTGTTGATCAACACATGCTGACTGGAAAATGAGGAGCTCCACAAACAAGCTAGTTAGCAACCTGTAGTACTCGAAAAGACTCACAGAATCCTTGTAGATGAGATTTGCCGTAATATTTGGATCAATGGTGTCATTCATTCAAGTGATAACCGGCAATTGTCAACATTCCATGTGATGTAGTCTTTATCCGTCTCCTTGGGTGGATCCTTGGTAAGAATATAATTCTTGTGCTGACCACTGATGAACACTTTGAAGGATCGAGACCACAACACACAATTTTTTGTGTCCTTTAATTTGATAGAAGAGACATGTACCATCATAGAAGAAGTCGAGTACACGAACTTGATCTCGGTGGAGTTCATAATGATCGTGCAAATCAAGAAAAATGACCTAGAAGAAGATTAGTGGCTTTAATCAATCCTATAAGTGATCCAGGTCACTGTTTCATCCCTTTTCTGTGCATTCAGAGCAATGAGCAGTGGAGGCCTGGATGGAGCATGGCGATGGAACTTGAGGCTTAACGGAGGGCCGACAGCGCCTCATAGAGGCTGTGAAGACCTAGCAGCAGACCAGGACTAACAGAGGGCATGTCACGGACATGCAGCGGGCCTGAAGGTCTAGCCGCACCGGAGAACAAGGCCAAAGTGACCTGGCGGTGCCGGCAGAGGATCTACGACCATTGGAGGGATGTCGTATAGCCATACGCATAGCCTTAAATGGGACGAGAGCTCATGCAAGGGGTAGCGGCTGTGGAGGGGCGTGAGCGGGGCTGGTGGCAGCAGACATGATCTAGGTCAGATTATTGGTCTAATACTGCTGCTCTGATACCATGTGAAAGAGAATGAGAGAACACAATGAATTGATTTATTCAAAAGGTCTAGAGATCCTTACATAGAACGATATCCTAGAGTGCTCATAGATAGAAAACTACATAAATACCCTCAAAGGGTTACAACGAAATAAGATAAACATAAAAAATCTCATAAATACCAATGGAGATTGCGCTCAAAATTACCAATAAAATCAAATCTAGAGAGAGATTCTCTATCTATATACTCATACCAATGTGGCTAGAATGGTCTACAACAGGCTTCCCCACCGAGCAGATTCTCGGCATGCAAGTAATTAATTTTCCAAATAATACCTCTATATTGTATGCATATATAATGTTATTGGTCACTTCTCTTCATGTGAAAAGATAAAATGATTTACTGATATTTCTCCAACAGTCCCACAATCTCACCCAAAACCAAGATTTCCTATATTCTGACATGTGAACAAACAAGGTTAATCACTTGGAGAGATGTTTCTCTATTTATTTTGTTAGAGGAGTATGGTGATATTCTCCAGGCAGTGGACCCCAGGGAAAGGCCCGTTCTCTTCTCCTTTTTGAGAACAAAGGAAGGGGACGCTGCCATCACCATGAGCTCCGGTTCCTCGGGAGCGAAGATGGTGTCGGAAGGCGACGTTGGCTCTTGTTTGTTGATCGATCCATGCGAGGGTGAGGCAGATGAGAGAGAGAGGCAGATGGAGAACCTGAGGTCGGCCATCACAGGGCCCTAGAAGGTTGAGAAGGCGTCGAGGGTGATAGCGGGGGAGGGGTGGAGACCAAAGTTGGCTATTGTACCTAAGGTTGTAGCCAGACTAGCAATGGGCACAGAAGTAGTACTATCACTAGCGGAGGGGCTGGAGTAGCTGCCTAAGATGGGAGTATGCAGAATGGCTCATACGAGATTATCTCACAGGCACTGTTGGCATTAGGTTTTATGCCAAACTTCACCCAAAAATGCTCAGACGGGTGGTTCCAACGCCCACAGTGTATGCACAACGGATATCGAGAATTGGTATAATCACATCCACGATCAACGTCACATCCACATCTTGACTCACGACCACAACTATGACCAAAGCCATGACCACGTCCTCCTTGGAAGGTCTGTCATCCTCTATTCCCTAATGATGCATAGTGAGTTGCAGTCTTTGCAGATTGTATGGGAGGATGCTCAACAGGTGTCTCAAGTTTCTGCAGATGACCAAAGATGGTCTCAATGGATGGCAGTGTGTCAACCGCCAGAAACTGGTCCTTCACATGCATGTATCATATATGCAGTCTAGAAAGGAATCAGTAGACTTGCCATTCAGCATGCTCTCCCACCTGTTGATCAATACATGCTGGCTAGAAAATGAGGAGCTCCTCAAACATGCTAGTTAGCAACATGTAGTACTCGAAAAGACTTGAATCTCCCGGAGTGGTGAACCAAAACCGTGTATAAATATCAGAATGTTGAGAATTGATTGTCTTCTAGGAGTAGGTACGCTCAAGATTCCCCCACTTCGCCTTCACAAAATCCTTGTAGAGGAGATTTGCCGTAATATTCGGATCAATGGTGTCGGTCATCCAAGTGATAACCTGGCAATTGTCAACATTCCATGTGACGTAGTCTTTATCCGTCTCCTTAAGAATACAATTCTTGCGCTGACCACTGATGAACACCTTGAAGGATCGAGACCACATCACATAGTTTTTTGTGCCCTTTAATTTGATAGAAGAGACACACACCATCATAGAAGAAGTCGAGTACATGAACTTGATCTCGGTGGACGTCATGATGATCACGTAGATCAAGGAAAAGTGACCTAGAAGAAGATTAGTGGCTTTAATCAAGCATATCAGTGATCTAACAAAGCAATGAGCAGTGGAGGCCTGGATGGGGCATGGCGATGGAATTGGAGGCTTGAAGGAGGGTCGACAACGCCTCGCAGAGGCTGTGAAGACCTGGCAGCAAGCCTGGGGGCCTAATAGAGGGCATGCCAATGGACCTGCAACGGGCCTGAAGGTCTACCAGCATTGGAGAATAGGGCCAAAGCAGCTTGGCAACACCGTCATAGGATCTACGACCGTCGGAGGGAGGCTGTATAGCCATGCGTATAGCCCTAGATGGGACGAGAGCTCATGCAAGGGGTAGCGGCTGTGGAGGGGCGTGAGCGGGGCTAGTGGTGGTGACATGATCTAGGTCAGAACACTGGTCTATGATCGTTGCTCTGATACCATGTGAAAGAGAATGAGAGAACACAATGAATTGATTTATTCAAGAGGTCTAGAGAGCCTTACATTGAACGGGACCCTAGAGTGGTCATAGATAGAAGACTACATAAATACCCTAGAAGGGTTACAACGAAATAAGATAAACATAAAAACATCTCTAAAAAATACCAATGGAGATTGCGCTTAAAATAGCAAATAAAATCAAAGCTAGATAGAGATTCTCTGTCTATATAGTCATACCGATGTGGCCAGAATGGTCTACAACAGGCTTCCCCACCCAACAGATTCTCGACATGCAAGTAATTAATTTTTAAAATAATACCTCTATATTATCTGTATATATAATGTTACTGGTCACTTCTCTCCATGTGAAAAGATAAAATAATTAACTGGTATTGCTACAATAATGTAATGGAACGGGGTCAGGCTAACCGACGGAAGCATAAAACATTTGGTCGCCCGACCGAACCGTTACTGAAAACTTGCATGGTAATCAATGAGCAAAGAAATAATATTTTAACTAAAGTCCAGTCAACATAAAAGTTCTCTTATTATAGCTCCAATATGGATAATATTGCAAAATAACCATCAATAAAACAAGCAAATCAAAATTCCAATGGGCATAATGACATACTTCCGTAATCAAACAGTCAGTGATCCGTACCGGTTCAACTTCACGACGACGGATAGTTTGCCTTGAACTAGAAAGTAAGTCAAACCTCGTGTTCCCCTGGAAAAACAACACATGTTATGAGCCTAATGCTCAGTATGTGCCGAGTTGGGTCAAACCGGTTAGCGCAGAAAAAACAAGTCTTACTATGCTATTTTAAACCGTTAGAGAATAAAACCTCTTCTATGCAATCCGTTATCAACACGTCTATACAGTTTGCATAACCATCTTATTGCATATGATATTAACTTGTTCTCATATACTAGCATTATGTGACTCATAATTTCACATAAACATGCATACGAAATGTACTCCTTTAGAAACCATTCATTGAAGGCATAATTTCATATATACTCTTAAAGTTTTCCATATTTGCATATACACATTGTAGAAGTTTATTTATGTTCTTGTATCTTTTATCTATTTATCTTTTCATTTGTCTACCTTATGTAATTTGCCCATAGGCCTCTCCCTATATAAGAGAGCCTAGGGCTCAAGGAATAAACACAACGCTTATTTTTCCCAACATGGTATCAGAGCAGCGGTCCTAGACCGGTAATCTAGTACCAAACCCTAAACCTAGCCATCCACCACCAAGCCTCATGCGTGGCACCTCTCGCCGCCCTTCTGCCCTGAGTGCTACTACTCGGCCACGCATTCGGCGCCGCCCTTCAGCCCCGTATGCGGATCCTAGTCGCGTGCGGCCCCGCGCACTGATCTTACGGCCCCCTCTCCTTCCTTGGTGTCGCACTATGACCCTATGGCCTGTGCGTCGCATGTGGCTTCTTAGGACCCGGAGCGCCGCCTCTCCCTTCAGTCCTTGTAGGACCCGCGCACTACTCCACGTCCTAGGGGTCGGTCAACCCTAGGAAATTCTTGCCATCTACTAAGGTGACTTCCACCCGCGTCTCACACGTTAATGGGGTTGGTTGTGTGAGGTTTACACATGCAACCAAACCACCTTATGTCAGTGTAGACCAAAGATTATCTTGTCTACAACCCTGACTCTCTCCAGTCACAATGTCAGAGAGCAAGATCGAGATCCCCACTACATGCGCATTCAAGGGTCCTACGCCTATTGTGAAGATGGATGGATCGAATTATGAGTTATGGGCCATGCAGTTCATGAGCCTAATGAAGTCGATGGGTAAGAAACATATTCTTTCTGAGGATGAGCCATAGGAGAAAACAGGGTTGTATGCCTCATGGGAGGCTGATGACGCATATGCTCAGGTCTGGGTGCCTGGTACTCTGATTCCAGATATTGTTAATGATATATTGCATCAACCTACTGTAAAAGCAATGTGGGACATTCTTACTGCCACGTATTCTCAAGCCAAGAATGAGAAAAAATCCTACAACTTCAGCACGACATCTTCACAATAAAGCAGAATGGTCGACCCCTGCATGCTCACTACACTGCACTGAGGGGAATGTTTGAGAGGCTTCACAGCTTCATGTCTCTCACGGCTACTCCTGAACAATTGAAGACATCTCCATCACCACCATCATCTCCACCACCGCCACCACCTCTACCACCTCCCATATATTCGGTTCCTCCCGTACCACACCACTACAGTCGACGGCCGGTCCCTTCTCATAATCATGGACAATCATCAAACATGCCCCAGGTTTGTTCTGATAACATTATTCCTAGTGATGGGACTGACGGCATTTCTCAGTAGGAACATGCAAGTAGATGTTGGTACAACCAATGCAGATCTTGATTTGCCAATTGCACCGAGAAAGCAGAAGAGGTCATGTGCTTCATATCCAATTGCTTCTCATGTTACCTTTGAGCACTTGGCAGGAGATTTCAGGAGATTTGTAGGTGCTTTATCTGCTGTGAATATTCCAAGGACCTACCAGGAAGCATTGGCCGATAGCAGATGGCCCTGGCTATGGAGGAAGAGATGGCCTTCCTTCAGTCGAGAGGTACTTGGTGTCTTGTTCCAGCTCTTACCGGGGCATCTATTGTGAGTTGCAAGTGGGCGTTTACAGTGGAACACCATGCTAATGGTAGTATTGATAAGTATAAGGCTCGACCGGTTGCTCGGGGATTTACTCAGACGTATAGGGTAGATTATCTTGACACGTTTTCTCCTGTTTCCTGACACTCTACTTTATGAATTCTTCTATCTGTTCCTGTGATTCGAGATTGGCCTCTGTTTCAATTGGATGTCAAAAATGCATTTTTATACGGTGATGTTCAGGAGGAGGTTTACATGTGGCAGCCACCTGGGTTTACTGCTGAGGGGGAGTGTGTACAGGTATGCAGGCTTCATAAGGCGATCTATGGCCTAAAGCAGAGCCCAAGAGCTTGGTTCCAGAAGCTCTCAGATTTGTTTGAGAAGCAAGGATTCAAAAGGTCAAATGCAAACCATTCACTCTTTTTACAGAGGACATCCAGAGGTATGACTATCATTATGGTGTATGTTGGCGATATACTCATTACATGAGATGATATGCAGGGAACAAAAATAACAAAAGAATTCTTGGGCGATGAATTCGTTACCAAGGATTTAGGAGTACTGAGATATTTCCTTGGTTTGGAGTTTGCTAGAAATGAACAAGGACTCATGATGACTCGGAGGAAATATTTCACTGACTTGCTAAGTGACACATGTATGCTTGGATATCGACCTGCTTCTACACCAATGGATCCAAGCATGAAGATGCATGATGACGACACTGAGGAGGTTGACAAAAGAAGGTACAGAGAACTGGCAGGGAGGCTCCTTTATGTTACTATTACCAGACAAGATATTACATTTGCAGTAAATAAAGTGAGCCAGTTTATGGAGCAACCTCGCCAAGTACACATGGACGCCATACATATGATACTAAGGTATCCTAAGTCATCTCCAGGCGCAGGTTTGATGTTTAGAAAGAATGACACTATTACTATTTCAGCATGTGCAGATACAGACTATGCAGGGTGCCCAAAGGATAGGACATCTACATCAGGTTTTGCTATATTCATTGGGGAGTCACTTGTTTCATGGAAGAGCAAGAAGCAAAAAGTAATTGCGAGATCCAGTGCTGAATCATAGTATAGAGCTATTGCCCAAGCATGTGCAGAAGTGATGTGGGTTCGCGCAGTTCTGACAGATCTACATTTGGATGTTCCACTTCCCATATCACTAGAATGTGACAATCAGGCTGCATTATTCATTGCCAACAACCCTTCTTTTCATGAGACGATGAGGTGGATTGCCATTATATCCGTGATATGATCTAGAAGGGCTTCATTTCTACAACACATGTCAGCTCAGGAGACCAAACGGCAGACATCCTTACTAAAGCGTTGCTTCGGGGTCCCTTTCAGAAGTGCTAGTCCAAGATGAGCATGATAGATATCTATGCTCCATCTTGAGGGGGAGTGTAGAAGTTTATTTATGTTCTTGTATCTTTTATCTATTTATCTTTTCGTTTGTCTACCTTATATAATTTTCCCATAGGCCTCTCCCTATATAAGAGATCCTAGGGCTCAAGGAATAAATACAATGCTTATTTTTCCCAACACGCATTAATATTTTCATATTTTCACTTATACCCTCAGAATTTTCCATAATTACGCATACGCCCATTACAATCATAACACTTGCATAATGCTATTACTTTGCCATAGTTGCACACATATGCCTTAGAAACTTCAGAAATGTACACATACCCTTCATTTGTTTAGTGATTAAAGTTGTCTTAATTGTTAAATCTTTAAACGACTTTGATGGCTTTGCTGTCTTTGGTGATTTTACCGCTGGAACAAGCGATCCATGAACATAACTTACATGACAGTGTAGCTACAACTATAGATCTTTCGCCTCAATCGGTTCCTTGAACCATACGCCTCAGGAAGGCGTTGGCCCCTTTAAGCCTACGATCTAAAGGTGGCTCCTACCATTAGGTGTAGCACTTAGTTCCACTTATCGTTTTCATGCCATCATTTATATCACGGAAAATTCCAATCTTTTTAATGCCTTTTTCATAATGTTGAGAATAACTCTTCCTAATTTAAGTCGGTGCTAATACTTAATTGTTATCTTTAATGACTTAATACATTCAATGACTCTTATTGAACAACACTTAAACCATTGAACAATACTTAAATATTTTATCAGAAATAGATAATTAAATTCTAAGACGTGAAATACTGTATAATATTGTCTGTTACAATAAATAATGCAATGTATATTTGAGGTTACATGGATACCATTCATATCAATAGTAAAAAGTTAGTATGGAAATATTCACTAAATATTATGTGTGCTAAAGTTACATGCAGAGACTGATTGTGTGATCTTAAATGGTGTGAATGTGAGATATTCCTTTTAAATGTGCATTTTTTTCATTGCTAAAAAGTGCACGATATTGTCAAGTCCAACAAAACTCTACTATTTTTTTGTCACGTGTTATTTACATCAACATCCTCTTATCTTCTCTAAAGGGGATTTATCTTTAAAAACACATGATACTGTACCTCACAGATTCTCAACGTACGACAGAAAAAACCCATTATTACGGATAACTTGACTTGTTGATTTATAGAGAGATGCTTCAATAGATCCAAAAATTTGGTATGCCTCTTAAGTTGTTGCTAACTAATTAATATGAGAAGATAGACTTATCGTCAATATTCCAAATAATTAGATCACACCTTAATGAAAATGCAACCTATGACCAGGCATGTGTGAATCGACATACATACAGAATGGTTATTAGGTGTAGGTTCGAAAATAAAAGAATCAATATATACCATTTTCTTGACAAGTATGAAACGAAACATAAGAACATAAAGGTGCACATTTTCAATGTTTACCATTTGCGATATAATAACGTTACATTTCTTGATTTAACAACATGCTAATGTTTTTGAAACATGAAATCTGTGATTCCTTTAGGTTGTCGTTAGCAACACCGGGCAAGGAATTCCATCTCTGCAACTTTATGCTTATAAAAAAACATGTACAACATGATTAACTTACTTACAATACAACGTTCTTATATGTTCGACACATACCTCAAGACCGACGAAAAGTATCTACTAGATCTCTATGTCACTCTCCTTGCTCCCAAGCCAATGTGCTCCGCCACCGGATCAACGTCGATGTCTCCTATGACGAGGATAAATCTCTCGGTGAGATTCTCTCTCTAACTCTCCCTCTTTTCTTCTCTCTCTCTTGCAAAAGTATATGACGTGAGGGGAGGGAAGGGAAATTTATTGAAATTTATGCCTCCCAATGAGGCAATCAATGGGTCACTAATACCTATCAAATCCATAAATAATTACATGCTATTGATTGGGGAATTATAAGGAAATATGGCTGGAAAAAATCTCCATCCGTCACAATCTACCACCCTTAAAAAAATTTATCCTCAAAATTTCTTAGCAAAGGGACATACCTAAAAGTTGCGGGTACTTCTCCCGCATTTCACTCTCCAGCTCCTAGGTGGCCTCCTTGAAGGATATGGGTAATCCTCAAGCGCATCACGGAAGCGTGAGCATCGTATCAAATACGATGAAGAACGACTAGTCGGACTAGTTGTTCTATGCAGCGGAATTTTTTAAAAAAATCATATGATGAAACCACATGATCCAAGAATGATTCTCGGATCGTTTCATCTAAAACCACATCAAGTATATAGGAATACCTCTTGTAGCATGATTGATCGAGACTCTACGAAAAGAGACCTCCTATCTCAAGTCCGATCTTCAGAGAAGACGCTTGCGAGCGCGGGCATGAGTCACGTGATCCTCGCAATCCAAGATGTTGATCCAAGCACGGTGAACTCCTGATCTCGTCACACGAGATCAAATACCTTCTTCATGAGCGAAGCACTCCAAAGAAGATGGAGAAACAAGAAACGTCGAGGCAGCGACGCGATGGCGAAGCGACGACGAGACTTCTCCTCTAGGGTTTGATGGACGACCACCAATGGAGAAGAGATGACGTGTGGAATGAGAGAAGAGAGCTTGTTGTATCTCAATTGCATAACCATAGAAAGGAGTGCCTCTCTATTTATAGGGTTTTAGGAGTCCATGGATCACAATCCATGGGACACACCAAATCAATGGATGAGATTGATTAGTGTTTATTTCAATGGTCAAGATTGTTGTTCGTAAAAACCAACAACTAATACTTTAATTTAGATTAAATATATTTGATAAATCAAATATAATTCAATCCCAAATCAAATCAATCCAATATGGAGATATATGCATGGAGATTGCATCTCCTCATGGAGATTGGTAGGACGGTTACCAATTTCCATATAGGACTTGGTAGCCGTCCACCATATCCAATGGTGGAGGAAATCTTGTGCAATCTCATGAGATTGCATATCTCCATGAAAATCTCCAAGATTTTTACAACTTTTGTTGTAAATTATTCTACAAAAATAATTCATAATTAATTTTGTAAATATTGCAATCTAACCATTGGAAATTTGTGAATCACATTCACAACCCAAAACAAAAATTAGTTTACATTTTCAATTAATTATACAATGTGAATTCAATTCACACCAATAATTAATTAACAAATATAAATCATAATAAGCTCTCTCTAATACATTATAAATCACATTTAAAATATATTATAAATAATTGGATATTGCTATCCACATTATTCTTATCCACAATAATTATATCTTATTTAATTATATTGGATAAATATCCACATACATCAAGATAATTAAATCACATTTAATTATCAATCTATCAATGCTTAGATATAATTTAACTATGGAATCATTCTTGAACCCTTTCAAGAATAATGCGCTTTCTCCGCGGATACTTAGAGATAAGGACTGGGCGAATGTATTGTTCCACGTATAGTGACTTGGATATATGAGATCACATCTCAAATCTATCTCATGGACCTCCCACAGATGCTTGATTGAGTCAATGCCTTAGACCTAATCTTCTCATTGTATCTGAATCTCATTTAGACCAATGTCCAATACATGGACTAAGATCAGGTCACTTCTCTATTGAGAGGAGTCACTAAAATCCAAACATTTTCATCACTCCCTCGGAATGGAAGCGTCATGGTTATACAATCGTCTATGATCATATCACCCTCAGGTATTCCCAACACCTGTACATCCAACATACTGGAAGACCTATGATGAAATCCAAAGATGTAGATCAATTTTGTACTGTCTTTTTAGGGTTTAACCATCAAGTTTCTCAGTCTTGGTCATTGGGAATTGGTATCGATCATATGCTTTCCCAAAGCATATATCATACCTTCAAATTCTTGTCATGTTTCCAAAGCATGACGACCATGCATGGAATTTGATCAGTCCCAATACCTCATGAGTGAGCTCATGTCTTCCGGTTCACAAGTGAACCTGTATGATTCATTTGAGAGATCGTATTACTCATATGTCCTTATATGCACACCAACTCGCCATTGTATAGACCTTGATTAGGTCATCAACCTATTGGTCTGCCAAATGTACACATTCAGACATATAGTAACACATCTGTCTCAGGTCAGAGGATGTGTGCCTATGTTGTGACATCATTCAACATAGGTTTTTGGTTATCTCGATCTCGTTAAGTCAACCCTTTGACTCAACTAATCTGACACCTCCGAATCACTATTCCCATGCAGAGGACCTGCAGCAAGAGGTCGGTCCGATATCAACCAAATGAGAAAGGATTGACATCTCCTACTCAGGCTGGAGATCATCACTTAATAATCATTTGATGGTGTGTGATGAGTCCTCTATCTAACTCCTTAGATATTCATCCATGCACCAACCTCTATGATTCAATCAATGAATCAACAACTATATGATTATCAAGTCGGCCATGGTACATAACCCTTATTGTACAGAGGGACCTTATAGTATATTCAATCATTTAATCTCAGAAAGGGAGTGAAAACAATCAATAAATTTTATTGGTAAATCATAAATTACAATAGCATTTATTGTAGGAATGGTTTGCCTCAGGCTCACATGGCTAACAAATTTCCCACTAGCCCTCGAAACCATTAAGGAATAATCCTTAAACCCATACTCATTACATGCTGGTCGAAAACCTTCCGTGTCAGAGGTTTGGTAAGAGGATCAACAATGTTGTCGGTAGAGGCCACCTTGGTGATGATGATATCACCACGCTTTTGAATCTCCCAAATGATGTGGTATTTCCTTTCCACGTGCTTTTTCTTTTGATGCCATCTGGGTTCCTTCGCCTAGGCAATGGCTCTCGTGTTATCGTAGAGTAACGGGATGGGGGTATCAGAGGAAACTACGCCAAGCTCCAGGATGAACTTGTGCAACCACACCGCCTCCTTTGTAGCATCTGATGCGATAATGTACTCAGCTTCTGTTGTTGAATCTGTTGTAGTGTCCTGCTTCTTGCTTCTCCAGCTCACGGTACCACCGTTCAACAGGAATACAAATCCTGAAGTTGACTTTTGATCATCAATATCCGACTGGAAGTCTGAATCTGCATATCTCAAGACTTGGAGATCACCATCTCCATAGACTAAGATGTAATCTTGCATCCGTCTTAGATATTTGAATATGTTCTTTACTGTATTCTAGTGTTGCTCTCCATAGCAGGATTGATAATGGCTTACCACTCCCACTGCATGGCAGATGTCTGGCCTAGTACACATCATGGCATATATTAAGCTTCCTACAACTGATGCATAGGGGCATCCAGCCATGGCCTTCTTTTCCTCAATAGTTTGAGAAGCCATCCCTTTAAAAGGTGGATACCATGTCTTAAGGGGAGGAAACCTTTCTTGGAACTATCCATACTGAATCGTTCAAGAATCTTCTTAATGTACCCATGTTGTGATAATCCCAATATCCTCTTTTCTCGGTTTCTGAACAACTTCAGGCCTAAGATGTAAGGGGCTTCTCCAATATCTTTCATCTTAAAGGTATGGGATAGCTAAATTTTCACACTGGTCATCATTCATGTGTCATTCCCAATGATAAGGATATCATCTACGTAAAGCACGATAAACACAATGGCGCTCCCACTTAGATTCTTGTACACACAAGGTTCATCAGGATTCTGCACAAAATCATAACTCTTTATGGTTTCGTCAAATCTGATGTTCCAACTACGAGAAGCTTCTTTGAGCCCATAGATGGATTTCTTCAGCTTACATACTTTGCCATCCTCAACTATGAAGCCCTGGGGCTGCTCCATATAGATATCCTCCTCGAGGTGTCCATTGAGGAAAGCCATCTTGACATCCATCTGCCAGATGTCGTAGTCAAGAGATGCAGCTATAGCTAGCAGTGTCCTGATGGACTTAAGCATAGCCACATGAGAGAATGTCTCATCGTAGTCGATGCCTTCTCTCTATGTGTAGCCCTTGGCTACAAGCCGTGCTATGAAAGTCTCTATTTTCCCATCAGGTCCCCTTTTTATTTTGAAGATCCATTTACACCCAACGGGTTTAACCCCTTTAGGTGGATCCTCTAGGATCCATACATCATTCTTATGCATGGAGTCAATTTCTGACTTCATTGCTAGCATCCATCTATCCCATGTCATGATCCACGAGTGCTTCATCAAATGAAGCAGGATCATTGCCAGTTTCACTTGACACATGGAATCCATACCTTTCAGGTGGTGCAACCACCCTCGAACTTCTTCGAAGAGGTATGGGTGTTTCATCTTTATTTATCTCTTCAGTTTCTGGTTCAGGAAGCTCAGAATCCTCAGGGGATTCAATGAGTTCCTCTACTTCATTTTTGTCTTGACCTTTAAGGAAATCATCCTCCAGAAATTTCACATCTCTAGAGACAAAAACCTTTTGGATCTCAGGGTCATAGAGCTGGTATCCACTACCATTTTTAACATACCCAATGAAGTAACACTCACGAGTACGAGATTCTAGCTTACTTGTGTCCACGTTCTTCACATGGACCAAGCATCCTCAAACCCTCAAGTGATTAACACTAGGTTGTTTCCATACCAGAGCTCATGAGGAGTCTTAGGTACAAATTTGCTAGGAATCTTATTCAGGATATATATTGCAGTCTCTACTGCATATCCCCAGAAACTAAGTGGTAAATGTGCTTTGCTCATCATTGAATGGACCATATCCATGATAGTCCTGTTGCGTCTTTCAACAATGCCATTAAGTTGGGGAGTTCCAGGAGGAGTGAGATTGGATACAATTCCATTCTCTTTAAGAAATTCTTTGAATTCATCTGAGAGGTACTCGCCACCTTAATCAGATCGAATCCGTTTAATCTTCCTATCGGTTAGGTTCTCAACCAAATCCTTGAACTATTTGAACTTTTCAAAGGTTTCAGATTTATGACGTGATAGGAAGATAAACCCGTATCGCGAATGGTCATCAATAAACATCAAATAATACCGATATCCATTTCTGGTCGCGGTATTGAAGGGACCACATACATCGGTATGTATTAGGTCAAGAATACCTTCGCATCTTGTAACCTTGTTACGGAAAGGCATCCTAGTCATTTTACCTCGAATATAATGTTCAAAGGTAGGCAAAGATTGAACATATAGAAAATATAAAGGTCCATCCTTCATCAATCTATTGATCCTATCAACAGATAAATGACCAAGTCTTTAATGCCAAATCATATTCGAATGCTCCCTGGATCTTTTAGGGTTTTTATTAGTGGTAGTAACATTCATGACATGTTCATCAATGCACAGTTCATAGAGTCCACCAGAAGTCAAAATACCATCCGCAATATATTTATCATAATGACATGACTAATTTATTATAGAAAAAGGAATGAATATGCACTTATAACAAGTTTAGATACAGATATCAAATTCCTTCTGACTTCAGGTACATAAAGATACTCTTTAAGTACTAAGACTCTACCACTAGATAACGATAGTCGACAGGTCCCGACGACGACTGCTGCAACACTTGCATCAGATCCCATCTGGATGACTATCTCCCCTTCTTCCAGATTCCTAGTTTCCTGAAATAAATGCAACAAATTTCATACATGAACAGAAGCACCAGAATCTACAACCCAACTTCCTTCTCGTCCAACGAGAAAACTATTTTCAATGATGAAAGTAGATTTCATACCTGCTGGGGCTTTACCTTTGTCGACCGACTTTAGGTATTCCGAGGGTTATGCCTCCAGTACCCCAGCTTCTTGTAGTGGTGACAGACGTCGGTTTTCTTTGATGCTATCAATGTGGATGCATTGGAAGATGAGCCAACGCCTTGACTCTTCTTCTTTCTCTTCTGGGCCGGGCCCTTCCGAGAACCTTGCTTCCGACCGTGCTTCCCTTTGACTTGTGCAACCATTGCACTGCCAGAGGGACCATCTTTCTTCATTACGTCTTCCACAGACTTTAATGCAACAAGAAGTCCAACGTTAGTCAAGTCCAACTTGTTTATGTGAAATGAAACCATAAAATTATTGAAAGACTTGGGCAAAGACAACAGAATGAAGTCAATTGCATGTCTGCATCCATATTTTCCCCAAAGGACTCCAGCTCAGACAAGTACCTAAACATTTTGAGTACATGTTCTCGGACTGAAGTTCCTTCCTGCATCTTGTAGCGAATGAGTTCTTTCATAATATTGTAACACTGGGTGCAGTTTATGTCACCAAACATATCTTTCAGATTCTGCATTATTTCCTGACATGTGCTCATCTCCACATGTTGCTTCTGAATAACATTGGAGAGAGAATCCAGGACGTAGCATCTAGCCAAGACATGATCTTCATCATACTTGTCATTGTATTGCTTTTCTTCCTTTGTTTTAGGGCTCTCATGCTTGTTTTTTGTGAGTACATAACTTATGCGCTCAACCAAGAGAACAAGCTCCAAATTACGGATCCAATCTGAATAATTCGGTCCGGTCAACTGGTTGATCTCCAGAAGCCTGCTAAGTGGGTTCATGGACTTCATTTTCTGAAATTAAGAATGCACTATATTAGAATATATAATTATATATATTCAAATTTACGACATTTGATTAAGGTATTTTAAATCAAATTAGTCTTGCTTTGTCAATTTTGAAAGTTCATTCCCTTAATCACTTTCAAAGCAAGAGATATACTTACCGCTATATCTCTAGCAAGAACTGGGATCTCCTCTTTACCATTGTCACATCCCAATAATATGAGAACCTGTGACTCCAATAAAGAGAAGCGGGAACATATTCCTCCTTGCAAGTCCAACTTGCATTTCCCAATTCGGTCTTTAACACCCGGGCCCACCACCCCTAAGGTGATGTTGACCTGTTGTTAATTGAACCAACCGTCAACAGGAATACAAATCGTTATGCGTAATCCAATATCGCCCCGATAATATGAGGACCCAATATTGGGGTCACTACACATGCGTCCTTACTCTTTCGAGAAGCGAAGAGCCCGATCCAAATGAATCGTATGCAGGAGCTGTCACTACGGACAATCGTCTCCTACATACAATATCTGACGACGGAACCCTTTACCTTGACGAGAGACCATGGATCACTTATGTGATCCTCCACCTCATATTCAAATTTTTAATTAATTATCATGAATCATATTCATATAATTAATTCTTCCAAGGGAAATACACATCTATTCATAATAGAGTATTTTTAATTAGATATAATTAATTCAATCTCATTAAATCAATTATCAATCCAATTCAATCAACAAACTTGATTGTTTTTACTTGAATATATATGGTATTATCTCGAAGTACGTATTAATTCGAGTTTTAATAATTAGAAAAATACACCTTGATTTCTTCGACATTATCGAGTCCCTACCCGCTGTCATGGCCAGTACCGACGGGAGTGGGACAGACCGCACACGGTGCAACCTGCTACCCCAACGCTCCCCGACTAGACACCATATCCACCTCAGGAAAGGATAATGCCAAATAGATCATTGTGTACTTGAGATGATCATCGGTTCTTCAACTGAAATTATACCATATAGTAATAATCAAAACAATTTTTTATTATAAGGAAATTTGCTAAATAAATTCCCAATCCTATTCAAGCAACTTGTTTGTTGATTGTGTATCCAATTATAATCTAGATCAAATTTAATCAATTTATTGGTTGAGGCCATGCCAATTAACGAAATAATCATCTCTAAATATTTCTAAAATATTTTCCACAATTATTCCAGGAAATTAACAATTAATTTCACTAATTGACAATCACATAGTTCTTGATTAGGAATGTAATTTCAACAGTGACCCCTACGTACTAAAATTAACATATCTCAATCAAATCAAATCCAAATTACGTAAAATTAGTTTTTAAAGATTACTAATTTGATTTATGACATAACAAAAGTGATATTTCACGCATTTTTAGGCACAAAACAATAACTAACTCATTAATCATGTTAAGATTCGCAGTTCCCGCAACAGTGAATACATGTTTATTCAAAAGGCCATATCTCGAGCAAACGGAATCCAAATTACGTAAACTCAGATCCTATAATTTCCTTATTTAATAGGGAACAAAATACAAGTGATTAATTTTTGTTTAAACATTTTAAATAGGACAGAAATTATTCACTAAACAGAGGTGCGAAAATAAAATGCAATGAAAACTTTCGCAACCTTGACGAACCCAAGTCGTCCTAGGTTTACGGATCGTATCCAAAACCTTAGACCTAAGGCTCTGATACCACTTAAAGGATATGGGTAATCCTCAAGCGCATCACAGAATCGTGAGCATCGTATCGAATACGATGAAGAATGACTAGTCGGACTAGTTGTTCTATGCAGCGGAATTTTAAAAAAAATTCATATGATGAAACCACATGATCCAAGAACGATTCTCGGATCGTTTCATCTAAAACCACATCAAGTATATAGAAATACCTCTTGTAGCATTGTTGATCGAGTCTCTATGAAAAGAGACCTCTTGTCTCAAGTCCGATCTTCGGAGAAGACGCTTGCGAGCGCGGGGATGAGTCGCGTGATCCTCACAATCCAAGAAGTTGATCCAAGCACGGTGAACTCCTGATCTCGTCGTATGAGATCAAACACCTTCTTCATGAGCGAATCACTCCAAAGAAGATGGAGAACCGAAAATTTCGAGGCGGCGGTACGGTGGCGAAGCGATGACGAGACTTCTCCTCTAGGGTTTGGTGGGCAACCACCAATGGAGAAGAGAGAAGAGATGATGTGTGGAATGAGATAAGAGAGCTTGTTGTATCTCAATTGCATAACCATAGAGAGCAAAGAGTGCCTCTCTATTTATAGGATTTTGGAAGTCCATGGATCACAATCCATGGGACACACCAAATCAATAGATGAGATTGATTAGTGTTTATTTCAATGGTCAAGATTGTTGTTGGTAAAAACCAACAACTAATAATTTAATTTAGATTGAATATATTTGATAAATCAAATATAATTCAATCCCAAATCAAATCAACCAATACAGAGACATATGCATGGAGATTGCATCTCCTCATGGAGATTGGTAGGACGTCTACCAATTTCCATATAGGACTTAGTAGCCGTCCACCATATCCCATGGTGGAGGCAATCTTGTGCAATCTCAAGAGATTGCATATCTCCATGAAAATCTCCAAGATTTTTACAACAACTTTTGTTGTAAATTATTCTACAAAAATAATTCATAATTAATTTTGAGAATATTGCAATCTAACCATTGGAAATTTGTGAATCACATTCACAACCAAAAACAAAAATTAATTTACATTTTCAATTAATTATACATTGTGAATCCAATTCACATCAATAATTAATTAACAAATATAAATCATAATAAGCTCTCTCTAATACATTATAAATCACATTTATAATATATTATAAAATAATTGGATATTTCTATCCACATGCATCAAGATAATTAAATCACATTTTATTATCAATCTCTCAATGCTTAGATATAATTTAACTATAGAATCATTCTTAAACCTTTTAAGAATAATGTGCTTTCTCCGCAGATACTTGGAGATAATGACATGGCGACTATATTGTTCCACGTATAGTGACTTGGATATTGAGATCACATCTCAAATCCAGATCTCATGGACCTCCCACAGATGCTTGATAGAATCAAGGCCGGAGACCTAATCTTCTCGTTGTATCTGAATCCCATTCAGACCAATGTCCAATACATGGACTAAAGATAGGGTCACTTCTCTATTGAGAGGAGTCACTAAAATCCAAACCTGTTTCATCACTCCCTCAGAATGGAAGCGTCATGGTTATACAATCGTTTATGATCACATCACCCTCAGGTATTCCCAACACCTGTACATCCTGCATACTGGAAGACCTATGATGAAACCCAATGATGTAGATCAATTTTGTACTATCTTCTTTAGGGTTTAATCATCAAGTTTCTCAATCTTGGTCATTGGAAATTAGTATCAATCATATGCTTTACCAAAGCATATATCATAACTTCAAATTCTTGTCATGCTTCCAAAGCATGATGACCATGCGTGGAATTTGATCAGTCCCAATACCTCATGAGTGAGCTCATGTCTTTCGGTTCACAAGTGAACCTGTATGATCCCTTTGAGAGATCATATTACTCATATGTCCTTATATGCACACTAGCTCGTCGGTGTATAGACTTTGATTAGGTCATCAACCTATTGGTCCACCAAATGTACACATTTAGACATATAGTAACACATGTGTCTGTGGTCAGAGGATGTGTGCCTATGGTGTGACAACATTCAACATAGGTCTTTGGTTATCTCGATCTCGTTAAGCCAACCCTTTGACTCAACTAATCTGACACCTCCGAATCACTATTCCCATGTAGAGGACCTGCATCAAGAGGTCGGTCAGATATCAACCAAATGAGAAAGGATTGCCATCTCCTACTCAGACTGGAGATCATCACTTAATAATCATTTGATGGTGCTTGATGAGTCATCTATCTAACTCCTTAGATATTCATCCAAGCACCAGCCTCTATGATTCAATCAATGAATCAATAGTTGTATGATTATCAAGTCGGCCATGGTACATAATCCTTACTGTACAGAGGGACCTTATAGTGCATTCATTCATTTAATCTCAGAAAGGGAGTGAAAAAAAACGATAACTTTTATTGATAAATCATAAATTACAATAACATTTATTGTAGGAATGGTTCGCCTCGGGCTCACATGGCTAACAATCTCTCACTAGCCCTCAGAACCATTCAAGAATAATCCTTAAACCCATACTCATTACATGCTGGTCGAAAACCTTCTGTGTCAGAGGTTTGGAAAGAGGATCAGCAACGTTGTCGGCAGAGGCCACCTTGGTGATGATGATATCACCACGCTTTTGAATCTCCCAAATGATGTGGTATTTCCTTTCCACATGCTTGCTCTTTTGATGCCATCTAGGTTCCTTCGCCTGGGCAATGGCTCCCATGTTATCGCAGAGTAACGAGATGGGAGTATCAGAGGAAACTACACCAAGCTCTAGGATGAACTTGCGCAACCATATCACCTCTTTTGCAGCATCTGATGCGGCAATGTACTCGGCTTCTGTTGTTGAATCTGCTGTAGTGTCCCGCTTCTTGCTTCTCCAGCTCACGGTACCACCGTTCAACAGGAATACAAACTCTGATGTCGACTTTCGATCATCAATATTCGACTGGAAGTCTGAATCTGTATATCCCAAGACTTGGAGATCACCATCTCCATAAACCAAGATGTAATCATACGTTCGTCTTAGATATTTGAATATGTTATTTACTGCACTCCAGTATTGCTCTCCATAGCAGGATTGGTAATGACTTACCACTCCCACTGCATGGCAGATGTATTGTCTAGTACACATCATGGCACACATTAAGCATCCTACAGCTGATGCATAGTAGCATCTAGCCATGGCATTCTTTTCCTCAACAGTTTGAGGAGCCATCCCTTTAGACAGGTGGATACCATGTCTTAAGGGGAGGAAACCTTTCTTGGAACTATACATACAGAATCGTTCAAGAATCTTCTTAATGTAGGAATGGTTCACCTCGGGCTCACATGGCTAACACTCCTCCTTCTGATGATGTTGCCAAAGGACCTTTCCCATCGGGACTATACGTCGACGAATTTGATGGTCTCTACGATCAACTATGCGGACAGGTTTCTCCTCGAAAGAGAGATTGGGCTGAATATCGAGGACCTCATGCTCAATCACGTGTGAGGGATCGGGAGTGTACTTCCTCAACATAGACACATGTAATACATCATGTAGCTTCCAATATTGAGGTGGCAAGCGATATGATACGCCACCTCTCCGATTCATTTCAAAATCTCAAAAGGTCCTATATATCTAGGAGTAAGTTTCCCTTTCTTACTAAATCACAATACGCCCTTGGTTAGAGAAATCTTTAGAAACACGTGGTCTCCAACTGCGAAACTCAACTCCCTTTTGTAACGATCTGTATAAGACTTCTGCCTACTTTGAGATGCCAACAATCTCTTCTTGATTAGCTTAAAACCTTGCTTGCTGGTATGGATTAGCTTTGTTCCCAAAATATGCTTTTCACCAATATCACTCCAACATGAGGGTGATCTGCAAGGCCTCCCATACAATGCTTCATAGAAAGCCATCTTAATGCTCGAATGATGACTGTTATTATAAGCAATCTCTACTAATGGAAGATGTCTGTCCCAGCTACTTGAAAAATCCATGGCACAAGCTCTCAACATATCTTCCAGCGCCTGGATGATCCTTTCTGATTGATCATCAGTCTGCAGACGAAATGAAGTACTAAACATCAATTGAGTTCCCATAGCATCCTAAAAACTTTTCCACAAGCGAGATGTGAATCTAGTATCTCTATCTGATACACTTGATGAGCACCATATAGCCTGACGTTTCATTCACATACAATTCAGCTAGACTATCTGTAGATTGATCCATGCAGATAGGTAAGAAATATGTTGATTTGGTCAATCGATCAAAAATCACCCATATGATGTCATGACGATGCTTCTTGGTCTTGGGTAGACCTGTAACAAAGTCCATCGTTATATGTTCCCACTTCCACTCAGGTATCCCTAAGGGTTGAATAGGGCTTGTTGGCCTCTGATGCTCAATCCTGACCTACTGACATACTAGACATTTAGAAACAAAATCTGCGATGCCATTCTTCATCTTCGGCCACCAAAAATTCCGTTCAAATCCTTGTACATTTTTGTTGTGCCTGGATGGATAGTTTACATCGATATGTGAACTTCATCTAGAATCTCTTGCTCAACTCAACATCACTCGGGACCCATAATCTGTTGCGACACCTTATAGCTCCATCCATTCCGATTGTGAAATCAGAACCTTCTTTCTTAGACGCCTCTATCATTTTAGGAAGATCAACATCTATTTTCTGTGTTGTCATGATCTTCCCAATTATCTCGGGTTGGATTCTAAGGCTTGCAAATAATATCTTTCTTGCATCGATCAAGAAAGACTTCCAATCTTCGAATTCATCAGCTTCCATTGAAGTTTTAAGATAGCTAGTTTGCGTTCTCACTTTCTACTTAATGCATCAGCAACGACGTTTGCTTTTTTCAGGATGATAATTGATGGAAAAGTCATAATTTTTAAGGAACTCTACCCAGCGTTGCTGCCTCAAAATAAGTTCCTTCCGAGAGAAAATGTATTTGAGGCTCTAATGATCACTGAGCACCGCAAACTGTTCATCGTAAAGATAATGACGCCAAATTTTAAGTGCAAAGACTACCGCTGCTAACTCCAAATCATGAGTAGGGTAGTTTCACTCTTGAGGTTTTAGTTGTCGTGAGGCATAAGCAATGACTTTCTCATTCTGCATAAGGACACATCCGAGTCCTATACCTGATGCATTTGTATACACCACGGATACTCATGTACCTGATAGTAATGCCAAAATTGGCGCCATAGTCAATTTCTACTTCAATTCCTGAAAACTCTGTTCATGCTCCTCACACCATACAAACTTCACATCCTCTCGTGTGAGCTTCATTAATGGTAGTGATATCCTTGAAAAATTCTGAATGAATCATCGATAATATCCGATCAAGCCAAGGAAGCTACGGTTCCCAGAAATATTTTTAGGATGACTCCGATTCATCACAGTTTCTACCTTAGCTGGATCTACCTCAATGTCATCCTTAGATACCATATGACCAAGGAACACAACTTTCTCCAGCCAAAAATCATACTTAGAAAATTTTGGGTAAAGCTGGTGTTGTCATAGGGTTTCGAACAACATCTGTAGATGCACCCGGAGTTGTTACAGATTAGACGAGTATATCAAAATGTCATCCACGGATGATAAACTTGCCAAGGTATTCTCAGAATACCCTATTCATTAGTTCCATAAGGCTGCAGGTGCGTTAGTAAGACCAAACAACATGACCAAGAATTCATAAAGGCCGTACCTTGTTCTACATGTCGTCTTCGGTATACCCTCCTCTTTATACGGAGTTGATGGTAACCCGTACGCAAATCAATTTTTGAGAAGACTGTTGCTCCCTGCAACTGATCAAATAAATCATCAATGCAGGTGCGTTAGTAAGACCAAACAACATAACCAAGAATTCATAAAGGTCGTACCTTGTTCTAAATGTCGTCTTCGGTATACCCTCCTCTTTATACGGAGTTGATGGTAACCCATACGGAAATCAATTTTTGAGAAGACTGTTGCTCCCTGCAACTGATCAAATAAATCATCAATGCGAGGTAACGGGTATTTGTTCTTTACGGTCACTTTGTTCAGACCTCGATAATCAATGGTAGTTATATCCTTGAAAAATTCTGAATGAATCAACGATAATATCCGGTCAAGCCAAGGAATCTACGTATCTCAGAAATGTTTTTAGGCTGACTCTGATTCATCACAATTTCTACCTTAGCTGGATCTACCTCAATGTCATCCTTAGATACCACATGACCAAGGAACGTAACTTTATCCAGCCAAAAATCACACTTAGAAAATTTTGGGTAAAGCTGGTGTTGTCGTAGGGTTTCGAACACAATCTGTAGATGCACCCGGTGTTGTTACAGATTAGATGAGTATATCAAAATGTCATCCACAAACACGATGAAAAACGTGCCAAGGCATTCTCAGAATACCATATTCATTAGTTCCATAAGGCTGCAGGTGCATTAGTAAGACCAACAACATGACCAAGAATTCATAAAGACCGTACCTTGTTCTAAATATCGTCTTCGGTATACCCTCCTCTTTATATGGAGTTGATGGTAACCCGTACGCAAATCAATTTTTGATAAGACTGTTGCTCCCTGCAACTGATCAAATAAATCATCAATGCGAGGTAACAGGTATTTGTTCTTCACAGTCACTTTGTTCAGACCTCGATAATCAATGCAGAGTCTAAGGGATCCATCTTTCTTTTTCACAAAGAGGACAATTGCTCCCATGGAGAAACACTGGGACGTAAAAAACCCTTATCCAGTTGCTCTTGTAACTGCTTCTTTAGCTCCTCAAGTTCTGCAGGGGCCATTCTGTATGGAGCTTTAGATATCGGTGCCGTTCTCGGTATAATATCAATTGAGAAATCAACCTCTCTATGAGGAGGTAGTTCATGAAGGTTGATGAATCCACATTTCATCATCTTTATTCTATCATTTTGGCATCAAAAACCCTAGCAAATGCCTGTAAATAACCTTAAAATCATCATCTTAGTATTCATGCATGTGCATCATATTAGTGTATAAAATACTGTAATTAAAGCCAAAATTATAGAATAAATAAAGAAAAGAAAAAGAATAAAATATTGTAAATATTTTATGACCCAAAACCCCGAGACCTAGGCATCTTGATGAATAGGTCGACAAGGAATAAAGTAGGGGGAGATAAGGTCAAAAACACAGTTCAAATACAATTTATTCCATTGATTCCTTATTCATTTTGGGACCTATTTTTGGTTCCACTTTTTATACATCAAATAAAGAAACTTTGTAAATGAAAGTTGTAGATAATTTAATAAAGAAAAATATAAAATTGATTTCACAGAAAAATAATGTACAGATAAAAAGTTATAGTCTGAATAAAAATCCAGAATGCCAACTTCCCAGACCCGTATCTCATAAACGAAAACTCCAAATGCAGCATACTCACTTTTATTGTATATAGAAGAAAATAAGCTATTTAATGGCGGTGGTTTCGTATTTGGCGGAGCTACGGTTTGAAAGTTGAGTTTTGGACCCTCATTGTATAATTGTACCTATTAAAACATTCAATTTATTATTTATTTATTATTTTTATAATTTTATATTTTTATAATGTTGTAAATAATACTTATAATAATTATGTACATTAAAATTAGAATAAAAACCAAAATAAAACTTAAAATAAAATACATACATATTTGATACATAGGTATTATACCTGTACAACATACTCTTATAATTTATTATACAAAATAAATCATAAAAATAAAACAAAAATATATTTAAGTGTATAAAAATACTTTATAAGTATATAAAATAATAAACAAAATAAATAAAATTAAATGTACAAAATAAAAATAAAAAAACTAAAATATATAGATATATATACCTATAAAGGGCATAAATGCAAACTTGTAAAAATACATTTCATAAAAATAATTAAAAATCATAATAAAATAATTTATAAAATTATAAACACTTTTTATTTAATAACCTAAATCTAATAAAATAGTTTACTATTTTAAAAACAATTTTTTTAAGCATTTTTTGCAGGCTTTTTCCTGGTTGGTCCAAGTTGACCCGCGGTCAACTCTCTGACCCCAGCCTGCTCTATGTCAGAATGAGTTTTGTCCCTTCTTCTCCCTTTTTTCTAGGACGATCCTGTCATCGTTTTACCTAGATTTCTTTTGGGATTTTTCTCCCCTATGACTGATCTTACACGCCCAATGTTTACATTGGGGATTGAAGCCATGTCCCGCCCGTGATCGAGCCTCGAACATCGCAACTCCACCATGTTCAAAACCGCACCCCTCACTTCCCATAGCTCTTTGAACCGGTTTTTGGGCGCCAATAGCTTCCAGGTGGGGTGGAGGGCGAGCTCTCGTGACAGGGGAATCCTCCCCCACTGCAGTCGAGGTGCGGCGAGACTCCAAACACCGTGTTCCACCACCTCCGGCCGTTTGGCCGTCGAGGTTCCATCCTTGGGTTAAACACCCTTGAGGTTGTGTTATTCTTGTTTTTCTTGCTTGTTGAGTAGCTGTATCCCATGGCTTTTATTTCGTGCATTTTTCTTTACATTTAGTCGCACCATTAGTGTAGATTTCGCATCAAACGCCTTGCCGGAGCCTCGAGCTCCGGCGGTCATCCCCGTTCCACGCACACCACCCCCGCCACCTTCTTTTTGCCTCGGAACCATCTCTCGTGCTTGCTGTTCATCATTTGCAGGTTCCAGAGGCAGAAGAGACCCCCTCCCGGGGTCGATTTTTGCAGTAACCACGCTACCTGGAGCCACCTTGCTGCCTCGAGCTCGCGGCGGCGCACCAGGGCCTCTCCGCCCATTTTGGCCCTGCCGCAAGCCGGGGGAACCTTCCAAGAACGTCGTAGGCCATCTTGCGACCTCGGAAAGCGTCGGAGGAGGAGGAGAACGCTCGGAGAAGACCCCCCATGCCGATGTTCGTCTGTGTTCTTCCATTGGGGCTCCCAGTCGTCGATCTCTCCCCCGTTCGTGGCGTGAAGCAGCCACCGTCAGATCGTCGCCATCCGTGACCGTTGATCTCTCCGCGGCGATCTAATCGTGGCCGTAGGAAGCGAAGGGGCATCGTAGCCCCCTGTGCCGACACGTGGTTAAGTGGGTTTACACCCGCCGTTCGATCGCGCCTAAGCTGAGGGTATTTTGTGCATACACCCTCGGCATTTTTGCATTTCTAATTAACTGCTAAAACTTTCATCTGCGTTGAATCTTTTTGTAATATTTATACATAGACCCTCGTTATTTGAGATTTTGCATCTAGCCCCTGCTAGGCGCGTGCCCAGCACGCGCGTCTTGGCGTTTTTGCAGGGTATTTCCCCGGGGTTTTCGCTTATTAAAGTTTGATTCCAAAACATTCAGTTGAAGTTTAAAACTTTCTGGCCATTTTGCTGCTATACCCCCAACTTTTGTGATTTTACATTGGTACCCCTGACTGGGGCGCGTGCTGTGGCACGCGCGCCTTGGGTATTTTGCGCGGAAAGTGTTGCGGGTTTTGTTATTATCATTTAGTCCAGATAATATTGTATTCAGTTCAAATTTTTGTGCGGAAATTTCATTTTGGCCCTTGGATCTTTGTTTATTTGCAAAAATACCCTTGCCAGGGTGTAGTTTCTTGCTGTTGATTATATTTATTTCATATACCATACTAATTCCAAAAATTACCCAAAAATAGGCCTAAGCTCCTGTGCACTTGCTCTTCCACGCTACATTTTTAGTTTTTCATTTTATTTTATTTTTATATTTATTAAAAATCAAAAACATGCTTTTTGTGCACTGTCTAGCTTAGAAAATGCCAAAAAATATTAAAACACTTCGAAAAATTCCAAAAAAATTACCTAGTGTCTATTTTATCATCTTTTAGTGTCAATCCAAAAATCACTAAAAATCTCAAAAGAAAAATACTAAAAATTTAAAAACACATAAAAACTTCAAAAAATTCTATAAAATCGTAGAAAACTCCAAAAATACCAAACTCAAGCTCTGTAGGTTACTGTTTTTATTCTCTTTATTTGAAAATTAGTGTGAAAAATTTTGGTGCTGTTTGATAATTTTAATTTCAATTTTTCTCATAGCCAGCACATTTTCCACTGTTTTCCCTCATTTCAGTATTTAAAAATACCAAAAACACCTTGAAAAATACCCAAAAATCACAAAAACAGTAAAAAAACCTAAAAATATCAAAAACATTTTATTTCTGAATTTTTGGCTGTTTTTGCACATTTTTATAAATACTTTAGCTTGTCTTTTATTACATTGTCCTTATTTTCCAATATTGAAAAAGAATTAAAAAAATATAAATTATAAGATTATAAAAATTAGAAAATTAAAAATCAAAATACAAAATTAAAAATTAAATTAAAATAAAAAAATTAAAAATTAAAAACTCACAAAAATTTCATTGTTTGCTTGCTTAGTGTAGACACTTGACACACACATTCACTTGTGCACATTTGTTTGAATTACCCTGCTTGCTCCCTGTGTTCGAACTCTCTGCATACTTGCCCTTTACATCATTTGTGCAGAGTTAAAAATAAAATTTAACTCTACATTATTTCTAATTTATTGATCTTTAGTGTGGGTTAATTGTTGATTAAATACAATATTTTGTGTGGTCAAACACCGACTGTTGACTTGCCTTGTGAGTCGATATAACCGCACTCAATTCTGCGTTTATCAAATGGCGCCGTTGTCGGGGAGCAACAACGCGTAGTTCGAGTTTTTGTTTTGTGTTGTGACTACTTGTCTACCTTTGCGGTTTTTATTTCTGCTTGTTTTATTTTGCATTATTTTTGATATATCTTTTGAATTGTCTAACCACTCTCCTTGTTTGGATTCCGTGCGAGGTACGCGGATCGAGGGAGGCTCTCTTTTCTAGGAGCGCCCGGGCACCCTCGTGAAGCGGCTCTAACTTAGCACGAAGAAGGACTTGGAGGATTTTGTAAGACAACTTTTTAGCATTTATTTTCTTGCATTGTATTTATTTTGTAATACGTAGTGAGAGAGAGACCATTTATTGTAATAATACAGGTACCCCCGGACATTTGGATTCGTGCGAGCCTAATTTCCAAGTGATTGTTCACTTGGGGGCTCGCCGTGCTTTTCGCGGCTTTTTCGTGTTTTCTCGCATTCTTTTTATTTTGTTTTGTTTTTCGATTTTATTTATTTTGTGTGATTGAGCCCCTAGTTCTAGGATTGCTTGCGATAGACTAAGGCCAAACACCTAATACTTTGCATGCACCTATAGTTTCGTTTGGACTTAGTCAAAATCTTAAACAGTTGATCATTAGCTTTCAATCCACGCGCCGCGAGCTCATTCCCACACAAGCGCTTTCTCCTAACTCAAATGTGTTGAGCAGAAGAGGGGTGAGCCTAGACCGGACATTAGGATTGAGGGTTGGTGGTCAGCTTGTGGTTCTTCACGATAATAGCAATTTCTGAAACTTAGGGCGATTTCATCGGCTTTTGCATTTGCATATAGCTAGGTTTCAATTCTGCTGAGCATCCCTGCATGTAGAGTGCTGGAGGCAAGGTGAGCATTTCTCTTTAGCATACATCATCGATTGCTGCTTGCATTGCTTTTCCGCCTCTCCCTCTGATTTTGCCAACGTAGGTGCTTAAAGGAATTGACTCCTCGTTAGGTGCGTGCATTTCTCATTAAAAATCCAAAAAAGTGATAATCAATAAAATTGGGACTGCTAATTTTACTTGACCCTAAAACCGATCAAAAGGAAAATCTTGTATTGGGGCGAGTAATCCCCTCATTGTCTTCACTTTTATTTGCTCGTGCACATCTTAAGGATTAGTGCCCAAATCCCATCAAGCCCCCTAAGTATGTGTGAAATTCTTTGACTTCTCACCTAACTCTAAAACAGACAAGATTAAAAGACCGCATTTTACGGTCTCTACCGAGTTGAGTAGGTGAATTGAGGGTTTGTATTCTTTTCATTTTTGATTGTGATTGTTGTGTGTGTCCTAGATCATCTCTGTGCACGTGCGCCTTTTTCTTCACTCTCTTGACTTGACCTTCGTGCTCCCCCGAATCACTTCCTTTTGTTTTCGAGATGGACCCCTGGAGTACATTTTATCCGGACTTTGCGGACCCCTCGCTCGCTCCAGCCGGTCCACCTCCCTTTTATCAGGAGGATTCTCCTCCTATTTTTTCTGATTTTTGTACATACCCACCTCAGCCACAGTATCAGACCTCAGACTTCTATCCACACCCACCCCCACCTGTGCATTATCCATCTCCACCTTCACATCCACCCGAGTATGACCTGATGGAGTCACCTCCCTCGATCTCTATGAGTGATATCTTGAATCGGATGCCAAAGCGCATTGATTTGTTGAATGATAATCTTGCTATCTTGAGGAATAATCATATTAATGCTCCTTTTGTCGGGAATACAGCTTCACTTGTAGGTGATCATGGGAGCTTGCAATCGCCCAAAATACAAAAAAATGAGAAAAATTTAAAAATCCAAAAAGATTTCGGGAGACACTTGGTTGATCAAGATTTTGAGGAGAGAGTCCACTTGCCAGAACTCTGGACCACACATGCATTCACACCCAGTCCCACCTTTGACCCCGAGGATGCCGCTGTACAGACTGCTCTTGGCATGCCTCGTGTATATGCTGATTCCGACTTCCTCCCTTGTATGGAGGAAGTCCAAAAATTCAAAAAAATGTTATCTGAACCCGAAGTGGTGGCTACTATTCATGAGATCATCCGTGTCCCACTTCAGCAGGCCATGACCCAATTATCTGCTCCTCTTCCCAAGAAGAGAAAGCAGAGGAGCAGATCTGAGCGTCACATTCTGACCATGGCCACTGCCCTCGCCATCACACACCGTCCCATTCCCAAGAGGAAGAACACAGCTACACCTTTCATCACTTGCACAATCTCTGACTATACTTGTGATCGCACTCTCCTGGACGGCGGTGCTTCGATTAGCATACTACCCTCTTCGCTGGTACAGTCTCTTCACTTAGGGCCTCTCAAGAAGACCATGATGATCGTTCAGTTTGCTGATGGATCAATCAAGAGGCCAAAGGATATCCTTGAAAACGCCGTCATTTCTATTCAGGGCACGAGCCACAATGTTGATTTTGTCGTGTTGCCCATGGAGAACTCCACGGGGGAGCCATCTCCAATCATCCTGGGACGACCATTCCTCGCCTCTGCGAGGGTCGTTATTGACTATGGATCAGGAGAGATTCGCTTCCGTCTTGTTGATGAGAGCGAAGTGTTGATCACCACACCCACAGTTGACCAGAGACCTGCACCTGATGCACCTTCACTGATTATAGCTGACTCTGAGGCCTGTGACCTACCTGATGCTACTAGAGATACTTCCTTAGCGATCCCTGATGAGCCCCGACGGATCCCTCGAAAGGGGAGGAAGTCGGAAAGCATGGACCTCACTAATCCTCCTCCTGGTGTGTGGAGATGTGTTGATGAAATCCAGAGTATCTACGTGATTGAACCATTTGAGCAGGGGGCAGATACCAAAATAATTGAGGATGTTTATGAAGTTGCCCATTACTTTGAGAGACCTCATAAGGAAACAAATGACCCATGTAAGACTAGACAGGACGGACCTGCTTTGACTACTTCCATTGATGAGTCCGCTCCTGTCCATGAAGATTCTGATGGGCCAAAGGTCGAAGTTGATTTGATCGCTTTTCTTCAGAAATTTGGGCCTTTTGATGAGAAAGATGATCCGGTTGAGACTCTTGAGGACGATCTGAGTTCGTATACTTCAACTGATGATTTCGTTCCTTTTGATTTTGACCTGGACGAGGACTCGCAGGACGACTCCGATTACACTTCTTCCGAGGATGATGAGTTTGTCCCATTTCACTTTGACATCTGCGAGACTTCCAAGGCCGGACCTAGTCGTACTTCTTCCACTCACCCGTCTGTGCCTTCACACCAAAGGGCCACCAAGGGAGAACCTAGCCATACTGATTCCATCGATCAGTTCGTCCCTTTCCGTTTTGATTCCACTGAGGACCTTCACCGTGTCGACCCTGATCGGCCTCCGTCCACTGTGAACCCTGATGTCGACATACACCATATCCGATCTATCCCTCAGCGGTCCCGCAAGAAGGTTTGCTTTCCACCTTCTGATGATCACCCTTTTATGTTGTAGATTCTCTCTTGTGACTCTTTCTATCTCCCGTTTTTGCTCGTCTACCCATTTCTCGTGTTTGCCTTGCTTAGGACGTACTTTGTCCTACGTATAGGAGGGGCAGACGAGTTGAGTGTTCATTCTTCGTCCGTGTCATCACTCCTGTTGTTGCCCATACTTAGGGCTTCTTTTACCCTAAGTATAGGGGGAGTGATGTGTATATCCTTTGATCTATCCTTCCATCTTCAGATCTCTTTTCTTCTTTTCTTCTTTTCTTCTTTTCATGTTCTATCTTCTTCATCTATCAAAAAGGTGCCGCCCTTGTAGACAGTTTTCCATACTTAGGACGTACTTTGTCCTAAGTATAGGGGGGCGTGCACCTCGAGTTGTTCTATTCTTTTCGATCTTCTCCATTGTCTCCTCTTCTTGTCTATACTTAGGGATATTTTACCCTAAGTATAGGGGGAGACAATCTGAGTACGAACTGTTCATTCCCACCCTTGACCCTCCCTGCTTTGTGTACAGTCTGCTATACTTAGGATTAGTTGATGCTAAGTATAGGGGGGACGGTCAACTTCTCATTCGTTGATTCATTCATCAGTTCTTTATTTATTAGACTTGCCTATACTTAGTACGAGTTATGTCTTCTCTTGTCTCTCCGATCTATGAGGACATAGCTCAAGCTAAGTATAGGGGGGTCGTATATACTGTGTATATACTTTAGCCATAACTCGTACTTTCGTACTTTCCTAATAATATGGCTAAGAATTCTTTAAAATTCATTGAAAATTCTTAATAAAAAGATGTGGTTATTCCTCAGATTCTTTTTGTATTTACTGATTAATAAATCAGGTGAAAATGTTTTTTGCAAAATGTTTGAAAAATAGTTTGAAAATCTTTGTAAACATTTATTGAAAACTATTTTGAAAATATTTTGTTACATGTTTTCAACCTGTGTAAAAATGTGTGGTTTGTAAAACTTATTTTCTTTGTGTGAAATAAAATGTTTGAAAAATTATTTGCAAATGGTTTGAAAAATGGTTGCAAAAATATTTGAAAAACCTATATATACTGTTTCGAAAACCTTTGCAAAATGATTTTCAAATGTGTGTACATGTTTGCAAAAATGTTTGTAAAAACTATTTTGGACTATAGTTTTCAAAAATTGTGTGAAAAGCTTGTGTCAAATAAGTTTGAGGAATACATACATCACACCAGAATCCACTATATATATATAGGTATAAAATCGATCACTTACCCTTGTAAATCCTTAAAATCCACCTCTTGTAAATATAAGAAGCACTCCCGTGTACATATTTTAACCTAGTGTTCGGCCAAAACCTTTTTGTTTTCAAAAGTCCCAAAAACATTTGCAAAATTAAAATCCAAAAACATTTGAAAAATCTTTTTGAAAAATACAAAAAAATGCATATGCATCATCATCATGTTTTCAAAAATCCATAAAAAGTTCAAAATCTTTGAAAAGTGCATCACAAAAATATTTTCTACATTGCATTGCATAGCATTTGCATTTTTCGGATTGAGTTTGGTAGTTGAACGAGTCTAAGTAAAATCCGGAGATTGGAGCTTGATTGGACCTTAAAATCTACTTAATAACAGGAACCTTATAGGGACTGGGTTTGAGGTACTTCAGGTCTAGTTGACTTAATTCTTTGAGGATCACGAGACTTAGTTCAATGGATTCTTGACTGCCTAAGTAGAGTATTTCGGAACATACGCACGACCCTTGTTGATAATGACCTAACTTGGACACCTGCACCTTTCACATGGCTCAACTCAGTTGGAGTGGTGAGGGGATTGGATTTGCCGGCATGAGACGCACACAAGTGGAAACATTTGTCCTCCTCTAGGGAGGGAAGTGCACCCCAACCCGTCCAGTGATTAGGAAGTCTAAAGACAGGAGGCTGTGGGTTGCGATAAAGCTTCAAAAGAGGGATAGTCTACTGGCTCAAGAGGAAAAACTCCTTATGTAAATGCTGCTGTATATAGTATTCCAAAAAAAAAAAGTTCAGGCATGTACAAAAATAAAAAGCCTGCAAGAAAATAAGCAAGCTTGAGTTCCAAAGTCAAATATGTGAGCCTGCAGCAGGATGACTTGACTACATTGGTCTTGCATCCCGGGATAGGTAGCTACACTGGCTACTGTCCATTCTTCTCTTCACCCCCTCCTCTTGAGCTGGTTGCCACTTGAACTTAGAAGGGAATACCCCGCTCCTCGAGGATGGAGTCATTGGATTGGGGAATCATTAGGTTGTCGTACTGGAGAAGTCAGTTTCTTTGTCATTCTAGTTGGGGAGAGCCACCATCACTTACACTGTACAAGTCAGATTCATAGTCATAAGAGTTTGCGTATGAATTGAAGTATTTCTGACCTGGCTATTGAGGAGACTTGGACAGAGTGCTGTGATTCTCAAGGACTGTTGGATTTCAAATTCGGTTCTCACTAAGGTTCCGCCCGCACTAAAATTCCAAAGGTCCGACTTAAGCTCCAAACTTTGATTTTGTAAAGACAAGTTTGATAATCAAATAAAATCCAAGTTGTTCTTTTTCTTTTCTTTCTTTTCTTTTTGCACTTATTGCATAAGTGTTTGCTAGGGACTAGCAAAGGTAAAGTATAGGGGGATGATGAATCCACATTTCATCATCTTTATTCTATCATTTTGGCATCAAAAACCCTAGCAAATGCCTGTAAATAACCTTAAAATCATCATCTTAGCATTCATGCATGTGCATCATATTAGTGTATAAAATACTGTAATTAAAGCCAAAATTATAGAATAAATAAAGAAAAGAAAAAGAATAAAATATTGTAAATATTTTATGACCCAAAACCCCGAGACCTAGGCATCTTGATGAATAGGTCGACAAGGAATAAAGTAGGGGGAGATAAGGTCAAAAACACAGTTCAAATACAATTTATTCCATTGATTCCTTATTCATTTTGGGACCTATTTTTAGTTCCACTTTTTATACATCAAATAAAGAAACTTTGTAAATGAAAGTTGTAGATAATTTAATAAAGAAAAATATAAAATTGATTTCACAGAAAATAATGTACAGATAAAAAGTTATGGTCTGAATAAAAATCCAGAATGCCAACTTCCCAGACCCGTATCTCATAAACGAAAACTCCAAATGCAGCATACTCACCTTTAATTGTATATAGAAGAAAATAAGCTATTTAATGGCGGTGGTTTCGCATTTGGCGGAGCTACGGTTTGAAAGTTGAGTTTTGGACCCTCATTGTATAATTGTACCTATTAAAACATTCAATTTATTATTTATTTATTATTTTTATAATTTTATATTTTTATAATGTTGTAAATAATACTTATAATAATTATGTACATTAAAATTAGAATAAAAACCAAAATAAAACTTAAAATAAAATACATACATATTTGATACATAGGTATTATACCTGTACAACATACTCTTATAATTTATTATACAAAATAAATCATAAAAATAAAACAAAAATATATTTAAGTGTATAAAAATACTTTATAAGTATATAAAATAATAAACAAAATAAATAAAATTAAATATACAAAATAAAAATAAAATACTAAAATATATAGATATATACCTATAAAGGGCATAAATGCAAACTTGTAAAAATACATTTCATAAAAATAATTAAAAATCATAATAAAATAATTTATAAAATTATAAACACTTTTTATTTAATAATCTAAATCTAATAAAATAGTTTACTATTTTAAAACAATTTTTTAAGCATTTTTTGCAGGCTTTTTCTTGGTTGGTCCACGTGGACCAACCAGGGGGGTTGGAAAGTTGACCCGCGGTCAACTCTCTGACCCTAGCCTGCTCTATGTCAGAATGAGTTTTGTCCTTCTTCTCCCTTTTTTCTAGGACGATCCTATCATCGTTTGACCTAGATTTCTTCTGGGATTTTTCTCCCCTATGACTGATCTTACACGCCCAATGTTTACATTGGGGATTGAAGCCATGTCCCGCCCGTGATTGAGCCTCGAACATCGCACCTCCACCATGTTCAAAACCGCGCCCCTCACTTCCCATAGCTCTTTGAACCGGTTTTTGGGCGCCAATAGCTTCCAGGTGGGGTCGAGGGCGAGCTCTCGTGACAGGGGAATCCTCCCCCACTGCAGTCGAGGTGCGACGAGACTCCAAACACTGTGTTCCACCACCTCCGGCCGTTTGGCTGTCGAGGTTCCATCCTTGGGTTAAACACCCTTGAGGTTGTGTTATTCTTGTTTTTCTTGCTTGTTGAGTAGCTGTATCCCATGGCTTTTATTTCGTGCATTTTTCTTTACATTTAGTCGCACCATTAGTGTAGATTTCGCATCAAACGCCTTGCCGGAGCCTCGAGCTCCGGCGGTCATCCCCGTTCCACGCACACCACCCCCGCCACCTTCTTTTTGCCTCGGAACCATCTCTCGTGCTTGCTGTTCATCATTTGCAGGTTCCAGAGGCAGAAGAGACCCCCTCCTGGGGTCGATTTTTGCAGTAACCACGCTACCTGGAGCCACCTTGCTGCCTCGAGCTCGCGGTGGCGCACCAGGGCCTCTCCGCCCATTTTGGCCCTGCCGCAAGCCGGGGAAACCTTCCAGGAACGTCGTAGGCCATCTTGCGACCTCGGAAAGCGTCAGAGAGGAGGAGAACGCTCGGAGAAGACCCCCCGTGCCGCTGTTCGTCCGTGTTCTTCCATTGGGGCTCCCAGTCGTCGATCTCTTCCCCGTTCGTGGCGTGAAGCAGCCACCGTCACATCGTCGCCATCCGTGACCGTTGATCTCTCCGCGGCGATCTAATCGTGGCCGTAGGAAGCGAAGGGGCATCGTAGCCCCCTGTGCCGACACGTGGTTAAGTGGGTTTACACCCGCCGTTCGATCGCGCCTAAGCTGAGGGTATTTTGCGCATACACCCTCGGCATTTTTGCATTTCTAATTAACTGCTAAAACTTTCATCTGCGTTGAAAATTTTTGTAATATTTATACATAGACCCTCGTTATTTGAGATTTTGCATCTAGCCCCTGCCAGGCGCGTGCCCAGCACGCGCGTCTTGGCGTTTTTGCAGGGTATTTCCCCGGGGTTTTCGCTTATTAAAGTTTGATTCCAAAACGTTCAGTTGAAGTTTAAAACTTTCTGGCCATTTTGCTGTTATACCCCCAACTTTTGTGATATTACATTGGTGCCCCTGACTGGGGCGCGTGCTGTGGCACGCGCGCCTTGGGTATTTTGCACGGAAAGTGTTGCGGGTTTTGTTATTATCATTTAGTCCAGATAATATTGTATTCAGTTCAAATTTTTGTGCGGAAATTTCATTTTGGCCCCTGGATCTTTGTTTATTTGCAAAAATACCCTTGCCAGGGTGTAGTTTCTTGCTGTTGATTATATTTATTTCATATACCATACTAATTCCAAAAATTACCCAAAAATAGGCCTAAGCTCCTGTGCACTTGCTCTTCCACGCTACATGTTTAGTTTTTGATTTGATTTTATTTTTATATTTATTAAAAATAAAAAACATGCTTTTTGTGCACTGTCTAGCTTAGAAAATGCCAAAAAAATATTAAAACACTTCAAAAAATTCCAAAAAAATTAGCTAGTGTCTATTTTACCATCTTTTAGTGTCAGTCCAAAAATCACTAAAAATCTCAAAAGAAAAATACTAAAAATTTAAAAACACATAAAAACTTCAAAAAATTCTATAAAATCGTAGAAAACTCCAAAAATACCAAACTCAAGGTCTGTAGGTTACTGTTTTTATTCTCTTTATTTGAAAATTAGTGTGAAAAATTTTGGTGCTGTTTGATAATTTTAATTTCAATTTTTCTCATAGCCAGCACATTTTCCACTGTTTTCCCTCATTTCAGTATTTAAAATACCAAAAACACCTTGAAAAATACCCCAAAATCACAAAAACAGTAAAAAACCTAAAAATATCAAAACCATTTTATTTCTGAATTTTTGGATATTTTTGCACATTTTTATAAATACTTTAGCTTGTCTTTTATTACATTGTCCTTATTTTCCAATATTGAAAAAGAATTAAAAAAAATATATATTATAAGATTATAAAGATTAGAAAATTAAAAATCAAAATACAAAATTAAAAATTAAATTAAAATAAAAAAATAAAAATTTAAAAACCCACAAAAATTTCATTGTTTGCTTGCTTAGTGTAGACACTTGACACACACATTCACTTGTGCACATTTGTTTGAATTACCCTGCTTGCTCCCTGTGTTCGAACTCTCTGCATACTTGCCCTTTACATCATTTGTGCAGAGTTAAAAATAAATTTTAACTCCACATTATTTCTAATTTATTGATCTTTAGTGTGGGTTAATTGTTGATTAAATACAGGATTTTGTGTGGTCAAACACCGACTGTTGACTCGCCTTGTGAGTCGATATAACCGCACTCAATTCTGCGTTTATCAAAGGTCGTCTGGAAATACATCGGCAAAATCTCGAACCACATCTAAATCTTCAAGACGTGCATACGTTGATTCAGTACTAATTATACTAGCCAGGTATGTGGTGTAATCCTTGACTAGTAGTTGGATTGCTTGCAAAGATGAGATAACCAATCGGTCACTCTTATTAGTGCTTCAAACGACTATCTCCTTAAGATTTGGTCTGCTCAAGACCACCTTCTTCTCTCTACAATAAACTGCAGCATAGTTCTCCTATAACCAATCCATACCCAAGATAACATCATAGGTTGTAATGGGCAATAGGATCAAATTAGCAGTGAGGGTGTCTTCTCCCATCATAACAGGTATGTCCTTTAAGTACGTACTTGTTGCTCTAATATCACCCATTTGTGGAGAAACTGTAAGTGTGTATGGAAGCTCAATAGCTTCAAAGTTCAGTTTTCTTGCAAAATTACTTGAAAGAAACACGTAGCTCTAAAATAAAAAAGAATATGGCATAAATGACTTGCAATGAGAAGGGTACCTTCCACGGTTGTGTAAGCATCCTCTACTCGAATGTTTTCCTCTAATCCTTGAATTCTTTCTTGTAATCTTTGGTCTGCTCAAGACCACCTTCTTCTCTCTACAATAAACTGCAGCATAGTTCTCCTATAACCAATTCATGCCCAAGATAACATCATAGGTTGTAATGGGCAATAGGATCAAATTAGCAGTGAGGATGTCTTCTTCTATCATAACAGGTATGTCCTTTAAGTACATACTTGTTGCTCTAATATCACCAATTTGGGGAGAAACTGTAAGTGTGTATGGAAGCTCAATACCTTCAAAGTTCAGTTTTCTTGCAAAATTACTTGAAAGAAACATGTAGCTCAAGAATAAAAAAGAATATGGCATAAATGACTTGCAATGAGAAGGGTACCTTCCACGTTGTGTAAGCATCCTCTGCATCCTCATGTGTAATGGCAAACACACTTTCCAATATCTTCTTCTTCTGCTCGAATGGTTTCCTCTAATCCTTGAATTCTTTCTTGTAATCTTTGACGAAGTGAACCTTTTCTCCACACCTCAAGCATGCTCCTATCAATTTGTAGCACTCACCCGGATGTCTTCTATCACAATGCAGACATACATCCAATGCGTACTTCTTGTTGGTTGGAGCGTTGATGAATCCACGATTCATCGCCTTTATTCTTTTATTTTACCTTCATTTCCTTAATCAAACACCTGTAAATACCCATTAATTTCATGAGATTACCATTTTGCATGCATTTGTTAAATATGCATTTTTAACACTTTTTGTACTTAAATAAAAGAATAAAGAAGAAAAGAAAAAGAAAAGAAAAATGAAGGATGAATTTATGGAATAAATGCAGACTGACCCGAACCCTGAGAGAAGGTCAAGACTTGACCTGACCGACCAGGAATAAAGTAGGGGTAGATAGGATCTTTATTCTAAAAACCCAAAAATAATTTGTAAATATTTTTCCATGTATATTTGTATAAACTTGTACTATTTTATTTGTACATAAATTGGCTTCAAATTAAATATTTTTGTAAACAAAAGTTGTAAATAAAAATGTATTGTAAATAATAAAGATAATTGCAAAATAAAATAATGTAAAGATTACAAATAATCACACTAAAAAAGCCGTAAAGCAATAATTGAACGATAAATTCTGGCTCCATACGGTCTCAAATTGAAAAAAACTCACTTCCATTATTCTCTAAATTAAATTATCTTTCAAACGGTTATGGTTTCATAATTTTTAAAGTTACGGTTGAAAAGTCGATTTTCTGGGGTATTTTATGCAGTTCCACCAATATTTATTGTACATATTTATTCATATTTATTTTTTATACATAATATACATAATTATAAATATTATCTTCATTATTAAAAATAAAAATAAAATAATAAAAATTTAAAAATATATTTAAAAAAATAATTTCCTTATTTGTACATGAGTATAATGTACTATATGTATATAATATTTGTATACAACTAATTTGCTTATATAAAAATCACCAAAAGAATTAAATATCTAACATTAATTAATTAATTTAATTTAATTACGAAATTTCTCTTTAGATTTATTATTTAATTCATTATTTGATTTAAAAACCTACCTTGTATATAAGATATTATTACATACCTTTAATAACCGTCATTAAGGTGGCTAATTAATTTTTGTAAATTATTTAATTAATTAATTTTATTTAATTCCAAAATTCATAATTAATTGATGAATTAATTTAATACATTTATTTAATTAACCAATAAAAACCTTCCTCTTTTGTACATTCCTTCCTTTTTTATTTTTCTTCTCTTTTTATTGACTACTTCCTCCCTCATTCATTTTTTGATCAATCTTTGGTGGAGAGGAGCCCGATCTTCGAGAGCCATCTTGTTGAAGAAGGGTGCCCAGCCTTCGAGCCGTCCAGTGACAGCACATCGGTCCTCGTCGAGGCCATCACGACGTATCCGATCCTGAAGTGAGATCCATTTTTTTCTCATCATTTTTCTTAGATAAATCGTAGATTAAATTTTGTTTTGTGATTAATTTTTAGGTATCAAAATCCCAACAAAAACTTCCACCACATATTTTCGATCTGACACTGATTGTATATCTCATTTTCGTGCCCCTCAATTTTCATTTCTATCTCATGCAATCATTCAACTCCGACCACCACAGTGGCCGGAGACACGGATCTATCTTTCATCTCACCAAGATCCACACTGATTCACGCATCCTCTTTTGTTTATAAATAAATAAATAAAATAAAAAATATAATTGTTTTTTCTCTAATAACTTTTTTGTAGGAAAATTAAAAAAACATAAAAAAACAAAAAAAAAACTATTTTTACTTCTGTTTACATATCCTGTTTTTAAAAAAATAAAAAGAACTTTCCTTTATTTCTGTTGTTAACATATAAAGAAAAAAAACAAAAAAATCATTCCAGCAGGCAGCAAGGCCCGCCACCGACAACCGTCCGAATCGCACCACCGCACGACCAATCGTCAAGCGGCACGCCGCAAGCCCCGCGCGCCTCCTGTGGTGGGGTTCTTGACCGCAATCTCCTCCACCGACCTCTAGCATCGATCGACGCCGCAGAGCCCACCTGCGGCAGCGCCTCTGCCTCCACCCGCGCGGGGTCCTCTAGCCTCTGCAGCCACGCGCGTGACCGCGCCGCCTGCCCGAGCGCCGCCGAGCCTTCGCTCCTCCGCCCGCTTGCCCAAACTGCACCACCGTGTGAGCTTCCCCGTCGCGCGAGCCCCCGACTGCCACAACGGACCACCGCTCGCGCTCCGCCATAAAAGCCCGCCGCCTCCTACGACCCTCAAACCTCTTGGCATCGCGTATCCCACTTGGACCCCTTGGAAGTTTCAACAATTGCGGAAAGGTCTCTGTCAATTCCAGGTCACGTGCAACGCAAATGCTTATTAGGTAATTTACACATTCTGCCTGTTTATTTATTTTTATTATATTTTAAGGCAGAAACTTTAAATATTTACGTTTTAGTCCCTGTGTTCTAGACAGTAAATTTGCTTGCTCTCTTTGAATGAAATAAATGTTTTTCATGATCTAAAAATTCTCAAAAAAATTGTGTATGTTTTTGTTGTAGTGTTCTTCATTGTATAAATTTTTAATTGCATTTTGTTGCTATTTAATATTAAAAAAATAAAAAACAATGACTTTTTGCCTGCCAGAAATTAGAAAAAGCATAAAAATTCAAACATTTTCCTAAAAATTCCAAAAAAATATTGTAGGTGTATTTTAATGTTTTTTAATTTCTATCCAATTTTCGTGCAATAATCATTTATAAAACTCCATAAAAGTATGAAAAACTAAAAATATTCAAAATTGTAGAAAATTCTAGAAAATCCCAAAATTCTGATTTCAGTCTATGTGTGTATATAAATATTTCTACTTCAGCATAAAAATAAATTCCAGCAGTTTTGTATAATTGAAGTATTTTTAAGTTGCAAAATACTCTTGGCTGTGCACAGTTTAACTTTATTTCCACTATTTGATTTTTATAAAATCACATAAAACATCAGAAAAATTTGAAAAAATTATCAAAAATATTTCAAAACCTATAAAACATAAACATTTTCTCTGTAATTTTCTGAGCATTTTTTTAATATTCTGAAAAATAAAAAAGAGTGTGGTGTGTGTATTTTTATCCCTTTGTGCATATTGTTCCTAATTTAAGAACTTAAAAAAGCAAAAACCACTAAAAATTGTCTTGGAAATTTGACTACATAGTTTTTAAATCGTGCTCCTTGTGTTCGACCCTGGTCGCTATGCCAGGTAAATTGAATAACGAAAACTGCTTACATTCCAGTGTTTGATTTCTCTTAAGTAGTTTATACATTTTTTCTCGTTGAGTTAGCCGATTAATTGGGGTCGCAACGACCATTGATATATTTTGATACTTAACCCTAGTTGATCGGTCGCTCATCAGAATGGCGTCGTTGCCGGGGAGCACGACTTAGTAGTCATTTTTCAACTTTTCTTATCTCTATATATTATAAATGTTTTCTGACCTTCTCTTGTTTGCTTTTTGTGCGAGGGACTGCTTGAAGGACAACTTGGAGTTTCTTTTTGAAGGACCTGTACAGGAGGTAGAGTAGAGAAGAGAAGAAGATAGTAATCTTATTTGGAGAACAATTAATTGTTGTAATAATTTAGATACTTTGGACTTGTGGACTTGGACTTTATTCAGTGTCTGTTTCGTCAAGTGTCGGTGCACTTGGGGGACCTCACCGCTGTTTTTCGCGTTTTTGATTTCACCAACATAACTTTCTAGTTGATTCTCACGGACCTAGACTTAGGATTTTTGTTGATTGTGACGTAATTAGCTAAGGCCCAACACCTAATTGCTTGCCTGTACCGATAGAATGTGATTGGAACTAGATAAAAATAAATTAGAAAAGTTAACTTAATCGTCTGAGAGGCCACACACTGCTAGAGGTCGTATACAATGCTAGCAGGATCCGTTGTGGCGGACACCGATTGACATTTGAGACTGGACTCAGGCCTCTCTCTGATTAATTAGCTATTATTCTTCACGATCAATAGAAGTTTCTCGTCTAAGGTCGATTTCCTCATACATCATATAGTTAGTTTACTTTCAGTATTTAATTTATAAACGGATCATATTGCATGTAGAGTGCTGGAGTAAGGTACGCATTTCTATCTCTACATGCATCATTGTATTTGACCGCGCATCGACTTTTTCGACTTCCTCCCCCTGTTTTTAGACTCAAAATAATCAAAGAAAATTGAAAAAAAGCGTTGTTTTGTTTTTGAAAAAAAATCTAAAAAAGTGAAATCAATAAAATTTGGGACTGGTAATACAAACTTGACCCTAAAATCCACCTCATCTAAAAATATCTGTTTTGGGGAGAGTCACCCCCACATTGTTTAGTTTGCATGAGCAAGAGAGTGACCCGTACACTAGGCTAGAGCCACACCTGAACTCTCGTTAGACTACTAGTTTCAGGGTTAGTCATTCTCCAGTGAGGATCTCTCCGGTAATCGGTAAAGCAGACCATGACGTCCTTAACAGAGCGAGTTGATCGGGTAACCGGTAAACGGTCCACAACTTGTACTGGCTGGAAAAGGTCTAACTTTGGGATTGGGCCAGTCTCCTAGGAGCATCGGGTGTCTAACAACTCGCTTAATCGCTATGCAAGATTTATTCATCACTAAAATAATATTGAAAAGATAAACGATCGATCCTTTACAATAATCATCTCGTGTTGAGTAGGTGAATTGGAGGGTTTGACTTCTGACCTTGTTTGCATCCAGATCTCATCCACACTACTCCCATATCACGATGATGGGCAGAAGATCCCTTAGACTGCCTCTAGCAGCACCGCTCTCGAACACTCCTCCCCACTCATCTATGGTGGTTTCGGAGAGTCCAGACCCGCTCTCCAAACTTGAGTTTGCTACCACCCTGTCCCCCCTCGACCACCATTCTTCCACCAGTACTGAGATGCCCGAGTAGAGGACAACACAGATTTATGTTCACTTGACGGCACCTAAGTCAGGGTCTTTTGCCTTTTGCAGAGACCCCGAGATGGCTAGCAGTGACGAACGCATCGATGGACAGCCCCGAGGTTCCACTTACATCCTTGATCAAGGCGCCATCAACAACACACTTCTAGCCTCCCTAGAGACGATGCAGAGACAGATCAGAAATCAAGGAGCATTTAGGCCAATGTGTGCCGAGAGAGAGCACAGATACGAGCCGATAGAGGAGATCTTCACCGAGCAGGCGATGGAGAGATTCCAGAGTTCGGAGGAGGAGTAGACAGACACCCGGAGGATCAGCCAGAGCCAGCTAGACAACCACGTCCGATGAGGCAGTTGTACGACCTTGGTGCAACTCTCACTCATCGATGGATTCAGCTCCTTGAGATTCTGGGCGATTTCAAGCTTCCCCCCAGACCATTCAGCTTTTGCCCAAGTTCCATGGTCTAGCCACCGAGGAGTCGCATCTTCACATGTAGGGGTTCAAGATAATATGCAGCACGGTCCACGACAGATTCGTAGACGAGGACACCATCAAGATGATGGCATTCCCTTTCTCCCTAGTCAACAGAGCAACCTATTGGCTGAAGCATTTGGGGATATGTTACTACTTGGGAGCAACTCTGGACCGAGTACTTGAACAAGTACTATCCACTCGGTTGGATAAATGCAGCACGAGCTCTGATCAACAACTTCTCCATGATCCCCAATGACCAGTTTAATGAGGCGTGGGATCGATTTCGTGAGCTCATCGACCGGTGTCCACACCATGACATATCCAAGTCCAATCTTGTCCAGAGCTTCTTTTGCGGGTTGACACCGAAGCTGTAAGGGCTTGTCAATACTTCTTGTGGGGTTCCTACTTCACCAAGGACGAAGACCAGATCTGGGCCATCTATGAGGAGATGGACGAAAACTACACCGTGATGTCCCAGATCAGGCTCTACACTCAGGGGAAGCCCCCACCCCAGGCCGTGTCCTATCAGAGGATAGCACGGGTTGATGCAGGTCCACCCATTTCTTTGTCAGAAGCAACAACACATGCAGAGTCTTCAGCCGCTGACATGGGCATTATCAACGAGAAGTTAGACCACATAGAGATCATAGAGAAGAAGCAGTGCCAGGCCATGACACAGATGAATCAGTTGACATTGACTCTTAGCGACCTGAAGACCAATATCTTGTGTCTCCAGGAGGTACAGCCGGCTTCTCAGCCCTATCCCAGGTCATAGGCTGATCTAACAGCAGCATCTCTTCCCAACACTCCTCCCAGTACTGCTAGATTTACCACATCTAGGCGGAGCATGTTCAGCAATTGCAGCAACACTACACTTAGCCACCACCTCAGGACACACAGATGGTGGTGTATCAACTAGATCAGCCCCTGGCAGTTCTTCCCTCTTTCCAGTACGAGCATGAGCTGTTGATGGAAGTCAAGGGGATTTGGTATGACCAGCAGCAGCCCGGGATACGCCGAGGTCATCCTGGATTCAGGTGGTCTACCGGAGGCACCTCGTCCCAGCAGTAACCTCCAGCTCAGGGTGGACAGAGCAGCCAGCTGATGAATACCCATTCATCACTCTTTATTCTTATATTTTAGCTACAAAAACCTATGCAAATGCATGTAGATACTTGTAAATAGGAATAATTAGCAAAAGCATGCATCTTGTAAAAATATATAATTAGCATGTTTTTGTGCAAAAATAGAAGAATAAAGATGTAAAAAGAAAAAGAGGGAAATATTTAGAATAAATATTGAGCAACCTAACCCAAGGGAGGGCTCAGCATGGGCCTGACCGCATAAAAGCCAAGTAGAGGGAGATAGGGGCTCATATGTATATATTTATGTAAATAAATAAAATTATATTTTCCTCACCCAAAAATATGCTTGTATATATTGTGTATATATTTAGAAACTATTAAAAACAAAATAAAAATTTAAAAATCAAAAATTCAAAAATACTCCTTCACCTTGTACATAGACCATATTCCTATATTTATTTAACCTTATAAATAAATAAAATTGTTTTAAAACTTTTTGTAAATATTCTATGTTATATTGTAAATAAAATAAATAAAAAGAATTAAAACAAAAATCAAATAAAAATAACAAAAATTAAAAATACAAAAATATCTTGTACATGTGCCATATACATAGTTGTACATAACTAATTATTTCCTCTATGTATATAAATAATAAAAATAAAATAAAAATATCTTTTTATTCCTCATTTTATCCTATAAATAAATAAAATATAAAATAGGAATAAAATTGTATAAAAATAACTAATTAAAAATCAAAATTAAAAACCATATATTGTATATATACCTATGTATAGCTATACTATGTAAATACCTTATTTTTATTTCCAAAAATTAATTAAAAATCACCAAAAAATAGAAAAAAATAAAATAAAAATATTTTGTGTTTTAAGTTTTTGCTAAATCCATTGTTATCTAGCCCAAATTAAATAAACAAGAAATTAAATACGTGGCAGCTTCCAATTGGTCCACGGGGGATGTTGACCCCCCGGTCAACTCCCCCCTGTGGACCACTTCACACGGGTCGTGACGCCCGACCCGACTTCCCCGATTTTTCACGTCACGACCGGCTTCCAAATCCGCAAATCTCGAGCTCCGATCATTCCCCGTGCATCCGGGAACCTCGCCCGACACCTTGCCTAGGGGTCCGTGCTCCATCGAGCCCGACCCGAGCCCTTCTTCCCGGACCTGCACCCATATAAAGTCTGAGCTCCGCCGCATTCATTTGCCATCTTTGGCTATCCACCCTTCGTCCCGTGACCTCCATAGCAATCCCTGAGGTGACAGCTCGCGATTGCCCTTGTAGCAGTGAGGAGGGGGTGGCCGGACCACTGATCCGGCGACTTTGCGCCGCCGTGCTCCGCCCCGTGCAGGAGCTCGAGCCTCAGGCCTTGGCGACCTTCGAGGCAACGACCAAGAGCTGCCTAAGCTTCAGCACAGCCTTCCACACCACCCAGGTAACCTTCTAGCCTTCCTGTTTAGCTTAATTTTGAGTTACCCCCAAATCATAGTACCGCCGAGTTCCGCGATTCTGGCTATATCGCACATCTTTTCGATCATCGGAACCTACGCTCACCATCGCCATCCCTCCGCGCACCTTCTCCGCCCCTTCGTTCAACCCAGCTCGCACAGGAGCTGGGGTTCGAGCTCCACCGTCCTCCGCTCGCCGGAGCTCGCTCGCCCCGACCCACAGCTCACCTTCACCCCACCTAACCGGGTCGAGGCACTTTGCCCTCGACCCGCGAAGCTTCTGGGTTACTTTGCAGGTCAAGAGGAGGCCATCTGAGGCCCCCTCACATCCAGGCCAGGAGCTTATCTCCGTCGACCTCGCTGGAGCCCCTCCAGGGCTCGGCTGGGCCATCGGAGGCCACCACCAGCTGCGGGACTCCAGTGCGGACCTGCTCCGATCTTCAGAGGCAGCTGAGGAGGACCACAACACGCGCACGAGGCCGACGAACCTCGCCGGCCACCTGTTCTTCGAAGGTCTTCCACCACCGTCCGATCGCCCTCCGCTCCAGTTTCCATCGTGGCCGTCCATTCATCGAGGAGCTGACACCGTTGATTATTTCGAGGGGTCGATCCGGACCGTTAGCACAGAGGAGAGAGGCACCAGCACCTGACCCGTCAGATCTTCCACGTGGCCCCCTCTGAGCCGTCGATCAGGCTTACGTGCGGACGAAGAGAAGCGCCAGCCGTCCGAGACCGTTGGATCAACTACGTGGCGCACATCCAGCCGTCGACGTAATAAAGGGGTAATTTACCTTAGGCCCCCTCGTAGTTTGTGCTTTACATTTCAGTCCTGTAAATATTTTATGCTCTTTATTTACGTTTGGATAATTGCACATTGGACCTCGTGCTTTTCAGTATTTGCATTTATGCCCCTGTATGTGTGAGCCACGTGCGTCGTCACGTGTATATCTGGTGTATTTGCAATATTAGTCCTGTAGTTCTGGGTGCTTTGTTAATGAATGAAAACTTTTTAGGAATTGCATATCTACCCCTGTGAATGTTTTAATTGCACATGTGCGTGTATTGTAGGGTAAATTGCATCTGGGGTCCCTGGACTTTTGGTACGTGTTACCAAATAGTCCCCGGACCTTAGTTTCTTTACAAAAAGGTCCCTGAGTGCCCCAGGCACGCGCCACGCGCGTGACTTGCTGGGAAAATTGCACCTGGACCCCCAGATCTTCGGGTATTTGCACTTAAGTCCCTGTGCACAGTGCCCCCTTTTGATTTTTGAATAAAATATCAAATCACCTCCAAATTCGATGAAAATTTGACACATGGCTCCTGCCATGTTGTAGGATTTTTGAGAATTTTTGAGGACATTTTTGATTTTATTTGCTATTTTTAAAAATTCAAAAACATCTATTTTAGCTACTGTCTAGAATTAAAAATCCCAAAAAATATAAAAACACCCCCAAAAATTCTAAAAAAATTAGTTACTGTTCTTTGTGTGTTTCTTGATTTTCTAGCCAATTTTGGCTATTTTTCATTGCTTAAAAACCCTAAAAATTCAAAAAAACCTAAAAACTCATAAAAATCATAGTAAATAATCTAAAAATCCAAAAACAATAATTTTGGTGCCCAAATTTTCCTTGTTTTCTCTAGTATACAGGAAAATTACCTCCAGGTCCCTCTGAGATCCTTAGATATTTTATCTTTGGGTTTTGGGCCTGGCTGGACAGTACCTTGTCTGTTTAGTACTGTTTGATATTAGAAAATAAAATACATCTTATAAAAATCCCAAAAATTCACCAAAAACACTAAAAAACCTAAAAAACATAAAAACAATTTTTCTTGAATTTTTGCTTGATTTTTGGTGCTTTTAATAATTAGCTAAAGTGTGCTTTTATTTGCTTTCTTTTATTTTCTTCACTTTTAAAAAAAATCCAAAAAATATAAAAATTATTAAAAACCGCTAAAAAATCCTTGTATTTTATTTTATTTTATTTTTACTACTTCGTAGGCCTCTGGCCAACCCGTGCTCCTTGTGTTCGACCCTGGGTGCTATACCAGGTTAATCTCATAGCGAGACCGCTCTCTTTTATGCTTGATTGATTTTACGTGTTTCAAGTGGTCTGATATTTCTTGATTGAGTGACTCTGAGTGATAGAGGTCGCAACGACCTATTGAGTACCTTTACCTCGTTCGCTCTGGTCGCTTATCAGAATGGCGCCGTTGCCGGGGAGCACGGCTTAGTAGTTCTTTTTGTTTTTATTTTTCATTTCTCATCTCGCGGCTTTTCGCGGCTTTTGTATCTAGTTTCTTTTTGTTTTATTTTATTTTATTTTGATTTTCTTTTATTTTTATTTTTGTTTTATATTGTGTGTTTATTTTATTTTATTTTTCATTTTTGCATATATACCCTGACTTGTGTTTTCATTTCTTTTTCTTTTCATTTGATTATTCTTTCTGGTCTGACCACTCTTTTCTCTGTCTTGCGAGGGCCTGAGGACCGCGGAGGCGACTTTCGAGGAGCCTGAGCAGCCGAGGAACTCGGAGGCGGCTTCTTTCTCTACGAAGCCGCAGGAGAGAGCGAGAGGGAGAGTTGAGTGGGTGAGGATAGCTTAGGACTTTATTTCATTTATTATTATTATTGTAATAATACAGGGACAGGACTTGGACACTTTTGGACTTGACTACCGTAGCGGGTCTGTTTCGCCGAGCACCGGTGTGCTCGGGGGACCCATTAGGACCTCGCGGCTTTTCGCGGTTTTTACGCGGTTTTATTTTTCTTTCTTACTGTCTTTTCCAGTTTTTCACGGTTTTTGCTCGAGCCCCTAGACTTAGGACTTTCTGGTGATTGTGACGTAATTAAGTAGGATCCACACACCTTAATGACATATCTGTTCCTATAGACCGTAATTGGACCTACTTAAAATAAATAATAAAAATAACCGACTCGCTAGCCTCCGTAGCCTACGTGCCGTAGCCCGTCCTGTAAAGCGCTTACTCCTACCCCCGATTTGTCGGGCAGGGGAGGGACGGGCCAAGACCGGACCCTTTGTCTTGGAGGTCGGTGACCGGTTAGACGGTTCTTCGCTAGAAGTTGCTCGTCTAGGACTCGGTTTCCTGCTGCATCATTTAGCTTAGTTTTATTTCTGCCTTTTATTTTATGCGCGGATCATATTGCATGTAGAGAGCTGGAGGCAGGTACGCATTTCTGACTTTGCATGCATCATTGATTACTCGTGCATCGACTTTTTCGACTTCTCCCCCCTGTTTTTTGACTTAATAATCAGGAGAATCGAAAAATTCGTTAGGCGATTTGTTTGCTTTGAAAAAGACAAAAAAAAGTGAAATCATAAAATTGGGACTGCTAAGATTATTGACCTTAAAACTCGCTCACCCTAAAAATTTTGTCTTGGGGAGAGCAACCCCCTCATTGCTTGGTTTGTATGCGCGAGAGAGTGACCCGCACACTAGGTAGAGCCCCCCGTTGCTAAACCCGACTGATTACCGACTCTTCCGTGCGGGCCAGTCGGTTGGGTTAGCAGCGGATATCCCAACAGGTCACGTAAGCGCTCTGATATCTTGAGTGTTCACCAAAATAAAATTGACAAGATAATTTGACCGAACTTTCACGGTCTTCAGCTCGCGTTGCGTTGGTGAACCGGGGGTTTGTTTTTAGATCATAATTTTTCCAGATCTCATCCGCCCTACTCGCTAGATCAAGATGATGGGTAGACGGTCTCTTAGGCAGCCTCTGGTTGCACCGCTTTCGGGCGCGTCTACCTCATCATCTAGGTTGGCTCGCGAGAGCTCAGACCCGCTCTCCGAGCCTGAGTATGACTCCACCCTGTTCCCTCTCGACCCCCTTTCTGACCTTCCTGAGAGACACGAGCCCGAGGAGAGACTGATACATTTGACAGCACTTGAGTTGGGCTCGTTTGATTTTGCAGACGTCGATATGGCCGGAGCAGGCAGTTCTGAGGATCACTCCCGTCGACCAGAGCACATTGTACTAGACCAGGGAGCGATCAACTCCACCCTGATCGCATCACTCGATACAGTCCAGCAGCAGCTCCGCGATCAGGAGCATTCATGATAGAGATGAGGAGAGAGTTGGAGAGGCTCCGAGCAGAGCGAGATCAGCAGAGCGAGCCCGAGGAGATCCCAGATGCAGATGCACAGGCACGAGCCGCAGCAGCAGCAGCAGCAGCCGCAGGAGGAGCAAGACCACCTAGACCGATGCGGGAGTTGCACAACCCCGAATCTACACTGATGCACCATTGGGTGGTGGTTCCAGCTATCGTGGGGGACTTCAAGTTCCCCCCGAACACCTTGCAGATGCTTCCTCGGTTCCATGGACTTGCTACAGAGGAGCCCCACCTCCACCTCCAGGAGTTTTTGATGATATGCAGCACTGTCCACGACAGACATGTGGACCAGGACACGATCAGGATGATCGCCTTCCCCTTTTCACTGGCAGACAGAGCAGCCACCTGGCTGAAACATTTGGGGAGATTTGTCTACACCTGGGAGCAGCTCCGCACCGAGTACTTGAACAAGTACTATCCACTCGGGCGGACGAATGCAGCGAGGGCCCTGATCAGCAACTTCTCCATGTTCCCCAACGAGCAGTTTCACGAGGCTTGGGAGAGGTTCAGAGAGCTCCTGGACCGATGCCCACACCACGACATCACAAAGCCGAACCTCGTTCAGAGCTTTTTCAGCGGGTTGTCACCAGAGCTACAGGGCCTGGTGAATGCTTCTTGTGGCGGGTCCTACTTCGCCAAGGACCACGACCAGGTCTGGGCCATTTTTGAGGAGATGGCAGAGAATTACATGGTGATGTCCCAGACCCGGCTCTACACTTAGAAGACCCAGCCACATCAGCCAGGACCCGTGCAGTACCAGCGGATAGCACGGGTGGATGCAGGTCCATCCAGTTCGTCTGCAGCCGCAGCAGCACAGGCAGAGTCGTCAGCTGCAGACATGGGTATCATTAGCGAGAAGTTGGACCGCATGGAGCTGATCGAGAAGAAGCAGTGCCAGAGCATCACGCAGATGGAGCAGATGGCACAGGTCTTGAGCGACATGAAGACACAACTCATGTGTCTACAGGAGGCACAGACGGCTTCTCAGCCCCGTCTTCAGTCGCGAGGCGACACTGGCAGCAGCAGCAGCTCGTCCCAGCGCTCCAGCACCCCCGTGCAGCCTAGACAGGTTCACCTTGTACAGGCGGAGCCGTACCAGCAGCCGCAGCCCACCTACCAGTCTCCACCATCTCCAGAGATGCAGATGGTGGTCTACCAGCCGGATCAGCCTTTGGCAGTACTCCCGCCAGCCCCCTTCGATGCCGAGCCGTTGATGGATGTCAACGGGATTTGGTATGACCGTCCCCAGCCTGGGATCCGACGAGACCATCCCGGATTCAGGTGGGGGAGTGGTGGTGCCCAGCCCCAGCAGCAGCCGTCAGGACAGGGAGGGCAGTACTCCCATCAGAGAGACCAGCACCAGCCGCAGCAGCATCCCCCAGCATATCAGCAGCAGTCATCCTACGGTCCTCGTCCCTATCAGCAGCAGGGACAGTCTTGGAGACGTGAGCAGCAGGCTCACCAGGGATACCAGCAGCACCCTCCATCCTACCCCTCTTACCCACCACAGCAGTTCCAGCAGCCTCACCCACAGAGAGGCCACCCGTCGGGCTCCCACGAGAGCCCCGCTTTAGATGACATCGCCCGCCTCCTTACGGACCAGCAGGCTACATTCCGACGGGAGATGGACGAGTTCCGCCAGGAGATGCGGGACCTGGTGAGAGGGAAAGCCGCCATACCAGCCCAGATAGAGCCCAATCCGAACAACCTCAAGAGGAAATCTGAGCAGGTAGTACTTACTGAGTTAGCCACTCCTAGTGACCCATTTGATGACACTTCTTCGGATCTATTTGATGCTGATGTTGTCACACTTAGGAGCGGTAGGACCCCAGCAGGCGGCGACGCCTCATCTAAGCACCATCCCGAGGCGCCACAGGAGGAGGAGGAGAGCGGTACTGAGGCCGCTCCAGATGATGACGGTGGTACTGAGGCCACCAAGGATGCTGATCCCACCGGCGGTACTGGGGCCGCCGCTTCACCAGATCTAGGAGGTGGTACTGATGCCACCCATTCAGCCGAGCCAGCCAGCGGTACTGAGGCCGCACGACGTCTACCAGCAGCAGCAGCAGAGTCAACCCGTGGTGGTACTGAGGCCACCGGTGTTTGTAGAGAGAGAGATGATGTTTTTCCTCGTGTTCATGTATCTCGGAACTCTGCTATGAATAAAGGAAAAGGTTTACTTTCTTCTGGTCCCACTGTGGTGCATGATGTATGTGTGGATCCGGTCCTTGAACCGCATAGACCTTTTCCTAGTCCTTCATCTGAGAAGGATCCAGTGATCCCCTTCCCTAGAGCCCTTCAGATGGGGAAGGGAAGAAAACAGAAAATCCCAAAAAGAGAGAGCTTGAGGAGTTCAGCCAGAGCATGATTGACCGATTCCACATTCAGCTGACCCTCCAGGAGGCTTTGCAGCACATTCCCCTTCTCCAGCGATCTTTGAGAGAGAGGACTACAGTTAGGAGGAGGAGGAGGAACCACACTTCAGAGATACATGTGCTAACCAAAGCCACGTGCTTTGCGATCCAGAACCGACTGCCAGCCAAGAGGCCAGATTCAGGGGCCCCGTATGTCAGATGCCAGATTAGTGAGCAGAGGTTCGACCGTACTCTTCTAGATAGCGGATCGTCGATCAACCTTCTTCCAGCAGCCCTTCTCGACCGCTTCGAGTTGGGCACTCTTCGACAGAGCAGGACAGTCCTTCAGTTTGCTGATCGATCTGTCAAGAGGCCGAAGGGGTTATTACGAGACGTTATCGTCACTATTCAGGGCCTGCAATTCCCCGTGGACTTCGTAGTGTTGGACATGGAGATCCCTGAGTCAGTGGCCGATACCCCCATCATCCTTGGTCGTCCGTTCTTGGCCACAGCCAAGGCGGTGACTGATCATGATAGCGGGAAGGTGTACTTTCGCGTCCAGGGCGAGAGTATACAAATAGAGACGGTCGAGGACTATAGAGCCAGATTCAGATCCCGCTCAGATGCGAGTACAGACTCAGAGCAGCTGACAGACGCAGAGCCAGACATCCACCAGGACTGTGATTTTGTGATCACAGATGATGAGGCAGCTTGGGCAGACCTTGAGACACAAACCACCCTCTCACTTTCAGACACAGCTGATGCAGAGATGACAGCAGAGGAGAGTCTGGAGAGCACAGACCTGGTTCAGGATACCATTGAGGCAGCAGAGCCAGTCCTTGATCGCAACACGATGATTAGTGATGGTGGTGCTGAGGCCACCTTGTTTTCCAGTGGTACTGATGCCACCACTTCTGATACAGATCCCTCGGATTCAGAGTCTGATTGGGCCGATTGCTATGATCAGATGCCAGACCTGAGTCCATCTGAGCCTATTGATGAGGAGGAGGTAGATGCAGAGCAGAGCAGAGACAGTGCAGTAGAGCAGCCTTCTCCCGATCCAGTTTGCGAGAGTATGCTTTCACTTTCCCAGGCAGATTTGGCCGACCTTGCAGCTTTCACTCAGTTTCTTCCACAGCCAGATTTGCCGGCACCCAGCATTCCAGAGCTGAAGCCGCTCCCTACTTCACTGAAGTATCGATTCCTTGCGGGCGAGCCAGAGATGTACCCAGTCATCATCTCCGCCGAGTTGACTGGAGAGCAGGAATCCCGTTTGATGGGGGTTCTTGAAAAGAACCGCAAGGCAATCGGATGGAGCGTAGCAGATCTCCATGGGATTAGTCCATCAGTGTGCTCCCACCATATCTATCTCGAGGAAGGGGCAAAGCCGTCGCGTGAGTTCCAGCGGCGTCTGAACCCCAACCTGAGAGAGGTTGTCATGAAGGAAATATCGAAGTGGTGGGGTGCAGGTTTTATTTATCCCATTTCCGACTCCAAGTGGGTCAGCCCCTTGCATGTGGTGCCCAAGAAGACGGGCATCACGACTGTGATCAGTGAGTCGGGAGAGGAGATCGCTACACGAGTACCCACCTCTTGGAGGGTTTGTGTTGACTACAGGAGACTCAACCAAGCCACCAAGAAGGACCATTTCCCCCTGCCTTTTATTGACCAGATCATTGAGAGACTGGCAGGGAAGAGCCATTATTGCTTCCTTGATGGGTACTCGGGCTACAACCAAGTGGCCATCGCTCCTGAGGATCAGGAGAAGACCACCTTTACCTGTCCCTTTGGCACATATGCTTTTCGACGCATGCCATTTGGGCTATGCAACGCCCCTGCAACTTTTCAGAGGTGCATGCTGTCGATATTCTCGGACATGGTAGGGGAGTGCTTAGAGGTCTTCATGGACGATTTCTCGATCTACAGCGACGGATTTGATTCTTGTCTTGACTGCCTAGATCGAGTACTCCAGCGATGTATTGAGTATCACTTGGTGCTATCTTGGGAGAAGAGTCACTTCATGGTGACTCAAGGGACGGTGCTTGGCCACATCATCTCCAACAGGGGCATGGAGGTTGATCCGGCCAAGGTTGATGTCATTAGAAAACTCGCACCGCCGTCCAATCTGAGGCAGTTACGGTCATTTCTGGGGCACGTTGGATTTTATAGGAGATTCATTCGGGATTTCAGCAGGATTGCCCGACCGTTGACTGACCTTTTGACGAAAGACACCGAGTTCCTTGTCGATGACAAGTGTCTTGAGTCGTTTTCTACTCTCCAGCAGTGTGTGATTGAGGCTCCTGTCCTCCAACCGCCTGATTGGTCTCTCCCATTCGAGATCATGACGGACGCCTCCGATTTTGCCGTAGGGGCAGTGCTGGGACAGAGGAGGGATGGAGTGCCATTTGCTATACACTATGCTAGCCGCACATTGGATTCCGCCCAGCGGAATTACACGGTCACAGAGAAGGAGATGCTAGCCGTGGTGTTTGCCCTGGATAAGTTCAGATCATATATCATTGGATCTAGAGTGACTTTGTTTACAGATCACACCGCCATCAGGTACCTCATGGCAAAGAAGGATGCCAAGGCCAGACTGACTAGATGGATCCTTCTACTCCAGGAGTTCGACATTGAGATTAAGGATAAGCCTGGAGTCAAAAATGTGGTGGCGGATCATCTCTCCCGATTAGAGCAGCCTGAGGATTCTGAGCAGATTGATCCTATTAGAGATACCTTCCCAGATGAGGCGATCCTTGCTATCGCCTCACTCCCATGGTACGCCGATATTGTGAACTTTCTCGTTGCTGGGAAAGTACCACAAGATTGGCCCAGGAAGAGGCTTGAGACCTTTCTAGCGAAGGCCAAGTCTTACCATTGGGAGGATCCCATCCTTTACCACGAAGGAGGGGATAGCGTCTGGCGTCGGTGTATTCCTCAGGAGGAACACCATAGCGTCCTCACTTACTGCCACAAGCTTGAGGCAGGAGGACATCATTCTGGGAGGAGAACGGCACAGAAAGTGCTCCAATCCGGCTTGTGGTGGCCTACCCTCTTCAAGGACTCAAATGAGTTCGTGAAGAGGTGTACTGACTGTCAGAGGATGGGCACTTGTGGACAGCGTGATATGATGCCGATGCAGCCCATTCACTTCTGTGAGGTTTTTGACGCATGGGGCATCGATTTCATGGGTCCATTCCCTAAGAGTCAGGGATTTGAGTACATTCTGTTGGCCGTTGATTATGTGAGTCGTTGGGTGGAGGCTATTCCCGCCCGAGCCGCTGATGCGAGGACAGTTTACAGATTTTTGAGGAAGCACATCATCACGCAGTTCGGGGTTCCACGAGTTCTTATTTCTGATGGGGGATCTCACTTCATCAACGACCAGGTGAAGGCACTTGCTAGCGAGTTCGGCATAGATCATCGTGTTGCTACACCATACCATCCACAGACGAATGGTCTAGCCGAAGTGTCGAATAGGGAGATCAAGACTATTTTGCAGAAAGTCGTCCGCCCTGACCGAAAGGATTGGTCACAGCTTTTGGACTCAGTCTTGTGGGCATATAGGACGTCTTTCAAGACACCTTTGGGCACATCTCCCTTTCGCCTCGTATATGGCAAGCCATGCCATTTACCTGTTGAGCTGAGGCACAAGTCACTTTGGGCAGTTACAGACATACTTATGGATCCAGATGGTATAGGAGACCAGAGGAGGGCAGAGCTAGCTGCCCTGGAGGAGCTTAGAGATGCAGCTTTCTCAAGTAGCCTACATTATAAGGAGAAAGTCAAGGAGTGGCATGATTCTCATATCAGCCACAAACATTTTGAGATTGGACAGAGAGTATGGCTGTTTGATGCGAGGCTTAGATTATTTCCAGGGAAGCTACAGAGCAAATGGAAAGGACCTTATCTGGTTAGGAAGGTACACGACAACGGTAGCATCGACATATCCGAGTTGTCTTCTGAGAGTACCTTCCGAGTGAACGGCCAGCGGCTCAAACCATTTCTAGATCATGAGCCGCGGGTCGTTGATATTGCCCCTATTCATTTTGCGTGAGATGTGGTCTTTGACTCACATCTAATGCATCTCACGCCTGAGTTTCACTGATCTTCCGCTGTATATAGATCCAGATGTCCATATCATCACATTCTTTAGTCCCACATCCCTTTCTTCATCTTGTGATTATGCTATACTTAGGGTGCACTTTACCCTAAGTATAGGGGGGATGTGAGACATTTCGGGTATTTCTTTTGTTTCTGTCTACCCCTGCTTTGCTGCCTATACTTAGGGGCATTTCACCCTAAGTATAGGGGGGGATAGACCCTGTACATTCTCCACTCGGTTTTCCCTTCGTGTACAGCCTGCTATACTTAGGATTACTTGATCCTAAGTATAGGGGGAAGACCCGAGATCCTCTTCACTTTTCATTCTCTTTTGTATAGCCTTCCTTTTCACTTCCCTATACATAGCACGAGTTATGTCTTCTTCATCGCTCTTGACTCTGAGGACATCGTTCGAGCTAAGTATAGGGGGGGGGGTGTATATATTTCATATATACTTTAGCCATAACTCGTACTTTGTGTGAGTGTGTTAATAAATAAAAATGGCTAAAAACCACAAAAATTAAAATTTTTCATGTACATAATCTTCTTTTATTTGCACATACATAGCTAATGTACAAATTATTTTTGTAAAAATGATTTCAAAAGTCTTTTGTGTAAAGCTTGTGTAAATATTTTTGTATCAAAATTATGTATATAGTACAAAATGTGTGTAAATATCTTTTTGCAAAACTTGCACTTCATGCATCATCATTCATGATTTCAAAACATTTTTCAAAAATTTTGCATGATTGTAAAATATTGTGTAAATATGCATCTTTTTGTACATATGTATATAGTTTTTCTGGATGATAGTTGACATTTAAACTAGCCGGAAATCAAATTGAGAAATGGAGCTTGATTAAGATCTTAATCCACCTAATTCTAAGAGGAACCTTATAGGGCTTAGGTTTAAGGCTTTTCAGGTCCATGGTGACTTAATTCTTTGAGTCCACTAGGCTATGATCACATGTCATCTCAATGAGCCTAAGTAGAGCACTTAACAACAACACATGACTCATATAGATTATGGCTTTACTTGGACAACCGCACTATGCACCGAGCTCTCTACGGATGAGGTGGTGAGGAGGCAGTCTTCCTTGACTTGGGGTAGCATATGAGGGTAGTACTTCTAGGCGGAACCTCTCTTCTTCTTATAGTGAAGGAAGTGCGTCTCAACTTGGTCTGGTTGCCATGAGGTCTAACGACGGGAGTTGTGGGTTGCAATAAAGCTTCAAAAGAGGGATAGTCTACTGGCTCAAGAGGAAAAACTCCTTGTATATATGCTGCACATGTATATGTTGTACAGATGCACTTAAAAAAAAAGTGCAAAAAGAAAAGAACTCCAAAAAAGTGGTGGGTCTGAGAGAAAATGATAATCCCACCGGAGTATGTATATAAGTGCAATAAGCAAAGCTTGGTTTCATGATCCACCTGTTGTAGCTTGCAGCAGGGAGACTTGGCTACACTGGTCAAGCTCCCAAGGGTACTTGGCTACACTGGCCTTGACCCATTCTCTTCTTCCCCCTCTTCTTGAGCCGGTTGTACTTGAACTTAGAAGGGAATACCCCGCTCCTCGAGGAAAGAGTGGCCAGATTGAGGTCATAGAGTTACCTTGTTGGGGAGGGTTGTCAAGTTGCCATTTCTGAGGTGGAGAGCTTAGACCTCACTTTCACAGGACAAGAAAAGATTCATGGTCTTCAGGGTTTGTGATTGATGACTTGTTCTGATCTGGAGCATTGAGGAGTCTTGGTTATAGATTAGTGGAACTTAGAGGCTGTTAGGTTTTAAGCTTAAGTCAAAATAAGGTTCCGACACATTAATAATCCAAAGATCTGATTGAGCTCCATACCTCAATTTAATGAAGGCAAGTTTAATAATCAACCTTGATCCATGTACATTCTCTTTTTCTTTTTCTTTCTTTCTTTTTCACTTCTTTTTCAAATAAGTGTTTGCTAAGGGACTAGCAAAGTATAGTATAGGGGGGGTGATGAATACCCATTCATCACTCTTTATTCTTATATTTTAGCTACAAAAACCTATGCAAATGCATGTAGATACTTGTAAATAGGAATAATTAGCAAAAGCATGCATCTTGTAAAAATATATAATTAGCATGTTTTTGTGCAAAAATAGAAGAATAAAGATGTAAAAAGAAAAAGAGGGAAATATTTAGAATAAATATTGAGCAACCTAACCCAAGGGAGGGCTCAGCATGGGCCTGACCGCATAAAAGCCAAGTAGAGGGAGATAGGGGCTCATATGTATATATTTATGTAAATAAATAAAATTATATTTTCCTCACCCAAAAATATGCTTGTATATATTGTGTATATATTTATAAACTATTAAAAACAAAATAAAATTTAAAAATCAAAAATTCAAAAATACTCCTTCACCTTGTACATAGACCATATTCCTATATTTATTTAACCTTATAAATAAATAAAATTGTTTTCAAAACTTTTTGTAAATATTCTATGTTATATTGTAAATAAAATAAATAAAAAGAATTAAAACAAAAATCAAATAAAAATAACAAAAATTAAAAATACAAAAATATCTTGTACATGTGCCATATACATAGTTGTACATAACTAATTATTTCCTCTATGTATATAAATAATAAAAATAAAATAAAAATATATTTTTATTCCTCATTTTATCCTATAAATAAATAAAATATAAAATAGGAATAAAATTGTATAAAAATAACTAATTAAAAATCAAAATTAAAAACCATATATTGTATATATACCTATGTATAGCTATACTATGTAAATACCTTATTTTTATTTCCAAAAATTAATTAAAAATCACCAAAAAATAGAAAAAAATAAAATAAAAATATTTTGTGTTTTAAGTTTTTGCTAAATCCATTGTTATCTAGCCCAAATTAAATAAACAAGAAAGAAAATACGTGGCAGCTTCCAATTGGTCCACGGGGGATGTTGACCCCCCGGTCAACTCCCCCCTGTGGACCACTTCACACGGGTCGTGACGCCCGACCCGACTTCCCCGATTTTTCGCGTCACGACCCGGCTTCCAAATCCGCAAATCTCGAGCTCCGATCATTCCCCGTGCATCCGGGAACCTCGCCCGACACCTTGCCTAGGGGTCCGTGCTCCATCGAGCCCGACCCGAGCCCTTCTTCCCGGACCTGCACCCATATAAAGTCTGAGCTCCGCCGCATTCATTTGCCATCTTTGGCTATCCACCCTTCGTCCCGTGACCTCCATAGCAATCCCTGAGGTGACAGCTCGCGATTGCCCTTGTAGCAGTGAGGAGGGGGTGGCCGGACCACTGATCCGGCGACTTTGCGCCGCCGTGCTCCGCCCCGTGTAGGAGCTCGAGCCTCAGGCCTTGGCGACCTTCGAGGCAACGACCAGGAGCTGCCTAAGCTTCAGCACAACCTTCCACACCACCCAGGTAACCTTCTAGCCTTCCTGTTTAGCTTAATTTTGAGTTACCCCCAAATCATAGTACCGCCGAGTTCCGTCGATTCCGGTTATATCGCACATCTTTTCGATCATCGGAACCTACGCTCACCATCGCCATCCCTCCGCGCACCTTCTCCGCCCCTTCGTTCAACCCAGCTCGCACAGGAGCTGGGGTTCGAGCTCCACCGTCCTCCGCTCGCCGGAGCTCGCTCGCCCCGGCCCACAGCTCACCTTCACCCCACCTAACCGGGTCGAGGCACTTTGCCCTCGACCCGCGAAGCTTCTGGGTTACTTTGCAGGTCAAGAGGAGGCCATCTGAGGCCCCCTCACATCCAGGCCAGAAGCTTATCTCCGTCGACCTCGCCGGAGCCCCTCCAGGGCTCGGCTGGGCCATCGGAGGCCACCACCAGCTGCGGGACTCCATTGCGGACCTGCTCCGATCTTCAGAGGCAGCTGAGGAGGACCACAACACGCGCACGAGGCCGGCGAACCTCGCCGGCCACCTGTTCTTCGAAGGTCTTCCACCACCGTCCGATCGCCCTCCGCTCCAGTTTCCATCGTGGCCGTCCATTCATCGAGGAGCTGACACCGTTGATTATTTCGAGGGGTCGATCCGGACCGTTAGCACAGAGGAGAGAGGCACCAGCACCTGACCCGTCAGATCTTCCACGTGGCCCCCTCTGAGCCGTCGATCAGGCTCACGTGCGGACGAAGAGAAGCGCCAGCCGTCCGAGACCGTTGGATCAACTACGTGGCGCACATCCAGCCGTCGACGTAATAAAGGGGTAATTTACCTTAGGCCCCCTCGTAGTTTGTGCTTTACATTTCAGTCCTGTAAATATTTTATGCTCTTTATTTACGTTTGGATAATTGCACATTGGACCTCGTGCTTTTCAGTATTTGCATTTATGCCCCTGTATGTGTGAGCCACGTGCGTCGTCACATGTATATCTGGTGTATTTGCAATATTAGTCCTGTAGTTCTGGGTGATTTGTTAATGAATGAAAACTTTATAGGAATTGCATATCTACCCCTGTGAATGTTTTAATTGCACATGTGCGTGTATTGTAGGGTAAATTGCATCTGGGGTCCCTGGACTTTTGGTACGTGTTACCAAATAGTCCCCGGACCTTAGTTTCTTTACAAAAAGGTCCCTGAGTGCCCCAGGCACGTGCCACACGCGTGACTTGCTGGGAAAATTGCACCTGGACCCCCAGATCTTCGGGTATTTGCACTTAAGTCCTTGTGCACAGTGCCCCCTTTTGATTTTTGAATAAAATATCAAATCACCTCCAAATTCGATGAAAATTTGACACATGGCTCCTGCCATGTTGTAGGATTTTTGAGAATTTTTGAGGACATTTTTTATTTTATTTGCTATTTTTAAAAATTCAAAAACATCTATTTTAGCTACTGTCTAGAATTACAAATCCCAAAAAAATATAAAAACACCCCCAAAAATTCTAAAAAAATTAGTTACTGTTCTTTGTGTGTTTCTTGATTTTCTAGCCAATTTTGGCTATTTTTCATTGCTTAAAAACCCTAAAAATTCAAAAATACCTAAAAACTCATAAAAATCATAGTAAATAATCTAAAAATCCAAAAACAATAATTTTGGTGCCCAAATTTTCCTTGTTTTCTCTAGTATACAGGAAAATTACCTCCAGGTCCCTATGAGATCCTTAGATATTTTATCTTTGGGTTTTGGGCCTGGCTGGACAGTACCTTGTCTGTTTAGTACTGTTTGATTTTTAGAAAATAAAATACATCTTATAAAAATCCCAAAAATTCACCAAAAACACTAAAAAACCTAAAAAACATAAAAACAATTTTTCTTGAATTTTTGCTTGATTTTTGGTGCTTTTAATAATTAGCTAAAGTGTGCTTTTATTTGCTTTCTTTTATTTTCTTCACTTTTAAAAAAATCCAAAAAATATAAAAATTATTAAAAACCACTAAAAAATCCTTGTATTTTATTTTATTTTATTTTTACTACTTCGTAGGCCTCTGGCCAACCCGTGCTCCTTGTGTTCGACCCTGGGTGCTATACCAGGTTAATCTCATAGCGAGACCGCTCTCTTTTGTGCTTGATTGATTTTACGTGTTTCAAGTGGTCTGATATTTCTTGATTGAGTGACTCTGAGTGATAGAGGTCGCAACGACCTATTGAGTACCTTTACCTCGTTCGCTCTGGTCGCTTATCACCAGCAGCAGCAGCCCTAGTACTCCCAGCCACAACAACACTTCCAGAAGGTCCTCATCCCTACCATCAGGGAGAATAGTGGAGGCAGCAGCAACAACCTCAACAGTATTCTCAGCCTCCTCCTCATTTCCAGCGAGGCAACCCATCTGGTTCTCATGCACCTGTTTATGAGAACCTGACCCTTGATGACCTCGCCCGCTTACTCATTGACCAGCAGACATCCTTCTGGCGAGAGATGGATGAGTTCCGGCAGGAAATGGGGGAGATAATCAAGGGCAAAGTCGCCATATCCGCTCAGATTGAACCCAACCCGAACAATCTGAAGATGAAATCTGAGCATGTACAATTTCCAGAGATTGCCACTCCTAGTGATATTTTGGATGATATTTCTTCCTACATATTTGATGCTGATTTTGTAACACTTAGGAGCGGTAGAGTGCCAGCCGATGGTGCCTCATTTGAGCGAAAGTCCCATGATGATCCAAGAGCGCCAGACGAGGAGGATAAGGGTGTTGATGCCGCTTATGATGTTGATGACAGTGGTGCTGACGCCACCAAGGATGATGATCCAACCGACGGTATTGAGACCGTCATTTCTCCTGATGTAGTTGGTGGTACTGATGCCACCATTCGACGTGATATTGAGCTAGAGCGCGGTGCTGATGCCGCGAAGACAGATGTCGTGGGTGGTCCTGATGCCACCATTTCCAGTCTAGTTGTGTTTTCCTCATGTCTTTGTATCTCAGGACAATATCAAAAATACCAAAAAATGAATAAAGGAATGGTTTCTTCATCTACTCCGAGTCCATATGTGTTGCATGATGATTCTTGTACTGGCTCCATTCCTTCACAGAAGTAGGAATCCCTTCCTAACCCTCTATCTGAGGAGGGTCCAGATATCCCCTTCCATCAAGCACTCTGCTTGGAGCAGGGGAAGAAAATAGAAAATCCAAAAAAAATCACAATAATTAGAGTTCAGCCAGCAGATGATCGGCAAATTCCATATCCAACTGACTCTACAGGAGGCACTAGAGCACATCCCTCTCTTTCAGAAGCACTTGAGAGAGAAGAACACTATACGTAGGAAGAAGAGGAATCGTAATGCAGAAATCCATGTGCTTCCCCTTCCACTTGCTTCTCTATACAAAACTAATTATCAGCCAAGAGACCTGATGCAGGAGCTCCATATGTCAGATGCCACATTCATGAGCAACAATTCGATCGTACCCTATTAGACAGTGGATCTTTGATTAACCTTCTTTCGGCTGCCTTGCTTGATCGATTCATGTTTGACCCTCTTAGATAGAGAAGGACGATTCTTCAGTTTGCTAATAGATCTGTTAAGAGGCCGAATGGGTTACTTAAGGACGTTGTCGTCACAACTCAGGGCTTGAAATTCCCCATGGACTTTGTTGTTTTGGACAAGGAGATCCCTGAACGTGTGATCGATGCCCCTCATCATTTTAGGAAGATCTTTCTTAGCCACATCCAAGGCGGTATCCGACCATGATAGTGGGAAGGTATACTTTCACGTTGAGGGTGAAATGTACAAATAGAGACGATCGAGGAGACCGAAGCTAGAGATTTAGAGTACTCAGATTAGATGACCGACTCATAGCAGATGACAGAGGTAGAGCTAGACATCCATCAGAAGTGTGACTTTGTGATTACAGATGATGAAGCAGTTTGGGCAGATCCCGCATCACGAGCTCTTGTCACATCTGCAGACATTGTAGATTCACATATCATAGCAGATGAGAGTTCAGAGAGCACACTCATGACACATGATACAGTAGAGGCTATTTATCATGATCAAGATAGCGAAGACGATTTTGTTTCATGCGCTTCAAATTCAGATCCCTCAGACATAGACACCAATTTTGACTGGCAGGAGTTCGATGAATATTTACCGTGTATGGTGCCTACAGAGCCGACAACTAGGACGGAGAATGAGCCAGGTCCGTTGATAGATATACCAGCAGGGCCATCTTTGTCATATTTACCACTACAGCGAGAGTTCTCACACACAGATCTGGTAGCATTCACTCAGACATTTCAAAAGCCAGATTTACCAACTCCCACTTGTCCAGAATTGAAGACCTTACCATAGAGCATGAAGTATAGATTCCCTGCGAGTGGAGCCAGCAGATTTGACTGAAGACCAAGAATCTCGTTTGATGGAGGTTCTTGAAAGAAACTGCAAGGCAATAGGATGGAGTGTAGCTTATCTCCAGGGGATAAGTCCGGTCCTGTGCTCCCACCACATTTATCTCGAAGAAGACGCCAAGCCCTCATGTGAGTTCCAGCGACGACTGAACCAGAATCTTCGAGAGGTGGTCATGAAGGAAATATCTAAGAGGTGGAGCGTAGATTTTGTCCACCACATCTCCGACTCCAAGTGGGTTAGTCCATTGCATGTGGCACCCAAGAAGACGGGTATCACCATAGTTGTGAGCAAGTTTGGAGAGAAGATAGCTACCCGAGTACCCACTTCTTGGAGGGTCTGTGCGGACTACAGACGATTAAATCAGGCCACCAAGAAGGACCACTTCCCACTACCATTCATAGATCAGATCATTGAGAGACTAGCCGAGAAGAGTTACTACTGCTTTCTGGATGGGTATTCGGGATACAACCAGGTGGCCATAGTACCCGAAGACCAAGAGAAAGCAACTTTCACATGCCCGTTTTGGGACGTATGCTTTTAGACGGATGCCCTTTGAATTATGTAATACCCCATCTACATTCCAAAGGTGCATGCTCTCTATTTTCTCGGACATGGTTGGTGAATTTTAGAGGTCTTCATGGATGACTTCTCGATCTACGGTGACAATTTTGATGCATGTCTTGATTACCTGGACCAAGTACTTCAGCGCTGCATTGAGGTCATCTTAGTCTTATCTTGGGAGAAGAGTCATTAAATGGTGACTCAAAGGACGGTCCTTGGCCATATCATCTCCAATAGGGGCATGGTGGTTGACCGGACCAAGGTAGATATCATCAAGAAACTAAATCCACTGTCCAATTTACGGCAGTTGCGGTCTTTTCTGGGGCATGTTGGTTTCTACCGACGGTTCATATAAGACTTCAGCAAGATTTCTCGACCGCTTACTGATTTGTTGACAAAAGACACCGAGTTCCTGGTCGATGATAAGTGTCTTGCGTCATTTGAGACTCTCAAGAATCTAGTTGTTGAGGCTCCTGTCCTTCAACCGCTTGATTGGTCTCTCCCATTCGAGATCATGATGGAAGCCTCTGATTTTGCTGTAGGGGCCGTGCTAGGACAGAGGAGGGACGGATTACCATACGCCATTCACTACGCTAGCTGAACAATGGATGCTGCTCAATGGAATTACACATCCACAGAAAAGGAGATGCTAGATGTAGTCTTTGCCTTGGATAAGTTTTGATCTTACATTGTTGGATCTAAAGTGACTATTTATATTGATCACACCACCATCCAATACTTAATGACAAAGAAGGATGCCAAAGCTAGATTGACCAGATGGATCATTCTACTCCAGGAATTTGATATAGAGATTAAAGATAAACCTGGAGTCAAAAATGTGGTGGCGGATCACCTCTCACGTTTAGAGAACCTTGAGGATTCATGTCAGATCGTACATATTACAGGGACATTATAAGATGAGGCGATCCTTGCGATCACCTCACTTTCATGGTATGCCGATATTGTGAATTATCTTGTCGCAAAAAAAGTTCCACAAGGTTGGCCCAGACAGCGACTTGAGACCTTTCTTGCAGGCCAAGTCGTACCATTGGGAAAATTCTACCCTTTATCATGAATGGGGGGGATAGCATCTGGAGATGGTGTATTCCTCAAGAATAGCAGCATAACGTACTCACCTATTGTTACAAGCTCGAGACAGGAGGACATCATTCTGGGAGACAGACATCACAAAAGGTGCTTCAATCCGATCTTTGGTGGCCTACCCTCTTCAAGGATTCAGATGAATTCGTGAAGAGATGTACTGATTGTCAGAAAATGGGTACTTGTGGACATAGAGATATGATGCCGATGCAGCCCATTCACTTCTGTGAGGTCCTTGACGCATGGGGCATCGATTTCATGGGTCCATTTCCTAAGAGTCAGGGATTTGAGTATATCTTGCTTACTGTAGATTATGTGAGTCGTCGGGTTGAGGCCATCCCCGCCCGAACTGCAGATGCTAATACTGTTTGCAAATTCTTGAGGAAAAATATCATTTCACGGTTTGGAGTACCTAGAGTTTTGATATCAGACGGGAGGACTCATTTTATCAACGACAAGGTAAGGGCCCTTGTTAATGAGCTCAACATCGATCATAGAGTTGCTACTCCTTATCATCCACAGACGAATGGTCTTGCTGAGGTTTCTAACATGGAGATTAAGACTATATTGCAGAAGGTAGTCCATCTAGACCGAAAGGATTGGTCACAACTTTTGGAGTCGGTCTTGTGGGCATATCAGACATCCTTCAAGACTCCATTGGGTACATCTCCATTCCGACTCGTTTATGGCAAGCCATGCCACTTACCAGTTGAGATGAAGCATAAGTCACATTGGGTAGTCACTGAGATATTCTTAGATTCTGAGAGTGTAGAAGATCAGAGGAGAGCAGAATTGGCAGCCTTGGAGGAATTGAGAGATACAACCTTTTCGAGTAGCCTGCAGTATAAGGAGCGAGTGAAGATATGACATGATTCTCACATCAGCCATAAGCAATTTGAGCCAAATCAGAGAGTATGGTTATTCGACGCCAGGTTGAAATTATTTCTTGGGAAATTACAGAGTAAATGGAAGGGATCATACTTGGTCAGAAAGTGCACGACAACGATAGTATTGATATATCTAAATTATCATCTGAATCCACCTTTCGAGTCAATGGTCAGCTCCTGAAGCCATATCTAGATCATGACTCGTTGATCGTTTACGTAGCCCCTATCCACTTTGCATGAGATGTGGTCTTTGACTCACATCAATTGCATCTCATGCCTGATTATCACTTTCTCCCACAACAGGGTGTTAACAAGAGGAGACCTCCTTTTTTTTAAATTAATCTCAGCCGTTGGATCCATGATTGATTAGATTAACTCAGTTATCTGGTTGAGTTAATGGTGTAAACTAACGGAAGGTTATGGGTGTAGAAGGAGCAGTTATTCTGGGTCCTGGATGTAATTCATGATTATCGAGGGTTTCTAGGGTAATTACGAAACTACTCAGGGTTATGGGTGTAAATATCCCATATATATAGGGTTTTTATCAGTTGTGCCCCTCCGAGATATTGCAATATCAGTTATGCCTGTCCGGAGCCAGCCAGACCCGCCAGGCTGATGAGGGAATTGCACAACCTTGGTGCAACCCTTACACACAGATGGATCCAAATTCCAATGATTCTGGGAGGGCACTTAGGTTGGCTCAAAATTGGGATGATATTTCACCACAATCATTTTTACACTAAGAATGTTGTGGCGCATGCTAATGCGATGGCTGAGAGTTGGACCTTGTAATTTTCTAATTTTTACTTGTAATAGGCGTGCAATAACATTTGGTGATAAATGAAGTTTTGGGGCATTATCCCTATGGTGCGTAGTGCTTCAATGCTATCTTGGTAGAGGAAGAGTTTTGCTCTGAATGGAGTCAAGCCATATATGGCAGGGTGTAGGACCAGACAGTACACCCTTGGAGATTCCTACTATGTGAGTGTAACCTCTAGTCACCACCATCCCAGGACACTCAGATGGTGGTGTATTAGCCGGATCAGCCCCTGGTAATACTCCCCCCGTCCTCTTACGAGCAGGAGCCGTTGATGGATGTCAACGGGATTTGGTCATAAAGAAAGTCTCTCTGATATCCTCATAAAGGTCATAGGCCTCAGGGTCAGCCAGAATAGGTGTACACATCAGGTGCAGGTCTCTGGTCAACTGTGGGTGTGGTGATCAGCACTTCGCTCTCGTCAACAGGATGAAAGCGAATCTCTCCTGATCCATAATCAATAACGACCATTAAAAATAATGTGCAATATATCCAGCTGTCCATATCGTACATTATTTTGTCTAATATCCCATCTTCATCTCATGATTATACTATACTTAGGGTACACTTTACCCTAAGTATAGGGGGGTGTCAGACTTGTCATTATTCTTTTGATTCTTTTACCTCTGTTTTGCTTCCTATACTTAGGGATATTTTACCCTAAGTATAGGGGAGGTAGACATTGTACATTCTAACCCTCGGATTTCCCCTTGTGTACACTCTTCAATACTTAAGATTACTTGATCCTAAGTATAGGGGGATAACAGACTTCTATTGATTATATTCTTTCATTCGTCGTTGTAGTATAGTATTCTTTTCGCTTCCCAATACTTAGCACGAGTTATGTCTTTCTTTGCAGCTCTTTGATCACTATGAGGACATAGTTCGAGCTAAGTATAAGGGGGTGTTGTATATGTTGTATATATACTTTAGCAATAACTCGTACTGTTGTATTTTTAATATGGCTAAAATACTATATAAATACTTGTAAAATTCAGTAAACCAGTAAAAAAAAGTGATGCAGATATTTCCTCAAAATCCCTTTTGTATATATTGATTAATAAATCAGGTTAAAATATTTTGAAAATATTTTGGAAAATAGTTTGAAAATCTATTTGAAAAATGTTTGAGAAATATTTTCAACCTTTGTAAAAATATTTTGGCTTGTAAAAAATTTTCTTTGTGTGAAATAAAATCAGTTTGTAAAAACTATTTGCAAATGTTTTGAAAATGATTGAAAAATTATTTTGAAAATCTATACGTACTATTTGAAAAATGTTTGCAAAATTGTTTTCAAATATTTGTAAATGTTTGTAAAATTGTTTGAAAAATTATTTTGGACTATAGTTTTCAAAATTATATGTAAAATTATTTTCAAATAAGTTTGAGGAATATAAGCATCATACAAAAACACAAAAAATCTAACTATATGTATATACCTGCATAAATTACTCAAGCTGTAAATCCTTTCATCTGATTCTTGTAAATAATTGACTCACTCCCGTATAAATATGTGTATCTTATCTACTAATCTTAACCCTTATTTAAAATAAAAAAATTATTATTGTATATACTTGTATAATACTAACCCTTTTCGTAACAAAAAAATTCCCCCAAAAAACTAAAAAACCCAAAAGTTTATAAAAATTTGCAAAAAAACTTTTTTTGCATGTGCATCATTTTTCAAAAATCCATAAAAAGTTCAAAATTAGAAAATTATTTCACAAAAATATTTTGCTTTCTTTTCCTTGTATTGTACATATTTCCTTACATTTGCATATGCATTTTTCAGGATAGTTTTAACATATAAACTAAGTCTTGAATAAATTTGAATAATGGAGCTTAGTTGGACCTTAATCCACTTAATTTCAGAGGAACCTTATAAGAACTGGAGTTAAGACCTTTCAGGTCCTAGTGACTTAATTCTTTGAGTCCATAAGACTATGTTCACATGTCATCTTGATAAGTCTAAGTAGAACATTTAACAACACATGCATGATTCTTTCAGACCGTGGCTTACCTTGGACAAGCACTCTACACGTAGCTCTTCATGGAGGAGGTAGTGAGGGGGCAAAATCTTTTGGCTTAGGGTAGCATACGAGGGTAGTACATCTAGGCGGAACCTCTAGTCCTCCTCTAGGGAGGGAAGTGCGTCTCAACCTGGTCTGGCAATGTTGAGGTCTAAAGATAAGATGTTGTGGGGTTGCAATAATGCTTCAAAAGAGGGATAGTCTACTGGCTCAAGAGGAAAAACTTCTTATGTACATGATGCATCTTGTATATATTTTCAAAAAAAAAGGAAAAAATGCAAAATCTTCAAAAGTGGACATGCCTAATTGAAAAGCAAAATGCCTACCAGAGTGTATATACAAGTGAAAAAAAAGAATAAGAGCTTCAAAGTCAAATGTTTGTGAGTTTGCAGCGGGTGACATGGCTACACTGGTCATGCATCCAAGGATAGGTAGCTACACTTGTTACCGTCCATTCTCTTCTCCATCCCCTCTTCTTGAGCTGGTTGTACTTGAAATTAGAAGGTAATATCCCCGCTCCTCGAGGAAAGAGTTGCTAGACCGGGGGATTAGAGTTAGCTTGTTGAGAGAGGCTGTTTCTTTGCTACTTTTGAGATGAGGAGCTATATTTCACTTATACCATACAAGTAAGAATTCATAGTCATAAGAATTTGTGTATGTAGACTTGTTCTGATCTGACTGTTGAGGAGACCTAAATAGGAGACTTGTTGAACGTAGAGGCTGTTAGGTTTTAACTCCATTTCCCATTAAGGTTCTGACACACTAATAATCCAAAGGTCCGACAGAGCTCCATACTACAACTTTATGAAGATAAGTTTAAAAGTCAACATTGTTCTAACTTCTTTCCTTTTTCCTTTCTTTATTTTTCTTTTCACTTATTTTCCAAATAAGTGTTTGCTAATGGACTAGCAAAGGTAAAGTATAGGGAAATAATGAATCCACGATTCATCGTCTTTATTCTTTTATTTTAGCTTCATTTCCTTAGTCAAACACCTGTAAATACCCATCGATTTCATGAAATTACCATTTTGCATGCATTTGTTAAATATGCATTTTTAACACCTTTTATACTTAAATAAAAGAATAAAGAAGAAAAGAAAAAGAAAAGAAAAATGAAGGATGAATATATGGAATAAATACAGACTGACCCAAACCCCGATAGAAGGTCAAGACTTGACATGATCGACCAGGAATAAAATAGGGGGAGATATGATCTTTAATCCAAAAACCCAAAAATAATTGGTAAATATTTTTCCTTGAATATTTGTATAATACTTGTACTATTTTATTTGTACATAAATTGGCTTCAAATTAAATATTTTGTAAACAAAAGTTGTAAACAAAATGTGTTGTAAATAATAAAAATAATTACAAAATAAAATAATGTACATATTACAAATAATCACACTCAGAAAAAAGCCTAAAGTAATAATTGAACGATCAATTCCGGCTCTATACAGACTCAAATTGAACCAAACTTACTTCCATTATACTCTAAATTAAATTATCTTTCAAATGGCTGTGGTTTCATAATTTTTGGAGTTACGGTTGAAAAGTCGATTTTATGGGGTGTTTTATGCAGTTTCATAAATATTTATTGTACATATTTGTTCATATTTATTTTTTTATACATAATGTACATAATTGTAAATATTATCTTCATTATTAAAAATAAAAAATAAAAATAAAAATAAAAATTTAAAAATATATTTAAAAATAATAATTTCCTTATTTGTACATGAGTATAATGTACTATATGCATATAATATTTGTATACAACTAATTTCTTTGTATAAAAATCACCAAAAAATTAAATATTTAATTAATTTAATTACGAAATCTATATTTATATTTAATTATTTGATCCATTATTTGATTCGAAAACCTACCTCGTATATAAGATATTATTCCATACCTTTAATAGCCGCCATTAAGGTGGCTAATTAATTTTTGTAATTTATTTAATTTATTTATTTTATTTAATACCGAAATTTGTAGTTAATTGATTAATGTAATTAATTTATTTAATTAACTAATAAAAACCTTCCTCTTTTGTACATTCCCTCCTTTTTTATTTTTCTTCTCTTTTTATTGGCTCCTTCCTCCCTCATTCATTTTTTGGTCAATCTTTGGTAGAGAGGAGCACGATCTCCTAGAGCCATCTTATTGAAGAAGGGTACCCAACCTCCGAGCCGTCCAGTGACAGCGCGTCGGCCCTTATTGAGGCCATCACGGCGTATCCGATCTCGAAGTGAGATCCATTTTTTTCTCATCATTTTTCTTATATAAATCGTAGATTAAATTTGTGTTTCGTGGTTAATCTTTAGGTATTAAAATCCCAAAAAAAATTCCACCACATACTTTTCGATCAGACACCGATTGTCCATCTTATTTTCGTGTCCTTCCCTTTTCATTTACATCTTACGCAATCATTCAACTCCGACCACGCACGGTGGACGGAGACATAGATCTATCTTTCGTCTCGCCAAGATCCAAACCCATTCACACATCCTCTTTTGTTTATAAATAAATAAAATAAAATAAAATAAAATAAATATAATTCTTTTTTTCTCTAACATCTTTTTTGTAGGAAAATAAAAAACATAAAAAATAAAAAAAAACTATTTTTACTTCTGTTAACATCTCCTGGTTTAAAAAATATAAAAAACTTTCCTTTATTTCCGTTGTTAACATATAAAGAAAAATAATAAAAAACAAAAAAATCATTCCAGCAGGCGGCAAGGCCCGCCGTCGACAACCGTCCAGATCATGCCATCGCACAACCAACCGTCGTACGGCACGCCGCAAGCCCCACGCGCCTCCTGTGGCGACGCTCTCGACCGCAATCTCCTCCATTGACCTCCAGCATCGATCAACGCCGTAGAGCCTACCCGCGGCGGTGCCTCCGCCTCCACCCGCGCGGGGTCCTCCAGCCTCTACAGCCACGCGCATGATCGCACCGACCTCTGCCACCCATCATCGAGCACCACCTGCCCGAGCGTCGCCAAGCCTTTGCTCCTCTGCCCGAAGGAGCCCCCTGCTGCCGATGCCACCTCCGCCGATCGCGCGCAGCATCGCGCGTTCCACCTCCGTCGCCAGCTTACCCAAACTGTGCCACCGCGCGGGATTCCCCGTCAGGCGAGCCATCGATTGCCATAACGAACCACCGCCTGTGCCCCGTCATTCTCCGCCACGAAAGCCCGCCGCCTCCTGCGACCCTCAAGCCTCTTGGCGGCGCACAACCCACTCAGACCTGCTAGAAGTTTCAACAATTACGGAAAGGTCCCTGTCAATTCCATGTGACGTGTAATGCACATGCTTATTGGGTAATTTACACATTCTGCCCGCATATTTATTTTTGTTATATTTTAAGGCAGAAACTTTAAATATTTGCGTTTTAGTCCCTGTGTTCCAGACAGTAAATTTGCTTGCTCTCTTTGAATGAAATAAATATTTTCATGGTCTAAAAATTCTCAAAAAAATTGTATATGTTCTTGTTGTAGTGTCATCATTGTATAAATTTATCATTGCATTTTGTTGCTATTTAATATTTTAAAAAATAAAAATAGTGACTTTTTTCCTACTAGAAATTAGAAAAAAGCATAAAAATTCAAATATTTGCCTAAAAATTCCAAAAAAATATTGTAACTGTATTTTAATGTTTTCTAATTTCTATACAATTTCCGTGCAATAATCATTTATAAAACTCCAAAAAAGTGTGAAAAACTAAAAATCTTTAAAAAATTGTAGAAAATTCTAGGAAAAAATATAAAATTCCGATTTCAATCTCTGTGTGTATATAAATATTTCTACTTTAGCATAATAATAAATTGCAGGAATTTTGGGCACTTAAAGTATTTTTAAGTTGCAAAATATTCTTGACTGTGTACAGTTTAACTTTATTTCCACTGTTTGATTTTTATAAAATCACAAAAACATCAGAAAAAATTGAAAAAAATATCAAAAATATTTCAAAACCTATAAAACACAAAATATTTTCTCTGTAATTTTCTGAGTATTTTTTTAATATTCTAAAAAATACAAAAAGAGTGTGGTGTGTGTATTTTTATCTATTTGTGCATATTGTTCCTAATTTGAAAAAAAATTGAAAAAGCAAAAAACCACTAAAAAATTATCTTGGAAATTTGACTACATTGTTTTAAAATCGTGCTCCTTGTGTTCGACCCTGGTCGCTATATCAGGTAAATCGAATAGCGAAAATCGCTTACATTCCAGTGTTTGATTTCTCTTAAGTGGTTTATACATATTTTCTTGTTAAGTTAGCCGATTAATTGGGGTCGCAACAATCATTGATATATTTTGCATACTTAACCTTAGTTGATCGATCGCTCATCAAGCATCATCAGTCCTTGTATTCTTAACATTTACCGCAACGTGACGTCTCTTGTCATTGTAGCTTGCTTGTGAGGACGCTTCCGAGGGTTTACTTGATGTTACCTCTGATAAGCTGCGTCAATCTCCATAGCTGCTACAACCACCTCAGAGAGGGTCGTGGGACACTAGTGAGCACTTTAATGCTCAATCCTGCATTCAAGCCTTCTATGAACTTCCTATCTCGTTGCTTTTCGTCCGCACAAATGACTTTTCCGTATTTCTCTAATTCTTGAAATTTAGCAACATACTCTTCAACTGTTATACCTCCCTGCTGGAGATTTATGAACTCTTGGTGTTTAGCATCCCTAGCACGCTCAAGGATGTAACGCTCTGAGAAACGTTCCACAAATTCATCCCACTTGATGTTTGGTGTCTGCAAGAAATGAATTCCCTTACACGAAGTCCATCACTTCTTAGCGTTGTCTTGCAGACGAAAAGTCCCAAAAATTACTCTTTCTTTTCCTCCGGACATTCAATCACTTCAAAAGCCATTTCCATCTCTCGAAGCTAGTGTTCGGCTTTTCCGACTCATGCCCACCCTTGAAGGTCGGTGGACCATGCTGGATGAATGTTTTTAAGGCAATTCCTCATGAACTCGATGGGTGGTTCTTCTGTTGTTGAGCCATCAATGCCATTAGCTCTAGCATCTGTCGCTGCATGTCCATAAGGGTCTCTTGACACACTGATGACTCTCGATCTCCATTGACTTTAATTGCACAACGAGGAGACATCTGATTCAGAATCGACAAAGTCAATGAGTTACTTTGTGAGGTTAATTATCTCTATAAATCCAGATCCTAGGTCAATATAAATTGTAGATACCTTATTCCCAGAGGAACTCTATCTCTAATACCATTTGCAACGGAACGGGTCAGGCTAACCATCGGAAGTATAAAACATTTGGTTGCACGACCGAACTGTTACCAAAACTTGCATGGTAATCAAAGAGCAAGGATATATAATGCTTTAACTAAAGTTCAGTCAACATAAAAGTTCTCTTATTACAGCTCCAATATGGATAATATTATAAAAGAACCAACAATAAAATTAGCAAATCAAAGTTCCAATGGGCACAATGACATCCTTCTGTAATCAAGCCATCAGTGATCCATACCAGTTTAACTTCACGATGACAGATAATTTTCCTTGAACTAGCAAGTAAGTCAAACATGGTGTTCCCCTGAAAAAAACAACACATGTTATGAGCCTAATGCTCAGTATGTGCCTAATTGGTCAAGCCGGCTAGCGCGGAAAAACAAGTCTTCCTATCCTATTTTAAAAAGTAAAAAAAAAACCTCTTCTATGCAATCAGTTATCAACACATCTATACAGTTTGCGTAACCATCTTGTTGCACATGATTCTAACTTGTTCTCATATACTATCATTACACGACTCATAATTTCACATAAACATGCATACGAAAGGTATTCCTTCAGAAACCATTCACTGAAGTCATAATTTCATATATACTCTTAAAGTTTGCCATATTTGCATATACGCCTTATTCATATTTTTTCACTTATACCCTCAGAATTTTCCACAAATAAGCATATGCCCATTACAATCATAACACTTGCACAATGCCATTACTTTACCATAGTTGCACACATATGCCTTAGAAACTTCAGAACTATACACATACCCTTGATTTGTTTAGTGATTAAAGTTGTTTTAATTATTAAATCTTTAAACGGTTTTGATGGCTTTGCTGGCTTTGGTGGTTTTACCGCTGGTACACGCGGTCCATAAACACGACTTGCATGACAGTGTAGCTACAATTGTAGATGACTTATCTTTCAATCAATCGATTCCTTGAACCGTACGCCCTCGGAAGGCGTTGGTCCCTTTAGGCCTACGGTTGGACTCTAGAGGTGGCTCCCACCATTAGGTGTAGCACTTAGCTCCACTTATCTTTATCGTGCCATCATTCATATTATAGAAAATTCAATCTTTTTAATACCTTTTTCATAATGTTGAGAATAACTATTCCTAATTTAATTCAATGCCAATATTTAATTGTTATCTTTAATGACTTAATACCTTCAATGACTCTTGTTGAACAACACTTAAACCATTGAACAATACCTAAACATTTTAGGCCTACGTTTGGACTCTAGAGGTGGCTCCCACCATTAGGTGTAGCACTTAGCTCCACTTATCGTTATCGTGCCATCATTCATATTACAAAAAAATCAATCTTTTTAATACCTTTTTCATAATGTTGAGATTAACTATTCCTAATTTAATTCGATGCTAATACTTAATTGTTATCTTTAATGACTTAATACCTTCAATGACTCTTGTTGAACAATACTTAAATCATTGAACAATACCTAAACATTTTATCAGAAAATAGGTAATTAAATTCTAAGACGTGAAATGGTGTATAATATCGTCTGATACAAGAGATAATGCAAATGTATATTTGAGGTTACATGGATACCATTCGTGTCAATAGTAAGAAGTTAATATGGAAATATTCACTAGACATTACATGTGCTAAAGTTACAGACATAGACTAATTGTGTGACCTTAAATGGTATGAATGTGAGATATTTCTTTTAAATGTGCATTTTTTCGTTGCTAAAAAGTGCACGATATTGTCAAGTCTGACAAAACTCTACTAATTTTTTGTCATGTGTTATTTACATCAGCATCCTCTTATTCTTCTCTAAAGAGGATTTGTCTTTAAAAACACATGATACTATACCTCACAGATTCTCAACGTACGACAAAAAAACCCCATTATTACGGATAACTTGACTTGCTGATTTACAGAGAGATGCTTCAATAGATCCAGAAATTCAGTATGCCTCTTAAGTTTTTGCTAACTAATTAATATGAGCAGATAGACTTATCGTCAATATTCCTAATAATTAGATCACACCTTAATGAAAATGCAACCTGTGACCAGGCATGTGTGAATCGACATACATACAGAATGGTTATTAGGTGCAGGTTCAAAAATAAAAGAACCAATATATGCCATTTTCTTGACGAGTATGAAACGAAACATAAGAATATAAAGAACATTTTCAATGTTTGCCATTTGCGATATAATAATGTTATGTTTCTCTATTTAACGACATACTAATGTTTTTGAAACACGAAATCTGTGATTCCTTTAGGTTGCCATTAGCAATACCGGGCAAGGAATTCCATCTTTGCAACTTTATGCTTATAAAAAAACATGTACAACACGATTATCTTACTTACAATACAACGTTCCTATATATTCGACACATACCTCAAGGCCAACGAAAAGTATCTACTAGATCTTTACGTCCCTCTCCTTGCTCCCAAGCCAATGTGCTCTGTCATCGGATCGACGTCGATGTCTCATGCGACGAGGATAAACCCCTCGGTGAGATTCTCTCTCTAAATCTCCCTCTCTCTCTTGCAAAAATACATGACGTAAGGGGAGGGAAGGGAAATTTATTGGATTTTTATGCCTCCCAATGAGGCAATCAAGAGGTCACTAATACTCATTAAATCCATAAATAATTATGTGCAATTGATTGGGGAATTATAAGGAAATATGGCTGGAAAAAATCTCCATTCGTTACAAACAATCCTACACTCTCACTCAAAACCAAGATTTCCTATAGTCTGACGTAAGCGAACAAGGTTAATCACATGGAGAGATGTTTCTCTGTTTATTTTGTTAGAGGAGTATGGTGATATTCTCCAAGCACGGAAACCCGAGGGAAAGACCCGTTCTCTTCTCCTTTCTGAAAGCAGAGGAAGGGGATGCTGTCATCGCCGTGAGCTCCGGATCCTCGGGGAAGAAGATGGTGCTGAAGGCGACATAGGCTCTTGTTTGTTGATCTATCCATGCGAGGGTGAGGGGGTTGAAGAGGCCGGAGAGAGAGAGGGAGCTTTTTCCCCGAATGGGCATGGGCCCTCTCGAATTGCCCGGTCAGGGCATGTCAGCGCCAAAATTCCCTGTCAGGGCATTGATCGGCGAAGGTTCGCCGATCGACAAACCGTTTGCGGATCAATGCCTACTCACCCGTTCAACGCCTGCCATCCGCCATCCCGAGGCGCACGCGCCTGACTTCCGTGCCCTCCCGAGGTGCACGCACGCCGGGATTCCCGGGCGTGGCCGGGATTCCTGGGAGTGGGACCCAATCGGCGAATGGTTTGCCGACCGGGCTCCCTATAAATACCGACCTTCTCCCCTCATTCCCCTCACGCCATTCCTCATTCTCTCTTCTCCCTTCAAACTTCAAGCATCCTCCTCTCAAGCCTCAAGCCTCCTCCTCCCTTCCTCCCTCCCACATTAAGGTATGTTTTATTTATTTTATAAAATTTTAGTTGTGCAATTTCAATAAAATTAGTTTAATTGTTTTTGAGGGAAAAAATGTATGGCCACATGTTAGATTTAATTATAGTTTCATTTCCCCACATGTTAGATTTAATGAAAATGTCTTGGGACATCGGGGAAATTTTGATCAAAATGTCTTGGGAGCACATACACATAGATGAGCAAAGAGCCTTATTGATGTTAGATTTCCCCACTATTAAATATGTATTTGTAAGTAACAAATTTTAATTAATTATTATTTATTATTAATTATGAATTTACTATCAAAATTTAATTATCAATTATACACTAATTATGTAATACTAATTAATCATTACTAAGTAGTTATCAGTCTCTAGTTAATTATTAGTTGTTAATTATCAATTACTTATTTGTAAGCATTAATTATTAATTTTAAAGTATCAATTATTAATTCGTAAGTAATTATCAATTATTAAGTAATTACTATTTATTATTAAGGGAAAAGGGAGCCTACACCCATGTGTAGGTAACTTACCTACACCCAACTCTTTTTCCCTCAAATTTTTTTATTTTTTTTTGAATTAATTCCTTGGGGAATTTAGATCACAATATATCACCATATCGTCATTCAAATTTCAACTTATTTTGAGACTTCTAATTTATCCATCATGGCAGTCAAATTTTAACGGATTGAGATTTGTTGAAATCGGCCCCTTCCGATGGAGCTGTTAGGAATGTCTGTTTTACATGAAATTTGAAACACATATTCCATTTAATATTCTAAGTAAATCCCCTAAAGATCCATTTCAAAAAAAATCAAAAAAAATAAGAAACAAGAGGTGGGTGTAGGTAAGTTACCTACACATGGGTGTAGGCTCCCCAATCCCTATTATTAATTAGGAAATTATTATCAAAATTTAATTAATAGTTATACAGTAATAATGAAATACTAATTAGTCATTATTAAGTAATTATCTATCACTAGTTAAGTAGTAATTGTTAATTATCAATTACTAATTTTAAAGTAGTAATTATTAATTTTAAATATCAATTATTAATTTGTAATTATCAATTATTAAGTAATTACTATTTATTATTAATTAGGAAATTATTATCAAAATTTAGTTAATACTTATACAGTAATAAGGAAATACCAATCGATCATTATTAAGTAATTATCTGTCACTAGTTAATTAATAATTGTTAATTATCAATTACTTAATTTAAAGTAGTAATTATTAATTTTAAGTATCAATTATTAAATTTTAAGTATCAATTATTAAGTAATTAATATTTATTATTAATTAGGAAATTATTATCAAAATTTAATTAATACGTATACAGTAATTATGAAATACTAATTAATCATTATTAAGTAATTACCTGTCACTCGTTAATTAGTAATTATTAATTATCAATTACTAAATTTAAAGTAGTAATTATTAATTTTAAAGTGTCAATTATTAAGTTGTAAGTATCAATTATTAAGTAATTACTATTTATTACTAATTAGGAAATTATTATCAAAATTTAAATAGTACTTATACAGTAATAGTGAAAAACTAATTAATCATTATTAAGTAGTTATCAGTCAGTAGTTAATTAGCAATTGTTAATTATCAATTACTAGTTTTTAAGCATTAATTATTAAATTTAATGTGTTAATTATTAAGTTGTAAGTATCAATTATTAAGTAATTACTATTTATTACTAATTAGGAAATTATTATCAAAATTTAAATAGTACTTATACAGTAATAGTGAAAAACTAATTAATCATTATTAAGTAGTTATCAGTCAGTAGTTATTAGCAATTGTTAATTATCAATTACTAGTTTTTAAGCATTAATTATTAAATTTAATGTATCAATTATTAAGTTGTAAGTATCAATTATTAAGTAATTACTATTTATTACTAATTAGGAAATTATTATCAAAATTTAAAAAGTACTTATACAGTAATAATGAAATACTAATTAATCATTATTAAGTAGTTATCAGACAGTAGTTAATTAGCATCTGTTAATTATCAATTACTAGTTTTTAAGCATTAATTATTAAATTTAATGTGTCAATTATTAAGTTGTAAGTATCAATTATTAAGTAATTACTATTTATTATTAATTAGGAAATTATTATCAAAATTTAAATAGTACTTATATAGTAATAGTGAAATACTAATTAACCATTATTAAGTAATTATCTGTCACTAGTTAATTAGTAATTGTTAATTATCAATTACTAATTTTAAAGTATTAATTATTAATTTTTAACTATTAACTATGAATTTACTATTTATTATTAATTAGGAATTATTAATTAATACTTATACGTTAATTATGAAATACTAATTAATCATTATTAAGTAGTTATCAGTCATTAGTTAATTAGTAATTGTTAATTATCAATTACTAATTTTTAAGCATTAATTATTAATTTTAAAGTATCAATTATTAATTTGTAAGTATCAATTATTAAGTAATTACTATTTATTAATAATTAGGAAATTATTATCAAAATTTAATTAATACTTTAAAGTAATAATAAAATACTAATTAATCATTATTAAGTAATTACCTGTCACTAGTTAATTAGTAATTGTTAATTATCAATTAATAACATTTAATTATAAATTATTAAGTGATTAATAATTTCTAATTATCTATTAATAACATTTAATTATTATTACGAATTATGTGTTATCTATTAATAACATTTAATTACTATTAATAACATCTAATTACATATTACATATTACTTATTACTTATGAATTAATTACTCAATATTAATTGCTACTTAGTTATTAGTTATCGATAGTTAGTAAGTAATTAGGCAGTTAATTGTTAGTTATAGTATTTATTTATCAGTATATTAGTACTTAAAAACAAGTAAGTAATAAATTTTTATCTGCTTATTATTGAATAGGTTACATTGTCTCTATTTTTTTATAGATAATGGCCAACATGGCTCCATTATTTGTGTGTTGGAATGGTGCAATTGTCACTGAGAACGGGAATGTAACCTACAAGGGGGGACTAGTAAGATGATAGGTTTTCCGGATTCTGGCAGTTTTGATGAACTAGTACGGATCATTCGTACTGTTACTGGATATAGGGAAAGGGAGTACAACGTCCGTATCACATGTAGATGGCCTATGAACGTGAACACCTTCTGTCCAGTAGTGCTCACTGATACTGCGACAACCGAGTTAATGTTGAGCATTGCTCGGTCTCTTGGAATGATGCAACTGATGGTGGATGCGGATCCCACTGGAAGTCATGAGTTCCACGTTACAAACATTGGCGAGTCTTCTCGAAGGGGATGAGAGGCTGCTACGTGCAGTATCTCAGACCTAAATATGAATTATGAGGAGGAAGAGGAGGATTCTGCTATTATTCCCGAGGTGAATGTCGAGGAAGCAGATGAAGACACTGTCGACGAGGAGGAGGACGACAACAACGACGTTAGTGTCCACTTGGATGACGTCCACGGTCAGGAATCACTCATCGGTTCGATCAACAACGAACCGATCTTCGATCCTACGGTTGATTACGGCATGACCTTGGAACCTATGCCGGAGCTCCCTGATATTTTTACAGATGATGACTGGATTGTAAACAGTTTTGCAGAGGAAGTAGAATTCATCAGCGAGCCGCAGGACACCATATTCCCGGATAGGAGTGGACTGGAGTATTGGAATAACAGATACTTTAATTCAAAAGATGATTTAATTGATGCAGTAAGCACCTGGAGTATGGCAAAATACGTACAGTACAAAGTGCTCACGTCAAAAAAAGACATCTACACCGTACGATGTGCATTGCCTAACTGCAAATGGAGGTTGCATGTTAGCTGCAGCAAGAGGAACGAAGTTTGGAAGATTCGAACGTATCGTGAGGAGCATACATGTCGTAATCCGGTGCTACTAACTGACAACCGACGGTGCAATACTAGATTCATTAGTCGGTTTATTCTAAAAACTCTTAGATCCAACCTTACACTTACCTCCAGTGTGATTAGAAGTCTTGTTTCAGATACGTACCACATCACAATTTCTTACAAAAAAGCCTGGTTAGCAAGGAAGCATGCATTGAGGACCATTTTTGGTGATATGGAGTTGTCTTACGCGGATATCCAGAGGCTTATGTGGACGATGAAACAAACCAATCCGGGTACCTGGTATGAATTCCAAACAGAGCCTTACTTTGATCCCCAGTCTCGTCAAGTAGTCCCAGGGAAAATTGCATTCTTTCGATTGTTCTGGGCATTCGGTCTGTCGCTGATAGGCTTCACATTCTGTCGACCAGTTATGAGCATAGATGCGACACACCTGCATGGAAAATTTAAAGGTCGCTTGCTCGTAGCCACTTCGGTTGATGGGAACAGCCACATATTCCCTGTTGCCTTTGCAGTAGTCGAAAAGGAAACGTTTGATGCCTGGGAGTTTTTCCTACATAAATTATCCTTTCTAATTCAGCGAGAGGGTATCTGTTTTTTGAGCGATCGTTTCAGTGGTTTGAAGAATCTGCTGCCCAAATATTTTCCAGCTGATCATGGCCATTGTCATCGATTCTGCCTGAGGCACATGCAAGCGAACATGCAAAGGGCGGGTCATGATCGCTGGGCGCAAGGAAAATTTTACAGTGCAGGGGCGGTAACCAATACGCATGCCCATGATCAGATTATGAGACGGATCCAAGTTAATGCTCCTGAAGCGTACGACTGGATTATCCGCCAGGAAGATGGGGATCGGAATTTCTGGGCATTGTCATACCACCCAGGAAGTCGCTACGGGAACACGCCGACCAATCTGTCAGAATGTTTCAACAGTGTGTTGAAGGGAATGCGCGGCCTTCCGATACTGACAATGATTCTTGTGATCTTTTATCGTTTAAATACCTACTTCGTTGCTCGCCGCAGGCAGGGTGCAGATACTACCTCGGAGCTAATGCCGAGGTACAACAAGATTATTGACGATAACGTTCAGTTAGCTCGCGCACATGATGTTGAGCAATTCTCTCAGACATTATTTGAAGTTAAATGTCGTGAAGGCAACTATAGAGTTATACTGAACGTGACTGAATCTGAATGCACATGTGGATTTATGTAGTGCTTTCATCTCACATGCTCGCATGTCATCGCGGTTTGTGGACACGTTAACGTTGGTATCGAGCATGTGAAGAACTGTTCGTATTACTACACTCCAACATCATTTCGTCAAACATACGCAACCGAATTCTCACCGATACCTGATCGTCGGTACTGGCCAACAAATGTACCTCGAGCAATCTTGATGCCACCGAATGTCCAACTAGGCCCCAACCGACCACGATCTCGAAGAATCCAGAACAGTATGGATGAAATGGGGCGTGTGAACGTAAGGTGCGGTATATGTAAACAGAGTGGTCACACATGTGCGACTTGTCCCGGACGGTGAATGTAACGATGCTGTGTAACATGCACTAAATGAATTATGAATGTCTATTTATCTTCCCTAGTCAGTGATATATGTTTTTAGTCAGAATATTTATGAAACTGTTTATCTTTAATGCTAAATGTTTTATGAGATAGGAAATGGATTCCACTCCCGGACCGCTTGATGCTTCAGTTCTGGTTCAGCAGAACCACCACATATCCGCATCACCGCTCAAAGAGGATGCAACGGTATCATTGTACACAATTAACATTTCGATACCAAAACTTGTGGTAACATTGCACTATGTGGTTATACAGAAATTCAGATTCGTGGTAACATTGCACTATTGGTTAAACCCCGGAGTGCGGAGTTCGATCAGTTGCTGGGAACAGCTGGCTTGCTCTGCGTAAGCAACATGAGGAGGGTGAACCTCGACCAGTCACTCCTAATGGCACTTTTGGAACGATGGAGACCGGAGACACATACTTTCCATCTCCTACATGGTGAAGCGACAGTCACATTGAAAGATGTCTCAATCCTTACAGGTCTTCGTGTCGATGGGGCTCCCGTGACAGGGTTTGAACACCCTGCACGATATAACTGGAGTGCTTACTGTGCAGAATGGCTTGGCGCCAACCCCATCCATGGAGTCGGAGATAATCTGTCGAGCGGACGCTTGAACCTTACCTGGATTCGTGACACCTTTCTCTCGAATGCAAACCTTCAGGAGCAAGATCCGAATACGTTGCAGAGAATCGTGCGGGCATTTATTTTATACCAGATTGGGGAGTCTTTCTTCCCGGACTCTACAGGTGATAAGGTACCGTTACGGTATCTCCGTCTGCTCGAAAATTTCAGGAATGTGGTCAGGTGGCTTGGGGGGCAGCAGTTCTTGCCGAATTATACCAGCAACTTGACGAATGCTCGTTGGAGAGATCCAAGAGATGTTACGGATTTCTGACTTTGCTTCAGACTTGGTCTTGGGAGCACATACACATCGGGGTGCCCCGACCGTATCGAATGGATCTCGAAGCCCTGAATCGAGGGTCATATGCTTCAAGGTATGACACACACAGTCTCCGTTCATGTATTTTATATCTTAATAAGATATTAACATCCGAATGAACAGATGGATGGCAGGGCGTAGGTCGTTTAATCAAAACGTTCAGACAACAAACCTGACGTTTTATCGTAATGAGTTGGACACACAGGACGAGCATCAGGTACGGTCCATGACTATCCTAGATATACCATTTCCTTATTGAAAAATAACTAACTTTACACTATTTATCAGATGCGTTGGTCTCCATATGAAATGGAGATCGTAAATCACCTTCCCGCAATCTGTCAAGAAGGTCAGGAAGTGTGGAGATCCCAGACAGTCCTAATTTGTTTCAACATAGCGGTCATGCACGTGCCTGATCGTGTAATGAGGCAATTTGATCTGTGACCTCACATCCCAGATCAAATGCTCCTGATAGTTTTCCCGAATCGTCGCTCTCGTCAACGAGAGAATGATCCTATTGATTGGCCCGATCGACTCCGAGAACAGATCATCCGATGGAATCAACGGCGTGAAACCGTTGTGATGGAAAGACAATCGGTTGAATCGAATGAGCAGCGTCTGGAAGCATACATGACTTGGTATTGGAGCATTACACGATGATGGATACATACTGCAATACCGCCACCACACTTTACATACCAGCCTTACGCTCCGAGGTTCAGACCAGGGGTAAGTGCGTATATTGTCCATCTTTATTTCTCGTAAAACATCAACTAAAAACATGTCAAACATTCAGGTGCAGAGTGTGTATGAAGCTCGTGAGATCCTAGAAGATTATGAACGAAGCTCGGAGTTGCAGAATGTAATTGGATTACTTGACTCCGCCCTATAGAGTTTTGGATTGGTGGATCAAATGAGTCAGTATACCCCGAGGTACTCATACTCGACTGAGCCTTCACATATACCATTCCATGTCCCTGAACCACCCCGACCGTCTGAGTCTACTGCTCAAAGTTATGATTTTTGTGTACATGAACCATATGCTGTCGGTAGAAACGATGACGAAGCAGGACCATCACAGGTCCAATTTACGCAACCATCACAAGTTGGTGATTTCTGGGGTCTAAACCCGAGCATTCCACACCAGACGCAGACATTCACGCAATTCCTAACCAGCGATTTCATTCCACAACAAATGCCTGGATTTGCCTATTATGCAGATTCCAACCGTTTACCTCCCTTCCAGGATCTACTGCAGCATCGTACATCGCAACTAGATCAGCCACCAACAGATCGTCAACGACCTTCGTAGATCGATAGATCTTCATCAGTTCGGGACCAAACACCTCAGCCACCGCGACAAACGAATGATGACAGTGGAGGTGGTACTGGTGTTGCTAGTAGGGGTCGTAGGGCTAATCTATCATCGATATTACGTAGGGCACGTAGAATTCTGAATCCCCAGTCATTTGTACGAACAATATATTTTTAATTAGTAGATTAATGATGTATTGATTGTTTATGTTAATTTCACTATAATATCATGCTTCCTTCGTTATTACAAATTAATGGTATAAATAGAGTAATATGCAGATCCGTTAGTACAATCTCAAGTTGACGTATTGCAAATCCGTAAGTACAACCTCATATTGTTATATTTTATTTTAATATTGGGATAAATTCTTTATGCCTTACGATATTTCTATCTTATTAATTTTTTTGATATTGTTTTATTGTAGGAGATGGCGAAGACAAGATTCACAACGTGTAAGTCGGTACGTCCTCCGACCAACAGAGTCCTGGCAATACGTACACCGCTCAGGACGACTCCACCTGCATCACATCAGACTCCGCCTGCTTCAGGTGGCCAGCCACAAGGAGGACCTTTTGTCCTCCCACGACAGCGTAGTCCACACAACTCAGAGATGGCTCGTGCTCCTGGCAATCTTTCAGATGCTCCTACAGAGTATCCACTGCAGACTACTTCAGAGTATCCATTGCAGGATACTTCCCTGCCTCTGCCGCTTTATCCTATCGGTTCTCTGCTTCCTGACTACTCTCCACAATCCATGCCTCCACCAATGGATGTGAGTTCTCAGAGCGAGACCTCCCTGCTCACTGACACCTACGACGAGGAGGAGGAACTGTATGCTAACTTGGCAGATCTACACTATACAATTGCACTTAAGTACGCACGTCTGAGCGTACTTCGAGGACAACGACAACGTTAGAATACATGCTTAGTAGTGTTTAGAATATATTTGTCTAATGCAATGCTAGATGTAATCTTCCTATTTCGTGTTTGAAACAATGGATCCTCACTTGTGAGATGTTGAATGTGATGTTTATGTCAGTTATTTTTGGACGAAATTGAAGAGTGACACGCATGTTTACTTTGCGCAAACGTATACCATTATATTTTATATACTTTATGTATTCATTATATACAATGGAACAATCAATAATAATTATATTATCCATTATTATTATAAAATATTTTACAATGGAACATGCCCATGCCCATGGCCATTTGGGAAAAAATCTCAATAATAATTATATTATATTTATATACAATGGAACAATCAATAATAATTATATTACTATTATATTTACGTATTATCCATTATTATTATAAAATAGTTATAAATATTTATATACAATGGAACAATCAATAATATTTATACATTATCAATTATAAAATAATAATGTATAAAAAATTTACGTATTATCCATTATTATTATAAAATAATTATAAATATTTGTATACAATGGAACAATCAATAATACTTATACATTGTCAATTATAAAATAATAATGTATAAAAAATAATATTTTATCAATTATAAAATAATAATGTATATAGCTTATAATTTATACATTATCAATTATACATTATGAATTATAAGATATATACATTATCAATTATAAGGTGCGCAGATGGGGAAGGGTTCTGGATCGGCGAACCGTTCGCCGATCGGCGAACAATTCGCCGATCTATGCCCTGACTCGGAAATTCGGAACTGACATGCCCTAACCGGGCATATCGACCAGGGCCATGCCCATTCGGGGAAAAATCTCAGAGAGAGGCACATGGTGGACTTGGTGTAGAGGTCGGCGGTGTTCTAGATATACTATAAGGGGATGGGGAAGCAACGGCTATATGTAAGGGTATTTGAAATTTCGAAACAGAGTCATCCTTAGAATATCGTTTCTTTTTGGGCATGAGACCAATACTCCCAAGTTTGAAATATCCATGCATTTTCTATTGCTGGATGAAAGCGGATTGGATACGTATCGGATATGCTTCATATACATATTCGCTTCATCTCTATCATATACTGATAATATTTGGATATGTATTAAGAAAATGACATTCTTAAAAATATGAATTCGAATCGGATATTTATCGAATCCGAATACGGATCAAATAAAGAGAGGGCTCGAATACGGATTGAATAAAGAGCCAATCCAGATATGAATCGAATAAAGAATAAAAACAAATATAAATCCAATAAATACGGAATCCGAATATGAATTGAGTAAAGATCACATACAAATACAAATTGATTTTTTTTATCAAAGTTCATAATGATTTCAAAAAATGACAATGAAATATAAATAAGTTGCATCATAATAAAAAGGAGCATCGATGTGACGTGTTCTTTATCGGAAGCAAAAAAGGGATAGGGTTTCGTAGCTTTTGTTTGTACACATCCCCAAACAAACGGAAGTTTATTAATATCATTAATATATTATATTATATAATATATAATACTAATATAATAACACATGTTGTGTCTTATATTATATTAACTAATATATACAATAATATTAAGTGTTGTATTCGGGTATTCGGATTCGGATCCGTCTATTCAAGTCAGTAACATATCCGTATCCGTATCCATAAAATTTTTATAATCCATATCCTTATTCTATCCGTATTTTATTAATATTCAGATATGGATATCCGTATCCACTAATTTTTTGAATATGGCAAGCAGATTTTCGGATATATCCATATCTGTTTTCATCCTTATGTTCCCCTTTTTTATTTCTTATTTGACAGCTTCTATGCCATTATTCTTCGTTAAAAAAAGTGTACGGTCCTTAAAACTTGAATCTATGGATATTTCTTGATGCCATGTTTGTTTGGAGAATAAGGACTGTAATAAGGAGTCAATTCCTCTTCCGATACAATTCCCAAGAGTATGGCTATTCCCATTTACATCCTATTATTTTACCCTTATTTTTATCTTTATTCCATCTTATTCTCCTTATTCTTATCTTTCTATCCGAACAAGAATAAACCCTTATTCTCCATCCTTAGTCCTGCTTATTCCAAATCAAACGCCCCCTAAGAGTGTGTTTGGTTGGAAGGTATTCTAAGAGGGTAATCTGTTTTTGTATTTTGATGTTTGAATATAGGGTTTGGAGTTGATAGGGTTTGTTATGATATGATTGCATTTGAAGTTTGGAAAAGTGAGTAGTTGTTGTGATGTGATTGTATTGAAGTTTGAAAAAATGAGTAGAAGTTAAGTATTTTATAATTTTTTAAATAATATGATGGTAATATTTTTTCGATGGAATGTATGAAAGAAAAATAATTTACTAATGTATTAAAAGAGAGAGTGAGAAACAAGTCAGTGTAGCATGCATATTATTTATAAGTAGATAATGAATAAATAATATAGGTGTATTTTGTACAATATCTACTCAATCAATCAATTAATTAATATTTCTGTAGGTTTTTTATTTTTAATTTATATAAGTAGATGTTGTGATGTGATTGTATTGAAGTATGGAAAAATGAGTAGAAGTTGAGTATTTTATAATTTTTAAATGATATGATGGTATAATATATTATTTTTGATGGACTATATGAAAGAAAATGATTTATTAATGTATTAAAGGAGAGATAATGAGAAACAAGTCGGTGTCGCATGTATAATATTTATAAGTAAGTAATGAATAAATAATATAGGCATATTTTGTACAATATATACTCAATTAATCAACTAATTAATGTTTATATGGGTTTTTTATTTTTAATATAAATATAATTTTATAATTATTTATTTTCTTTTTATGATTTTATGATTTTAATTTTCTTTTTTCTAATATAAAATAAATAAATACATATAATAATATATAAGTGTATTATACAATATTGAATATTATAGTTATAGATATAGCTAAAAATAATTAAAAAATACAAAATAAATTATTTTTGTGCTTTGTATATTTTTCTATCATTTTTGTGATTTTTAGGGTGTTTTTGCTAATTTTTATATTTTTAGAATTTGAAAAGTAAAAAATAGTCACTTTTTAAATATGTCGAGTTATTTTGAATTTAAAAATACTAAATAAAATAAAAAATTCTCAAAACTATTTTAATGTGTATTAATATGCATAAATAAAAATATAAAATAGAAATAAATATTTTGGATTTTTTAAAGATTTTTTTTATAATTTTTATAAGTATTTTGGAGCTTTTTAATTTTTATGATTTTTTTCTATTTTTAGGGATTTTTGATGTAGAGGCACAAAATACAATAAGATATAATTACTATTTTTTTGGAATTTTTGATTGTGATTTATAAGTTTTTTATTTTTTTAAAGCTGACAGGGAATATCCGTGCTATTTTTTATTTTTAATAAATAAGAAAAAATATGTGAAATGCAAAATAAAAATATGACATGAAAGATCATGCAAGAAGGCACATTAATCTATTTTCCATAATTTTTGGGTCATGAATGATATTTATAGAAAATAGACAAACAAGCACAAAAATATTGAACTCAAAAGAGGTATTTTTGTAATTTAAATAAAAGATTGGAGGTACAATGCAAAATTACCAAAATATAATAAACATATACAAATTGTATTGACTAATTTGAAATTACAAAACTATGGATGTACCCCTGCAGCTGATATGGATCACAAGATATTCACATGTTTACTAGGTTTTTAACATTACACCGTAATATCATATTCACATGTTTACTAGATTTTTATCATTACACCATAATATCATATTCACATGTTTTCATATTTTACGGTATGGGATTAAATCGTATAAATAGCACTGACAGAACTGCAATATCGAATTCTTACGATCTATCAAATTCCTCTGCTAAAAACGAAGTTTCGCCAAATTCGAGACATCTCCATCATAATCGACCCAACCATTGCAGGGTGCTTTTTTTGGACTAAGTCCAACCAATTTTTTTCTTTATTGGCAAATAAAAATATCATAACTTGGAGTGGTTCGTGGTGCATTGTTAGTCTTATCTTCTTATTTGGAAGGATATAAATTATTGTATTTTTGTCGCAGACTCGATTTAAAATTTCCACGTCATGTCGTCATACGACCGCAACGATTTGAATGTTCATGACTTTCCCTTATTCATTGATATCTTTTTTCGCGTTTTCCACATATTCTCTCCGTTTCACAACTGCGATTTTTTTTCTAACACATTAGAAATCTCATGTGATTCGAAAGACATTTGACGTAGAATCCTTGACGTGCATATCGTCCCAACATACGAACCATTGAATCCACTATTTGCTGCTGTTAGTTTCTTCGGACTTCTTTAATGATATATATGAATTTAATTGCAATCGAAAAAAAAATCAGAATCCTATATTTAATGATATCAACCACTGAATCAATTATTTGTTATTCTTGGGAACGGAAGCGGTATCAACTCTGCTATGATATCAGTTGTTAGGACACGCTCCGGTATCGTGTCTTCTCGGATACGTGTTGATGGGAACACCGACCACCTGATGCAGATGCAGATGCGCAATCGACCACTGCCACAGAAGTACGTGAAAAAAAGAATGACCAGATATAAAGGTGGTCAGTCATCTCTCATAACCACCGGAAAAGAAAGATCGCTATAAATTAGAACAAGTAAAACTCTATTCGTTCCATCACTATCTCAATAATCACGTTTTGCACCTCCAGTGTGACGATGAAATGAAGGATTCTTTTTTTTTGAAGGAAAAAGGGTGTCGAACCGTAAAGGTGGACACCCAATGAAATGAAGGATTCTTGTAATTATTTTTTGGCAATAATGATAAAAATGATATCTAATTGAGTAAATTGTACAAAAGTTTCTGAACTATACGCATGTTTTTAATATCATACGTGAACTAGAAAATATAACAATGTAGTACCATATCTCAATATTATCATTGATTATTGAAATTTGGTCAATTGTTTGTCTTTCTAACTTTAAATCACAACATCTCAAAATCACCTTGTGATAAATATTAAATGTGGTAAATATTAATTCTCAAAATCACCTTGTGATAAATATTAAATGTGATAAATATTAAATGATCGAATACTATATTGTTACCTTTTCAACATTAATTTTTGCGTATTTTACTCTACTTAATTTTATAAAAGTTCTTTCTTTATCCACCTGCCTTGAATTTTTGTGGATATCTGCTCTCTTTATTTTCGAAAAGGTTACCTTTTAAAAAACTTAAAAAATAAAAAATTAGTACTCTAATATCAATCGGGTATCAGTAGAAGAAATAATCAAAATGTTGATATGGCAACTGCTAAAAATCTGCATTCAAATATATGAACAAAATTTTAGAGGTCCGAAACATCCTCCTTAAAATTCGAATCCAAGTTATTTAAGGTATAAGTACACTGCACTACCACCTGTTCACTCCTTAAATTAAATTCTTCTGTCAACAACCTTACAAGAACGATGACAGTGAAGGGCTTCACCCCTCGACAACTATAGCAATCGAACATCTCCTTTGTGATTATAGTTTTGATTAGCTAATTTTTTTATAATACAATCTTTTTTAAATCAATTTTTACTTGATATCATTCGATTGAAATTCACAATGATCTTTATCTGATCATATGTGTGTCCGGTCTTTATTCAATCGATATTTGTATTTGTTTTATTCGATTCCCATTCATACTGGATGTGTACATGAGTTGAATTCATTTTCGGTAATTTAAGTATATGTTTTAATATATATATATATATATATAGGAAAAAATGAGGTTGTCCCCGTCTCATTTTTTCATTTTTTTTTAAAATATCACCATATATATTCATCCATATATCCTTCATATATGTCATTCGAATTTCGTCAGAAACAGAGCCTACGGCCTCCATCCAGACAGACACTTTTTAACAGTCGTGTGAATTTTTAAAGGATTTTTTAAATTGACACTATCTCGATGGAGGCCGTATGAGTCTCTGTTTCTGACAAAATTCAAATGACATATATGAGGGATATAGATATGAATATACATGGTGATATTTTTCAAAAAAATAAAAAATTTGTGAAAAATGGGGTGGGGGTAGCCATGTTGGCTACCGTTAGGGGCAGCCACACACACACACATACTAAGGTGAATACCTGCGCTTTGCAGCGTGGGTATTTTTTCAAGATAATGTATACGAATATATTGAATCATAACATGTGAAGTATGAACATATTGAGAAGAAATTTTAATGGTCTGAAAGGTATGCTTTCTAAATAGCATGCTTTATTTTCTTGATTTAAAAGATAATGTTATATACAATAAATAATACACATCTAATCAAAATAAGGGCAAATAAAAGAATAAAAGTTTACACTAAGAAGGGAGGGTGGGGGGTTGGTGAGAAAAAGAGAATATATTTTTTTATCAGTGTTGATACCATCATAATTGGTATTTATTAGATTTATAATATCTTACGATTTTTTTAAAAAGCTTTGTTGTATTTTTATAATTTCTCTTATATATATCATATATATTAGTAAAATTGTTATTTTAATTTTTCATATTATATTTAGATTTATAATATATATTACGATAATGTGTTATGCACGCACGCGTGCACGTGCACGCACCCACCCACGCATGCACGTACGTATATATATTCAGATAATGAATTCTATATATCCCATTGTTTAAATTTATTTCTTCAAAATCTATGGATTTTTATTTCTTATAAAAAGTTTTTAATGGATTTTTATTCCATTTTATGTGCTTTATTTTTTTATGTTATTTAGTTTAATCGTATATATAAATTATATATTTTTATATTTTTATCCATTCTACAACTAATATTTTATATTTTTCATTTTATTTAAATTTTATTTTTATTGTATATTTGTTTATTAATTTCTAATTTCGAAAGAAAACATTAATATTCAAAGTATATAATGTAACATCTAACCATTTTTATTTTAGCTATCAAAATGCTCAAAAATTATAAAAGAAAACTATTTTTATTAATATATTTTTTATATTTTTAATGACTTTTCATTGTGAAAAATATTTTGATTTCTTATTTCTAAAAATAGCAAAATAAAATGATAAGTTAAACAAAATGATGACTTGAAGTAAATAGAACCTTAAAATATCAGATAAATTTTGAGAAATTAAGGAAGTTATATAACATAAAAGAAGAAATAATATAAAAGAATTGGTTTGAAGAAATCTATTTTAACTCATGTATTTACGAAACAATCCATAAACTTAAACTATTTATTAAACTTTTGAATGTTTAATACTTAAATATCGAATTTTATAATAATAAGTTAATTATTATTATTATAGATGATTTGAAACTTATTATCATATATCAACCACGAATTAATAAGATGTTATAAAGAATAATATTCATGTGATAAAATATTCAAAATTAATTTAAGGATTCATTTGATATAAAAAATCTACTACTTAAAAATTATTACATATGAATGATGTCATGAATAATTTTAAAAAATTGTATTTATTTTTTTCCCAAAATAGTATATTTAAAAGAAAAATAATAATTTTAAAAGGAAATTTCTAATATATATTTCAAAATTTCACGAAAGATATAAATAATATATACTTTTACATTTATTTAATTAGTATTAATATACTTCTAAATTTAGAAAGAGGAAACGAAAGAATACGAAGAGAGGGATTGGGTGAATTGATGAAGAGAGAGAAATACAAGAGAGGGATTGGGGGAGGGAGAGAATACGGAGAGAGGGATTGGGGGGAGAGAGAGAATACCGAGAGAGGGATTGGGGGAGAGGAAAATGGACAGAGCGGAAGTGAGGGATGGAGAAATTAGGAAGAGGGAGATCAAGTGAGGGGAGAGCGAAAGTAAAAAGGTAAAGGAAAGAGAACGTGTTTAGATGGAGAGATAGAGGAGAGAGAGTAAATAGATGGAGAGGGAAAGAGAGAGGGAATGGTGAGGGCAAAGGCAAGGAGTGTGCACGTGGCAGCAGAAGGTAATGGGTGACAGAAAACCCACTAATAGATAGAGTTATGTATGTATGTATGTATGTATGTATGAGTTAAATGGGGTTGCCCCCTCGGGGGAGCTAACTTGGCTCCCTCCTCGTCATTTCGCCCGTTTTTTATTTTTTTTTAAAATTTCTTTCGTGAATATTGATCACTATATCCCTATATTATGTTATTCAAATTTCGTGCGAAACAGAGACGCCTACGGCTTCCATCCAGAAAATCATTTTTTAATGGTAAAAGAATTGCTAAAAACGACCCTTCTAGATGGAGGTCGTAGGAATATCTGTTTCTTACGAAATTTGAATGACATAATATAGGTATACATTGATGATCCACGGAAGAAATTTTAAAAAAACATGCGAAATAGCGCGGGGGGAGCACGTTAGCTCCTCCATGGGGGTTGCCCCATTTTTACCCTTTATATATTATATCCAATGCCCGTATCTCTTCTCGTGTTCAATATATATGAAGCGAATATATATGGAAAAAGTAAGCTGCTCCGTATTATTTTCCATAATTTTTTTTGAAAAAATATCATCATGTATATTCATCTATATATCCCTCCAATATGTCATTCGAATTTCATCAGAAATGGAGACTACTATACCCTCCACTGGAACATGTAATTTTAACGGTCTAAACATTTTTGTAATCGACCTGTTCTAGATTGAGGACATATGAGTTTCCGTTTCTGATGAAATTCAAATGACATGTTGGAGAGATATATAGATGAATATACATGGTGATATTTTTTGAAAAAAATAAAAAAATGAAGAAAAAATGGTGCGGAGGCAGCCTGTTGGGCAACCCCATCAAACCCTAACTTGGCTCCCACCGCCTCGTTTTTTCTATTTTTTATTTTTTAAAAATAAAAATGTGAATGTTCACTATATCTTTATATTATGTTATTTAAGTTTCGTTCGAAATAGGGACTCATACGACCTCCATTCAGATGAAGTCGATTTCAACAATTTTATGACTGCTAAAAAATGATTGTCGGGATGGAGGCTGTAGGATTTTTTGTTTTGTAGGAAACTTGAATGACGTAATATATGGACATAGTGATGAATTTTCACAATTTTATCTTAAAAAAAAACCCAGGAAAATGAGGTGGTGTATCCCCATTTGCCCTATATATAAGGCTTATCCAATGGGCTCCCTACCCATTAGAGATGAGATGAATATCTAATCTTAGCCGTTAGATTTTAATCCGACAATCAAGAAATTCAGTAACTTTCATATTATCATCAGTAACTTAACACATTGACAATTTCATATTGCCATCAGTAACAATTTATATTTGTAATACTGAACGCATCAATGACTTTCGTATTGCTATCGGTAACAATTTATATCAGTAATACTAAATGCATCAATAACTTTTGTATTTCCATCAGTAACGTTGAATCAATTGTAAGTAAAGGAAGTAATTTAATCAGACAGCCAACATGGCTGCCCCCACCTCATTTTCGCAATTTTTTTATTTTTTTGAAAAATATCATCATATATATTCATATCTATATCCCTCCTATATGCCATTCGAATTTCGTCAGAAACAGAGACTCCTACGGCATCCATCCAGACAATCATTTTTAACGGTAACAGGATTTTTTAAATCGATATCATCTCGATGGAGGCCGTAGGAGTCTCTGTTTCAGATGAAATTCGAATGACATATAGGAGTGATATAGGAATGAATATATATGGTGATATTTTAAAAAAAAATACAAAAATTTGACGAAAAATGTGGCGGGGGCAGCCCCATTTTTTCCATATATATAGGAAAAAATGAGGCTGCCCCCGCCCCATTTTTCGTCAAATTTTTTTATTTTTTTGAAAAATATCACCATGTATATTCATCCCTGTATCCCTCCTATATGTCATTCGAATTTCGTCAGAAACAGAGACTCCTACTGCCTCCATCGAGATAGTGTCGATTTAGAAAATCTTGTTACCGTTAAAAAATGACTACCTAGATGGAGGTCATACGAGTCTCTATTTCTGACGAAATTCGAATGACATATAGGAGGGATATAGGGATGAATATACATGGTGTTATTTTTTAAAAAAATAAAAAAATTGCGAAAATAAGGTGGGGGCAGCCATGTTAGCTACCCCTAGGGGGCAGCCACATATAACCCATATATATATATATATATATATATATATATATATATATATATATATATAGAGAGAGAGAGAGAGAGAGAGAGAGAGGGCTCGGAGGCTGCACCGGCGGGTGGAACTAACTAGCTGCACCCGGCCATTTTTTCTTTGATTTCTTGTGTTTTTGAAATGAAACCTAGGGGGATTTAAATCACTATATATCACCATGATATCATACCAATTTCAATTAAATTCGACATTTCTATCATCTCCATCAAGGCTATGACATTTTAATGGTTTAAGAATTATTGAAATTGACCATATCTAGATGGGCATGCTCGGAGTGTTTGTTTTGCATGAAATTTGAAACACATATTCCACACAATAAATTAAGTAAATCCCCATAAGTTTTTTTCAAAAAAAAATAAAAAACCAATGAAAAAAATGACCGGGTGTAGTCATTGGCTGCACCCACCGGTGCATACTCCCTTTTCTCATATATATATATATATACATAGAGAGAGAGAGGGCCGATCCTATGAGATGGGATTTTGGTGAGATGATGAGATGAGATATTCTGAACCACTAGTTTCAGCAGGAGAGAGAAAGTCAGGAGAGAGAAGGCAGAAACTAGTGGTTCAGAATCTCTCATCTTACCATCTCACAAAATCTCATCTCATAGGATCACTTCTCTCTATATATATGTGTATATATATATATATATATATATATATATATATATGTAGAGGGCTTATCCAGAGAGCACAGTGCCCATTTGGGGTTTTTTGAGCACCAAATGTCGGCTCGCCACGTGTATGTGTTGGTTCTATTTGGAAGAGGACGGTTTTGGTAATAGCAATGTGCTTTGCGTTATTAACATAATAGGAATTCGAGTTAAATCATTTCCATAAAAATAGGTGGTCGGTTTTAGTAAGATAAAAAATACACATTTTAATTATTGCCGGCATACAGTCTATTTATGGAATTAGCATTCCACGTATAGATTAGAAAAGGGCATATGATTATAATTATTCATTACGTCAGTTACTAATGTCTATACAATAATTACCGATTACAGATATGCATATTACTGAGGCATTATGAATGTTACTGAATTTATAGTTATATTACATTTGTAATATTACATTGTACAGAGATTAATAATTCATCCATGTTACTCAAGTAATACATATTCATTTCTCAAATAACTATTGTTGTGAGATCAGTAATTAAGTATGTGAATTACTAATGTACATACAATAAGTACTGATTACAAATGTCCATTTTACTGAAGTCATTTTGATTGTTACTAATGTTATAGTATTTAATACTTTGAGTCTTACTGAAGCACATCTTATTTACTTATATAACATTTTTAATTACTTATAATGTATTGAGTGTTACTGATAGCAATACATAATTTACTGGTTACGTGGTTTTTTATACTTATTCTAACTTACTTATTCCATTACCTTCTTTTACCTACAATTTATAACAAGTTATTGATGCTTCTATATATCTTACTTGTTTTATTCTTTGTTTTGACATACTGATCGAATCACACCTTCTTTACTTATGTAGCCTCTTTAATTACTTGTAATACGTCAAGTGTTACTGAAAGTCACACATAAATTACTTAATTAAAGTTATATGGTGAACATTTAAATTTCAACTTGTCTTCTAGTTCATTTAGATGATGTTGTCTTGCTCTCGCTCCTCGGCATAACAACTTCTTCAAGACACCAAATTGTTGCATTGTTCTGCAAGAAACAATAAGTAAATTTATATCCGTGAATAGTAAGAATTGTATAAAGAAAGTAACTCAGCAATATACTCTCTTCAGTAAGAATCATTCAATGACAAGTAAATTGTAATGAATTGTTAGTAACATTTGTTATATGACAAGTAACTTGTAATGAATTGTTAGTAACTCGGCAATATACTTTCTTTAGTAAGAATCATTCAATGACAAGTAACTTTTAATGAATTGTTAGTAACATTTGTTATATGATAAGTAACTTGTAATGAATTGTTAGTAACCCAGCAATATACTTTCTTCAGTAAGAATCATTCAATGACAAGTAACTTGTAATGAATTGTTAGTAACATTTGTTATATGACAAGTAACAAGTAATGACTTGTTAGTAACTCAGCAATATACTTGCTTCAGTAAGAATCATTCAATGACAAGTAACTTGTTCATTCAATGACAAGTAACTTGTAATGAATTGTTAGTAACGTTTGTTATATAACAAGTAACAATTGTGTTAACATTAGTAACATAAAATATCTAATAAGTAAATTACTCCAGTAACTTTTGATACAATATCAGTATCCTTACGATTTTTTTAATCTAAGATTAAATCTCAATATCCAAACGCAAATCATTGATCATCATTCCTTCTGAGATTTCATGATACAAACTCAATCGCAAGTCATACATCTCATTTGAAATTGAAATCCAAAGAGAAATCATACACCGCAATCCATCTTTGCAAATCATACTTTCTCATGATCCAGAAACATAACAAAAAAAATCAAAATCTGGTCTATAATCAGTCAGATTCAAATCAAAATGACCAAAAAAATCAATTCTTTCTACATACTATCAGATTCAAATCAAAATACGAAAAATAAAAATCTAATCGAAATACATAACCTTGCAATATATAAAAACGTTTCCCTCTGTTTCCACAATTGATCGACTCACTTTGCAAATCGCTAGATCAAAAAATACTACAAGATGAATCTCCTCTCGTTGATCTCTCAACGAGAGATTTCCATAAACATATACTAATTATAGAATTGTTAAATATTTCCAATTAGCTTTCCTTCCATTTTAGTTACGGTTCCTATTTTTAAGGGATTGAGAGATACAAATCTCACGGCTGGAATTAGAGGCTCATCTCGTACCAAATGGGCACAGTGCTCTCTGGATAAAAATCCTATATATATATATATATGTATGTATGTTAAATGGGGTTGCCCCCAGGGGAGAGCTAACTTGGCTCCCCCCACGCCATTTCGCCTGTTTTTTTTATTTTTTTGAAAATTTCTTCCGTGAATATTCAATACTATATCCATATATGATGCTATTCAAATTTCGTGTGAAACAGAGACTCCTACGGCCTCCATCCAGACAATCATTTTTTAATGGTAACAGAATTGCTAAAAACGACCCTTCTAGATGGAGGTCGTAGGAATCTCTGTTTCACGCGAAATTTGAATGACATAATATAGATATATATTGATAAAAATCCATGGAAGAAAATTTCAAAAAAATAAAAAATAAAAAAGCAAGCGAAATGGTGCGGGGGAGCCAAGTTAGCTCCCCCATGGGGCAACCCCATTTTACCCTATATATATAGGGAAAAATGACCCTACATCGGCGGGTGTAGGAAACTCCCTACACCCGGCCTAATTTTTCATTATTTTTTGATTTTTTTGATATGAAACCTTGGAGGATTTAGATCACCATGTATCACCATGTTTTCATTCCAAACTCAACTTAATTCGAGACTTCTAGCATCTCCATCAAGACTACTCAATTTTAACGGTCTCAGAATTGCTGAAATCGACCTTGTCTAGATAAACATGTTAGGAATGTTTGTTTTGCATGAAATTTGAAACACATATTCCCCTCAACATATTAAGTAAATCCTCCTAACTTTTTATTCAAAAAATAAATCAAAATAATCGAATAATGGGGTGGGTGCAGGGAGTTTCCTACACCCCAGGGTGCAGGCTCCCTACTCCCATATATATATATATATATATATATATATATATATATATATATATATATATATATATGTGTGTGTGTGTGTGTGAGAAAAGGGATCTTACAGCCAGGGGTGTAGGTAGACCCGGTCCATTTTTTCATGTTTTTTTTGTTTTTTTGAACGAAAACTTGGGGTAATTAGATCACTATATATCACCATGGTGTCATTCCAATTTCAAGCTAATTTGAGACTTCTATCATCTTCATCAAGATCATCAAATTTTAACGGTCTAGAATTGCTGAAAATGACACATTCTAGATGAACATGTTAAGAATGTTTGTTTTGCATGAAAATTGAAACACATATTTCCCTTAATATATTAAGTAAATCCCCAAAGATTTTTTCGAAAAAACAAAAAATAATGAGAAAAGGTCAGGTGCAGGGAGTTACCTACACCCTCGAGTGCAGGCTTCTGACTCCCTATATATATATGGACTTATCCAATTGGCCCTATGCCCATTTGAGATGATATGAGCCCGCTCATATTTTACCAATATTTTCTATCATTTTGAGTTCAATGCTTATTTATTTACATTTGTTATATCATATTCTTACTATTAGTAACTATTTTCATTTAAAAAAACCTTATATTCACATGAAATGGTCATTAGTAAGAATAAAAATGACACTAGTAATACCAATAATAATACAATCATTTTGTATGAATTTAAGATTTTTTCTGAAAATATTTACTAGTAGTGAGAATATGATATAACACTTGTAAACAAATAACTATTAAGCTCAAAATGATAGGAAATAATGATAAATAATGAGTGAGCTCATCTCATCTCAAATGGACATAGGGCTCATTGGATAATTTCCATATATATATGGACCCTTTCAAATGAGGTGGGGTCTCACCAATATTATGGTGAGCCATTACTCGGATTCGTCAGATCTCAATCTGACGGTAGCATTAAAAAGCATATCTAAAAGGGCAATTCCGTCATCTTAATTTTATTAAATCCAAGATCCATTAAATAGTTTCGAAATACCATTTATAAGCTTTTCTGGATTTGGTAATTTTCGTGATACCGTTATTGATCGATTTCCAAATTTATTCGGGATGATTTGAATTCAATCGTATCTTAGTAAATTCCAGCGAATTTTTGTAAAAAGTAATTTTCTATTTTGTAATTTCATAATACTTTCATTTTGTCACTATATTTTTTTGTAAATGGATATTTTCGTTTTGTAAATGGGTATATTTGTTTTGTAAACTCCGTCGAGTTTTTGTAAGACTAATTTTCTTCTTTGTAAACTTCAGCATTTTTCGTAATGTATATCTTTATTTTGTAAAATTTACGTGAATCTTTGTAACTGTATCTCGCTCCTTTGTAATATTCTCTCTACGTTTGTAAAAACTCATGACTAGCTTGTAAAATTCATGGGGAGCTCTGCAAGATAAGAAATCGATAATGAGATTTGTAAAAAAAGTTAATCAATATGTAAAATCAAATATCAATTATGTAAGAAAAGTATACCACAAAGCCAATCCATCATCGTCGCCTACACCACCTTGCGTCGTCGTCTTCTCCATGTACGTCACCGCAACATTGTCTCCTCTCTCTTCATCTTCCTCCTCCGAGATACCTCTTCCATCCTAGCAAACCCCTAGGCAGTCGCTCGTCCCCGTTGCAACCTTCTAAGTCCGATGCTTCCAGGTCGCAACCCACCTCCGTCGTGTGCAGTCGTGATCTCTAGGTTGCATCCGTCCTCCGCCTCAACCATGTGCCATCATGACATGATTTTGCCAATCCCATTGTTACTGTCATGAGAGAATGAGAGAGAGAGGATGTAGATTAGGTTTTTGAGTTACCTCATTCTATATTTAGAGTTTGACAAATGATCAAAATTAATTTCTTACTACTTAAATAATATAATTAATGGGTCATTAGTCATAACCGCGTGATTTGAATCAAACGGATGAGGTGGACGGCTCACTAAAAAAGTGTTGAGACCCTGCCTCATTTGAAGTTTCTCATATATTGCCCCTCAGGGGGAGCTAACTTGGCACGTCCCACCCCCATTTTTTCATTTTTTTTGAAAATTTCTTTTGTGGAATTTCATCATTATATCCTTATATTATATCATTCAAATTTCGTGCGAAACAGACTCCTATGGCCTCCATCCAGACAGTCATTTTTTAACGATAATAAAATTGCTAAAATCTACCATGTCTGGATGGAGGCTGTAGGAATCTCTGTTTCGCATGAAATTTGAATGATATAATATAAGGATATATTGATGAAAACCTACGGAAGAAATTTTCAAAAAAATAAAAAATGAGAAAAATAAACTGAGAGGAGTCAAGTTAGCCCTCTCTATGGGACAGCTCCATTTAACTCATTTGTATATACATATACATATATATATAGGAGTGATCCTATGAGATGAGATTTGGTGAGATGGAAGATTCTGGACTACAAATTTCAATCTTCTCTCTCCTAATTTCTCTTTCCTGGCTGAAACTAGTGGTCCAGAATCTCTCATCTCACCATCTCACAGAAATCTCATCTCATAGGATCAGCCATATATATATATATATATATATATATATATATGAGGAAAGGGAGCCTACTTTGTGAAGTAGGTAACCTTACCTACTTCACATCTATTTTTCGCAAATTTGTTTATTTTTTTTGAAAAATGCCATCGTGGATTTTCATAATTATATCCCTCTAATATGTCATTCAAATTTCGTCAGAAACGGAGACTCCTACGGCCTCCATCCAGAACATGTAAAATACAACAAATCTGTGACCGTTAAAAAATGGTTGTCTGGATGGAGGCCATAGGAGTCTCTGTTTCTAACGAAATTTGAATGACATATTAAAGGGATATAATTATGAAAATCCATGGTGGTATTTTTCAAAAAAAAATAAAAATTTTGTAAAAAATGAAATGTGAAGTAGGTAAGTTACCTACTTCACAAAGTAGGCTCCCTTTCCTCTATATATATATATATATGAAAATATTCATATCCAATTCATATAAGATCCCTTGAATCCAAATGTTACATCTAAAATGCGAGGAATACAAAAACACGTTCAAAGGTGGAGAAATGAGCCGATCACCATTCTTTACACCTGTGTCGTGATCCACAAAATGGATATGTATATGTTCAAATATTCGCTTATCATATTCAAAAAATACTGATATAGATATTTCTATTTGAATATTAATCGAATATGCACATCAGTTGTAAAAAAAATCCAAATATGGATATGGATATGGTAACAACAAAAAGATTCCGATTCAAATTTGAATATTCGAATATAAAATAATATGCGTAAACATATACATATATACACACATACATACATATATACATGTATAATATTGTGTTAGTAAACAACTAAGCTAAATCCAAGTCTATACATCTCCTCGATCTCTGACAACCACTATGACCCTTTGCCTAGACAACTTCATAAGAATCTTGTTAAATCGGTTCTCACATAATGTCAAGGTAGTCAAACCGCCGTCGACGATTGCATGGGGCTGGGTCTCAAGGTGACCCTAATCGCAAGGACGTTAAGGAAGGGGGTAGACGAGACGAGGGTTTCCTTCCTATCTAAACCCTCCTAAAAGGAGGAGAATTCACACTGTCGGAACCTTGACATCAGAAGCCTTCTTCCGACTCAATTCCTACTCATGAATCCCTAATTTTCTCTCATTTTCACAAAGAATACAAGTCAGAGGAAAGCGATGTACATCGAAATCATTAATTGGTATCAATGCCTATGGTTGCCCATGCCGAGGCCAACCTTTCCATCGCGATCTCCGCCACCGCCTCCTCTTACCGTTTGCAAGCACAATGACCGCCACCGTTCTCATTCTCTCCCTCTTCAAAACCCTATTAGGGGTTACAGATCCGTGAGTGTTTATTTTTTCTTATTTTGTCCAGTTGTTTTTATTATATTGTGTGTATTGTAATATGAGAAGTCTCAAATAGGCTTCAACCCCTTGATGAGTATATGTATAGAGCAGTTCCTCTACAATTATAACTTTATAGATTGGCTAAATATGTTTATTATAGTGTGCGTGTATTGTAGTAGTATCTTTTTAAATCACTTCATAATTTCGTACTTATTTGACTCATATTCATTATTTATTCCAGATTTGTATGCGACGAGCATTCGATCCGAATTCGTATCCGATTATGTTAAGATATGATTCGTTAAATTTATATCAGACTAATATTCGTCTCCATATTATATGATTAGATGGAGTAAATATAAATATGGAAATACCTATTTTCATCCTTAAACCCAACTATTTGCTATGTAAGACTACTTCCTTTTGCTGCAAGGAGTTTGGTCAAATAAAGAATGAAAGTGAATATGCACACATTTTCAAGCTTGGTGATTAAAGCGGAATTGACCGGTCAATTGAAGGGAATTCCAACCTATGTGTCAAATCTATTACTATATCTTAAAGTCCGTCAAGTCCATTATACTTTTGCCCACAAATGCCAATTTTACCCTTTTGATCCCAGCCTCCCGTCATCATTCCAAAAAAGCCCCTCGGCAATCCCCAAAATCCCCTCGTCTTCGCCTTCTACCGTGAAGGCAACCCTATCTCCCGTAAAGGGCTTCTGCTCCCCCCGCCTCTGTTCTGTTCACGCCGTCCTCCGATCATATAAGTGCTCCACCATCTCCCACCCCCATAGCGCCACTGCCGATTGGATTGGCACTGGCATCTTCTGTCTCGCTCTCGCCCAGCGATGCTCTGCCCTCCCCACCTGCTCCCCAATCGCCTTTTCCCTCCTCTCCGTCAGGGATGCTCCCTCTCTCCCGGACTCCTCCGGTTGGACCTTCTGAAGAGCTCCGGTTCATGATGGTCGAGGTTGACTCCAATGGCGACGGCTTCATCTCCCTCGCTGAAATCATCAACCTCAACATACGGAGTGTGCGCCTTGACGACGCGCTGGAGGACCCCCGTCAAGCCTTCGACATCTTCGATCTCGACCTCAATGACTCCATCTCCCCCAACGAGCTCGCCAAGGTCAGACGGGAGCTCAGCGAGGGCACCACAACCGCACAATGCAAGCGGATGATAGGCGACGCGGATCGCAAAGGCGACGATGTCATCAACTTTGAGGAGTTCACGGAGATGATGACGAAAAAGTGAACGGTTTGTTTCCAGAAACCCCATGATTTTCGGTTTTTTTGCTGGATTCGAATTCACAATCGAGGAAGTTGTTTCCTTTTTCAATGGTGACAGGTGTTCATTCCGTGGTTTTGTTTTATTGCTAGATTCATATTCGATCAACAACGTTGTTTCCTTAACCCATTTCATGTTTGTGTCTATTTATTGCCATATTTTGAGATCAGGAGTAAAAATGATAATTTAATTTACGAGGACGGTTCGTTGGTTCATTCTGTTGCCTGAACTTAAAAGGCAAAATTTTGTATCATGTAAACACAACAAGGAATATTTGTTGTGGTCCTGAAGAGGCATATTGATTTCGATTTTGAATCGTGACCACTTATCTCTGACAGTACGAAGGATCTCATTTGAAAGATGCGTTGTTCTCGACCTTCTGAGCGCTTAACTGCTCATGAAGTCTCATGTAATTTTTATAGAGACCTGCATTCAGGATATGCACTCTTTTTACAGTCAAGTTTCAGATTTATATTCAATCTGGAATGAGGAAAACCCATTATTATTGATTGTTTTTTTAGTGGCATAAAACATGTCTGCTTGTGTTTTTGGTTTCTCTTGATCGACATGGATCTGTTTGTACAATGATTCTAAATCTTTTCTCCCAGATTTTTTCCAAAAAGCTTTTCTGGAGATCTGAACACCCAGTTTATTGAATTTTCATAGAATTGAAATATCCATACTATTTTCATGATACATAACTTTATGCGTATCATACATGGCGTGTTCACTTTCACTGTATAGACCATCCATGGATATGTCAACATGGAGTTGCACCTGACATGGCATTAGATCGTGTTCTTTGTCCACTCAAGCAATTCTCGGCTAATAAGTTTTAAAAAATGGCCTTAAGAGTTAAGAGTAAGTTCATCTGCCTTTGGCATCGTACTTTATGATGCTGGTAATTGATGCTTATTGTAGTGAATTATTATAAATTTACAGTATGAATGCAAGATTGTAAATTTATTATAATTCGATTCTTAAGTAGCCAACAATATCGCCCTCATAATGCTACAACATGGATGAATTCGAGAAGTAACAAGAGGTCAATGATAATAGATTCAAGTTTGTCCGTAAAGTACGTTGAAGATGAGTGCTGATGTATAATACATAGATACAATTATGAACACGATGACAGACATAAGAATTACATAAACGCAAGCATAGAAGTCGAAGTCGGCTAAGAAAGTCGAAGCACATAAGTCAGGAAGACGACGACGATGTAGGGAGAAGAGTAAAACGTACAACAAACATTCCTATCGGAGTACTACTCAAGCATTATCATATTTGCAAGGAAGAGATATGTGATATTACTTCTATGGATTCCATCCCGATATTATAAAATGTATCTTATGGTACGTTACAAAATAAAATGAAGAGGACATTCTTTACAATAGAGAAATTGTGATCTCATTTCATTGTCATGGTTATATTCTTGATTTACAGAGGAAGGAGATAGTCTACTACGAAGGTTCCAGGAGCAGGATCTCGCAATGAATAATATTTGTTATCATATATATATATATATACTTAAACTATGAAGATATCGCAATAAATATTTAAATTATTTGTTGTTGCGAGTCAATTTTGTTGTAGTATATTGATGTTAGCTAAGCTATAGATCTTGGAGGGCATCTTGGAGTTAATTCTTTAAGGCCCTCCCTTTAAGCGGGGACAACAAATTACATTGATCAAGGTGAATCAAAGGTGATTTGGATATGTACATAGTGTATATATTTTCATCCTTTAAAAAACCATACATATTTTCAAAATTAGAGATACTATATAAGGCTTTTCCATAAGAAGAAGATTACATAACTTCAAGAAACGAAGGTATTTTTTTATAACGATGTTAGAATCCAAATCATTTTTGGATATCGCTGATTAGGCAATGTTCAATGATCAAAATATATTTATTTCAATTCCGCTTAACTTGACTTATTAATGCGTGCAAGTTAACAACGACCCAGTTAAGTCTATAAGGTTTTTTCAATTAAACGGTTGCATCAAATAATTCAACTTTTTCCGACTGATATAAATATGGTAGCAATATTTTTATCTTCACATCTATCTAATGCCAATTGTTTAGATATGAATCAAATTACCAATTTCGGGTAGATATAATTTTACTTCCCATATAGATTAGAAGTATATAAATTCTTACAACATTAATCATCTATGATGTCGAACATATAAGTAATGAACATATTCTTCAAAGGTTTGCTTGGAAATTTTCTAAGCAAGGGATCACAAGTACCTTCCTATGGACAAATGAGTAAAGGAGGCAAAATTATGAATATGAAAATTGTTCGTCAAAGATAGTCCTACCAATTTTTATATAGTTATATAAGCCTAAAGCTTGAAATCTAATATTATAAATGTTCACTGTTGGACTGGACACCCATGAGATGTAGGAAGTATGTATCGAAAGTGACTTTGGTTCATCAATTAGGCTTTTCCTTATAATGCCACACTTGTGAGATATTATTTATTCAAGAGTTGTTAATATGCTGGCATTATTTACAAATATTTTAGATTATTTACCTTTAATATTTTATATATTTTGCTCTTATTTATATGTAAATAAGTTTTAGAAAACTAATTCGCAAGGTATTGAATAACATTTGTAATAATGCAAGTTTACGGTCTTACTTACAAAGATGACCCTCTGAATTCACATTTATGAGATTATTTATTTAAGAGTAGCTAAAATGCAGGCACTGATTATATATCTTTTTGCTTATTTACTTATAATGTTTTATATATTTTGCTATTAATTATATGTACATAAGTTTTGGAAGACTATTCCGCATGGTAATGAATAACATTTGTAATAATGCATGTTTACGATCTCCCCTGTATAGATGACCCTTTGAATTTTAATTTAATTAGGCTTTGTAATTCTGTACTTTTCATAAATACCATTAAGAATATTTGCTCTTATTTAGATCCATATATACATATTGTAACAACTATATACGTAGATGATTTTTAGATATTTCTATATGATATTTGCATGCCCATTCAAGCCACATTTTCAAGATAGACTATTTGAACATTCTATGTTATATCAATTTTCATTGTGATCTTTTTAACTTTACTTTGCAATGTACTATAAAAAGAAAGTTTCTTTTTGCTAATATCCTTTACCCGTGCGAAGCACGGGTATGCACCCTGGTATATTTTCAAGAGTACTCCCTAAACTACGCCAATCATCATCATGGGGCCCACACGGCAATGGACTTTCCTCCACTCATTTTCCCATTAAATTTACGTACAGACATCAAATAACTAACTAAAAAATGAAGTCTTCTTCCACTTAAGTAAGGTCGATTACATGGTTTTTTTTGTTCAAATTTATGTTGAAAGATAAGACTATTTCTTACTTTAACTGTCGATTATCTAAGCAACCCTCGTAACGAGGAATTTGAATCCTGTTTTTTTGAGCAATAGACACACTTCACTACCGCCGACCATTGGAGTGGGTGCAAATAACTAACTAACTAACTAAATATATAAATACAATAAGTGAGGGTTTATGCTATATATGTTCTCTATGACTGTCTCATAAGAAGACTTATGAAGTACTGTGTTTTTGGATAGGGATGCAGTCGTATATAGATATCGTATCTGATCGCTATCGTATCTGTTTTTTTAAAAAATATGGATATGTATTTTTTATTTTGATGATTGTATATACAGATACAGACTTGTGAGTTTTTGTTTTTTTGTGGATATAGATATGAATACCGATACTGTTTTCAATTTTTTAAGGATACATATGCAAATATGGTTACAAATTTTTCTGGTGGATACGAATATCCTTATTACTAAAAATATGTATTTGTGTGTGCATATCATTGACATATTTTTTAATGCATGTATAAACAGATATCTACATATATTATATGGTTACATATAATACAATGCGTTTTATAATCGGTAAATTAAAAAAAGAGACCATAACTATATCTCGATGCCAATGTGGGGGCTTATTTTGGAAACATAACAATAAAAGTTCGATCTTATCTTTTTTGTCTTAAATGCATGCTTCTATAAGCGTATGCAATCCTTCTATGTCGATGTTAAAGAATAAAGTTGAAATTTTAGTACCTTCTTTATAACATTTAAAAAATGAAGCTCCTAATTGTGAAGTGAGGTATAGTTGGGGTCATTTTTCTGAGTAATTTACGTTATGGTGTTTAACTATTTGTTAGAAAAGTTACTTTTACATATTACTTTATTTTCTTTTTTAAATAAAAATTGTATTTGTAGCACCACTTCAATGGTATGGTTGTGGTGTAATGTGCTTACACTCAAATGACCAAGGTTTAAATCCCTACTTGTGTGGGGGTTGCGTCAGGTAGCAGACAGCTCACGTAAAAAATAATTGGATCTTTCAAGATGGATTTGAGAAACAATCCATGTAGTTGATCCTACATAACGTTGTAGAAGCTTCACTATTTTTTTATTTTATTGTATTTGTAATTTTGACATTGAATCTAAGTCTTAAGAAAATTTTATTATTCGTAGGATAATCCGTATCCGTTTATAAAATATCCATATCCGAATAATGATCATCTGTATCCATATTTAAGAATATGATTTGTGATTTTCAATATCCGCAAGATATTCGTTTTCGCATCCGTATCCATATTTTAAAAAAAGATAAGGATATGATAACACTTATATCCGTATATGAATGCGTACGTTTGCATCCCTAATTTTGGATCATTTTCGACCCTAAGGAAGAAGAATGCAACAGAACTTTAGTAATTTTCTTCAGTGCCACGACTCTCATATTATACAATTATCACCAATTCAACTTCCCCATCTCAAGGAGGAAGGCATGTAATTGTTAAAAAGAAAAGGAAAAACGTAAAAACAATTGAAAAAAAAAGGACACAAGTGAAAAAAATCCATTACATCAAAGATTTCCTCTGTAAGTCCAAACCTTCACACAACACTGCTCATCACCACACGCCCCTCGTCAGATGAAATGACCAAAATACCACACGAATACACAACAAACCTCACACGTCAACGACGCCCTCTCAAACTTGTCCTTTCTCGACGCGGTCTCCTCTACGCCTAAGCACATTCAACCGTCCATTCTTCTCAATCGACCCGCCCAGCACCGTCCGATCCAATCCCCCCGACCCTTCTTATCCCTCACCCATCCCCTCCGAGTCTCGTCGTCTCCCTCGCCATGTCCACCCCTCTCCTCTTGATTCTCCTTATCCTCCTCTTCCTCCTCGCCTTCCCCGATCCCGCCACCGCGGGCTCCCCCTCCCTCCGCCGCGTCCTCCTCTCCAAGTCGAAGCCGAAGGCGTGGAAATGGGTGCTGGGCTTCGCGGTGGGGACGGTGGTCGGGATCGTAGCCGGCGGGCTCTGCTCAGTGCTCTTCCGCCTCCTGCTGGGGATCGTGCGGGGAAGGTTCCGCGACCCGAAGGGGCCAGTGATCTTCAGCCCTTGGATCAAACGGGCGGCTGATCTGGCCTTCCTCGAGACGGACGAGGGGATCGGAGGGCTGGAGCTGATCGGGAGAGGGGGATGCGGGGAGGTGTACAAGGCGGAGCTGAGGAGCAGCCCGGGGCGGACGATCGCGATCAAGCGGATCGCTCGGGTGATGGGGGATCGGGCGGCGGAGATCGGGGACGAGGAGGAGAGCCGGATGCTGGACAAGAGGATGAGGCAGCTGAGATCGGAGATCATGACGGTGGGGCACATACGCCACCGCAACCTCGTGCCGCTGCTGGCGCACGTGCCCCGCCACGACTGCCATTACCTCGTCTACGAGTACATGAAGAACGGCTCCCTCCAGGTTAGCACATGTTTAACCATCCTTATTTTCCTGCAAGGAGCTTTTATAATTTCAACTTGTTGCGAATTTATTTATAATTCTATATAGTAACACTTCATAGATTCTTCTGCTCTATTTGCCATAATTATGATGAACATTAATATGTAAATTATCTATTTCATTATTCATATGCGATCTGCTATTCTACTGGAAAGTGGTGGAGCATAAAAACAACGTCAAAATGCATGTCCAAATGTTCACTGTTCGGTTTAAGCTTTCTGTTTAGGCCGTGCAGGTTCGTTATATTTTTGTTTTTTATGGCAAGTTTTACCGTTGAAGACGAACAGGTTAATTTTAGTTATTTGGTCCTTAAAAAGCAAGGATTTTTACATTCATACTTTTTCGAGTTTTTCTAATAATACTTATGCACTTTATTTATAGGGATTTTATCACTTGTGCCCCTCCGAGATGTTGCAATATCAGTTATGCCCCTATCTTTTTGGTAATATCAGTTGTGCCCCTCAAAACTTGCTATTTTATCACTTGTGCCCCTCGGGTTAGTGACCGTCCATCTACAGTGCAAACGGACGTTAACTTTGAGGACATAAGCAGGATTATTTTTTTTTAAAAGGTTATATGGTCATTTCTTCCTCCTCTTCCCCAACCTCTTCTTCTTCCTCCTCTTCCCATCTTCTTCCTCCTCCTCCGACCTCCTCATCCTCCCTCTCCGCCCCGAGCTCCTCGCAGCCCCTCCCCTCCCCGGCGCCGCACCTCCTCCCCCCCCCCCCCGCACCTCCTCCCAGCCCGCCGCCCCCTCCCCTCCCCGGCGCCGCCCCCTCCCCTCCCCGACACCGCCCCCTGTGCCCCCTCCCCCCTGGGATGCACCCCTCCCAGCCCCGCACCTCCTCCCCTTGCCGGTGCCGCCCCCTGCTCCCCCTCTCCCTGGGTTGCACCCCCTCCCAGCCCCGCACCCCTTGCCCCGCACTGCCACCTCCCCTCCCCGACGCCGCCCCCTGCTCCGCACCGCCACCTCCCCTCCCCGGCGTCGCTCCCCTGGTCATCCGTGAGGCCAGCTTCTCCAGCCCTGTCGTCAAGCCCACCAGCAGCTCCGTGGAATCGCTCATGCCATCGAGATCTTTTCCTCCATTGGTCCCCGTGATGGCTGCGGCAATGATCCCGAAGTGGCAGCCGCCAGACCGCAAAGACATGTGCCTCGTCTGCACCTCCGGCTACAAGAAGGAGCTTTCCAAGCTCTCCGTGGAGCGATCCTCCAACTTCAACCCATTGCCCCAGTGGCTCCAGGCAGTGAAAGCCGATGCACCCGTGGCGTGGCAGGCGGATGCTGCTGTCGTGGTTGCGTCCACCGTGTCAACATGTAGGTCTGGCGGAGGAGCGAGGCGACGAAGGGGGTGGGGGGAGGTCGGGGCGGCAACAGGTGGGAGAGGAAGAAGATGGGAGAGGAGGAGGAGAAGGGAGACAGAAGAGGACCATAATACCCTTCTTAACCACACCATGGTTTGAATAAACCATGGTTATTTTAAACCATGTAGGTCTGGCGGAGGAGCGAGGCGACGAAGGGGGTGGGGGGAGGTCGGGGCGGCAACAGGTGGGAGAGGAAGAAGATGGGAGAGGAGGAGGAGAAGGGAGGAAGAAGACAGAGGAGGAGAAGGGAGACAGAAGAGGACCATAATACCCTTCTTAACCACATCATGGTTTGAATAAACCATGGTTATTTTAATTTTTTGACGGTCAATCTGACGGAAGGGCACAACTGATGACGGAGCAAGTTTTGAGGGGCACAACTGATATTGCAACATCTTGGAGGGGCACAAGTGATAAAATCCCTTATTTATATGTATTACACTCATGTTAGCGCCCTTCCTTTAGTATAATAAAGGGTACAAGTAGTGCTCTTCAGTTATAATACTCTTCTGTCGTAACAAGTGTACTCATATATTACACTAATAGGAGGACACTATCCTGAGTCTGTAAGAATATAGGGTTATAATTGTTATTGGATAAAAATAGAGATAGTTGTAAGCATTATTGAAAATAAAAATATGTTTATCTAGAAATTACATGGCCAATGAGATATACGATGGGTATAACTGCTTTAAAACGAAGTATACGACCCAACAAACGTGGAAACAAATGAGGATGGGTTCTAAGTTAAGTGGCGTGAAAGATAAGGGTCGTTTTGTAAATTAGCCCAATGCGCGTTGTTTTCCCGCCGTTTGATTCAACGGTCAACATTTCGTGCCGTTGAGTGCTTTAGTTTGACAAATGCCTCATCAGAAATATTCCGTTCGCCTTTTTTTAACTATTGTCCTAATTTACTTAGCGAAAGTTGGAGGTTTATTGGGGATCTGTAAATCTGTATACTGCAAAACACTGCAATTATACTTTTCGTGTTGACAAACTTAAACTTCCATTCCTGTTGGAACTTAACGACGACGGCAAACGTGTTGATGTTACGAAGTTTATAGGGATCAGATTGCAAATACAAGGGATCGTATTGAATGTAAGAAAGATCGAGACACTAGTGTCTCTACAAAATTTTGATTCCGTGACCCCAAAGCGAATTTGAGTCCAAGTTCGAGGGCTTCTCCATAAATTAACCTATTGCGCGACTTATACCGTGGATCGCTTCTTCGTCAACGCTGTGGGCTCATTGGCGGCATTAATTTGGGGATGCCCCTATCAACGACTTCCTGATCTGATATGCTTATCTATTTAGGGTAAATTAATAAAAAGCCCCGTGCAACGATTCTCACGTAACAATTGATAAAAGAGTTATCCAATCCTTATTCTTTTAATTTTGATTTTAGATGTAATCTTGTATGACTTTTCTTGAAAACTTAAATTCCAAAAATTAAGGCCATTTTTTGTAATATTTCAGAATCCTAACTGAAATTTACCTCGTTTTTAAAGTTCTCTTTATCCTACTAGGTCTAAAGAACTTTTTGTAATTACATGTTCTTTTTAATAATATCGATTTTTTTAAGATGGGGGTAGAATTTTATTGATCAGTAACTTCGATGGAAAATTGCCAATTTAATAATAAAAAATCCTACCTCGAAATAATAAATCATTGCTCCCTCCGAAATTCTAAGAAAAATCACATAGGTTACCATAAAGAGATTAGATTGTCTGATGTAAATGGGATTATAAAAGACTTGTTGTAATCCATATCGTTTTCTTTTGCGATTTCGATTCTGAAATCTAACCTTATAGATTGAATCTTAGATTAATGCTTTACAAATCCTTTAAATTTCATTCAAATCAAAAGTTATTTGCTATGTTATCATAATACTCAAAGATTTGGACAATATTTAAACAACTTAAATTCCATTTTAGAAGGACCTGGATCTTTGACCATTATGATAAAATAGCAAATAACCTCCAATTTAAGCAAAATTTGAAGGATATGTCGAGCATTAATATAAGATTCAATCTATAAGGTTGAATTTTGGAATTGAAATCATAACCGAGAAAATATGGATTACAACGGATTTGTTGTAATCTCATTTACAATGGATGATCTATTCTATAACATAAAACATATATGCTAGCTAATTGTTTTTTTCTTACACTTATGTTCTTGAGATTTTGCAATTATAATTATATGTCTACGCAATAACAATTGTGCCCTCTGTATTCTTTCGAAATTAGTATTGCCCTTCCGTTAAGGCAAAATAAGGGCGTGCACGGATGAAAAGTTGCAGATGAAGAAGACATGGTCATGGGACTCTAACTCCCCCCGCAAAGGTAAACAGACTGGGTTGACCAAGGCCATGCCTTGCAAGCCTATCCATGCTCGGCAGACGGTTGAGAGTGGCGCGATATAGCGTACATGAGTGCTTAGGGGCAGAGCATGTATTCCATACCACGCCCGCCCAAGGGACCTTGATGACCCGATGGCGGTACAAATCAATGGCTTCTGTGAATGAGAAACCCTTGGGGGAACGAGTCCAAGTATGGTCGTTATGAGTGAAGGAGATCACACCGCGGATGGAGTCACGCCCAGCCAGAATAGACTGCCAAAGGAGGGAGTCATTTCTCCCAAAGCCACATTCCAAAAAGAGGATACATCCATGTATTTTCTTCTCACGTAAAGGGCCCAGTTAGAGTTATCGGAGGTGAGCAACCTCCAAGACCAAAACACGACTAAGGCGCACCGCAATGTGGACAGTGACCTCAATCCCAGCACCCCCCCCCCCCTTCAGGAGGCAAATACTGCGCCAGCTCACATCATGATGCCTAAAGCACCAAAGAAAGTTAGCGCACATCATGTCGGATTAGGGTCCCCGCGGTCCAGTAAAGGAGCACCCCATCAACGACAGAATGTAGGAGCTACAGACAACCGAGCAAGGATAGGACCTTAGCTTTCCAACCACAAAGCAAAGCCCTCACCATATCCTCCAACCCCCATTAAATGTCGCCCTTTCTATTGGAGGAAACCATAGGCAATCCCAGGTACGTAGATGGGAGTGAAGATCTTATATATACGTCAACACTTTTTTTGTAATTTTTTGCATTTTGTTTGGTAACCCTAAGTTTTGGTGTTACCTTGTATACGCCTTTGAATACTTCAATTGAAAGGTTTATAAGGGCATATGCGTAATATCGGAATGATTGATTTTTTTTTAAAAAAAAAACTTCAATGAAAAAACGCTTTTACAGTGAAACTACTTATTGATATTTTTAAAAGGGAATCCACGTGCTTAATCACCAGATCATTTAATAAGTATAAGCTACTCACTAGAATTCTCGCTTCCTCAGGACGCTATCAGTGCCGTTGCCGCCGGCCAGCGTGAGCTTCCCTGGTCGACCCGCTTCCGCATCGCGCAAGGGGTCGCCGCCGGTCTCGAGTACCTCCACGTGCAACACAGGCCGAAGATCATCCACCGCGACCTCAAGCCGGCGAACATCCTCCTCGACGACAACCTCGACGCGCGCATCGCCGACTTCGGCCTCGCGAAGTCCGTTCCGGATGCCAACACACACATGACCACCTCCAACGTCGCAGGCACTGTCGGCTACATCGCGCCGGAGTACCACCAGATGCTCCGGTTCACCGACAAGTGCGACGTCTACAGCTTCGGTGTGATACTAGCCGTGCTGGTCGTGGGGAAGACGCCGTCGGACGCCTTCTTCCAGGACACGGACGAGATGAGCATGGTGAAGTGGATGAGGAACGTGGTGGCGGCGGGGGACGAGACGGTGCTGGAGGCGGCGGTCGACAAGCGGATGATGGGGGAAGGGCAGGAGAGGCAGACGGTGCTGGTGCTGAAGGTGGCGTGCTTCTGCACGGTGGAGGACCCCAAGGAGAGGCCCAACAGCAAGGAGGTGAGGTGCATGCTCGATCAGATCGCGATGGAGAGCTAGATCTCTCAAATTGTGTATAATGTGTAGTTTATGTGATTGTGATTGCTTTGGTAGATCTCCTAATGTTGGCAGAGAATATCACGAGTGATATTATCTTTTTTGGGATCTAACTAAGATAAGGTGTGATCCAAAATAGGGATTTGAGGTTTTTCCTTCCCTCTTTAAAGGTTAGAAATACGTAAAGCAATCAGATGATGTAAGAAAAGTATGTTATTAGTGGATCAATAAAAAAACCTGCATTGCTTGTGCAATGTTTTGTGCATAGTGTAAAAGGCAGGGTTTTAATAATCAGATGGTACTTTGAACCACTTGACAATTGGTTTGGTCTAATGGTTTGACCATTAGTTAGAATGGATGATGATATCATCATATTTGTATCAACTTGGAAAATATCAGGTTGAATTTATTTTACTAATCAGACTAATTGAATCAATTCTCTGAATCAAGGATATATATAATATATATGGGGCCTTTCAAATGAGACGTGGTCCTTCCATCCTTAAAGAAGGCCAACGATCTGGGCCATCGGATTCAAATCCAACAGCACCTTCAATTTTGTTGCCCAAAAGGGCATTTTGGTCATCAATTTTTGCATTAATTATGCACTCTAATTAATATTCTGAAATACTAAATTTAGCTAGTTTTATTTTTGGTATTTTTCGCAATGCCATATTTAAAAAATATCCATTTTTTGCCGGACGATATTATCTTGGGTATATTTTTGTATCCTCACGCATTTTTTGTAGAATTTAAGGTTATTTTTGTAATGACTGCATGTTTTTTGTAGAATCCGTTGTTCATTCATAAAGTCGTCCGTTATTTGTAAATTTTGCATGGTTCTTTGTAAAATACAATTCATATTAGTATTTAATATGTGGTTCTTTGTATAATAAAATTTGTATAGTTTCTTGTATAAATTTTGATAGTCATTCACGCTTAATTGATGCGAATATACAAACCAAAAAACACATCTAAAATGTATAATGCACATCCAAAATGTGTAATGCACATCAGTATATACAAGATCTATACAAATTTCAATTTTCATTTGCAGCCAATTGATTTGCAAAAATACATAACAAATATGTATAATAGATATCAAAAATGTACAATACACATTAATAATGTATAATACACGTCAATATTGTATCAAACTGGGGAGCATTCTTCATCCAGGACTGGTTGCAGCACCATGTGCATGCATCGCCATCCGGGTTGCATGAAGGTCTTTCACGACGACGGTGTGCTTAGTGCAGTTGAGCGTCGATGGTAGACGTGACGGGAGTTCGTGGCGCGGGCTTGTGAGCGGATTTCGGCGGTGAATGGAGATGACATGTGTAGGATGGCGTGCAGCTGTGCGAACTCCAGGCGGGCGGTGGTTTCTCGTTCCTCCAGGCGATCGACGACGACGCTAATGGAGGGTGATGCTCGTGGCTGGGCGACACACACCCAAATCGGCGATGGAGCCTTCTAAAACACAACAACAACAACAACAAAGCCTTTTCCCACAATTAAGTAGGGTCGGCTACATGGATTCTTTGCCTCCATTCAGATCTGTCTTGGGTCAATCTCGGACTTATATCCAAAAAACTAAGATCCCTTCGTATAGTCTCTTTCCAACACTTCTTGGGCCGTCCTCGCCCTCTCTTGGCCGGCTCAACATCCCAACACTCGCATCTCCTAACCGGTGCATCAGTTGACCTTTTTTGCAAATGACCAAACCATCTTAAATGGTTTTCTCGCATCTTATCCTCGATCGGAGCTGCACCAACTTTCTTTCGGATTGCATCATTCTGAATCCGATCTTTACGTGTATGTCCACACATCCATCTTAGCATTTTCATTTCTGCTACAGCCATTCTCTGCACATGTCTATGGTTCACAGGCCAACATTCAGAACCATCAAGCATAGCAGGTCTCACGGCTGCTTTGTAAAACTTTCCTTTAATTTTTAAAGAAATTTTCTTATCACAGAGAACAGCGGAGGCTCCTCTCCACTTTAGCCAGCCTGCATTTATTCTATTAGTAACATCTCCATCAATTTCCCCATCATGTTGCAAAATAGATCCCAGATATCTAAAAGAATCTCTCTTCTGAATGTTATCGTCACCAATCTTCACCTCGATTCCTTCACCATTGCTTCCATCAAAGGTGCATTCCATATATTCCGTCTTAGCCCTACTTATACGAAAACCTTTAGTCTCCAATGCATGTCTCCAAACCTCAAGCTTCTCATTTACTCCATCTCTAGTCTCGTCAATCAACACAATATCATCAGCAATTAACATACACCAAGGTAACTCATCTTGAATGTGACTTGTCAACTCGTCCATAATCAAAGTAAAAAGAAATGGACTCAAAGCTGAACCTTGATGTAAACCAATGTTGATATCAAAATAGTCAGTCTTCCCCGTCGGGGTCCTTACACAAGATAAAGCCCTATCATACATATCCTTTATGAGATTAATGTATAGGACAAGTACTTGTAAAACAAAAAAAACAAAAAACAAAAAAACAAAAATTTAACTCACTTGCAGAAGATTTTCGGAATCTCTTGAACATTATATTTCTTATTTCTCCTACAAGTTGATTCAACATGATGCAATTCCAAAATAAAAAAAATATTATATATAAAATCTGTTATATAAAATATGTATATAAAATCCGTTTCATAAAATCTGTATACAAAATCTCCTACACGTTGATTCAACATGATGCAATTCCAAAACAAAAAAATGATTCAACACGTTTCATAAAATCCGTTGCTACCTGATGGGTGATTGGCCTCATGGGCATTGCTTCGGCTCTCTGATGTTGCTACCTGTCCTCCATGCCATGACCGCCTCAACGACTCTTCCGCCTCCGAGTCCATCACCACCTTGATGCCGGCCTGCCAAGAGATCTCCAGCGCCCTCCTTCTCCTCAAGAATTCCCGTCAACAAATAATCCCTATTTTTAGGGATCAGTTCTAGCCCTCAATTAATGTGACCTTAATTACATGCTATATTTAGATAATGTATAAAGACCAAAATGGGTTTTTGCTTAATTTATAAATAAAATTAACATGCCATTAATGCCAACCACACGATTAAAGACGGATGGCTGAGATTGTTGGCCTTCCTTATGGATTGAAGGACCATGCCTCATTTGAAAGATATCCTATATATATATATATATGGGAGTTGGGAGCCTACACCCAGGGTGTAGGTAACTATCTACATCCGGCCTTTTTTCATTATTTTGGATTTTTTGAAGGAAACTTAGAGGGGATTTGCTTAGTATATTGAGGGGAATATATGTTTCAAGTTACATGCAAAACAAACATTTCTAACATGTTCATCTAGACGGGGTCAATTTCAGCAATTCTGAGACCGTTAAAATTTGACACTCTTGATGGGATGATATGAATATCGAATTAAGTTAAATTTTGAATGACACCATGGTGGTATATAGTGATCTAATTTCCTCAAAGTTTCATTTCAAAAAATCAAAAAATAAAGAAAAAATGAGCTAGTGTAGGTAATTACCTACACCCCTGGGTGTAGGCTCCCTTTTCCCTATATTTAGGGAAAAGGGAGCCTACACCCAGGGGTGTAGGTAACTACCTACACCTGGCTCATTTTTTCATTATTTTTTGATTTTTTTGAAATGAAACTTTTGGGAAATTAGATCACTATATATCACCATGGTGTCATTCAAAATTCAACTTAATTCGAGACTCCTATCATCTTCATCAAGACCGTCAAATTTTAACGGTATCAGAATTGCTGAAAATTGCTGAAAATGGTATCGTCTAGATGAACATGTTAGGAATGTTTGTTTTGCATGAAATTTGAAACACATATTCCTCTCAATATATTAAGAAAATATCCCTATGGTTTCATTCAAAAAACTCAAAAATCATGAAAAAGAAGTCCGGGTGTAGGTAGTTACACCCCTGGGTGTAGGCTCCCAGCTCCCATATATATATGTGGTGAATATGCAGATGTATGCATATATAATTTTTATGAATCATTTAATGGAAGAGTAAATAATGTACGGTCGATTTTGTGAATCGAGAATGAATATGTATTTATGTGTGTATGTGTATGTGTATGTATGTGTATTATGTGCGTGTATTTGTATACTTGTGTATATGTATGTATGCATGTGGGTGTATGTATGCACTACAACAAAATTAAGATATAGTGATATTTTTTTGAGTCCATGACTAAATCAGTTGTTAAATATATAATAACAATATTATTTATTGCGAAATAGTTTTTTAAACTTGAAATTGGCAACGAATATTATATATCTCGCTATATCATTAGTGACAGTTCATGTAGAAACACTTAAACCTGTTGTTATTTTTCAAAAATGAAACAAATTATTGCTAATTTTTTAGTTCAAAATTTAACGATGATTAGTTGAAATTATGAAAAATAGCAATGGATAAGTGTCGCTACATGGACCGTCGCTAATGATATAGCGATAGATATGATATTTGTCGTTAATTTCAAGTATAAAAAATAATTTTGCAATGAATAATATCGTCGTCATATATTTAACAATGAATGATTTAGTGACAGATTTTGAAAAAAAAATATCAGTATAGCATATTTTTATAGTGGTAAGTGTGGAATGTGGCTGCTACCCGAGGACATCCACTGGCATGTTCATGCCTATTTTTCCGTCAATTTTTTTTTAATATTACCATGTGTCTTGATCACTATATATCTATATTATGTTATTTCAATTTAGTCAGAAACATAGACTCCTATATCCTCCATCTAGATCGTCGAATTTTAACGGTCTCATAATTGTTGCAATCGACATGTTCTGGATGGAAGGAAAATGAGTCTTTGTTTGTGACTAGGGATGAGCATGGGTCGGGCCTGAGCTGGACCCTACAGGGCCCAGGCCCATTTATGTTTGTGGGGTTTAGGTCGGGCCTAGGCCCACTATTTTTTTTTTCAAGGCCCAGGCCCAAGCTCAGCCCAATTATTATACGTCGGGCCTGGGCCGGGCCGACCCATAATGTCTCAATAATCAATTGGGCTTGGACCGACCTAAAACTTATGAGTCTGGACTTGGTGGGCCCATAAACTTGGCACACCCTCATTTGGTTATCTTGATTGTAATCTTCGTTATGAAGTATTTATTAGTTATTTAGGTCTTTATTATTTAGTTATCCTACTGTTTTGCACGGTTTTGGTCATATCTATGATTCTACAGTATCTAATGGAAAGAGTTTCATAGAGATATTATAGAAAGATGTCCAAATAATAGTAAACAAACAGATTGAAAATGTAACTTAAGTGGATTAATCTGTCAACGTCGTCAACTCCCTCATCAAATCCATATGAATATATCAAAGTGAGAGATCAAAGTCTAAATACATATGGGCTCTATACGGGCCAGGCTATCGGGCCTAATGGGCCTAATTTTGGGCTTTTATGTGGGTTGGGCTATCAGACCTAACTGGTTGGGCCGGGCTAAGCCCGAGCACGGCCCAATTATTAAATGGGCCTACATCTTTGGCCCAAGCCCGACCCATAAATAATTCGGGTTCGGGCTGGGCCGGACCGGGCTATGCGGGTCGGACTTCGGGTCGGGCTGGACCGGCCCAACCCAATGCTCATCCCTATTTGTGACGAAATTGGAATGATATAATATAGGATTATAATGATGAAAATACATGATAATATTTAAAAAAAATGCCGAAAATGGGATTGGAGCAGTACCATTTTTCTCATATGTATGTATGAATGGATGGATTGATGGATGGATGGATGGATGTTTACCCTACGAGCCCTAAAATCTTTGTAAAATACCCGCTCAACCCTATAAACATCATTATTATCCCATCGATCTTGTAAACTTGCTATCTCTTACACTGTAGACCGTGTGGATAACACTCATCCATTAAACCATTAAATAAAATGAATTCCGTCATAAAAGGTAAACATTATGGCATGTTCATGCCCCATTTTTCGTTAATTTTTTGTTTCTTTTGAAATATTGCCATGTGTTTTGATCACTATATCCCTAATTATATTATTCTAATTTTATCAGAAACATAGACTCGTGTATCCCTCATCTAGACTGACGAATTTTAACGATCTCAGAATTGTTTCAATCGACCTGTTATGGATGGAGGGTAAATGAGTCTTTGTTTGTGACAAAATTAGAATGACGTAATATAGAGATATAATGATGAAAATACATGATAATATTTTAAAATTTTAAAAAAAATTGTCGAAAAATAGGACTGGAGCAGTCCCATTTTTCTCATATGTATGGATGGATAGATTTTTATCCCACGAGCCCTAAAATCTTTGTAAAATATCCACCCAACCCTATAAACATCATAATTATTCCATCGATCTTGTAAACTTGCTAACTCTTGCACTATATATTGTGTGGGTAACTCCCATCCATTAAACCGTTAAAATAAAATGAATTTCATAAGAAAAGGTCTATATTGTGGCATGTTCATGTCCCATTTTTCGGCAATTTTTTTATTTCTTTTGAAATATTACCATGTGTTTTGATCACCATATCCCTGTATTATGTTATTCCAGTTTCGTCAGAAACATATATTCCTATAACCCTCATCTAGACTATCGAATTTTAACAGTCTCAGAATTGCCGCAATCGACATGTTCTGGATGGAAGGTAAATGAGTCTCTGTTTGTGGCTAAATTAGAATGACATAATATAGGGATATAATAATGAAAATACATGATAATATTTTAAAAAATAAAAAAATACCGAAAAATGAGTCTAGAGCAGCCCCGTTTTTCTCATATGTATTTATGTATGTATGGATGGATGGATGGATGGATGGACTTTTTTTTGTTTTTTTTATTTTTTATCTATAGGATTCGAACCCTGGTCCTTTAAAGTGGGAGCCACTGCTTATACCACCAGACCATTAGAGGGGTTCCGATGGATGGACTTTTACCCCACAAGCCCTAGAATCTTTACTAAAATACATGCTCAACCCTATAAACATCATTACTATCCCATCGATATTGTAAACGTGCTAACTCTTACACTATATGCCGTGTGGATAAGTCCTATCCATTAAACCATTAAAATAAAATGGATTCCGTTAGAAAAGGACTATATTGTCCTTTTACTTTACCAAAATTACAAATAGAACTCCCCTCTCACTCTCATCAATTCCCCATGTCACGTCCCGACCTCGAAACAGGGAAAAAATTCGGAAGCATCCCATAATAATGATTTTTTTGAGTCCAGGAGCGAGACAAATTTTCAATATTCCATTAACCATAATTATCAGAGTGTCGCACAATAATGGAAGAGTAGAGGAAATTAGCCAATATACAATAGACTAATCAAATCTGAACTACATAATAAAATTAAATAAGTCTAACAATAAGTTCCGTACAATAACTTGAGAGACTAGAATAAAGCAGTGACTCCTCAATACAGCTGACGGTCCAACACCTTGCTTTCCGCTAAGCTGTAAGGTTATAATTAACATTAGTCAAATAAATTTGACTAAGTATGTACAATCAAATTATGACATGCCATAATTATCCATATACCTCTATCATAAAAAATGTGAATAAAATGACAATGCAATAAAGAATATATATCAAGGAAAACAATGAACTATCAATAATTTCCAACTGTGCATACCACCAAGAGATAATAATTACAGTGCAATAAACTTCTTCTTTAATGGTCACATATTTTGGAATCGTGAATTCAATATCAATGAATATCAATATCAATAGGAAAAATCATTACCATCTGCCGATACCAGGAAGTCTGAGCTTAAATAGGAGTCATCTCGCTCCTATAAATTAAAATTTTAAGTCATAAAATATTTCAATAAGAGGTCTCATGTCCAAACCTCAATGCAATGGACATTAGTACTGAGTCAAGCGTCATAGCGGAAATTGTATGGGAGTAGTGTAGAATTACCCGTCTACAACGATCAATTGGAGGAATTAACTATCCATGTGGCGCCCCGGCATGTTAAAGTCTCCAATGGACTAACAATGAACAATGTCTACTCCTCACAATGATGGTGTCAAAATCAATAAATATTTTTAATAAATTATTTGATTTTATAAAAATACAAATTAACCTATTAAAAAACAATGATGTATCCATGTCTATAACATTTAAACACTAATTGGTAGATATGTCTAAATATCAAATTGGCACATGATTACCTAGGGTTATAAATATAAACATCATTTTAACAGGATAAAACAAAAGTAACATTGCAATAGCTAATAAAAATCAAAAGTTTGATATAACAATAATGGTACGTGTCATAAGTAATACCTTGAACAATATAGATAGTTTCCTAGAGTTTTCAATCTATAAAAATCAACTATCACCTAAACAAAAGAGATGTATTTTATTGGCATGCGCAAGTCATAATACATCATATCCCATGATATGAAAATCCAATCGTTAAGAGTTTTTATTAATGACAGTCACCTAATTATTAATAGTATTTTTTTCTATAAGTTCAATTTTTCCGAAAGTTGGGTAATTTATATTTCTATCTCCTTAGATTATACCATTAATTTGGTTAAATTGACATATGTTTTTTTGGATGCGTCAAGTATTTCAATTCCACTATTAGACTTCCCTTAAATGTAATTTATGCCCAGATTAACAAAAAAACACCCGAATTATATATAAACTGCAGTAGGGGCTGAAATGTATTATATGCTATCAAGATTTTTATCCTTCACAACATAGTTGAATATTTAATGGATACCTTCGAATTCAATTATTCCATAGATGAAAAATACTAACCCATGATATTTTTTAACTATCTGATTTCTGCAAACCGAAAACAGAAATACTTTTTCAAACATAAAGATAATGATGCATTAAAGAGAGTTGGCTTTGATTTTTTCTCTATGATCATCTTCATTACACAAGGGGGTCTCGGCTCTAAAAAAAACCCATCGTTCTTATTGACGAAATGTCGGAAAGATCAAGCGTTTACCTTATTGTTTAAAACGTCAACTCTCGATGTCGGACTTTAATTCCCCACTCATCTTGCAACAGTCCCCAATATTTGCAATAAACGACGTTGATCATAGCGACCCAGGGTCTCGCTCAGCGCTCAAAGGCCTCAGATTAGGAAGAACTCTCTCTCTCTCTCTCTCTATATATATATATATATATTGTTACCTTGCAGGGTTTAAATCCATTTCGTTGGGATTTTAAGGAGAAAAAATGAAAACTAATTCAATGATTATCACTTATGGGTAGATATCTTCCGCCATGATTTTTTTTTTTTAATCTTTGAACGATTATGTTTTTTCAATAGTTTTCTTATTTTATATTATACGCCTCTAACTGATTTTTTAACCCGATAAATCTTATATTTCCAAATTACATTTGTACTCATAGGAGAAAACCGGATGTTACAAGTCTACTCCTCTTTAAAAAAAAAATTCATACTCGAAAATTAAAAGACATACGTAGAAGTTCATGATATTTATCTCGAACTTCGTCTTTAAGTTCCCAAGTAGCTTCTCTGTTTGTGTGATTATGCCAAGTAACTTTTACCATCTTGATAGTTTTCCTTCTTAACTGATGTTCTTGATGATCAACAATGTGAGAAGGACGCTCCTCATACGATAAGTTTTTCTGAACTTCAACATGCTCATAATGAATCTGATGAGAGGGATCACGAATGTATTTCCTCAACGCAGAAAAATGAAAGACATTGTGGATATGTGAATACTGTGGTGGTAATGCAATATTGTAGGCTACCTCGACTACTCTATCCAACACCTCAAAAGGATCAATGTATCTTGGACTATATTTTCACTCAAATCTCAATACATCACGGGTCAGAGAAATTTTGAGAAAGACATGAACACCAACTGCAAATTCTAGTTCTTTGGACGGTTATCTACATATCTCTTTTGTCTGCTTTGAGCAATCAAGAATCTTTTCTTAATTAGGTCAATCTTATCTACACACTTTTGCACAAGTTCTGATCCAAGCAATCTTCTTTCGCCTACCTTGCTCCAACAAAGAGGAGATATGCAAGGTCTCCCATAAAGGGCTTCATACATAGCCATACCAATGCTAGCTTGATAACTATTGTTATAGACAAACTCAATAAGTGGAAGATTCTCATCCCAACTTCGAGCATAATCCAGTGAACATACCCTAGGTATATCCTCAAGAACATGTATAGTTCTTTCTAATTGACCATCTATATGAGGATGGAAAGCAGTACTAAATTTTAGCTTTGTACGAAAGGCGTCCTGAAGCTTTTTTCCAAAATCTTCTGGTGAATCTTGGATCTCGATCAGATACGATAGAGACGGGTGTACAGTGAAGCTTCACAATATTATTCATATACAAATCAGCCAAGCTCGCTACTGATTCCTTCTTCATTGATAAGAAATGAACAGACTTCATCAATATATCCACGATCACCCAAATAGCATCATAATTAGTTGCATTGGTCTTCAGAAGACCCATCACAAAGTTCATGGTGATGTCTTCCCATTTCCATTCAGGGACCTCCAATTGCTATAATAGTCCAACTGGTCTTTGATGCTCAACCTTAATTTGCTGACACAATAAACAACGAGAAATGAATTTTGCAATTTCCTTCTTCATATTTTCCACCAAAAAATTTGTTAGAGATCATTGTACATCTTTGTACTTTCCGGATGTACAATGAATTTACAATGATGAACTTCATCCAGAATTTCGAGCTTCAACTCTTCCTGCGAAGGAACCCATAAGTGATTCATGAATCTAATGCCACCATCTGCAGCAATAAAGAATTCTGACCTTTCCCCTTGACTCTTCTTAGCAAAAACATGATACTCAGAGCCTTCATTCTGAGCCCTCAATACTTCCTCTACTATCTCAGAATGTATCTGGATGCTAGATAAGATAATATCGTCTCCTTTCTTAAAAGGATTTCAAGAGACAAAGTCGTCAACTAACTTCCACTTTTTAATCCTTAAACTAGCAGACATGGCATATAGACTTTTCAGCTCAAAGCATTTGCTACAACATTTGCTTCACCTAGATGGTAAGCAATTGAGAAGTCATAGTCCTTAAGAAATTCCATCCATCTTTGTTGGCTCATATTCAAGTCTTTTGGGGAAAAGATATATTTGAGACTTTTATGATCTGAGAAGACCTCAATTTCTCACCATAAAGGTAGTTACGCTAGATTTTCAATGCAAACACCACAACAACAAGCTCTACATCATGCATGAGATAATTCCTTTCATGAATCTTTAGCTCTATCGAAGCATAAGCTATAAATTTCTCATTTTGCATCAGCACACAACCCAAGACAATCAGGGATGCATCAATGTAGATGACAAAACCTCTACTACCAAAAGGTCAAGTTAAGACAGGAGTAGTGGTCAACATTCTCTTCAATTCTTGAAAGTTGTGTTCACATGCAGATGACCATTCAAATTTTGTTGATTTCCTAGTCAGTTCAGTCAGAGGAAGTGAAATTTTTGAGAACTCACGAATGAACTACGATAATACGCAGCTAATTCAAGAAAGCTCCTGATTTTTGTTACACTCTTTGGTTGCTTCCAATCTGAAACTGCCTCTACTTTGGCTGGAACAACAGAAATACCATCCTTGGAAATAATATGTCCAAGGAACATGATCTTCTCTAACGAGAATTCACACTCGAAGAATTTGACATAAAGTTGATTCTGCCTCATGATCTTCAATACGATTCTCAAGCGCTCCTCATGTTTCTCAACATTCTGAGAAAAAACAAGAATATCATCAACAAAAATAATAACAAAGCGATCTAATACCGGTCAAAAATATGATTCATGAGATTTATAAAAGCGGCAGGAGCATTAGTCAATCCGAACGACATCACACAAATTTCATAGTGCTCATATCTTGTTCAGAAAGCAGTCTTCGAAATATCTTCCTCTCAAAACCTCAATTTATGATAACCAGATCGCAAATCAATCTTCGAGAAGATCCTTGCTTTTTGGAGCTAATCAAATAAATCATCTATACATGGTAATAGATATTAATTCTTTATTGTCACCTGATTCAGCATTCGATAATCGATGCATAGACAAAGTGTTCCATCCTTCTTTCTCACAAATAAAATCGGTGCACCCCAAGGTGACACAATGGATCTAATAAATCCTAGATCAAGCAATTCTTCAAGTTGCTTCTTCAATTCAGCCAATTTGGTAGGAGCCATGCGATATGGTGCCTTGATATCGGTACCGTTCCAAGAACCAGCTCGATAGTGAAATCAATCTCTCATTGAGGTGGGGGTCCAGGCAACTCTTCTGGAAAAACATCAGGAAACTCGCGAACAACATCGAGATCAGATAGCGACATGGTTGATGACTCAACCCTTATAATACTGGCCAGATAGGCTTCTCGTCCTTTCAAGATCATGCGATGTGGGATCATGCGATGTGCCTTCATGGACGAAATAATACATCGCTCAAAATTGGTGGCATGCCCTTTAATAATGAACCCCTGGGAACTAATGGCTTGCAACGATCATCCTTTTCTTATAGCAATCAATATACAATGATAACGAGATAGACAATCCATCCCAAGGATAATATCGAAATCCACCATCTTCATGACGACAAGATCATTAGGCAGCTCTTGACTTTCAAATATTAATGGAGCGTATTGTATATACTCTAATGCTTTTACATTTCCTCTAGTAGGTGTGGTAACGATCAAATCAATATCTAAGAGTTTTGATTTGGCATCCAAACTTCTTACTAGAGCCTCAGAAATAAAGCTATGGGTATCATCGATATCAAAAAGAATCTTTGCATGAAAGTTAGAAATAAGAAAGATACCTTCGATGACCTTGTCCTCCTTAGCAGCAGCATCTCCAGTGATGAGAGCATTGACTCGTGCAGGAACCTTTGACTTTTGATCTTGACCATGAGCTGCAAACTGCTTTATAAGCTTTGCGCAATCATGAATGAAGTGCCCTTTCTCTCCACAATTCATACACTGACTATTCTTGAGATAGCATTCTCCAGGATGAAAACGATGACAGAAAGAGCATTCAAGAAATCGGTTGTTTTGCCCTGGGTTGGAGGATTGGTTATGCCTTTGAGAATCCTGGATGATTTGGACTTCTCGAATCGATCCTTCTGATCATTGTGTGGCTTCTCCTCCTTTCTTCGCAAGAAATCTCGCTCCATGGTGGTAGCACTTGCTAGGGCATCCTTCGTGATCTTCGGTACGCTAGAAAGAACCTTCGATCTTAAAGCAGGGTGAAGCCCTTCGATAAACTTTTGAGTCATCCAAAATTCATCTGGAAATAAGTGTGGAGCATACTACGGTAAGAGATGGGACTTGTTGTTATATTCAGCAACTGTCAGATCTCCCTGCTTCAGATTTTAAACTCTTACTCCTTAATCAATTGCAAGTGCATCGGAATGTACTGCTCTCGGAAGAGTTTAACAAACTCATCCCACAGAATGATCTCTCCCTTTTCAAACTTCTGCAACTGGCAACTGGTCCTCCAGTCCTTAGTAGGTCCTTTCAGCTGATGAGTAACGAAAGAGACCTTGCTATGATCCGGACATCTGATTGCATCAAAAATAACTTCTCTATCTCCTCCAGCCATCTATCCGCTACCGTAGCATCCACTACACCTTCAAAGTTAGGCGGATTCTCCTTTAAGAATCTCTCAAAGGTGACCTCATCCCTTTGCTCTTCATGAAGCATCCGTTCTCTATCTAAGCGTCTTTCATGATGTCTCTGATCCTTGTCCCTATTTTGGCGGTGATTAGCTTGATCACGAATCAATTAGGAGAGTGACAATCCCAAAATTACCCTTGTTAATTGATTATTGATTAGCTTTGTAGTTGGGCAATTAGGATTGATCAAAAATGATGATGACACCGAGAAATGATATGGAAAATCAAGTCTCGATATGATCGGATTTATTTATTTTACTTGGATAAGTCCCAAGGTCGAACTCAAGGAGGTAATGCGAGGGTTCTGAATTAATCTCTAAATAATATGAGAAATTTAGGTTTTCAAAGGGAGAAGAAATATTTCTTTTTGGTGCTTTTTTCTTTTTTAACTTTATATGGGTTTTTAATTAAGAAGATGTAACTAATTGTATAAAGAAACGTTATGCATGAATTTGCAAAATAATTTAATGCAAGAAAAATGTTGCTATGCTTCGTGTTGGAAAATAAATAAATGAAATGTTTTTGTTGATTTTTAAATGATGCAAAATGTAAATGCAAGTGATGGTGAATATGGAGCAGCAAGCCAAATCAATTATTCCAAATAAGCTCATCCTTAATTAATCTTTGAGATAGTTTATCGATTAATATCATATTAATCTCCCAAATAAATTTCCACGAATTAATGCACAAATTAATGAGCAATAAAGTATCAAGCAAAAGAACTGATGAATTAAAAGGTAAGTTCTCAAATAAATCCTCAACTAATTAATGTCAAATTCTCTCAAAAGTAGAATCATAGTGTTCAATATGAAAGAAGATGAATCAGGGATCAAAACGACACCAAGAACGTCAAATTCTGATCACATATGCTCAAGATATGACTATCTGAAGTTCAGAGACTAAATAGTAATTAAAATATATAAAGCTTGCAATTTAGACCTTCGCGGGGACTATTCTGTACTTATGAAAAAAATGGTTGGGCCCTTGTGCAATTTTACCCCAAGACAGGGGTACAGATGTAATTTCTGGAAAGCTCTGGAGTTGTTTCTGCAATTTTTCCAGAGGTGTGTGCGCAACTGTAACATGGGTTCTTCAGGTAATTCAAAGAAGTAGGGAGGGCTTCACCACAATTTTACCCTTGCACGTGAGGTGCACGTGAGGGTGATTGGCTCGGGTGGAAGCTCGGGCTGAGCCTCCACGTGGCAACCTCTTGCTGCTTCAAGACGCCCGAACCTCATGCCTTGGATCTGAGGCTGACGCTAGATCTGAACCATCGACGAAGTTAAATCCAAGGGTTGTTCTTTGGGAAAAGGCAAACTGCAAGGATGCGTTGTGTTCTTGATGATCTACAGTGCCTATACATAGGGCTTGGGGTGAGGGCATTCTATGGCGATGGTTCTGCTCCTTTCTCATGGCCGACACAGGGTCAGGGGACGTCTGCGCAGAATCATTGAGGGCGTCGGTGAGGTCAAGGTGGAGTCGGTGGTGTGCTGCAGAGATGTAGGGCTTCGAGATGGTGGTGAGACTTTCGAGGTGACTGGAGGCAAGGAAGAAAGGGAGCTCGATGCTAGAGATGGTGGCGAGAGTTGATGCTTCTATCAAGGCAGAGAGTGGATGGCGATGCAGGTGTGAAACCCATGTGCAAGAGGGACACGCGGTGGAGATGATTGCGGTTGATTGTGTCGACCGACAACGATGATGTGGTGCAAAGGGAGTTGGTGATGGGGACGATGAAGATCAAATATGGAATCGAGGAGTTTGACCGATAGAAAAGGGCGGAAGGAAGGAGGAAGGAGAAACAGAGGAAGGAGAAGAGGGAAGAAGAATGAAGACTAGGGATTACCTAAAGGATGATTGGGGTTCTTCCACCTGACAGAAGAGGGGCAGAGGAATGCCTATGAATAGAGAAGCCTTTCAGCCCTCCGATCGTAGCTTGAAGGTTGGCATGCCTGACCTGAACAACACGGTGAACTATTGTGACAAAGGAAGGTGTCTCCTTTGGATTTCGCTGAAGAACTAAAGAGGAGTCGTCACTCGAAGTCTATGGTCACACCTCTGTCACAGGTTGCTACGCATGAGCTCTCCCTCTCACATCTCTGATTGGAAGATTATGATGCTCGAGCTCGACGATGGATTTTATAGGAGAAGAGCAGTGGGTGGGTGGTCGACGAGGAGAGGATTGGTGTGAAAAGGGATAGAGTTGCAGGTCGTTGATGATTAGAGAGAGAGAGAGAGAGAGAGAGTTGGCTGGAGGGGATAAGGAAGGGGAGGCGTAGGTAGTTAGGGTTTGGCAATGGTTGAAGTGGATAGCAGGGAAAGAGGAGATGGTTGGCGTTGCATGATCGTCAGAGGTCAACAGTGAGAAGAGGTGTCAGATCGAGAGGATGATAAGGTGGTTATGGAGGCTGGATATTTAGGGATAGAGGAGTTAGATGATAAGGGCAGTTGCGGGCGATGGCTTGGCCGTTGCGAGGAGCAGTGGCAGACGGCAGCGCTGGGGGTGGAAGAAGACCCCCACGTGCTACGCACGTGAGGAGGAGGGTTGGAGGGCATCATGTGACTAGCACGTGGAAAGACTGAGGGAGATACTCACGTGCTAGGCACGTGAGGAAAGAGAAATACAGGGAACTGGGACCAAGTAGCTCCAATGAGTGTGTGCCACATGGCAAGCGTTGACCAGGACTTTGACCAGGAGGGAATATACAGAAATAAATGCATTTAGATAGTAAATGGACTCAGATGCAAAAGTTCTCAACAAAAAAAATGTTGATCTAAATGAAAGCTCGAATGTTCATGAAGGAATCAGGTGTAAATGAAATGCAGAAAGTAAGATATGATTTCTTTGGTGATATTTTGTGTATATAAAATATCAATTTTTAGCTTTGTAATTTTCTATTTGAGTTTTAGATGATATATAAATGCATGCAAAAATCAAATATGCTATGAAATAATGCAATGGACTCGAACGATATTTTTTAGAATTTTTATGGGTCACAAGTAGGTTAGAAAAATTAGGGAGGTTAATTATGTACAAGAGGATTAGGTGAATAAGCTCAAGTCAAAATTGGTCCTTTTAATTGCCTTTTTGATTTTTTGGATTGTGATTTTTATGTGATTTATTAAAACAATGAATAACTTAAAGAAATGAAAGAGAAAATAATCAGAATGAATTGAATATGCACGTGAAATGATAGGTTAAAATCAGTGAAAATGTACAATGTGCAAAAGAGGCACAAAACACAACTTCATAAATGAGCTCTGATTTTTATGAAATTGATCTTATTTTGAAGGGTATTTAAATGTATGTTATTTTAAAACTGAGTAGAGTGAAATCGAACACTGTATGAGAAAGATATCAATGTTTTAGTCTGTCTGATCTGAAATTAGGGTTTGAGATTATTTTGCATATAAAGTAGTTAGTAATTTTTTAGGATTTTTCATGGATTAAGGTTAGTGATATGTACACAATAGATGTGGTTTGAGGTCATTTGGAGTTAGCATGGATTGATTAAAAATACATCAATTAGGTGAAAATATGCATATGAATGTGAATGCAGACATGAATGCTAATTTATGTAAATTAATTATGAGTGCATGAAAGTTAATTTTTATGAAGTTAACATGCAAATGAACCTAAATTCTCGGAATGAAGCTCTATTTTCAGCTAATTAGAGTTATGAATCACAGATTCATTAGAGAGTTCCTCGACCGTCTTCATCAACTTAGCATTCTGCGTCGCCAAATCATGGGAGCGACGGCTCCGCTTACGATTTGAGACGGTCAACATCTACAAATAACGATGATCATTTAGTCAACTATTTCAAATCATATCAATAAATGTTATAAGTCATCGTAAAATTAGATAAAAATCCTCTAGTCTTCCATTTGACTCTGATATCACATTGACATGTCCCGGCCTCGAAACAAGGAAGAATTTCGGAAGCATCCCACTAATAATTTTTTTGAGTCCAAGAGTGAGACAAAAGTTTCAATATTCCATTAACCATAATCATCATAGTGCCACACAATAATGTAAGAGTAGAGAAAAACTAAGTGATAAGAGATTTGCTCGAGGTACGCCCTTCGATTGAGCTGCGAGAGAACGAGAGAAAGATGGAGAGATAGGGATGGGAGAGGGCTCCCTATGCGAGGTATGGACCGTGCTTCATCCATGTGCACTTTCCCTCCAAAAGGAGGTTTATTTATAGGGCGTGAATGCCCCTCGCGTAGTCTGCCCCTCTCCAACCACGCCCGACTTGCGCGTGTCTCTCGCGTGCGACTCTCCCTCCGCGCAACTGCCGGCTATGTTCAAACATCTCCCGCTTGACTGAAGCGATCAAATATTCTATACTCCCACTATTCGTGTAGTATACATATGGAGATGTCCTTTAAAGGACTCATGCATTCCTGAGTCCCATCAAACCAACGTGTTTTATGTAGGTGCTAGCTACTATTCCCTTGGTTAGAGAATCAGCTAGCATATCACTTGTAGGTATGTATGTTACCGTGATTTCCTGTTTTGCTACTATATCTTGTATATAGTGATATTGGATCTCTATGTGTTTTCCTTTAAAACTATTAGCCCCACTATTGATCAAGCTTATCGTAGCTTGATTGTCACAATACATTTCAGTTGGTCCTTTGACCAATTCGAGGCTTAGGTTCTCTAGGAAACGTCTGATCCACACAGCATGAGTGGTGGTCATGCTACATGCAATGTACTCAGCCTCCTGTGTATGTCGAGATACACATCCTTGTTTCTTGCTACCCCAAGAAACAGTTGCACCACCAAACATGAACAAGTAACCCGATGTGGATTTTCTATCATCCACATCCCCTCCGAAATCGGCATCGGAGTATCCTACTACTTCAAGTGATTCTGCTTGATACATAAGCTTCAGATGTACTCTCCCTTTCAGATATCGAAGAATCCTCTTTACAGCTTCCCAATGTGCTGAACCATGATTGCTTTGATATCTACTAACTAAGCTTACTGGATAAGCTAAATCGGGTCGAGTACACATCATTGCATACATTAGACTTCCCAACGCTTGTGCATATGGTACATCTAAAGATTTCTGCCCCTTTCCGAGACACTGACTCTTACTGAGTCTCTTTCCCATCACAAGTGGTGTTGGAGCTGGAGTGTTGTTCCGCATTCCAAATCTCCTTAATACAGTATGCAAATATCTTTCCTGACTAAGGCTTAATATTTTTGAGTCTATGTCTCTTGTTATTTGAATTCCAAGAACATAGGATGCATCGTCCATGTCCTTCATCTCAAATTCATTGCTCAATTTTTGTTTGATTTCATTGAGCATTTGTATGTCATTACCTGCAAGCAGAATGTCATCAACATATAATGACATGATAGCAAAACTGCTCCCACTCTTCATGACATACACACAGTTATCCAATTTATTTGAAACAATTCCAAATTGAATAACTTTCTCATGAAATTTGAGATACCATTGCTGTGAAGACTGCTTTAAGACATATAATGACTTTCTTAACTTGTAAACCTTTTTCTCCTGACCTTCAACCTGAGGTCCCTCAGGTTGTCGCATATAAATCTCCTCCTTTTATTCTCCATTTAGGAAGGTTGTCTTCACATCCATTTGGAATAATTCCAAAACCATATATGCGAATGTGGCTAAGATCATCCGAATGGATGCAAACTTAGCCACTGGAGAGTAGGTTTCTTGGAAATCTATTCCAGCTTGCTGAGTATAACCCTTGGCAACTAATCTGGCTTTGTATTTGTCAACAGTACCGTCAACTCGATACTTTTTCTTGAATACCCACTTACATCCTATGGATTGCCTACCTTCTGACAAATCACATAATTCCCAAACACTGTTTCGCTCGATTGAGTCCAACTCATCTCTCATGGCGGCCGACCATGATTCCGACTCAGACGAAGCCATAGCTTCATCAAAGGATATGGGATCTGTACAATCCGCGACATCCTCATCCACGGTGTAACACGATGCCTCGCATCTATAGAAATGGTAATCTCCCATCCATGCGGGTCGTGTTCTGGATCTCTTGTTGCCGATCATACTCGTGGGTTGTGTGGGTCCACCCACTTCCTCTAAAGGATCACCATGTTCCATAGGTTCATTCTCTACATTTGGATGATCAATATCATCTTCAAGTTCTTGTCTAATGCTCAAGTCGTCTTCATTGTCTTGTAGGACAATCAGAGGATCTGGTTCCTCCACTTCATGCTCTTTTTCTTGATGTATTTCAAGAAAAGTTGCATCACGACTTTCGATCAGACCTTTGGTTTCATGGAAGAACCTAATCTTTTATAATGTTCACTATATCCAATAAATTTACCTTTTAATGTCCTGAAGTCTAGATTATCCCTAAGCTGACTCGGTACCAGAACATGTGCAACACATCCCTTTTCCGGAGATGGCCCAACTCGGGCTTTCTACTATTCCATATTTCATATGACGTTGATTCTACGGACTTGGTGGGAATCATGTTCTGTATGTAGTTCGCAGTCAACACTGCCTCTCCCCAAAATTTCTTGGAGAGTCCTGAGTGTGAAAGCATACACCTTACTGTATTCATCAGAGCTCGATTCTTTCTTTCTGCTACACCATTATGTTGTGGTGTATAGAACATTGTAGTCTGTCTACGAATGCATGTCCGAATACAGTAATCCTCAAACTCCTTTGAGGTATATTTCCCACCTCTATCTGTCCTAAGAGTCTTGATTGGTTTTCCCAATCTTGTCTCCACTTCTGTTTTATATCTCTTAAATGTTTCAAGTGCTTCTGACTTTCTTCCTAAGAGATAGACATAGGAGAACTTTGAGTAATCATCAATGAATGTTATAAAGTATTCCTTACTTCTATATGTGATGACGCTCAGTGGTCCACAAATGTCCGAATGGATCAAACCTAGTAACTTTATTGACCGAATTCTGGTTGATAAGGGTCTTCTCGTCATTTTACCGGTCAGACAGTGTTCGTAGGGCAATGTCCTTGCACCCATGATCTTAGGCAACAAATTTGCCTTAATCATTTGATCCATCTTAGAATTTCCTAGATGACCCAGTCGTATGTGCCACAAGTCATAATCAGACAAATAACACAAAGAATAATCAGAAGCGACATTCATTGATTCACTAGAATTTATTACAGGAAGACAAAATAGGTCATGCTCGGGCACAAACTTTCCCATCGCATAGACCTTCTTATTCTTGCCCATAGAAACACGTTTATTGTAAAACCTAACTTCGAAATCTTTCTTGAGCAGCACTGGGACAGATATCAGGTTTTGACGTATCCTGGGGCATATAGTACATCGTTCAGTACCATAATGCTATCTCCCAGGTCAAGTCTATATGTCCCAACACCTTCTACGTCCAGATAGGTCTTGTTCCCCATGACGATCCTCTATTCTCCTTTGCTCAGTTCCTTGAAGTCCACCAGGCCCTCCTTCGTCTTCGTGATGTGTCTGATTGCTCTAGAGTCGATCCACCATCCATCATTGTCCGTGATGATGGAGTTACATTCCACGACAACCGTGAATTCCATTTTCTTCTTGCCTTTATTTTCAGACATTTTAGAATTTCCTGGCTTCTTCTTGTTGGGGCAATTGACCTTGAAATGGCCATATTTGCCACAACCGTAGCAAGAGCCGTGTGGGTATTTCCCACTCTTTCCATTGAAATTCACCTTGGAGGGGCCCAGTCTTTTCTTTACGTGCATGACATTTGCTTCTTCTTCTTCCTCGACCTCAAAGATCTCAGATTTCGATCTTTGTTTGGAGAGGACCTGCTCAATTGCCAGCTGTGCAGGTAGGTCCGTCACAGACTTAATGTTGTCGTTCATCCTCAGAGATGTGGCAACCATGACGGAGGGAGACTTCTTAGTATGGTTGTGATCTGCATCTTCTCTGAATTGCGCAATCAGCAGCCGCTAGATCCTTGGCCATCACGATCATCTTGTTTACGTGCTCGAGGACGCTTTCAGATTCCTTCATTCTACACGAGTTGTACTTGTGTAGAAGAAGCTGGACGCTCACTTCAGATTTGGAGTGATATTTCTCCTTAACCGCGGTCCAGAGCTCGTAAGCTGATTCGCAGGTCTCAAAGATCCGAATCAGGTTCAGATCCATGTGGGTCAGCATAAAGCTCCTAGCCCTATTATCTGTTTTCTCCCACTGTTCGCGGGATCTAATTTCCTCCATAGTAGGATTCTCAGATAAGGTTGGGTCGGGTTTGTCTATTATGGAGTGTATGCTATCGTGTAATAGGCCATAGTAGATCTTCCTACCCCATAATTCATAATTAGTACCATTGAGGTACTCTATTTTTCCAACCTCAGTGGCAATGGTTTTGCTTGTCATATTTGATCTAAAGAAATAAATACAGGAATGTTTGAGATTTATACTTATTTTGCGAGAGAGAAAAAACTTAACAAAGCAGATGGACAAAGAAAGTAATTTAGGTGAATGTTAATGGATCATTAATCCTTTAATTCAAACTTTGACTAAGCAACTTCAACGAGATATTTGTTGATTTAAAAAACGTAATGACAATAAAAAAACGGCAATAAGGTTCCTATTAGGCTGTGATAAGACGATTGAATGGTAATTAGCACTTAAAACAATATGATATTAAAGCTGAGGATCAACAAATGATTAAAAAAACTTTTACTCAGTTAATCACACTACCCCTTTTTTTGACTTAATTAAAAAAGGACAAACAATTGATATTACAACTTTAATCTAGGCTACTCAAAAGGTTATCAAGATGTTTTTTTAAAAGGATACGTTTGCAAAAAAATTACGCTTTTTTATTTTCAATCTTTAATTAACCAAAACAGAAAGCTCTTCACATAAAACACAGTTCTCCAAAAAAAATTTAACTTTGAGCAATGTCGTTAAAAAAAATAAAAAAAACTCCCTAAGGTCACCTAATGAAAAAGATCTAATGTTCAGGGACGAAGGGAGGGGGTGGCGGGAGGGGGCCAGGCCCCCCCGTTCCTACGCATCTCCATTTGCTAAATTTAGGCGTCACAATGGGTTGGCCCCCCCAACGCAGCTTTCTTTGCTGAATTTAGAAGGCACGATGGATTGGCCTCTAACTCCCTATTTTATGGGGGAAAATCCCACGTGCCATCCCCTTAATATTAGGGAAAACAACCTTTTCCCCTTTTGCCTTCCGTCCAGAATTCGGGGAAATAATTTTGGTATCCCTTATTCCCTAATTTTTTGGAAGATGCCTCCGTTGCATCTTGATTAATTAATTTTCAAATTCTATAAATTGAAAAACAATCATAATACAAATCCATAGTGCACGCAGTCCGTGTATTCCCTCCTCCTTTCTGATTCCACTTTCTGGATTCTACATTGTTAATGCAACAGATTTCATCAATTTCCGGCATCGCAACTCCAACGTAGCAGTTTGGACACCGTCTTGGCCTTTGATTGTATTGATTTGATTCAACATTGCTCGCAAGAAGTGCTTGCAGGTATCAATATCATCGAATCTATATTTTTTTTCTTTGTCGATTTATTTAATGATAGATGTCATTGGCACTTAAATTATTAATCATGTATATGAAAAACTTGATCACATCAACACGTTGTTTATTATGATGGTAATCATATTACCTCTTGTGTATGTGCATAATTAGTTTCCACACCCATCATTTGTCATGGATTTTAGGGTAGATGATGGAGTTTTTTGCTAAATCGTAAAAAAAGTGATGGATTCAAAACTTTTAGTTGTTAATCTATTGTTATAATAATGCTAACATTTGTGAGTATAATTATTTTTCATAATTTTCAAAATAATATTGCCAAAAATCTTTATAAAAAAATATTACTTATGAACTTTGACACTAAATTTACAATTGATAAAATAACGGTACATGTTCGTTCGTTCAAGTTAAACATACACATTACAATGGGTACTTAGTTTTCTTTATAATAAAATATATCTAGTTGTAACCACTTATCACTGGTCAACATAAAATATGTAACAATTTGCAAGAAGAAATTATATTATCATTTCTAAACACATGTATTTTACAAAATCAACTAGAGTGGATTAAAGTTATAATGATACATATAAATTTGTTAAATGTCTTCCGGTGGTAAACTTGTATATCAAACATAACATGCACAAATGCAAACTGACGGATACTCACACACATGCATGCACACAGACACACATACACATTTTATCATATCCTTACAATGTATATTAGAACTATATTACAATATCCTTTAAAAAATAAATACGTTTGTAAAATGAATAATGATCGTATATGACTTATATTAGAACTACAGTTATCAAATTAATAATCATATTTGTATCTATTTTATAATGGGTACAGATGTTAAAATGTATAAAGAGAATAAGGTGGTGAGTCGGATACGAATACATCTCAATTTGTATGCATCCCAAATTACCTATATATAATTCGAATGCAAAACCAAATACTAAAAATATTTTAAGTTTGATTCATAGTTATCATTGAATAGTTAGGTAATCGTATAAATAATTTATTTAACATGTTGAATTACCCATCCAATGAGTGCATCTGTTTTTGTATATAGAATGATAACTAAGATAATAGTCCAATTAAATTTAATACTTAGGGATAGTGTAATTAGTTTTGTTTATATTTGAGATTGTGACATTAATTTCGTACTTTTAGATCAACAATGTCGAAGGGGTCAATCACTGGTTATTTTACAAAGATGACGAATGAAAGTAAAAGTAGAGAAATTTTACTTCCTTCTCAAAATTCTGAAGAGGGTGGGCTTCCTCCTCCTAAAATTTCATGAGCTGAGATACACAATTTAGTTTATGATCCATTAGAACGAGATCCAGGACTACGACAAATGATATGGGAGTATCCTCATGATAAAAGAGAGGACATAGTACGTGCTTATTTAAACTTGGGACCGTACCAACATATTATGGTAAACTATCCATATAATAGCAACGAGAAACATCGTCGACGATTTCAGGCATCTTGGTTTAGACAACATTCCTGGTTGGAGTATTCACCTTGTAAAGATACTGCATTTTGCTTTCCTTGCTATCTTTTTTCGGGTAAGCCCAATTTAAAGCATGGCATAAATATCTTTGTTGTTGACGGATTTCGAAATTGGAAGAAAGTTAATAATGGAAAAGATTGTTCTTTCTTAAGTCACATGGGAAGCAAAGGTTCTACACATAATTTGGCAGAAGAAAGTATGAGAAACTTCATGAATAAAGCACAATATATTGAACATGTCATCCACAAACAAGATGTCAAGCAAATTCAAGATAATCGATTACGTCTAAGGACTACAATTAATGTTATTCGTTGGTTATCATTCCAAGCATGTGCTTTCAGAGGAAATGACGAACGACCAAGTTCTTCCAATCGTGGAAATTTCATCGAGTTAATGAAATTCGTGGCATCTTATAATGAAGAGGTGGAAAAGGTTGTTTTAGAAAATGCACCGGGAAATGCTAAATATACTTCACCAGATGTTCAGAAAGAGATTCTACAAATTATTGGTGGTAAAATAAGAAGTTCTATTCGTCATTAGATTGGAGATGCTCCTTTTTGTGTTATAATTGATGAAGCTAGAGACGAAGGAAAAAGAGAACAAATGGCTATTGTTCTTAGATTTGTTGATAGAAGTGGTTATTTACGTGAAAGATTTTTTGACTTGGTGCATGTACCAGATACAAGAGCAATAACCTTAAAAGATAGACTATTTGAAGTTTTTTTGCAAAATAATCTTGATTATAAGAAAATTAGAGGTCAAGGATATGACGGAGCTAGTAATATGCGTGGTGAATGGAACGGACTACAAGCCTTGATCATGAATGAAAATCCATATGCTTATTATATCCATTGTTTGGCCCATCGACTTCAACTAGCTCTTGTAACTGCTTCGAGGGAGGTGATTCCCATTCATAAATTTTTTAACAAGTTAACTGGAATTATCAACATTGTCAATGCATCATCTAAGCGACATGATGAATTACAAGCTGCTCATGCGGATGATATTGCTTATTTGTTATCGACTAATGAAGTTCAATCAGGTACGGGATATAATCAGATGGGAACACTACAACGTCCAGGTGAAACTCGATGGAGCTCTCATTATAAATCTATTTGTAGTTTTATCAAAATGTACAGTGCAATTTGCAAGGTACTCTTAATCATCATTAATGGAGGTGATAATTATCAACAGCGTGCAGAAGCAGATGAAGCATATGAAAATGTACTTCCTTTGAATTTATTCTTATCATGCATATTATGGAAGAAATTCTGGGAATAACGGAAGATTTATGTCAAGTTCTACAACGGAAAAATGTAGATATTTTAAATGCTTTACAGCTTGTCTTGTCCACTAAAGAACATCTTCAAAAGTTAAGAGAAGATGGTTGGGATGCATTATTTTTGAAAACTGTTGCATTTTCTCAAAGAAGAAGTATTGAAATTCCGGATCAGAATTCCTTTTACTCTACAAGCCGAACCAGATCGCATGGTCAAGTAACTAAAGTTACACTTCTTCATCATTATCGAGTGGATATATATACAGCTGCAATAGATTCTCAATTATCGGAACTTAATAGTCGCTTCAATATAAATGCCACCAAACTTCTTACACTCAGTGTGGCTTTAGATCCACGAGATAATTACAGATCATTCAACAGTGTTGATATTTGTAAATTAGCAGCAGAGTTTTATCCAGATGATTTCTCAGAACAAGAGAGATTGTTATTGGAAAAACAATTATTGCATTATAAATCAGATTTTGATGCTCATCAATTTCTTAAAAGTTCTTCTAATCTTGTTGACCTTTGCCAAAAATTAGCTCAAACGGGTAAGTCAAGTATATATTATCTGGTTGATCGATTGATTCGGCTTGTTTTGACTCTTCCGGTCTCTACTGCAACATCTGAAAGAGCATTTTCAGCAATGAAGATAATAAAATCTAGGCTTCGTAACAAGATGGAAGACGATTTTCTCAGAAATTGTCTATTGGCATACATTGAGAAAGAAGTTGCAGAAAATATTTCAACAGAATCAATTATAGATGAGTATGATTCAAAGTCAAGAAGAGTGCGCTTTAAATAACTTAACAGAAAGGTATGTTCAATCTCTTTTATTTTTTTATTATGATAAATTATAACATGTTTAATTTTTTTCTTTCAGGGTCAATTTTAAATTACAAAGAAGAGGAGCGACTGCTTAAGTTTATAATTTGTGTATGACAAACTATTGATATCAATGTTCTATTTAAATGTAGTAAGTTTGTTGGTAATTTTATTACTCAAGTCTTTCTTTTCATTTTTTGGAAATTTTATATTATGCTTGAAACTAATTCTTTAGTATTTTTGAAGATGGTATGATATGAGTTCAAAATAAATTTGGTATCTTAAGCAAAAAAATGTCTATATATGTTTTAAAATGTCTTTCTATTATATTTGGCCCCCCTGAACTAATAATCCTGGCTTCGTCCCTGCTAATGTTCCCCTTTTTAATGATTACGCTAATGCAACAATAATGAAAACTTAATTTACTTAATTTTTTTTAACAACTAAGACCAAAGGAAAAACAAAAAACTGGGGATGTTTAACGGCAAACTGAGGATGCCATTGGCTAATAGTTTACGAATAGTTTACGAATAGGGATGTCGTACGTGCAGCTTCAAAAGAAAACTAACAATATAGTAAAACAAAAAGGGGGGAGGTGCAATTTTTCGTAACATGTTAGGGTTCAATGCTAGAAAGAAACGGGTAGTATAAAAAATAAAAAAACCTGGAGACCCGTTAGGGTTTCGTTCCTTTGACAGATAGGGGCGGCAACCGCCTCAGATGTTTGCCCAGTGATTGTTGCACGAACGACAGCGAGCGGAGGTTCGACGACGCGTAGGTGCGAAGATCGGAGGCACTAGCTCTAATACCAGTCAGAGATTTGCTCGAGGTACGCCCTTCGATTGAGCTGCGAGAGAACGCGAGAGAGAGATGGAGAGATAGGGATGGGAGAGGGCTCCCTATGCGAGGTATGGATCGTGCTTCGTCCGTGTGTACTTCCCCTCCAAAAGGAGGTTTATTTATAGGGCGTGAATGCCCCTCGCATAGTCTGCCCCTCTCCAACCACGTCGGACTTGCACGCGTCTCTCGCGCGCGACTCAGCCGTCGCGCAATTGCCGGCTCTTGCAACTGCCACTGGAGAGTTGAGCGCGAGGTCTCCTTGATATGTTCAAACGGAGAAAAACTAAGTGATAAAAGTTTTATGAAATCTTCTAATGTTAATTGGTAAAAGACCAATAAACAATAGATTAATCCAGTCTGAATTATATAGTAAAAGTAAATAAGTCTAACAATAAGTTTCATACTATAACTTAAGAGACTAAAATAAAGCAGTGACTCCTCAATCCAGCCGACGGCCCAACACCTTGCTTTCCGCTAAGCTACAAGGTTATAATCAATATTAGTCAAACGAATTTTACTAAGTATACACAATCAAATGATGACTTGCCATAATTATCCATACACCTCTATCATTAAAAAAATGCTAATACGGTGACAATGCAATAGAGAATATATGTCAAGGAAAACAATGAATTGTGCATACTACCAAGAGATAACAATCACAATGCAATAAACTTCTTCTTGAATGGTCACGTATTTTGGAAATGTGAATTCAATACCAATAGATATCAATAGGAAAAATCATTATCATCTGCCGACACCGGACAACCCGAGCTTAAATAGGAGCCACATCGTTCCCATACATTAAAATTTTCGGTCGTAAAATATTTCAACAAGAGGTCTCATATACAAACCTCAATGCAATGGATATCAGTACTGAGTCAACTGTCATAGTAGAAATTGTATAGGTGTAGTGCAGAATTACCCATCTGCAATGGTCAATTGGTAGTATTAATCGTCTGTGCAGCACCCGATCATGTCAAAGTCTCCAATGGAATAACAATAAACAATGTCTACTCCCTCACAATGACGGTGTCAAAATCAATAAATAATTTTTAATAAAATATTTGAATATATAAAAATACAAATTAACCTATTTAAAAATACAACGATGTATCCATGTTTGTAATTTAAACACTAATTCGTAGATATACATTATGGCTAAATATCAAATTAACACATGATTACTTAGGATTATAAATATAAACAAAACTTTTTAATGGGATAAAAAAACATTGCAATAGCTAATAAAAATCAAAAGTTTGGTATAACAATAATGGTATGTGACATACGTTAATGTACATACCTTGATCAATATAGATAGTTTCCTAGAGTTTCCCATCAACGAGAATCAATATTACCTAAACAAAAGAGATGTATTTTAATGTCGTGCACAAGCCATAATACATCATATCCTATGATATGAAAACCCATCCATTAAGAGTTTTTTTAATGACAATCACATAATTATTAATAGTATTTTTTTCATAAGTTGAGTTATTTTGAAAGTTAGGTAATTTAAATTTCTATCTCCTAAGCGTATACCATTAATTTGGTTAGATTGACAGATTTTCTTTGGATATGTCAAGTATTTCAATTCCACCTACACTTAAATGTACTTTATGCCCAGATTAACGAAAAAATACCCAAATTATATATAAAGTGCAGTAGGGGTAGAAATGTATTATATGCTATCAAGATTTTTATCCCTCACAACACATTTGAATAATTAATGGATACCTCCGAATCAATTAATCCTTAGATGGAAAATACTAACTCATGATATTTTTCAACTATCTTCTGTATAACTTCCGTGATCCTTTTATGTCGACTTTAAACTCTAAAGTTGGAAGTTCTCTCGTCGTTTCATTTCAAAAATGAGGTCGATAATTGGGAATGGATGTATAATTAAAGCCCTTTATTGTAATTTACCTCGAGAAAAGTTGGTGCGCGAAAAAATAAGAGATTATACAGGAATTATCATCTGTTAGCCATGTGAAAGGCGAAGGAATCAATGTTTAGGATGTCAAGAATAAAAATGAAAGTTCCTTCGAATGATCGTTTGCATCTTGCTTTCCAAATGAACCGTCGTCGGGTAGATGTCCATATCGTCGGGTCGCATCCGATTTAGGTAAAGGAATTAGATTGCATTGTGGAAGTGTAAAGACATCGATATTGCGATTTTGATATTGTTGTATGTGGAATTTAGTCTCACACGCGAAATTCAGACATTGTTTCTATAAGGGGAGTTTCTTTTGAAGAATACTTCGGTATATTTCCTCACGTAGTTTTCCTTCTTTTATGAACAAATATAGTTATAATCAAATTCTCAACATTGGCGAATATGGATGCAAACCAACGGATACCGAAAAAGATATAGTCATAATCAAATCCTCTAACTGCTCGATAGATAAAGCCATTGGATATTGGTTTACATATGGTATAAATATATTAAATGTATTTTTTCGTAACAATTATGTCATATACGATTAAAGAATGTATAAAATGTTGGTGTATATTCATTAGCGACAGTTACAACAATATCGAGAGTGGCATTCTTAAGATAGATTAGTACGCGGTCGAAGTGAGGAGGGCAGAGGTCGAGACAAGAGTGTACGCGACTGGAATGGCAAAACACCATATATTTAGCAATGCTCTAGATCGAGAAGATGCGCACACCCCGTCGAGGTGATGCGTCGAAATGCCTATGGCTTGTATCTTGTGTTCCCCCACACCCACAATCCACTTGACCCCTCAAACACTCGGTTTCGAGAATGCACCGGAGAGGCAATAGGGTTAGTAGAGAGACAAGAATGATCTTTCTTTGAGATTCTTGCTCGTCTTTTTATTGTTGATTCTCATGTCGGTACATTGCAATAAATCCTCCTTTTTCTACAACATTGCTAAGAGAGTTTGCCCTTCCAACACTGCTAGTCTAGGTCGTGTGCTTATTATATATCTAGTAGATCTCGACTCTTCTTCTTCCTCGCAGCAAGGGAGAAGGGACTGCATGATAATATATATAAGGGATTTTTTACATCAATAATCTTGAGTAATTCTGCAATTACAATCATAACCCCACGTAATCGTGAATTATATCTAGAACCCTCAATAATCTTAACTCTTACACCCATAACCCCCGAGTTAACTTCCATCCAATATTCCGATAACTATGGTATCCGTCAAACATTTTACATTTTTACCCTTTAAGTTATATTATTTACAAATGAGTACACTCCCCCTACCTCCTCCTCCTCGTGGACAACCCCTCCCCTCCTCATCGACCACCTCCTCCTCCTTGTCCACCACCACCTCCTCCGCACTGACCCCCCGTCGTCGCCGAGGCAGCCTCCGTCAAGCCCCCCAGACCATGCCTCCCCTGCCCACCTCCTCCAGTTCAGGCCGAACCTTCCCCTCCCCCCGCCAACCATCCCCTACCCAGGCTGGACCCCCCCCCCCGACCTAACCTCCTGCTCGTCGCCTCACGCAGAGTGCCCCCTCGGTAACCTCCAGCCCATCGCCTCACGTAGAGTCCCCTCCCGCCACCCAACACAAGCCTTGACCCCCAGCCCGTTGCATCATGCAAAGCCCCCCTCCCCCCCGATCAATCTTGCCTGCCTCCCTTCAAGCCTACGCCCCCAAATCCACCCCCCCCCCCCAAAGCACCCCTCCTTCCTGCGGCCTGCTACCGTCGCCTGCTTGGAAGCCTCTCCCTCTTGCCTGCAGATGCCCCCCCCCCCTTCAAATCCACCCTCCCGGAAGCACCCCTCCTCCCTGCGGCCCGCAACCGCCGCCTGCTTGGAAGCCCCTTCCACCCCGCCTCTCCCTCTCGCCTGCATATGCCACTAATTTTTTATTTTTTTTATTTTTTCTAAAAGCAGTTGGAAGATCATGGGTTAAATTAATCCAATGATATGGTTGTGTTAACAGAAAAACTAAGAGAGGGTTCTGGGTGTGAGACGGAGTGACTATTTGGGATTTGTTATGTAAATCACGATTATGCAGGGTCATGATTGTAATTGCAGAATTACTCAAGGTTATGGATGTAAAAATTCCTATATATAATCTGATCAATGTTTGTTACACATATACAAATCCATTCTCTTATAATATATCCAAGGTCAATGATGTCATTTACCATCCTATTCATCGCAACATATTTCGCTTTACTATATGACAACCAACGCTGATCCATATACCTTATGATGTCATTTCATTCTCACTCAGTGCACTAACGACTTGTCATCAATCTCCTCACGAATAAAATAATGTAATAATATTACCATAACATATATATAAGGTTCAATGGAACTGTCCCCACGAGACAGCCAATATGGTTGCCCTCGCTTCATTTTCGCGCAATTTTTTTTATTTTTTTTGCAAAATATCAGCATATTCATCTATATATCCCTCCTATATGTCATTCGAATTTCGTTAGAAACAGACTTATATCCTCCATCTGGAACAGGTCGATTACAACAATGTTTAGACCGTTAAAATTACTTGTTATAGATGGAGGGCATAAGAGTCTCTGTTTCTAACAAAATTCGAATGGTATATTGGAAGAATATATAGATGAATAAACATGATTATATTTTTCAAAAAATTAAAAAAAAATACGGAAAAAAGGGGTAGGGACAATCCCATTTTTCCATACATATAACATGCTTTTTAATTTTTCATAAAATAATAAAAACGGTGAAATCATGACTTAATTTTTTTATGAGATAATAAAAATGATAAAACCATAGGGACTTATAAGTTATATTTGTTTGTAAATATATAATAACTAGCTATACTATAGTTAGATCTCCACTTATAAATGTTTATTATAATTAATTCTTCTTTATTTGCAATTTTTATGCCTTACTAATTATTTAATTGTATAAAATTATGTGATCTGGTAAATAAATTAACATTCTATTTTCTTCCTGACACCTCTCAAAGAAAATCCCAAATAGGATCAAAACAAATGGGTTGCTATGAGCTTATCCATGCAGTATGCTGTGATGAGATCCTTTCGATGACCTAATTTCTGTTGAAGAAAGGATATTTAATGTCTAAATGATCAGATCGATTGCGTAAAGCCCACAGTGAAAACGAAATCAGGAAAAGTTCTTTTCTATTACATTAGCAATTAGTATTGGTTTTACACTAGTACTAGTTAGTAATACCAGCTAAAGGAGTTATTTTTTTCCTGACAAACTGTCAGCTAGCCCTCAAGCATTCATGTTCATTCTCCATAATCCCATCATAGAGAACTTAAATGCACCAATCCTAGCCAAACCCGAACACATGCTAATCGAACTGGGTTGGGGTAAGACTAAATGCAACCATCTACCAAGGTGAAGAGAAAGGAGGCAGATTGGAAAGACGACGGTTTCTTCGTCGCTCATGTTGGCAATTATGACTGACTGCTATCAGGAACATGCAGTCCAGGTGCAGCACAGTACCTCAACTTTATTCTATAAAAATCACAAATGCTATTATTCCAAAACATTAGCCACGGAAAAGAGCCACGATTGGAACACATACCAAATCCGATAATGAAAGATCAGAATCAAACCAGAAAAGCCATTCTGGAATGCAAAAAAAAAATATGTTCCTTGGCCCAATAAAAATTGTAGAAGTAACATGAAGCACCAGTTGCCAACTATCATCTCGTCTCCGACGACAAAACATAAAGTTGACACTACAAGAAAGATTGCAGAACATTCTCAAAAGATGGTGCATGACTTAAGGAAACTAACTGCTACTTGAGATGGAATACCTCTCGCGAGGCGGTGGCTCCTCCCATGTAACTATTTGAAGCCAGCATCCTAACAAAAAGATCAGACCGTGTATTTGTTCCTTGCATTTCTGTCAAGTTTCTTTGCGTCATCCTGAAACATGAGAATTAATTTCACATTCGCAGAAAATCCATTTTCGAATTAAAGAAAGATGAGATTAAGCTTTACATGGAATATGAACCCGATGACGTCGTTGTAGTCAAGAAACTCCTTCCACTGTTTTCCAATGCTTACCTGCAGGAGAAGATGGTCAAACAGTCTCTAGACTTCACGTGTTCCCAAGGACGAGGGATAAGAATTAGGAAAAGATTTTAAGAAAAACAGGAGTTCATAGCTAGATATCATGAGGCATTTATTAACAATTGACATCAATATACTACATAATGTAAATGCCTTGTATACTGGTTAATAATAAAGATCTAATAAAAAAATGCTCATAATTCTCTTTTTTCACCGTCAAGAGAATGCTTCATATTCTATACAAAAGCGCATTCTTTGGTTAATACAGTCAGTAAAACAAAAACCTACATCTGAGTGCAAAACTTATTTTAGAGTATCTAAGGAACTTTTTCTTTAAGAAACAAGGGTCATTTCCTTTTAATACAATTTCAGAAATTTATATTGTATGAAATAACATTAAAGTTATCGAAGAGGCAGATATTCATATCAGTACATGCAATGTTGGGCACCTAACCGTTCCATATAGGATATCCATGCATCCATGTCAAACCTTGAATTGGTAAATATAGAGAAGCATATCCATGCAAAGGGAAAATTCATACATATCCATGCAGATAGCAAATTCATACATATCCAATTTAAAAAATTGGGAGATTTCATCTCGTATGCAGTACATGCGAAGAACATGAGAAAAAGCAAGGAGAAATGAGAACAGAAAAAAGAGCCCTGCCAGAACTGTACTGAATTCAGGGGAACCAGCCTCCCTCAAAGAGTCTGGCACTGACACATAAAGCCGGAAATGGATTCTAGACTTGTCCTTTCTTTCCTCAAACTTACAAAAAATCCCGGATATCGATCGATATCGTCGATATTTTGCCGATACCTCTATATATCAATGTTATTATTCATGCAAAATTGATTCAACTACTTATCTAGCAATATCCAGTATTAAAACACATATCTAGCTACACCTAGTATTAAAACACACAATGGTTTATATATATATATAGAGGGCATATCCAGAGAGCACTGTGCCGATTTGAGTTTTTTTGAGCACCAAACGTGGGTTCGCCACGTGTATTTCCATTTGAATGGTTTCCTATTTCGAGGGACACGGTTTTGGAAGGATATTAATATGTTTGAGCCTTTTCTATTTCCAATTATATCGAGTCCTTAAAAAAAGGAAGACGGTTTTGGAAAGATAAATTCAAATCCTTAATTTCGTTTCGAATAAATAGTCATTGTACATTTGATCAGTAATGTATATATTATATGTAAGTAATTATGTGTTGCGAGATCAGTAATATTGAAACAGTTGTCAGTAATTTACATATGTAATATTACATTGTACTGAGATCAGTAATTCATTCATCTTGCTCAAGTAATACATATTCAGTTCTCTAGTAATTATTGTTGTGAGATCAATAATTAAGTTACTAATGTCCATACAAGAAGTACTGATTACAATTATCCATTTTACTGTGCTCATTTTGATTGTTACTAATGTCCATCCCCGCCTTCTTTACTGATGTAGTCTATTTAGTTACTTGCAATACGTCAAGTGTTACTGATAGCTACATATAAATTACTGATGTAGTCTATTTAGTTACTTGCAATACGTCAAGTGTTACTGATAGCTACGTATAAATTACTGATGTAGTCTATTTAGTTACTTACAATACATCAAGTGTTACTGATAGCTACGTATAAATTACTGATGTAGTCTATTTAGTTACTTGCAATTCGTCAAGTGTTATTGATAGATACGTATAAATTACTGATGTAGTATATTTAGTTACTTGCAATACATCAAGTGTTACTGATAGCTACGTATAAATTACTGATGTAGTCTATTTAATTACTTGCAATACGTCAAGTGTTACTGATGGATACGTATAAATTACTGATGTAAGTCTAGTTAGTTACTTGCAATACGTCAAGTGTTACTGATAGCTACGTATAAATTACTGATGTAAGTCTATTTAGTTACTTGCAATACGTCAAGTGTTACTGACTGATAGCTACGTATAAATTACTTAACTCGTATTTGATAGAAAGAACTTGTATTTTCTTAAGATACATAAGTAACTATGAATGGATTTTGATCAGTAAGAATGATAAAATAGAAAAGTAATACTTGATATATTATCAGTAACATATGCAAATGTTATCAGTAACTTGGTATAATTTTTCTGAAATAATGATTTCGCTATCTAAATCCAATTGTAAGACATCCATCTTCGCTCATTTTGATACGATCCTTCACGATTCAAATCCATCCATGAAGCATCGTTCATCATTGCTTCTTTGTAATCGTGATCAGTTTCCATTCACAGATGATCCATCGCATTTGAATCTGAAAATGAGAACTAAAAAACGAACGATCAAATTCTACAAAAGAACAATAAATAAATGTCTAATAAACAACGAAAAAACTTACAGATCGAGGACTTGAAGACGACTTTCTTTCGTCGCTGGAGATCTTGAGATTTCGCAGGAAGACGAATCCATAGATGATTTTGGAAATTTCTAAAATAAAAACAATGGAACGTCGGAGAGACTTAATTGCGAATCAAAAAAGGAAATCAGTCACGAGGAGAATGCGGGGGGAGTTTGTTATGGTAAGGATTGATGCTAAAAAAAGGGAATGGATGAGATGAAATAGGATCATTAGATCATGATCGGAAGGATGAAAGCAAGGGCTCATTTGAACTCAAATCAGCACAGTGCTCTCTGGATAAATTCCCTATATATATATATATATATATCGTTTCGGGTCAGGAGCGCTGCCTCCGCACCCTCGCAAGGGGGGCAACCTGGGCTCCCCCTAGCCCCCCAGGCTCGATGACCGGGCAGCGAGACCCTCGTACTGGTAGGGTATGGTGCGACAGGATGGTGCATACAGTGGTTCTTCACCTTGGTATATGTTTACAAGTTATTTCATGTTGTAAGAACTTGAATGAAATCGATTTCCAATATCTATAAGTCAGTTCTTCAAAACAAAATATCTATAAGTCAAGAATCAAATATTAATACCGATATGTTTAAAATGATCGATATATGCGATATAAGCTTCATAGATTGATCGATATGTGTGATCTAAGAGTATATTTGTAAGTTATTTAGTGATCTAAGAACTTGGATGAACTCCATTTTCAATATATATAGGTCAACAACTAACAGTACCATCGATATGTTTGATATGACCGATATGTGCAATATAAGGATCATAGTCTTCACAAATGATCTATATGTGTCATCTAAGTGTATATTTGTATGTTATTTAATGTTATAAGAACTTGAATGGAATCCATTTCCAATATCTAAAGGTCAGGAATAAACATTAACAACGACATGTTCGATATGATGACCGATATGTGTGATATATGGGCTATAAACGACCGACATGTGTGGCATAAGTGTGTATTTGTGGGTTATTTGTAGTTTTAATATCTTGGATGATCTTAATTCTGAAAAAAATGACAAAAAATGACTTTTTTGAATCATTTCTGACATTTCTACCTATATCATCGATATATCGGCGATATATCCCGATATATCCATTTCTGGACGGACCGAAACGATATCGATATTGTTAGAAAATAAACATGCGAAAGCGAACATGGAAAAAATATAAAGAACATGAAGAACGCGGGATTTTACGTGGAACCCTACTCCGTGAGGAGCGGGATGAAACCACGGGAGAAGCCCTCAAAGGGGCGTGTTATGCATTGCACTTTCTCATCTGTTACAGGAGGCATGGGGCTCCTTATATAGCCTCCACAGGGCCTCCAAGTCCCACCACTGGACAATGCGGGACTAAACCAATGGATGGGGTAGGCGCAGATAACAAATACTCTAACACTCCCCCTCAAGCTGGAGCATGCAATGCTCAGCTTGGACAAACAGAAAGAAACTCAACTCAACGCTACAGGACACTACGGACAATATCAACCCAACGCGCACATTGCTACAGTCGAGGACGTTGCTTCTCATGCCGTGCAGGTGAAGAGGACGAGCGGGCTGGAGTGTGAGTCAACTGAAGACTCGGATTCTGACCATCGAGTCTGAAATTGCGCCTGAAGTCTCCTCGTCGGAGAACTGGGTCTCTCCCATCTGGCTCAGAGAATGGTGCTTTACTCTGGAGTACCTATGATACCGCATGAAAAACCCTTGCACTCAGTGGAATAGGGAATGGTCCTCTGCTCTGGAGTCCCTATGGCTCACATGAAAACTCTGGCCGAAACAACCACAAGAATGATGGGGACCTTGAATCTGAAGACCGCACACTCGTGCGAATCTGAAACTGGAGTCTCTCTCTAGAGAACTCGAAAATGGACCTCAACATGGAGTGCCTCGAACTTGGACTCTGACCAATCTGTCGAGTCTCAATCTGCGCATCAAACTGGGACTCGGAATCTGGACGTCGAGTCTAGAATTGCGCATGGAAAATATTCGTCTGAAAACGTAGAGTCTGAAATATGTCAGGCCTGGAGAATCTGGATCTGAACTGAAATCTGAATAATCTTCAATCTGGAGAAGACCAGTGACTCTACATATACTCCCACTTTCTCCCATACTTGTCGGAAAATCAACATCGACAAAGTTGGGAGAAGACAAGATAATATGGGAGAAAACATAAGCCGATTACAAAGTTTTTTTTCCGGCTTCTCAAAAACATGGATAACATTTTGGTCGTTTCATTTTTTCTCGCCCCCCCCTTTTTTACACGGCTTTAGCAAAAAAAAAATATGCGTACGGCTTTTTCTTGTACGCGCCCCGTTTTTTTTTTCTTTTTTTTATACTCGGCCCACTTGGGCCCGAAAACATGCAATTCTTTCTCTCTTCCCCTCTTTTCTTTTCTCCCTTTTTTTTGATAAAACACAAAACGGGCTCATATATTAGGCCCTTACGACAAAAATTTTTTTATAGGCTTGTAGCCTTAGGGTTCCCCCATACGGGAAACCCTTCTGGAAACACAACCCCGACGCCGCCAAGGAGAACGAAGAGCCAGCACGCATCGAAGACATGCATCGACGGAGCGGCACGAAGGGGGGGTTCACGAAGGTGGGCCTGCGCCGCCTGTTGTGATGCCAGTTGCCACTGGTGATATGGCGGGGCACGAGGTGGTTGTGCCGCCAGAGATGGAGCGCACGGGCCTGGAGGAACCTCCGCACGGGTGGACTGCTGTTCGGGGATGCTTGGGGGCTAGAGTTGCCCTCCTTCCGACTGGGATCTGCGCGAGATGGAGCACGGGGGTTGCGGCATCGCCGCCTGAGAGCTGTGTGTCTGGGGGTTGCGCGCCATGGTGAGAGAGAGGCGCGCCCTGGAGTGCATGGATGCTCGCGCCGCCTGCGCGAGATAGAATCAGCATGGCTGGGAGAGATCACCGCTTGCGCTGGGATCTCTGGAGGTCTCCTTTGCGAGGGGATGCTTCCTCCGAGGTAGGACATCGGGATGGAGATCTCCTCACGCCACCTTCGAGATGGCCAGGCTGGAGCGGCGCCACCTTTGAGGCGATCTGGATGATGTTGCCAGAGCTTAAGGTTCTTGTTCGAGAACCCTTTGCCTGACGCGAAGAAGAAGGAAGGGTGTTGCCTGCTCGTCGTCCGAAGATCTCAAAGCCTGGATGTTGCCTGCAATGATGCAAGGCTAGGAACCGCTGTCGTCCAGATCTGGAGTGGGTTTCTATTAAGAATATCTAGGGTTTCAAAACAAAACCCTTATGACTTTATACAATGATGCTTGATACTGAATGATCTGATGCAGACTTGAATACAAACACTATTAAATCTTCAATCAATAATCGAAACACAATCGAATCTCAATCAAGAATAAGAACATGAAAACTCCAAGAGTCGAACCCTCTGATACCATGTTAGAAAATAAACATACGGAAGCGAACATCGAAAAAATATAAAGAACACGAAGAACGCGGGATTTTACGTGGAACCCTACTCCGTGAGCAGCGGGATGAAACCACGAGAGAAGCCCTCAAAGGGGCGTGTTATGCATTGCACTTTTTCATCTATTACAGGAGGCTTGGGGCTCTTTATCCGTATACCCTCCTACAACACAATAGGCGCAGATAACAAATACTCCAACAGATATCGATACGGCCTTCCTTGTTGCTCCTCCCCCCTGCTTCGTACTTGCAGGTGTAGCATCACTTCCTAGAGGTAGAGGAGGTGAAGGTGATGACGGAGGAGGAAGGGAGATGAAGAGGAAGAAGGGGAAGAGGAGAATGAGAGAAATTAGAGGAAGATGCACCCTTTATTTGGTGTGGATTGATTAACTCAACATAACTCAAGCAAGTTGACTCGAGAAGAGTCAAATTAACGGCAGGGTTTGTGGGGTTACATTGGGCAAGTTTGCAGGGATTAGGTGAATCATTATAAAAAATACAGGGTTGAGAAGATAATTTACAAAGTTTATCAGGTTTGTGGTATAAAAATCCTAAAAATAAATAGAAGATAAACTTAATGGAAGATGTTTTGACCCCTCGGTGTTTATTGCTTGCCCTAACTTTTTGAGTAAAGCACTTCAGTTTCATTTCTACCTTTGGTCAGTATGGTTGAGTGTTCTACCTACATTCATGGACTCCTTCCATTGTCTTTTGGGGCACCTATAAGAGAACTTCGTATCGATTGTTCCGTAGTGGCTTCTTCTCAGAGATATCTAGAGAGGTTTGTTGTAGGTCCAGTCATCCTTTGTTTGTCATCCCCGGTACAAGTGGGTTTTGTCGTCCTTTGTTTGTGGTCCCTTGTACAAGAACATTTCAAGGTTCCTATGAGGAAGAACCTGCTTTTCGAGATCCCTTAATGAGAGACTAATTTTGACTTTTGGTATGGAAGATGTTCGAAGCTGGATCATGTAGGCTTTCCCAAGAATGAGTGGGTTTAACGATAATAATTCTGGATTCAAATGAGTCGACTTGTATGTAAGCCTCGGAAGCTGAAAATATCAGCAGCGTCAAAATCATGCACGACATGTATATATTAATAGTTATATTTAGAGGATCAGACATCTCAGAAGCCACTGCACCAGCTCCCCTTAACCAGGAAATTGGTGTGGCCTTTCCAAGATCCCGTTTGTTAGTGAAAACTATTAATCCGATCTTACGTCTCTTTCTTCTGAAAGCTGGACATTTTTTTTCACTCCAACGCCCCAGTGAGAGAAAGTGTTTTCTGAAATCTTTGTATGATATTCACACGACTTCTTTGGCCATTAAGAGAGACGAAATCATCATCTGCCGCGAAGATATGGTGTGGGCCGAAGTTCTCCAATAGGGAGACATATTGTTGTAATAGCTATTACTCTAATGGATGCACAGTGAAATAGCGTTGCCTTCTTTCCATCCAAATTGCCCAATGGATCATCAGTCCAGAACGTAGTCCTCCAATTTTTCTTCGACAATATGATTCGAACGGCATCATCGTCATTCTCAGCAACCAGAAGTGTATGCTTGAGTCAAGATAACTTGGTAGCCATGTATTCAATGTGTGAGTAAGTTTTCGATTTGTCCAAGTTGGACATCATGATCTAGCCTAAGAGGGTGTTGAGAGAAAAAATGGTTGACTCTATCGAGTAAGGAAATAAAGTAAGTGTTAGTCCATGTTGTCTAATGGTGAGACTTGAGTATGGTGGGAATATATTAATACTCTCACACCTTAAGTGAACCTAGAAAAAGTTAATAGCAAAATCCAACCCCACATGGTCTTCTCCTATATAGTAGGGTGATCCTTCAGAACTTATATTGAACCACATAAACCCATATTTTGATATTTTGTTGTGTTGACACTATTCTACTATATTTAGTTGTACAGCTGATAATGGAACTTTCACAAGTTCCCACCATGTGATGCATGCTTGAATCAGGGATTAGTGCTAAACCAAGGTTATCAGTTTTCTTTGTTTCGCTAGACAAATGCAAATTTCAATTTGCTTAAATAAAACAAGATTAAAATCTCTTATATAATATAGATAACTAATAATTATTTGAGTTAGGAGCCTTTTATGGAGTCAAGACAGAGGATTCTGTTTATCTTATTCATTTGTTTCGTAACCCCACCCAAATACCATGTGATGCATGTGCATTCCCTCTTTCTTTCCCTTACCCTCTACTTTTCTCTCCCGCGTTCTCAATTCCACATCAATCAGCATTAGAGCATGCTATCAAAATCATTTCACAATTTGACAATTCAACATTTATAAGCTGATGCTCGTGAGAAAAATTCAAGCCCGTGTCTCTTACCACAAGCTAGAAAAGCTTCTCAACATATATAAAGAGCAATGCAGTGCTTTCGACAGCATGCTACAGAATCAAGGTGGCATATATCACAAACAACAATACTCCCCGTAATCATAACATCCATGATTAGAAGCCTCGGCGTCCACCACCACCATCGTTGGACCAACAACGAATCTCGAATACAGGTCCAACATCAACCATAGAAATCATGCCCCTGTCAAAATATGCAATGCAACAAACCAAACTCGCACCAGCCTTGCACACAAACCAGCCCCACCCAATCATCGCCCCTACCATTGACATATATGTCATGTTGTTGTTGCTTAAAAACAACCCCCTCACACCCTCCATGGGTACTCACAGCTACTCAATCTCTACATATATTACCCCCGTACATCTAATCGTCATGACAGGAAACACAATCGCTGCCTTCGTGAGCTCGCATAACAGTCCCTCGAATGGTTACCAACACCACATTTCTTGCCTCACGCCAGTGGCAACCCCTACCTCAAGCCAGTTCCATGGCATGCCTCACCGCATGCTTGGCTGCCAGCTGCATTAACCGTCATTAAGAGTTGGGCTGGAAGATAGTGAAAACCTAGGGTTCCAAATTTTCTAATTGGAATTGTACCCAACAATTTTGAAAAAATTAAAAAGATGCTCCGTTTCCAATATATTTTCATGAAAAGAATTAACTTGATGGAAAGAATAAGACAATGAAATGAAGGGACAGAAACTTCAATTACGTTCACCTCTACAAAATTATAAAGAAAATGCTGAAAGGGGGAAATCATAGTTGTAGGGAATTTTTCCAAAAACTCCAATCAAAATTCTCCAATATCACGTCTAATTTTTCGAAGTAAAGAAGTGGCATAGACCAAAATTAGGAATTTGGGCTAAATTAGGCTTAGTCAATTGTCTTTTATATCTAATTTAAGCAGGTGGTAACGTCTAGTAATTCAATTTGTCTAAATAAATTGAGATAGATTGAGATCTCAAAAAATGATATAAATAATTAGTTATTTAAATTATGAGCCCCTTTAATAGTCAAGTTAGGATTATTGGGACTTTGTTTTTTAATTATTTTAAAAACCCATCCCGGTCATGTATAAAGATGCTTATGGGTTGATTATTGATCAGATGTGATTATAAAAAATTAAAAATTTCTACCTCCTTACTTTTTCCTCTCTACCGTTCTTCCTCTCTCCTCGCGAATTTCCGCTCTTCCCCGCACAGATACCCTAATCTACGGACATGTTCCCCCTTCTCTACCTTACCCTCAAATTGTCTCTTGCATTATTTGTTTCATATCAGAGCATGGCATCTAAATCATCATCACGATTTGACAACTTGACAACTTATGATCAAATACTCAAAAGAAAAGAAAAACACGGTAAAGTGTAAACCACTTAAGGGCAACTGTGCAAGCTCAAAAAGTTTCTCAAGAGTTGCAATGCTTCTGACAATATGTTGAAGAACCAAATTGCATAGATTGCAAATTCAACTACATCAAAAAAGAAAACATGAAAAAGGTGGCAACACTCCGCATAATCACACCAATCTCAAACATACGTATGACATTAACCGCTATCAGTGTATCTTTGCCATCATCCCCTCCCCAACCACCACCACCATAAATGTGTTGTAACCACCAACTAAACTCATGTTGACCTCACTCTCCTATTAACCCCAACTGATCATCATCCCTGCCATTGGCATCCAAGCCGCATCACTGTCCCTCAACCAAACATCCCCCTCGCCCTCCATCATAGGCGCTCATCCAAGACAAGGAGCCTACATTGCCACTATCATTAAAGCAACCACCAATTTCGAACATATATCTAATATCAACCCTCATTAATACATCCTCGCCATTAACCCCCCCCCCCAATAAAAATGTGGTGTAACCACCAACCAAACTCACGACAACCTCGCCCTCATACCAGGCCCATCCGATCATTAACATCCCGATTATCGCCATATGTGTCGCACTGACATTGCAATCGAACAACCACCTATTCCACAGCAGGTGCTCACAACCATGCATGGCCCATTGTATATTGCCATGTGTCAATCGTCATGGTGGAAAAAACCTGCCATCATTAATCACTGGCATTACGAGCTTGGGTCGTAGTCCTCTATGAGGTTGCCAACATCCTACCTCTGAACCTTGCACCATCTAATTGATGGTGCCAACAACCAGCCCCCATCCTCCATTGATATAGAGGTGTCGATCAAGTTCAACGAGCCAAGTCGACCCCAACTCAGACGTAAACTCATTAAACTCCAACACAACTGAACCAAATACGGAATTGAGCACAACTCATGAACTCAAGCTCATAGTAGGCTATATCGCGCCAACGTCCTACCTCTGAACCTTGCACCACCTAATCGATGGTGCCAACAACCAGCATCCACCCTCCATTGATATAGAGGTGTCGATCAAGTACAACGAGCCAAGTCAACCCCAACTCAGACTTAAACTCATTAAACTCCAACACAACTGAACCAAATATGGAATTGAGCACAACTCATGAACTCGAGCTCATAGTAGGCTATATCGCTCGAAATTAATTGGTTTCAGTACAAAATTTCCTAGATATCAACCGATATCACCGATATTATATATATATATCAATGATATTACCCTTGTAAGCTTGATTTCACTACTTATTTTGTTACTCTTAGTATTAAAACACATCGTGAATTATATATTTTGTTTCAGATCGGGGACGCTGTCCGCGCACACCTACAGGGGGAGCACATCTGCTCCCCTTGACCCCCCCCCCCCGTTCGCTGACCGGGCAGGAGACCCCCGTCTGGTAGGGTATGGTGCTACAGGGCAATGCATATGACGGTTCTTCAATTGGTAGACTTTGCCCTCGTTGACAATAGAGATGAAAACAAGTCTAATGCTGATCAAGTTAGAATCACATGTCCAGAATACATCTCAACAGTCAGTAGTTAACTCAGTTGCCAGCTGTAAGCAAGGTTTAAAAAAGCGTGAGGCGGTCCGAGGCGTTTTCCCAAAATGTGAGGCGAGGCGTAAGCCTCAATTTTTTGGAAAGAAAAATTAACATTAAAGCAAAATAAATTGGAATAAATACTAACAACACAAAATATTGCAATATATTGTCCTAAAGTCCAATACAAACTACAACTACAACTATGATTGTCCAAAGTTCAAATACGATTGCAAAATTAGAAAAGAAAACATAAAGTATGAAATAAAGTTTGGCACAAGCATGAAATTAATGCAACATATGTTCCATCACTATTATATGATACATCAAAATCACTAATCATCAATATTGATTCCACGAATCAACTTCAGTCTTCTCGCCCCTCAGCAGTGTTGTCGCCGCCATCGTCGTCGTCACTGCTCCTACTACTCATTGGATCGTTATCGGAATCATCCATAAAATTCAAATGCACATCATCATCAGCCTCATCATCGCTTCCATCCTCAGAATTGGAGTACTCCTCCTCCTCAACATTAATTGGAGTTTTTCCTTTACCTAATCAAGAAAGTAATATGCATAGTCAACCATTTGAAAGTTAATCACAAAAAAGCATCGAACATTCTTTTAATTTGTAATATTGTATTGCACATTTGTCGTTTTTTCCCCTTCTTTTTAGGTCGAGCGACTTGAGCTCCTCCATCTCTTTCACCTCCTTCCTCCTCAAGAGGATCATCCTCAAGGGGTATGTTTGCATCAACATCCTGATAGGCCTCGACATCTTGAGCTTCTGAAATCCATTCATCACCGGAGTCAATGTCTTCCAAACATAATGGATCTTCTATTGTTTTCTTCCTTAATTCTCTATGTTTCAATTTCAAATTGAACATGATGTAAACAACATCATTGAGCTTCGCTTGTGATAAACGGTTTCTTCTCTTTGTGTGGACCTATATAGACATAGGTAAGGTTTAAGTGATTAACATGAAACAAAAACACTATCATAAAATTAAATAATGCTTTAACCACTTACTTGATTAAACGAGCTCCAATTACGTTCACACCCAGAAGCACTACAAGTCAAGCTCAATACCCTAATAGCAAATGCTGCCAATTCAGGTGTTTCATCACCAAACAACGTCCACCAATCCGCTGGTAATGGTCAACACATTTTAGTAATTATGTTAAATTATATGAAAAAGTCTTAAAATTTATTTACAATACTCACCAGGACTTCTTGTTTCCTTGAATTAACAGCATTTGCCCATCCAAAAAATCCTCTGGCATGCATAAAAGAATCAAGTTGTGAATCTGCTTTCATCCTCGTATCTGGATCAATGATCAATCTTTCCATGCATGAAAACAATCCCATTTTGACCTCTAAGTGATTAGAGAATGTCGGTTCATAATGAAATTGAGGATTGAGGAAATAAGCAACAGCATGTAAAGGCCTGTGAAGTTGACGATCCCAACGGCTATCCACAATATCCTAAATAATCTTATATTTGGTCTCGTCATTTTCAAGATTTCTAGCTATCTCCTCCTTGGCCCTGTCCATGACTTCATAAATAAATCCCATCGGTAGATATTTTTCAGAATCCACCAACCTCAAAACGGTGACCAAAGGTTTCGTGGTGTTGAGAACATATGCAACACCAGGCCAAAAAGACTTGCTCTTCACAACAATGTTCACCACACTTTGCCCCATGGTCGATTGACATAAGAACTGTTCTTCCATGCTCTGGAAGTGAAGAAGGATTCAAGTGGATCCTTGGCTCTAATCAAGCTTTGCAATGTAAGAAATGCAGTGGCAAATCTTGTAACGGCAGGTTTCACCAAATCACAACCTGCAAATTTTCTCACCATTGCTAAAACCCAAGCATGAGCATACACAAAATTGATTTTTTTTTGCTTTTTTGAACACCGATGCATGAAGTGGCAATTTGAGGATATCCTCCAACATCAAATCTATACAATGCGTTGCACAAGGTGTCCAATAAAGATTCTTTCTTTTATCCATCAACATTTATCCAGCTGCTTTGTAAGCGGATGCATTATCCGTTATCACTTGGACAACATTCGTCTCTCCGACCTCCTCAACAACTTCATCCAACACTTTAAAAAGCATCCTGGCATCTTTAATTTGATCGGATGCAACAATCGACTTCAAGAAGTAAGTGCCTTTGGGATTATTCACCAAAAAATTAATCAATGTGCGTCCTTTCGTGTCAGTCCAACCGTCCGACATGATGCTACAACCCGTGGCAATCCAAGAAGCCTTCGCCTCATCAACAAGAGTGGTAATGGCATGCTTCTCTTCTTTCAAAATCCAAGTTCGGAGTTCATGCATGGTTGGTGGCTTGAAACCCCTTCCATATCCACATACATCAGTCATCATCGCCAGATAAGGACTATTGGCAATGTTGAATGCCAATGAACTCTCAAAAAAAAATCTCCCAATGCTCCTGCAAATCCTCCTTCTCTCATCTTTTTTCCAGCTTGCATTTAAAGTGAGTTGTTGTGAGGGAGGATCCGAACTACCTACACCGCTACCTCCATGTGCAATAAAAAAATCCATCGGTCCTCGAGCTTGCTTGATACCACTAGAATCTGTCGGCGCTCTTTGTGACGGTTCATTTTCATCACCTCCAGATGGCCCTTGCATCCCAACTCGGCAAACTTCTTCCATTTCTTCAAACCGTCTTCTCTTTTCATTACCCTTGCTGTCCATGAACATCTTCATCTCTTGTTGAACTTCAATAGGAATGCTTGGACAAGCTCTCACATTCTTGTGTGTCTTTGCAAGATGGTCTTTTAGTCGCTTCACCCCACCGGTGATCTTCATCGAAAAAAAAATTACATTCAACATATACATATCTGTTCCCTTTGTGATGCTCGTCCATTTCAAGTTCTCAACAGTATCTCCATCCGGGATCTGATCGCCCCCCACTTTGGCCTTTCCTTCCCATATCTACAAGTTATACAATAACATACACATATTGATATATACTAACAGTACAAGATGAACATACATGTAATCCTTCATCATAGCCATAAAAAACAATTGGAAAAATACATAAAAAAAACAACCCAAAACAATTGGAAAAACAACCCAAAACAATTGAAAAATGATGAACACAACGAAAACACAAAAATTTTGAAAAAAAAATCAGAAAAATCAATTTCAGAGGTGACGGCGACGCAGACCTGCTTCGGTTGGGCGGCGAGAGAGTCGGCGATGGAGAAGGGGGTTGGGTGGCGACTCCGGCTGGCGGCGACCGCAGCTGGGCGGCAAGAAGCGGGGTCGGGCGGTGATGTCAGGGCTCAGGGGAAGGGTGGGGGAGGGTTTCGTTTCTGTCAAACAGAACGTCCCCTTCCCCCCAGACCCTTCGATTTTACGAAAAAAGGTCACGTGCTTTGCGCGTGACCCGGAAATTTAAAAAAAAATGATTTTTGAGGCTTACGCCTCAGCCTCACCTCGAGCGCCTCATGCGAGGCTGAGGCGTACGCCTCTTGTGATGCATCTGAGGCGTGCGCCTCGGGGCGTTTTGGGCTCGCATCACCTCGAGGCGTACGCCTTTTCGCCTCGAGGCGCCGCCTTTTAAAACCATGGTTGTAAGCATTAAAAACCAGCAATTTGTGCGAAATAATGTGTATTAGCGTGCTAAATACACCTAATTCTTGTATTTAGATGTGTATTTGTATTTTATTTATTGTTTTAATAACTAGAATGTTATTTATGATATTTAGATGTGTACTTGTGCATTATTAAGATGTGCATTTGTATGTTATTTGTTGTTCTAATAACTACGATGATCTTAGTTCGTGAAAAAAATTGTTTTTACGCCAGTTTCGACCGGACGGACCGGTACGATATAGATATTTCCTTCCTTGCCCTCTACAGAGCTCTTGGTTACCTTATGTAACATCCAGAATCTACACAAACCCGGACCCGATCCGATTTGGGTCTGATTAACCCAATAAAGTTATCTGACAACATTAGATAACCTAAATCGACCAATTGATTGTGAATCAAAAGTCATTCGGGCGAAATCAACCAAAAATCGATCGCTTCGTAATGCACGCCGCGAAAAAGCCGCGACGCAAATTCGGAAACTGCGAAACGAATCGAGACCGTCATTAGATCCAATTCGACGAAACAAGATCAACAGAATCGACCGTTCGTCAATCGGAGGTCGTTTGGTATTTTAATTTCACAAAATTTAACTGTAAAAACAAAACCGTATCTCGAATTATTCGGGCATCCAAACCCGATCGAAAATATATTAATATTATACTCATATTGACCGTCGTTCCGTGACGATCAAAACGTGATGTTTCGGGTCGAAATCCGGTGTTCGAGGTACGAATACGGTCATATTTTAACATTTCAAATAAATGAATCAAAAAAAATATAATCCAGATCAGCAGTCTGCTACTGCTACTGACCACCAACTTGGACTATTCTTTCCAGCCGATGTCCCTTCTTCTCTTTCTCTTCCTCCCATAAACCTCCCCCAAATATTCTCAAATTCTCAACGTGAGAGGGAGCCCGGTCCTCTTCCTTGCATATGGTTGTCTCCTGGAGTTCCAAGAGCTCATGGAATTGATTCAACAGCAGCTCCTCTTGCTGTTGTGATTTTTCTCTCAAAAATAAGGAGCAAAGGTACAATCCCATACCCTCCTTCCTTGCTGCCATGCATGCACAAGTTAGCCCCTTTGCTGTCATATATGTTGTTCCCACATTATTAACCCCGTATTTATGTATATTTTTGAGGGATTTGTTGGGAGATTTACCCTCTCGTGATTACAAATGGTGATTTCACAAAATCTGTATATGTTTGGATTGGTTGGATTAATTTGGGTATACTGAACAGGTATAAAAAAATGCTTCAGTATCATTGTATATTATATTGATAGGATCATTATGTAGGGCAATGTAGCTAATTATTACAATGTTCATTGGTTAGATTATTAGTGACCATCATGTTGAACAAATTTGATGAAGTTTCTGATCTTAGCAAATGGTGATATACCAACATGCGAGAGTGCAACCCTCATACTGATAGAAAGCCCGACTCTAAAAACTTACAACTTATAATATACTTGTTTAAATTGAATATGACTGATATTTTATTGACCTTAAAGTATGTATATATATTAGAAAACAAGATTACAGTTTTTTTTGGAACTCCCAAGACCCCAATCTTATTTTATGTTAAGACAAACTAATATATAAGATATTTTGAAGAACGTGGCATGAAAAAGCCGATCTTGTATGTTTACAGTATTACATAAAGTTACATAAGTATGGGGGAAGAATGGATTTATCTTCTTCTCATCCTTTTGATTATCTGGTATGTATGTATATATTACAACATGTATAATAAATACTTCTTAGTACTTGCCTTGGGTTTTATTGGAAATGAGAAACTGGTTCCCTATTATGTTAAACTTTAGTTAATTAAATTCAATTACTGTTGAGGCTGTTCGTGTATTAGATAGACATGGAGAATGTTAAGTTTAAATATATGTATATACCAAGCTACTGGAGCTTCTCTAGGAGAGGTTGCATGCAAGCTTCTTCTCAAAAAGCTAAGAGGTACATTTCCTCTCCATTCCTCCTTGCTGCCAAGCATGCCTAATTACATTCTCTTCTCTTTTATTGATTATTGTGTAAGTTGCACACGAAGTGATTTCTACCTTCAAAATCCAGAATTTCAATCCCTGAATTCTCTGATTGATGGATATTAAACTCTTAGATTCTTAAATTTCGAAATTTATAAAATTATTGGTACTGAAATTTCGACTTCTGTATTCAGAAATCTGTAACTGCATTACCGAAAAATATAAATTTTGGGTACCAAATTTTGTAAGCTGTATATAAATACAGATATATACACCAGACTGCTTCTTGTTCAACAAATTTGGGAAATTGTTTGATTTCAAAAATTGATTCCAAATTTAGTTTAGAGATTCCGGAAATTCTGAAATTTTGTTTTTTTTTTTTTGAAACTCAATTCTGAAATTTTGTTACTATTTAATAAATTATAGATATAACCTGTGTAGAACTAAGATAATATAATTTAGTCATATTCACATCTATGTTACTCATCATATTTTGGCTTTGGGAACTGGTTATCTCAATATTTAAGTCAGTATAGGTCAGCTAATATATATATATATATATATATATATATATATATCCATTTGGCCTATAAATGTATACAGATAGGAGTTTTCATAATCCATGTGTTTTAATAAATAATGGAAACATGCATTATGTGTATAAAGTTGCTGGAACATCTATTATTAGTATAATCAGAGTGCACGTATGGTCCATCTCTAAATGAATGATAATTGAATTCAGACATATGAATAATTGTTACTGAAATAGGGAATACATAGGTAAAAGTCATTGAATTCCTTACATTACTCTTTTAGATTTAAAAAAGAAAATCATAGCAGTTGATTACCAAAACATCATAAATACTAGTCTCAGGCCTTGGATGGATTATTCAGTTCATACCTAAGAATAACTTTACAGTCCATTAGGTCCAAAATAACCTGCCACTAATTGAGGTCACTATCATCTCACCTGTTTCTAAAGTTGCTGCAATTAACCAGCACTATCTTCCATAATTTTAAATATATATATACATATATGTGTTTAGATATATATATATAGGTAACTCTTATAAGATACATACACCCACAGAGTTGCTATGCAATCATCTTATAAAAAAATGTTGAACCAAGGTCAATCAACATAATAGTAATGAATTAGGTAATCAACTTATAGAGGACTATATATATACACACTAAACAATGAGCATGCTTTTATTAGCGAGGGGAACATATAAAAGAAATTTGAAAGGTCGAGTATTTAAAAAAAATAGAGGATCTATCAAGTATGAGCATAACAAACAGAAGTATGTATAGACTATAGAATGATTGTGTGGCATGAGAAGTTGGGTTTGATAAATGAGTGACGCATCAAAATATCAAGTAAATAAAATGGTGAAATCTATGAGATTCTTGGTCGTCATGAATCAGTGATACTGATAATTATGAGTGTCGGTTATGGTAACCTTTACACCTGACCGTGCGAGAGCGCGGTAACTCTCGACTAGGCGGAAGAATAGGAAGTCCAGTTAGGGCAGCGGCCGCCAAGTGCGCGGGTCTAGGATCCCAGTCTTTTCACGGTTTTTACGCGAGCTCGCAGTGTTTTTACGCCTCGTTGGGATCCCAACTTTAGACCAGTTCCGCTGACCCTTTGTTTTAAGATACCCACGCAGGGGATCCTCCCTTTTTTCAGTTTTACGTACGAGCTCGGTTGCCCGTACTAGTCGGGTCGTTTTCTAGAGCGACTTTTCCGGGAAGTCACTCTCACACGTCTCACCCTCTAGTAGGAAGTGCGGTCCAATAGAGGGATAGGTCTACTCCCAATTTACGCCACTGAGACGGGTGAGAGTGACTTCCCGGAAAAGTCGCTCTAGAAAACGGCCCGACTAGTACGGGCAACCGAGCTCGTACGTAAAACTGAAAAACCGATGATCCCCCGCCTGGATATCCTAAAACAAAGGGTCAGCGGAACTGATCTAAAGTCGGGATCCCAACGAGGCGTAAAAACACTGCGAGCTCGCGTAAAAACCGTGAAAAGACTGGGATCCTAGACCCGCGCACTTGACGAGTAGACCTATCCCTCTATTGGACCGCGCTTCCAACTAGAGGGCGACGGAAGAGCCATTTGTAGGCTTCCTCACCGCTTGAGTTTATTTCGCCAACAGACTTGGCGATTCTACATCTAGATCATCTATAATCTATATCTACATCATCTGGAGTTACATCTGAGACAATTAAAGTTAAGAATTGAAGAAGTTACAATCAAAAGTTATATTGATAGGAAATGACTATTCACTAGACTTAAGAGTCTAAAGAAATCAAGAATCTTTCCAATCTCAAACTTTTCCATCATCACTCACAAACACAATCTCTGAAGAAAATGATATATATGCTTACAAACAACCTGAGTACCATTTTACTTGCGCAAGTAGATGTAAATCGTGCATGTTCCACCTTTCTACTTGCTCTCTTTTGCACATAATAAATTACTTGTCAATTATTTTTAAACTACGGATTTGTATTCACGTTTGTGACTCCGTTTCTTTCCTAAACATGTTTTAGCATGCAAACAGCTTGTTGATCAATAGCCGTTCATGTTTCCAGGAGACAGGGTATACATTAGACGGTATGATTTACTTTGTCTCAGTTTTTGGTTGGTTAATTATGAATAATGCTTCTCTTCTGTTCAGTTAGATTATTTTTGGGATATTGTATGTAGTAGCAGACATTGTACATGTTGTAAAATTATATGGAAATTAATGAAATGAATTTCTGGTGCCATTTATCTCTTTTAGCTTGTGGTTATGATTATGAATGTGAATGTCATATACAATTGTTGCAACGCGAAAAATTTCCCCATAAATTTATGCTTTTAATGTGATGTCAATAAATGGAATATTGCGAATTGTGTCGTAAACAGGTACCCGGATCCTAAGGGGCTCACACCTTATGACTACGTAATCTCTTTTATAATATCGCATTAATTTACTTTTTTCATTTATTTTTGTAAATAGATAAATCTTTGTATCAAAGAAGCATTACCGCATTAATCATTATGTACATTTTTTGAATTAAATGACTCATCTCAATGTCATTTGTTGTCTTCCATGAACAAAATAAGTGTTCTAAGTGTGATTAACTTAGCTACTTTAATTCCAATTCCAATGTTTATTAATCATGGCCTCAAATTTCAGCGAAATTCGGTCGAATTTCTGTCGAATATCGATATCCAGTCGAAATCGAAATTCGACCGAAATGACCGAAATGACCGAAATATGGGGGTCCTAGTACAAAAAATGACCGAAATGATCGAAATTTCGGTCGAAATTCCACCGAAATTCCATCGCAATTCTGTTTTGGTCGATACCGAAATGGTGACCGAAACCGACATTTAAGGCCTTGTTATTAATCACCAATTAACATTAACAATGATATGTTCGATATGATCGATATGTGCGATATAAGGGTCATAGATGATCTATATGTACCATCTAAGTGTATACTTGTAAGTTATTTAATGTTATAAGAACTTGGATTAAATCCATTTCCAATATAAATAAGTCATGAATCAGCATTAACAATGATACGTTCGATATGATCGATATGTGCGATATATAGGGTATAAATGACCGATATGTGTGATATAAGTGTGTATTTGTAGATTATTTGTTGTTTTGATATCTTGGATGATCTTAATTTCTGAAAAAATGTCAAAATGGCTTTTTGAGCCATTTCTGACATTTCCATCGATATCGTCGATATATCAGCGATATATCCCGATATATTTTTTTCCGTGCAGACCAATACGATATCGATATCGATATTTCCTACACTGAGCTAAGATTGAGCATCAAGCTCACTCACCAAAAATTACTTCATCAACAAAAGAGTGTTGAAAAATTTCCTTTTTGCCCATAAATTTTGATTTGACCAACGTCGCCCTTTGTCATTCCAATTTTGCCCTCGGCTTCAGAATGGAATTACTCAACTGCCACCTTATTCATTTAATCCCCGCATATCCCACAAACCTTAATTGTTGTGCCGTCACCTTGATCCCCCCATCTATCGTGTCGTCGCTCCACCTCCAACATCTATGCTTCCAACCCGACCGACCCTTCCCTCTCGACGATCCTCTCATGCCCCCGTTCTACTAATCCCGATCGCGAACCCTCAAGAACCATCACCTCCAATCCTTTCCTTCCCCTCGCAAAAACCAGTGACGCTCAACTCCTCTTCGTCGCAACCACCTCCCCTCTGCCATCGATTTCCCCTTTCGACGACCGATATCGCGCCCCCACATATCGATCGGATGGTGGAGGATGGAGGACTTCATCATGGTCCTCCCCATGACTTCGGCCTTCACGCTCAAGGTAAAGTCACTCCCATGTCTTCCCGCGACCCCTTTCGAAGACTAATGTTGTAACGTGATCGCACTACCAAGCTCATAGATGTCTTCGACGATGTTTTCAGGGCTCCTACCAAGCCCCCCTTACAATTTCGTCTTCGACAAGTTCGGGGTCCGCCCCTAACTATGCCCAATCCCGTCTATGACCACCATATGTATGATGAGGACATGTTCGTCGGGATCCCTACCCTGAAGTCATTGTCTGGAAAGCTTGACGATGTGTTTGCTTCACTATCTAGGGGTCGGTACCATGAGGCTGATATGTTGCAACCGCTGAGCGGAAAAGGGAAGAGGCATGACAGGTAGAGGGAAGGAAGCAGAAGAGAGGTGGGCTGGATTTTAGCAAACTGATCCCTGGGTTCGGGAAGTCGAAGCCGTCTCCGAAGAGCTTGACTTCGTCTCTTTTAACTCTGGATTTGCTATGTCTGCTGGCCAACTCTTCCTCTGTCCAGGATAATGACAAGGAAACATAAATCACGTCCATGTATTTGATATCCAAAAGAAAATTTCGTTTTTAGTCATGTCCTAGTTTGTATGAACGCAATGTAGGTTTTTCTCAGTTGACCCATTGCTTTGAGTTTATAATCCATGTCTAATATAAATTTTCAATTTGTCTAATTCAGTCTCGGTGATTTCCTGTGATGCATGGTCATATCATTTAGTCCTAAAACTAAGAGCTTTTACCGGTTCAAGTTGAAATAGTAACAGTAACTTCGAACATTCCTGGCAGTTGCGCCTCCCAGAATACCTATTATGCAAATGAGTGAACGGATGACTCTAAGAGAAATGTGAAAACATGTGGGACAGTTATTGGTTAGCCCCATATGCGATGTTTCCTACCTCTCTATTACTATCTTTCGTTATCCTTCATAATATCACGAGAAAATCGTTCGAAGCGGCTTTGCCTTCTTCTTCCATGTCCTTCACGTTTTTTCTGCTTTCACTCATCTGACAAAGAAATTTTACACGAATTGTTGCTTTAATGAGGTATCAGTTTATGTCTATTAAGTTGTTTCCATGAACCTCAGTTTTGGAACTTCGCTAGTTTCTGCTAATCCCTATGGTGATCTTTTCAAAAACTAATATATAGAAAGTTTATTTTCGTTCAATTGGTGTACCTAATTGATATCTCTACTAAGAATTCTATCGAGCTTGAAGGCACATATCGTGGGATGCTTGCTTCCTCCCATGTCCCATTCCGAGGTTCCATTGAAACGGTTGGAGCATAGGCGTCATATGTGATAGATGAGTAATTGGATCCCTCCATGGTCCAATTACCACATCCAATGTTTAGTCTCACATCTACAAGGAGTGGGATGTGGAGACGCAGTGGGGGCTATATAAGAAGCAACACACCTCTTGTAACAGATGAGAGAGAAACTTCAATAGAATTTGCTCTTTGAGGCGTTCTCCCGTGGTTTCATCCCGCTCCTCACGGAGTAGGGTTCCACGTAAAAAACCTAGTATTCCTTATTGTTATTATCCTTTTTCTCTGATTATGCTTCCGCATTTCATATTTCTAACATGGTATCAAAGCGAATTCGATTCTCAATGGTTTATTTTATTATTTGTTCGAGATTTGAGAATCAATTCTGTGGTTTCTACTGAAACACTAATTATATTCTTGAAGATTTATTAAAGATATTTTCTGCATCTGTGAGCAAGTTCGAAGTTCAGTTTTTAGGATTTCTTAAAACACTAATCTTCACCGCTAACGTCGATCTGATCATCTCTAGAATCTATTTGGGTTTCTGAAACCCTAATTATCTAGGCGTGCACGATTCAATATGTACACAGAGCGGCTTCAGTTCTGTTTTGAAGATTGCCATCAAGAAAGTTCTAGGGTTCCTTATGCAACTCTAAATCTCCAAACAAAAAACTTATGTTCCATGCGACAGAAAAGAACAGCCCTAGCAAGAATGGCCTCGCCAGCCGTAACCAAACCTGAGCGAGGCAAGCCCAAGTCCTCTAAGTCCGTCTCCCGCTCGTCCAGGCGGCAACACTCCCAGGCGCAACCCACCATTGCGAGAAGTTGCACGGCTCTGTTGTTCGAAGAAGAAGAACGAGAGGGTTGCATCCACGAGAAGGCCACATCTCCATCATGCCCTAATTTTCGAAGAAGGATGAAGACCCTTAGCAATGGCGACACCGCCTCCCCCTGTCGCGCATCTGGAAGTCCACAGTGTGAAGCCCAATGGTGCCTTCACTCCTGCCAGCCCTTTCTCGCAGGATTCGAGCCGACGGCTCTCGGCCCTTCCTCCCTCCAGAAGAACATCACCGCCATGCCCCTCTGCGGTTCGTTGGCGAAGTCCTGCGCCATTGATGTGACCGCATACGTGCAGAAGTCCCTCCCGAACCTCCTCCTCTTCGGCGATCGAAGGAGTCCCAAAAGGAGGCGGCGACGATATCAGAGGGTTCCCACGATGAGAACCCTATTTTTCATGAGTTTAGAAAGGGGTTCGATGGCCCTTTTATTTTAAAAAATATACGAGCGGCTTTATGGGCCGTTTTGGGTGGGGGAGGAGAGTGACCTGATTTGAAAAAAAAATGAAAAGTCGAGAAAAAAAGAGAAAGATGAAGGCCAAAAAAATTGAACGACTTAAAAAAGGCGCGTACAAAAAAACTCACACTAAAAAAGGAGAAAGGCATCTATAAAAAAGAGGGGAAATAGCCGAAAAAAAGAAGAGGATCATATAAAAAGGATCCGTACGAAAAAAATTGATTTCAAAAATGCGAGAATAAAGAAATAGTTTTGAAAATCGACTTATTGATTTTTTTTATTTCTCTCCATCTTCTTGTCTTCTCCCAACTTTGTCGATGTCATTGATTTCCGACAAGTATGGGAGAAAGGGGGAATATTAGAGTTAGAGGTTTGTTTCAGATTCAGATTCTCCATGCCAGATTTCAGACTCTACAGAAGTGCATATTCAAATCCGATGTTTGGTTCCGAGTCTGCAGTTTGGTGCGCACATGTTGCCATCATTTGTGTGGTCCCCATCTTTATGTTTGATCTCAGAGTTTTCATGTAAACCATAGGGGCTCCAGAGTAGAGATCCCATTCTCTATGCCATTGTGAGCTAGGATTTTCATGTGGTGTCATAGGGACTCCAGAGTAGAGATCCCATTCTTTGAGCCAGTATGGAAGAGACCCAGTTCTCTGTGACATCCGGATCTAAATAACCCGAACCCAACCCGATTAAGAGTCTGAAAACTCATTTAGTATTCAATTAATATTGTCACGACCCCGTTTCCCGGGCCGTCGGATCCTCCCATATCCGGATCTGGTTACTCAGCAATAATTTATTCAACAATCACAACTAACATTCAGAAATAGACTGCAAATAAAAATACTCGAAAGAAAGTATTTCAACACTTTTCCATTCACAAAATAAAGTTCAGATGATACATTGTCCCACTATAATCATTTACATGTACATCAGCTTGAAAGGAAAATATACAAAAGATTACTAACTACCTTAAAAAGTAAAGCTACTGTGGCTGGCTGGATGTCTAGTATGTAAGCTGGATGAATTTTTAAAGTCCTTGCGATGGCTCACCGATACCTGTTGGGTTTTCCATAAATCATAGGATAAAAATTAGCGAATGCTAAGTAACGAAGAAGAGAAAAGCAAATAAATTGTGTAATTTTTCAAAACTTGATATCACAAAAATTTTATTCCTTCTCATTAATTTAAGTCCTATTCCTTTCTATCCACATCAGGGATTAGTCCAGGGAACCTACCATTCTTAGACTCGAAGCTGTGGACACTTCGGGATTGGAGATTGTGTTGATGTTGGTAAGCTTATGCCGCCGCACGTCGCCTCAACCAATCCTCCATACTACCCTGACAATTTTCTTTTCTTTTACTAAACAGGGTCTCACCCTCAGCCTGGAAAAACAAATGAGTACACCGTCCTCGAGGACTCGGTTTCTTAAAACCTCAGGCTAACATTTAATCATATAACCTAGTGGCTTTAAATATATGTTATCGTGACCCAGCCGCTATTGAACCGCACGTGCCTCCACATGGCACGACCACATCTTCCGTCGTTCCAACCCGAATATATTGGCTCCCGGTTCCCACGTGTTGCAAAAACATTCATTTCGTACGCACTTATCATAACAGGGCAACCGTGTACCACCTAGGTAGGGAAACGCCAATACGGGTTCCTTCCGACAAACCTACAGGTTGCATGCCTGACTTGGTAGTTCTACTCCAGCCATCCTTAATGTGACACACGATCCTTTTCAGGATCCAACTCAAAACACATCAATTCCCATGATGTAATTCTTCCGTTAAGTCTTTGATTTGCATAATCCGCAATACTTAGTATAGACTCACATATATATTATTCATATGCATATATACTCGTATTTATGCCTATTTTAACTCTCAAATCCTAACTTTCAAAGCCACCGCATCAATTTGTTGCTTAAACCTTATTTTAGTGCGAATCACAAAGCAACTTTTCAGACTTTTTAAAAAATAGCCAAAATTAGGTTCTTTACAGCACAGAACATAAAATCAGATATTTCAACGATCTCATATGAAAACCCAACAGCAAAAGGAAGGATTTCATTACCTAATCGAGCTCTCTCTCGCGTATGCAGTGCTTATCGTGTTTCGTTTTCAGAAAAGATGATTTAAGGCTCCTGAAACGATCGAATTTCATTTTCGTATCAAAAATGCTAAGAACGTGCGAAGAACGAACGAAGAACACGAAGAACGTGAAGAACACGAAGAACGTGAAGAACACGAAGAACACGAAGAACGCCAAGAATATATTTTCTCTTGAAATTTCGGCAGAGCATCCCCTTATACGGGGTGATATTTCTAGGAAAATTTCGGCAGAGTTTCCCTCTTGTATCGGGACATATTTCTCCGAAAATTTCAGCAGAATTTCCCCTTATATCGGGACATATTTTCTCGGAAAATTTCGGCATAGTTTTCCTTATATCGGGGACATATTTCAAAATAAAAGCAAAAAGAGTTTCCTTTATAAAATCAATCGAGAGGAAAATAACAACGAAACTGAAAGAATATACTCAACAAGAGATGAAGAACCGGTAGACACCACACATCTTAGGTGAGTGAACGTGTGACGAATCACAGGGTCACTGACGTGCATAGCCGCCCGCACCTAAGTAGGGTATTACACAGATTTTTCCATCAAATAACTTATAAAAGCATAATACGAAGAATAGAAATATAAACGATGGAGAATCGTAGACACCACGCATCTTAGATGAGTGAACGTGTGACGAATCACAGGGTCACTGACGTGCATAGCCGCTCGCACCTAAGTAGGGTGTTACACAGATTTCTCCTTGAACCACAACAGAAAACGAATCGGAAAGAAAAATGAATCAAAAACAAAGCTCGGAAGAAAAGAGAATGAGTTGAAATCCTAGCTTACAAAACAAACTAAGAGAGGATCATACATTTCTCCTTCTCCGTTCTCCCGACAGCGCTTCGCTAGCGCTCCTCCCTCGCCTCCCACTCCTCCCGACCTCTCGACCCTAGCCCTTGGGGTGGTAATGGTAGTGAAAATCGTAGAGAATGAATGGGTAGGGGGGTCTATTTATAGGCCCCAGAAAACCACTAACCATGGTTAGAAAACCATGGGTTAGGCATTAACCATGGTTTAGCAGCCCATGGTTTTGGCCCATGGTTTTGGCCAAAACCTATCCCAAACTTGGGGCTTAAGTTAGAACATTCTAGAGGATTCTAGATTCGCTAATGACGCTTAATTAACACTAATCATGATTAACTTTCACTAATCACAATTTAACTTTCGCAGCTTACACTTATCTTTTGCTAACTATTGATTAGTGTTTACTAACGATCATTAGCGGTTTTTAATACATCATTAGTTTCTTTAATCATGTTTAATTATTCTTAATGACAGTCAGTATGGGTTAATGACATCTTAACCTTCCTTACTTCTCTTTCTTCTGAAATTCATAACAAATCGAAACGAAGTCCGATTCACACGAAACAAATTCCGATGGTTTCCTCTTGACGAGCCGGATCTTATTATATAGGATCCGAGATATGCCAAGTTCAAGGCTTTAAAAATATTGAATAACTTCAGTTCGATCTATAGATCGCAGATCAAATCTCGTCCAAACGTAATCGACCAAAAGTTGATCGCATCGTAATGCGTGCCATCAGAAAAGCCACGATCATTTGGACTGATTCGATGACAATTTCAACAGCAGAGGTAAACCAGGCAGTTTTGCCCTTCAGGTTCGGCATTTTCAGGCGGTGCTCGCTCATCTCCAACGACTACCTTAGGAGGAGCACTTGCAGGACATGTGATGCAATTATTTCCAAATTGATAGGGCAACTCGAATTGAAGAAAGGCTGATGATTTGGAGATTTTTTAAATTAGGGATTTCCATCCTTAATTAGTTATTTTAATTAGTTTGTTTATTTAAATAAAAGAGATCGTGTATGATCTCAAATTAGTTGGTCAATTTTAAATTTGAATTTTGAATTTCGAATTAGAGTTAAAATAGGATAGATGTAGATTTGAATTTTAATTTAAATCAATTAGAGTCAATTAGGATCGAGTGGAATTTTAAATTTGATTCGCTTTCTATTTTTGTAATTCTACCCTTCCTATATAAAGGGGTTGGTAGTCTATTGTAAGGATAGTTCAGATTAAATGAAAATTGGAGTTATCTCTCTTTGTCTCCCTATTTCTCTCTCTCTCAACGTGATCTTCACGTATTTCATCTCCAAAATCCCGCGTAACCGACGCGTGTTCTCCCTCTTCTTCCCCTCCCCATATTTCTTCCACCAAAACTTAATTATTCCGTTGCTTGGATTTTTTTCCGACTGCGTCAAGGGTATCAGGAATCAGGCAGTTGGAAAAGCCAGAAGCCTGATGACCGGAGTTGAGGACTCCTGAGGGACCCTCGGGAAGTCGTCGTCCTGTATAGCCCGTGTTTGTTGGGGAGAACTGATACCCTTGACGTAGTCGGAAAAAATCCAAGCAACGGAATAATTAATTTTAGGTGGAAGAAATATGGGGAGGGGAAGAAGAGGGAGAACACGCGTCGGTTACGCGGGATTTTGGAGATGAAATACGTGAAGATCACGTTGAGAGAGAGAAATAGGGAGACAAAGAGAGATAACTCCAATTTTCATTTAATCTGAACTATCCTTACAATAGACTACCAACCCTTTATATAGGAGGGGTGGAATTAGAAAAATAGAAAGCGAATCAAATTTAAAATCCCACTCGATCCTAATTGACTCTAATTGATTTAAATTAAAATTCAAATCTACATCTATCCTATTTTAACTCTAATTCGAAATTCAAAATTCAAATTTAAAATTGACCAACTAATTTGAGATCACACACGATCTCTTTTATTTAAATAAACAAACTAATTAAAATAACTAATTAAGGATGGAAATCTCTAATTTTAAAAAATCTCCAAATCAACCTTTTCTTCAATTCGAGTTGCCCTGTCAATTTGGAAATAATTGCATCAATTCCCCTCCGCTTGAAAATTCGTCTCCTGACGAATTGCTTGATCGTTGTTCCGTCGGTGGAGAATTTCATCTGAATTGGTTGAGTAGATAACCCAAATTTTGATCCTTTCCATGTTACGCTTGTAGTTTCTTTCCACTGAGGGATATGGCCGAAATTGTTCTACCCTTCACTTAAAATGTACCAATAACATAATTTTTCCTCCAATTGGGCTTTTATATAAAGACCATAGTGAGAAGGGGCCTGCTTGTAATTCCTCCAAATTATCTCATCCTTTCTTCTAAGGCATCCGATTGAGGAGGGATCCCTTGTTAGGGTTCCTCTCACCCGAAGCATTAGGCGGCGATGCTTCCTGAAGTGCGGATAGTGGCGGCGACGCAACAAGTAGGGAGGCTTTGACCGGCGACGAGGAAGGAGGTTCGACGGCCCCTTCTTGCGCACGCAGTGGCGACCGTGCCTGACGTGTGCGCGACGGCCGTTGTAGCTCGAGATCGAGCGGCGGTGGAACTGCAGATGGCGAAGACGGTGTACATGTGGTGATGGGGCTGCCCGAGGGGGCGTTTCTATATCTTCTGATGTAGCTGGGGGTGCGAGGACTGCTCGAGGGGGCGTTGGGGCTGAAGGGTTGCCGGGGTGACGGAGATGGGTTGCAGGAGAGGCAGTGTGGCAGTTTGAAGGACGGCAAGGGGCTGCAACTGGGAGATTGGGGGTGCCGGAGGTGCGGGGGCTGCAATAGGGACCCAGGAGGGAGTCGTGGGTGGCACTGGAATCGGTTTTTCCAACGGTTGTAGGTCTGAATATTCCTGGGCAGCAAGCAGATCGACGATTTCCCATGTTTCTTCTGTAGGGTCTTCATTAAATATGGGACCCAAGTCTTCGATTTCGTTTTGTATCAAAGTTGTATCAATAAAATATTTGTCTTGCATGAAAGTACCTTCGTTTTCTTGGTCAAAAAGTAGGTTGTACAACAACTTCTGTGCTCTGAATTGTGTCGTTGTCGAGCGAATCTTCTTTAATTTGTGTGTCCGACCATTCTTGGACTTTGATGCTTGATATAAGGCATCGCTTGAACTTTTGTTGTCGCGAATGCGCATGTAAGCCATGGGAGAGAAGACTAAGATCGAGCTTCATCCACCAATATGCGACAGGATCGTTGAATCGTGGGAACAATTCGGTTGCCATGCTCTGATACCACTTGACGCAGTCGGAAAAAATCCAAGCAACGGAATAATTAAGTTTAGGTGGAAGAAATATGGGGAGGGGAAGAAGAGGGAGAACACGCGTCGGTTACGCGGGATTTTGGAGATGAAATACGTGAAGATCACGTTGAGAGAGAGAGAAATAGGGAGACAAAGAGAGATAACTCCAATTTTCATTTCATCTGAACTATCCTTAAAATAGACTACCAACCCCTTTATATAGGAGGGGTGGAATTAGAAAAATAGAAAGCGAATCAAATTTAAAATCCCACTCGATCCTAATTGACTCTAATTGATTTAAATTAAAATTCAAATCAACATCTATCCTATTTTAACTCTAATTCGAAATTCAAAATTCAAATTTAAAATTGACCAACTAATTTGAGATCACACACGATCTCTTTTATTTAAATAAGCAAACTAATTAAAATAACTAATTAAGGAAGGAAATGCCTAATTTTAAAAAAACTCCAAATCAGCCTTTTCTTCAATTCGAGTTGCCCTATTAATTTGGAAATAATTGCATGAACGTGGCACCAGTTCAGCACGACCATCTAGGTAGCAAAGAGTGGAGAGACCCATGACAGGACCGAAACCGACATTTAAAGGCCTTTAAAAGGTGGATTATTAGTTAGTCTACGCATCACAAAAACATCAAGATGAATGGTAGATGACTTGGATCCTAGAATGTTTGTATTTTCCAAAATCTCAAGTGTCTATTTTCTCTACGTAACTTTGAAATTTCTAGCTACATCAATGGCAATAAAGTAATGAAGCTGATCAAGATTATTTGCAATGATGTTGGAGTCCTCGTCATCAATATAAAACTCTAAAATCGCCATTCCTTGTTTCTCTTCCTGAAGAAGATAGGCTAATCTACAATCGATTTAGAAAACCTTGCCAAACTCGTTGATGAGTCCTTAAACGATGGCATAAAATTATGCTTCATCCCATAAATGACTGTAAATTACATACACTCAAACTTAGGAGGTTGTCAAAAAACCTTCAATTGTAAGGTCACCATAAAGGAAAATAATTTTTACACAAACTGATAGAGTGGTCATTTGTTTAGAAAAATAAATGAATTAGGCATGTACCAAATACGAGTAGTTGGCCACAAAAACAAGGATTTTAAATTTTCAACTGGAAAAGGAGATGAGATTATCAAGAAGGGAAATTTCTCTGTAATCACCGTCAAATGGCTTGGAGATAAGCCAAAAGCCGAGGGTTATAAGCCTTTGCTATTCTCTCATCGAACATAAACATCTGATCCTACCACATTAGGAATGAGCGTCTTCGATATAATATTAGGAAAACCCCTAAACTCACATACACAGTAATACATTTAATATTTAGTGGAGGGAGCAACCTCAGTGCATCACGGTTAACATTTTTTTCCAAAGCAGAAAAGTAGATTTAAACATTCAAACATCGACTTATGGGCAAGGCCTTAAATGTCGGTTTCGGTCACCATTTCGGTATCGACCAAAATAGAATTTCGATGGAATTTCGGTGGAATTTCGACCAAAATTTCGGCCATTTCGGTCATTTTTTGTACTAGGACCCCCATATTTCGGTCATTTCGGTCATTTCGGTCGAATTTCGGTTTCGACTGGATATCGATATTCGACAGAAATTCGACCGAATTTCGCTGAAATTTGAGGCCATGCTTATGGGAACATAAAACTTTGAAAGATTAAAAGAGAAGTTGAGATATTTGCGTTGATTTAAAAATTAAATCTAAATCCAATGAATGACTTCTAATACCATGATTTTAAACAAGATAATCCGCGATCAACAATTGAAAATCTCTAAGATCAATCCTTTAAGTATAAATCACTAAATATGGGCCACTATGAAATAAGATTGTTGACTAGATGCCTAGATCTGTAAAGTTAACCACAGGAGAGATCATGAAAGATTGAGGAATTAAGTAAGTGTGGATGACTTATAATTTTAGAGTACGATGATCCTTATACCTGACCGTGCGAGGGTGCGGTGACCCTTAATTGGGCGGAAAGATAGGAAGTCTAGTTAGGGTAGCGGTCGTCAAGTGTGCAGGTTTGAGATCCCAGTCCTTTGTACGGTTTTTACGCGAGCTCACAATGTTTTTACACTTCGTTGGGATCCAAGTTTTGACCAGTTCTGTTGACCCTCTGTTCTTAGGGTGCCTAGGCTGGAGGACCCTCGGGCCCTCGGCTTTGATTTTTCATATGAGTTCATCTGCCAGCAAGGTTGCAAAAAGCGGTATGCGGTATTCAGTCGGCGGGGTCACTGATTACTTTTTGAATGGTATGCGGGAGTTCAAACGGAAATTAAATGGGTTACGTGATTTTGTATTTTTAATTAATAAAAAAATATTTACATATATATATAATTAATAAGAAACATAACTAAATTATAAAATATAATCATATATTCACAATATATATCAAATATTGTCACATTTAAGGATTTTTTCTATCAATTGTCAAAATAGATAGCATAAACAAGTAGAATCTCTAGTCAAGGTTTGGAATCTCGACTTCAATTTATGAAGATAAACAATATTCAGGAAATCGGTCGAGTATATCATATACTCGGTCGCATACTCATACTCGGAAGCCTTGACGCTCCAAGTATGACCAAATCGGCATCTAGGCAGGTCAGGTCGCATACTCGGCCAAGTATGCGGTATATGCGACCGATTTTCAAATAAACATTTTCTAAAACCCTAACCTAAACTTATACATCCGACTTAACGCTCTTTCAATTGATGTTTTTGCTCATTTGACTCTATATTACTTTTTATCCTAATAGTTTTGTTCCTTATACCTTCAATTCTTTATTATTACATTCAAGAGATATAATATTTAGACGATATTAACATGATATTAAAAAAATATATATTTTTTTAATAATAAAAAATACCAAAACGCATAAAACCACGTATTCACCACATACTCTCCCGCATACCGCATACTCTCTATGCAGTGACCCCTCCGACTGAATACAGCATACCGCATTCCTGAACATTGAAGATAAACAACAAAAGGAATGAGGCGAACAAGCTATATTGGATATCTAGATTCTAGAGAGTTGTTTCATCTCCATTGCACAACTCCAAAGGAGGTGAAGCTCCCCAAGTTGAAGATACATTGTATGCACCCTTATGTCGCACCATACCCTACCAGAACGAGGGTCTTGATGCAATCGGTCAGCGAGCCTGGGGGCTGGGGAATAAAAAATGTGCTAAGCCTTCTCCCACTATAAGTAGGGTCGGCTACATGGATTCTTGCTCAAATCCATGTTGAAAGATTCGACTATTTTTTACGCTGGCCGTCGACTACCTAACGCAACCCCTGCAGGAGTGGGATTTGAACCATGGTCTTTTGTGTGGTAGACACACTGTACTACCACTAGACCATTAAGTGGGTTTAAACGGGGAGTGGGATTTGAACCCTGGGGGGAGGGGAATACAGTCTTTAAATGTTGATGCAAGAAACGGGGTTTAAACGGCGTTTAAATGGTCGTTTAACGTTGATTAAGCGGCTTGGCCGCATATGTGCCCGACTGGGCATAGTCGGTGCGGTTCAGGTCCACATGCGTGTAAACGGTCGTTTAAGCCATTTTTTACATCATTGTCTGCCAGTATCGGTCGAGCCGAATTTTGGAGTGATTTTTCTGGAGAGTCTCTCCCACCCATCTCAGGGGTATAGTTTTGGAGTAGGCCTAGCCCTCTATTGGACTGCACTTCCACTTAGAAGGCGGGACGGAAGAGTTTCCTAAAAGAATTCCTCACCGCTTAAGTTTTGGCTATTGTTCCGCCAATAGGTCTTGGCGATGAAAAATCGTTGTCGGCTGGGGTTGAGGTTGGTTACAATTGCGTTGGCTACAGTTGAGTTTGGTTACAGATGAGTTGGTTACAGTTGAGCTTGGTACAGAAATCATTACAATCATCAATCATCAGTTATCGACATTTAATTAGATCTTATAACTACTTCTACATATGTCAGGAGAAGCTAGTGAACGTGTTGGGAACTTAGGATGCATTATACTCCACTGCATGCATACAGAGGTACTCCAACCCTAAGGTATTCTTCACGCTTTAGAGTCGTAGCGTGAGATTACACTCCGACCAAGACCATAGACTATCCACTAGAGTTGAGAAATTAGACAAAAATAAAAATCAGATCAGAAACTCACCATCCTCAATACCAAGATCCATCAACATGATCACTACGTGATAAAAAGATAATAACCTACATATGGGTCATTAATTAATATATGAAAATGTTATATATGGATAGCTATGGAGTGATGGGTGATAAGAGGATTTACATACATAACAGCTTGAAAATCCACTTTTATGCAAGTACCTTGTTAAATTTAAATTTCAATACATATCTACTTGCTTTCTTTTGAAACCACTGAACTACCTGTTATTTTAATGTGTTGAATTGTAATCGACAATTGTTGGCATTTCTCTTGTTCCTATCATGCTGGCAGGTGATGCAAATCGGATTTTTGCGTCGATAAAAATAATATTTTTTTTGGAAATGTCGGTGGAAGAATAATGGAAGGGTTGAGGAGAGAAATCACGCCTGTAGCGTGGGGTTGAAGGAGAAGAACCGCGGAGATCGCGTGGAGAGAGAGGGAGAGGAGAGAGGAGAGAGATAAAAATCTCAATTAATTATCAATACTTCACTGCCTAATACATTGGACCCTCATCCCTTTATATAAGAGGGATGATTTTACAAAAATAGAAACTAAATTCAAATTGGAAACAACTTATCCTAATTTGACTCTGACAAATTTAAAATTCAAATTGACCTTTAATTATCCTAATTGGACTCTAACTAATTAACCGACCAAAATTAAATCTACGAATAAACGTTGGAGATCACAGGCGATCTCAATTATTAAATTAGAGATACGATAATTTAAATAAACGTAAATAAAATTAACCACTAAAATTGATTAATAATTCGGCCCTATACTTGGGCCCTACGTTGCATCAACTCTCCTCTGCTTTTAAAAATTCGTCTCCCGACGAATTGCTGGATCTGCAGGCTTGGAGGATGAATCAGCGTGCTCATTTATCTTCTGGAAGAATTGGTGTGGAGCGAACGGCGGAGTCCATACGCGGGCGTGGATGACGCGGCCTTCGTGGTCGAAGAACATGTGCGACGCGAACTGCGGCGTTTTCTTGATTGTTGTCTCCTCCTTGTGATGTCCGAAAAATTGATGAGGCATGGAAAATATGGCCCTTGGAGAATCCATAGTGAAGCAATGACACAAGGAGAGGAAAAGAGGAGATGTGTCTAAGGAATGAAGCCATGGGGTCCTTATATAGGGGAAACCCAAGGCCCTAGTCCTATTTGGATAAGGAGGATCCCCAGATTTCTGATTTGTAGCCCTCTTTTTTAAATATTTCGGCCGCCAGGGGTGTGGGTGCAAATTTCGCACCCCTTCAATCTTCTTGGCTTTCCTACTCCTTTTGGCCCTTCTGCAATTATGGGATCTTTGGGATTTTTTCTTGCAATTTTCCCCAATCACTTTCCAATCCCACATTCTGTGGGATTCACGATACGCAACCTTCGGAGTTCCCGTTAGGGCACGCTCGCGTTTCCTGTGTATATGACGCAGCCTGAGGCGGCAGGGGTTGCCCAGGGCTTCGCGCGGGAGGCGCGGCACCGTGGGGCGGCGGGAGTCGGTCGGAGCTTCGCGCGGGAGGCGCGGCACTGTGGGGGGGCTGCGGCGCTGTGGCTGGCGCGCAGGGGAGGAGTAGCGGGCCTGGAATGGCGAATTGTGCGCAGGAGGGCTCGCAGGCCGATGAGGGAGGATGGTGTTGGTTGGAATGGAGAGGGTGTGGCGCACTGGGCTGGTGAGTCGCGGGAGAGGAGAGGGTCCCGTGGGGGCAGGGGAAAGATGGCGAGATGAAGAGGGAGGAGTAGGGGAGGGAGGGGGTGGCGCTAGGGGTAGGGGCCGAGAAGGCGGCTCGGGCAGGAGGGTTGGGGGGTCGCGCAGCCGCGCGTGGAGGTGCTCGGGCGGCTGATGTGCGCGTGCAGCGGCGAGGGTGGTGCGGTGGGCGGAGTCCGTGGAGAGGCGCAGTTCGCGGGTGGCCGCATGGCGGGGAAGCGGGCGGCCTGGAGGAGTTGCCGGAGTGGCGGGAGGGGCCGCCGGTGGTGCGGTGATGGGCTGGACGGCCTGAGGACCCGCCGTGGGGGTTGGGGCTGGCATCGGGGACGCCGTAGGTGATGGGGGCTGATCTGAAAACTCCGGAACAGCCACTGTTTCTTCATTTTTTTCTTCTAAAACGGTCTGGACAGCGGGCGAATCGTCTTCCACGGCGAGTTTTTCTTCGTTGAAACACACGGCAGCGGCTTGACGGATGGAGGCTTTGATTGGGCGTCGCGGAAGGCCTCAAAGTTAGCCATTAGATCTCGAAACATGGATTGGATGTTGGTTTGCAAATCACGTATCATGTGCTCTGTCTCCTTGTAGCAGGCGTCAATGGTGGCGATGGTTCGTCGTGTTCGTTCGGATGAACGATGGGGTGTCGGCGCGTGTCGGCGCACAGGTCGATACGGATCGTCAGATCGTGAGGACGATCTGTAGGCCATGCTCTGATATCAAATGATGCAAATCGGATTTTTGCGTCGATAAAAATAATATATTTTTTTGGAAATGTCGGTGGAAGAATAATGGAAGGGTTGAGGAGAGAAATCACGCCTGTAGCGTGGGGTTGAAGGAGAAGAACCGCGGAGATCGCGTGGAGAGAGAGGGAGAGGAGAGAGGAGAGAGATAAAAATCTCATTGATTATCAATACTTCACTGCCTAATACATCGGACCATCATCCCTTTATATAAGAGGGATGATTTTACAAAAATAGAAACTAAATTCAAATTGGAAACAACTTATCCTAATTTGACTCTGACAAATTTAAAATTCAAATTGACGTTTAATTATCCTAATTGGACTCTAACTAATTAACCGACCAAAATTAAATCTACGAATAAACGTTGGAGATCACAGGCGATCTCAATTATTAAATTAGAGATACGATAATTTAAATAAACGTAAATAAAATTAACCACTAAAATTGATTAATAATTCGGCCCTATACTTGGGCCCTACGCTGCATCAGCAGGCAAGGCACATGCATCGTAGTAGACTGACAGCTAGGCGTTGAGTTCCACAGTTTCTATTTACGGTACACATGTTTAGATTTTGTTCAAGAAAATGTAAATGCTTTTTTTCTCCTCTGTCACATTTTTGGGATGCATGTATACAATGTAATTTCGTTTTTGTTACATGTAAATTATATGGAAATTAATGTAAATATAATTTTGGTGACACATTATTATTTCTATGGTTGATTGTTTACATTATTGTGAATGTCATTTTGAATCGCAAAGATTTTTCTCTAAATTTCACTAACCTAATGTGATCGATATCGAATATAATATTGTGAATGTTGTGTAAATGGATAATCCGGATCCGTGGGCGTCTCCGACGAGCAGACTTTTCAGACTCCATTCTCTATCGACAGTGGACTCCAACGAGTATGTCTCCACGATTTTTTCAGTTCGGTCCTTCAAAGATGGAACAGTTGTCCACATGATTCAAGCTTCACATGTGGCAGTCCAGAATACAATGACGAAGAGATTCATTCAGTTTTTGTGACTCTGACAAGCGCAGTACATAGCACATGTTCTTTGACGAGGAGATCCAGTTCAACTCACACTCCAACCCATCTGTTCCTCCCCACCCGCACGGCATTAGAAGTAACGTCCTCGACAGCAACCGACAGTTGTGTATGTGTTGAGTTGATAATGTGTGTTTATCTTGTATTGTGAGTTTGGTGATTTCTTTCTATGTATCCAAGATGAGCACTGCATGCTCCAGCTTGAGGAGAAGTGTTGGAGCATAGGCGTCATATGTGGTAGATGGGTAATTGGATCGCTCCAAGGTCCAATTACCACATCCAGTGTTTAGTCCCACATCTACAAGTTGTGGGATGTGGACTCAGCGGGGGCTATATAAGAAGCCCTGCACCTCCTGTAATAGATGAGAGAGAAACTTCAATAGAAGAATCAGCCCCTTGCGATGTTCTCTCGTGGTTTCATCGCTCCTCAGGAAGTAGGGTTCCACGTAAAAATCCTAGTGCTCCCTATTGTTATTATCTTTTTTCTCTGATTACGCTTCCGCATTTCATATTTCTAACAGACACTACATCAAGCAGTCTTAACCTGAAATCGAGCCTACATTGTGAGAATTACAAAAGGCAAGAGACTTTCGATCATCAAAGCATACATGGTGATAATTACAAAAAGCAACGCTTTATTCCACGTTTGTATCGAATTGTTAAAGGCGACAAACGGTTAATGTGAGAATTATAAAAAAATGACACTTCATTCAAATATAACTAACTTTTATCAACGTTTACTATTAATCTTGGTGTATATGTTTGATCAATCGTGATTTTCTTTGTGATTATTTCTCTTGATAGTATTTCCTTGATTTAAATCTCTTTCCATTTTTCGTTGCATCGCTAAGCAAGAATACGACAATGAACACAGAAGGCATTTCCTAAAGGATCGTTTATGGTGTAATAAGGCAAGCAGTACTATTTTTAGTAAAACAAAATGGATCTATAGTGAGTTAGTGTTGTGGACTGCCACAAATACTGAAAGCTGAAAGGCATACCACAGGCTTCAAAAAAAACCATCAGTATATTATTTATTGTTAAATATATAACAACGATATTATTCATTGTGAAATTATGCTCTATACTTGAAAGATGCAATGAATGTCATTTCCATTGCTACATCATTAATAAAGTTGCATATAGCAATGCTTGTCCGTTGTTATTTTTCAAAATTTTAACTAATCATCATGATTTCAAGTATAAAACAACTTCACAACATATAATGTCAAAAAATTAAATTTTAACTAATCGTCATTAATTTCAAGTATAAAAAATAACTTTACAATGGATAATGTCAATATTTTTTAATGAATATGATATAGTAGCAGATCTTTTTTAAAAAAAAGTCACCATATGTCCATTTTGTTATAGTATTTTTTCGCTCTACACGGTTCCACAAAATTGTTGTAAATACTTGATCATGGTACCAAATGATTACATAAATTTTCCTATTTGTGATGTTAACGTCTAGCATACAGCATGTTATTTCCTTGCAAAATAAATTTGTTACACATAATTAGAATCGCATGCCATTGTCAATAACTTATTAATTATACATTGCATCTTCCTAGAATAAATATATGCATCAGGTCAAGAGAAAAAAAAATGACACATACAATTGTGCGCATTGAGTATTGATATACGAACTTCCATTCTTGATGTATATCCATGATAGTTTCGCATGGTTACAGTGCCTAAGTATATGGTGTTACATTCATGTTTAGAATATCGGTACAAAACTGTGATATTAATTCGTTCCACTTGTGCAACGCATGGGCTTGCACTAGTTTTCTAGAATAGAATGTCAGCTCATTTAGCAAAATTTCATTGCAAATAGTGAATTATAAATTATTAATTACTATGATTTAATATTGCCTTACAAATCATGAAGGCATATATGCACAATAGATTCACTCACAAACCTGATAACTATTTTTCTAGGAAGGAAATTAGACGTGTTCCTCCACCATAGATGTGGGACTAGAATCCCAAATAAGTAAAAGAAACCAATGCTAACTTTGAATTGATTTTGAATGCAAAACAAAAGGTTATCGTCACAAGAGGTGGGCTCTAACATACATCATGTGAACTCCAAAGCCACTGTCACTAGACAGTTTTCATTCACAAATATCAAAGTGTGAGTGTGTTATTGTCAAGTCATGTTTATGAGTTGATCAATGTTTTATTCCAACTCCACTCATTATAACTTCGAAGCTGAAGTCATAACTAGAACTCGGCTCATTAAGCTTATTTAGCTAAGACACATGAACCGTTAACATGTTGAGCCCGAGTTGAGTTCCCCAAGCCCGGTCTTTACGTGCTCCCTTATATCTATATGTATTCCTAGCTGCAAACTATCCAGAACAGACAAAATATGTTGACGCTCCTACAAACAAAGTCAGATAGCTTCTAAGTATTGGTGTGTTAAAACTTATTAAAAATAATCGATCAATACTTCCAATTATTTGATGTTCCCAAGCTTGTAAAAACGATCGACTAATCGGCCTGATTAGTCGAGTCGACGCGATAGCTGACTCGACTTGGCCTAACCGGTCAACCCGACTAATCGGTCGATTTTTAAATAAAAAAATTTATTCCTATATTCTTATTTTGTATCATTGTCAATAGCTTAGTATACATTGTTGGTTAATAGTTAGTAACTTAGTATATCATATCGCATCCAATTTTTTATGTTATTTATTTGTATCTCATGTTTATGTTGCATATTTAGTTCAAGCTATCATGTTGTATATTTAGCTTATACTAGCCCCCCACCCCTCCCCTGGAGTTGCTGACCGGAAAAGGAGACCCTCGTGCTAGTAGGGTATGGTTGCACGGGGGGGGGGGGGGAGGACATCAAGACAATTCTTCAACTGGGTTTGGCGGAGGGATTCAAGACATCAATAGTTTATGTTATTCAGTTTTGTATTACTGATAATACTAATGCTATTACTTACTAGTGATAGTAGACAACCCTCCACATGAGGGGATAAACATCTATATAGGGTTGATATATGTTTATATGATATTCGTTCACTGATAATGCTATTGGTTAGTATGTTTATGCTATCCATTTTTATGAATGTTACTTTTTAAAATGGAAAAAATTAGGATGCCCCCGCTCCATTTTCCGATTTTTTTTATTTTTTTCAAAAATAAAGCCATGTATTTTCATCATTATATCCATCTAATATGTCATTCCAATTTCATCAGAGACAGAGACTCATATGCCTTCCATCTTGTACAGGTATTTTTAACGGTTTTAGAATTCATATAATCGATCTGTTCTAGATGAAGGGCATAAGAGTCTCTGTTTCTGACGAAATTGGAATGACATATTAGAGGAATATAATGATGAAGAAAAAAATAAAAAAATGACGAAAAATGAGGCAGAGGCAGCCCCATTGAACCTTTTTAAAATAGGTGTAGTATTCCTGTTATGTTTTTATGAATGTATTATAATATTGAAAATGTCTAAATCTATGCAAATATATAATATATGAATGAAAATGTAACATATCATGTTAAAACTCTCCTTAAGTCTTGGCTCATGTAAGTAGTTTTCTTTTATTATTTAGTAATATATTTGGGGTGGACACCATTGTGTGCTTCCCACTTCTTTGGACTCAAAAAAATAAAAATGATTTATATATAAAATAATTAAAAAATTCAAAATCGACTAAAGCTTGACTAAATCTGATTAATTGTCCAACTGTCGAGTAATCCTTAGTCAACGACCCGACCGACTGAGTACTGACTTCTATGACCTTGGGTGTTCCCAACTATCGCATGAAAACTTAACCTGCATTAACTGTAAGGATATGGTCTAGGGCAATTTCTACGCTACCATTTTAATACACCCCCCAGACTATTATGCAAGCCTTAAATAGATAGCCTTCTTAGTATTATATATTGACCAACTAAATGTTGCTCTTTGGCTTTTTAAAGCCAAAGAATGACTATCCACTGTGAAGGTTAAATTATATGGTAGGTAAAAGCCAAGCAACAAGTTCTAACTATCGTCCATGTATGATCCATACTAGATCTGACCAATTAACCATCCTACCTCCTCTACATTCTTGATAGCTCATTTGCCTTCGTAGAGTCTTTCAATGACATCATAGAAGCAAATGCAAAACATTTTTCACGCACGCACAAGGTCATATTCCTTTGCATGCAACTATAATGTTCATCATTGAATTTGCTCTAAGGAACACACTTGATATTTCATGTGCAAGGATCAACAGGATCAACCACGCAAAAGTATTCACATATATAACCAAACAAAAATTTCAATAAGAAAAGCTAGAATTCCACATGCTAGACATTAATGCAAATTCTTACGATCGTGGTAATCGCATAAATCTCAAAGTTTACATGGTAACTTTTGGGAATGAACATGTTCCTCAATATCCAATTTCATGTAAAAGTGTTTCACATCATCATTCGCATTTGAAAATGAGAAAAATAAAACAACCATCAACTTCAATCAGGGTACCCTCACATACCTGAGCCACCTCATTTGTAGCATTTTTTGTCCATATAGATATTTTTTCTTGCTTTGCACGAATATTTATGACTGCCCCGCAAATTTCATCACCATAATCAAACTGCTCACCTATCATTGCCAATAGCTGGAAAATGAACAAAGCATATGAGTGTGGGCATAAAAAACATATGCACACATAAAGCTAAGAGATTCACTTAGTGACCAAATATCAGAAACACACCGTGTATAACCAAAATGTATCAGATTTTCCCCTGGAACAGCTTATAGTCCACTTTCCACCATTTGCACATATTGGGTCCTCCCATTTTGGCTCGATCTTATATTTGAAACAATGGAAATCTGCTCCCACACCCAGCTTGCTAGGATGATGAATATTATTGTAGAGGCTGCAATGGGAAAATCAAATGATGTTAAAATAAGATGATACCAGTTCAAGGAAGTAATAATATATCATTTTTTTCTTTAACGTGACTGAAAAGGATATGATATACATCATCATAATTTCAGTCAAATGGAGGCTTAAAATTTCCAATGATGTCCCTTTTCATGGGGAGACGAGTTGAACATGAGGCTCTTAAGAGGTAGCCCAAATTCTTTTGCATTCTTTCAGCAATCCCTCCATCTCTCACTCCCACTATCGTAGCTTCTATACAATTTCCAACTTCACCATTCCAGATAACCTGAAAGAATTTTGCCACCAATTTCCTGACATCAATCTTCTCCATTTGCACCAGGAAACATTATGTAGTAACCATGCATCAAGTAATGGTGCTTGTGGCCCTCATCACTGTCAGATGTTCACGCTCCTCCAAATAATTTTGGTGCAGGCCCAAAATCGCAACACTTCCAGCACCATGTATGTAGTTGTCAAACCTCCAGGCACACACAACATTCCGTTGTGCATAAAAACACAGTGAATTGACTAAGGGGGTCGACATTCCATCTCCCTCTATGTGAATGGCTTTTTAAAGTTCCCAATGAAAGCTGTGTGAAAAAACCCGTTCTTCGGACATAGATATCACAAATGGACGACGCAAAGGATGTGACCAATTCCAGTGACCCTGTGGAGCTATCCTGTTACATTGTATAGTCATTTCCGCATCCCCTAGGACTTCAATTAGATTAAATGAAGCTTCTTAAGTCAAGTAAATTGAAAGAACTTTCTTTCACGGTTCTTTCATTTTTGCAAAAAAAGAAAAAGTTTTCAGGTTTTTAAAAGAAAAGGATGAAATCTAACCAGAAAGTCCAAGAAACATAGGAAATATTAATTATAATCCCAACTAAATGTCTTTTACTAAAAAGTAATATCTAGTCATTTCTAGAATTTGTTCTCTTCTGGTTCACTAATGCCCTCAAAAACGAAGGGTGAAGTTGTTGAGAGTTTATTTTCCAAATGAAGAGTTTATTTTCCAAACGAAAGACCATACTAAGACAACATAGTCATCAACAAAAACCAAATAATAGATATTTGCGGAACAGGAATACAACTAGGATCCTACATATCAAAATGAAGCAACTCAAAGGAAGAGCTACTAAGAAAGGATAAATGACGATGTTTAAGGCTGATTGTTGTAACATTTGAGTAAGAATAGGATGAAGTTTCAAAAATGAGAGATGACCAAACAATGCGGTTGATGGGCAAAAAAGAGCAACCTAAGGAGACAAGCTACAAGAAAAGCGAGACTGCACTACCCCAAAAAGACCTCCCTACACAAATTCACATCACATCACCATGCCCTTTTGTATCTCTTTTTTTCAGGAAAAAGAGAGTATGACGTTGAGAAGACACCTACTATGTAACTTCTTTATATTGACAGTATAATAACAACTACAAAGACCAAAAAGTCTTTAATATTTTAGCATGTTCAATCACATATTCCATATGCATTCGCTCCCCCCGAAAGAACTATTTCGAACAAGCCACATGGCCCATAAGATTGTTGCCACCCATACTTTGGCCATGTTACTGCCACGTCCAAGCGCATCTAGGGACTCTCAAAACTCGTTCCAGTCCATTGTCAAGATCTTTTCCACTAGCGTTGTTGCCCATGCCTCCTTAGCAATAAGGCATCGAAGGAATAGATGCTCAGCACTCTCTTTTGTCGAACTGCGATCACGAGTATCGTCACACCTAGGAAAGAACCAAGCTCTTTTATCACCATTCATAATATGAATCATCCTTAACAACCAAATGAAAATCCGGGCGCGTAATGGTTATCTTCCAACTCCATAAATCGGTGAATCGATATGAAACAAGTGTTTAATCCAAACCCTACAAATGGTAGAAAGCTTTATAGAACTTTCGCACAGTGAAATGAACATCGGAGAAAGACCATGATCAATAGAGCCAACCATCCTCCCACCAGCTATTTGTCCCTCAAGCAACATTAGGAAGTCCAAGAACCGTTGGTCTAACTTAGGTTGAAACAGAGGTATCCAACCATCGTCCTCCCAACAATCTGACTGAAACCTCAGTGCCAGCTGGCAGAGCAAAAAGGTTCAGAAAAGGAATATGCATGAGCCCATGTCCAGTCGAATCATCTTTCCGAAAATCTAAAACCATGTCCATTATCTATGTCAATCTTAATGTGCAAGACCACATGAGAAAGGACTGAGCAAATCCCCCCCCCCCCGAAGTTGGAAGGCAAAGGTACAACAAAATCCTGTAACAAGGGATCAAGGGAGATCCTATAAAGTGAGCACAAACTCCTGCAGAGAAAATCTAACCCTTCTCCCCAAATTCGAGTCACCCACTTCGCCAATAGTGCATATTTCATCGCTTCAAGATTGCAGATAGCCGGATTTACATTCTCCTTCGATAACATTAAAGTTTTCCATCCCACCAAAAGCATCCACTCCTCATAATGTCCTCCAATCTCCTCCATACCCTTTTGTATATCCCAAAATACAATAAGTAAATGATTAAAGATGGTAAGATAATTAAGTTCCTTCATAATCTAATTAAATGAAAATAAATTGAGAGGAAATTCTAGAGATAGCAACACATGTGAGAAATGCATGGTTGGGATAAATGAACCTCTTGTACCTTGTCATTGGAGAAGGTTTGATGTCTGCAAGAACCATATATTGAATCAGAGTGAGAGGTTTTAGGACCTTGAGTTGTCCTCCTCCACACAAATGCCTATATGCTCAAGAATCGACAGGCCAAGCATGTAAAATACATAATGGCCAGGTTGTGACGACGTGTTTGTAGTAGTCTAACTAGGAGATTCAGGGCCAATGATTTGTTTTAGTTGTGCAATGAAATCATCAAATTCCTGAAACAAAGGAAATATTTCTTTTTTCATGAGAAAGAGGGTGTAGTCCCAAGATTGGAACCCACCGCAAATTTATTCAATCAAAAAGAGATCCTGAACACATATATGCTACAACAAAACCAAGACAGAAAAACAAAGCTACATGTTTTGCCACAAAAATATATGTGCTCTATAATGTCCCAATCTCACAGAGAACGGACTGCCCTGAAAGATTCTCATTTCTAGCACACCAAATGGCCCAAAGTAGGGCGAAAGGACTAGCTGCGTCCTCCTGAGAACTACCACAAGCCGCTCTGACAGAACTCCACTACGACATGTTGCCTACCAAGTGAAGCCAAGGCACAGCTGCCTATTCCCAAACCCCGAACGAGGTACAGCAGCCAAAAAAAGAGATGCTCCAAATCCTCCTGCTCAAGGTCGCATCGAACGGAAATGATCTCTCATGTACCCAGCAGCCTTGTCATGCGCGCCTTTGAAAGCAGCCTACTGCGTCTTGCCAACCACAAGGAAAATATTTCTTTGACTGGTCAATTTAATATGTAGCATGATTTGTACAACAATGCTTCATGTAGTGTGTATTTTCAGTGTAACCAAGTCTCTATCAATAGAAGCAATAACAAATATCCCGCGGACATCTCCACGCATTCAACCACTACATCCCCATGACAAAATGAACCTCGTCAACCCCATTAAGCAACCATGGTTGTGGTGATGTCAATACTTTGGTTGTGGATACCACAATCCAATTAAATGATTGTAGGTGATGTAGTAGGCTAGCAGGAGCACAACTTAAAGATTACAGTTAAATTGGGGTACGAAGATTTCCCCCTCCGTCGAATGAAGTTTGTTGCAATTTCTATTTTACTTTAATAAAATAAGATCAAATGAGATCTATAAAAATAAGATAAGTTAGTCATTAAATTATAAATCTTTTTAGGAGTTCTCTAAAAAACTTTTTGGGAGTCAAGTTGGGGATTATTAGGTTATTATTTAATATTTATTTTGTTTTGCTTTGTAAAAAGTTTATGGGTTTGTTTAAAGGATAAATTTGAGTACTACAAAATTTCAAAATTTTCCATCTCTTCTTTTTTCCACACGCATCTCCATGCTTCTCCATCTAAAACCCCATGAATTGGACCATCTTTCACTTTTTCATCCCATCCTCTTTATTTTTTCATTGTCGCATACTTCTTGACTTAATAGATATAAGAGCGTGACATTTGAATCATTCCCACCAAGCTTGCAAAATTCAACCAACTAGGACAACTAATCAGATTGGCAAGGTACCCGATCTGAATAGGCCTAATCAACCAATTTGAAATTTTCACTTAATTGGTTTGATTAGTAGCCCGACTAACTGATCCAATCGGTCAACTAGTCGGTCAATTTTCTTATGGTAATTTGTTTTTTTAGATTAAAAGAAAACTAAAAAATGCTTGATGTCAGGGTGGAATTCAATTATTACTTTTATTTCTTTATGGTGGTATCATGGTTTTAAAAAACGTACCTCGAGACACCAAGGAGTAAGCCTCCATGCGGTTTTCTATGAGAAACGCCTCAAAGTTATAGCCCTGGATATCCGAGGTGTAAGCCTTACAGGCTCGAGGCAGTAGCCGCAGTACCGAGGCACTCGAGGCGATCCCGAGGCATTGCCTCGATCTGATGCACTTGTTTTGGGCAAATACATAATAAAGTATATAAAGCCATACTTTTACAATAATATTGAAGCTATAAATAATATATTAGTCACAAACATACAAGTCACAATCACAATATATAACATTACTAGTCACATCTCTAACAAACATCATATATTGAATTAAACCTACAATGTCAAGTAGGATTCATGTATGTTAGTCACATTTCCTTATATACATATATATGTCACAAACTCAAAAATGTATTATAGTTTCATTATATATTAGTAAATATTATTTCCTAAATATATATGAGATTGGAGAAGCTGCACCCGACGATTTTTTCATTGGTTTTTTGATTTTTTGAAATGAAACCTATGGGGATTTAGATCATCAAATATCACCATAGTCTCATGCCAAATTCAACTTAATTCGATGCTTCTATCATATCCATCAAGAATATCAAATTTTAACGATCTTAGAATTAATGGAATTGATCCCTTCTAAATGGGCATGTTAGGAATGTTTATTTTAATGAATTTGAAACACATATTCCACTCAATAAACTAAGTAAATCCCCCCTACATTTCCTGCAAAAAAATAAAAACCAATGAAAAAACGGCAGGGTGCATCTACTTGGCTGTACTCGGAGGTGTGACGTCCCTTTTCTCAATATACATTATACATTGATATTACAACCATCATTGTATCAAAGGAATCATGCAAGTGTATAGGGATTGTTTCTAATAATATGAATAAATTTTATATCAACAAATGATCAGTTGCATGTATCACTACAATGAGTATGGTATATTTTCAAGAGATTGTATATTTTTGTAAGAATATTAGAAATTCAAATGTTTACAGTGTTAATATTACATGATCGAAAATTCAAACTAGCACATATGGTTAATATGATATATTATATGAATCTATTCAATTAGAAAATCATCAAATTTAGGATTAGTGGTAATATATTTTGTGAATATTTGAAGTTTAGTATTATATGACAATATAATTATGTTTAATAATAGTATTTATGTGTATTTTCGCCTTAAACTGAGGCTTACGCCCCAACTATCTCGAGGTTTACATCGTGTCTCAATAACGAAAAACTGCCTCGATCTGCCTCACGCTTTTTAAAAACCTTGGGCGACACTAAGAATATATATATATACAAGAAGACAAATAAAAAATAGGAAGCTTCCTCACAACTTAAGTAGGGTCGGCTACATAGATTCTCGCTCAAATCCATGATGAAAGATCCGACTATTTTTTACGTTGGTTGTCGGCTACCTAACGCAACCCCCACAAGATACAATATATGTATACAAATTAATTTGTATATATATATATATTAAAAATACAAACAAACTAAGTCTAATTAGTTGTTTGATTGCCGATTAATTTTTACTCGATGATCCGACCAACTTAATATTGATTTCCAACTTTGCAACCTTAGTTCAAACAATTTGGCGATCTTGTTGGATATTGATGAGTGAAACTTGAAGCAAACCATTAAAATTACAGTTTGTATTCATGCCAAATGTGATTGGAGAATCTCTTCAACTCATGCTTAGGATAGCAACAAAGATTACATCAAAAAAGAAAAAGAAGAGCCATGTCCAATTGCAACACTAACAATAATCCCCAAGTCCTTGGGTTGATCCTGATTTCTACAGTCGTAAGCATGTCTGCCCTAGATGGGTTAAACACCATATTCATCCACCTCAACGCATCAAGGAACATGCCAAACATACTCGTCATTCCTACCAACATGACAAGGGACACGACAACATACTATTCATTCCCGAACACGTCAAGCGGTATGTTTTCGATGGTTTGCAGCGCTAACATTGATCTCCAAGTCCTTGGTTGATCTTGATTTCCACAACCGTGAGCATGCCCGCTCTGGAAGCAGTGAACATCATGGTCTTCCACCTAGATGCATCAAAGGACGCACCAGATATACTCGTCATTCCCACTAACATGTCGAGGGATACGAAAACATACTAGTCATTCTCGCTGACAAATCGAGGGACACGCCCAATCTCTCTTGGCTCACTCCATCTGAATTAGATATACCCACCATCGGATCTCTCCTTTCATGCTTTACCTCTCAGCAATTGGGACCGAGGGCTATGATGGCCGCAACAGACGTTGCTCACCCTGCCAAGTAGATGTTGCCAACAGTTGGGAAGGACAGGGCCCCGACAACCAACCCCATTGCCACTAGTTTCCACTGCCATAGAGATTATGACTAAACTCATGCCTTGTCGTGGAGTATGTTGATGTCATCGTGAATGCCAAAAGTCCTTTGTCGTTGATCTTCCTTCATACTTTGACATTTATGCGATCAAGCACCTCTCATGCAAACATTAAATGTTTATCGCCGCACTTCGATCTCGTGTGCTACTAGACAACATGATTACGATAACCACCCCCATTATCGTTCGAGACCCTTGTAGATTTATGCATGCAATGCCACTCAAGGACGCTCTCCCCGTGATGTGTCGATCGTCACCATGTTGACGGATATCTGATGCAATCCATTAGTGCTCCAAATTACAACCATTAGAAGAATCTAGATTTTCTCTAATTTAAAAATGTTCAATATAAAGGGTTTGAAATTTATATTTTATTTTTATTTCAAGGGGAGCCAAGGATCTAAAATCCCCTTCATCGTCATCTAGGTTTAGAGTCTCTAGAAGTTTTTTATATTTTCTACCATGTTGTATGGTCCATCTATAAATAGGACCTTATGGCTAGTGGAATGGAATACCAACAAAGATAAGACATTTGGAGTGAAAGGAAGTTTCTTTCTCATATCCCTCTCCTCCCTACCTCTCTCTTATCCCATCCTCCTTTAAACTTTCCCTCTCCTCTCTCTCTCCATCCTCCCCTCATCATCACAAGGTTCGAAATCTCAATTTCAGTTTCGTTTCGGTCGCCCTTCCAAACCAAAATTTCAGGGAATTTTCGAGAAATTTCGACCATTTCAGTGGAAACGTCAAAAATGGCTCAAAATGTCTTTTTTCAACTATTTTTCATAATTAAGATCTTCTAAGTCATTACAATAATAAATAACTTACAAATACACATTTATATCACAAATATCGCTCATCTAAGCCCCTTATATCACGCATATCGACCATATCATTGTTAATGTTGATTCTTGGTCGATACGTATTGGAAATGGATATCATCCAAGTTCTTAAAACAACAATAGCTTGCAAAAGCACACTTATATCACACATATCTCTCATCCATACGCCTTATATTGCACATTTCAGTTATATCAGACAAATCGTTGAGTTGACTGATAGATATTGGAAATGAAAATCAAAATAACTAAGTTAACAACATTTAGAAAACGTCTTTTGTTCATAAAAATAGATGAGACATTGAATTTTAAAATGTAGATAAAGATTAATGAGACAGTGTTCCGTTCGTAGAAATAACTGTCATGGAGAAAGCTCTAGTGAATTACAGAATTAGTTACAGACTTACAGTAAATATGAATCTATTTACGAAAATAAATGACAAATGGACTCAAACGAACTAGTTTTATCTGATATCTAGAAGCTATAAAGTTGTTTAATTTCCGTTGCTAAAGCCTAAAGGGGTGGATCTCCCCCAAGTTGAAGAATCGTTGTATGCACTGCCACTGTCGCACCATACCCTACCAAACGGGGGTCTCGCTTCCCGGTCAGCAAGTCTGGGGGGTCTAAAAGGAGCAGTCACGCTCCCCCTGCGGGGGTGCAGGGGCAACGCCCCCAACCCATATAAAACATAAAAATCATTGTGTTTTACTATTGAGAGTAGTTAAATAAGGATTAAAATCAAGCTTACATGGAAAATATCGTTGATATACATAAGTATCGGTGAAATTTTGCCGATATCGGTTGAAATCAGAGAAATTTTGTACTGAAAATCATGAATTTCTACCAATAAGGGTTGACATATCGAAATATTATCGATATTTCAATCCATCTCGGTCGAAATCCGAGAAATCGGCACAAAGGGGAGTTTCGATGCCCGACCCCCCTCAAAACAGAAATTTCACAAAATCTCAATCCCTGCATCATCTTAAAAAATCTCTCCATCCCCCCTCCACTTTCTTCATAATCAAATATCGCTCACCGTCTTTCTATTCCGCATCCTCCTCCCTCTTATATTTCCTTCTTTCCTCCTTCAAGGTTTCCCTCTCCTTCCTCCTCCAAGTTCATCATCTTTAAAGTTCTCCCTCCCACATTTTCTCCATCATCAAGGTTCTCCATATTTCCCTATCTTGCTCTCATATATGTTCTCCCTCTCTCACATATCTCGTTCTCCCATATCTCTCTCCCTTTTCTCTCTCTCTCTCCTCGCAATCTCATTCCTCCTTTTGTATCTCTTATGTCTCACTACAATCCGAACCATTCTTTCTTCTGTCCTCATTAATTGGTATCCGAGCATGGACTTCGAATCGTTCCCATGGTTCAAGGACCACGTTGTATTTTTGTGTGTCATAGTTCTTATTCACGTCAGAATCTGGAAAATCACTTAAGGTCAAGCTTGAAGATACAACAATGGTTGGATTCATTATTCAAATACGATATAGTCATCAATGAAGCTATGTCCATTAGAAATCATGTACAATATGAATCCGATGACAACAAACAAGAAATCAAAGAGGATCTCCGATACTCACACGCTGGATTATGTAGCAGTACCTCCCGTACCACCAAAAACCTCCCTACAGATTATTTGGAGGCATAGTTGTGCCATGAGGAGACCGCACGACAATGCTCTCAAAGTTGCAAGCCACTCACCAAGGCCGGTGTCATGGATGACGTTGCAGCAGCTTATTGTCTAACCTTGTAGCATGAAGGTCCGATGATTGCACCACCACTGCTAGACGCTTAGGGAACCACACTCCCATTATATCTTGTCTGAGAGTCGTCGCCCTCATTCGATCCTCAAAGCTCGTCACCGCCCCCTTTATGCAAAGAGCATCACCACTACCCACACCCCACAGACTAATCACTACATAATTCCTTAAAAATATCAAAGTTTTCGTATGTGAAAGAACATAAATATATGTAGATTTGCGGAGGAACATTCCAGTGTTGAATTTGAAATTTGCGAGAAAATTCATGGTATATAAAATTTAAATGCAAGCTCTGATCACTACATCATTTCTTAGAAATATCAAAGTTTTCGCAGGTGAAGAACAAAAATATATGTAGATTTGTAAAGGAACCTTGCAGTGGTGAAGTTTACTGGAAAATTCGGATGTATAAAACTTAGACGTAAGCTCTTAATCACCTTGAATTTGTGGACTACAATACAGAGATTCCCACACAGTAATCAACTAATGGAAAAGACAACTCGTCAAGAGATGACTTTTCCAAAGCAGAGAGGAACTGATGCATGCCAATAATACTGCAATTAACCATATGACGAATCTAAATTTTGGTCCAATTTATAAAATGTTAAATGTAAAAGGTTTTGCTGAAATTTGTATTTTATTTTAAGGGGGGACAAGGATATGGAATCGTTTTCCTCCTTTGGGTTTGGAGTCTCTAAAAAAATTCTCTCTTCTCCTTAGGTATGGACTATTTTAGAATATTGGTGTATTTTCTACCATATTGTATGGCTCATCTATAACCCTCTAGCTTGTGGAACGAAACAACAAAGAAAATAGATTTTAAGTGAAAGAAAGTTTCACTCTTCTCTCTCTCTCTCTTCCCTTTCTATATCTACCTCCCTCTTATATTTTCCTTCCCTCCTCCCTTAATGTTCCCTCTCCTCTCTTCCTCCTTCCCCTCCATCATCTTCAAAACTCTCTATGGTCCCTACTTCTTCGTAATGAAAGATCTCTCCCCATCTTCCTTTCACCTCCTCCTCCCTCTTATCTTTTCCTTCCCTCCCTCGAGTTTTCCATCTCCTCCTTCCACTTTATCATCTCCAACCCTCTCCCTTTCTTCATCATCAAGATTTTTCCTCTCTCTCCATATCTTTTTTTTTGAGAGAGTAAAGGGTGAGACCCCGAGATGGGGCTCACGACAGAAATTTCATTATCAATTAAATTTTTACAAATATAAGAACATTCGAAAGCTAATAATGGGTTCCCATCAGACTCCTAAAATGACCAAGCACGTTTTCAACATAGAACTGTTGACCCCTGAAAATGTTCTCATTTCTAGCGCACCAGATTGCCCATAAAAGGAAAAGGCAGGGGAGACATCTTCATACAAATAGCCACCAATTTCCCTAATCGACATCCAGAATGGCACGTTATCCTCAGTACTGAGCCATTGTATCCCAGCACCCTCCCAAACCTGAGACGATGTCCTTTCTACATTTGAAGAAAAGATGTTTCAAGTCCTCTTCCTCATTGCATCTGGAACACGTGAGCTCTCATGTATGAAGAATATTATCTCAACGCTTCTTCGTGAGGAGACGAACATGCCTTGTAAGCCATAGGGAAATTTTAATCTTCTACTGGATCTTGCGGCTCCAGATGATTAAGAAGTCACACGATTGATCCACCGGGTCCTTGTCCTGCCTTTGAGAGAAGAATTGATATGCTCTTTTAACCAAGTATTTTCCATTGGTCTAAGCAAAATGAACCCGACCACCTGTGGGGCCCTCAAAGCCCGCCAAATCACCAAGCAAGCACACATATTCTTGAAACCTCTGCTCAGAAAATGCAGTCGCGAAACAAGGATTCCACGAGCCATCCGACCAAACCTCTACAATAGTAGTAGTTGGACTCTGCGAGAGGGGGAAGAGATGGGGATACTGCTCCTTCAAAGCCCCAAGGCTAGTCCACTCATCCAGACAAAACCAAAATGCCTCGCCATTACCCAACACAGGTTGCAAAACCTCCCTCAGTTTGAAGAGTGTCTCCTTTATGCCAGTCCAAAGAAAAGAAGGGTGTCTGATATGCGCTAACTGCAATTCTCCGACAATCCCATAAATTTTCCTCAACAGTTTACAGACCAAATCATCATTATCCCCCCCAACCTAATTACCCATTTGGATTAGGGCCTTGTTTATATGTTCGACCATCAGAATTCCAAGTCCACCGTCCTTCTTCATGCGTGTCACTACCTCCCGATATATAAGATGTAGCCCTTTTTTTGCTTGTTTATCGTCTGACCAAAGAAAACACCTCATCAAACGTTCCATCTGTGTACATACTCCCACTAACAACTTCCTAGTTGAGCAGAAGAAGATGGGTATATCAAAGAGAGCATGCTTGAGCAGAACCAATTTCTCGCCTTTAGAAAATACTCTTGCCTTCCATCCCGCTAGCTTATTTCCAATCTCTCGAGAACCGTGTTCCAATCTACCACCCGAAGGTGACCTACAACCAAGGGTAGGCCTAAGTACATAATCGGAAGATCTCCCTTCTGGCAGGCTGGCAGCCTAAAGCATCACCCAACCTTTGAACTTCATCATGCCCCAGACCAAACGGCACAAAAGATGACTTGTCTCTGTTTATCTGGAGGCCCGAGATGTCGCCAAAAATCTCCATATCTTTTTTTAAGTCAATCTCTCTCCATATCTTGCTCCCATATCTCTTCTCTCACTTTAACTATCATGTTCTCCCATCGCTCTCCATTCTCTCACTTCTCCATATTTCTATCACTCCTCTATAACTCTATAATCTCATTCATCTCTTTGTCTCTATTATGTTTTACCATATTCCCAATCATTCTTTCTGTCGCATGCATTAATGTAAATGTCATTGTTTAGAGAACCACTATAATACTTTAACCTTATCAATTCCCAACGAGTCGCATGCATTAATGTAAATGTCATTGTTTAGAGAACCACTATAATACTTTAACCTTATCAATTCCCAACGAGCACACTGCTCGGTTGTTGTCATAGCTTAAGCCATAATCAATCACTCTTGAAATTCTACATAGTCCGAACACAGAAGAACACTATTGTATGTGGTCATCTAAATACCTCCCATCCATTAACATCACCGGAATCTTGCGTTGAATTGGTTGGAAATTGTTGTTGCTCAAACATCCAAAGTTATCTCCATTGATTTAGTGGAAATCAAGCCCTAGCAAGGTTTGAGAAATTGTATGAAATAGGAATTGCATCCCACAAGAAAAGGAAAGATATGTTGTCATGGGAAGTTGTGAAGACACCCATACATTAAAACATATCCATTTAAAGGATAAACTTGGAGAAAGTTTAAATAGCATGAAACCTTGTGTTGAAGGGTGGGAATATGCAATATTCCTTCAAAAAAATTAGGAGGAATCTTGAAATGCAAAATATAGTACAACATGCTATTCACAAAGGAATTAAGATACACAGGCCATCTTTTATAAAGGGTCAAATGCATAGGAAGCTCTCTATAATCCCCGTTGCATTGATCTTTCGTTCCACGTGCTCCATGGCTACTCCAAAATACATGAAACAACCGTCACAAGTGGCACAGTTGCTCTTCAACCGAGACAAGATGCAAGTTTCATTGTATTATTCTTCAGCTTCCTCCTACTACTCAAATAGAGTGTGAGGGCTGTCAACTGAAGAAACATCATAAAAGTTCATTTCTGATCTCTGATAATGCCCAGTCTACTAGTCTACTGCTTTATTTAATTTGATTCATATGGATGTATGGGGAATCATTACTGACTAGTCTTTGTTGATGAGTTTCCTTGTGTGACGGGTATTTCTAATAAAAATAAATCCAACGTCTACTCCATTATTATTGCCTTCATCGTATTAATCAAAAATTAGTTTGGGACTATGGTGAAGACTATTCACTTAGACAATGCTAGAAAATTTCTACCTCGTGGACTAATGACCTTCTCTTCCTATGGGATTCTTCATCAGAAAACATGTCCTTATACATCACGACAGAATTGAGTTGTTAAACGCAAGTACCAACACATTCTTGATATTACATGGATGTTGCTCGTCTATTAGCATATTATGGGCTCATAGTGGGGTAATGTGATACTCACTACTGCTTTTTTTTTATTAATCGTATGCCTTCATCTTCCATTGATGAAAAAGTGCTCATTGATGTTTTCTATTCATGGAAAGTTGTGTTCTCTACTTCTATGTTCCACAAAGGTATTTAGTTGATTTACATTTGTCCACCTCCTTAGCCCGGGAAGGAATAAGCAGGCAGCTAGAGCAGTCAATGTATGTTTTTTGGGATATGCCAAAAATCAGAAGGGATAACGATTGTATGATCCAAGGTCAAGAAGGCACCATGTTAGTGCGGACGTCACATTCTTCAAATCTATTCCCTTCTTCCCCAGTTCTGGTACCATATGCATCTGCATCCACCTACTTTGGATATTGCTCCAATACATGTTCCTCTACTGGTCCATGCACCTTCAATATCCTGATTCCAGAATCAGCATTCTCCTCATATAGCTAACATTACATATTTCGAGGTAAAACCTCCTTCAAATGCTCTACAGATTGACATCCATGCTACCTCAGGTGGTCGAGAGGATGTTCCATTTTCCTTCAGAAAGGGCAAAATGCAACATATTGTGCATCCTATTTCTTCGACAGTTTATTCCTCTCGTCTTGGATCAACCTACAAGCAATTTGCAGAAGCATTATCTGTAACAGAGATCGCCCCAGTCATGTTGAGGCCCTACGTGATCCAAAATGGAACCTTATCATAAAGAAGGAAATGCCTACTCTAATATCTCAAGGGACATGGCAACTTCTAGATTTGCCTATAGATGGCAAGATTGTTAGGTTTGGATGGACCTTCGCTGTAAATTATAACTCAGATGGCTCGATTTCACTATACAAAGCCAGGCTAGTAGTCAAAGTCTTCATACAAATCTGCCAGGTTGATTTTTTCAACACTTTCTCCTAGTAGCTTGACTTTATATGTACAGATTCTTTTTCAGTAGCAGTGCAGCTTGTTTGGCTCCTTCATCAACTTGATGTAAAAAATGTATTTCTCTATGATGACCTGCACAAAGTCATCTATATGAAACAACCTCCTGGTTTCGAGGCTCAACAAGACTGTGATGCAAATAGAAATTTGCAACGGAGAAAATATATATTTTTTTAATGGTGGAAAATGTTGGTGGAAGAAATTGGAGGATAAGAGAAGAGAATAGCGCGCCAGTTGCGCGGGATTTTGGAGATGAATCGCAAAGAATGCGCCGAGAGAGAGAGATAGAGAGACAAAGAGAGATAAACTCAATTTTTCATATATTCTGACCTGTCTAAAACAATAGACTACCATCCCCTTTATATAGGAGGGGTGGGATTACAAAAATAGAAAGTGAATCAAATTCAAATTAGAATCACACTCGATCCTAATTTGACTCTAATTGATTTGAATCAAAATTCAAATCGACCTCTATCCTAATTTGACTCTAATTCAAAATTCGAAAATCAAATTTAAAACTGACTAATTAATTTCGAGATCACACACGATCTCTTTATTTAAATAAACATTGCGACGACGTAAATAAATTTAACGGATAAAAATATCAAGCCCTATATATTAGTTTTGTGCTGCATCAATTCTCCTCCGCTTGAAAATTCGTCTCCTGACGAATTGCTTGATCTTCGATGCATCGTTGAAGTATTCTGCCTGAATTAGTTGAGTAGATATCCCAATTTTGCTCCTTTTCAATGTTATGTTTATAATTCCTTTCCACTTGAGGGCGTGGCTGCAATTTTCGTACCCCTTCACTTAAAAGGGTTCCATAGCATAACATATCCTTCCATTGCCCCTTTTGATAAAAATTTTTGTAAGGAGGGATTTCAATGCAAATATCCCAAATCATATTCCAATTCCTATTTCCACGGGATTTGATTTCTCTGGACAGAGAACCATCCGTTAGGGTTTTAGGCTCCCAATGTAAGATGCGACGGCGTTCCCTCTTGGCGGGAGGGTGGCGGTGATGACCGCGCGCATAGTGGCTGTTGGAGCTCACGATCGAGCGGTGGCGGCCTGAATCAGGCAGGGAGCGACGACGACAAGCTCTCCCTGAGATGCCAATGCCGACGTGTGGGGCTGGAGGGGGTTGTGCGGACCTCGTGGCATGGTCGCGCAAACCTTGCGGGCAGGGGCGATGGTTGTGGTGACTTCCGCATGGGCAAAAGCGAGTGTTCTGGCAACCGCTTCGAAGCCAATCGAACTTGGGTTTAGGACAACGTGAGCTTCGTTACGATCTGCAGTGGGGTCGCACAAAAAAATGATGGAGGCCTGCTCGAAAACTCCTGCAATGGTGATGCAAACGTAGGTAGGAGTGCTCGTCTCGGTGATGGTGACACTAATGGGGGTGCCGCCAACAGTGGAGAGTCACCGCGCCTACACAACCACACGAGTAGTGTGATGGCGTCTTGGGATGCCATTCCCCGTAACCTTGCAGCAGTAATGGTGTCCCTAATGGTGCCCCCTGGACAGCAGCCTCGACCATACGAAAATTTATAATTTCAGAAAAATTTTCATCAACGAAGAGATCTAGGGTTTCATAACCTTCTTCTACTGTTTCTTCATCAAATATAGGACCTCTAAAATCTCGACGATTTCGTATTCTTCTTCCGTAGGATTTTCGTCGAAGATGGGCCCTTGGTCCTCCTTTTCTTCTTGCACAATAGTTGTATCAAATAAACCTTCGGTATGAATGAAAATACCTTCATTTTTTGCCTCAAAATCGGGTTGAACAGCGGCTACAGCGATCTGATTTTTGTTGCCGTCAATTGATTCTTCCTCGATAAACGTGTCCAGCCATCCTTGTACTTTGAAACTTGATATAAGACGTCGCTTGAACTTTTGTTGGCGCGAACGAGACTGCGGGCCATGAGACAGGCAACTCAGATCGAGTTGCAAACGCCAATATGCGACAGGATCATTGAATCGTGAGAACGATTCTGTTTCCATGCTCTGATACCAAATGATGCAAATAGAAATTTGCAACGGAGAAAATATATTTTTTTTAATGGTGGAAAATGTTGATGGAAGAAATTAAAGGATAAGAGAATAGAATAGCGTGCCAGTTGCGCGGGATTTTGGAGATGAATCGCAAAGAATGCGTCGAGAGAGAGAAATAGAGAGACAAAGAGAGATAAACTCAATTTTTCATATACTCTGACATGTTTAAAACAATAGACTCCCATCCCCTTTATATAGGAGGGGTGGGATTACAAAAATAGAAAGTGAATCAAATTCAAATTCAAATTAGAATCACACTCGATCCTAATTTGACTCTAATTGATTTGAAACAAAATTCAAATCGACTTCTATCCTAATTTGACTCTAATTCAAAATTCAAAAATCAATTTTAAAACTGACTAATTAATTTCGAGATCACACACGATCTCTTTATTTAAATAAACATTGCGACGACGTAAATAAAATTAACGGATAAAAATATCAAGCCCTATATATTAATTTTGTGTTGCATCAGAGTGGCTCATGGGGAGTGTCAGAAGGTTTGTTTATTGAAGACGACTATTATGGTCTTAAACGGAGTCCTCGAGTTTGGTTCCAGAAACTGTCAGAAGTGCTATAAAACTCTAGACTTTCTAAATCTTCTTTAGAACATTCTTTGTTCATATATCCATATTGATATATGTAGATGATATCATCCTCACCGGTGATGATTTGGAAGGCATAGTGAAAGTGAAAACGAGGTTAACAGATTAATTCATAATCAAAGATCTGGGAATATTACAATACTATATCGGGATTGAGATTGCTCTCTCCAAACGAGGTCTTGTTATATCCCAAAGAAAGTATGCTACTAACCTACTATAGGAAATAAGGATTTCTAATCCAAGGCAACTCAGATTACAATGATCCCAAAGCACGCAACTATGAACCTGGAGAGATCGAAGATACAAGCTGCTACATGCGGTTGGTCAGGAGGCTACTTTATCTAACCATCACTAGGTCGAATATCTCGCTTGCATTTGGCAAGCTTAATCAATTAATAGATTATCCTAACATGGCCCACAATGATCATGCATGATAATCTTGAGATATATCAAAGGTTATCTCCACGAGGAAAAATTGGTGTTTACCAAAGGGACCAGTATGGATCCGGTAACCTAGTCTAACACTTATTATGGAGGAAATCTATTGCATAGAAAATTCACACGTAGCCTTTGTACCTATCTAGCATGGAACTTGATCACTTTGTGGAGTAAGAAACATGCAGTAGCATCCCCTTCCAACGCAAAAACGTGAGTATATGGCAATGGCTCTTACAGCAACTGAGTTAGTATGGATCAGATCTGTATTTGCAGACTTACACATAACTCCTAATGGAGTAATGGATCGCAGATATGACAACATGGTAGCTATGCATATAGCCAACGGGCAGCAATCACATGTTTCATAAACGTACAAAACATGTGGAGGTTGATTATCATTACACCATGGATCTGATACAAAGAGGATGACTGTGCACATCCACGATGACTTTGATAATCAGATTCCGAACATATTCACCAGGCCTCTTACTCGCACTCTATTTAAGAGATATTGTAACAAGCTGAGCATGATATATATAGGGGAAAATGGGGCTGCCCTCACCCCATTTTTCGCATTTTTTTTTGTTTTTTTGTGGAAAAATATCACCATATATATTCATCCCTATATCCCTCCTATATGTCATTCGTCAGAAACAAAGATTCCTACGACCTCCATCCAGACGTCATTTTTTTAACGGTCGCAGGATTTTTTAAATCGACCCTGTCTGGATGGAGGCCGTATATAGGGGTTGATGGGGCTGCCCCGCCCCATTTTTGGGCAATTTTTTATTTTTTTTTGAAAAATATCGTCATGTAAATTCACCCATATATCCCTCCTATATGCCATTCGAATTTCGTCAGAAACAGAGACTCCTACGGCCTCCATCCAGACAGGGTCGATTTAAAAATCCTACGACCGTTAAAAAAATAACGTCTGGATGGAGGTCGTAGGAGTCTCTGTTTCTGACGAAATTCGAATGACATATAGGAGGGATATAGGGATGAATATACATGGTGATATTTTTCCAAAAAAATTGCGAAAAATGGGGTGGGGCAATCAGAGGCAGCCCCATTTTTCCCATATATATATATATATATATATATATATGCACATACATACATACATACATACATATATATATAATCCACTATGATATATATACATATGCTCCAGCTTGAGAGGATGTGGAAAGATATTGTGTAAACCCTAACCCTAGGAGTATCCATGTACTCTCTACCCTAGGACTACATCTATATAAATAGCCTTAAAGTTCTCATTCTAGTTATGGAAAACACTTTGTAATATCCAACTAATCTTTATTGGACCACAATTGATTGACACACAATAGATGCCCGATGAAACAACTATATAGCCAAATAGCCAAAATAAAAGATCAAAAACTATTCTCAGATTATCTAATACAAAAATATTAAAAAATGATGAGCTCAAAATAATGGTAAAACCCTCAAAATCCCTAATTGGGCAAAAACCCCTTATTCGGGATTGCGTGTCCCCAAGCTAACCCCCTCTAGACGTTTAAATGTTTGACCTTTTTTTGTCACCAGAAGTTGCCGGTCAACTCAAAAGCTACCAATGTCGCACAGCATTGCTGAAGTAACCCAACCAATCAAGATTGCCCGATGCAATCAAAAGGTAAAAGTTATTATCCAATCATGCACAGACCATCATTGTTTATCCAATCAGGATTCCGGCCGTTCATCAATCCTGATGGCAACCTCGAGATTGTAAAGTTTATTCTAATCTCCGACAGCAAGATTGAAACTCGATCTCACCCCCAGAAGTCTTCGACGGTGGAGAAGGTGTGAATGGGGCGGATGGAGCTCCCCCAGGCGGCCTGCTTGCTTTTGGCGGAGGGGTTGTCGAACCAGAACGTCCACGAGTTCTCCAGAGGGTGGGGCTGTGGCGCCGAGGAGCTGAGGCTTCCTGCGCTCGTTGGCCGCGAGTCGTCCGGCGTGATCTCGCCCTCCTCAATCTCGTCGAGGTCCCGGTCCTCGGAGACGGATCCGGCGGAGGTCGGCCTCCTCTCGACGGCATCGGCCGCGATTTCGCCCGCCATGAGAGATGGAACGAGATAGCCGAGGGGTTTGGGCGTTTCTTACGCAAGAAGGGGGGAGAGAGGAGGGGGAATTTGGTGTTGCAGCGTTAGTGGTGTGGGCTTTTATATGGGAGGTGGATTAGCATCACCGCGGAGGAGCGTAACCGCCATTGTGAGGTAGAAATAGTGAAATACTTTGTTTGAACTTGAAGGTATAATATGCAGACGAATTGCCTTATAAAAATATACCCATTGCCCTTTAAATATCCTCGGTCTTGTTTGATTACAAGGTTAGATTTGCAATGAGAGAAGTTGTTCTTGACCTATCTATCTCTTAAATATACTAAAGTCGGGTTTCTGTCATCTTTTCCTTTGTGTTTGACACGTGCTCTCATGTATTATCTCCGTTCGTCGTTCTCTACATTCCCTCTTTATGACACGTGGTCGTCCTTTCGCAGTTCCTTCTCTTCTCGCGCAGGGGCTCTCCAGTTTTACCTCTTCGGCATTTGTCTCATTAGTGCCATCTGTCGCAGATTATATTACACATGTCACCCCTTCGAGAAACCCTAAGGATGCGTTTGGTTGGCGGGTTAAGGCGGGTTAAACTGGTAGAGTGTAACCCGTTTTTGTGTTTTGGTATTTGGATAGAGGGTTAAACTGGGGGTGGGTTAGAAGTGGGTTTGGATTATATGATTGTATTGGAGTTTGAAAAAGTGAGTAGTTATTGTGATGTGATTGTATTGAAGTTTGGAAAAGGGGGTAGAAGTGGAGTAGTTTATAATTTTTATATGATATGATGGTATAATACATTATTTTTTGATAGGATTGATGATGTAAAATTGATTTATTTAATTTTTTAAAAAAGAAATAAAGTGGGGTCCACGGGGAGAGAGGGGGTGTGGGTTAAGGGGGGTAAACTCCTCTAACCCGCAGGTAACCCGCGAACCAAACGCTACCTAATAGAAGTGGTCTTTCGGGTTCGGCCGCCCTCCACTTTCTTGTGTTCTCTGCTCGGAGTTCTCTTCATGTATGTCTCCTCCTCATCACTCTTCTTTCGTTATCCACTGCCCTGAGAAGTCCCTTCATTCTGTCATACCACTTGGTATGCGGCTATCGACCTCTTTTATTCCTTTCTTATTACGAGAATGGGTTCTTCATTCTGTTAATCTGGTATTTTTGCAACTTCTGAGTGGTTTAGCCCCCATCTTCGACCATATGGTATGTGACTATTGACATCTTTTCTTGATTTTTCCCTTTGTTGGCGGTATTGTTTGTTATTTATATTTGATAAATGGCAATAATGATGATTAATGTGTTTTTAGGTGTGTTTTATATAACCGTGAGTATAAATTGAGGTTGATGAAAAATTTAAAGCAGTAATTCAACAATCTACGATGGGTGGGAGTTGAGGAATGTATACTGGAGGTATCGATTGATATAGGAGATATTAAGAAGTTGTAGCCAATTTATATCCATTCACAGCAATGTCTATGAAATAGATGATCCACCACCCTAAGGAGCCCTTTCATTTCATTCTGTCGTCAGATATGCGCCTGCCAACCTCTTTCCTTGATTTCTTCCATTGTTGGTGGTGTTATTTGTTGTTTGTTTTTTTTATAAAAGACAATAATGATGCTTAATGTAATTTTTTATGTATGATTTATATATCTCTAACTGGGTGTTCGGAACAATAGTTAATTATCCAATTAGAATAACATGGTCATTAAAATTTAAGCCACCATCAAGATGAATACCTTTAAACTTGGGATAGCTTCCCAAACAGACCTAAGTAATGCTCTGTAACAAATCTTAACTTGTTTTTTTTCGTTTATTCCGAGAAACAAGGGATTCAACCTGTGGAAATATCGATTGTAGAATCGGTCCATCACATACTAAACTTGATTAAACAAGCAGCATTAAAAAATTACGATCTGAATGACTGGTAACTCAAACACCGATTTACTGTTTAGCCTAAACCTCAGAATATTCTTATTGGCTCTCCCACTTCTAAACAACATCAACGGACAATTTAACATTTTTAATAGAAAATTTAATGTGAATGTTGTTTCCTATAAATTACATGCTGTATTTTTTTAATGCAATTCGTTTTTTATTTTATTAGGATTTGTTACGTAGCAATACAGTCTTTTATTTCTTCCATCTTAGTGATTAGCATACTTGAATCAGGTTTTAAAATGCTGGAAATTTAAATTAGGACAGATCTTAACTTATTTTTTCGTTTAATTCAAGAAACAATGGATTCAATTCATTGAAGTTTCGATTGGAGAATCAGTTCAGCACATACTCAACTTGATTAACCAAACATCATTTAAAAATGCAATCTCTCCTTTGATAGTTGTCTTCTTGACTTCTGCTCTACCATCTCTTGAGTTTCTAACTTTCGACAGAGCGCAGAAACTGGGAGTAAACTGGCTTCTATTATATAAATTCAAAAAACAGACTTTAGAAAATTTAATCTGAAATGATGTTTTTCGCAAATTACATGTTGCTATTCAAGAGTTTACCTACAAATTTTTTAATATGGAGCTTGATTTGTGGTGCTATTGTATGTAGTGGAAGTAAATCTGATAGTGTTCATCGGCATGTTACTAAATATGGTGCACAAAGATTTCTCCTCGCTGGTCTTGATCAGATGTGCCTAGCAATCATGGAGAATCTTCCATTAATCATTTACTCATAGAAAATACTAGAGTACGTGGTTCACATGAACTACCAGAAGGTTGGTATTATAATGAATTCGAGGCTACTTTCGTCAATTTTCAACTACAAATAGCTCACACTATGTAATATTTTTATGTAGAACTGGATATGGGTTATCCAAATTTTAGTTGTGACTATTGTCGCATCAATGATCGACTTGGACCTTACATCTTTCGTGTGTCTGGGCAAAATTATCATCGTATAGGATCTCTATTACCTAATATTGGAGAAATTCCTAGATTCTCAAAACTGTATATTTATGATACTGATAATGAAGTTTCAAATAGAATTAGGATATTAACTAATACTAATGTGAGGTTGGAGATTTAGATTACAACATTATTGAAGGATTGAAGAGAATGTTGGACGAAACAAATACAATAGTAAAAGTTTTTTGAATGATTAGAGATCGTTTGAATAATATGCCAGCTGAGATGTTAACCAATCTTCTGGTCGTCGTTCTTCTTTGGAGATCCACTGCTCAAAAAAACATTCTGTTCATTCTGCTACCCTTATCAACCTCTTCTCTTAGCTTTCTTCTTCTATGAGTACGTATTTCATTTTGTAAATCTGATATTTGCAGCCCTTTAGCAATCTACTGCCCATCTTTCTTCCTTCGGGATCAACCGTCCTAAAAAATAGTTTCGATCGTTCGACCAGCTATGCAATTATCGACCTCTTTTGTTGCTTTTCTACTCTGAAATAAAGATTCTCTAACTTCACAAGAAGTTTCATGTACGTCTATTATTTAAGCATTCATAAATATTAGTTAGATAGGAGGATTCAATTGTAAAATCTGATCACATGATCTTAAAATATCCGCCCTTATATTTGATTGTTTTGTTTCATTTGAAATTATGTCATCTTTGTAAATAAGAACATAATCTTTTTATCAATTCCTTAACTTTCTAAATATATCGCTTGGTCTTATTTTTTATGAATATATATTTGTTTACTTTGACATTGCGACATTATTATCGTTATAGTTTTAATATGCATATTGTTGCATGTGCTTTGTTTGCTAACTGGAGATTGATTATCGCATCATATGGATTGATGTATAATGTGTAGTATCAATGTATATAGATTCAAGGTAGCATGTGGATGCAAGGATCAACTATATAGTGTATGATTAGCTTCTCAGGCATCACGAAGTTGCATATAAAAATCTCCCAGTATACAGATACATGAGTTTTTAACGTTCCACTGACGAAATAGGCTTGATCTATTGTTAAGTAAATGGATATATTGTTTTAAATAGACATTTTTTTATACATTACTTGTCTCAATGTGAATTCAGACTTGGCCATAAGAACTCCTTTCATATCATTTTTTGCATTGAATTTTTCCTGTCAGAAATTGCTTTTTGTAATTTAAAATTTCCAACAATAGTTTATTATGCACATCGTATTTTTTGTTATCATTAATTTTTTTGGTTTAAACCGTTTAGATACATTTTAAATTTATCCTCATTTGGCTTTATCAATTTTGCTACGTGTGATACACATTTATTCTTAGTGACATACATTGTGATTTTATTAAATCTTTTACATTATTTTTACTTCGAATATATTCATAGCTAATTTTACTTTAATGGTTTTTAATTCTCATGTTTTTTTTACTTTCTTTGTATTCCTTAATACCAATTGTTTATACTTAAGGTTCATTTTACATTTACAGTTCTTGGTTTTTACTGTGTTCTTCTTTTTATTGCGAGGCAATGATGATTTAGATCACAAGCACTTATACATTTACAATGAAGAAATTTAGACCTGAGGACTTTGAGGTTGTCTAGAAAGCCTTCTTAGGAACTAGATAACAAACTTTTAAATTCTAAATTATCTTACATGGAGATAAAAAGCATTTGAATGTGAAGCTATTGTCTTACATTTCTTATTTATATTTTTTTATGTTCCCTCTATGTTTTAATTTGAATCTTATTGCATAATCTAAAGAAATCTGCTTTATGTAAATTGGTAATGTCTTTACTTCATTTAAATTTTAAGTTAAATTTTATTATATCCCCTAAATAAATCTTCCTTACATACATGCTTTTGTTCTTTTTATGGATAACTATATTTTATATATTAAAATCTGTATGTGTTTAGCTTCCTTTATATATAAGGCAACCATTTTTCTTCTTTCCAGATCAACTGCCGTGAAAAGCATTTTCCTATCATATAATTTAAATACCCCAGCATGTGTTTGTTATGTACATTATAACTTTTTTGATTATCATTAATTTTATAGGTTTAAAGTGTTTAGGTCTATTTCAAACTTATCCTCATTTAGCTTTATAAATTTTACAAAGACATTTATAGTTTTGTTTGTTACGTGCGATACACATTTAATCTCAGTGACATACATTCTTCTTTTGTTAAATATTTAACGGTACTTTTACTTTAGCTATGTTCATAGCTAATTCTGTTGTCTTGATTTTTTATTCTCATAGTGTTTTTATTTTCTTTGTATTCCTAATTCATACAAACTGATTATACTTAAAGTTCATTATACATTTATAATTTTTGTTATTTACTTTATTCATATCTTCAATACAAGACAATGATGATTTAGATCACAAACACATATACATTTACAACGAAGAAATTTATACCTCAAGACGTTGAAGCTGTCTAGAAGCGCTCTTGGGAACTAAATGGCAAATTTTGAAAGTCTACATTCTCTTACATGAAGCCAAAAGAAACCATGCAAATTCGAGCCTACTGTTTTACATTTTTATTTTGTATTTTTGTATTGCATCTATAATTTAATTTGATGTTTCTTATATAATCCAAATAGATCTCTTTTACGTACATATGTAATTTATTTATTTCATTTAAGATTTAAATTAAATTTTATTATATCCCCTAATAAATCTTTCTTACATACAATATTTTATTTTATTATGAATAAATATATGTTATACATTAAAGAATTTTATGCTAGCCTTTTTCTAATATGTAAAGCAATGATTCTTTAACTCACGGTTACATATACATTCACAATTCAGTAGAATGGAGGTGGAGGTGGAGGTGTGGTTGTATGCTTTGTGGGAAAGTAATTCCTTATTTTTACAACAAGTTTCAGGTATGTGCATTCTTTCATCATTCATAAACATTAGTTATATAGTAGCATTCAATTGTAAACTTCAATCGCATAATCTCAAAATATATGTACTAATATGTAGTTGTTTTGTTTCATCAAAAATTATGTCATTTTTTAATTACTTCACCTTATTTTGGTCTTATTATTTACAAAGCATCACCCTAACAAGCATTTTCGATCATTCCACCCCATGTACGCTTTTCGACATCTTTTATTTTTTATTCTCCCTATAATGGTTATTCTATTTTTAATCATATCATTTGTGGTAGAAAATTGGAGATTCACCTTTACTAAAATGGAGGTGTGGTTGTGTGCTTTGTGGGAAAAAAGTCTCTACATTTGCAACAAGTTTCGAGTACGTGTATGCTTTCATCTTTCATAAATATTAGTTAAATAGCTGGATTCAGTTGTAACTTTCAATCGCATGATCTCAAAATATCTGTACTAACATGTAGTTGTTCTTTTCATTGAAAATTCCGTCATCTTTGTAAATTACTCCTTAACCTATCTATCTATTGTTGCAATATTTATACATATCTTCTGATCTTATTATTTACAAATCTATATTTGTTTACTTTGACATTACTATATTATTATTTAGATAATTTTAATCAGCATCGTATATAGATAGAAGTATACGGTATAGTATCGAAGCATATAGATTCAAGGACAGCCCAAAGTGTAAGTAGCATGTAGATGCAATGATACTGTAAATAGTATAACTTTTAAGGCACCCCTAAGATCCCAACATACAAATACGTAAACTTTTACTTCAACTGAAGGAATAAGATTGATTTATTGTCAAGTGCATGATTTTTTCTGTCTATAGTTGTTATAGTTTGTTATAATTTGACATGAATTTTTTGTATCCATATAGTTTTGTTTCAATACTCAATATGCGATGATATAGAGAAGCAACATAAATTCCTTCCTGCACGATTCTAATAATTTACTGAGACTGCATTCCTTCTATATATTGTCAGAAATCAAATAGAGATATTTTGTTGAATATAATGTTTTATAAAATTGTCCTTTATTACTACCCTTACAGTTTAGTTTTCTCTGATTTGCATGTTATAATGCATCTATTATATTCTAGTTTCCTTCCAATAATAGGAAAAACATTTTTGTTTACGTCAAAAGACAATGATAGTTGCTAGACTCCGGAAGAAAAAACTCCAAAATAGGTCTACATTTTTGTAATTTCACTTTACCCCTCTGCGAAGCGCGGGTATGCACCCTAGTATTAACTAAAGTTGAGTGCTACTCGGCTTATTATCACGTGGATAGTTTGCCCTCCCTCCATTCGTTAAGGCCATGTGTTCGACTGAAGGATAGGGAGCATGTATCCTTCCTTATCGCCCAAAATTTCTCTCACTGAGAATGGTTAACTTTTGGATCATGGAGTCAACACGAGGGATAGGGTTCCATCATCAACCTCTCCCGCATAAAAATACGAATAACTACCGCTTATCTAATAATTTTATCTAGAATGACTACCTCTATATCATATCCCTTCTTATCCAACCGACACACAATAGCAAGCAACTACTAATTATCCCATGTAACCCTAACTTGGCAAATGAATAGAAATGAGATACAATAACTTAATCCAACCATATTATTTATCTTGTATCTCGCTATCGAACGACTCCTAAGTCTTCGCTTCCTCGCACAACCGGCAGCTCTGTCCTCATGCTCCCCCCCATAGTATTTATACATATAACACTCCCCCCCCCCCCCACACACACACAAATAACGAACCTCTTTCCCCCCCCCCCCTCTCTCTCTCCATATTTCGATTTTTATATTAAGATATGTAGCATGATATATATTCTCTAATATTTTATTTTTTTTTGAAAAATGAATCTATGAAAATTTTACTATATCTATATATTATGTCATTCAAGTTTCATGAGAAATAGAGACTCCGACAACATTCATCGAGATAGTCATTTTTTAACGGTCGTCGAATTGTTGAAATCAACCATGTCTGGATGGAGGTCATAGGTGTTTCTGTTTCGCGCGAAATTTGAATAACATAATACAAGGATATAATGATGAAAATTCACGAAAGTATTTTAAAAAATCTGAAAAATGGAGGGTCAAGTTAGCTCCCCTAGAGGCAGTCCCATTTTACACATACACATGCACACACACATATATTCTTATTTTTATATCTGGAGTTGGAAAACTATTCTTTAACACCAATTCATTTCAACTTAATTTCATACTTTTCAATATCAATAATTTATTGGTTCGTAATTGCTGTAAAAACCTAATTGTAAATGTTGATCTTATAACTCAAATAATAATATCCATCAGAAAATACATTAAATGAATGTAGTTAGATCATAATATTAGCACATTTATTTCTCTGGTCGGTAAGTAACTAAAAATATGTTTTCATTTCATGAAAAAAAATAAATTCGTAGTGATTATCAATAATTGAAAGAGAAATTGATCAATTAAAATATAAATCAAAAGCACCTATTGTGAGTTATAAACACTACTAGAAACAAGCTTATTTACGATGATCATGAACCGACGCTAATACCCCCTCCTTGTCGTGACTGAGGCGACGCAAAGTTTGTCGTCGTATATAATATTTGTGACGGTTCTAGCTGACTGTCGTAAAGGACGACCGTAGCATATACAATTAGAATATAAATTAAATTCAAGATTAGTAAGGACTTATACAAAAATAACATTAACATTAACAACCATACAATTATACGTTTTACATGCTCCCAATTTGAATTAGTGAGGAGATGAATCTCGTATTCATCATGCTAATATCCACTTATTAAACTCCTAACTTAAATAATTCAATAAAAATCATTGATAATTCACTATTATTATCTTGTATTATATTGTATATAAATTGTGTATAATTAGCCTATATTCTAACTATATTTATTGTATTTAATTACTTTCTTATTCCTTATTTTTATTTTTTATTAAAAAAACTCTAAAAACTAGGATAATTAAGTGTCTATAATTGCCCTAACCTTTAAAAGAAATTGAAAATCATAAAAAACTCAAAGCCTAAAAGACAATGTTTTTATCCCTTTAAAAATACCCAAAAAAATATACTTTTTATACAAATGACCTCTTTTGACTTTTTGTCCAACATGAATCTTGTAGATCTCATCGAGATCTACAACTTTCATGTTTATACTTTTTCCTAATTTTACCTCTAACTAATTCTTTTTTATTTTTCTTTATTTTTACATTTATTGATTTTTCTGGTGCGGTCACATGGCGCTCTCTGGAGTTGACACACGACCGCCCCCTCTTCTCGCCACTCGGTTGCTTCCTCCACCCTTGGATCAAGCCGCCCCTGCCTCAATCACGACCATCCGCTTCCACTTCACGGTCAATCATCGTATCTGATCTCGGATCAGATCCTAACCGCTCTTCTAAGCCTCACTCACAGTCGCACGATCTCCTTCACATCCTATGACTCCCACATAGCCACGCCTCCCGCCTCATCTCCGCCAACATATGCAACCCTTACTTCCATCTCGACCGCCCATATCTGCATCAACCTTCACCGCTCGATCAGATCTTAAGGATCTGATCTGGTGCATCCAGTATGCCCTCATCATAGTCGTTGGATCGCGAGATCCAATGATCGGAACCTCGTCTTCCTCCTCAACGCCGCTCTCTTTCCAGGCATTACGCCTTGCGAGCCACTGCCCCCTTCCATTTTTAGCTCACACCCCCGATCACCTCCTCGCTCTATAACACCACTCCCACAAAGCCATGTCCTCCACTCCCTCACGTAACCCCCAGCACCTTCCCCCTTCACTCCTAGCATTCAATCCAGTCGTTGCAAACCCTGCGACACTCCACCACCTCAACCCACCTTTTCCTATAAAAACGACCCCTCTGACCGCTCGTCAACACATCCTACAACCAATGGGCTCCGCCCTAGCTTCCTCCACCCTTCAGTGACATCGGAGGGTGGTTTGTTGAGGCGATAATGGCTGCGAGAACCCCCATTGAGATCCATGGTACTCCGACCATATAGCGGCGCCTCCTCCGCCGTTGAGCTCTGTGCCCTAAGATGAGCATGTCGGGCGACGACCCAAGCATCTCTTGATGCTCAACCCAAGCCTCCGGTCCGCCCCTTCTTCTCTGATCTACCAGGTACCACCTTCAACGTTTTTCTTATCTTTTCTCCAAATTACCCCATTGCGCACACACAAATTCATCTTCAATTAACACTGCTCCCACATCCGCCTCATGCCTCCGACCTTCACGCCCCTCCTCTTGTCTTCCAAAACCCTCACCCACTCCGATCCACCTCCTCTGTAATCAAGGTGGAGGGAGTTTAAGACCGCCATCTTCTCTGCCTCTTCACCAGCCTCCATTCACTTCATACACGCATGCACGAAAAATGCTTCGGTTGTTCTAACGATTGTAGGTGTTCATCTTCTACAATGGTTGGGGTTTGGTCGGAGCCATGTTCTTCAGCTCCGCCTTTAGCGTGGCTCTGTCATCGGTAGCTTCCGAGCATCCCTGCATCTCCTCCGTTGTCCGAGCTTCATCGCATAGGCTCTCGGTAGCTTCCTCGAGCATCAGGGAGGCAAATGGACCAAGGCAGAGCTTCAGGTGCTTCGCCGAAGACCCGTTTGAGTTGCCCCTTCGACGGTGGAGATGATGGACCAGAGCGTACAGGGGGCGTTGGATGGCAACTCTCAGGTGTTCATCCAACGACCCAGAGCGAGCCATGTCATCAGTCCGAAGCAGAGAGGTTCGGGTGGATTGAGCCTCCATCTGAGGCACCAACAGCTGCCACGCATCCATCCGAGCCTAGTCAGCCGTCCGAGCCTAGCCCTCGTGTGCATGTCACGTGCAGGGCTAGGTAATATGCAGGAACATCCCAGATATTTTCCAGAATTACAACAAGGTCCCTGATTGTGTGCCTCGCATGCGCGATTGAGGAAATTTATGTCGAGGCCCAACCGATTTTTGGAATTTGCAAAAAAGGTCCCTGCGCTTCAGGGAAAGTTTCATAGGGGCCCCTTCAAGATTTAGTTACTGCAAATAGGTCCCTCCAGGGACCTTTTTGTGATTATTTATCCTTTCTTTTCTCGTATTTTTATTGCATTTATGCCCCTGCATTGTTTCTTTCATAACTTGAGCATCTTAGATCTAAATTGCATGATTTCAGTGTTATTTTGAAGTTTATTTTATTCTCTTTAATAATGGCATAATTCAATTCTTGATTTGATACTAAATTAAATATGAAGAATTCTGATGTTATATGGTGTCTTCTGATCGTTAATTCCTTTCCTATGATAGATTCTTGCTCTTGATTTTAATGCTCTACTTGACTATGAAATTAAACCATGATCTTATGCTCAATTATGTGATCTTTTTAGGGTGTATTTGTATATTATCTTCTGCATGATCATTTATTTCATAACATCCACCATGCATCTCATATTTAATTGCATCTAAAAATCAAATAAAAATCACATGCATACATTTATCTCTGCATTCTTATATTTTGCATGAAGGCCTAAAGACATGAAAATAATCACACATTGAATTAATTGACAAATTCAATAAATAGATTAAAGAGGTGTGTATCCCTGTGTTCGATCTTGGTACACTTACCAAGTAAAATAATGTCCACATATTCGAAGGTGCGGTCTTTTGCATAACCGAAATCTGCCTCTTGTACTACAACAACTCCTTACTTTTAAAGAGACGGATTTCGCGATAGTCATGGGGTTATATATGTATAGATAAGACTTACTTATTACGGAAGGCAATATTTGGTCTTTCTAATATAAGGTATTGAAGTACTCCGATTGGCCTCTGTGATATCTTGTTATTTAATAGTAAGTATAGTCTTCACTATATACTGTGAATTCTAAAATCAACTTAAAAAGACAATGCTTTGCACCCTCCTAGCATGGTCGCTTTAGATTTATTACTACAATATTAGTTCCCATATTATATTAATCAATTTAGCCCTTTAGTTTGCTAGTATCTTTAAGTTAACACTCATGCATTTCATCTACTCAACATGCATGGCATGCTACTATTTTTTATTTGCAATGCATCATATATAATCATTTAAAGCTAAAATCAGTGGCTAAAGAGTCCAGCATCATGCATCTATTCTTATGTAATGTTACATTAAATTCAACATAATGAGCACTTATAAGCATCAATCAATCACTAAAAAGTGACATACCCATATTGTATGAGAATCATTGATGGACTTAACGCATATATTTACTTAAGGGACTCGTAATTACGCATCTAAAATCTTACACAAACATTAACTTAATGTAAGATGCATATAAAAAGTAGCATTAATATTAACAATGTTGCAATCAAATTTTCACAATTCAAACACATTTTAGTTAATATTAACAGAATTATATATAAAATTATAGTTTGAACTGGAGGACGAGGAGGAGATGGCTGAGGTGGGGAGGTGGTGAATGATATGGAAGAATCCTCAAGCGCATCACGGAAGTGTGATGATCGCATCATATACGATCAAGAGCGACTAGTCGCACTAGTTGCTCGGTGCAGCGGAATTTTAAACTTTTTTCAATGATGAAACCACATGATCCAAGAACACTTCTTGGATCATTTCATCGAACCACATAATAGATATAGGAATACCTCTTTGTAGCATGGTTGTGATCGAGCCTTTAAGAGAAGAGACATACTGTCTCAAGTCCGATCTGTCGGAGGAGACGCTTGTGAGCGTGGGGATGAGTCGCGTGCTTCTCACAATCCAAGTCATTGATCCAAGCAACGGATCACATGATCTCGTCTCACGAGATCGAACGCCTTCTTCATGAGCGAGATGCACCAAAGAAGACAAAGACCCAAGAATCGTCGAAGCGACGACACAATGGCGGAGTGACAACGAAGGCTACCTTCTCTCTAAGAGAAGAGTGGACGGCTACTCAAGGATAGAGAGAAGAGTTGGCATGAGAATGAGAGAGAGAGAGAGATGTTGTAATCGTGTAACTCGAAGAGCAAGGGGTGCCTCTTCTTATATAGGGTTTTGGGAGTTCACGGATCCCAATCCATGGACATCACACAATCAATGGGCGAGATTGATTTGTGTTTCTTTCAATGACCATGACGTTGTTGTAAAAACACAACAACAAATAGTTTAAATTAAAATAATTTATATTGAAAAATCAATACAATTAATTTCAAAATTAAATCGTTTGACTAGTCTTGAGATAATGAGGAATCTAACCTCATCCCTTAAAAAGGAGGGGGCGACCACCCTTCTCTTAATGGAGATTAGTGGTCGTCCACCATCATGGAGTGGAATGAGTCCATCTCCTCAATTTCTCATGAGATCTCATTATCGCATGATATCTCCAAGATTTACAACAACTCTTGTTGTAAATAATCTCACAAAAATAATTCATAATTATCTTGTGAACATTGCAATCATGTCATTAGAATTATGTGAATCGCATTCACAACCCAAAATAAAATGTAATTATATTTTCAACTAATCATTCAGTGTGAATCCAATTCACATTAATTATTAATCAACAAATATAAATCATAATCGATCTCTCGTTAGTATATTATAAATCACATTTATACTATATATGAATAATTGGATAGTGATATCCACATTATTCATATCCATAATAATTAAATCATATTTAATTATTTTGGATAACCATTCTCATGCATTCAAATAATATGAATATTCACATTATTCATGATAATTAAATCACATTTAATTATCCATTTCTCGATGCTTAGATATAATTCAACAATGGAATTATTCTTGAACTATTTTAAGAATAATGCTCTTTCTCCGCAGATACTTGGAGATAAGGACAGGACGATTGTATTATTCCACGTATAGTGACTTGGATATTGAGATCACATCTCAAATCCATATCTCATGGACCTCTCATAGATGCTTGATTTAATCAGGGCCTCAAATCTAATCTTCTCGTTGCATCTGAATCTCATTCAGATCAATGTCCAACACTTGGACCAAGATCGTATTACTTCTCTACTAAGAGGAGTCACTAAAATCTAGACATGTTTCATCACTCCCTCGAAATGGAGGCGTCATGGTTACACAATCATTTATGATCACATCATCCTCAGGTATTCCTAATACATGTACATCCTGCGTACGATAAGACCTATGATAAACCCAAAGATATAGATCAATTTACAGTGTCATCTTTAGGGTTTCATCATCAAGTTTCTCATTCTTGGTCATTGGGATTTGATATCGATCATATGCTTTCCAAAAATATATATCACACCTTCAAATTCTTGCCATGCTTCCAAAGCACGACGACCATGTATGAAATTTGTTCGGTCCCAATACCTCATAAGTGAGCTCATGTCTTCCAGTTCACAAGTGAACATGTATGATCCCTTTGAGAAATCGTATTACTCATATGCCCTTACATGCAAACCAACGCACCGGTGTATAGACCTTGGTTAGGTCATCAACCTATTGGTCTGCCAAATGTACACACTCATACATATAGTAACACATCTGTTTCCGATCAGAGGATGTGTGCCCATATCGTGACAGTTTACGATACAGGATTTTGGTTATCTCGATCTCGTTGAGTCAACTCTTTGACCTAACAAATATGACACCTCTGAATCTCTATTCCCATGAAGAGGACCTGCATCAAGAGGTCGGTCAGATATCATCCTAAATGAGAAAGTATTGACATCTCCTACTCAGGATGGAGATCATCTCTTAACAATCATTTGACGGTGCTTGATGAGTCCTCGATCTAACTCCTTAGATATTCATCCAAACACCATCCTCTATTATTCTATTACCGAATCAACAACTGTATGATTATTAAGATGGCCATGGTACATAACCTTATTTGTACAGAGGGACCTTATAGTGCATTCAATCATTTAATCTCAAAAAGGAAGTGAAAAAAATCAATAACTTTTATTAATAAATCAAACATTACAATCACATTTATTTGTAAGAATGGTTTGCCCCGGGCTCATATGGCTAACAATCTCCCACTATCCCATTCAGATACAATCCTTAAAACCCATACTCATTACATGCTGGTCGAAAGCCTTCTGTGGCAAAGTTTTGGTAAGCAGAGTCCACCTTGGTGATGATGATGTCACCAAGCTTTTGAATCTCCCGACTGATGTGGTATTTCCTTTCCACGTGCTTGCTCTTTTGATGCCATTTGGGTTCCTTCGCCTGGGCAAATGCTCTCGTATTATTGTAGAGTAACGGGATGGGAGTATCAAAGGAAACTACATCAAGTTCTGGGATGAACTTGCGCAACCACACCGCCTCTTTTGTAGCATCCGATGCGGCAATGTATTCGACTTCTGTTGTTGAATCTGCCATAGTGTCCTGCTTATTGCTTCTCCAGCTCACAACACCACCGTTCAACAGGAACACAAACCCTGATGTCGACGTTCGATAATCTATATCCAATTGGAAGTCTGAATCTGTGTATCCTATGACTTGGAGATCACCATCTTCATAGATCAAGATGTAATCTTGCGTTCGTCTTAGATACTTGGAAATGTTCTTCACTGCATTCCAGTGTTGTTCTCCATAGCAGGACTGGTAACGACTTACCACTCCACTGCATGGCAGATATCTGGCCTAGTACACATCATGCATGGCATACATTAAGCTTCCTACATCTGATGCATAAGGGCATCCAACCATGGATTTCTTTTTCTCAACAGTTCGAGGAGTCATCCCTTTAGATAGGTATATACCATGTCCTAAGGGTAGGAAATCTTTCTTGGAACTATCCATACGGAAAAGTTCAAGAATCTTCTTAATGTACCCATGTTGTGATAATCCCAATAGCCTCTTTTCTCGATTTCTGAACAGCTTCAGACCCAAGATGTAAGAGGTTTCTCCAAGATCTTTCATCTCAAAAGTATGAGATAGCCAAATCTTAACATTGTTCATCGTCAATGTATCATTCCCAATGATAAGGATGTCATCTGTGCAAATCACGATGAATACAATGACACTCCCACTAAGCTTCTTGTATACACAAGGTTCATCAGGATTCTGCACAAAATCATAACTCTTAATGGTTTCATCAAATCTGATGTTCCAGCTACGAGAAGCTTGTTTGAGTCTATAGATGGATTTCTTCAGCTTGCATATTTTATCTTCCTCGGTTATGAAGTTCTTGGGTTGCTCCATATAGATATCCTGCTCGAGGTATCCATTGAGAAAAGCTGTCATGTCGTCTATCTGCCAGATGTCATAGTTAAGAGATGCAACTATAGATAGTAGTGTCTTGATGGACTTAAAATATAGCCATAGGAGAGAACGTCCCATCATAGTCGATGCCTTCTCTATGTGTGTAGCATTTGGATACGAGTCGTGCCTTGAAAGTCTCTACTTTCCCATCAGACCTCCTCTTTCTTTTGAAGATCCATTTACACTCTATGGATTTTACCCCTTCAGGTGGATCCTTAAGGGTCCATACACCATTTTTATGCATGGAGTCAATCTCTGACTTCATCGATAATATCCATCTATTCATGTCATGATCCGCGAGTGCTTCATCAAATGAAGTACGATCATTGTCAGTTTCACCTGAGACATCGAATCCATACCTTTCAGGTGAGGCAACCACCCTCGAACTCCTTCGAAGATGTATGTGTGTTTCATCTTTATTTATCTCTTCAGTTTCTAGTCCAGGAAGTTCGGAATCATCAGGGGATTCAATGAGTTCATCCTCTTCATTTTTGTCTTGACCTTTAAGGAAGTCATCCTCCAGAAATCTTAGATCTTTAGAGACGAAAACCTTTTGGGTCTCGGGTCATAAAACTGATATCCAATACCATCTTTAACATACCCAATGAAGCACTCTCAAGTGCGAGATTCTAGCTTACTTGCATCCATGTTCTTTACATGGACCAAGCAACCCCAAACCCTCAAGCGATTAACACTTGGTTTAACTCCATACCAGTTATCATGAGGAGTCTTAGGCACAGACTTGCTAGGAATCTTGTTCGGGATATATAGCAATCTCTACTGCATATCCCCACAAATTAAGTGGTAAATGTGCTTTGCTCATCATTGAATGGACCATTGATGAGCCCGAAAATCTCGAGAGACTAAGAGAGATAAAATCAATCAAGGGTCGTTGCGACCTCAATCCCTTGAATCTGACTCAACAAGAAAAATAAACCACCAAAAGAAATAAAACAATCAAAAATCCGAATAGCGGTCTTCGCTATTTATTTAACCTGGTATAGCGACCATGGTCGAACTCAAGGAGCACGGGTTGGCCAAGTGGCCTACGAAGTAGTCGAAAAAGAAATAAAATAAAGAAAATAATTTTTGGTGGATTTTATATATTTTTATTTTTTTGTATTTTTTATTATGAAGAAAAGATAAAAAGAAGGCAAAAATTACACAAACTACAATTTATTAAACACTTCAAAACAACTCAGAAAATTCAAATAAAATCATTTTTGTGTTTTATATATTTTAAAGTGTTTTTGGTAATTTTTTTAGAATTCTACTATTTTTAGTTGATTTTATAAAAATCGAAAAAGGCAAAAACAGTGAACTAATGTGCAACCAGATTTGAAAGGCTAATTAAAAATATATAATTAGCCTCTGAAGGCAATTTTTATGAAAAATAGAAATAAAAACTAAGCTACAGAAATCAAAATTGCAATTTTTTGAATTTTTTAGAATTTTTAATAATTTTTATAAGGGATTTAGGGTTGTATATTTTTTATGGGTTTTATAAATCCAAACAAGACAAAAATCGAACTGAAGCTCAAAGACATAGAAATAAACAAAACCCATTTTTTTGTAATTTTTAAATGAGTTTTTATATTTTTAATTGATTTTTTAACTCAAATAATAACAAAAATAAGTGTTTTTGATTTTTTTAAAATATTAAAACTACTTAAAAATGTCCCAAAAATTTAATGAAATTTTTACACAGTGACAGGAGCCATATATCCAAATTTCACAAGATTTGGAATTGATTTGATATTTTATTTAACCAATCAACAAGCTACAACACACAAGGACTTAAACGCAAGGAAACAAACTTTTAGGGCTAAATAGAAACATGCACAGAAACTATGGGGGCATCAGTGTAAAATGCACATCAGTTTCCACACATGCTCAAATATCTCACGCACAGGGGCATATATGCAATATCTGAAACATAAACGTCATTCCATAATATTCATAGAATCCAGCCCTAAATATGCAAAAAGCCCAGGTTCTCACGTGTTGAAGCACGTGCATCCACACAATAAGGACGAAAATGCAAATAGCATAAATTATTGGTCCTATTCTGCAAATGTTTCAAATGTGCTACTTTATTTATGAGACTAAACATAAACTAAAATAAACAACAGGGGGTATGGCGCAAATTACCCAGTCAAAGCGCGTGCGGGGCGCGTGAGGGTGACGTGTCAGGGGGTGATTGGCTGGCGTGTGTACGGCTCTGATGGCGCCTCCTGGAAGATCCAACGGTGCTGACGAGGCACCGAACGTGGGGCGCACGTGGCCGTCAGATCATGGATCTAACGGTCTGACAGGAGCAAGGTATGGACGGCTCGGATGATAACTGGAGGTGAGGCGTGATCCGACGGTAGAGAGATGGGCTGGATGAACTCCTCCTGGGCGTGCTTCTCCGGTGAGCTGGGGGTGATCCGAGCGTCCGATGGAAGATTGGAGAGGAGGGTTCTCCTAGCGATGACGATCCACGTCGGGTGGTGGCGTCCGATGGAGCTCCCAACAGTCCGATCCTCTGGCGGTGGAGGAGGGAGCTGGGCGACTCCGGCAAAGGATGGAAGACACGACTAAGGGGGTATCCTGCATTATTCACCTGCAAGAGAAAGCTCGTGCTCGGAGGAAGACTCCGGCATGGGTTATTTGCGAAATAACAAAGGGAAGCGACGTGGATAAGCGAAGGGGGGTTCCGGCGGAGGCGACGGAAGGAACCAGACCCGATCTTGGCTCGGATACTCAAGATCAAGGTGATCAGATCGTGGAAGGAAGGTGACGATGAGTCGAGGGATCTATCGATACGGATGAGATGAAGTGGCGGGGCTCCGTCCACTGGGGCGGAGCTGGCGGAGCGAAAATGGAAGAATCGAAGCTATACGATGATCGGGGAGCTAAGGGATATACCTGATGATCAGATGCATCTAGGCTGGAGCTGCTAGGTCTCCTACGGTCTTCGCCTCGATGGAGCGATGCCTCCAGAGGCTCGGGCTACGCCGACGGCGGAGCTCGACGACGATGGTCGCCGGACCTAGGGTACACACCTCCAATCGCTCTCTGCAACCCCCTCCGCGCTCGCTGTCACTCGAGGAAGAAGATGGAGGTCACGGGGATCGAATATGGTGGCCGAAGGTGCATGAAATGGCAGAAGGAGACGAAGCTTTATACTACAGGGGTCCGAGAAACAAGGAGATCGGGCGCGCAATCCAAAGCTCGGATCCCTAAGATGATTCCCAGGGTTGAATCTTGGATGTGAAAGCTGCAAATGGAGCCCGAGGTTTAGGTAAATGGTTGGAGGATCAAGTCTGCATAAATGGGAGAAGTCGGGTCAGGATACAGATCCGCAAGGGGTGTGGTCCTGGGGGGAGAGTTGACCAGGGGTCAACATCCCCCGTGGACCAATCAGAGCGTGCCACTGGAAAAAGATTTGAAAAATAAAAATAAAATAGAAACGACTTTATTTAAAAATATTTACAAAATAAAAAATGTTTATTTATTTTCAAATTATTTTTTAGTGATATTTATTTATTTTTTTGAAAAATAAATTATGTATTTACAATATATTATATTATATACATGTATATATACCTATGTATTTTTGAATTTTAATTTTATTATGTTATTTATGTATAATTATTCCAATTTTAGATTTTATTTATTTACATCATAAATTTTGGAATATAAAATACTTTTTATTTGATTTTTATTAAATATTTACAAGGGTGAAATAAATATGTCTTTTATTTTGTGTACATGGTATACATTGAGGAGAGAGAGATTATTCATTTTTATTTTTACTTTATTTTTCCCATTTTTATTTTATTTTTGTAAATATATACAAAATATGAGGAACACATAAGCATTTTTATTTTTAGAAAATAAAATATTTACACTAAGAGGGGTATTTGTACAAGGCTGAGTCACCCTATCTCTCTCTACTTATTTTATTTTGCGGTCAGGCCCATATTGAGCCCTCCCTTGGGTTTAGGTCACTCAATATTTATTCTATATATTTCCCTCTTTTTCTTTATTTCTTTATTCTATTATTTTTGCACAATAACATGCTGATTATTAATATTTACACAATGCATGCTATTTGACAACTTATTCTATTTACAAACATATACATGGTGTTTTACAAAGGTTTTTAGCGAAAATAAAAGAATAAAGAGTGATGAATGAGGATTCATCAACCATAACCATGATGGTCCTGTTGGGTCTTTCAGCAACACCATTAAGTTGGGGGGTTCCAGGAGGAACGAGATTGGAGACAATTCAATTCTCTTTAAGGTATTCCTTATATTCATCTGAGAGGTACTCGTCACCTCGGTCAGATCGAATTCATTTAATCTTCTTATCGGTTTGGTTCTCAATGAAAGTCTTGAACTCATTGAACTTTTCAAAGGTTTCGGATTTATGACGTAGTAGGAAGATAAATTCGTATTGTGAATGGTCATCAATAAACGTCAAATAATATCGATATCTATTTTGAGTCACGATACTGAAGGGACTGCAAACATCAGTATGTATAAGGTCAAGAATACCTTCGTATCTTGTAACTCTGTTACGAAAAGACATCCTAGTAGGGATGAAAACGGATATAAATTTATTCGTATCTGATCTGCAAACCGTAGTCGTTTTATACATATTTTGGCACTCGTATTCGTACTCGTTTTAAAATGGATGTGGATATGGATATCACTTTGACATTCGCTAATATTCGCATTTATATTCGTATATTCATTTTCGTAAATAAGTATAGTAATAGATTTATTTATAATTGTGTATAACAATATTTTATGATTGCATTCACTATTGCTGGTATAATTGTTATGAAATTACTATATTAAGTATATCTATTTTATGTGTAAACCATCTTATACATGTATATTTTAGTTAATCTATTAAATATTTCTGTTAGTATTCATACTCAGTTCGTATTCGTTTTACATTTGTATTTGTTTTTAAGGATATGGTAACACAGTTTACACATCCATCAATATTCATATATGCATTTGTAGTCGTATTTTAAAATGGATAAGGATATGATTATACCTATATCCGTATCCGTATCCGACCGTTTTCATCCCTACGTCCTAGTCATTTTACCTCGAATACAATGTTCGCGGGTAGGCAAGGACTGAACCTGTAGAAAATCTAAGGGTCTATTCTTTATCAATCTGTTGATCCTATCAATAGATAAATGACCAAGCCTTTGATGTCAAATCATATTCGAATGATTTCCATCTCCCTGGATCTTTTAGGGTTTTTATTAGTGGTAATAAATTTCATGACATGTTCATCAATGCACAATTCATAGAGTCTACCAAAAGTCAAAACACCATCCGCAATAAACTTATCATAACGATTTATGCCCAGTTTATTATAGAAAAGGAATGAATCTCCGCTTCTAACAAGCTTAGATACAGATATTAAATTCCTTTTGACTTCACGCACATAACGACACTCTTTAAGTACTAGGACTCTTCCACTAGATAACGATAGTCAACAGGTCTCGACGACGACTGCTGCAACACTTGCATCAGATCCCATCTGGATGACTATCTCCCCTTCATCGAGACTCTTAGTTTCCTGAAATAGATGCAACAAATTGCATACATGAACAAGAGCAACCGAATCTACAACCCAACTTCCTTCTGGTCCAATGAGAAAACTAGTTTAATGATAGAAGCAGATTTCATACCCGCTGGGTTACCTTTGTCGACCGACTTCAGTAATCCAGACAATAACGCTTCCAGTGCTCCCGCTTCTTCAGTGATGACAAACATCGATTTTCTTTTATGCTATCAGAGTGGATGCGTTGGTAGATGAGCCAACTCCTTGACTCTTTTTCTTTATCTTCTGGGCCAGGTCCTTCTGATAACCATGCTTCCGACCACGCTTTCCTTTAACTTGTGCAACCATTACACTACCAGAGGGGTCATCCTTCTTCATTACGTCTTCAACAGACTTTAATGTAGTCAATAGCCTAATGTTAAAAAAAAACAGCTTTGCTCATGTGGTATGTAACCACAAAGTTGTTGAAATACTTAGGGAGCGACAACAGAATGAATTCAGCTTGCATATCTACATCCATGTCAGCTCCCAGGGTTTCCAGCTCAGAAAGGTACCCAAATATTTTGTGTACATATTCTCTGACAGAGGTCCCCCTCTTACATATTACATCGAATAAGTTATTTTATTATATTATAACACTGTGTGCAGTTTACATCATCGAAAATTTCTTTCAGATTCAGCATGATCTCTTGGCAGGTGTTTATTTCCACATGTTGCTTCTGAAGCACATTGGACAATGAAACCCAGAATGTAAACCTTGCCAAATTATGATCTTCATCATATTTTTCATTAAAATTGATTTCTTTCGGAATCTTCAGGTTTGTGTACTTGTCCTTTGACAACACATAAGAGAAACGCTCAACGGATAGGACAAGATCCAAATTTCGGATCCAATCGAAATAATTTGGTCCGGTCAAGGGATTGATCTCCAGGAGCTTGCTAAGTGGGTTCATGGATTTCATTTTCTGAAATTAAGAATACACTATATTAGAACATATAAATAATACATTCATTTGCATTTCTTTGATTAAGCAATTTTTAATCAAATTAGTCTTTCCCTTTCAACTTTGAAGGTTAATTCTCTTAATTACTTTCAAAGCAAGAGATATACTTATCGCTATATCTCTAGCAAGATCTGGGATCTCCTCTTTATCTTTGTCACATCCCAATAATATGAGAACCTCTAACTCGGGAAAAATAGAAGCGGGAACACATTCCACCTTGCAAGTCCAACTTGCATTTTCCAATTCGGTCTTTAACACTCGAGCCCACCCCTCTAAGGTGATGTTAACCCTTTGTTAATTAAACCAACCGTCAACATGATTTGAACTCGCTATGGGCAATCCAATATTGCCCCAATAATATAAGGACCCGACATTAGGGTTACTACGCATACGGCCTTACTCTTTTGAGAAGCAAAGAGCCTGATCCAGATGCGCTTGTATGTAGGAGCCGTCAATATGGACATGCGTCTCCTACATACAATCCCTAGCGACGGAACCCTTCGCCTTGACAGGAGACCATGGATGTCGCTTATGTGATCCTCCACCTCATATTAAAATTTTAATTACTTATCATATATCACATTCACATAATTATTTCTTCCAAGGAAAATATACATCTATTCATAATAGAGTGTTTCAATTTAGATATAATTTATTTAATCATATTAAATCAATTATCAATCCAATTCAATCAACCATCAAACTTGATTATTACTTGAAAGGATGATGTTATCTCAAAATACATATTATTTCGAATTTTAATAATTAAAAAAATACATCATGATTTCTCAAGAATTATCCCTTCCCTACCCGTTGTCATAGCCAGTACCAAAGGGAGTGGGACAACCCGCACATGGTGTAACCTGCTATCCCATCGGTCCCCGACTAGATATCATATCCGCATCGGAAAAAGATAATGTCAAATAGATTACTTTGTACTTGAGATAATAATCGGGTTTTCAACCGAAGTTATAACATACAATAATATCAAAACCATTTTTATTATAAGGAAATTTGCTAAACAAATTCCCAAACCTATGCAAGCAACATGTGTTGTTGGAAAGTGTATGATGTAACCGATTTGTGATCTAGATTATATATAATCAAATGTTTGTTAAGGCAATGTCATTTAAGAGAACAATTATCATCAAATATTTATCCGTAATTATTGCAGGAAATTAACCTTTAATTTCGTTTATTTATTAAATGACAATCACAAGGTTCTTGATTAGGATTGCAATTTCTAGCAGTGACCCTCGCTTACTAAAATTAACATATCTCGTTCATTTTAAATCCAAATCATGCAAAATCAGTTTCCAGAGTTTTCTAATTTGATTTAAAACAGAAGCCAAGTGATTACCATGCATTTCTAGGCGTTTTAAAACAATAACTAGCTCCTTAACTACGTCATGATTCGCCATCCCTGAAACAATGGATACATGTTCATTAAAATGATCATAACCAGATTTATCGGATTTCAAATCACGCAAACTCAAATCCCACGTTTTCCTTAATTAGTGGGAAATACTATCTAAGTGATAATTTCATATTTAAACATTTTAAATAGGGCCGAAAATAATCACAAAATTGGGCTGCAAAAATAGAAATGAGATAAAATTTTCAAATCCCTAATGAGCCCAAGTCTTTCTAAGATCATGGATCGTATCCAAAACCTCTAACCTGGCTCTAATACCTCTAGAAGGATATGGAAGAATCCTCAAACACATTACGTAAGCGTGATGATTGCATCATATACGATTAAGAGCGAATAGTCGCACTAGTTGCTCGGTGCAGCAGAATTTTATTTTTCAATGATGAAACCACATGATCCAAGAACACTTCTTGGATCATTTCATAGAACCACATAATAGATATAGAGATACCTCTTGTAGCGTGGTTGCGATTGAGACTCTGAAAGAAGAGACCTCCTATCTCAAGTCCGATCCATCGGAGGAGACACTTGCGAGCGTGAGGATGAGTCGTGTGCTTTTCGCAATCCAAGTCATTGATCCAAGCAATGGATCTCATGATCTTGTTTCATGAGATCGAACGCCTTCTTCACAAGCAAGATGCACCAAATAGGACGGAGACCCAAGAGTCGTCGAAGCGACGACACAATGGCGGAGCGACGACGAAGGCGATCTTCTCTCTATGAGAAGAGTGGACGACCGCTCAAGGAGAGAGAGAAGAGTTGGCGTGAGAATGAGAGGGAGAGAGAGACGTGGGTGTCCATGGATCCCAGTCCATGGACATCATACAATCAATGGGTGAGATTGATTTGTGTTTCTTTCAAATGGCCATCATGTTGCTGTAAAAACACAACAACAAATAATTTAATTTAAATTAATTTATATTGACAAATAAATATAATTAATTTCAAAATTAAATCATTTGACTAGTCTTGAGATAACGAGGTGACTAACCTCATCTCCTGGGGGGGACGACCACCCTTCTCCTAAGGGATATTAGTGGTCGTCCACCCTCATGGAGTAGAACGAGTCCATCTCCTCAGTTTATCATGAGATATCATTATCTCATGATATATCCAAGATTTACAACAACTCTTGTCGTAAATAATTTTACAAAAATATTCATAATTATCTTGTGAACATTGCAATCATGTCATTGGAATTATGTGAATCATATTCACAATCCAAAATGAAATGTAATTATATTTTCAATCGATCATTTAATCTGAATCTAATTCACATTAATAATTAATCAATAATATAAATCATAATCTATCTCTCACTAGTATATTATAAATCACATTTATAATATATAAAAATAATTAGATAGTGCTATCCACATTATTCATATCCATAATAATTAAATCACATTTAATTATATTGGATAATTACTCTCATGCATTCAAATAATACGAATTTAATGCCAAATTATTCATGAAAATAAATCACATTTAGTTATCCATTTCTCGATACTTAGATATAATTCAACAATGGAATTATTCTTGAACCCTTTCAAGAATAATGCACTTTCTCTGTAGATATTTGGAGATAAGGACATGGCGATTGTATTGTTCCACGTATAGTGACTTAGATATTGAAATCACATCTCAAATCCATATCTCATGGACCTCTCATAGATGCTTGATTTAATCAAGGCCGCAAATCTAATCTTCTCATTGCATCTGAATCTCATTTAGATCAATGTCCAACACTTGGATCAAGATCAGATTACTTCTCTACTGAGAGGAGTCACTAAAATCCAGACCTGTTTCATCACTCCCTCGGAATGGAAGCGTCATGGTTATACAATCGTTTGTGATCACACCACCCTCAGGTATTCCTAACACATGTACATCCTGCATACTGGAAGACCTATGATAAACCCGAAGATATAGATCAATTTACACTGTCATCTTTAGGGTTTCATCACCAAGTTTCTCATTCTTGATCATTGGGATTGGTATCGATCATATGCTTTCTAAAAGCATATATCATACTTTCAAATTCTTGTCATGCTTCCAAAGCACGACGACCATGTATGGAATTTGATCGGTCCCAATACCTCACGAGTGATCTCATGTCTTCCAGTTTACAAGTAAACTTGTATATCCATTTGAGAGATCGTATTACCTATATACCCTTGCATGCACACCAGCGCGTCGGTGTATAGACCTTGGTTAGGTCATCAACCCTGTTGGTCTGCCAAATGTACACACTCAAACATATAGTAACACATATGTCTCCGGTCAGAGGTTGCATGACCATATCATGACAGTTTACGATATATGACTTTGGTTATCTCGATCTCATTAAGTCAACTCTTTGACCTAACAAATCTGACACCTCCGAATTTCTATTCCCGTGCAGAGGACTTGCATCAAGAGATCGGTCAGATATCAGCCTAAATGATAAAGGATTTCCATCTCCTACTCAGACTGGAGATGACTAACAATCATTTGACGGTGCTTGATGAGTCCTCAATCTAACTCATTAGATATTCATCCAAATACCATCCTCTATGATTCTATTACTGAATCAACAGTTGTATGGTTATTGTGATGGCCATGGTACATAACACTAATTGTACAGAGGAACTTTATAGTGCATTCATTCATTTAATCTCAGAAAGGGAGTGAAAAGAATCAATAACTTGTATTGATAAATCAAACATTATAATAATATTTATTGTAAGAATGGTTCGTTCCGGGCTCACATGGCTAACAGGTGGCAGATGAAGTGAGGAGGGAGGAGGTGGGCTGGATGGGTTATAGGGAGGGGGAGTCGAGAAAGGGGGAGGGAGGAGGTGGGTAGGGAGGGAGAAGTGGCTGACATAGGGAGGAGGAGGGAGGTGGAGGGCGGCGATGGGTTAGAGGGAGGGGGAGGTGGCTCGTAGAGGGAGGAGGAGGGAAGAGGTAGGCGGACGATGCGAAGAAGAGGGAGGAGGAGGAGGGCAATGGGTTAGAGGGAGGGACATTGCTCACTAAATTCTTTGGTTAATAATTAGGGGTTCATATTTGGAGAAGAATAAACAAAATAGCTAATAGCATAAAATTGGATCCCAATAAAGTATATAGAGAAAACTGGTATGTCAAGGTGGGAGGAGGTTGGGAAGGAATGAAAAGTAAGGGGAGGGAACGAAATGTCGCTTCAGAATCAGGGTAATGTTATTCATTGTGGTCAATAAGCCGGTGCAATGTTATTTACGGAGTTGGTGAAGAAGCGGCAACTTGATGACCACCGCTGAAACTTTATTGTAATATTTACGATGTTTTATAAACGATCACCATAAATATTACATAAATGTGGCGCATAATAACGACTGCCGCAAATAGCGCATCGTTAATGCTTAATTTTCCAGTAGTGAAATAAAGGTCAAATATATTAAAAATTTCTTGTAACTCATTAGTGTGCTTACTATGATTATATATGGAATAATTTGATTGATAAGGGTAAATTTCAAGATTTTTTCTAAAAGATGTACGTGTATAGTAAATGATGAAATTGATAGATCCATAGCTAGCGTATGATTTCCTAAGACATATTTCTCTCATTTTTATATTTAGATTGTGATATTTTCTAAAATTTAGATTTACTCTCTATGACTATTGTATATTCATATAAAGGGATTTTATCACTTGTGCCCTTCCGAGATCTCGCAATTTCAGTTATGCCCCTATCTTTTTGCTAATATCAGTTGTGCCCCTCACTTCTTGCTATTTTATCACTTGTGCCCCTCGGGTTAGTGTCCGTCCATCCACAGTGCAAACGGATGTTAACTTTGAGGACATAAGTGGTATTAATTAAAAAAAAAGTTATATCGTCATTTTATACCCTCTTCCTCATCTTCTTCTTCTTCCTCCCCTTCCCATCCTCTTCCTCCTCCTCCTCCTCCTCCAACCTCCTCCTCCCTCTCTGCCCGAAACTCCTCCTCAGCCCGCACCTCCTCCCAGCCCGCCGCCCCCGCCCCTACCCCGCGCCACCTAGCTCCGCTCCGAGCTCCTCGCACCTCCTCCCAGCCCGCCGCCCCCGCCCCTCCCCCGCGTCGCCCAGCCCCTGCTCCCCTAGGCCGCCCCTCCCCTCCCCCGCGCCGCCTAACCTCGCGCCGCCAGCCCTGCGCAGCTCCGCCTCCTCCGCCCCAACTACTGTAGGTGCACATGATCCTTCTTCAAGCAGCATGATCCCATTCCAGCCCTTACAGCCGCAGATCTCGAGAAGGCAGAAAAGGAAAAAGAAATGAGGCCATCTGTAGATCCTCCTTTTTGAGAGAGGCGACACTCGGGCACCAGGCGGGAAACCACCAGGCGCAAGGCGGCCCACCCAGGCGGTGCTCTCCAGATCGGCGACGCTCCAATTCATCCCGCAGCAGGGGTGTGCGTGCTCCTTCCTCGTCTTTTTCCAAGCGGCCCTCAAGCGCAACCCCAGTCCTGAGGCGGTTGCAGCCACCAGCGCGGCTTCTCTTTCCGCGCAACCGCAGGCACAGACCCTCATCTGTGAAGCCACAGACCTCCGATCCAGAGTTCCTTGTGCAGCGGCCCTAGCCGCACCATCCAATCGCGCCCCCATGCCCATGCGTGCCCCTCTCGCCCCTCCCTCCTTTAGGCGGAACGCGCCCCAGCAACATGCGAGCGCCTCCATCGGGCTTTGCTCCAGGCGATCATGCCTTTGGCCCAGCCGCAGAAGATGGCGAGCCGCGCCATGTGACCTCCATGTCCAGGATCTAGAGGAGCTTGCGATCCTTCTCCATTCTTCGACGGCGGCGATGTGCAGGCGTGCAGGCGGAGTGTCCCCTTTGTATCGATGGCGGCAGGAGGAGGTTGGAGGTGTGTGGACAATAATACCCCTCTTAACTGTACCAAGGTTTGTAAAAATCATGGTTAAGTCAATTCATTGACGACTAATCTGGCGGAAGGTCACAACTGATGACGGAGAAAGAAGTGAGGGGCACAACTGATATTAGCAAAAAGATAGGGGCATAACTGAAATTGCGAGATCTCGGAGGGGCACAAGTGATAAAATCCCTTATATAAAATATAAAAACCAAGTTTAATTGTTAAATATTATCTACCATTATGCATTTTTAATTCAATAACTTAGTGTTCACAAATTCGAAATTTGGTAAATAGCAACTCATTCATCTTGATAAAAGAGAAATAAGCTTAGCTTTAAAAGTGTTTAAAATCAATCGTTTAATATCACAGACATATGTTTTCATAAATTTTTTATAGCAGTATTGCTAAATTTTGTAATAAAAACATTGTGATAAATTAATTTTCAATGTCAAAGATCTGCGTTAACACGTATATAAATAGATTATATCCCTCCAACGGAGCGCATGTTTGTTGTTTCGACGGAGGTTAATTATTGATAATTTTGTCATGATGTGACTTTATTTGTGTTTGAAAAAAGTATTTATTATAATATTTTAAAATGACGGTAATTAAAGGATATGGTGGGATAATACATATTGTATTTGATGTTTATTTTTTAAGTTTTGATGGTAATGGTATGTATTTTCAGGTGCGTTATGTATTTTAATTAAAACCTTATGTTGTTCCGTGTTCTAAAACTATTATTATTATGCTGGATTTGTCTGATTAGGATAAGATATGCAGTTTTCTCCACCTTCATATACTTAAGTTATACAAGTGTATAATAAATTTGATAAAATATTATGTTTTTACTAGGATAATTAACGCATACATTAATCAGTAAATTCTATGATCAATACGAATTAATGCATTACAGATTAACAATATTAAAATCATGCACATCTGATTCATACAAGATTTATAATATGTAAGCAACAACCAAAAATATCCATTTGTAAATCATATTTGGGCGAAATCCAGAAAGGCAATGGAATAAACAAGTTGTGGCAAACAAAATAGTAAATAGATCAGATAAGAGATCACTGAAACGTCCATGAAATGGACTGTACTTAAAGATGATATTGGTCTGTAAACCGATGCGAATGGTACTGATGATCCGTTCCCAGGATACGACGGTACACAATCTGCATTCACACATACCAATGAGACCATCATCAAGAGTACCTCACAGAACTTGTAACTGAAAAGAAGAAGAAATGCATGTCGCAAATGTGATGGGAGGGGGAACAGAGAGCAAAAGCAGCATGAGAGTTTTCTTACGAGTGAAGAAAACGACATCCAAGGGGAGGATATAAGAAGACCTAAGGCACGATTTTTTACCTTCCGAAAATGGCCCTAGCGGATGCCTTTTCGAATTCTGAAATGACAACTAGGTCAAAGCCATTGGAGTCTTGTCGAATTCTCTCGAAGCGGCCGAAACACAATCAATCCATAGAATTAATTTGTTCGATACGCTAATAAAACCCACAACAAAAGTATCGAGATCTGAGATCCAAATTGACTCTCTCGAGCCGGTGACGGGGCATAGCGGAGAGCGTGCATACGCACGTGATCCTCCATTTCCCTCTCTACTATTGATACAAGAGCTTAGGGCGTCAACTCATATATAAGCCCACCAAAAGTTTAGAAACACTAGATGTGGTACTAAACTTTCATCCAAACTTCATCGTGTTTAAAATTCAGGAATTTCCAACTTTTCCTCCAAAGTCAATGATTTTCCAAATTGAAATCAAATGTAATCGTGCAAGTTTACCAAATTAAAATCTAATTGCACTAATTTTAGATACAACATTCCCCCACGAATTCATCAATTTGAAAAAGAGATTCAAATAGAGTCAAAAAATATCTTTCGACTGCAACACTTTACTTTCAGTAAAGGTACCTTCCGATTTGAACCTCTATCTAAGTTTACTACTTTTACTTTAATTAAAACAAAGTAAACTATGTCTTGAACTTCAGACCTTAGTATTAAAATATAGGGTAGAAACAACAAAGTGTTGATATTGGTACAATATTCATGGTTGGTGCTATTAAAGATCATGCACCCTTATCATGTTTCATGAGTGTGTTCATGAAAGACCATCTTCCTTTAACCGCGGCCCACAGTAACACTCACATAGGTGTCTTTATCAAACGATGTACTGGTAATATCCTACCCCAAGGCTTGAACTCATTCGGAGTCTACGTTCTTCATAAACTTGCAGTTTAAATGACACTCAGACTTTCAGGGATAAGACACCCATGCATAAGCATTAAAAATAAGAGTATTAACAGTTCCCCAAACAGCTTGTTATTACCACATTGAACCTACTTTGTGGGATCTTCACTCAGACAGATTGAGTTGCTACTGTAGAGGAACTCCCAATGGATCTCAGTCTCATCCCAAGCATATACTTTAGGACTAAAGATCTATTGAGCCCTTAGTCAACGAATCTACCGTGTTGTCTTTATATCCAACAAAATCCACAACCAACACTCCTCGAGACACCAAATCCATTAACGTCTTAAGTCTGATTTGAATATGTCTCCTTGTTTTCTGATTAAACTTTGAACTCTTGATCTTGACCATTGTTGTCATGTTATCACAATGCACCGAGATTATAGGAACTGGTTAACCTACCATGAGAATTTCAGAAAGAAGTTTCCTTAGGCATTCAACCTCAATTCCAGTGGTGTCCAAAGCACAAAGCTTAGCCTCAAAGGTAGACCGAGCTAGAATGATATGCTTTACGGACCTCTAGGAGACTGTACTGCCTCCAAGGGTAAAGACATACACACTAACACCATTACTCTCAGACTCCTATATTTTCTCTATCCAATTGCATCATTATATCCTTCTAAAATGGATGGATGTCTACCATAATGCAACTTAAGGGAAATAGTTCCCTTCAAGCACTTCAGTACTCGATCCATAGCCTCCCAGTGAGTACGGTCATGACAGCTAGTATATCTACTCAGTTTTACAATCGAGAATAAAATATCAGATCTCGTGTATTTTGCAAGATACAATAAGCTTCTTATGATTTGTGAATACCTTAGTTGAGCCACGAGTACTCCACTCTTGTTCTTAAGTAGTGTTTTGGATGAATCAAATGAGTGCTTACAACTTTGCAATCTTGATATCTAAATTTCTCAAGTACCTTCTCAACGTAGTGAGATTGAGAAACTACAATCCCATCAACTTACCTTGTCAGTTTGAGACCCATGATCACATTAGCAACACCCATGTACTTCATCTCAAACTTGCTACTTAGAAATACTTTAGTCTCATTAATAATCCTCGTATGTAAATCAAACAACAGTATGCCCATCAACATACAAGTAGAAGACAAGACACTCATAATCTTTCACCTTAGAATACACACATTTGTCGGATTCTAAACTTAAAGTCATGTGACAAAATAGTTTTGTCAAATTTTTCATGTCACTGCTTCGGTGCTTGTTTCAATCTGTAAAGAGATTTAACAAGCTTGCAAACTTTTCCCTCACTCTCAGGAGTCACAAGCCCATCAGGTTGATGCATATAGATCTCCTCCTCAAGATCGTCATGCAATAAGGTGGTCTTCACATCCATTTGTTGGATATAAAGATCATATACATATGTAAATGTTATGAGCATCGTATTGTGATCATCCTAGTCAGAGGGGAATATGTATCAAAATAATCTATACCTTTCTTTTTCTTAAACCTCTTAGCATCTAATCTTTTATACCTTTCAATCGATCCGTCAGACCTAAGCTTTCTCTTAAATACCCATTTGCACCCAATGGTAGAGCACCCTTTGAGTAAATCAATCAGCTCTCAAGTTCCATTAGCCATAATGGAATCCATTTCAGATTTGACAGCTTCTTTCTATTGTTTTGTTTCAGATGAAGCCATGGCTTCCTTGTAACTTGGCGGGTCACTCTCGATCTGGTAGACAACAAAGTCACTACCAAGATCCTTTGCTATATGTGATAGTTTACTCCTCATGGCTCAATTTCTTCTAAAGGTCATTGGGTTCAGGTTGAGTCTCAACCCCCACATTTGTGATCCTTTTCACTTGATTTGGAATATATCCTGATGTGGAGGCAACATCAATGATCAGATTTTGAGGATTTCGGTCTTCACAGGGAAGACATCCTCAAAGAAGGTAGCATTACGGAGTTCAAAAATAGCGTTGACATCTATGTCCGATATCTCATACCAATTACCAAGAACCTATATGCATAACTATTTTCTAGGTAACCTAAGAAGACTGCATCAACAATTTTAAGACCTACCTTCTTCTTCTTGTGCTTTAGGACTAACACCTTAGTGAGATAGCCACACACTTTGAGATATCTTAAGCTCGATTTCCTATTTTTCCAAAATTCAAAAGGACACTTTTTCATATGTCTTGGAGGGACCTTATTCAGGACATTGCAAGCCGTATTTAAAGCCTCTCTCCATATATAGGTTGGAAGTCCAAAACTATGTAGGGAAGCATTGATCATGTCAGTTAAGGTTCTATTTTTCCGTTCTACTATCCTTTTTTATTATGGTAAATATGGGACAGTAACTTCATGAACTATACCAAATAGCTTGCATTGTTCATTAAATAAGTTAGAAGTATATTCTCCCTGTTTATCTGACCTAAAGCGTTTAAGCACTTTTCATGTTTGTGTCTCAGCCTCATTCTTAAATATAGGAATTTTTTCTAAGACTTCGTCCATGGTTTTCATTGGATACACATAGCAGTATCTACTGCCATCATATATAATGACGATAAAGTATTTCTTATTGTTTTTGGTCAATACACCATTAAATTCATAGATATCCTTATGCATTAGATCCAAGATCTCACTATCTCTATAGAGAGACTGAAAAGACTTCGTAGGTGTCTTCGCTTATAGATAAATTCACATTTTTGAGTTTTATCAATAGTGTGTTCATGGATCAACTCTAAATTTATCATTTTTTAAATGATTTCATGTTTACATGTCCCGTATACCATGCCACAGATCACAAGATTCTAAATTATTAACAACATGAGACACGAAATTAGAACATTCAGAACTTAAAGCTTTCATTGAATCAATGTTTACTGAATCCCATATAATTCTAACAACAAATCCAAATATGCCAAATGCCCTTTTCCATAAAAAAATGACGTCTCAAGATAAAACTTTATTACATTTAAAGTTTAACTCAAAACTACTTCTAACCAAAACAGAGCCAGATAGAATAGTTTTGTTCACGTCAGGAACATGCAACACCCTATGCAAAGTCCAGTCACTTTCAGAGGAGAACCTCAAGTTGACTTGTCCTGACCCTAGCACCCTGGTTGCAGAATCATTACTCATCTTCACAGTCCTACCACTGCAAGTCCGATAAGAAGAAACAAAGTTCTGTCAAAATAAATATGTACATTGGCTCCCGTATCTATGAGCCACTCGTTTGGATCATGGATATGTTATAGTTCAGGTTTTATGGAGACATCCCCTAGCTAGACCAATGTCCTGCAATGATCATATTCACTTGTGGATTCTACCTGCAGCCATAAGTTGAGCCTTTAAGGAAGGACAATCATTCTTCCAATGACCAACCTGATTACAGTACCAACATGGTTTATTTTTTAAAAATATTGCCCTTTGATTTCATTTTATTGTTGTTATTACCCTTTCTCTTTTTACCTTTTCCCTTCAAGGTCATGAAATTTACCTTAGCTTGAACATCAACCGGAATCACGGGCTTTTATTTCATGTGTTCCTCCTCTATGGTGATTGCCATCATTAAGTTATTCATAGAAAAATTCTCCTTTCTGTGTTTCAGGGTCATACCGAAGTCTTCCCAAGTTTTGGATAATTTTTCTACGATGCACATGACCTGAAACTTCTCTAGAAGTTTTATGGATCAAGAGTAAAAAACCCTGTCAATATTCATAAACTGACTTCCCTTCAGCCATAGAAAACTTTAAGAACTTAGCAACGAAGTATTTCTCAATACTGAGATTTTTGGTATTATACTTCCAGTCTAGTTCTTTCCATATCCCCTTCGCAGTTTACGTGTACGAATAGTATAAGCCAACAAACGTAATTGACGGAGCCAATAAGATGCAACTATGACATATACGGTCGTGTTCCTTTCACGCAGATTGCTCCTTCTAGATATCAATTGAGGGGTTTTCCACTTCCACCGTAGGGCATTCAATTTTAAGCATTGAGATTAACTCTATAGTAGTTATCTAGATTTTCATATGTTGTTGCCAACATTTGAAATTATGACCACCAAAATTTTCAAGCATACTGACCATATCCACCTAAATTTAAACATGGTGTCTGACATGATTTTAATTCTGATTTCGGATATATTCTCTAACATTGTTGTTACCAAGATAATTAAAGCATACATTAACCAGTAAATTCTATGATTAATAGGAATCAATACATTACAGATTAACAAGATTAAAATCATACATATCTGATTCATACAAGAAGTACAATATGTACGTATGAACTAAAATAACCATTTCTAAATCATATTAAGGTGAAATCCATGAAAGATAATGTAATAAATAAATTATGACAAATAAAATAATAAATATATTACATAAAAGATCACCAAAGCATCCATGAAATGGATTATCCTTAGAGAGGATATCGCCTCCACAATACCGTTGTGAAGGGTACTGATGATCCACTCCCAGGATACGAGGGCACACCATCTACGTTCGCTCACAACAATGAGATAGTCCTCGAGAGTATCTCAAAGAACTTACAGCTAAGAAGAAGAAGAAGAAACGCAGGTCGCATATGCGGTGGGGAACCCAGAGAGCCAAAGCAATCTGAGAGTTTTCTTGAGAGTTAAGAAAACGACATCTAGGTGGAGGATACAAGAAGATCTAGGGTGCACTTTTCACCTTCTGAAAATGCCTCCCAATGGATGCCTTTTCGAATTCTGGAACGACGACAAGGTCAAAGCCATTGGAGTCTAGTCGAATTCCCTCAAAGCGGTCGAATCACAATTAATTCGTAAAATTAATTTATTTGACCCGCTAATGAAAGCTGCAATAAAAGTATCGAGATCCGAGATCCGAATTGACTTTCCCGAGACAGAATTGGTGCCGAAGCGGAGCTGGGCACCCACGCATGTGATCCTAAATTCCTCCTATCTACTATTGCTACGGAAGCTTGTGGTATGAACTCATATATAAGCCTACCAAAAGTTTAGAAATACCAGATGTGGTACTAAACTTCCACCCAAACCTCATCTTATTTCATATTTAAGAATTCCCAAGTTTTCCTCCAAAATCATTTTGTTTCTCAGTTGAAACCAAATTAAAATCCAATGTAATTACATAGGCTTACCAAATTAAAACCTAATTACATTAACTTTAAATACAACACATTCAACATGCAATTCACCGTAAATGTAACATGTTAGTCCTGAGCTAGTCGGTGGGACCTTCTTGGAAATGAACTCATTGTGTGCATATGAGGGGATTTGGGAGATGCCAAGAATGTTTTCATCGAGGAAAGTTGCTTAGATGGTTTTGGATGGATCAATATCATCGGAGGGAACATTATGGATTCGTTTGGTTGCCTTCTGGTAACCTGGCATACCCCGTGTTCTATCATTTATTAATGGGTTAGTGTATCGACCATACAATTTCTTTGTTATAATATTTTTTAATCATATTCAAATAAAAAAATTAACATAAAAGTATATTATTATCATTAAAAAATTAAATATAACACATAGTCGATGCAACATCACATTTATCATTCAGCCCTCTCTAAGCCTCTTAACCATCTAAACAGTTACTATTCACAGGAGGTTACTCCAGCCCAACCAATCTTAGTTACCAAACATGCCTTAGAAACATGACCAAATAATACATTCCCGGTCCATGGCTCATCTTTATTAGGGTTTGAGTCTTCTTAACTAGAAGTTGGGAATCAAGTCCACCGCTTAAGGCTCTGTGTGTACAACACATGGTGAACAAGTGATGCTCCATCGTTTGAGCATTGAGATGAGCATGTTGAGATGCTATGGTCTTACACTTAGCAAACCATGGGTGGACTCACATATTAGGTACGGGGGCAACCCGCCCCCAACCCGCCCTCAGCCATTGTGCATTGTGCTTCCCGTCATGTGGGAATTGGAACAACACATGTCCTCCATGCCTCCATCATCTGAAACTTGAGAATTGGAAACCGCCATGCCCTCCCTTCTTGGCTCAGCTCTTCATATTCCTCTAGGTCGTCGTAAATCTCAACATCGATCATGGCCCCGAGTCTCTCTCATAATGACTAGGAGCACATCTTGACACCCCTCGGCTCCCTCGTAGCCCTGCTTAACTCTCGGTTGTGTCACGTCCCCTCATGGACCTACTGCACTGGTTGCAGTGTTGTACCCTCAATTCCTCGTGGACACAATGTGCATTTAGTCCCTCATCACGGCACGATTAATCTTCAGTCACACACTCCAAGTATCCACACACATGTAACAATAATACAATGTCTTTGTACTGCTTTATTTTTTGAATATTGCAATCTTATTTATTTATTTATTATTATTTGTCGGTGTGCTTTGTGTAGTCTGTACACCTGGGTCCACCACTACAACAAACCCATCTCGTGTATAATGGATAACATTTAAAATGCACAAACAGGAAAATGATAATAAAAATGAAGATTTGAAAGATTATTGATTGTCGTTTTTGTCCTTGGTTAATTATATCGAATTATCGTAGTATGCATTGAGGAGAAAGCAACATATCATAACTGTGTCGAATTTAAGAAGTGACTTGGCCAATTCGATCTATCCAATTAATTCATGAAATGCAAGTAATGTATGGTACAAAGTGCAATTAATGCAAGGAAATAAATATGTACGAATGCAAAGATGAATGGTGTGCAGGTGGATGTGGATGAGGTACCAATCCATTATATCCATTACTAGCGAGCATACCCGCGCTTCGCGGCGGTATAAAAGCATATTAAAAATATTTTTTAATACATATGTAACACTTAACCATAAATTGCACGTGAGAATAAAATATGAAATTATTTTATTATAAGTTAATTACAACCTTCAAAATTCAAAAAACATTATACTTCAACACTGTAATGAAAATGTAATAGTTATAAAATAAATCAACAACAGTAATATGAATACATCAACATTGAAAAATAAAACAAATTTATGAGAAAATATAAAGGAAGAAACAATAAAGCAATCGTAACCAATAAACTCAAACAAAATGTAGATCTTTTCTTGCAAATATGTATGTACACTATCCATGAATATTAAGACATTGATAAAAAATGCAATGTAAATATTGAAGTAGCTATGGGACTTCACAAAGTAAGTTTGATAAGGAATAACCACTACAAAAAAAGTTATATTAAACATTACAACACATGAAAAGTTGTATGTCAAAAATAAGAAATAACATTGTTACCTTATTTGTTTTTACTAACCACATATATTATAAAGAACCTTCCAGTTTTGTTTGTTGACACTGTAAAAAAATAACTTAGTGAAATTAAAAAGGATGTTATAATAGAAGAATAAATTTATGAGATAAAAAATAGAAAAAGAAAACACATCAGCTAAATAAAACCTCGTTAGGTTAAAGGAAAGGGTCAAAATAGTATGCGGTGACATTATGAATTAGTCTAATATTTGAAAAACATCGGAACATCAAAGATACTAAAATTATTCATATAATAAATGTACGAGTAGATCATATTGGGAAAATATAGAAATATGATCTTTCATATAAATTTTTATTTGATGTCGATCTTTTATTATGTTGTTGTTTCTATATATACAATTCCAATATGAATTAGTTAACAATGATGGATGATTGGAAATAAAATTCAACGTATTTATATTCCATCTTTATTTGATATTTTTACTGAATTCAAATGTTATGTAAGCTATTATCTAGACCAATAAAATTAATTTTGTAGGGTTATATATCAAACTATATTAAAAATTAAAATACTTACAACTGACAAATGCTAATGTAAAATGGCAACATAATTTCAAAACACTAATGTCTAACTTATGTAAATTTTTATCTTTCAATATTTATGATATATATCAAACATGACTTATGTAATACTACAATATGTATGTATATCATATATTAATCTTGTTATGTAATATTTGTGTGTATAAAGGTTCATTTTTTTATAAAAATTAAGTATTGTTTAATATAAAAATAGTTAAATAAAAATGAAAATCAGTACATACATGTCACTCTTTCCCAAAAAATAAATGAAAAATCTCATAACTTCTATATTTATAGACTATTATGTCAAGATGCTTATATATATATTAGATTAAGATTTTTAATAGATGTTGTTAAAAATTGAATTATATTATTACATGAATTTATAATTTTATTGAAATAGTTAAGATATAAACATTCATTCATTTTTATTACTTGATGTATTTTATATATTATATATTAGTGTTATTTAAGTTATTATTTCTAAGAAATCTAATATATATATATATATATGCCACCCCGATTCTAAAAAAATGAGAAAAATAAGTTATATATATGTAATATATTTTTTAAAGATATTTATTATGATATCATTTTAGATTTTCTAATTATTTTATTAATAATATATTAAAATAAGTAAAATTATATCATTATCAATTTCATGAAAATGGATAAAATTGATTGTAGAGTAAAAATAATTAACACACATAGACACATATCGATATAATAAATATAAAGGAAAAAATATGAGATTTATAATTTTTAAGTTAACACATATATAAGTTCAAGTTGGAGCTTTTCCCAATATTCAAAAGGAAAAATATCAGTAATAATCAAAACTACAATAACAATTATATTTTCGTATTTCAACAATCCTAATATTACCAAATAATTCTTTAATTTACATAGAGATCTCACTTTAGAGTGTACAAAAAGTATCGATAAAGAAAAAAATTGTCAACATGCTACATTATATTTTAAAATAATAAAATCAGGTTAATAATCTTTTATACATATGTACATACGTACATACACATACACATATACATGCATACAAATATAAATATAAATATAATAATGCTTTGAATTGAATATTTTATACAATATTGTAGGTTACATTCTTAAAATATCAAAAATCACATAGATTGATTGGATATCAAGTATTATTTGCATAACATATTATCTAACCCTATTTGTTAGAATACTCAGATGTTTATTCCATAGAGCCCTTGGGTCTCTTATATAGGGAGAGAGCCCTTGGGTAAATTACATGAGAGGTACATAAAGAAACTAAAATAATAAATAACATCGCAGACTAATAACTATCTCTACACTCCCCTCAAGATGGAGCATAGATATCTATCATGCTCAGCTTGGAAGAACATCTCTGGAAAGGTCCTCTGAGCAATGGCTTCGTGAATATGTCTGCTGTCTGGTCCTCTGAACTGACGTTGGACGTGGAGATGAAGCCCTTTTGAATCATGTCCCTAGTGAAATGACAATCCACCTCTATATGTTTTGTTCTCTCATGGAAGGCTGGATTGTTGGCAATGAATAACGCTGCCTGATTGTCACATTGCAGGTTCATAGGCAAGGGAACTTCAACATTCAGATCTTCTAGAACTGCTTTAACCCACATCATTTCTGTGCTTGCCTGTGCCATGGCCCTGTACTCGGATTCGGCACTGGATCTTGCCACAACAGTCTGCTTCTTGCTTTTCCAGGAGACTAAAGAGCTTCCTACAAAGACAGCAAATCCAGAAGTAGACTTACGATCTCGTGGACATCCTGCATAATCCGCATCTGCGCAGGCTGAAATAGACAAATCTGTGGCTTTCTTGAACAACAACCCTGTGCCTGGAGAAGACTTCAGATATCTCAATATCATGTACAATGCGTCCATATGTACTTGCCTCGGCTGCTCCATAATTGACTCACCCGGTTTACTGCAAGTGCAATATTCGGTCGAGTTATAGTGATGTATAAGAGCTTGCCCACCATTTCTCTGTACCTTCTCTTGTCCACCTCCTCAGTGTCCTCATCGTACAGCTTCATGCTTGGGTCCATGGGTGTACTTGAAGGTCTGCATCCAGTCATTCCTGTTTCTACCAGCAAATCTGTGACATATTTCCTCTGATTCATCACCATTCCTTGTGCATTTCTTGCAAATTCTATCCCCAGAAAATACCGTATTGTGCCTAGATCCTTTGTAGTGAACTGGCTGCCCAACATAGACTTGGTCATCTCAACCCCTTGTGCATCATCTCCAGTAACCAGTATGTCATCAACATATACCATAACAACGATGGTACCTCTAGGGGTCTTCCGGACAAACAGTGAGTGATCCGCATTTGATCTTCTGAAACCCTGTCGTTCAATAAGCTGGGAGAGCTTCTGGAACCACGCACGAGGACTCTGCTTAAGGCCATAGATAGCCTTATGAAGTCTACACACCTTCTGTGACTCCCCCTCAGCAGCAAACCCGGGTGGCTGCTGCATGTAGACTTCCTCCTGTAGATCACCATACAAGAAAGCATTCTTAACATCAAGCTGGAATATGGGCCAGTCACGTACCACTGCAACCGATAGAAGAATGCGAAGGGTAGAATGTCTCGCCACCGGTGAAAAAGTGTCCAAGTAGTCTACCCCATATGTCTGTGTAAACCCTCGTGCGACAAGCCTGGCCTTGTATCTGTCAAGACGACCATCTGCATGATATTTGATTGTAAAGACCCACTTGCAGCTCACAACAGACGCACCTGGAGGAATAGGGACCAGAGACCAAGTCCCTCTGGATTGCAATGCACGCATCTCCTCTTCCATTGCTAAACGCCAGCATTCAGTCTTCATGGCATCCTGATATGTCCGTGGAATCTCAACGGATGATACAGCTGCGGCAAACTTCTGGAAATCCCCAGTGAGTCGATGAAAGGATACATGAGAGGCTAGGGGATATGAGGCACACTGTCTTCGCTGTTTCCTATGAGCAATGGGCCGGTCCAAGTCATCCAAAACAGTGCTGGCCGGTTGGTCATCCTCCTGTGGTAAAAGCTCCTGCACATGTGCATTATTTAACCCATCATTAATATCAGAACATACCTGAGGCGTGCTGGATGGTTGAGATGTAGCTTGAGCAGGGCCTGTGCGTCTCGTATAGAACTTAGTGAGAGGAACAACTGGCGGTGGTGGTGGTGGTGGCGGAGATGGTGGTGGTGGTGTTGATATTGATGATGGTGGAGTAGAGGACGGACCAAGGCTTGGAGGTGGTGGAACATAGATCTGGGAGTCTGATGATGTGGAGGAGACCAACCTGTCACCTGCAGGGGAGAAGTACATGACTGGTTCGAAAAAAGTAACATCTGCACTCACATAGTACTTGTCATTGACAGGATCATAGCAACGGTACCCCTTCTGTGTCCTGGAGTAACCCACGAAAACACACTTGATAGCCCTAGGGGATAGCTTATCAAGCCCCGGAGATAAGCGGTGAACAAAAGCGACAGTGCCAAATACCCGAGGTGTCAGTGTAAATAAATATCTGTCAGGAAAGAGAACAGAGATTGGAGACTTTTCCCCCAGAACAGTTGTAGGCATTCGATTGACCAGATAACATGCTGTAAGTATAGCATCACCCCAAAAGGATAATGGGGCACAACTCTGAATAAGTAAAGTGCGTGCAATGTCAAGAAAGTGTCGATGTTTTCGTTCGGCAACCCCATTTTGTTGAGAGGTGTAGGCACATGTGGTTTGGTGAACAATGCCTTTAGATGAAAGGAAGCTAGCAAGAGAGCGAGTGCAGAACTCCAAGGCATTGTCTGTACGCACATACTTAACAGTAGATGAAAAAACATTCTGAACTTCATTTATTAGATTTTGGAGAACATTTCCTGCTTCAGATTTATTTTTGAGAAGAAAGGTCCACGACACTCTGGAAAAATCATCAACTACAACTAGATAGAACCTGTGCCCCTGGTGATCCGGGACACGACTTGGACCCCAAATATCTATATGAAATAACTCAAACGGGGAGCTACTGCTCCGACTCTGACGACTGGGGAAGCTAGACCGATGGTGCTTCCCTAACTGACACGCTTCACACCGAAAAGAGGAACTCGGAGATATCTGAGGTAGGAGGTGACGCATCTTCTGCAGTGGTAGATGACCGAACCGAAGATGCCAGGTGTACGGAGAAACAGAGGCCTGGTTATGCAAGGAGACGCCAGCGTAGGAGCTACGAACGAGACGATAAAGGCCATTGTGCTCAGAACCACAACCAATCACCCTGCCCGTCAGTATGTCCTGAAAAATAACAGACGATGGATCAAAAATAGCACGACAGTGCAAATCACGTGTAATCTGACTAATAGATAAGAGGTTCATAGAGAATTCTGGAGCATGTAGCACATTCTGTAAGTGCATAGAAGGTAGCAGTGCTGTCTCCCACTGACCAATGATAGGAGAGTGAGTACCGTCAGCAATAAGTACAGAGCGACCTGGCTGAACAGCTCTGTAGGACTGCAGAATATCTTTCTCACGGCATAGGTGATGGGTAGCTCCAGAGTCAACAATCCATCCTGTTAGGTCATGATTATGAAGTGAGACTGAAGGACTACCTGAAGCACTGGCTGAGGCCGATGTACTGGCTGACGCCGAAGCCGCAACATCAGAAACGTCTGCACCCTCTGATGAAGAAGATTGTGGCATAATATCCCGAAGTCGTGCCACCAATTCTTCGAACCTGTGATCTGGAGTAGATGCTTGTGGACCCTGAACATGATCAGCTACTCGTGCAGAAGGAGGGAAACCATGCTTGGAATAGCATGTATCCTCTGAATGACCAGTGCAGCGGCAGTACGAGCACGTAGAGCGTATGCGGCCTCCACGTCCACGTCCACCACTTCCTCTGCCACGAAACGGGAACGAACCACCACGTCCCCTGGAAACTGCCATTGCTGACGGAGTCGCAGTCGCTGTACTGGATGGAACGGGTACACGACTGAGCCTTCTGTATACCTCTTCCATCGGTGGGATGGTAGCATTTGCTAGTATCTGGGCGCGTGCTGCCTCGTACTCTGGATCTAGGGCAGCGAGTAATACGCCAACCATAGTGGCGTTGCGGAACGTCTTCTGCTGTTCCGGTGTGGCTGTAAGCGGAATAGTGCTGTAGAGCTTCTCGAACATGCCACGAAGCGACGTGTACAGTGAATGAAGAGGCTTCCCATTCTGCTTCGTGGTAAATATATCATGCTGCAACTGGAGCATCTTCGTCTCATTGCGGACCTGAGAGTACGTCATAGCCAAAATATCCCACATCGCCTTAGTGGTGGGTTGGTGAAGGACATCGTTCGCTATCTCCGTCGTGAGCGTACATGAGAGCCACACTTTGGTGTACGCATCATCCGCCTCCCATGAGGCATAGATCCCTGTCTTCTCCGGCGGTTCATCCTCGGTAAGAATATGCTTCTTACCACACGACTTCATGAGACTGAGGAACTGCATCGCCCACAGTTCGTAATTCGTCCTGTCCATCTTGACGATTGGTGCCGAACCTTTGAAGGCACCTATGGCGGGCATATCAAGCTTCTGATCTGACATGACGCCGGAGAAGAGCAATTACTGATAGATCAAGAGAAAACTGTCTACCAAGACCTTGTAGGATCCAAGTGCATAGGTAGACGATTATGCACTTGAATCAAACATAACGCCGAGTCCTAGGAAGAACGCGGCACACCGGCACCGAGTAGAGGCCTTGGAAGCCTCTACTTGGCAAAAATAACGGCTGTCAAGGAACGATCAGCGGCTGGACAGCAGGTGGAGGGGCCCGGCGTCGGCTGATGAGGGCCTGGCGGCGATGGGGAGGCCCGGCAGGGGCTGGCGGCGATTGGGAAGCCCGCTGGGGGGCTTGGAAGCCCGCTGGGAGGGAGGGCTGGGTGCTGGAGGGGCCCGCTGGGGGCTGCGGAGGGCAGCGAGGAGGCAGCGAGCCCTAGGCGGCGGCGGGAGGTAGGGTTCGAAACCCTAGGCGGCGGGAGAGGGGGGGGGGGGGAACGACGGTGGAGAACCCTAGGGTTAGGGTTATGGCTCTGATACCATGTTAGAATACTCAGATGTTTATTCCATAGAGCCCTTGGGTCTCTTATATAGGGAGAGAGCCCTTGGGTAAATTACATGAGAGGTACATAAAGAAACTAAAATAATAAATAACATCGCAGACTAATAACTATCTCTACACTATTGATCGATTATTATTATTGTTACAACATATATAAGAAATGCTTATCAAAGAATACATTAATTTAAATCGTAAAGAAGAGTGGGAAGAATAGTTTTTGAAAATTTATATTTTATGTTTTTTAAAATAGTGGTACATTTTTCAAATGTTAACTTTAATTATCCTTCAGTTATTGTTAAATTAATATAACTACAATTCTAAATTTAGAAGCATGGAGAGAATGGGAAGAGAGAAGGGGAATTAAGGAGAGAGAAAGGAAGAAACGTAGAGGTAACGGGGTAAATGGGAGAGGGGAATAAAGTGGATTTGGGAGTGGGACATTTGTAACGCTGAGAGAGGGGAGAGATGGGGGGGAGAGAGAGATTGTGGACAGAGAGAGAAACTCGGTAGGGAGAGAGAGGGAGAAATATCGTGGGTAGAGAGAGAAATGGATGGAGAGAGAAGAGGACTCATGCAAGCACAGGGAATTGCACATTGGAGATGCTCCTCAGATGTCCCCATTCCATTATATTATATTATATTATATTATATTATATTATATTATATTATATATACTTAAAATACGTCAAGACATTAATTTCTTTTTTCAAAATCCCATTTATATCACTTCCAAATCCCCACATCTCCTGATATTATTCCATTTATGCCCTTACCAATTTAGTTAAATCCGATCTTCTCAGCTTTCATGCCTATCCGATTTCCAGAACAACACCGCTTCTTCCGCGAACGCCACCTTTGCTAACCCCTTCCAAGTCCTCGACCTCGATGGCTCTTCCACCGTCGAAGTCCTCACCTCCAACAGTATTGAAGCCTTCCTCCTGGATCGCTCACATATCCTCTCCTAGTTCAACCACATCACCGACTTCCGCCATACCCGAAACCCCACAAAAAATGTCCCCATACTCCTTCGTGTGCTCCTCGACTCCTTCCTCCGCTCCGACGCCCAATCCCGCACTTCCCAACTCATCCACCCTCACAGATGTTTTGCTCCTCAACGTGCTCGCGAGATGTTGGTTTCAATGGTTTCGTGTAGTACTATAATTTTACCTATTATTTCTAGATTACTTTTGGTGATATACATAGGTATTAAGTCTGGGATTTTGTAGATAGTGTGTGTTCGTGCAATGGTTTTGATCAACTATTTTATAAATTTAAGAATTCCCTACGCAAGGAGCTTTATTATTTTGTCCAACATAGTCATCTCTAGCAATAACAAAACTTCCAGATCCACAGAGCTTCACTATGTGGTCATTCTGTGTCTCAATATGTGGTAGTTTTGCCGATTTCGTGGAGAGGACTGTCCCTCCCATCTACATCCACAAAAATTAGAATATGTGCCATCGGTTATAAACTTGAGCACATCGATGGTTATGTTGATGTGCCCATCTACTGGTTTGAGGGATTATTTGTTGTGGCTACAAGAAGATGATCCCCGAGGTAGAAAATTCCCCACACTTTTCTAATAGCATGAAATGGAAAAGTTTGCTTCGTTATTGGCGATGATATTAGTCTTAATTACATGACTTCTGAAAAATTCGTGAAATAGAAGTGGCAACTAAGTTAACCATGCATTTTAAACAAAGATTTTGAACATAATCTTTACAAAAAAAATTATGCAAATTTGACAAACGAAACCAACGAATGATTATCTTCATTATCAAAAACAATTTTATTTGATGCTCCTAAGCTGTCTTCATACATAACTTCTTAAAGAAATTAGAGAAATAAGACCAATAAAAATTATCTTATTTGTTGCACCTAAGCTGTCTTTATACATAATTTCTTAAAGAGATTAGTGAAAGGGAAGTGGTAACTAAGTAGACCGTGCATCTAAAACAAATATTTCGAACGTATTTTGTGGAAAAATATGGAAATTTGACTAAGGGAAGCAACGAATGATTGGTATTTGTTGGTTAAAATTGTTACTTCTAAATTATCTTCTTACATAAGAACTTAAAATGGTTGAATTTATAGAAGGACACCAACTACTAAAATTTTCAAAACGTAAATCATAACCGTCATCTAAAGATCATGAGTCATCCCTATATTTGTTAAGGATGATGAGTAATTGAAATCGATTGCATATAAAATAAAAAAATGTAAAGCAAACAAATAACTTTAAACATGAAGGATTGCAATAACATTGAAATAAAAAAGAAATAGAACAGAGGGAAAACATCATCAAACTCAAAGTTAATGAAAGGTAGAAGATTTGGATACAAACACCAATATTTTGGTGCTGCTAAAGAAGTTTTATTATAATAAACTATGCTTTCACACCCTAACTACTGTAGCAAACATTAGCGAAATACTATAATGAAATAGCGATGTAACAATTTACATGTGTGCATTAAAATAGAAGTGAACAAAAGTTAACTATTCATTTCATTAGACTTATCCATTGCATACGTGCGGGGACATCGCTATGCTCGCATGAAGCGGTGCAAAAGTTTGCAACATTACTAGAATATAATGATATGCTAGCAAAGATTATAAATGGCTTAATAATATCGTGATATACTCGCATGAAATAAATACCGTTTATTATGTAGTTATTTACCCTACTTGCATGAAACACTACGGTGTCAATTTGCTCCACCCGTGCAGCGCACGCGTATGCACTAGTGCAAATGGTTTTGGGTATTTTGCCTTTTAATTTGTTATATTTTTATACTTCAAATTTTGTAATTTTTAATGAGTTTCTAATTTAAAAGGAAAGGAAAATAAAAATGTTTTTCTTTAGATATTAATGATGATGAAAGGATGGCTTCAATTATTTTAAAAGGTGATAAAAATATAATAAAAATAAGAGAATAGGTATTTTTAGGTAGTGTTTTTTAGTTATTTTTCAAATAAGAAGTACAAATAAAAAACAAATAAAATATAAGTTTTGAAAGTTAATTTTAAAAGGAATTGGGCTGATTTCAAAATTGCATTTTATGCGATTCAAGGTCATAAAAGCTTCTATTCTATTTTTCTTGGATATGCATTTATTTAAGGCTTTCAAAACATCTTTTTGGTGACTTTTTAACTTATTATGAATTAAATATGCTCAATATAAGAGTTTGGTATTTTTAAATTTTAATGACGAAAATGCAGTATTTAAAATATTAAAATATATGGGATGTGTGGGAGTGTAAATGCAACCTACTGATTTTTTTAGAATTTTTGAGATTAATGTAAATAAATAAGAAATGAAACAAGTTCAAGCTTTTAATTTTTGAGATTTAAAGCATAGCAATTTACGTAAATAAATTCATAATAAATCATTATATATAGGCATATTAATGTACAACTAAGGACATTTTCTGTTTTATAGAAATGCTACAACAATATCTCTATAAAAACCAAAAAAAGAATTTAAAAATCATTTTTTGCAAATAATAAATTTCAATGGATTTCAGTAAACCCAATGCCAAAAGTTTCATTGTCCAAATAAAAGGGATTTTTACCCATCAGACCCTATAGACTTTGCCAATCACCTCCACGACCTTTTGCATAACGTAATTACCCTATCGACCCTATAAATTACCTCAAGAACCCTCACGAGCTTCAAACAAAGTAACCACAAAGTTCATAGGGTAAGAGTTGGCAAGTTTACGGGATCGAGGGGAGAATTATGTTGTTTTAAAGATCGTGGAGGCAATTGGCAAAGTTTATCGGGTCTGCCGGGTAAAAATCCCAAAATAAAATAACAAAGGTTTGCAAAATATAAATAAATCTTTCTCAGTGACTAACTTGAAAAACAATGAAATCCATACCACACCAAAAAAATCCCTAGGGTTATCTTTAATAAAAGAAAACCGCTTGGGTTTTTTTTATATTTCATTGACGAGTCCCTTTTGGTAAATCTCCGTAGACGCAAGGAGCATGGTGCAATTAATCCAACACATGACCAAGTCCCGTTTATCTCCGGAGCATCCAACATGGAGGTGTGAGCCCTTCTAGTGCAAAGAGGTGTTGTAATCATTTTTATTATTTTGTGTCATTATCTCAAAATCTAATTTATAGATTGAATCTTAGATCATTATATACATATCCTCCAAATTTTGCTCAAACTTGACTTATTGCTATTTTATCTTAATGGTCAAACATTCGGTCAAGATCTAAGCAACTTAAATTTTACGTAAAAAGTATCGAACCTTTAACCATTAAGATAAAACAACAAATATTCTCGGATTAGAGCGAAATTTGGAGGATATGTCGAGCGTTAATATAAGATTCAATCTATAAGGTTGGTTTTTGACATCAAAATCGAAAAAAGGATTACAACACCTATGCTATAACATCAGATGGTCCTCTTCCTCATCATGATCCTGCATATTGAAGGTGTACACACGATGGCTTAACAACCACTCGATGCGGAGCAATTAATTGATCCAATGGCTGATGATGCCCAAGCATTAACTGTAAGGGAACGGGTCGGGCAGACCAGCAGAAGCATGCAACATTAGGTCGCACGACCGAACCGTTACCAAGTACTTGCATGGTAATCAATGAGCAGAGAGATATAATATTTTAACTAAAGTTCAGTCAACATGAAAGTTCTCTTATTACAGCTCCAACATGGATAACATTGCAAAGAACCAGTAATAAAACTAGCAAAAATTAAAGTTCCAATTGGCATAAAGACATCCTTCCGTAATCAAGCCATCAGTGATCCGTACCGGTTCAACTTCACGACGACAGATTTGTCTTAAACTAGCTAGTAAGTCAAATCTCGTGTTCCCCGTAAAAAACAACAGCACGTATTATAAGCCTAACGCTCAGTATGTGCCGAGTTGGGGTCAAGCTGGCTAGCATGGAAAAACAAGTCTTCCTATGACATTTTAAACCGTTAGAAAGCATAACCTCTTCTATGCAATCATTTATCAACACATCTATACAATTTGCATAATTATCTTGTTGCATATGATACTAACTTGTTCTCATATGCTATCATTATGCGACTCATAATTCCCGTAAACATGCACACGAAAGGTACTCCTTCTGAAATCATTTGTTGAAGCCACAATTACATATATACTCTTAAAGTTTGCCATATTTGCATATGTGCCTTAACATTTCATATTTTTCACTTATACCCTCGGAATATTCTATAGTTGCGCAGATACCCCTTACAATCGTAACACTTACACAATGACACTACATTACCATAGTTGCACACAATTGCATTAGCAATTTCAAAACTGTACATAAATCCTTGATTTGTTTAGTGATTAAAGTTATCTTAATTTTTAAATTATTAATGGCTTTGGTGGCTTTGCAGTCTTTGATGATTTTACCACCGGCACAAGCGATCCATGAACATGACTTACATGACAGTGTACCTACAACTGTAGAGGGCTCATTTTTCGCCTCATTCGGCTCGTTGAACCGCATGCTCCCGGAAGGCGTTGGCCCCCTTTAGGCCTATGATAATTGGACTCTAGAGGTGGCTTCCATCATTAGATGTAGCACTTAGCTCCGCTTATCATTATCGTGCCATTACTCATATCGTTATCATTTATGAGTTGATAGCTTCCATAGTCACCATAATATATTTTATAGTGAACGTAGACAATTGAATGCTTATATATTGCGTGTAGACATTAGATTGGTTCTATTGCTACCAAGTATCTACTATACTAAGCAGTCTTCCATTTCAATCACATGGCAATGTTTTCAAAAAAAATATCTTAATATATTTCAATTACATGCTAACGGATATTGATTTCATAATTCTATCATCATATTATAAGAGTTATTTTACATATGAGTTAAACATTTATTAATAGTGATTTGATCCTGAAATTATTTTAATACTGGAAATATAATGGAAAATATAAGACAATGAAACTATAATAAGTTTACTGGATACGAAGAACCGGATACTAAGTCGACATTTTAATGTCAACTTCTATTAATATCCATGATCTGGCTTGGTCTAAATACGTTGTCAAAATACACTGATTTCCAACTTTATACCAATGTCATAAGATCAAACTGTAATACAAATATGAAAATTCAAAATTTTCACGATAATCTTTGAATGGACTATGAACAAGTGTTATTAGACAATTAAACATTTTCGATGATCATTATTCAGTGACAGGAAAAACTAAATCTGTGCATATGAATGCATTCTTTGTTCATTTATCGACATTCTATTACATAATAACCATATCTAAATAAGTAGAAGACACATGAAAAATCATTTATGGAATAATGGATTTATTAAATCATGTGAATATAAACTCAACAACGGAGTCCATTCATTTGGACCAAGTATTTATTTTAATTCAACCCGTTTAAACTGCAAAGCTATTTTCTATTGACAAATAACATCAACATAACTTTGAATCGTGGCTTGCAAGGATATATGAAATGCATATTTCTAGCAAGAACGAATCTTTGAAAATAATATATATCTGATTTAAAGTATTACCGTATCGTACGAGTCCTAGGGGTTCGACACATATCTCAAGTCCTACGGATTGTATCTACTAGTCACCACTACGTCTTCTCCTTGCATCCAAGCCATCGTTCTTTGCCCCTGAATCGACGTTGGCGTCCCTATGACGAGAACAATCTCCCGATGAGATCTCTCTCTCTATCTAACTCCCTCTATCCTCTTTCTCTCTCAAAAAAATGCAAGAGCAAGTGACGTGAGGGGAGAGGAGTTGGGGAGTGGGTCCTCTGCTGGCCAGCAGGGGCCTGCTGTAAGGGGGGAGGGTGTCCGAGCCGTTCGATCAAGATCGAGCGGTTCGCATGCTAAGGGCCCACAAAACCCCTGATTTTGTGCGAACCGCTCGATCTCGATCGAGCAGCTCGGACACACTTCCCCTTTACAGCAGATCCCTGCTGGCCAGCAGAGGATCCACGCTCGAGGAGTTGTGGCTTTTTATTGGATTTTTTTGCCTTCAAAGGACAATAATGGGCCATTACTACCCATTAATTTTTGAATCAAATCAATATTAGTAAATGTGGAGAGAATATGGAAACTTTACTGGAAAAATCTCCATTTGTTACACTAACAGATGGGATCAGAGGCTGAAGTTGAGAGGGATCATGGTTGTAGGGATATTCGACCTCCTCCTTATTTTTCTATGCTCCGAGATACAATGGTTCTAGGGGAAGTACGGTGAAGCTTTGTTGATGCGGTGCACATAGGATGACGATTGGAGCATCCATAATGCAAGCAAAGTCACGATGGATCCCTAGGGGTTCGTTTGGTTGCAGGGTTGGGCAGGGTTGGGCTGGGTTGGGTACTATTCACAGGGGTACTCCATCCTCACAGTTTACTATTCACCCAGCCCTGTGAATAGTACCCAACCCTGCCCAACCCTGCAACCAAACGAACCCTAGGTGTGTGGAGAGAGCTCCTAGAACCAGTAACTAAACGGTGTAGCTCGAGCCCAAGGCTCGGCTTGAGTTGAGTTACATATGACTGTCTGGTGACAGGTGACCGTAACGTATTTCTTGTGAAGCTTCTAATGTTGTGTGTATGCGAAAGAAGTGTGAGGTGAGCAAATCCTACCACAGTGGAGGAAGGAGCTTCGAGCTTCGGTGATGGATGTTCACCAGAGATGGGGGTTGTCTAACCAAATCAAAAGAAGAGGTAGGGGTAGAAGCGAGATGGAGGTCATTAGTGGTCAGAGTAGTTTCGAGTTCCAACAAAGAAGAAATGAAGAAGGGAGAGATGAATAATAAAAAAGAGGAGTTGTCGAAGAAGAAGAACTCAGATGAGAATAGGAAGAATAAAAAGGAGAATATGAGAAAGAGTAGTGGTCATATTAGACACATTTCGCCTCCAGTGGCCAGAGCTCGTGGAGCTTCGACATAGGTCTTCACGTTCTGCACTCAGCAGAGAAACACGAAGCTTAGCAGTTGCATGATGTTGCTATAACAAAGCTAGAGGAGAGTTTTGGATCTTGCCCAAGAAGAGTCATCACCGTCGCCTCAACTCGTAACATCGATCGAGCAATCACTTATGTTCCACATGAAGCAAGACTGACACGTTCTCATTTGGTGGATATCTTAAACGTTTGTTATGAGTCAAGTTTTCATAGTCGAGGGACAATTACAAAGAAAGTGGGGGAGTGGGGTTGGTTGCAGTTGACGATGACATGAGCTCGTGTGGCTTCACTGGATGTCGATAGGTTGAGAGATGGATGCACGAGGGAGAGGGTAGGATAGGGCATCATGCATCTTCGCGGAGGGGCGCAGGAACATTGGGCTACGTCGTGTCTCGGAATAACAAAGGATACTGGGGAAGAGATGGAGTTGACTTCACAATTAATTTGAAGACTAATGAAACCACTTCGATTAGTCTAGGTGCGATGATGAATCTCGGATTCATCATCTTTATTTACATTTTTTAGCTCTATATCTTGAACTATTCATTTAATCTAACATATAACTAGTTAAAATTAACATTTTATACTTTCTAATTAATTAAAGCTAATTATTGTAAATAAATAAATGTTTGAATCATGGATTATATGTGTCTAGAGTCCATTGTGTGTTTCTCATTATTCAAAACTCAATAAAAAATAGTGTAATATTGTATATAATATATATTATTTATTATTCAAAACATCAAAAAATAATAAAAACAAATAAAAGATGTATTTTTACACTTAGAAAAATACTTGCAAAAAATATTACCTATTTATATAGATGTATTTTAGTTTTAAGTTCTGCATGAAAGATGTAGATCTCAAAAAGATATACAACTTTCATGTTAAGCATTTTTTTACTTCATTCACTATTTTATTTATAGTATCTTTATTTTTACATTTCTTTAATTTCTGATTGGGCTACGTGGCCTCTTCTGGTCTAGCAACGTAGTCGGCCATTTGTTAAGCCATGCATTCATTGTAGACCGTCTGATCTCTTGATCAAATGGCTCACAATGCATCAGCCTTGCATGATCAGGGACTGCTTGATTAAATGATCAAGCAACCCTTGTCGATCCTTACGCTTTCTCGCGAGGATCGTTGGATTGCATGATCCAACGACCTATTTGTCATCTTCCCAAGAGGTTACCCCCTAAAGAGACACATCTCTTCGTCGGAGCAACTTCCCCATTTTCTCTCAGCATCTCCATGTACCCTCAGTACACGAGACTGTTACCCAGGTGAATCTCTTTCGTCCCCTTCTCACGCTAGCTCTTCCATTTTCGTTACCCCCTTCACGCGAACTCACTTATAGCAGTTGAACCACTCTGCAACTGCTACCTCTTTGATTAAAATCACTATCGAGGGCCACTATTGGCCGTATTTGCCCTTTGCGAAAGGTTTCTCCGATCTTGGTCTTCCCTTAGGTAATAATGACAGAGAGATAACACGAGAGACGAAGTAGTACTACCTCCGGTGAGATCCACAATGACTTGACATGTTGCAACCCTCGATACAGTATTGCTCGAGTTTCACGCCTCCATCGAGCATGTCAAGCGATGACCCGAAGCTCTTAAGCTTCTCCCCATGCCTTCACTTCGCCTCTGACTCCATTTCCATCTTCATGTATATCCTCGTATTTCGCCCCTTTTTGATTTCTTTCATTTAATCACATCCATACCGATGAATCTCCATTCATCACCTTTATTCCCTCATTCTGGTCTTAAATCCCTTGATAAATACATATAAATAGTATTAGATTTCATAAATAAGGCTCATTATTTGTAGGGATATTTACACCTATAATCTTAGGTAATTTCATAATTACCCCAGAAATCCTCTATAATTACGAAATACACATAGAACCTTGAATAGATACTCCATTTACACCCATAACCTTCCGTTAGTTTTCTTCATTAGCTTAACCATATGTGTGAGTTAATCTAACCGATACACGATCTAACAGCTAGGATTAATCAAAAGTTAACAAGAAAAAAAATAAAAAAACATGCAGGTTGCGAGGCTTCCAGGACAACGGGGATGGAATCGTGGTTCCCCCTACCCTAATGTTGTTGCTGTTTGGAGTGGAGCACGGCTGCACAACGGAGAGGTTTCTGATGACCGATTATGCACACCCATGCACAATAGGGCTTCTCCTTCACCAGCTCGTGGTTACTCTGCTTGCGGTGCGGTCATTCGACAGAGTCCACAAATTACTGAGGTACATTGCTGCTGGAAATGAAGGGGAGTATGACGTTGGTGCGTGGATGGTCGGGTGAAGCTCCGAGCTCCATGCATGATGGCTATAGGAAGGGTGTCCCTCCCTTGAACTATTATTATACAAGGTGGTTGGAGGAGAACGATAAGGAACTCTCTACTGCGCTAATGGGGTCTTGAGCATGACGGAGCGTGAGGGGAGGGTCGAAGAGGGTGCGATGTGAGGGGAGGGGACGCGCTTGCAAGTGCAGGGGAAGGGGAGGGGGGTGGCGGCGGCAAGGGGTCACACAGGGTGCTGGAGGTTGCGGGGGGAGGGGGTGTGGTGGCGAGGGGGCGCGCGGGGTGTAGGAGCTTGCAGGGGGAAGGGGTGTAGAGGCGTGGAGGCTGGGGAGGGCTGCAGGGCGGAGGCGCACACAACGATGGGGGGAGGGCTGCAGGGCAGAGGCGCACACGGCAAGCGGGGGCCGGAGGCGCAAGGAGGACCAGAGCTAGCATGCGGGGGGTGGGGGTGGGGTAGAGGTACAGGGAGTGCTGCAGGCCGGAGGTGCGCGCAACGATGGGAGGAGGGCTGCAGGGTGGAGGCGCGCAGAGTGGGGAGGGTCGGAGCTCGCATGCGAGGGGCAGAGGCGCGGGGACAAGGGAGGGCTGGAGCTCGCATGCGGAGGGCGGAGGCACGAGACAGCTTGCCAGGGCGAGCGGGAGGGCCTGGAGCTTATCGGGGGAGGGAGACATCATTTTGTTTGATCTACAATGACATCTTGTTATAAATACAATGTGTTTCGAAGGGTAAAATGTCAATATATGACTTTTTTCGTCAAAGCTAACAGAGAATTAAGACAGAATTTGACACAGGGTTATGCCATGTGAAGGTTAAGCATTATTCGTGGTTCTGCATGTAATTCGTGATTATCGAGGGTTCATGGGGTAATTTCAAAATTACTTAGGGTTATAGGTGTAAACATCCCTTATTTGTAATGTAAATATTGTATAAAATAATGTATTTAATGCCAAAATAAAAGAATAAAGAAAAGAAGAAAAATGAAATGAAATACCAAAAGTATTGAATGACTTTAAACTCCGAGACCTAGTCGTCATGATGACTTGGTCGACAAGATATAAAGTAGAGAGAGATAAGGGCCAATAAATGTACACAACCTTGATTTTAATGCCCCGGTAAATACAATTTGGAACCCATTTTATTCGTTATTATTTTTGCAACAAATCAATAAATTTTGAACCATGAAACTTATCTATAAAAATACAAGGAAAAATAACAAAATTTATTTCATTAAAAAATAATGCACAATGCGCCCGAGACACGAAAAATAAAATGCCACAAAGAAAATTTTACAGACCCGTGTCTTCTCCATACATGCTCAAAATTCACCAAACTCACCTTTATTGTTCATAAAATTAAATTATCTATTTAATGAATACATTTCATTTTTAGAATTAAGATGCAAAAGTTAGCTTTTGGGCTCTCAATGTGCAGTGTACATGTATAAAATAATCATTATATTTATTCATTATATTTTTCACTTTCTGATATTTTTATAAATGTGTAAATATTACTTAAAATACATTTACATAATAAAATTAATAAAACCATTAAAATTTTATTAAAATAAATATGTGTACTTTATAATATATATATATAATATACCTAAAAGTACCTATAAATAAACATATTTATTTAGGTAACTAAATAACTTTAAAAAATCAAATAAAATTATGTATATAAGTATTTTAATAATTTATAAATATATAAATTATGTATAAGAAATAATAAAATATGGAATAAAAAATAGAAATAAAATACATAATATATAGGTTAATATACTTTTAACTATACATATAAAAATTAACACATAATAAATTAAGTAAATAAGTAAATAAAAATCATAATAAAATACCACATAAAATAATAAACAATTTTTTATGTTTTAATTTTATTTAATTAAATCATTTATTATTTACTTTTTCTATTTATTCATTTATTTCTATTATATCTTCTAGCGGCCTATGTGGCCCAATTGGGGGTCGACATTGGTTTTTACTTGCCGGTCAACTGGCCCCCTACTCCTGTAGAGATGTCAGACCTGCTGATCCCCTCGTCTTCCTCGATTTTCCCCATCGACTCTTGCATCGTTTTGACTCAAGTCCTCCTTGACTTTTATTCCTCGATCAAATCTCTTTCACGTTAGCATACTTCCTCGATCCATGCATCATTGAGTCTATCTCAAGCCCTCGGTCAAGAGCCCCCTGATGAATCCCGTATTCATCATTCTAAAATTGGTCAATTAGGCTCTGTTCCCCAAAATTCACATGCATTTAAGCAACAATAGCGTATCATTAGCATACATACATGTGTAAATAATATTTACATTTCATCATGCATAATTGCATTAAAAAATCCAAGTGTAAAATAGCCCAAAAAGCCGCTAACTTCTCATTTTTTAATTAATTCATCCTAACTCCAATCGACCCCAAACCACCTCCATTGTGTAGATATTACTAACAAGAATAAATAAAAAATACAAAAAATTACTAACTCATATAAGTGTCAAACAATCCCAAAGTCTAATTTCACATCTGACGGACTAAAACGCGCATATCTCCCACATACGGTATCCGATTTTGGCTACTCACTTTAAAGTACTCCATCTTCAAATACCTTCAAAACAAGACCAATTTCATAAAATTCGGAGCTCATATGTGAAAGTTGGGTTTTGGGCCTCTTTTGCGCATTTTCGCTTTTTGCTAATTTTGACCTTTTTATTTTATTCTTTCTTCATTTGTGTTCTTTGATGAAAGTTTTAATAAGCAACATAAAAATCCAATTCTAGATTAAGACTGGAATCAAAGAATCTGACTGAGTCCAAGTGTCCGTTGTGAGTCTGTACAAAAGTCTCGTATTTCGCACTTGTATATTATTTTCTTATTTTATTATTTATTTAAAATAAAAAAACCAGACTAGTATGTAATTAATGTGCTTGTATTTTATCGTTTTTTATAGAATTTTTATCCTCTTTAAAACTACCAAAAAATTACAAAACCCCAAAAAACCGGTTTTCTATACACATGAGAAACCACCAAAAATACCACTTCGCACAAATGACCTCTTTTGCTCCCGGGTCCTTCATGAAAGTTGTAGATCTCGTCGAGACAAACAACTTTCGTGAACGAAATTTTTCGATCCGAGGTTTCTTCTTATCTCTTTTATATTTTCTTTCCCTTTTTAATTTTGAAAATTTTTTGGGGGTGCCACGTGGCAGCCCTAGGCGTGCCACGTGTCACCCCCACCTCACCCCACTCTCTCTCCTTTCCCAGGTCATGTGCCGCGCACGTGACCTCCCCTCCTCCCTGGTCATGTGCGAGGCACGTGACCCCCTTCCCCTTCCTCCACACGTTACCAACCCTCCCACCCCGCGTGAACGGCAAACTCCGCCCTCGCCTCCTCCAACTGTTACGACGCTTGACCCCCTTCCCCTTCCTCGTCGTTACCCATCTCACCTCCTATAAAACCCTCTCCACGCCGGTCCTCCACCTCATCCACCCTCTCCCTTTGCACCGTCGGTGACAGCGGCTTGGTGCTTCTCGCAGCGTGATCTAGATCCACCAACTCTGTTGCAGCTTCTCAGGTTGTTGAGCTTGCCGCCTCGCCGAGCGGCTCGATCGATCATCAGGTGTTGTGCCTCGAACATTTTTTAAAAATTTTGCATATTTTCAAAAATTTGCATAAAAAGATTTTTGTATATACTTGTACAGTTTTTCTGAATCATAGTTGACATTTAAACTAGCCTGGAATTAAATTGGAAAATGGAGCTTGGTTACAACCTTAATCCACCTAATTCTAAGAGGAACTTTATAGGGCTTAGGGGTAAGACTTTTCAGGTCCATTTGGGAGAGACACTCCTTTCTAGGAGCGCTCGTGCAACCACGTGAGGTGGCTTTGGCTTCACACCAAGGCGGACTTAGAGGGAATTTTGAAGACAATTCCTGAGCTTTTATTTTATTGCATTTATTTTTGTAATTTTACGTGAGTGGGAGATTCTATAATTTTAATAATACAGGTACTCAGACTCTTGGACTTTCGGGCCTAATTTCCAAGTGTTTGTACACTTGGGGGATCACCGCAGTTTTTATCGATTTTCCCACTTGTCATTTTCCGGTTTTGTTTTCTTTTCTTTACATTTTGTGGAATGAGCCCTTAGTCTTTAGGCTTGCTTGATCGAGTAAATTAGGTCCAAACACCTTAATATCTTGCATGTACCTATAGTGCGCTTTGTACTTAATTTAAACTTTAAAACAATCGCCTCATCATCTTCGAGCCTTCGTGCTGCGAGCCCACCCTGCCAAGCGCTGCTCCTGAACTCGATGTGTCGAGAGGAGGAGGGGTGAGCCTAGACCGGACTCCTGGATTGAAGATCGGTGACCGACTTGTGGTGCTTCACGCTAGCAATTGCCTGCTTAGGACGATTTCCGTGTGCATTTGCATATAGATAGGTTTCAATTCTGCTAAGCATCTTTGCATGTAGACCCCAGGCGCCATCCTCCGTGCGTAACCACTCGATCTCCACCGCCTTGGAGCTCACGTATGTCGTGCGTGATCACCGCGCTCCACCTTCTGCTTTCATCATCGAGCTTTCCCCGGTCGTGTGTCGACCCGCGGAGCTCCATAGTCGCCGGACCACCGTTCACTGTCGAGCCTCCACCTTCCGCCGCGACACCGACACTCCTCCACTTCTGCGACCCATCGCGCCTTCGCCGTCGCCACGCCGCCCTGCTCCTCCTCCGCCTCAGCAGGAGCGCATCTTGCTGCCGCCTCGCCCTCGACGGTGCGCCCCATTGCCTCTGCCCTCTGCGCTCCGCCATCGCCTCCACCTTGGCCAAAGCCCCGGTCACCACCTCGGTCCCCGCCATTCGTTCCGCTGTCGAGCCTAAGCCTCCTTCCAGCCACCGTTGGATCAAGGCAATAGCCCTTGATCCGGCGGCCCCCGAGCTGCCATGTGGAGGCACCGAGCCATCCCTCCACACCTCGAGGCTCGGGGCCCCCGAGCCTCCGCCTCAGCCCCCGAGCCTGCGCCTCGGGCCCTGAACTACATGCTCTGTTTCCCAAGCCTCCGCCTCGGTCGCCCGAACCTCCAGCCGTCGCCACGTGGAGCCCCCACCGCCCGATCCTACGCCCCGTTCCCGAGCCTTCGAACGTGCGTTGTGGGCAAATTGCACCAATGCCCCTGCAATTTCCTGAATTTACAAATATACCCCCCACCAGGGGTAGATTGCAGAGGGCCCCCTTCAACTTTTCAAAATTACAGATAAGCCCCTCCAGGGACCTTTTTGAAAGAAAAACTTTATTTTATTTAAATTTATTCCTTGCAAATTCATTTGAGCATATCTTTCTCATACGAACTCCGTTTTTAGCATATAATATGTCATTTTGAAGCTATTTTCATGCTCTACCACTTAGCATAGATTGTGGACAGATCTAAGGTTGTCTATTGATAATTATTATTTGAGGATCTCTGTTGACATGTGTAGACTAATTTTGACATATTTATACTTGAGAAATTAATTTCATTTTTTGTAGGAATTCGGATGAGGATTTTAATCTGATTAAACCCTTATAATCATTGTTGATTATTCTCAATAGTTTAGTTTTCACAGGGGAATAATTTAGATTTATTTCTATAAGATTATTTTCGACTATTCGAGGAATTGAATCAAAGACATTTGGAGGCCAAATATTTTGCTTCAAATTATTCTGAGCATCAATTGATTAACCTAAAGCATTGAATCAGTTTAAATAACTCTTGAGTTCGATCCATTTTGATTTGTGATTAATTTTGTGAAATTATAGATCAGATATTTGGGGATTAAATACGTTTAAAATCATAGATCCTGGGTATAATCTTCTCTGTTTATTTTTTCTTTGCATCGCATCTTCATCATTGCATTTTATTATATTGTCCCAACATAGAAATTAATCAAAATTAATTAATTATTTTATTTAATTTGAAACCACGCAACTAAGAATCACCGTTCCTTGTGTTCGACTTTGGTAGACTTGCTAAGTAAAAATATTCCACAATATTCAAAGATTGTGGTTTTTGACAAACCAAATTTGTCTCCTATACTACAACAATTATCTATTCTCAAAGAGGCAAATTAATTTGGGGAATTTTTATCACTGTTTACTATTTTTCATCCCCATTTCAGTTTCAACCTTTTATTTTATCCATTGTTTTCCATATTTTTGACTTTAAAAATACAAAAAAAATAGTAAAAATCTGGAAAAATCACAAAAACATTAGAAAATTATAAAAAGCCCCAAAACATTTTATTTCCTAAATTTTTGCTTCTTTTTACCTATTTTTATAAATACTTTATCCCTCTCTTTCTTACTTTGTATATATATTCTATTTAAAGAAAAAGAAAATATAGAAATATAAAATATAAAAAAGAACATATAAAATTGGAAAATCAAAAATCGAAATATAAAATTAAAAATCAAAAAATAAATAAAAAAATTAAAAACCCACAAAAAATAGATAGACATTTGATCACATACACATTTTCTGCATTTTGCCCCGTTCTACCTGTCTGCTCCCTGTGTTCGACCTCTACACATACTTGCACCTATACACATCTTTGTTGTAGAGTTATAATAAATTTTAACTCAGCAACATTTTTCATTGTTTGATTCTTGTTGTGGGTTAATTGTTGATTGATACGGGTTTCGTGAGCGGTCGCTCGATGACACTGTGGTTCTGCCTTGTGTGGACTATTTTGACCCTCATAAAATCTGTGTTTTCTCTAACCAAGAACCATGGTTTGAATCCCATGGTGGCATTTTTTGTTAAAAAAATTGACTTTACACACTTTATCTCTCTCCATCCTTTATTTTGTTTAGTTTACCCCTCCTTGATAAAATTCCTGATTCCGCCCCTGGGGCAAGAAATGATCAAGAACTAAATATCATATCATATCTATGGCAAGCTCTTGGTGACGAATCATAAAGTCAAAAGCCGCAAAGTCAAGCAGTTAACTTGGATTATGTGTGAAATTAAGGATTCTACATCCACTCATGTTCGGCTAGATGATAACTCCACATTAAACATCCTCCCCAAGTCCGTCTTTGACCAACTCAAACTCGGACAACTCAAAAAGACTAGGGTGATCGTTCAATTACCTGATCGATCCACCAACATGCCACAGAGGATTGTTTCGCTCATCGTAAACTTCCGAGGTAAAGAACATAAAGTGGACTTTATTGTCCTTGACATTGAGCACCCCAGAAGGTTGTCTGAGTCTCCTATCATTTTTGGAAAGTCATTCTTAACCTCCGCTAAGGCAATTGTCGATTGTGAGACTCAGGAAATCAAGTTCCCGAACTCAGACCACAATGAACAAACCCTCAATAACACATCATGTTTTGAAGAAACCAAACTTGAAAATGATAGTCATAATCAGGAGACAAACACTTCACATGATCAAACCTCTCCTCGTCAAACATCGACACATGCCCAAGGAGCGACAACCATGAAACCGACTATTGGACAGTCCTCTGATTCTCACCACACCTCCTACCCTAAAACTGCTCCTAAGAGGAAAAATTATTTTGGATCTTATGAAGAATTGGATCATATTTTCGAGGATCACCATGATTATTTAAGTGGTCCAAATTTTGAGTCGGCAGTGATTAGTGAGATACTTGAACCATATAAAGAACCGACTCAGGAAATCTCTAATGTCACCAAAAATCACGATTATCCAGAAGTGACATCAACACCCCCAACCATAACACACAAACCCACTAGGAACAATCTCTATCAACCGAAGCAACGTATGACACTACGAGAATTGGTCAACTTTTACGGGGATTCATCTGATGAGGAACTCACGAATGCCACATCGGTTACTCAAGACGGGGGGATGAAGACTGTCCAACTTCCTCCCAACACTTCTCAAGGAAACAAGCCGACCAAGAAAGTCACGTTTGATCTTATACACCAAGTGATTTCTGAAGAGTCCTCATCCGATCCCGAAATGGTTCATCAAGTAACTACAATAGGGACAGCTTTGATCCAAGGGCACTTACCTCTGATCGACAATAGTTGGAGATCCTCTGCATACGACTACTATTCTCCAGAGGACGACTCCGATGATGGCTAGTCTTCTTCATCGGACCCTCTTCATTGCCCTTCACATCTCCATACTATCTCCCTCTACACTCCTGCAAGAAGGTCCATCGCAAACCTCCTGGATCTTGTACATCCGCAAATCTACCTGGTTCCCCATCTATATTTATCCGATTATACTTAGGCTAACCTGAGCCTAAGTATAGGGGGACTGGTACCATTGTTTATACATCACTTATCTTCTTTTGTTTTTAACCCATCTATACTTAGTACGAGCTATGTCTACATTTCACTTTGTGCCATGCGGACATAACACACACTAAGTATAGGGGGTGTATTTATATATATATATTCTATCTACTTTATCCATAGCTTGTACTTTAATTGTTTTCGTTTAACATCAGGGATGGGTACAAGTAGTGTATATTATGTTACTAAATGCTTTCTGTAAATAATACCTATTTTTCAAAAAAAACTTTTTGCATAAAAAACAAAAAAACAAAAAAAACACACACAAAAAATTACTCGTGGTCTTGCATTTCATCAAGTATTTCATGCATTCCTTGGTTGGATTATTCCTGACACGTTCACTATCACTCAAGGCTTGAGGATTTTGAGGACACTTGATTTCTGTGATCTTGAGAATCTGAGTTAGCCAACCTTAGTCATTAGGGTTTGAACTTAATAATCCACACTTCACTAGTTTGAAAGATTTGAGCGCTATATTGCACTCTTCATGTCTACCTTCAAAAATAATATGATCAACACAATCACTTTCACAATTGCATCATTGATGAGATGAGTTGAGATATCACTTGAGGAACTAGGACTAGAGATTTGAGTTTAGACCCAACCTAATGATATTCGAGGATGGGATAAAGTTAATGAAGGCTTCAGAAAACCTGAGTGTCAGCAAAATCCTAGCCAGTATATGAACAAGTTCATATGCTATCTGTTTGATATTTACCTATGTGCCAGGGTGTGATGAAACTTAATAAAAATTGTTGATCAGTGTGCGCCAACTTTTGGTAAAAGCAGTGGAGCTAGCCAACAAAAGAAAAGAAAAAGAAATGTCAAAGAAAAGCTCTATCATCCAAAGTCAAATTATAAATGAGCTTCCACCAATGGCGAGCGCTCCCAAACATTTTCAAAATGTCCACTTGGACCAAGTGCTAATTAGGACCAAGGAGTCGGGCTGACACCATAAAAGGGCTCTGCATCGTAAGCGATACAAGTCTGGGTGTCGAAGGTATCTTAGATACTCAAAATAGACACACCCCGTGTACTCCCAGAAAAACAAGTGCAGACGACTCCAAATTCCCTTGACGGACACATTAATCAACGAAATAAAAATATACCTGTGTTGAGTAATAAGGCACTCGAGAGGCACCTTGTTCCAATGTGAGGGAGAGAATACCAGACACAATCCTATTCCCTCCATAATCTGACCGTCCATCTACACTTTCAAGTCTGACAAACTAATGAGACGGTCGACTGAAGCAAGAATAGACTTATTCCCTAGTGTTGCGGATTAGGTCTAGAGGAGAGTCTCTTGGATTGGAACTTTGGGTGATATCTCGACTTGACTCTCATGAATACAGTACACGAAAAATCATATCCTTATATTATATGTACAAACAGAGAGTCTGAAAATTAGAAAAGTAGGATTCCTTCTGATTAAAGCATGGTTGAGCCCAGAATTTTAGGATCACTCAAATTGAGGGTCTTCTATGAATTGAGCCTTGAAAATTCACATGCACAGTCAGGGATGTATTCAACTAAGTCATTCATTCATTTATGCTTGGGGACGAGCATGATTTAAATATAGGGGTATGATGAATACCATATTCATCATGCTAAAATTGATCAATTAGGCCATGTTCCCTAAAATTCACATGCATTTAAGCAACAATAACGTATCATTAGCATACATACATGTGTAAATAATATTTACATTTCATCATGCATAACTGCATTAAAAAATTCCAAGTGTAAATTAGCCCAGCAAGCTGCTAAATTCTCATTTTTTAATCAATTCATCCTAAATCCAATCGCCCCCAAACCATCTCCATTGTGTAGATATTACTAATAAGAATAAATAAAAAATACAAAAAAATCACTAACTCAAGTAAGTGTCAAACAACCCCAAAGTCTAATTTCACATCTGACGGACTAAAACACGCATATTTCCCACATACAGTGTTCGATTTTGGTCTTCTCACTTTTAAAGTACTCAATTTTCAAATACCTTCAAAACAAGACCAATTTCGTAAAATTCGGAGCTCATATGTGAAAGTTGGATTTTGGGCCTCTTTTGCGCATTTTAACTTTTTGCTAATTTTTACCTAAGTTTTTATGTACATAATTAACCCTTTTTATTTTATTCTTTCTTCATTTGTGTTCTTTGATGAAAGTTTTAATAAGAAACATAAAAAATCCAATTCTAGATTAAGATTGAAATCAAAGAAACTGACTGAGTCCAAGTGTCTGTTGTGAGTTTGTACAAAAGTCTCGTATTTCGCACTTGTATTTTATTTTCTTATTTTATTATATATTAAAATCCAAAAAATCAGACTAGTGTATAATTAATATCCTTGTATTTTATCATATTTTTTCTAGATTTTTTATCTTCTTTAAAACCATCAAAAAAATTACAAAACTCTAAAAAAACCGATTTTCTATACACATGGGAAACCACCAAAAATACCACTTCGCACAAATGACCTCTTTTGCTCCCATGCCCTTCATAAAAGTTGTAGATCTCGTTGAGACGAACAACTTTTGTAAAGGAAATTTTTCGATCCTAGGTCTCTTCCTATCTCTTTTCTATTTTCTTTCCCTTTTTAAATTTGAAAATTTTTTGGGGTTGCCACGTGGCAGCCCCAGGGCATGCCAAGTGTCACCCCACCTCACCTCACTCTCTCTCCTTTCCCAGGCCACGCGTCGCGAACGTGACCTCCCCTCCTCCCTGGTCACGTGTGAGGCACGTGACCCCCTTCCCCTTCCTCCAGCCGTTACCAACCCCCCACCCCGCGTGAACGGTTAACGCCGCCCTCGCCTCCTCCAGCCGTTACGATGCTCGAACCCCTTCCCCTTCCTTGTCGTTACCCATCTCACCTCCTATAAAACCCTCTCCATGCTAGCCCTCCACCTCATCCGCCGTCCCCCTTTGCACTGCCGGTGATAGCGGCTTGGTGCTTCTTGCGGCGTGATCTAGAGCCACCAACTCTGCTGCAGCTTCTCAGGCTGTTGAGCTCGCCGCCTCGTCGAGCAGCTTGAGCGATCATCAGGTGTTGTGCCTCCAGCAGCTCCTTCCCCAGGCACCATCCTTCATGCGTAACCACTCAAGCTCCGCCGCCCTAGAACTCACGTCTGCCGTACGTGATCACCGCGCTCCACCTTCAGTTTTCATTATCGAGCTTTCCCCGGTCGTGTGTCGACCGGCGGAGCTCCATAGTCGCTGGACCACCGTTCACCGTCGAGCCTCCACCTTCCGCCGCGGCGCCGAAACTCCTCCACTTCCGCGACCCATTGTGCCTTCACCGTCGCACGCTGCCTGATGAATCCTCATTCATCGCTCTTTATTCTTTTATTTTAGCTAAAAATCTTTGCAAAACACCATGTAGATATCTGTAAATAGAATAATTTATCAAATAACATGCATTGTGTAAATATTAATAATTAGCATGTTTTTCTGCAAAAATAAAAGAATAAAGAAATAAAGAAAAAGAGGAAAAATATTTATAATAAATATTGAGTGACCTGAACCCAAGGGAAGGCTCACCATGGGCCTGACCGCAAAATAAAATAAGTAGAGAGAGATAAGGTAACTCAACATGGTGTAAATACCCCTCTTTGTGTAAATATTTTTTTTCTAAAAATAAAAATATTTATGTGTTCCCCATATTTTGTATATATTTATAAAAATAAAATAAAATTAAAACGAGAAAAATAAAAGAAAAATAAAAATAAATAAATTCTCTCTCATCTGTGTATATATACCATGTACATAAAATAAAAGAAGTATTTATTTCACCTTTGTAAATACTTAATAAAAATTCAATAAATTTTTTATATTCCATATTTTATGGTGTAAATAAATAAAATATAAAATTGGAATAAATTTACATAAGTAAAATAATAAAAATAAAATTCAAAAAAATACATAGGTATACATACATGTATATAATAATAATATAATGTAAATACTTAATTTTTTTTCAAAAAAATAAATAAAAATCACAAAAAATACTTTGAAAATAAATAAATATTTTTCATTTTGTACATATTTTGAAATAAAATCTTTTTCTATTTTATTTTGAATTTTCAAATCTTTTTCCAATGCCTTTTTCCTATTGGTCGGATTGTTGACCCCCGGTCAACTCTCCCCCCAAGACCACTTCCAGGCGGATCTGTGCTTTTGACCCGATTTCTCCACTTTTTCACGCCTTGATCTGCCAACCATTTCCCTAAACCCCGGGCCCCGATTATCCTTGACACATCCCTAATCCACGCCCATGGATCTTTCTAGGGATCCGTACACCACATTTGCATGCCCGACTCCATCTTTACCGGATCCCCACCAGTATATAACGTCGTCTTCCTCCGCCATTTGACGCACCTTTGGCTCTCGTCTTTGACTCTCAGGACCTCCACCGTTATCCTTGAGTGACAACGAGTGATTGCGAGTGTAGTAGTAAGGATTTGGAGGCGTTTGCCCTAGGTCCGGCAACCCTTGTCGTCGAGCTCCGCCGTCGGCGTAGCCTGAGCCTCTGGAGGCGACGCTCCATCGAGGCGAAGACCACTGGAGATCCAACGTCTCCTCCACAATCGACTCCGACCATCATGTATCACTTTTAGGTTTCTTTTCGTCATTTAGATTCAATCTTCCCATCTCAGCTCCGCCAGCTCCGCCTCAGTGGCCGGAGCCCCATCACTTCATCCCATCCATACCGATCGACTTAACAATCCATCGTCACCCTTCCTCCACGATCTGATCACCTCGATCTTGGCTATCTGAGCTAAAATCGGGCTTGGTCCCATCCGCCACCTCCGTCGGGACCTCCCTCCGCCTATCCACGTCGCTTCCTTTTACTGTTGATTCAATAACCCATGCCGAAGACTGTTAGCAATGTGAGCCCGAGGCGAACCATTCCTACAATAAATGTTATTGTAATAAATGATTCATCAATAAAAGTTATTGACTTTGTTTCACTCCCTTTCTGATATTGAATGAATGAATGCACTATAAGGTCCCTCTGTACAATAAGGGTTATGTACCATGGCCAACTTGATAATCATACAGCTGTTGATTCAATGATTGAGTCATAGAGGCTGATGCTTGGATGAATATCTAAGGAGTTAGATAGAGGACTCATCAAGCATCATCAATGATTAACAAGTAGTGATCTCCAGTCTGAGTGGGAGATGGCAATCCCATCTCATTAGACTGATATCTGATCGACCTCTTGATGCAGGTCCTCTGCATAGGAATATTGATTCGGAGGTATCAGATTAGTTGAGTCAATGAGTTGACTTAACGAGATCGAGATAACCAAAGACCTATGATGAATACTGTCACATCACAGGCAAACATCCTCTGACCAGAGACATATATATTACTATATGTCTGAGCATGTACATTTGGCAGACCAATAGGTTGATGACCTAATCAAGGTCTATACACCGGCGAGCTGGTGTGCATGTAAGGGCATATGAGTAATATGATCTCTCAAAGGGATCATACAGGTTCACTTGTGAACCGGGTTACATGAGCTCACTCATGAGGTATTGGGATTAACCAAATTCCATGCATGGTCATCATGCTTTGGAAGCATGATATGAATTTGAAGGTAAGATATATGCTTTGTGAAAGCATATGATCTGTACCATATCCCAAGGACCAAGATTGAGAAACTTAATGATCAGACTATGAAGATGACAGTGTAAAAGTGATCTTTATCTTCATGATGATCATGAGTCTTCCAGTATGCAGGATGTGCAGGTATTAGGAATACCTGAAGGGTGATTTGATCATAAACGATTGTATAACCATGACGCTTCCATTCCGAGGGAGTGATGAAACAGGTCTGGATTTTAGTGACTCCTCTCATGAGAGAAGTGACCTAATCTTAGTCCATGTACTGGACATTGATCTGAATGAGATTCAGATGCAATGAGAAGATTAGGTTTACGGTCTTGATTTAATTAAGCATCTATGAGAGGTCCATGGGATCTGGATTTGAGATGTGATCTCAATATCCAAGTCACTATACGTGGAACAATACAATCGCCCTGTCCTTATCTCCAAGTATCTGAGGAGAAATATCATTGTTCTTAAATGGTTTGAAAACAATTCCATAAGATCTAAGCAAAGAGAAGTTGATGATTAAATGCGATTTAATTATCATGATGTATGAGAAATTATCCAATATAATTAAATGTGATTTAATTATTATGGATAAGGATAACGTGGATAGTAATATCCAATTATTCCTAATATATTATAAATGTGATTTATAATGTATTAGAGAGAGTTAAATATAATTTATATTAGTAGATTAATTATTAATGTGTATTGGATACACATTGTCTAATTAATTGAAAATGTAAATTACATTTTGTTTTGGGTTGTGAATGTGATTCACAATATTCCAATGTCAAGATTGCAATATTCCCAAAATTAATTGAGAATTATTTTTTGTGAATAAAATTGTTGGAAAATAAATTGAGAGAAAAACAAGGAGATATGCAATCCCATGGGAATCCATGGGATTGCCCTCCCCATATGGGAAGAGGGGGGCGGCACCAATTCCTTTATGGAATTGGTGGCCGTCCACTCCTCCCAATTGGGAAGGAGGCTCTCATTTGTTTTGTCACTCCTTATTTAGTTGGTTTAATTTGGTATCAATATATATTTGATTTATCAAATGTATTTAATCAAAATTAAATCACAAGTTGTTGGCTTTTACCAACAACAATCTTGACCATTGGATTGTCATAAATCAATCTCAAACATTGATTTTATATGACACATGGATTGAGATCCATGGATCCCAAAACCCTATAAATAGAGAGGCACTCTTGGCTCTCTCTTAACACATGCTATTGTAGCAAAAACTCTCTCTCTCTTTCTCTCATACTCGACAGCCCTCTCTCCCTCTTCCTCTTGGTGGCCGTCCACCCTAGTGGAGGGAATCGTCGTCGCCCTCGCCTTCGTGCTACCGCTTCGACGCTCTGCGGTTCTCCGTCTACTTCGAGTGTTTAGCCCGCGAAGGAGACGTTCGATCTCGTGCGACGAGATCAGGAGCAACCGCGCTTGGATCAACTTCTTGGATTGCGAGGACACCGCGGTTCATCCCCGCGCTCGCAAGCGATCACTCCGACGATCGAACTTGAGACAGGAGGTCTCTTCTCTTAGAGACTCGATCAACCACGCTTCAAGAGGTATTGCATTATACTTGCTGTGGTTATAGATGAAACGATCCGAGAATGGTTCTTGGATCATGGGGTTTCATCGAATAAATTTTTTAAATTCCGCCGCACCGAACAACTAGTGCGACTAGTCGTTCTTCGTCGTATCCGATACGACGCTCACGCTTCCGTGATGCGCTTGAGGATCTCTCCATATCCTTCAAGTGGTATCAGAGCCTTAGGTTGACGGTTTCGAATAGTGATTCGTTAACCAAGGACGACTTGGGTTCGTTTAGGTCGCGAAAGTTTTCATCGCATTTGATTTCGCAGATCTGTTTAGTAAATAAATTCGGCACTGTTTAAATTATTTAAACACGAATTTTATACTTGGATTATGTTCCTCATTAAATAAGGAAACCATAGGATCTGAGTTTGCGTAAATCGGATTTCGTATGCTCGAGATATGGTCGTTTTAATGGACATGTATGCACTGTTGCGGGAACTGTGAATCTGAACGTGATTAAAATGTTAATTACTGTTTTGACTTGCCTCGAAATGCGTGAAAAACCACTTATGTTCTGTCCTAAATCAAATGATCAAACTTTAGAAATTGACTTTGCTTAATTTGGATTTAATATGATTGAGATATGCCAATTTTAGTAAGCAGGGGTCACTGCTGAAATTGCTTTCCTAATCTAGAACCAAGTGATTGTCAATTAGAGAAATTAATTGTTAATTTCGTGAAATAATCTTGAAAAATATTTGTGAAATATTGAAACATAATTATTTGCCTAATTGACTTGGCCCCAACCAATTAAATGATTAGATTTGATCTAAACCTTAATTGGAATTACAATCATCAAACTTCTTGCTTGAATAGGGCTTGGGAATTTGCCTAGCAAATTTCCTTAAAATCAAAATTGTTTTGATTACTATATGGTATAATTTTGGTTGAAGAACCGATGATCATCTCAAGTACAAAATAATCAATTTGGCATTATCCTTTCCCGAGGTGGATATGGTGTCTAGTCGGGGATCGCTGGGTCAGCGGGTTGCAACGTATGTGGTCCGCCCCACTCCCGTCGGTACTGGCCATGACAACGGGTAGGGCCGGGATAATGTCCGAGGGATTATGATGTATTTTTCTAATTATTAAAATTCGAATTAATACGTACTTTGAGAATAATATCATATATGCATATTCAAGCATAAAATTAAGTTTGATTGATTAAATTGGATTGATAATTAATTTAATATGATTAAGTTAATTATATCCAATTGAGAATACTCTAATATGATTAGAGTTGATAATTCCCTTGGAAGAATTAATTATATGAATATGATTCATAGTAATTAATTGAATTTGAATAAGAGGTGGAGGATCACATAAGTGACATCCATGGTCTCCCGTCAAGGCGAAGGGTTTCCGTCGTCAGGGATTGTATATAGGAGACGCCTGTACGTAGTGACAGCTCCTATATACAAGCGCATCTGGATCGGACTCTTTGCTTCTCGAAAGAGTAAGGCCGTATGCGTAGTGACCCCAATATCGGATCCTCATATTATTGGGGCGATATTGGATTGCGTATAGCGAGTTCTAATCCTGTTGACGGTTGGTTCAATTAATGACAGGTCAACATCACCTTAGGGGTGGTGGGCCTGGGTATTAAAGACCGAATTGGGAATGCAAGTTGGACTTGCAAGGCGGAATGTGTTCCCGCTTCTCTTTATTGGAGTTACAGTTTCTCATATTATTGGGATGTAACAAAGATCCGTAATTTGGAGCTTGTGCTTTCGGCAGAGCGCATCAGTTATGTGCTCCATGAAAACAAACTTGAAAACCCTAAATCTAAGGAAGACAAAGCATATAATGACAAGTATGATGAAGATCATGTCTTGGCTAGATGCTATATCTTGGGTTCTCTCTCCAATGTTCTTCATAAGCAACATGTGGAGATGAGTACTTGCCAGGATATCATGCAGAATCTAAAGGATATGTTTGGTGACATTAACCGCACCCAGCGGTACAATGTTATGAAAGATCTTCTTCGCTGCAAGATGCAGGAAGGGACCTCGGTCCGCGATCATGTACTCAAAATGTTTGGGTACTTGTCAAAGCTTGAGACTCTGGGGGCGACGATGGATGCAGACATGCAATCTGATTTCATTCTGCTGTCATTGCCCAAATCTTTCAATAACTTTGTAGTGTCATTCCACATGAATAAGCTGGAACTGACAAATGCTGGGCTTCTTGCTGCATTAAAGTCTGCAGAAGACGTAATGAAGAAAGATGGTCCCTCTGGCACTGCAATGGTTGCACAGGTCAAAGGGAAGCGCGGTCGGAAGCAAGGTTCTCGGAAGGGCCCGGCCCAGAAGAGAAAGAAGAAGGGACAAAGTGTTGCCTCGTCTTCCAATGCATCCACTTTAATGACGTCGAAGAAAACCGACGTCTGTCACCACTGCAAGAAGCCGGGGCACTGGAGGCGTAATTGCCCGGATTACCTGAAGTCGGTCGACAAAGGTAAAGCCCCAGCAGGTATGAAATCTACATTCATCATTGAAACCAGCTTTCTCGTTGGACGAGAAGGAAGTTGGGTAGTTGATTCTGGTGCTTCTGTTCATGTATGCAATTTGTTGCATTTGTTTCAGGAAACTAGACAGCTTGAAGAAGGGGAGATAGTCATCCAGATGGGATCTGATGCAAGTGTTGCAGCAGTCGCCGTCAGGACCTGCAGACTATCATTATCTAGTGGTAGAGTCCTAGTACTTAAAGAGTGACTTTATGTACCTGAAGTCAGAAGGAATCTAATATCTGTATCTAAGTTAGTTAGAAGTGGGTATTCATTCATGTTCTGTAATAAATTAGTCATAAACCGTTATGATAAATATATTGCAGATGGTATTTTGACTTCTGGAGGACTCTATGAATTGTGCATTGATAAATGTGTTATGAATGTTACAAGCACTAATAAAAACCCTAAAAGATCCAGGGAGAATGAAAATCTCTCAAATGAGACTTGGCATCAAAGGCTTGGTCATTTGTCTGTTGATAAGATCAATAGATTAATTAAGGATGGACCTTTAGACTTTCTACAGGTTCAACCTTTGCCTACTTGCAAGAATTGCATTCAAGGAAAAATGACCAGGATGCCTTTTCGTAACAAGGTTACAAGATGTGAAGGTATTATTGACCTAATACATACTGATGTATGCGGTCCCTTCAGTACCGCGACCCGAAATGGATATCGATATTATTTGACGTTTATTGATGACCATTCGCGATACGGGTTTATCTTCCTATAATGTCATAAATCTGAAACCTTTGAAAAGTTCAAAGAATTCAAGGCTTTGGTTGAGAACCAAACCGATAGGAAGATTAAACGAATTTGATCTGATCGAGGTGGCGAGTACTTATCAGATGAATTTAAGGAATACCTTAAAGAGAATGGAATTATTTCCAATCTCACTCCTCCTGGAACTCCCCAACTTAATGGTGTTGCTGAAAGACGCAACAGAACCATCATGGATATGGTTCGTTCAATGATGAGTAAAGCACATTTACCACTTAGTTTCTAGGGATATGCAGTAGAGACTGCAATATATATCCTGAATAAGATTCCTAGCAAATCTGTACCTAAGACTCCTCATGAGCTCTGGTATGGAACCAAACCTAGTGTTAATCACTTGAGGGTTTGGGGATGCTTGGTCCATGCAAAGAATGTGGATGCAAGCAACCTAGAATCTCGCTCTCGTGAGTGTTACTTCATAGGGTATGTTAGAGATGGTATTGGATACCAACTCTATGACCCTGAGACTCAGAAGGTTTTTGTTTCTAGAGATGTGAAATTTCTGGAGAATGATTTCCTTAAGGGTCAAGATAAATATGAAGTAAAGGAACTCATTGAATCTCCTGAGGATTCTGAGCTTCCTGAACCAAAAACTGAAGAAGTAAATAAAGATGATACACCCATACCTCTTCGAAGAAGTTCGAGGGTGGTTGCACCACCTGAAAGGTATGGATTCCATGTGTCAGGTGAAACTGACTGTGATCCTACTTCATTTGATGAGGCACTCGCGGATCATGACATGGATAGATGGATGCTAGCAATGAAGTCAGAAATTGACTCCATGCATAAGAATGGTGTATGGACCCTAGAGGATCCACCTAAAGGGGTAAAACCCATTGGGTGCAAATGGATCTTCAAGAGAAAGAGGGGACCTGATGGGAAAGTAGAGACTTTCAAGGCACGGCTCGTAGCCAAGGGCTACACACAGAGAGAAGGCATCGATTACGATGAGACATTCTCTCCTGTGGCTATGCTTAAATCCATCAGGGCGCTGCTAGCTATAGCTGCATATCTTGACTACGACATCTGGCAGATGGACGTCAAGACGGCTTTCCTCAATGGATACCTCGAGGAGGATATCTACATGGAGCAGCCCCAGGGCTTCATGACTGAGGATGGCAAAGTATGCAAGCTGAAGAAATCCATCTATGGGCTCAAGCAAGCTTCTCGTAGTTGGAACATCAGATTTGACGAAACCATAAAGAGTTATGATTTTGTGCAGAATCCTGATGAACCTTGTGTGTACAAGAAGCTTAGTGGGAGCGCCATTGTGTTCATCGTGCTTTATGTAGATGACATCCTTATCATTGGGAATGATACAGGGATGATGACCAGTGTGAAGATTTGGCTGTCCCATACCTTTGAGATGAAAGATCTTGGAGAAGCCTCTTACATCTTGGGTCTGAAGCTGTTCAGAAACCGAGAGAAGAGGATATTGGGATTGTCACAACAAGGATACATTAAGAAGATTCTTGAACGATTTCGTATGGATAGTTCCAAGAAAGGATTCCTACCCTTAAGACATGGTATCCACCTGTCTAAAGGAATGGCTCCTCAAACTGTTGAGGAAAAGAAGGCCATGGCTGGATGTCCTTATGCATCAGCCGTAGGAAGCTTAATGTATGCCATGATGTGTACCAGGCCAGATATCTGCCATGCAGTGGGAGTGGTAAGTCGTTACCAATCCTGCTATGGAGAACAACACTGGAATGTAGTAAAGAACATATTCAAATATCTTAGACGGACGCAAGATTACATCTTGGTCTATGGAGATGGTGATCTCCAAGTCTTGGGATATACAGATTCTGACTTCCAATCAGATATTGATGATCGAAAGTCGACATCAGGGTTTGTGTTCCTGTTGAACGGTGGTGCTGTGAGCTAGAGAAGCAAGAAGCAGGACACTACAGCAGATTCAACAACAGAAGCCGAATACATTGCCACATCGGATGCTGCAAAGGAGGCGGTGTGGTTGCGCAAGTTCGTCCATGAGCTTGGCGTAGTTTCCTCTGATACTCCCATCCCGCTACTCTGTGATAACACGGGAGCCATTGCCCAGGCGAAGGAACCCAGATGGCATCAGAAGAGCAAGCACGTAGAAAGGAAATACCACATCATTCGAGAGATTCAAAAGCGTGGTGACATCATCATCACCAAGGTGGCCTCCGCCGACAACGTTGCTGATCCTCTTACCAAACCTCTGACACAGAAGGTTTTTGACCAGCATGTAATGAGTATGGGTTTAAGGCTTGTTCCTGAATGGTTCTGAGGGCTAGTGGGAGATTGTTAGCAATGTGAGCCCGAGGCGAACCATTCCTACAATAAATGTTATTGTAATAAATGATTCATCAATAAAAGTTATTGACTTTGTTTCACTCCCTTTCTGATATTGAATGAATGAATGCACTATAAGGTCCCTCTGTACAATAAGGGTTATGTACCATGGCCAACTTGATAATCATACAGCTGTTGATTCAATGATTGAGTCATAGAGGCTGATGCTTGGATGAATATCTAAGGAGTTAGATAGAGGACTCATCAAGCATCATCAATGATTAACAAGTAGTGATCTCCAGTCTGAGTGGGAGATGGCAATCCCATCTCATTAGACTGATATCTGATCGACCTCTTGATGCAGGTCCTCTGCATAGGAATATTGATTCGGAGGTATCAGATTAGTTGAGTCAATGAGTTGACTTAACGAGATCGAGATAACCAAAGACCTATGATGAATACTGTCACATCACAGGCAAACATCCTCTAACCAGAGACAGATATATTACTATATGTCTGAGCATGTACATTTGGCAGACCAATAGGTTGATGACCTAATCAAGGTCTATACACCGGCGAGCTGGTGTGCATGTAAGGGCATATGAGTAATATGATCTCTCAAGGGATCATACAGGTTCACTTGTGAACCGGGAGACATGAGCTCACTCATGAGGTATTGGGATTAACCAAATTCCATGCATGGTCATCATGCTTTGGAAGCATGATATGAATTTGAAGGTAAGATATATGCTTTGTGAAAGCATATGATCTGTACCATATCCCAAGGACCAAGATTGAGAAACTTAATGATCAGACTATGAAGATGACAGTGTAAAAGTGATCTTTATCTTCATGATGATCACGAGTCTTCCAGTATGCAGGATGTGCAGGTATTAGAAATACCTGAAGGGTGATTTGATCATAAACGATTGTATAACCATGACGCTTCCATTCCGAGGGAGTGATGAAACAGGTCTGGATTTTAGTGACTCCTCTCATGAGAGAAGTGACCTAATCTTAGTCCATGTACTGGACATTGATCTGAATGAGATTCAGATGCAATGAGAAGATTAGGTTTACGGTCTTGATTTAATTAAGCATCTATGAGAGGTCCATGGGATCTGGATTTGAGATGTGATCTCAATATCCAAGTCACTATACGTGGAACAATACAATCGCCCTGTCCTTATTTCCAAGTATCTGAGGAGAAATGGCATTGTTCTTAAATGGTTTGAGAACAATTCCATAAGATCTAAGAAAAGAGAAGTTGATGATTAAATGTGATTTAATTATCATGATGTATGAGAAATTATCCAATATAATTAAATGTGATTTAATTATTATGGATAAGGATAATGTGGATAGTAATATCCAATTATTCCTAATATATTATAAATGTGATTTATAATGTATTAGAGAGAGTTAAATATAATTTATATTAGTAGATTAATTATTAATGTGTATTGGATACACATTGTCTAATTAATTGAAAATGTAAATTACATTTTGTTTTGGGTTGTGAATGTGATTCACAATATTCCAATGTCAAGATTGCAATATTCCCAAAATTAATTGAGAATTATTTTTGGTGAATAAAATTGTTGGAAAATAAGTTGAGAGAAAAACAAGGAGATATGCAATCCCATGGGAATCCATGGGATTGCCCTCCCCATATGGGAAGAGGGGGGCGGCACCAATTCCTTTATGGAATTGGTGGCCGTCCACTCCTCCCAATTGGGAAGGAGGCTCTCATTTGTTTTGTCACTCCTTATTTAGTTGGTTTAATTTGGTATCAATATATATTTGATTTATCAAATGTATTTAATCAAAATTAAATCACAAGTTGTTGGCTTTTACCAACAACAATCTTGACCATTGGATTGTCATAAATCAATCTCAACCATTGATTTTATATGACACATGGATTGAGATCCATGGATCCCAAAACCCTATAAATAGAGAGGCACTCTTGGCTCTCTCTTAACACATGCTATTGTAGCAAAAACTCTCTCTCTCTTTCTCTCATACTCGACAGCCCTCTCTCCCTCTTCCTCTTGGTGGACGTCCACCCTAGTGGAGGGAATCGTCGTCGCCCTCGCCTTCGTGCTACCGCTTCGACGCTCTGCGGTTCTCCGTCTACTTCGAGTGTTTAGCCCGCGAAGGAGACGTTCGATCTCGTGCGACGAGATCAGGAGCAACCGCGCTTGGATCAACTTCTTGGATTGCGAGGACACCGCGGTTCATCCCCGCGCTCGCAAGCGATCACTCCGACGATCGGACTTGAGACAGGAGGTCTCTTCTCTTAGAGACTCGATCAACCACGCTTCAAGAGGTATTGCATTATACTTGCTGTGGTTATAGATGAAACGATCCGAGAATGGTTCTTGGATCATGTGGTTTCATCGAATAAATTTTTTAAATTCCGTCGCACCGAACAACTAGTGCGACTAGTCGTTCTTCGTCGTATCCGATACGACGCTCACGCTTCCGTGATGCGCTTGAGGATCTCTCCATATCCTTCAAAGACTTCCTCCGAGCATGAGCCATCTTCTGCAGGTGAATAAGTGCAGGAACCCCCCTTGGCCGTGTTTTCCACCCTTCGCCGGAGTCGCCCAGCTGCCTCCTCCCTCGCCAGAGGATCCGGCCGTTGGGGAGCTCCATCGGACGCCACCAATCGACGCGGAATGCCATCGCGAGAAGAACCCCCCTCTCTGATCTTCCATCGGACACTCGGATCACTCCTAGCTCGCCAGAGAAGCTCGCCCAGGAGGAGTTCTTCCAACCTATCTCCTTGCCGTCGTATCGACCTTCAGCGCCAGATATCATCAGAGCCGCACGTCGCCTGCCACCGTCAGACCGTCAGATCCATGATCTGACTGTCACGTACGCCCCACATTCTCCCCTGCGCCAGGACCGTTAGATCTTCCAGGAGGCATCATCAGGATCGTGCACGCGCCAACTACTCACTGCTCGACACCTGGCACTCACGCGCCTGGCACGCGCTTCGGTTGGATAACTTGCGCCCGACCCCCTACAGTTTACTTTAGTTTTTATTTAGTCTTTTAAATAAACTTGCACACTTGGTTAATTTGCATATCTGGACCTTTAGTTTCTTGTATTTACTTTTTTAGTCCCTGTTTTGTGGAGACACGTGCTTTGACACGTGCTTTTGTGGATTTTTTGCAGTATTGATCCTATAGTTTCAAGGTGTTATTGTTTACATGTTTAATAATTAGAATGACACTTAAGTCCTGCGAATGTGAGATACGTGCTAGGCACGTGATATCTTGGGCTTTTTGCATTATGTGGGCTGGAGTTTTTTAACTGTTCTGAAATGAAATTTATGTTTTGAATATTACACTTATACCCCTGTGCGTACAATATTAAAAAATGTGCGGATTTGATGTGATTTTTGCACTGATGCCCTTCTAGTTTCTAGCACGTGATCCAGTTTAGCCCCTGCAAGTTATTTTTATTGCGTTTAGGTCCCTGTGTGCTGTGGTTTTTATTTTTGTTGAATAAAATATCAAATTAATTCCAAATCAATTGAAATTTGGATACCTGGCTCCTGCCAATGTGTAAAAATTTCACTAAATTTTTGGGACATTTTTGTTACTTTTTGGTACTTTTAAAAAATAAAAAAACCTTCATTTTTGTTACTTTTTGCTTTATAAAATCAAATAAAAATATAAAAATTCATCTAAAAATTCTAAAAAAAATTAAGAATTATTTGTTTTGTTGTCTTTGAGTTTCTATCGAATTTTTAGCCTTTTTGGATTTATAAAACCCATAAAAATTAAAAAAAACCTAAAAACCTTATAAAAATTATTAAAAAATATATAAAAAAATAAAAAATGCAATTTTAGTTTCCTTAGTTTAGTTTTCATTTTTACGTTTCATAAAAAATGCCTTCAGATTTTTATAGGCTATTTTTTTATTTTTAATTAGCCTTTCAAATCTGAGTGCACACTTCTTCATTGTTTTTCTCTTTTTTGATTTTTATAAAATCAAATAAAAATTATAAAATTCTTAAAAAATCACCAAAAACACTTAAAAATATAAAAAACACAAAAACAATTTTTTTTAATTTTCCGAGTTGGTTTGATGCATTGAATAAATTCTCATTTGTGTGCTTTTTCTCTTCTTTTTACATTTCCTTTATAATTAAAAAATACAAAAAATTTAAAAATATATAAACATCCACCAAAAACATATTTTTATTTTATTTTATTTTCTAACTACTTCGTACGCCGATTCGGCCAAACCGTGCTCCTAGAGTTCGACCCTGGTCGCTATACCATGTTAAATAAATAGCGAGGACCGCTCTTTGATTTTATTGATTTATTTTCCGATTTGGTGGTCTCTGATTTTCTTGTTGAGTCCAATTCGAGGGGTTGAGGTCACAACGACCATTGATACCTATCTTCCTTAGTCTCTCGGATATTTCGGCTCATCAGAATGGCGTCGTTTCCGGGGAGCACAGCTTAGTAGTCTTTTATTTTCGTTTTTATTTGATTTTCATTTTCGTGGCTTTTCACGGCTTTTTGATTTTCTTTTGTTTTCTTTTTGTTTTCTTTCCTTCTATTTTATTTTGTTTTTGTTTGTTTGTTTTAATTTTGTGTGTTTATTTCCATTTTTACATATATTTTATTTTATTTTATTTTATCTTGCTTATTTTTATAATAACTATTTCTAACCCAGTCTTGTTTGACTTCTTGAAAGGGCCCGAGGACCGAGGCGGCTTTCTTCAAAAAGACGAAGCAACCGCGGAAGCCGGAGGTGGCTCCCTTCTGTACGGAGCTGCAGGAGAGAGCGAGAGGTTGAGCGGGAGAGGAGAGGATTTAGGATAGTTTATTTTTAGAATTATTCTAATTATTGTAATAATACAGGGACAGCCAGACTTTCAGCCAGACTTGTAATTGCGGGGTCTGTTTCGGCAAGTACCGGGGTGCTCGGGGGACCTCACCGTGATTTACGTCGGTTTTGGGATTTTTCTCTTTTTATTTACTGCTTATCTGATTTACGCGGTTTTGGCCTTAGCTTAGGATTTTCTGTTGATTGTGCCGTAACTGATTAGGATCCAAACTCTAATTATCTGCCTGCTCCTATTAGATCGTAATTTGGATCTAATTAAAAATTAATAAAGAAAAGGCTAACCTGGTCACTTGAGGGGTCACACGCCGCTAGAGGCCGTATACAACGCTGGCAGGACCCGTTGTGGCGGGCACCGATTGACATCAGAGACCAGACTCCGACCCCTCCTGTTGACCTGTTAGTCATCTGTTCTTCCCGTGTAGAAACTGCTTTGTCTAAGACCGATTATCTCGTGCATCATATAGGTAGTTTATTTTCTGTCTTTATTTTATGCGCGGATCACCCTGCATGTAGAGTGTTGGAGTCAGGTATGCATTTCTTACTCTGCATACATCATTGATTTCATCGCACATCGGCTTTTTCGTCTTCTCTCCCTGTTTTCTGGACTTAAATAATCAGGAGAATCCGAAAAATTCGTTAGGTGTTTGTTTGCTTGAAAAATATCTAAAAAAGAAAAACCATAAAATTTGGGATTGCTAAAGCAAATTGAACCTAAAAAACACTTCACCAAAAAAATCTGTATTGGGACAGCAACCCCCTCCTTGTATGGTTTGATTGAGCGAGAGAGTGACCCGCACACTAGGTAGAGCCATATCCGACCCCCTTTCAGACTACTGCTTTTGGGTTAGTCGTTCTCCAGTGAGGATCGCTTCGGTTTCCGGTAAAGCGGGCCGCGATATCCTTATCAGAGCGAGCCGATCGGGTAGCCGGTAAACGATCCGCGACTTGTACTGGCTGGGAAAGATCTAGTTTGGGATTGGTACAGTCTCCTGGGGGCATTGGATTCCCAACAGCTCGCTTAATCGCTCTGTTAGACTGTATTATCACCAAAATAAAAAAGACAAGATAAAAGACCGAACTCTTACGATCATCAGCTCGCGTTGCGTTGGTGAATTGGGGGTTTGTTTGCCTAATCATGTTTGCTTTTCAGATCCCATCCGCCCAACTCGCCAGATCACGATGATGGGTCGGAGGTCCCTTAGGCAGCCTCTGGCTGCACCTCTTACGAGCACTCTGGCCCATTCATCTAGGTCGGTTCGTGAGAGCCGAGACCCGCTCTCCAAACCCGAATTCGCTTCCATCCTATTCCCCCGACCACATTTCTTCTGACAGTCCAGAGGTGCCCGATCAAATAGAGCAGCAGAGAGATTATATTTCGACACCTGAGCTTGGGTCTTTTGCCTTTGTAGAGACCATGGCCGGCAATAGTGACGACCGCACCGGAGGCCCACGAGCAGAGCAGACTTACGTCTTGGACCAGGGTGCGATCAACAACACCTTGATAGCTTCCCTCGAGATGATGCAGCAACAGATCAGGGATCAGGGAGCTTTCATGGTTGAGATGAGAAGAGAGATGGAGCGGATGAGAGCCGACCGCGAGCAACGCAGACCCGCAGGAGATGGGCCAGAGATACCCGATCAGCCCGATGAGCCAGCCCAGCCGGCAGCAGCAACAGGAGCTAGACCGATGCGGGAGTTGCACAACCCCAGATTGATGCTTAACCACAAGTGGATAGTTCTTCCGGCGATCGTGGGGGACTTCAAGTTTCCTCCGCAGACCATTCAGCTTCTACCCCGTTTCCACGGGCTCGCGACTGAGGAGCCCCATCTCCACCTCTAGGAATTTGAGATGATCTGCAGCACCGTCCACGATCGGCAAGTGGACGAGGACACCATTAGGATGATTGCCTTCCCCTTCTCCCTGGTCGATAGAGCAGCCAACTGGCTGAAGCATTTGGGGAGGTTTGTCCATACCTGGGAGCAGCTCCGCACCGAGTACTTGAACAAGTACTATCCACTCGAGCGGACCAATGCAGCGAGGGCCCTGATCAGCAACTTCTCCATGCTCCCCAACGAGCAGTTCCATAAGGCATGGGAGAGGTTTAGAGAGCTCACCGACAGATGCACGTACCACGATATCTCGAAGCTGAACCTAGTTCAGAGCTTCTTCTGTGGGTTGACACCAGAGCTGCAGGGCCTGGTGAATGCTTCTTGTGGCGGTTCCTACTTCGCCAAAGATGAGGATCAGGTCTGGGCCATCTATGAGGAGATGGCCGAGAACTACACCGTGATGTCCCAGACCCGAGTCTACACCCTGGGACGCCCACAGCCACAGACCGTGCAGTTTCAGAGGATAGCACGGGTCGATGCCGGTCCTTCCACTTCGTCCGCGGCAGCCGCACAGGCCGAGTCTACAGCCGCAGACATGGGCATCATCAGCGAGAAGCTGGACCAGATCGAGCTGATCGAGAAGAAGCAGTGCCAGGGCATGACACAGATCGACCAGATGGCACCGACGTTGAGTGACCTGAAAACACAGATCATGTGTCTCCTGGAGGCACAAACAGCTTCTCAGCCCCGTCTCAGGTCACGAGGAGATTCGAGCAGCAGTGGTAGCTCGTCTCAGCACTCCAGTCAGCCTAGACAGGTTCATCGTGTCCCGGTGGAGTCGTACCGGCAGCCAACTATAGTACGTCCAGTGACCACCATCCCAGGACACTCAGATGGTGGTTTACCAGCCGGATCAGCCTCTGGAAGTACTTCCCCCGCCCTCCTACGAGCAGGAGCCGTTGATGGACGTCAACGGGATTTGGTACGACCAACCCTAACCCGGTATCCGATGAGACCATCATGGATTCCAATGGTCGGCCGGAGGCACCAGTTCCCAGCAGCAGCCTCCAGTTCAGCAGGGTGGCCAGTACGACCAGTAACGTGAGCAGCACCAGCAGCAGCCCCCCCCAGTTCAACAACAGCAACAATCATCCCATTACCAGCAGTATGGTCCTCGTCCCTATCAGCAAGGACAACCTTGGAGGCGAGAGCAGCCTCAGCAGCAGCATTATCATCACCAGTACCCCTCTCACCCTCACCAGACCCATTAGCAGCCTCACTACCAGCGTGACTACCCGTCAGGTTCTCATGGGCCGACCTATGAGAACCCCGCCTTAGATGACCTAGCCCGCCATATGTCCGAGCAGCAGGCTACCTTTCGACAGGAGATGGACGAGTTCCGTCAGGAGATGAGGGAGATCGTGAGAGGGAAGGCCGCCATCCCGGCCCAGATTAAGCCGAACCCCAACAATCTGAAGAGGAAATCTGAGCAGGTAGAGTTCACAGAGTCCACCACTCCTAGTGATTCACTTGGTGACATTTCTGCATATCTGTTTGATGATGACTTTGTTACACTAAGGAGCGGTAGGATGCCAGCAAGCGACGCCTCGTCTGAGCGACGACTTGATGCTACTTCAGGAGCACCGGGCGAGAAGAGGAGCGGTGCTGATGCCGCCAGAGATGGTGACGGTGGTACTTACGCCACCACGGATGTTGATCCAGCCGACGGTACTGAGGCCGTCGTTTCACCTGATGGAGGAGGTGGTGCTGAGGCCACCAAACTTGATGCCGAGCAAGAGCGCGGTACTGATGCCGTGGAGCTAGATGCCAAGGGTGGTGCTGAGGCCACCAGTAATTCTACTTCTAGTCATGTTGTATTTCCTTCTGTTCATGTACCTCAGGACGTTTCTATGAATAAAGGAAAGGGTTTGATTTATTCTGATCCACCTGTGATGATTGATGATGTATGTGTGGATTCTGTCGTGCTTGAGCAGCCCAGACCCTCTCCTAGTCCTTCATCTGAGATGGACCCAACAGTCCCCTTCTCCCAAGCACTCTGCTTGGCTAAGGGGCATAAAAAAGAAAACCCAAAAAAATCCCACCAGCTAGAGTTCAGCCAGCACATGATGGACCATTTTCAGATACAACTGACTCTACAGGAGGCCTTGGAGCACATCCCTCTCTTCCAGCGATCACTCAGGGACAGGACCATTGTACGGAGGAAGAGGAGGAACCACCAGTCAGAGATCCATGTGCTCACTCACACCACATGCTTCGCGATCCAGAACCGTCTGCCAGCCAAGAGGCCAGATGCAGGAGCCCCGTATGTCAGATGCCACATTCAGGAGCAGAGGTTCGATCGTACTCTATTAGACAGTGGGTCTTCGATCAACCTACTTCCGGCAGCCCTACTCGACCGCTTTGAGTTGGTCCCTCCACGACAGAGCAGGACGGTCCTTCAGTTTGCTGATCGATCTGTCAAGAGGCCTAAGGGGTTGACACAGAAGGTTTTTGACCAGCATGTAATGAGTCTGGGTTTAAGGCTTGTTCCTGAATGGTTCTGAGGGCTAGTGGGAGATTGTTAGCAATGTGAGCCCGAGGCGAACCATTCCCACAATAAATGTTATTGTAATAAATGATTTATCAATAAAAGTTATTGATGTTTTGTTTCACTCCCTTTCTGATATTGAATGAATGAATGCACTATAAGGTCCCTCTGTACAATAAGGGTTATGTACCATGGCCAACTTGATAATCATACAGCTGCTGATTCAATGATTGAGTCATAGAGGCTGATGCTTGGATGAATATCTAAGGAGTTAGATAGAGGACTCATCAAGCATCATCAATGATTAACAAGTAGTGATCTCCAGTCTGAGTGGGAGATGGCAATCCCATCTCATTAGACTGATATCTGGTCGACCTCTTGATGCAGGTCCTCTGCATAGGAATATTGATTCGGAGGTATCAGATTAGTTAAGTCAATGAGTTGACTTAACGAGATCGAGATAATCAAAGACCTATGATGAATACTGTCACATCACATGCAAACATCCTCTGACCAGAGACAGATATATTACTATATGTCTGAGCATGTACATTTGGCAGACCAATAGGTTGATGACCTAATCAAGGTCTATACACCGGCGAGCTGGTGTGCATGTAAGGGCATATGAGTAATATGATCTCTCAAAGGGATCATACAGGTTCACTTGTGAACCGGGAGACATGAGCTCACTCATGAGGTATTGGGATTGACCAAATTCCATGCATGGTCATCATGCTTTAGAAGCATGATATGAATTTGAAGGTAGGATATATGCTTTGTGAAAGCATATGATCTGTACCATATCCCAAGGACCAAGATTGAGAAACTTAATGATCATACTATGAAGATGACAGTGTAAAAGTGATCTTTATCTTCATGATGATCACGAGTCTTCCAGTATGCAGGATGTGCAGGTATTAGAAATACCTGAAGGGTGATTTGATCATAAACGATTGTATAACCATGACGCTTCCATTCCGAGGGAGTGATGAAACAGGTCTGGATTTTAGTGACTCCTCTCATGAGAGAAGTGACCTAATCTTAGTCCATGTATTGGACATTGATCTGAATGAGATTCAGATGCAATGAGAAGATTAGGTTTACGGTCTTGATTTAATCAAGCATCTATGAGAGGTCCATGGGATCTGGATATGAGATGTGATCTCAATATCCAAGTCACTATACGTGGAACAATACAATCGCCCTGTCCTTATCTCCAAGTATCTGAGGAGAAATAGCATTGTTCTTAAATGGTTTGAGAACAATTCCATAAGATCTAAGCAAAGAGAAGTTGATAATTAAATGTGATTTAATTATCATGATGTATGAGAAATTATCCAATATAATTAAATGTGATTTAATTATTATGGATAAGAATAATGTGGATAGTAATATCCAATTATTCCTAATATATTATAAATGTGATTTATAATGTAATTAGAGAGAGTTAAATATAATTTATATTAGTAGATTAATTATTAATGTGTATTGGATACACATTGTCTAATTAATTGAAAATGTAAATTACATTTTGTTTTGGGTTGTGAATGTGATTCACAATATTCCAATGTCAAGATTGCAATATTCCCAAAATTAATTGAGAATTATTTTTGGTGAATAAAAATTGTTGGGAAAATAAGTAGAGAGAAATATTAGGAGATATGCAATCCCATGTAATATATGGGATTGCCCTCCCCATATGGAAGAGGGGGGGCGGCACCAATTCCATTTAGGAATTGGTGGCCGTCCACCTCTCCTAATGGGGAAGGAGGCTCCCAATTGATTTCTCACTCCTTATTTGATTGGTTTGATTTGGTATTAATATATATTTGATTTATCAAATATATTTAATCAAAATTAAATCACAAGTTGTTGGCTTTTACCAACACAATCTTGACCATTGGATTATCATAAATCAATCTCAACCATTGATTTTATGAGACACATGGATTGAGATCCATGGATCCCAAAACCCTATAAATAGAGAGGCACCCTTGGCTCTCTCTTTACACATGCTATTGTAGCAAAACTCTCTCTCTCTCTTTCTCATACTCGACCCCCTTCTTGCCCTTCTCTTCTTGGTGGCCGTCCACCTTGGTGGAAGAGAAACGTCGACGCCCGCGCCCTCGTGCTGCCGCCTCGACGCTCTGCGGTTCTTCGTCTACTTGGAGTGCTGCACTCGCGAGGGAGACGTACGATCTCGTGTGTCGAGATCAGGAGCAACCGCGCTTGGATCAACATCTTGGATTGCGAGGACACCGCGGTTCATCCCCGCGCTCGCAAGCGATCTCTCCGACGATCGGACTTAAGACATGAGGTCTCTTCTCTTAGAGACTCGATCAACCACGCTTCAAGAGGTATTGCATTATACTTGCTGTGGTTATAGATGAAACGATCCGAAAATGGTTCTCGGATCATGTGGTTTCATCGAATAAATTTTTTTTTAAATTCCGTTGCACCGAACAACTAGTACGACTAGTCGTTCTTCGTCGTATCCGATACGACGCTCACGCTTCCGTGATGCGCTTGAGGATTTCTCCATATCCTTCACAATGGTCCACTCCCGAAGCAGGAGAATTGTTGGTAAGTCTTTTAATTTATTTGCAATTGAAAGATATATTATAACTCACTTTTCTATATTTCATTTTATATTTCAGGATCGTTATTTGACACTATTTGTAGAAAAATGGGATGGTGATCCAACTGGAGAGCAACCACCATTTGATAAAACAGTCTGGAAGCAGGTATAGATAAATATTAACTTACTATATTCATTTTTTATATATAATTTCATATTAAACAATAAAAATCTTATAATGTATCGAAGGAGAGGGACGTTGTGGCGAGGAAGCAGACGCTTGGTGGTCTTCCTCCATACTATGTGGAGGAATATTGTCATTCCTATTCTGTGTCTCCCAGCCGTCGTATACACAACCACATTCGTCCCAATCATCATTACTAATGAAGTCGCAGATGACGATGATGGTGGAGCAGGTGACGAAGCTCCAAGAAGATTTCACGACGTACATGTAGTATTCTACTTAGAATGAGTAATAATTTTATATTTCTATATCTACAAATGCAAGTAACATGTATATATCCTCCATATATAATATAGGTCACAAAGGCATGCATCTCAACCCGAGGAGATTGAATCGGATGACGAAGAGGAGGAGGAGAACGACTTTGAAGAAGAGGCACACATGTATGCTAGGTTCAAAGAGAAGGAGAAGGAAAAAAAGAAAACAAAGCAGGGTTTAATATCTAAAATTTTTAGATCAAAGAAGAAGTGAATTTTTGTTGCTATTGGCTTGTATTGTTGTTGTAATTTTAGCACGTCTTTCAATTTATATGAACTTTGATAGTATAATTTGTTGTAATTTTAATTGTCGTTGTTGCTTCGAACATATATTTGTAGTATTTAGATGTTAAATATGAATGTTTAGTTTCTAAGTTCATGTATATTGTGTGAGTTCGACTTGTCAATGCTAGTTAATTTAGTTGACGAACTGGTATACTATATATACGCTTATCGACTCTATTAAGCACATGCAGTGGTTTATTGGCAGGCTATACGGGTTTGACGGGGCGTCAAAACCCTGCTGAACCTGTATAATTTTTTTCTGCATATCAGTCTGGGCGAGTACATGTGCTCACCAAAGGTTCCATAAATGATCAACCTTTTTTTATAGGGGAGATCATTTCGGCGAGTACATATGTGCATGCCAACTAGCGGGCGAGGACATAGCGTCCCCATGTGCTCGCCCACCTGCCGGGGCGACTCTCGTATCGGCGACCATACAGTGAACGAGCACATGTGCCTGCCCAGTCATCGGACGTGCACATGGCGTGCAGTTGGCGTGCACATTACGAGCCATCATGTGCACGCCAATCCCGTCTTTTTTGTAGTGGTATAAATGTTGAAATACTCTTATATTGAAATCTTTTGAATTCAACAGAAGAGATCCATTGTCTTAAGCAATGATTGTTTATAGATGAAGGGAGCGCAGTGGAATCATGGGTCTGACCCATGTGAGAAGGAAAGATAAAGAGTTGGTTGTACTTCTATGACTTCCATATGACATTCAAAGAGTTTGATGAATGCCAATACTGCAATAAGCCGATGTATTGATAGCGTGACTATCTAGTTTATCTAGAATCCTTAGAGAAGGGCTCGGATAATACATCGGGATAATCTACATTTAATCACTGAAATTGACTTTCTTATTTGATAAGATCAAAGTCTAATAATTGTATCTCATTCTTCTAATAACACTTGCAATTGGTTGCATATGTTTTAGAAGACTTGAAATTTTGATCTTAATATTTAATAGTCATTTACATGGATATTAATGCAATTGTTGCAACAATCTCTATTGGATAGATAGACTTTATATTTTCAGTGGGAGAGCCCTTAGTCTTAGAGAATGTCTCTATGACATAGACATTAGAATACACTCATTGTTTATTTCTAAATGTTGGAAATAAACATGAATCCTGCAATAAACCTATCACAAAGAGTTATGATGGATATGTTTTAGGTAGTAATATAACATCCAATGGACTATACTAAATTATAAATTAATGAATGGTTCATTAACATTTCTTTTATAGTATTGAAAATTAAACCTTAAAAGATCAACATGAGGATGGAGATCATTTAACGATGATCTGGCATCAAGCCTTTGACATATGTCTATTTATGAGATCAATAGACTAATAAGAGATAAAACTTTAGATTGTTTGAAATTTCAAATCTTACATACTTGTGAATATTATATTCAAAGTAAAAATGTCCAATACACCTTCTCTGAGAATGGTGTTAGATGCCGAGATATTCAGATTCTCATACATATTGATGTATGTGGATCATCTATATCATAATAAATATTGATGATATGTGATATCTATTGATGGTTCTTTGTGATATGAGATTTCTTCTCTTCACCTTAGAAACCTTTGAAATGTTCAAAGATTTCACAATTTTGGTTTAGAATCAAAGTTTGAAGGAAGATGAAATGGATTTGATCTAACCAAGGTAGCTTGTACCTATTAAATGAATTCAAGGAATACCTTATGGAGATAAGAATATCATTCCTATCTCACTCATCCTAATAAGCCTAAACTCAACGGAGTTATTGGTAGATACAATTTGATCATGTATGACATGATTTGATCAATGATGAATTTTAGCATAATTACCTCTTAGTTTCCAGGTATATATGTAGTAGAGACTACAACATGTATCCTTAATAAGGTTCCATGCAAGTAAGCTGGGATCTAGCATCAGGGATTGCTAATTCATTAGGAAAATAAAGGATGGTATTAGATACCTACTTTATAACCTTGAGATTTTTAAAAGATTTCATATCTGATAATGTGATTCTTAGAGGATGACTCTCTTGAGAAATAAGATGAAAATGAAGTGAAGGAACTCATTTAATCTTGAGATGGTATGAGGCTTCTGAAATCGGAAACTAGATGGAAAATTAAAGATGAAACACTCATACCTCTTCAAATGAGATTGAGGATGGATTCCATGTATCAGGTAAGTCTGAAAATGATCGAACTTCATGTGATGAAGCTTTTGAAGATCATGATATGGAAAGATAGATGTTAGCAATAAAGTCTAAAGTAGACTTCATATACAGGTGTTGTATATGGACCCTCGAGGATCCACCTATAACTATAAGGGTAAAACCTATTAGGTGTAAATGGATATTCAAGAGAAAGAGGGAACCTAATGAGAAGGTAGATACCTTCAAAGCACCGTTCGTATCCACAAGTTACACACAGAAGAGAAGACATCCCTTGCGATGAAACTTGCTCTCCAATGACCATGCTTAGCTCATCAAAATATTACTAACTATAACTACACTATTTGACTTTGACATCTTCAAGATGGAAGTCAATATTGCATTCCTCTATGAATAACTCTATGAGGATATTCATATAAAGTAGCCTCCAGGGCTTCATAGTCGAGGTAAGCAAGGTGTGCAAGCTCAAGAACTCAATCTATGGACTCAAATAAGCTTCCTCTAGTTGGAACACTAGATTTGATGAAACTATAAATGTTATTATTTCAGATAGAATCTTGATGAACCATGTGAAGCTTAGTGGGAATGTCATTGTGTTCATCGTACTAAATGTAGATGATATCATGATCATTTGGAATGATATAAGGATGATAATAAGTGTTTTATTGACTGGCTATTCCATACATCGAGATATGATCTCATGGATACCTCTTAGATCTTAGTTCTGAAAGTGCTCAGAAGCAAAGAGAGGAGGGTATTGGGACTGTTATATTAAGTGGTACACCATGGATATATTCCATTTTGGAAAATACAAGTAAGGCTTCCTTCCCTTAAGATATGGTACTGACCTGTCTGAAGGAATATCACCTCAAAGAGTTGATGAAGTCAATGTTAAACCTGCTTGCCCTAGTGCATCAGTTATGAGAAGCCGGGTGTATGCTATATATGTACAAAAGCCAGATGTCTGCCATGCAGTGGGAGTAGTAAATTGCTACTAATCCTACTATGGAGACAAAACACTTAGTTGCAGTAATAATAATATCTTCAAAGAGGACAAGGCTTATAGATAATGATATCTGAGTCTTATCTTTAAGAAATTAAGACTTTATAGATGGAGATCTAAGAGGTCTTAATTGCGAATACCCTAGGAGATAGAGATCTCCAGGAATAAGGGCATTCTGACAAGGATAATGGAAATAATGGTTATAATGATTATTCATATGTAGTGTCAAGGACACTATAACTAACAATATTGAGTATTGGTTGCATAAGATGCAACATTTGCATTGGATGCGAGCAATGTTACTAGGAGACATGCAAGTGTCGTAAAAGGACTTGGCGTAGTCTCTTGGGAACTGAGTGACCGATCAACTTACCTAGTTGTTTTTCTAAATAGATAATGATTGTCACATGAGTGCGGGTTTAAGGATTAGCCCATTAATAGATCTTTGGGCTAGTGGGATATTGTTGGACATACGAGCCCACGACGAGCCATTATACAATAAATGTTATTATAAATATCATTCCCTGATATGAAATGAAGACTGGTTAAATTTCATAGTAGGTCCCTTGGTAGTATTAGGGTTATGTACCATGGCCATCTTAATAATCATATAGTTGTTCATTCAATTATTGAATCATAGAGTCCGGTGCTTGGATCAATATCTAAGGAATTAGATTGAGGACTCATCAAGCACCGTCAAATGATTGTTAAGAGATGATCTCCAACATGAGTAGGAGATGATAATCCTTTCTCACAAGGTTGATATCTAACTGACCTCTTGACGCAGGTCCTCTGCAAAGGAATAGAGATTCAGAGGTGTTAGATAAGTTAGATCAAAGAGTTGACTTAACGAGATCGAGATAACCAAAGTCCTATATTGTATGCTGTCACAATATAGGCACGCATCCTCTGACCGGAGATAAATGTGTTACTATATGTCTGAGTATGTACATTTGGTAGACCTATAGGTTGATGACCTAATCAGGGTCTATACACCGACGCACTGGTGTGCATATAAGGGCATATGAGTAATATGATCTCTCAAAGGGATCATGCAGGTTCATTTACTGAATCATAAGGCATGAGCTCACTCATGATATATTGGGAAGAACCAAATTCCGTGTAATGTCGTCTCGCTTTGGAATCTTGATTGAATTTATAGGTTTGATATATGCTTTATTGGAAAGTATATGATCAACACCTGGGTATGATATATGCTTTCGAAAAGTATATGATCAATACCGACTCCCAATAGTCAAATGAGAAACTTAATGATAAAACCCTGAAGTAGACATTGTAAAATTGATCTTATACTTCGGGTTTATTCTGGGTCTTCTAGTATGCAGGATGTACATGTATTAGGAATACCTGAGGGTGATGTGATCATAAACGATTGTATAACCATGACGCTTCCATTCCTAGGGAGTGATGAAACGGGTCTGGATTTTAGTGACTCCTCTCAGTAGAGAAGTGATCTAATCTTGGTCCAAGTGTTGGATAGTGATCTGAATGTGATTTACATGCAATGAGAAGATTGGATCTACGACCTTGATTTAATCAAGCATCTATGAGAGGTCCACAAGATCTGGATTTGAGATGTGATATCAATATCCATGTCACTATAAGTGGAACAATACAATCGCCCTATCCTTATCTCCAAGTATCCACGGAGAAAGAGCATTATCCGTGAAAGAGTTAATGGATAATTTCATTGTTGATATATGTATCCGAGCATTGAAAAAATTGATAATTAAATGTGATTTAATTATCATAAATAATATGAATTGGATTCATATTTTAAGGAGAGTTATCTAAGATAGTTAAATGTGATTTAATTATCAAGATGCGAATAATGTGAATGTGATTCATATTATTTGGGCACATAAGAATAGAGATCCATGATAGTTAAATGCGATTTAATTATCATGGATATGAATAATGTGGATAGCACTATGCATACTAATCATATATATTATAAATGTGATTTATAATATATAAGAGAGAGCTATTTGTAAATAACATTTACAATTTAAATGTTGATATGAATTGAATTCACATTGGATAATTAATTGCAAATGGAATTTACATTATTTTTGTAGAATAATTTACAACAAGTGTTGTTGTAAAATATTGGAGATTTTCATAGAATAATGTAATCACATGATATTACATGGAAATTGCCACCGATTCCCATTAGGAAAGGGTAGATGTCCCACCCTCTTTATGGAAGGAGAAAATCTTCCTTCCAAATACCTCCATGCTTGATTGATTTAAAATAAATCAAATTATATTCAATATATATTTGATTTAATTAAATTAATTGTTGTTGTAAATTTACAACAAATCTTGGCCATTAAAAGAAACACAGATCAATGTGAACCATTGGATTTGTGTTGTTCATGGATTGAGATCCATGGATATCAAAATATTATAAATAGAAGGGCACCCCTTGCTCTTCCGGTTACACAATAAGAGAACAACATAAGCTCTTTGTTTCTCTCATTCTCTACATGCCATCTCTCTCTCTCATTGTGGCCGTCCACCATAGAGCCCCAGAGTGAGTCGCCATCGTCGCAGTTTCGTCGTTATGCTGCTGGATTGCTTGCTTATGAATTTTCATCTCCTTCGGTGTGCCTCGCTCGTGAAGAAGACGTCGAATCTCGTGGGACGAGATCAGGAGATTCGTTGCTTGGATCATCAACATGGATTGCGAGAAGCACACGTTTCATCAACGTGCTCGCAAGCATCTCATCCGTCGGATCAGACTTGAGATATGAGGTATCTTCGTTTAGAGACTCGATCGCAACCACGTTTCAAGAGGTAACACTAATACTTGTTTGTGGTTTAGATGAAATGATCCGAGAAGTGTTCTTGGATCATGTGGTTTCATCGCATAGAAAATTTTAAATTTTGTTACCCCGAGCAACTAGTGCAACTAATCGCTCTTGATCATATACGATGCAATCCTCACGCTTCCGTGATGCGCTTAAGGATCTTACCATATCCTTCATTGTGGAAGTAGAAGAAAACAAGGAATAAATTAGAGAAACTCAGAGGAATGAAGATAAAAAACCTTTGCATGAACTGATTTGATAAAGAAGATGAATCACAATGAAGAACTGAGGTGCGAAACAGACCTGTAATTGGAGTTCTGGGAACTCCAATCGCCGTTTGATGGGCTAGAGGTTACTAGCTTGAAGCTCAAGCACCTAAGAGGCTGCAAAAAGGCAGAGAAGCTTTGGATCTCACCGGAGTCTCCTCCATCGTGGCTCGTCTTGGCTTGCTCTCTCTGTCACATAAGCAAGATAGATGCTAGGAGGTGACAAATGATGTGGCAGATAACTGCTTCAAGCGACGGCGAAAGGCTTTAAGTGAGAAAGGATGGAGGTTATGGGTGATTAGAAGGGCAGTTTCAACTGACGATCATTGAAGAACATGAGGGAGACGAGGATGTTTGGAGGTTGGGAGAAGGTGATGGTTGATTGAGGAAGAGAATGGCGACATGAGGAGGTGGTTAGGTCATGTGAAGAAGTTGGGGAAATGGTTGAAGAAGGACGGGCGTGAAGGATCGTGTCGCTTCAAACTTGAAGCCGGAGGTTGACGATGAACCCTAGAAGTTGGATCAAAGATCCAACGGTTGGGAATGCAACGTGATGCAGGGAAGAGACGGGACCATGTGGAGCGTTGAATGGTACCACATGGCCCAATAGGAATTAAGATAAATACATAAAATACAGTAGAATGGAAAAGAACCAGAAGAAAGTATAATTAGAAAAAAATGTCAACATGAAAGTTGCAAATCTCGATTAGATCTATAAATTTCATGTAGAATTCAAAGAGTAAATCATATATGTACATTAAATATTTTTGCAAGTAATTTAATGAATTAAATTACTTATTTTAAATTATTTTCTTATTTTCATGGATTTTTATTTTATGAATCATGTCAAATTAATTATATACAAAATTATTCTACATAGAAGCATAATAATATATATTACCATGCAATAATAATAGGTATTTATTCACAACACCACATTAATTAAATAATGTTATTTGTTAGTTATTTTTATTGGTTTTCTTAAGCAAGAGAGATAATAGTAGAGAATTATGTAGATGAATATGGGATTCATCGATAACCAATAATTAACTTATGCGAAAATCGAGTTAAACATAACATAAATCAGTACAAGAGAATTAAGTTAATAAGAACTTACATATTAAACCCAATTGCAGTAGCGTAGACCCGTGGGTGTTTAAAATTAAACAAAACATAAATATCACAGAAGGAGTCATCATGAGAGAAAGGAGATAAGCAAAACTTAGTTACCAACGAGACAAAAGTAATGCGACAATAGTGTTAAATAGAACACAAGCCATTACGATAGAATCGATTTAAATAGAACACAAGAAATAACTAACTTTCAGAGAGTAATGTATACAAGTAATAATCGCATCACCTCTAGCAAGCCATAGATCATCATAACAATATATCAATAGGAGAAAAAGTTCAATGTCATGCTTATTATAACCATAACATTATACAAAATGGCTTGTTTTTTTAAGACTATAGCATAAAAGTATGTGCACAAGCAAGGACTAGCTAAAAGGGATTCCATATGAATATGATGTTGAATGATATCTAAAATGGTAAGAGCTCATACCTAACCTTCCATGTAGAACAATAAGGGGAAGAGGGCAGAAGTATGATAGTCACATCTACTTGAGGAGAGCAGATGTATGTGAGCATTCAACTTTGCAGAAGAAATGTCATTTCACACGAGATTTTTTAAATGTAACTATGCAAATTTGATCTATGATTTCCCATGTACGCCATTTCACACGAGATTTTTTAAAAAAATGTAAAATATTTATCCTAAGGTAAATCACAAAAAAAACTAAATGTAAAATATTTATCCTAAGGTAAATCACAAAAAAAATTCAATTTGTGTCAATTTTCAATTAGATGCTTTATTTTTCAAATGTAGCCAAAACATGCTTGGTCTTATTTTTTTATCTTAAATATTGGTTTGAGTGAAGATTTCACAACCCTTTTTTATGTTTAAAGTTGAAAGTCCACAACCCAAAGGGCCTGTTTGGTTGCAGGGTTGGGCAGGGTTGGGTTGGACTGGCTTGAGATGGGTGAATAGTAATTTGTGAGGAGGAAGTACCCTTGTGAATAGTAACCAGGGTTGGGCCAACCCTGCCCAACCCTGCAACCAAAGAGGTCCTTTTTGTTATATTTGAAAAATATGGCTCTTAATTAGGAATCGACGAAATCAAAGGTCCTCTTTGGTAATTTACCGGCAGAAAGGAGACCACATGCCTCCAAATCTTATGGTCAATTGCTATGGGATGCTTATCAAACAAATCAAATGGTCAATTACTATGTGATGCTTATCAAATCGAGCAACGGTCAAATTCGATTGGAGTTCGGTGAGATGAAAATTCAATCGCAAATATTCGAATTAATTGAATTTCATGTAATATTTCATTACCTTTATTCGAATTCAATTGTCAAGGACGTGAATAATTCAAGTCTATTTCAATATCAGTTTAATATATTAGGGAACCCAATATATTATGGTTTGAATCAAATGAAACCCATTGAACTTGACAACGCATAATACATAGCTTTTCCTTCTTCGGGTGGAAATTGGCGAGTTAAAGTCAATATCCCATGCATTGCCTTTTACTATTTGAAGCAAAATTCACATAAATGTCATATTATTGTTAACATTTTTATATCTTATGTCTCATATATCATTAATCTTTTGGTCTATTGGCCTTTGCTTTCGATATGTTTGGAGGCCTCTGTATAGGAGAAAACAAATCAGGCTCTTTTTGTTACAGGTGAAAAGTGAAACTCCCAATTCTTCGAAGCATTAGTTAGTAATTTACCCTATATTATATTACAAATAGAATAGATATAACACACGTCGAACTATATTTACCGTTCCATTTCTCAACCGTCCAATACACATATTACTAACATTTTCTAACTGGTAACTCGACACAATGATTACACTTAAGGATGCAATCGGTTACGGATATATCCGTATCCGATCCGTCACCGTATCCATTTTATATCGATTTTGACATCCGTATCCGTATCCATTTTAAAATGGATACGAATATGGATATCATTTTGATATCCACAAACATCCTTATCCATATCCGTATATCCGTTTTCATATATAAATATAGTCATATATTTATTTTTAACCATGTATAACATAATTATATACCTTCTTTTTACCATATTTGTATAATTTTTATGATACAAACACATTTAATAAATTCATATCATGCGTTTTCCATCCAATTTGTATATATTTAAGTCGATTCTATAAAGTATTTCTAACATTACTCGTATGCGATCATTATTTGTTTTACATCCGTATCCGTTTTTTAAGAATATGATAAGATAGTTTTAATATCCATATCCGCATCCGTATTAAAAAATGGATAAGAATATAGCAATATCTGTATTCGTATCCGTATGTTTGCATCCCTAATTACAGTGATTGTGTTTTAGATTTCATTATCAAGTAAATTACAGAAAGCTCCTTCAATCATGCAAGTGTTTAGACAACACACCCATTAAGGGCAACAAATCTCTGCCACTTCAACAGGCATAAATCAAATGGCCCCCATTTTTGAGAGGTTTTTTTACTTTAAAAAGGAACAAAAGAATAAATAAAACAAGAAACAATAGCTTCTCGCGAGGACTTATCTGCGACTCTAAAAACTACAGGGGCTTTTAAACTAATCAGCATGTCGACCACCCCTTCAGCGCGGCGGCCAAGCTTGCGGCCGCGAGCGCCACTGCCACCGCGTTCCCCTCCCTAGCCAGCACCGCCCGGAACGCCGCCCCGGCCACATCGGCGGTGATCTTACCCCCCTCCGCTACCACCCTCCGCCTCGGCTTCCCTGCGACCGCCATCAGCACTACCACCGTGATCCACGCCACCAACGCTGAGGGAGCAGCCGCCGCCGCGATCGCCACCGCCGCCACCGCGCCCAGGGCGCCCCCGTAAGCCAGCGGCGCGCACGCCGCTGGCCACGGGGGGAGGGCGAGTGAGGAGACGAGGGCGTATAAGAGGAGGAGGAGGGAGAGGACGGCGAGGGCGGCGTGGCGCCTGGCGGGGGAGAGGAGGACCGGCGGAAGGGATCTGGGGTTTCGACGTCTGGGCTCGGCCATGGGAGCTCGAACGTGAAGATCGAGGTCGAAGTCTCGTGAGATTTGGTGAGGATTTGAGGTGGGGGTTGAGGTGAAGATATGAGGATCCGACGGTGGATGAGAGGGATCGTACAGTAGAAATGGGCTGCACGTGGGATTGGACCCGGTGGGAAAGTCGTGTCAAAGAGAGGGGCGCCAAAGGAGTGCACAGCGACAAAGTGGACGCCACAGAGGGGATGGGTAATTTTGTGAGAAGTCCCTATTTTAAATTTATTTATTAAAAGACCCGGGGAGATATCTCACATTGGCCAAACATAATCACAAATTCTTTAGGATTTACTCGTGCAAAATTTCCAAGAAACTATATAGCGAGTGGTTTGGCATGTAAATCTCCAAGAAACTATATAGTCAGTGCAACATACTGAAGACGTCCATCATTACATGGATTGATTGTTCGCTAGGGGTTTGGTGGTGGGGGATGTAGAGGACTAGGCAGATAGGGCTCCCAAGTCAAAGGGGGAAGGAGGCTTTAGAGGAGGGCATATATAATGGAAGAAGATAAATAGGAGGGTGTCCTACTATCACCATTGTACCCCTAGATTTTATTGCCAATAACAAAAAAACTCCAGTGCTTAAGGGGAAGAAATTAAGTTCGAACTCAAGGGATGTACATGTAGTTTCAATAATTTTGTTTAAACATGATCAAGTGCAGTCCGTGCTGGATCAAATACGGGCCTAGGTTTCGAAACCTATAGCATAAGGCTTGAGTTGGGACGACTCACTGATAATCAGGGAGATCGAGGGTCGTACGGTTTCACAAGGCGAAACCGCAGTCGGTGTATTGACCGCTCAACAATCCCTAATTAATCAACAATTAATCCCACAATCAGATATCAAGCAATGGCAAACAAAGATGGAGTTAAAATTTATTATTAACTCTACATAAAAGATGTATAGGTGTAAGTATGTAGAGGTCGAACACAGGGAACACACAGGATAAATCAAGCAAGTGCAAAGAGTGTGATGTGATGAAGTGTCTACAATATGCAAATGTTTTTGTGGATTTTTAATTTTTAATAATTTTTTAATTTAATTTTTAATATTGTATTATTATTTTTATTTTTTGATTTTATATTTCCTTTTTATATTTTAGATTTTTTTATATTTTTTTTCAAAAATAGAATATAAACAAAGTAAGAAAAAGGAAGATAGGATATTTATAAAAATAAGGAAAAATGCTCAAAAATTAGGAAATAAAATATTTTTAGTCTTTTTATATTTTCTATTGTTTTTGTGATTTTTGGGGACTTTTCAGAATATTTTTGGTATTTTTAAAATCAAAAATACAAGAAAACAGTGAACAAAATTGCTAGCTGGACTTAAAATGAGGACTAAAAATACTAAACAGTACCCAAAATTCCTCAAATTAATTTTAAAACAAAGGAAATAAAATAAGAAAAATTCTGAAATAGAGTTTGTATTTTTAGGATTTTTCTAGGATTTTTTTTAAATTTTTATGAAGTTTTTAGGGGTTTTCTAATTTTTAATATTTTTGTTTCGAAAATTTTAATGATTTTTGGACTGACACTAAAACACACTAAAATAGACCTTAGGTAATTTTTTTGGAATTTTCAAGGTGTTTTGATATTTTTTGGTATTTTCTAATGTAAATAGTAGGAAAAATGCATGTTTTTGATTTTTAATAAATATTAAAATGCAATAAAAATGAAAGATAAAAATATAGCGTGAATGAGCAAGCACACATGATCTTATGGTAATTTTTTGGGAATTTTTCGAGTTAAAATGATACACTAAATAAATATAAACATCCAATAAAAATCACACAGCTTGCAGGGGCATAAGTGCAAATAGACAAAAGTTCCAGGGCCTAAGTGTAATTTTTACACAAAATATAGTACTGAATATTGCATTTAATGGACTGAATATAAATATCAGAACCTGCAAGGGTACATCTGCAAAATACCCACCCGGGCACGTGACTAGCACGCGCTTGGGAAGGACCCAACTACTATATCCAAAAACACCAGGGACTTACATGCAAATTCACCAAAAATGATACACTTAATATTGAAATCCCTGGACTGAACCGAAATAAGCAAACCCGCGAGGGGGTCCTCGCAAAATACCCCGCACCTCACGTGTATTGGTCACGTGAAGTGACGTGGCTAGGACCCAAGTGCAAATAGTAAAAGTGCGGGGCTTGTTTGCAAATATTACAACAATATTTAAACTTTGACTAAAAGTTTGTGGACTAAATAAAAATTACAAAAATAGCGAGGGAAAAAGTGCAAAATACCCCACTCGGGCGCGATCCGACGGTTGAGGGCTCCCCACTTGCCACGTGGCGAGCCCTCTCTACACGATGACGCTTCGGCTCGGACGGCGGCAATTAGATCTGGCGATGTCGATCCGACGATGCTGGCGGGTCCTCGATCCTATAGTTGCTGCGCAATCTGGAGACGCGGCCCGATCCGACGGTGGGGAGACGTGGAGGAAGAACGGGGAAGAACGCCGGCGAGGCGAACTTCCCCGAGCTTGATCTCCGTGCTCCGGTGGTCTGGAGTGCTCAAAATGGGGCTGCGAGCTCCTGGGAGCTTCCTCAAGGTGCTGGTGGGCCCAAAAAGTCTCGGCGATGGCCGAGGTACGCTGGAGATGATAGCGGAGCTGGAGGGGCTCGAGCGTCTCCGGCGAAGGCCAAAATGGCCCCCAGGCGTTCGTTAAGGTCCAAGTACCTGCAAAAAAGGGTGAGAGGACCCAGGGTAAAGTGCCTGGGTCCCGCGGTGGTGGAATGGTGGCGAAAGGTGATCGGCCAAGGTTGCGCTCCGGCAAGGTTCACGTGGAGGGTGATTTGATCGATGAAATCGAAAGATTCTTGGGGCGAAATGTTCCTAGGACTAAGGGGAATAAAATGTAAATGAAAAGAAGGGAAAAGGGGGCTGCCTCGACGGTGGAGACCTGAGGGAAGTGTACCTCGCCGTCGACGATAGGCGGAGGTGGTGGAAGCACCTCAGGCGTCGCTCGACCCACCCAAAGGTCGCAAAGGGGAGCTGTCACCTTCTCCTTGCTATTGGGCACGAAAAGGGAGCTAATCCTATGGAAAGAGGCATTCAATTACGAAAGGGAAGAGGGAGCTCCATTTTATGTGGTTTGACTCTGTGACTTGGGTGCTTCAAAGATCGATGCGGATCATGCAAATCACGGGTCCAATCCTCGAGATGAATGCTAGGCATGCAAGAGGGACAATCGAGGAGAAAAAGTTCTCAAAGCATCGACATGAAATGGTGAAAGAATCAACGACGAAAAATCCGTGAACATGGGGGTCAAATGAGGTCTGACACGGGCTACAGGGCTAGGGAACGACCAGTTGACCGGGGTCAACTGGGGCCGGCACCTGGACCAACTAGGAAAAATCCCTGGAAATTATTTTGTAAAATCAATTTAAAATAGTAAATGACTTTATTATTTTTAGGTTATTAAATAAAAAATATTTGTTATTTTCTAAATTATTTTATGGTGATTTTTAATTATTTTTATGAGGTATAATTTTACAAGTTGTCTTTTTAGACCTATGTAGGTACATATACCTATATATTTTATTAATTTATTTTTATTCTATGATTTTAATTTATTTATTTTTGTTTGTTATTTTATAAATTTATAAAATACTTTTATACACTTAAATATATTTTTATTTTATTTTTCTGATGTATTTTATACATTTAATAAAATATAAGTATGAATTATATAGGTATATGTATAGGTATTATACCCATGTATTCTATGCATACATGTATTTTATTTTATATTTCTTTTGTGTTTTATTCTATTTTTAATACATATATTTATTATGAATAATATTTACAAAATTATAAAAAATATAAAAATACAAAAATAATGAATAAATAATAAATTGAATATTTTAATCTGTACAAGTATACAATAGGGGTCCAAAACTCAACTTTCAAACCGTAGCTCCGTCAAATGCAAAACTACCGCCATTAAATAGCTTATTTTAAATTATATACAATTAAAGTGAGTTTGATGCATTTGGAGTTTTCATTTGTGAGATACAGGTCTGGGAAGTTGGGATTTTGGATTTTTATTCAGACCATAACTTTTATCTGTACATTATTTTTGAGTGAAATCAATTTTGTATTTTTATTTATTAAATTAACTACAACTTTCATGTTCAAAATTTCTTTATTTGAGGTCTAAAAGTGGAACCAAAAATAGGTCCCAAAATGAATAAAGAATGAATTAAAAAGAATAGATATCTGGCCCTTATCTTCCCCTACTTTATTCCTTGTTGACCTATTCATCAAGATGCTTAGGTCTCGGGGTTTCGGGTCATAAAATATTTACAATATTTTATTCATTTTCTATTCTTTTATTTATTCTATAATTTTGGCTTTAATTACAATATTTTATACACTATTTACATGCACATGCATGAATGCTAAGATGCTCTAATTAAGGGTATTTTCACGCATTTGCTAGGGTTTTTGAGGCTAAAATGATAGAATAAAGATGATGAAATGTGGATTCATCACTCACAAGTCACACTTTAAGGCTCTAGCTTGACTCATGTCTGTGTTGTCTGACACATGTTTGTATCGCCATTTAAACCTTCCAAATCTGATGTATACGTGTTACTTGAAAGGTGGATTATTTGATATAATGTAATACTGCCAATGTAAAAGGAAGAAATGGAATATATTATACAAAATATGTGTTTTCTCATACATGCATACATGCATATGTAACTATGTATATAAAATATATTTGTATGGATCAGGATGAGCTGAGGTGGGTTAGACTATGTGGTACATGTTTATGACCCACTCATTTAACCAGCAGGTCAATATTCAAGTAAGCTCAGATCGACACATACATCATTTTTTTTGACATGATCCCAACCCATGAGCCAGTTGGGCTAGTGGGCCCATGCCACTGGCACATTCTAATTGTGTTAGGGGCATACTTGTAATTATAAAGAATGTAGTAGCATAAGGTTTATTTGGAAAACTTGGAAGGGTACGGGTGCAAAGATCCCATACACACATGAGGTTTCGTAGTTATACTTATGCCCCTACCTTTTTTGGATTACACTTGTGCCGCTAACAAAAACTATTGAATAACACTTATATTCTTGGGGTTAGTTGTCGTCCATTCTCATCGCAAACAGATGTTAAATACTACGCACAAATGTAAATTGCGAGAAGAGTAAGGATTGTAAATGTAATTATATATCATCCTCTTCTTTACCTTCTTCCTCATCATGTTCTTCCTAGCCCTCCTCCCTCATGCATGCATCCATAACCTCCAATATTGCCAACCCAGCCCTTGACATCTCTTGCCCCATCTCCCCCTAACATCTCTCTACCTCAAGCTACACTATGCAGAGCCCATCCCGATTTGTCTGTCCCAATCTCCCCTTCACCTCCCAACTCATCCTTCATGTGCCCCCTTCAGAAAACCCCAACCCCAACCTCATTCGTCCTAGACTTCTACCTTGAGAGCACTCCTTGCTCGATGACCTACTATTTCCTGCACATCCATCTCTTGTCCTCATCCCTCCTCAATTGGCGATTGTTCTTTTTCTTTTGAAAAATATTTTCTTGAAAATCAAATTTTATCTATAATAAAAAATACAAAAACTCCATCACATTTTTTTAAAAAATGCACCCCCTCATATTTTTACCTTTTAAAAATTTGTAATTTTGGAAATACATGTTTTTCCTTATTAAAGTATCTCACAATGCATAAAGATAAAAAATAATAAAAAGACATAGAGTAGAAGTAACGTACCTTGTGATCAAACTGAGCTTTCACACCCTCAAATTCTGTGATCGAGAATGTTCGAGCAAACACGGTAGCAGATGCACTAGATATGAGCGATGGACCTGACTTCGGGAGGAGTCTATAGTGAGTGGGTAGCTGATGACGCGCCTGGCAACTCGGGTAAAAAGGTCGTCAAGGGTCGTTGCGACCCAAGTCACCAAACGTGGTCGATCAAGAAAATGTAAAGCAGACCACCAAAATCAAGCAAAAATCAAATGAAACACGATAGCGGTCTTGGCTATTAGATTAGCCTGGTATAGCGACCAGGGTCGGACTCAGGGAGCATGTGATGGCCTCGCAGCCTACGAAGTAGTCTAAAAAATGAATAAAATAAAAGACAAGTGTTTTTGGTGGATTTTTAATTGTTTTTAATTTTTTTGGATTTTTAATTAATAAAGAAAATATGAAAAATAAGAAAACAAGCCAATTCAAGCAATTATTAAAGAATTCAAAAATCAACCAAAAATTCAAATAAAAATGTTTTTATGTATTTTATGTTTTTTACTGTTTTTGGGTAATTTTTGGTATTTTTCTGATTTTTATTTATTTTTCTAAAAATAAAACAAGGCAGGGAAATGAAGGTACTGTCTAACTGAGCTTGAGGGACTCAGAGAAAATATCTAAAAGCCTCTAAAAAGTTGGAGGTAATTTTCCTGTATAGAAGAAGAAACAAGGAAAATTTAGGCACAGATATTATTGTTTTTGGATTTTTAAATTAATTATTAGAAGTTTTATAGGTTTTTAGGTGTTTTTCGATTTTTATAAGTTTTATATAATGAAAAATGACCAAAATTGGTCAGAAAATCAAACAAGACAAAATACACAGTAGCTAATTTTTTTGTAATTTTTAGATGTAATTTAATATTTTTTTGTGGTTTTTCAATCAGACAGTAAAGAAAAAGGCTGTTTTTGAATTTTTAAAAATAGCAAATAAAAGCAAAAATGTCTCCAAAAATTTTAGAAAATTTTACAACATGGGAGGAGCCATATATCCAATTTTCATTGGATTTGGAGTTAGTTTGATATTTTATTGAAAATCAAAATCAAGCCATAGTGCTTAGAGACCTAACTGCAAATATAATAAAGTCCTGGGCCCCCTGGAGAACAAGGCAAGAAAATCTAGGGCCAAAAGTGCAAAATGTCCCCCGGGCACGCACGATACACTTGACTCAGGCCTGGGGGGGGGCTATCTGTCATTCCTATTTTAAATAATGCAATCAATAACACCCGAAAAACATAGGACGAAAACTGCAAATATACCACAAAACATGTGGCGAAGCACGTGGCCACTATACACAGGGGTATACAAGCAAATAGCAGAAACAGAAAGATCCTACATGCAAATGTACCAAACTAAAATAAATTATCTAAAATATTTACAGGACTAAAGACAAATAACTAAAAAGCTAAGGGCCTACAAAGAGATTACCCTTTATTAAATGTCGACGGCTGAAGTAGCGCCACGTGGCTGATCCAACGGGTGAAAGTGATGGCACCTTAACCCTGAAACGCTGGCCGGATCGGACGGTTGCGAATCCACCATGTGGCGAATCTGACGGTCCTGGAGCGCTGTGGCGAATCCCTCCGTGAATCGACGGTGATGAAGCTGACACGTGGAGATCGGACGGCAGGGAGTCACGGGTGCCTCTTCATTTGATCGTGCGACTCAGATCGGTCCTCAGATGGATCAGATGGTATCTGCGGCTCCTCGAATGGACGGATCAGATCTGAACTGGAGCGTCGAGGCCGATCGGACGTCTGGGGAGGATGGTGGAATAACAGTTGGCCGGCGAGCTTCGCCGGCCCAATACACGCACTATGGTCCTCCCCTGCCGCTCATGGGATGCGGAAGAGCTCCGCCGTGAAGCTCTGCAGCTGATGACGGTCTCCGATGAGTCGAACAACCACCAGAACGGCCCCGCGATGGCGGTGGACTGAAGCTCCTGTGCCTGAGTTGTTAGCCTCCAGATGAGGCTCTCCTGACGTCGTAACCTGCACAGGAAGACAGATGGGTCGAGGGCAAACTTCCTCGACCCGTCAGCGTGCGAGAACAGTGAACGGAGCATCGATATGGAAGCCCTCCGGCGAGTGGCGGAGGTGGAGGGTCGAGGTTCCTGCTCCGGGGCGAGCCAGGGGGAATGGGTAGGTGGAGAAGGTGCGGAGGAGGCTCGTAAAGGTGGTGGCGGTGTCAGACGGGCAAGTGGATGGACGGAGACGAAGAGCGGAGGCGGCGGAGCTACAGCTACCGGAAATGGAAAAATCGAAACTAAGCTAATCTACGGGCTAAAAGGACTACTTGATGGAGGCTATCGACTGGGCTGAAGCTCAGGAAGCTTCTGGGTCATTGCCTGCAAGGGGACATCGGCTCCCCGAGGCTGGGCGCGCTCGCGGCAGCGCACGGCGGCGATGCCACCGGATCTGAAGGTTCCCGAAGTCCTCGTGCCTCACTTCCACTCCCAAGAACACCGCTGTCACTCAGGCTCACCGGAGGAGGTCCTTGGCTGCGAGTGGGAAGTCCAAAAGATCCAGGAAAAGGCCGCCGGAGTTAAGGTTTTATATAATGACGGGTCCGATAAGATGAGGATCGGGTGAGCACTCCAAGGAGTGGATCCCTAAAAGAAGGTGCACGTGAGGATCATGGATCTTCCCTTGGCAATCGGAGCCCTGGGTTTGAGTGGATGGGGTTCGGATCGATTAGGAAGTAAGTGGAGATATCGGGTCAGCAATCAGATCCGCAAGGGAAGAGGGTCCGCGGGGGAAGTTGACCGGGGTCAACAAACCCCCGTGGACCAATCAGAATCCGCCAGGTCAAAATTATTTGATTATTTATTTTAAAATAGTAAATGATCGAATTAAGAAAAACTTAAAACATGAAAAATATTTATTTTATTTTTTTTCTATTTTTTGGTGATTTTTAATTGATTTTTCAAAATAAAAATAGGGTATTTACATAGTAGAGCTATATATAGGTGTATATACAATATAGGGTTTTGATTTTTTGATTTTTAATTGGTTATTTTTATACATTTTTATTCCAATTTTATATTTTATTTATTTATAGCATAAAATTAGGAATAAAAGGGTATTTTTATTTTATTTTTATTATTTATATACAAGGGTGAAATGCATAGATATATACATCTATATACATGGTATATGTATAATATTATTTTTGGTTTTTAATTTTTGCTCTTTTTATTTTGTTTTTGTCTTTGTTGTTTTTATTTTATTTATTTACACCATAAAAGATAAAATGTATACAAAATTTTTGGAATTTTAATTTATTTATTTATAAGGTGAAATAAATATGGATGTGGTTGTATGTACATGATGAATATATACAAAAGTGACTCTTTTTATTTTCTTTTTCTTTTTTCTATTTTTGTTTTGATTTTTATATTGATAAATATATACAAATATATACAAGCCACTTTTATTCTATTTTTAGAGGAAAATATAATTATTTTATTTACAGATATATTTACACACATGAGCCCCTATCTCCCTCTACTTTGGCTTTTATGCGGTCAGGCCCATGCTGAGCCCTCCCTTGGGTTAGGTTGCTCAATATTTATTCTAAATATTTCTCTCTTGTTCTTTTTAATATTTATTCTTTTATTTTTGCACAAAAACATGCTAATTATTACTTTTTACACCATGCATGCTTTTGGTAATTATTTATATTTACAAATATATACATGTATTTGCAAAGGTTTTTGTAGCTAAAATATAAGAATAAAGAGTGATGAATGAGTATTCATCACCCCCCTATACTTAACTTTGCTTGTCCCTTAGCAAACACTTATTTGAAAAAGAAGTGAAAAAGAAAGAAAGAAAAAGAAAAAGAGAAGAATGCACATGGATCAAGGTTGAATATTAAACTTTCCTTCATTAAATTGAACTATGGAGCTCAATCAGATCTTTGGATTATTAATGTGTCGGAACCTTATTTGGACTTAAGCTTAAAACTCAACAGCCTCTAAGTTCCACTAATCTCTAATCAAGACTCCTCAATAATCCAGGTGAGAACAAGTCATCAAACACAAACCCTGAAGACCATGAATCTTTCCTTGTCCTGTGAGTGTAAGGTCTAAGCTCTCCACCTCAGAAATGGCAACTTGACAACCCTCCCCAACAAGGTAACTCTATGACCTCAATCTGGCCACTCTTTCCTCGAGGAGCGGGGTATTCTCTTTTAAGTTCAAGTTCAACCGGCTCAAGAAGAGGAGGAAGAAGAGAATGGACCATGGACAGTGTAGCCATGTATCCTTGGGAGCTTGACCAGTGTAGCCAAGTCTCCCAGCTGCAAGCTACATAAGGTGGTACATGAATCTCAAGCTTTGCTTATTGCACTATATACATACTCCGGTGGGATTATCATTTTCTCTCAGACCCACCACTTTTTTGGAGTTATTTTCTTTTTGCAATTTTTTTTCAAGTGCAACTATACAACATATACATGTGTAGCATATATACAAGGGGTTTTCCCTCTTGAGCCAGTAGACTATCCCTCTTTTGAAGCTTTATTGCAACCCACAACTCCTGTCGTTAGACCTCATGGCAACCAGACCAAGTTGAGATGCACTTCCTTCACTAAAAGAAGAAGAGAGGTTCCGCCTAGAAGTACTACCCTCATATGGTACCCCAAGTCAAGGAAGACTGCCTCCTCACCACCTCATTCGTAGAGAGCTCGGTGCAAAGTGCTGGTGTCCAAGTGAAGCCATTGTCCCTATGAGTCATGTGTTGTTGTTAAGTGCTCTACTTAGGCTCATTGAGATGACATGTGATCATAGCCTAGTGGACTCAAAGAATTAAGTCACCATGGACCTGAAAAGCCTTAAACCTAAGCCCTATAAGGTTCCTCTTATAAATTAGGTGGATTAAGATCTTACTCAAGCTCCTTTCCCAATTTAATTCCAGGCTAGTTTAAATGTCAACTATAATCCAGAAAAACTATATACATATATACAAAGATGCTATTTACACAATTTTTACACACATGCAAAATTTTTGAAAAATGTTTTGACAATCATGAATGGATGAATGCATGAAGTGCAAGTTTCGCAAAAGTATTTACGCGCATTTACACAAGATTTTTTGCAAACTTTTGATTTTCAAAACATTTTGGAAAAATTTTGTACTATATACATAATTTTGATAAGAAAATATTTACACAATCTTTACACAAAAGATTTTTGAAAACATTTTTACAAAAATAATTTGTACACTAGCTGTGTATGTGCAAATAAAAGAATGTTTATTTACAGGAAAATTTTTTAATTTTGTGGTTTTTAGGGTTTTTAGCCATTTTATTTATTAACACACTCACACAAAGTACGAGTTATGGCTAAAGTATATATGAAATATATACACACCCCCTATACTTAGCTAGAACGATGTCCTCAGAGTCAAGAGCGATGAAGAAGACATAACTCGTGCTTAGTATAGGGAAGTGAAAAGGAAGGCTATATACAAAGACGAATGAATGAATAGAAAGTCAAGAAGATCTCGGCTTTTCCCCCTATACTTAGGATTAAATAATCCTAAGTATAGCAGGCTGTACACAAAAGGGAAAACCGAGTGGAGAATGTACAGGGTCTACCCCCCTATACTTAGGGTAAAATATCCCTAATTATAGGCAGCAAAACAGGGGTTGCAAGACACTAGAAAATCAACGAATATATACAAGGTGGAGGGGCATCACTCCCCCTATACTTAAGGTGAAGAACCTTAAGTATAGGCAACACAACAGAAGTGATGAAACAGAACGAAGAATAACCCGGTGTTTTCACCCCCCTATACTTAGGATGAGCAATATCCTAAGTATAGCAAAGATAATCCTAAGTGAGACCTGGGGTGAAAACAAGAACGGAAGAAAGAAAGATCAAATAAGACGAAACACGTATATACAAAAGAGTACAATGTCGAGGTGTCTCTCAACAAGCGCTAGTTTTTACGCCCCTAGCTGGGCGCAACGACTAGGACAAGACAGTATCAAGATTCAGTACGGCATCGGTAAGTCGAATACCGTACTGTCGTCGCAGTCTTAGTATGAGAACATCGACGAACTCAAAAGTGTAGAGTAAGAAACCCAGGTATGCAATCAAGCGGGTGTCTACTACCAGGCAAGGATATGGAAATAAGTGATCGAGATCCGGTAGCACTAAAGAGATCGTCGGCTCTGGATTAGACTGGAGTGAAAGTGTGGAGCCGAAGAAATCAAACGTGGAGAAGGATGGATCAGTAATAGAATCCTCCACGTCAATCAGTGTCTTAAGAAGATATGTGCGGTCAAGATTAGGAGACTTTGTCAGAAGACTGATACTCAATGAATGAAATAGAAGAAGATCAGATAGGTCATCGAATATCTCCAGGATGGGCTCATCCTCGTGAGGGTCGTCGAGGTGAGAAGACTCAGAATCCGTAAGATCTAAAGACTCGGTTTCGTGCTCCGCCAGATCGGAAACACTCTCAGTAGGTGAAACCGAGTACACATCGAGTGTGGCATCCTCTCGTAGATAACCCTCGGGGAGAGATGCCGAATCAGAAGTGATAAGAAGAGGATCAGGATCTAGATGGGCATCTGCGCTGCTATCAAGTATCCACTCGGTGCACCAGGCTGCATCATCATCAGAAGTGTAGCTCTCGGCAATCTGGAAGCAGGAGAAGGTACTAGTCAACACCGCGGAAGCTGGCAAAGTGTCTGCGGCTGATCCTCGCTCTGCGGCTATGCTGGCTGCCAACTGGTCCTCAGCAAAAGTGTCTGTCTCGTCAGAGTGGAGGACAAAATGCTTGAATACGGGTCTCTCTGTATCTGAACTCTCAAAGTGGTGTCCCTCATCGACCTGTGGCTGCTGGGCTGAGTCCTGGTAGCTGTCTGTATCGAAGAAGTATCTCTGCAGAAAGGAAGCTGAGTCCTCCGGGACTGGAATCTGAAGTGTCTGAGACAATGGTTGTAGTAGCGGGGGCTCCTCCGGTTGCTGGAATGTCAGAAGATCTGATATCCAAGACTCGTCGATTGAAAACTCTGGAGCTAACTCGAACTCCAGCTGGTAAACCAACGGGAACTCGAGAAGACTCTGGGTCCGAACCTCTGCTATCGCAGTCATCTCCTATGTACTCTGTGGTGCTGCATCATCCAAGTCCTCGGGCTGGTGTGTAAAAACTGTCTCATCATGTAAAGCGACACACCGCACTGGTACTGCATCATCCGCATGTGTTGTACCGAGTAAGGCATCTCGTGAAGAAGAACTCTGTAAAAGTAGCCTCGAGATGGTATCCAGTAGGTGAATGTCGGAACTGCGGTGTGAACCGCCACATGTGGTAATCACCAGTGCTAACTGCTCTGCGGTCATCCCCCGCATGGAGATCTCTATCAAGTCTGTCAGTGGAAGCCCGTGCTCGGGAAAGCTCCTCAAGAGGTCAAGAAACCTCGGCCATGCCTCATGCAGTGGCTCCTGGGGGTCAACTGAAAAGGCGGTGATCAAAGACCGCATAAACTCAGCTCTACTTGGGGGGAAGTATCTCTGTAAGAACTCTCTGCGTAGCTCTCCCCATGTCTCGAATGTCCTCCCCAATCGTCGGTGCCATCTCATGGCTCTGTCGTGAAGTGTGAATGGGAAGGTCCTCGTCATCAGCTCCTCTGCAGTAATATCCGAATATCTCTGTGCTCGATAAAACTCCTCAAATGCGAACAGGTGAAGATACGGCTCCTCGTACGCCTCTCCTGAAAATGTCGGCAGTCTCTGAATGTAGTCCAACTCCAAGATGAATGGACGTAATGTAGAAGCTGACTCAGCTCCCTGTGCTATATGCTCCTCCATCCTTCTGGAATAGGATCTGTCTGCTAATCTCCACTGCTCTATCTGGTCACCAACAGAGTGCGCTCTCAACTCAGCAACGGCATCGTCCAGGTCTCGCATCTGCTCTATCTGGTATCCTCGGACGTCTCGCACAACATGCCCAGAGTAGTGAATGGGATGGGAGGGAGGGGACGGGAGGTTGGTCGGAGATCCGACCTCCCTAGAAGGTGGACTGGACTGATGGTCAGATAATGGAGAAGGAGCCGTAAGAGTCGGCTCAAAGTGAGGGGGATCCATCATCCAGGGGTGAAGGAGAAGAAGAAGACTAAAGGGAGGGTGAGTGGGAGACAGAAGAAGGGAAGAAGATGTGGGAAGGCAGAAAGGATCTATAAATCACACAAGATGAGAAAAAGCAAACCCCCGATTCACCTACGCACACGAGCTGAAGACCAAATTGATTGGTCAATTATCTTGTCGATTTTATTTTAGGTGATCATCCAGTTTATCAGAGCGATTACGTGAGGTAATAGGAATCCGATATTTCTCAACCGACTATCCGGTACTAAGGAGCCGGTAATCAGTCGAGAAAGATCGGATGGCTCTATCCTAAGGTGCGGGTCACTCTCTCACTCATCCAAACTAAACAAGGAGGGGGTTACTCTCCCCAAGACAGATTTTTGGTGAAGTGTCTTTTAGGTCAAATGTGATTAGCAACCCTGATTTTATTGTTTTTATTTTTAGATATTTTTCAAATAAAAAGAAACGCCTAACGAATTTTTCGGTTCTCCTGATTATTAAGTCAAAAACAGGGGGAGAAGACGAAAAAGCCGATGCACGATGAAATCAATGATGCATGCAAAGATAGAAATGCGTACCTGTCTCCAGCACTCTACATGCAATATGATCCGCGCATAATGTAAAAACAGAAAGTAAACTACCTATATGGTGCAGCGGTAAAAACCGAGTCCTAAGCATGCAATTTCTACTCGAAGAACCGTCTAACTGGTCACCGATCCTTCAAGCCAAAGGGTCCGGTCTCGGTCTACCCCTCCTCCTTCCGACACATCGGGTTCAGGAGCAGCGCTTGGCAGGGCAGGCTACGACATGTATGCTCGAAGGGAGTGAGTCAGTTATTTTTATTAATGATTTATTAGTAGGTCCAATCAACGTTCTATAGGAGTAAGCAATCAATTAAGTGTGTGGATCCTACTAATTACGGCACAGTCAAGCAGAAAATCCTAAATCTAGGGGCTCGAGAAAAACCATGTAAAACCGTAAAAGGCAGCGAAGAAAAACAAAACCGTGAAAAGCCTCGAAAAATCCTAAGGGTCCCCCGAGCACACCAGTGCTCGGCGAAACAGACCCGCTAAACAAGTCCAAGTCTACAGTCTGTCCCTGTATTATTACCATTAATCAAACTGAAATAAAGTCTAACTACTCTACTCTAGTCCTCTCTCACCCAGTCTCTCTCTCACGCTCTCCTGCGGCTCTGTGCAGAAGGGAGCCGCCTCCAAGTCCCGCGGTTGCGCCAGCTTCTTGAAAGCTACCGCCTCGGTCCTCGGGCCCTCGCAAGAAAGAAGACAAGTGTCAAACCAAGAATAATAATCAAATGAAGCAGAAAAATGTAAACAAGGGTATATGTGCAAAAAGGGCAAATAAAATAAACAAGCAAAAATCAAACAGAAAAGAAAATAAAAGAAAAGAAAAGAAAAGGAAATAAAATAAAAATAAAGAAAAATAAAAAGCCGCGAAAAACCGCGGACTCAGAAAGAGCCGCGGAAAGCTGCGAAAAAGAAAATAAAATAAAAAGAAAAACTACTAAGCCGTGCTCCCCGGCAACGACGCCATTCTGATGACACGCATGGCAACTCGGGTAAAAAGGTCGTCAAGGGTTGTTGCGACCCAAGTCACCAAGCATGGTCGATCAAGAAAATGTAAAGCAGACCACCAAAATCAAGCAAAAATCAAATGAAACACGATAGCGGTCCTGGCTATTAGATTAGCCTGGTATAGCGACCAGGGTCAGACTCAGGGAGCACGTGATGGCCTTACGGCCTACGAAGTAGTCTAAAAAATGAATAAAATAAAAGACAAGTGTTTTTGGTGGATTTTTAATTGTTTTTAATTTTTTTGGATTTTTAATTAATAAAGAAAAAAGAAAAATAAGAAAATAAGCCAATTCAAGAAATTATTAAAGCACTCAAAAATCAACAAAAAATTCAAATAAAAATGTTTTTATGTATTTTATGTTTTTACTATTTTTGGGTAATTTTTGGTATTTTTTTGATTTTTATTTAATTTTCTAAAAATAAAACAAGGCAGGGAAATGAAGGTACTGTCCAGCCGAGCTTGAGGGACTTAGAGAAAATATCTAAAAGCCCCTAAAAAGTTGGAGGTAATGTTCCTATATAGAAGAAGAAACAAGGAAAATTTAGGCACAGAAATTATTATTTTTGGATTTTTAAATTAATTATTAGAATTTTTATAGGTTTTTAGGTGTTTTTCAATTTTTATAATCTTTATTTAATGAAAAATGACCAAAATTGGTCAGAAAATCAAACAAGACAAAATACACCGTAGCTATTTTTTTTGTAATTTTTAGATGTAATTTAATATTTTTTATGGTTTTTCAAGTCAGACAGTAAAGAAAAAGGCTGTTTTTAAATTTTTAAAAATAGCAAATAAAAGCAAAAATGTCTCCAAAAATTCTAAAAAATTTTACAACATGGCAGGATCTATGTTTCCAATTTTCATTGGATTTGGAGTTAGTTTGATATTTTATTGAAAATCAAAATCAAGCCATAGTGCCCAAGGACCTAACTGCAAATATAATAAAGTCCTGGGCCCCCTGGAGAACAAGGCAAGAAAATCTGGGGCCAAAGGTGCGAAATGTCCCCCGTGCATGCACGATACACGTGACTCAGGCCTGGGGGGGCGTATCTGTCATTCCTATTTTAAATAATGCAATCAATAACACCCGAAAAACATAGGAAGAAAACTGCAAATATACCACAAAACACGTGGCGAAGCACGTGGCCACTATACACAAGGGTATACAATAACTAAAATAAACTATCTAAAATATTTACAGGACTAAAGACAAATAACTAAAAAGCTAAGGGCCTACAAAGAAATTACCCTTTATTAAATGTCGACGGCTGAAGTAGCACCACATGGCTGATCCAACGGGTGAAAGTGATGGCGCCTTAACCCTGAAACGCTGGCCGGATCAGACGGTTGCGAATCCACCACGTGGCGAATCTGACGGTCCTGGTACACTGTGGCGAATCCCTCCGTGAATCGACGATGATGAAGCTGACACGTGGAGATCGGACGACAGGGAGTCACGGGTGCCTCTTCATCTGATCGTTCGGCTCAGATCGGTCCTCAGATGGATCAGACGGTATCTGCGGCTCCTCGAATGGACGGATCAGATCTGAACTAGAGCGTCAAGGCCGATCGGACGTCTGGGGAGGATGGTGGAAGAACAGTTGGCCGACGAGCTTCGTCGGCCCAATACACGCACTATGGTCCTCCCATGCTGCTCCTGGGATGCGGAAGAGATCCGCCGTGAAGCTCCGCAGCTGATGACGGTCTCTGATGAGTCAGACAACCACCAGAACGGCCCCGCGACGGCAGTGGACTGAAGCTCCTGTGCCTGAGCTGTTAGCCTCCAGATGAGGCTCTCCTAACGTCGTAACCTGCACAGGAAGACAGATGGGTCGAGGGCAAACTGCCTCGACCCGTCAGCGTGCGAGAACAGTGAACGGAGCGTCGATATGGAAGCCCTCCGGTGAGTGGCGGAGGTGGAGGGCCGAGGTTCCTGCTCTGGGGCGAGCCAGGGGGAATGGGTAGGTGGAGAAGGTGCGGAGGAGGCTCGTGAAGGTGGTGGCGGTGTCGGATGGGCAAGTGGATGGACGGAGACGAAGAGCGGAGGCGGCGGAGCTACAGCTACTGGAAATGGAAAAATCGAAACTAAGCTAATCTACGAGCTAAAAGGACTACCTGATGGAGGCTATCGACTGGGCTGAAGCTCGGGAAGCTTCTGGGTCATTGCCTGCAAGGGGACGTCGGTTCCCCGAGGCTGGGCGCGCTCGCGACGGCGCACGGCGGCGATGCCACCGGATCTGAAGGTTCCTGAAGTCCTTGTGCCTCACTTCCACTCCGAAGAACACCGTTGTCACTCAGGCTCACCGGAGGAGGTCCTTGGCTGCGAGTGGGAGGTCCAAAAGATCCAGGAAAAGGCCGCCGGAGTTAAGGTTTTATATAGTGACAGGTCCGATAAGATGAGGATCGGGTGAGCACTCCAAGGAGTGGATCCCTAAAAGAAGGTGCACGCGAGGATCATGGATCTTCCCTTGGCAATCGGAGCCCTGGGTTTGAGTGGATGGGGTTCGGATCGATTAGGAAGTAAGTGCAGATATCGGGTCAACAATCAGATCCGCATGGGAAGAGGGTCCGCGGGGGAAGTTGACCGGGGTCAACAAACCCCCGTTGACCAATCAGAATCCGCCAGGTCAAAATTATTTGATTATTTATTCTAAAATAGTAAATGATCGAATTAAGGAAAACCTAAAACATGAAAAATATTTATTTTATTTTTTTCTATTTTTTGGTGATTTTTAATTGATTTTTCAAAATAAAAATAGGGTATTTACATAGTAGAGCTATATATAGGTTTATATACAATATAGGGTTTTGATTTTTTGATTTTTAATTGGTTATTTTTATACATTTTTATTCCTATTTTATATTTTATTTATTTATAGCATAAAATTAGGAATAAAAGGGTATTTTTATTTTATTTTTATTATTTATATACAAGGTTGAAATGCATAGATATATACATCTATATACATGGTATATGTACAATATTATTTTTGGTTTTTAATTTTTGCTCTTTTTATTTTGTTTTTGTCTTTGTTGTTTTTATTTTATTTATTTACATCATAAAAGATAAAATATATACAAAATTTTTGGAATTTTAATTTATTTATTTATAAGGTGAAATAAATATGGATGTGGTTGTATGTACATGATGAATATATACAAAAGTGACTCTTTTTATTTTCTTTTCAATTTTTCTATTTTTGTTTTGATTTTTATATTGATAAATATATACAAATATATAAAAGCCACTTTTATTCTATTTTTAGAGGAAAATATAATTATTTTATTTATAGGTATATTTACACACATGAGCCCCTATCTCCCTCTACTTTTGCTTTTATGCGGTCAGGCCCATGCTGAGCCCTCCCTTGGGTTAGGTTGCTCAATATTTATTCTAAATATTTCCCTCTTTTTCTTTTTAATCTTTATTCTTTTATTTTTGCACAAAAACATGCTAATTATTACTTTTTACACCATGCATGTTTTTGGTAATTATTTATATTTACAAATATATACATGTATTTCCAAAGGTTTTTGTAGCTAAAATATAAGAATAAAGAGTGATGAATGAGTATTCATCAATAGCACATATGTTATCCATAGAAGTCTTGGAGACTCAACCATACGTGGTAATGTAGAAGCATCACATAGGGTACTGGCTCGGTAGCAGAGTGTCGTGGAGCTTGTAGCAGTGTGGATACAATGAGTACATGCATCAATGCAAGACATGACATAGATGCACGCACCGGTACGTACAGGAGCAAAGAAGGGTGGTATGCAGTGAAGCGATAGGAATTGAGGAGCAGTGCAGTACAGTCACATAAGCGTACACACAAAGGCACACATTGTCGATAGGGATGCATGACGTCCAAGGAAACATGGAGTGTTGTAGGTGCCGAGTACGAGCGTGTGCGAGCATGGTCGATAGTACATGTACAGAAGTAGCCTAGGGGCCACGATAGAGAAATTCTGGTGAACTTTCTCTTAACATGCGAGGCGCTAAGGAAGGGTTTACAACATGGGGGTCTGGTGGCTGTGGATTTCCTTTGGTACAAGATCAAGTGTTCGATGACACTTGGTGAGTTATGACGCTGCATCAGAAAGGTGCTGGAGTGTGAGTGTGTTGATGACTGAGTGCTTGATGTGACGTTAACCGTGCAAGAAGATGAAATGACAATAAGAGAGTCGAAGAGACAAGAAGATGAAGAGTTGTTGTGGAAAGTGAAGTATTGCCATGGAACTTAAAGGGTCTTAAATCTTCATGTGTCATTATTGTATATGTAATAATGTGTGTCTCTTGGGTAACCTCGATCCTTGTATATAAGGAGGGGTGATGACTTGTTTGTACACACCCCACTTCAGAGCGAGTCTCCCCTTCTAATAAGAGAAGAAACTTTGTGCCCGTTATTGTGTGATTGTGTGGTTGAGTTCTTGAGCATTCATGAGTGTGCCTTGAGAGTGGTCTTGAACGATCTGGAGTTCATGCTTGTGCTTGTGTTAGAGCGTATGTACGTGAGCACGTGCAAGTTGGAGAAGAGTTGAAGCATGTCTGTGAGCGTTCTAGGGATGGTTAGCTACAGGTTAGCTGATGCCACACATGTTGAAATCGATAACGGGATTTTGACCATGTGACAGTATCCATGATATGGTGTTAGTGACGTCGATCAAATAGGGTTATGATAAGATTCCATGAAGACTTTTTCTATTTAAAAAAATGTTTGTTCCTAGTGGTATAACTCGTGTTCCACGTGGTCTTCTTGTATATTGCCACACATGGTTCGGATTTTCCTGTAGCTTTTTCTTGATGGTTTTATTCTCATGTTCTCTTCCATCCATCAACATGACATTTTTATGGTATATATTATTTATTAGATCCACCAATTATTTTTTATGCTCACCAAAATTCACTTTTGGAAATCCATACGCTTCTCTTTGTAACTATATGAAATAGACGTGTGTTGGTGTATGCTTAGCTCATGTCCTGTAGAAATTTTTGGAATTTTTGCGGGAGTGCCTAGTAGTTATAATTTATCCGAGTTTTCTTTTCCTTTGGTGAACTTAACCCCATCATTGATTCTTCTCTTATTTTTTTAAGGCTGGAAATTAACACACTAATGTGGTCTTTTTAGAAATTAATTTCTTTATGGTGGGATTCTATTCATGTTTTATTTTTTACATTAAATTTATTTTATTTTATATTTCATTTTCTAGCATTTTTATAAGGGATCATAATTATTTAAAATTTTCTAATAATTCATCAAAATGAAGTATTACCCTATTGTCATCTTTACATCCCATGACCTGCATATCTTCGTCTTCATCTTCATTTGAATTGAGGCCAATGCTCATTATGAACGCGATACAAGATTCTTCTTCATCCTTTGACGTTCTTTGTATGTGATGGTGAGCTTGATCCTAATTTCATAACCGATGTGCATATGAAGACTTGATTGAGTATTTCTATGGTAAACTCGCAATACAAGATGATCATCGTGGAGTTTGTTATTGTCTTATTCTTTTTGTTATTAGAGGTGGAGACTATTTTTTTATAGTATTTGGCACTTATATGTCATTATATCCTATAGAAAGTCCCTGAACTATATACCTGATTTCAATGTCATAACTGAACTTTAAAAGGTAACAATGTAGTATCATATCTTTAATATCTGTCTCAATGTGATTTTCAACTATTGTGATTTAAGGTTAGAAAGACGAAATGATCAAATAAATTTTAATAGTAAAGTATCATATTGAGACAAAATTGAAAGATCGGCTACTACATTATTACCTTTTAAAATTCATGTACAATGTTGCAATCAGTTGTACAGTTCATGGACTTTTGTGTAATATACTCTATCCTATATTTCATATCTTATGCATTTTAAGAATATCTTCATATAAGTCATCTAACAACGAAGGTTAGTATCATCAAACAACAAAGATCTTACTTTGGATGATCTATTTGAGGAATTCGTGAATGTGCTCAAATGTGGAGATTTCAATTATTCCAATGTGCAAACTAAGCTCTTAGCCAATGTGTATGAGTTTTGTGGATCGCCAAACAAAGCAATATGGTCAATAAATAATATCAATAATAATAATAATAATCACATATAATAAAAAATAAATATAAATAACAAATGCAATCACAATACACACTGATTTTAACGTGGAAACCCCTCCGTATAAAAACCATGACACAAGTACCCTGACTTAAGATTTTCGATCGAACTATCGGTCAACTAATCCATTATTTGAGTTATTTCCCCACGTATACCTCAACATCTTATAAATACTTTTTTGTCACACACCAAAGGATTTTTTTTCTACTTGGAGTGCACACCAAGTATCACTATACAACAATAGTGTAAATAAAGAATTTTAACTATCTACAAAGCTTTAAACAAACATGCTGTGAATATAAGGCTAATACATGCATGTTGTAATCGAATACAGATTTGCAAGCCGAGTGTGTAGAAGAACGACTCTTAAGATGGAAGCTCTATGTAGAGAGCAAGAGAGACAGCTTTAGAGCTTTTAGATAGAGGCATGTATAAATTATGTCTTTCATGTGTTACATATCTATAATGTTCGAAGAGCTCAAGTAGTAGTTCGATATTCATAAGCACACATCAAGAAGATAGATGTCTCTTAAGGAACATACAACAGTTATAAAATCAAATAAGATTCCCAAAATAAATTAACAACTAGAGATCAAGTGAGAATTCTTACGTAAATAATTTTTTAACTAAGACAAGAGATGGGAAATTCAGAATGAATTAATTGATCGTTGGTTAATCGATCAATTAAGTCAGAGTGATCAAGCAAAGTAGCTAGATGATCAATTATACAAGGTTAACCAATCAACCAAGTAAAGTAGTGAATTAAATATCAACATTCAAAAAGAAACTGATCAATACTCCAATATTAATCGTCAATCAATAAACAATAAGGTCAAGTTACCATTTTATGTAATGGTTGATCGATCAAAAAATAAATAGTGAGATCAAATGGTCAATAAAAATAAAGAATGTAATCGATTATAGTAGAGGCCATTAATCGATCAAATTGTTGGAGACAGGTCCTATCAAGCACCACATGATCAGAACCACAATCTAAGAAAAAGCACGTACAATCGCACAAGACGAGGATTTATAGTGGTTCGGTATTGTGCCTACGCCACTTGCTCACACCAGACTCTCTCTACTATTTCTTGAATGATATTTTGGATACAATATGTGGTGCCACATGACTCCTTTTATACTACAATAAAATGATACTAAGTATTCAGCAATCCCCACCACCAACTCTCAACCAATGATAATGCAGGAGGTGGATTGAGCATCTCAGCAATCCAACCCAATAGCTTTCAGCCAATCAGAATACACGAGGCGGATCAGACACCTCAGTAATTGATGAATACCTGATTATCACTCTTTATTCTTTTATTTTAACTATTTATCTTGACAAAGCAGCATGTAAATACCTGTAAATATAATAACATAGCATTCAACATGCATATGTTAACATCGCATAATTAGCATGTTTTTTGTACAAAAATAAAAGAATAAAGGAAAAGAAAAAGAAACGATGTATTTAGAATAAATACATAGTGATCCGAACCCCAAGAGAAGGTCAAACCTTGACCTGATCACAAAATAAAATAAGTAAATAGAGATAGGGTCTACTTTCTGTTGTACATATTACTTTTATTTGTAGATAAATAATTTTTGGCATAATAAAAGTAAATTATAGTTTTTACTCCCTTGTATATATCTCTAAAAATAATACAAAAACAACATAAAAATCAGAAAAGGAAATAAAAATAAAAATGAACTCTTCCAATTATTGTACAGAACACATGTATATGTATTACATCCTCTATTTATTCTATACCTGTAAATAATTCATAACAATAAAATAAAAATTATTTTATACTCCTAAAATTATGTTGAAAATAAATAAAATACAAAATTGGGGTATTTGTGTAAAAATACCAAAATAAAAATATATGTACATAATACATATGTGTATTATACTTGTATATAATACCATATATTGTATATACATTGATTTATTTTCCATAAAAATAATTAAAAATCACAGAGAAATTCTTTGAAAAAAATAAACATTTTTTAATTTTATACACTTTAATTTAAATTCATTTATTATTTTTAATTTAGTTTTCTTTACTTTCTTCTATGTTTTGTCCTGTAGTCAATTTTGTCCTTATCCTCGGAGGCCTCTGATTGGTCCACCTCAGTTTTGTTGACCGAGATCAACTGACCCCTCTGCCACCTTTTTCCCTAGGACCGGGTTTGCTCCACTTTTCACCGAATTACCTCGATCCGATCGAGTTCTTCTCCCATTTGTAGCTCCGATTAGAGAGGGTGGATCCCAGACTCATGCCCAATGCCCAACCTAGGGATCTGCCCCTCGGTTCGTGCACCTCCATTCCATACTCGGACTCTGCTAACTATAAAGCCTCCTGGAGCAGCTCCTTCTTCCACATCTTTGGCCGCCGCTCTTCGTCCGATGAGATCCATCATCCTTCCGTGAGCAACAACGCGTGAGGGGCTTCGTGTTGAGAGGTGCTTGAGCCATGTAGCCTCTGATCCGGCGGTTCCTCCACCGTGCTCCGTCGTAAGGTGGGCTAAGCCTCTGGGCCCGTCGACCCATCGAGGCCATGATCCCCGGAGGTCCCGACCTCCATCCTAGATGACTCTAGTCATCAGGTACCTTAGTTTTATAGGAATACTTCATTTGATCCGATCTTTAGATTCACAACAGAGCTTCCTCGCCGAGCTCCGGTCACCTTGGCCGGAGCATACCCGTGCCATTCCGAGACCTTAACCATCTTCAACAGACTCCTCTCCACGTTCTTTGCCTCTCCAGTCACCTCATTCTTCCCAAGAACGAGACTTAGGCCCTCCTCCTCTGCCGCTTCACCGGAGGGTCATGCAACGACTCACCAGCCACCATTTGCATGCTTTAACAGGTCGAGGCACTTTGCCCTCGACCCTTCTATTCACCTGTGCAGATCTGAGCGCCCAAGGGCCTCATCTAGAGGTCGAACCATCCAAGCACAGCAACTCCAGGTCGTCATGCTTCGCCAGGACCTCCTCCTCAGTCTTGGTCCCTTTTGAGCCCTTCAGCCGATGCAGACTATCATCGGAGACATTCCCCCCATAACAACGGCTCATGGCAACGTCTTGACCACGCGCATTCACTGATTGAAACTTGCCAGAGGTGAGTTCTTCCTGAGTTCTTCCAGACGTCTTCTCTACCATCAGATCGGGTCCTCCATCTCTAATCTCCCTCGTTCATCATCAGGGAGCCCTCGATCGTCCGATCCATTTGAGAATCAAGTAGGAGCCGTTCATCGCCGAAGGGGTACCCGCGGATCTCGACCGTCCATCTTAAGTGGAATGCCATTGACCGTTGGATAGCTCTTAATAAAGGGTAATTTGATCTTAGGCCCTTCCCTATTTTGCATTTACTTTCTAGTGCTGTAAACATTTGTCGTAGTTTAAATTACTTTGAATATTTTGCAGTTTGGACCTCAGATTTTTAGTATTTGTGGTTGAGTCCAGTTTGTGTGAACTCACGTGTCATCCCATGTGAGTCTTTGGGTTAATTGTATGTTACGTTCTGAACTTTTGAGCTGTTATGTTTTGAATGAAAACTTTTTAAGATTTGCATTTATACCCCTATGAGGCTTGTTCACATGATGTGCGTGTGGTTCCTTGGGCATTTTGCAATACAGTCCCTATATTTTTCCTGTATGTTATTATTTGGTCCGGGACTTCATTGTATTTGCAAGTAGGTCCCTATGGTTTGTCTGGATTTTTTTTAATTTAATAAAGACTTAATTAAGTCCAAAAATTCTATAAAAATTACTATTAACCCATACTAACATGTAATATTTATTGTAATTTTGGGATTAATTTAGTATCGTATTGTATTTCCTAATAATAAAAAACCCCTAAAAAGTTTACTGTATGTTTTAGAAAATACAAAAAAATTTGAAAAATAACTTTAAAAATTCCACAAAAATTATGTGTATGTTTCTGTGTAATTTGCTTTCCGTAGAAATTTTGCTTGAAAAACCTTCATAAAAACCCTAAAATTACAAAACTCTTAAAAATTTGTAAAAATCATAAAAACTTCTAAAAAAAAATACAATTTCAGTTTCTCTTTGTAGCTCTCTTTATTTAGTTAAATATAAAATTGCTCCCCAAGACATTAGGGCAATTTAAGCATTTTTAATTTGCAATTTTATCATGGTTGTGCACTGTTTTTTATTTTTGGACCTTGTTTTATTTTTATAAAATTCCAAAAATAATAGAAAAACCCCAGAAAATTGCCAAAAATACATTAATATTTGAAAAAGCCAAAAATATTTTTATTCCTAATTTTTGAGCATTTTAGTTCTGAATAAAAATTAAAAAGGCTTGATTGTGTGCATAGTTTTCTTATTAACTTGTTTTCTCCCTTAATTAAATAATTCTAAAAAAATGCAAAATTAAAAATTTAATCAATAAAAATATGCATTTTATTTCTAGAAAATCGACTACTTCGTAAGATTTCTCGTGCTCCTTGTGTTCAACCATGATTGCTATACCAGATTAAAATAAATAGCGGAGACCGCTTACATTATTTTGTGTGTTTTGATTGATTTATCTTTTGATTGTGTGGTTCTATCTCTTTTTCTTGATTGAGCATTAGCCTTGTGATTCAGGTTGCAACGTCCCTTTGATTATTAGATTCCCTAACCCGTGTCGCTCGGACCACTCATCAGAATAGCGTCGTTGCGAGGGAGCACGACTTAGTAGTCTCTTTTTTAGATTTTTGTATATTTTTATTTCTATTTATTATAACTGTTTTCTGACTTATTTCTGTTCCACTTTCTATACAAGAGAACTGCCTGAGGACACTTTGGAGGAGACCCGCACCCGAGGAGGAGCAGGAGAAGAGCATGGATTAGTTTTACTAGATAGAGTAAAGTAGAGTAGTTAGTTTACCTTTCCAGCATAACATTTGTTATTGTAATATTTGAGACACTTGGACTCTCACTATACCTCATTGGGGTCTGTTTCGCCAAGCACCGGTATGTTTAGGGGACCACATCGAGTTTTTCATGATTTTGTTTTATCGCATTTTTCTTTCTATGATTCTCACATATTTGGCCCTTAGACTTAGGATTTTTGATTGAATTTGATGTAAATAATTTAAGGACCAATCCCTAATAGATTGCTTGCACCTATAGAGTGTAATTGGACCTTATTAATAATTCAAAATAAAAAAGTTAGCTTGATCAATTGAGAGGTCACATGCTGCTAGAGGTGCATGATCATTTGTGGTGGACACCGAGGTTACCGAACTTAGATCTTGCTCTCTGATCAGTTAGTTATTGTTCTTCACGATCATTAGAAATTGCTCATCTTAAGGTCGATTTCTTCGTGCATCATATAGTTAGTTTCTTTTCAGTCTTTTAATTTATGTGCGGATCACCCTGCATGTAGAGTGTTGGCGATAGGTACACATCTCTATCTTTGCATGCATCATCATGTTTGATCGTGCATCGGCTTTTTTGACTTATCCCTCTATTTTTGGACTTAAAATAAACCAGGAGATTGAAAACTTCGTTAGGTATTGTTTGTATTTGAAAAATACCTAAAATTGGAAGCAATAAAAATTGGGTCTGTTAATGCAAACTTGACCCTAAAACCCACCTCATCTAAAAATATTTGTTTTGGGGAGAGTCACCCCATCATTGGTTGGTTTGTATATATATAGAGAGAGTGATCCGCACACTAGGCTAGAGCCATACCTGAATCATACTACTGGTCTTACAGTTAGTCGTTCTCTAGTGAGGATTTCACCGGGTAGCCAGTAATCGGTCCGGGACTTCCTTAGAAGATTGGGCAAATCGGGTAGCCGATAAACGGTCCGCACCTATAGTGGCTGGGAAAGATCTAACTGCGGGATTGGGCCAGTCTCTTGGGAGCATCAGGTTCCTACCAGCTCGCTTAATCGCTTTTATAGACTGATTGATCACCTAAATAAAATTTGACAAGATTAACGACTGATCCTTCACAGTCATCAGCTCGTGTTGAGTAGGTGAAACTTGGGGTTTGACTCCTTATCTTGGTTGCATTCCAGATCCCTCCCTCCCACCCTTAACTATCTTCCTCCCCGTCACTATCTTACTCCTTTCCTATCTCCTAACGATGGGTCGCCCTTCACTCCAGCCGGATCTTGTGGCTTCAAAATTATGTATATAGTACAAAATTTTTGAAAAATGTTTGAAAAATAAAAGTTTGCAAAAATTTGTTTGCAAATGTTTGTAAATAGTTTGCAAAACTTTTCTCTCTTTCTTGCATCCAAGCATTTTTCAAAAATTTTGCATATTTTGAAAATTGCATCAAAAATATTTTTGTACATACTTGTATATTCTTCTGAATCATAGTTGATATTTAAACTAGTCTGGAATTAAATTGAAAAATGGAGCTTGGTTAAGACCTTAATCCACCTAACTCTCAGAGGAACCTTATAGGATTTGGGGTTAAGACTTTTCAGGTCCATTAGTGACTTAGTTCTTTGAGTCCACTAGGCTATATTCATATGTCATCTTGATGAGCTAAGTAGAACACTTAACAACGCACACATGACTCTCACAGACAATGGCTTTACTTGGACCAACACCTTACACATAGCTCCACACGGATGAGGTGATGAGGAGGTAGTTTTCTTTGGCTTGGAGTAGCATACGAGGGTAGTACTTCTAGGCGGAACCTCTCGTCTTCCTTTAGGGAGGGATGTGCATCTCAACTTGGTCTAGTAGCATTGAGGTCTAAAGACATGAGTTGTGGGTTGCAATAATGCTTCAAAAGAGGGATAGTCTACTTGCTCAGGAAGAAAAGATCCTTATGTATATGCTGCACCATGTAGATATGTTGTACATATGCACATAAAAAAGTACAAAATCAAGAAAAACTCCAAAAAAGTGGACATGCCTGATTGAAAACAAAATGCCTGCTGGAGTGTATATAGTCAAATAAAGCAAAGCTTATGTATTCCACCTTCTCATCTCATGAATCTTGCAGCGGGAGACTTAGCTACACTGGTTAGGCTCCCAGGGATACGTGGTTACACTATCCATGGCCCATTCTCTTCTTTCCCCCTCTTCTTGAGTCGGTTGCACTTGAACTTAGAAGGGAATACCCCGCTCCTCGAGGAAAGAACTGCTAGACTGAGAAATTAGAGTTACCTTGTTGAGGGAGGTTGTTTCTTTATTATTTCTGAGGTGGAGAGCTACATATCACTTATACAGTATAAGAAAATATACATGGTCATTAGAGTTTACGTATGTAGACTTGTTCTGATCTGGATTATTGAGGAGTCTTGACCATAAAATGTGGAACTTAGAGGCTGTTGAATCTTAAACCTATATCTCAATAAGGTTCCGACAAACTAATAATCCAAAGATCTGACTAAGCTCCATACTTCAATTTAATGAAGATAAGCTTAATAATTAACCTTGATTCTCCTTCTTTTTATTTTCTTTTCTTTTCAGTTCTTTTTCAAATAAGTGTTGCTAAGGGACTAGCAAAGGTAAAGTATAGGGGGTGATGAATCCCTGATTCTCACTCTGTATTCTTTTATTTTAGATATTTATCTTAGCAAAGCAGCTTGTAGATACCTGTAAATATAATAACATAGCATTCAACATGCATATGTTGATATTACATAATTAGCATGTTTTTGTGCAAAAAAAATAAAATAATAAAGGAAAAGAAAAAGGAAGGAGATATTTATAATAAATATAGAGTGACTCGAACCCCAAGAGAATGTCAAGGCTTGATCTGATCACAAAATAAAATAAGTAGAGAGATAGGGCCTACTTTGTATTATACATATTACTTATATTTGTATATAAATAATTTTTAGCACAATAAAAGTACATTATTATTTTTACTTCCTTGTATATATCTCTAAAAATAATACAAAACAAAATAAAAATCAGAAAAAGCAAATAAAAATAAAAATAAACTCTTCCAATTATTGTACAAAACACATGTATATATATTACATCCTCTATTTATTGTACACCTGTAAATAATTCATAAAAATAAAATAAAAATTATTTTGTACTCCTAAAATTATGTTGAAAATAAATAAAATATAAAATTAGGGTATTTATTTAAAAATAACAAAATAAAAATGCATGTACATAATACATATGTGTATTATACCTATATATAGTATTATATATTGTATGTACTTTAATTTAATTTTCATAAAAATAATTAAAAATCACAGAAAATTATTTGAAAAATAATAAACATTTTTTATTTTATACATTTTAATTTAAATTCATTCATTATTTTTAATTTAGTTTTCTTTATTTTCTTCTCTGTTTTGTCCTGTAATCTATCTTGTCCTTATCCTCGGAGGCCTCTGATTGGTCCACCTCAGTTTTTTTTGATCGAGATCAACTAACCCCTCTGCCACCTTTTTCCCTCAGATCGAGTTTGCTCCACTTTTTACTGAATTACCTCGACCCAATCCGACCGAGTTCTTCCCCATTTTGTAGCTCCGTTAGAGAGGGTGGATCCCAGACTCACGCCCGACGCCCATCCTAGGGATCTTCCTGATGAATCTCCATTTGATCACCTTTATTCTATCATTTTGACCTTAAAAAACCTAGATAATGCATGTAAATAACAATAATTTGTACATAATAACATTCATTATTTTGTATTATTTGTATATAAAATAAGGTCTTTAATTCCAAAATTATAGAATAAAGAGAAGACAAGAAAAAGGAATAAAATATCGAAGATATTTTATGACCCTAAACCCCGAGACCAAGTCAAGATTTGAGTTCATTGATACGGAATAAAGTAGGGGGAGATAAGGGGCAAAAATAGAATAAAAACACGATTCTTTTATTCATTATTTATGTATTTTTGACACCTATTTTATTCTCTATTATTCGTTCATCAAATGAAGAAACTTTCTACATGAAAGTTGTAGATATTAATGTAAATAAAAATACAAAATTGAGTTTGTACAAAAATAATATACAATATTCATTTTATACACAAAATAAAAGTCAAAAATCCAACTTCACAGACCCATATCTTTAAAATAAAAACTCAAAACATATCAAAATCACCTCTATTTGTATATAACTTTTCACAAGCTATTTAATAGCAGTGGTGTTGTATTTTTTGGAGTTACTGTGTGAAAGTTAGGTTTTTGACCCTCATTGTATATTACACCGATTAAAATATTCAATTTATTCATTATTCAATATTTTTACAAATTCATTTTTTTATGTTTTTGATAATTGTTATTATAACATATGAGCATATTGAAACTAAAACAAACCAAAAAGGAAAATAACATAAATTAAGTCTATGTGTAAACATAAGCAAAATACCTATGTTATTACTTGTATCTAAATAAAAGGGAACCCCATTCTTTTATTCTTTTTTTTACATTTTTATAATATTGTAAATATTATCTATATCTTATTAAAAATATAAACCCAAAAAACTCATTAAAATATATTAAAATAAAAAGATGTATATAAAACATAAGTAAAATACCTATAAAATATACATATCTATTTATTTAAGTATACAAATAACATCATAAAAATAAAATAGAAATGTATTTATACTCACAAAAATAAGTTATAAATATATAAAATAAAAGAATGAAATAATAAAATAATATAACAAATAAAAATTAAAATGTATAAAATATATGCAAATATACCAATAAATACATTATTAGAAATTAACTACTAATAAATAAAGCCAAAAAATAAATAAAAATCATGATAAAATACTACATAAAATAATAAATATTTTTTATTTTATACTCGAAAATTAATAAAATTGATTATTATTTTTAATTAATTATTCTTTAATAAAATCCCCTATTTTGTCTTTATTCAGTTGACGTGGACCAATCCCTGCGCGTGGACCGTTGACCTTTGGTCAACTGTCCCATCTGAATACCAGGGTGTCAGAACTGTATTTTCCCACATTTTCCGCCTTTTTTCCCGCACGCTACTTCCATATTTCACCTTCACTCCCTTCACGAGATTTGCTCATAGATCATCCATGATTCACGTCCATCGATTAGAACCCCATGTACATAGCGCCATTTCATCAATTTTCCTCGGTCAAATAAGGGTGCCCTTATGTATATAAATAAGAGACCTCCGACCTCCATGATTTCTTTGGTCATCTTCTTCCCCCTGAAGCCCCCTGACTTAGCCAAAGCGAGCACCCTCGTGACAGGAAGGGATTCCCTGAGCTCGTGGCGGTCGATGGAGGGTGGAGGTGCACCCAAGGTCGCCCACGCCGGCGACCTCTGCTCCTTGTCTAAAAGCCAGGTAAGAGTCGTGCATCTTTACATTTCTAGGTAGAATTTTATTCCCTCATTTCATTTATGCAATTAGTTTAGCATTTAGCCCTTAGGTTTAGCGTAAAATCCACTATTCATAGTTCGCCGGAGCTCCACTCAGGTGAACCCTTTCCGCCATGCCTCGCCGTCTCCGACCCTCGTTTCCACCTCCGTTATCTAACCTCTACATTTCCCAATGCCATAGGCCACCCATTTCAACCAAATCCCTAGTGGATCTGGAGATCAGGTGCCCCTCTCTGCCGCTCGCCGGAGGCACCTCCGCTGCGCCCATTTCCCATCCATTCCGACCAAGTAAGAGCCCCAAGCCCCCATTTGTCTTGCGCGAGTTTCACTGCAAGTGTTGGCGGCTTAGAGGACCCCTTTGGGATCGAATCACGATCCACTATAGGTACCTGGAGGTACCTTTCTTCCTCGAGTTCGCCGGACATCGTCGAACCTCCAGGACCTCTTTTGATGCTACCAGCAGGTGCGGGGGTCGTCGGGGAACACTTTGCGTGCCAAGGAAGGTCTCCAGATGGGCGGACCCACTCTGTATTGCCGGAGGAAGCTCGATCGACACCGTGTTCTTCCCTATTCTAGCAGGGGGGTTCGCGATCATCGGATTGAGCTGACCCCCAGAACCTTTGTCCGTCGTCCGATGCTCCTCATCAGAACCATAGATCGCCCGCCGAGGATTTAATCTGGAGCGTCGAAGATGAATCGGTATCCACCATTGGATGAGCGTCGCGTGTCAAGTGGAAGTCCATCAATCGCTCGATCCAGCCACCTATGGGGTAAATTGCAAACTTAGCACCGTAATTTTGTGTATTTATATTTGGTCATGTAAATAAAAGTTAGCGTTTAAAAATAAATGGACATTTTGCAAGATGGCCCCTGAGCTTTCTTTATTTACATTTGGGTCCAGTCCACGTCACCTCACGTGCCGTCCTACGTGAGGTGGTGAAATTACAGGGACACCCCTACAAGTTTTTGTATTTATCTTTAGTCTAATAAATTATGGATAATGTTATATATTTTTGTAAAAATTACTAGAAGGCCCCTGAACTTTCTTATATTTGCACTTTGGCCCTTCCCGGACTCAATCACGTGTAGTCTCACGTGATAGGAAAATTGCATGTCTAGACCTGGCGTTTTTTTGTATTTATGAAAAAGTGCAATAAAATGGAATTAACGTTGTGCATTTTTGGCACTTTTGCACTGTAGCCCATGCAGTATATTTTATTTGCAAGAAAGTCTCTACCAGGACTTTGATTTTTGTGTGTTTTATCTATTTATTAAATATAGCTAATATGCTTCTAAAAATCCACAAAAATAGGGTTAGATGCTTCATGCCATGTACTTTTACACCCATATTTTTAATTGCATTTTTTGCATTTAATCCATTTATTAAAAACCAAATAGAGACATATGTTCCCTGTTTAACTTATAAAATACCAAAAAAATAAAATTATGTCTAAAAATTCCAAAAAAATAAATATGATATATTTTATCCTATTTTATTTACAGACCAAAAATTACTAAAAATGAAAAAAACCCTAAAAATCGAAAAACTCCAAAACATTTTATAAAAATCTTAAAAATTCTTAAATAAATCCATTATATATATATATATATATATTTTTAGTTTTATAATTTTATTTATATAAATATTTATATATTAAATTTTATTTGGATAATTTTGGAGTTTATCTACTATTTTTAAAATCCAATTCAATTTCGGTATATATTTAATCCCTTATTTGGGATATTTTTGGACCTTAAAATTAAATTAAATTTAATAAAAATTCTTGAAAAATAATAAAAAACATAAAAATATAAAAAAACCAAAATAATTTATTTTTTGTATTTTATTTCTATTTATTACTATTTATAAATATACTACTATATATTGTATATATTAAGCCTTATAAATTATATATTGAGTACATAAATAATATTAAAAAAATATAAGAAGAAATTATAAAAATCAAATCTAAAAATAGAAAATAAAAATATAAAAAAGATAACAAAAAATATATAAAATAAAAAACCCACCAAAAAAACAATAACTTAGAGAAGGGATAAAAGACAATTTTTAGCATCTTTTTGCCTCCTCCCGTTTGCTCCTTGTGTTCGACCTCTACACATAATTACATGTTATACACCTATGTTGTAGAGTTATAATAAATTTAACTCCACATTTTTTATATTTATTGCTTTTTATTCTTGTTGTGGGTTATCTGTTGATTAATTGAGGTTTGTTGAGTGGTCAACGCATCGATTGGATCTCTTGCCTTGTGAGATTTCTAGACCCTTGATAAATCTCAGTTATCACCGCCCTCGGTTTGCGTACCTCCATTCCATCTTTCTCCGACCCTGCTAACTATAAAGCCTCCTGGAGAAGCTCCTTCTTCCGCATCTTTGGCCGCCGCTCTTCGTCCGATGAGCTTCGTCGACCTTCCGTGAGTGACAGCTCATGAGGGGCTTCGTGTAGAGAGGTGCTTGAGCCGTGTAGCCTTTGATCCGGCAGTTCTTCCGTCGTGCTCTGTCGCGAGGTGGGCTAAGCCTCTAGGCCCGTCGACCCATCGAAGCCATGACCCCTAGAGGTCCCCGACCTCTATCCTAGATGACTCCAACCATCAGGTAGCTTAGTTTTGTAGGAATACTTCATTTGATTTGAGCTTTAGATTCACAACAGAGCTTCCTCATCGAGCTCTGGTCACCTTGGCCGGAGCATACCTATGCCATTCCAAGACCTTAACCATCTTCACCAGACTCCTCTCCACGTTTTTCGCCCCTCCATTCACCACGTTCTTCCCAGGAACGAGACTTAGGCCCTCCTCCTCCGTCGCTTCGCCAAAGTGTCACACAACGACTCATCAGCCACCATATACGTGCTTTAACGGGTTGAGGCACTTTGCCCTCGATCCTTCTGTTCAGTTGTGCAGGTCAGAGCGCCCAAGGACCTCATTCGGAGGTCGAACCATCCAAGCACAACAGCTCCAGGCCGTCATGCTTCGCCAGGACCTCCTCCTTGGTCTTGGTCCCTTTTGAGCCCTTCAGCTACTGTGGACTATCATCGGAGACATTCCCCCCATCACAGATCCTAGCGACGTCTTGGCCGTGCGCATTCGCTAATTAAAACTCACCGGAGGTGAGTTCTTCCTGAGTTCTTCCAGGCGTCTTCTCCACCATTGGATCGGGTCCTCCTCTAGCTCTAATCTCCCCCGTTCATCATCGGGGAGCTCTCGATCGTCCGATCCATCTGAGGATCAAGTAGGAGTCATTCATTGCTAAAGGGGTACCCACGGATCTTGACTGTCCATCTTAAGTGGAATGCCCTCGACCATTGGATAGCTCTTAATAATGGGTAATTTGTACTTAGGCCCTTCCCTGTTTTGCATTTACTTTCTAGTCCTATAAATATTTGTCGTAGTTTAAATTACTTGAATATTTTGCAGTTTGGACCTCGGATTAGTATTTGTAGTTGAGTCCAGTTTGTGTGAACTCATGTGCCATCTCACGTGATTATTTGGGTTAATTGCATGTTACGTTCTAAACTTCCGAGCTATTACATTTTGAATGAAAACTTTTTGAGATTTGCATTTATACCCCTTTGAGGCTTGTTCACGTGACGTGCGTGTGGTTCCTTGGGCTTTTTGCAATACAGTCCCTATATTTTTCATGTATATTATTATTTGGTCTGGGACTTCGTTGTATTTACAAGTACGTCCCTGTTATCTATTTGACTTGTTTTTAATTTAATAAATACCAAATTAAGTCTAAAAATTCTATAAAAATTACTGTTAACTCCTGCTAACACGTAATATTTATTATAATTTTTGGGATTAATTTAGTATCGTATTGCATTTTCTAAAAATCAAAAACATGTAAAAAGTTTACTGTCTGTTTTAGAAAATACATAAAAAATTGAAAAATAACTTTAAAAATTCCACAAAAATTATTGTATGCGTGTTTCTGTGTGATTTTCTTTCACTAGAATTTTTGCTTGAAAAGCCTTCATAAAAATCGTAAAAATTGCAAAACTCTTAAAAACTTGTAAAAATAATAAAAAATCAAAAAAATAAATAAAAATATAATTTCAGATTCTGTTTGTATCTCTCTTTATTTAGTTTAACATAAAATTGATCCTCAGGACGTTAGGGCAATTTAAGGATTTCTAATATGCAATTTTGTCCTGGTTGTGCACTATTTTTATTTTTAACCCTTGTTTTATTTTTATAAAATTCCAAAAACAATAGAAAACCCAAGAAAATTATCAAAAATAACTTAATATTTGAAAAAGCCAAAAATATTTTTATTCCTAATTTTTGAATATTTTAGTTCTGAATAAAAATTAAAAAGGCTTGCGTGTGTGCATAGTTTCCTTATTAGCTTGTGTTTCTCCCTTAATTAAATAATTCTAAAAAAATTGTAAAATTAAAAATCAACAAAATATGTATTTTATTTCCCGAAAACTAACTACTTCGTAATATTTCTCGTGTTTCTTATATTCGACCTATACCAGGTTAAAATAAATAGCGGAGACCGCTTACATTATTTTGTGTGTTTTGAGTGATTTATCTTTTGATTTTGTCGTTCTCTCTCTTTTTCTTGATTGAGCATTAGCCTTGTGATTCGGGTCGCAACGACCCTTTGACTATTAGATTCCCTAACCTGTGTCGCTCGGATTGCTCATCGGTAATCCAACCCAACAACCCTCAGCCAATCAGAAGGCATGAGGGAGATCATCCACATTAGCAATGCTCTCCACTAGTAATTAGCCAATCAGTCTTCACAGGATAAATCTCAACAATCTCCTGCTTGAAGACTGATTTGTGGTAAATATCACAACTTCAATAGTCCTAGTGTGACCTTTCCTTTGTCTTCTATGCTTGAAGACCAATAGAAGCTGAACATGTCTTCAGCTTCTCTACTGAGACTTTGTGAACATATCACTAGGATTTTCTAATGTGTGGACCTTTTTCAACTTAAATTATTCATCTTTTAGCTGCATTCGTACGAAGTGGTATTTCACATCAATGTGCTTAGTTTTCGAGTGAAAGACTGAATTCTTTGCAAGATGAATTGCACTTTGACTATCGCTGAATAATTGACAATCTTTACATTCTTTATTTAGTTCTTTCAACAGAATCTTCAATCATATTATTTCCTTACAAGCTTCTATTGCCTCCACATATTCTGCTTCCGTGGTCGAGATGGTCACTATCTTCTAGAGATCCAACTAATGGCTCCACTCCCCAAGGTAAAGACATACCCTGTTGTGCTTTTCCTGCCATCGATATCTCCTACAAAATCTGAGTCCACAAAACCTCAAATGGAAATGTCAATGTGCCCATAATACAATGCCATGCTAGAGGTACCTCTAGATAGCGTAGAATCCACTTCACAGCTTCCCAATGTTCCTTGCCAGGATTCGCCACAAATATACTCACAACTCCCACTGCATGGGAGATGTCTGGTCTTGTGCAAAACATTGCATACATCAAACTACCAACAACATACTGGTAGGGTACTTTTTACATGTACTCGTGCTCCTCCTTCGTAGCAGGTTCTTTATCCTTTAAAAGTTTGAAGTGACTCCCAAAAGGTGTTAGAGTAGATTTTGTATTTTTCATATTAAATCTCTCAAGTACCTTCTCGATGTAATCTGATTGAGGCAATCTCAACTTCTTGTTCTTCATGTCTCTGATAATATGCATTCGAAGGATTTTATTTACATGACCTAGATCCTTGATTTCAAACTCCTTGGACAACATTGCCTTAAGATTTGCTATTTCTTCCTTGCAGGAGCCTGCAACAAGCATGCCATCTACCTACAGTAATAAAATGATGTAAAACATACCAAGATTCTTGAAGTAGAAGCAATGGTCAGCATGACATTTGTAGAATCTTGTATTTGTCATGAAATCATCAAACTTTTTGTACCATTATCTTGGTGCTTGCTTCAAGCCAGAAAGGATTTTTCTTAGCTTGCATACCATGACTTCCTTTCCAGTACATACATAGTCCTCTGTTTATTGCATGTATTTGTCCTCCTTAAGATCTCCATGGAGAAATGCTGTCTTAACATCCAATTGCTCCAAATGTATGTTCACAGCTACAACAATACTTAATACTGCTCTTATGGTTGAGACCTTTACTACAAGTGCAAAGATCTCTGTGAAATCGACTCATGTTTTATGCTGAAGTCCCTTCACCACTAGTCAAGCCTTATATTTAATGGAACCATCAATTTCCTCCTTCACCATATACACCCACTTGTTGTGCAAAGACTTCTTTTCCTTCGGCAGTGGGACTAAATCTCATGTTTTGTGCTTTGTTTAGTCTCATCACTTGGCAGCGATGTACTTTGTTCTGGAGTTTCATTAAACTCCACTAAGTCTGGATCTTTAGTTGTCTTACCTCTTATCAATTCATCCTTGTATAACGAAGACTCATTGAATGTCCTGACTGTCTTCTTGTTCTCTAATCCCACAATCTATATCTAAAGTTATATGTACCATATCCAATAAAGGTACACTTCCTTGCTTTGGGATCAAGCTTTCCTCTGTCTTCCTACTCAATGTGAACATAAGCTATGCATCTAAAGATGCGTAAATGAGAAAGTGTTACCTCCTTTCCAGTCCATGTTTCTTCTGGAAGATCTCCATCTAATACAGCAGATGGACCTCGATTTATTAGGTATGTTGTTGGATCCATTGCATCAATCCAATGTCACTTTGGAAGACCTACATGTAACCTCATGCTTCGCGCACACTCTAGAATAGTATTGTTAATGCGTTCAGCAACACCATTCTGCCTGGACTTTCTTGGTATCATTTTCAATCTCCTGATCCCATTCTTGGCACAGTAGGATTCAAACTCCTCACTGCAATATTCCCCCCCATTGTCTGACATGAGACATTTCAACTTTGAACATGTTTCAATCTCAACTAAGGCCTTCCATATTTTGAATGTCTCAAACACATTGGATTTATGTTTGATAAAATAAACCCACATTTTTCTGGTTGCATCATCAATGAAAGTAATAAAATAACGAGATTTGCCAAGGAAAGTACCTGAGATGGATCCCATATGTTTGTATGAACCAGCTCCAGTCTTTCAGTCTTTCGTACTCTTGGAGTCCTTGTGAAACTGACTTTCTTCTACTATCCCAAAACACAATCCCACAGAAGTCTACATCAACAGTCTGCAATCCTATCAACTTTCTCTTCTTCTGTATGATCTTCATTTCCTTTTCACTTATGTGACCAAGTTATTTTTGCCAAGTGTTAGTATCACATCTAGATGATGCAAAATTTATCATGTCATATGAGCCTGATGCAATATACAAAGTCTCTTCTTTTTTACGTCGAGCAAGGATCGATTATCTCTTTGACATCTTCCATGAATATGAATCAAGTAATGTCACCACACCACTTATTGATAGTTGTCCAACAGATATGAGATTTCTTGTTAGATTGGGTACATGTTTAACATTCTTCAATCTCAAAAAGCCACCACTGAGTTGAGATATGTCAATGTCTCCCTTTCTATATATGTTGTAGCATTCATCATTTTCCAGATATACCTTTCCAAAATCACATTTCACATAATTTTGGAGGATATCCATTTGTGGAGTGGTATAAAATGAAACATCTGAGTCCACAATCTAGGACTCACTTCGAGCATCAGCAACACATATTAAGGTATAACTATCCTCATCATCAGTAAGATTCACAGTATTCTTACCTCTGCCATTTTCTCCTTTATGCTTTCTTGGGGCCTTGTATTCTGTCTTGTAATGCCCAATATTGATTGCAATTCCAGCAGATTACAGACTTCGGATCTCTAGATTTGGATCTTCCTCTCAACGACTTTCCCAAAGAATGATTTTAATTCCTGTAGCTCTTCCTGCTTCTTCCTTCTGTATTTAAGGCAGAACCTGTCGAGTGTTCTTCTTCAGACATCTTCCGTCGTGCCTTTTCTTTAAGAAGAAGATAAATAACATCCTCCAAATTCAACTTTGCAGAACTAGAGAAGTTGTTAACCGCTACAACTAAAGCATTTCAACTGTCAGGTAAACTAGAAAGAAGTAGAAGAGCTTTTACCTCATCATCAAACACGATCTTCACATACTCCAACTGATTGATGACACTATTCAGATAATTCATGTGTGATGCCACTACAAAGTTCTCACTTATCTTTAAATTGAAAAGCTTCTTCATCAAATACACCTTATTTGATGTGGATGGTTTCTTATACATCTTTTCAAGAGCTTTGAAAAGATTCGTCATCGTCATCTCCTTTACGATATTTGAAGTCACCGATGGAGAAAGGTTGAGCCTTACCGTTCCTAGAGTCTTTCGGTGTAGGACCTTCCACTCCTCATCCTTCATGGCTTCGGGCTTTTTCCCTTCGATCGGAAAATAGAGATCCTTCTGATATAGAACATCTTCAATCTGCATCTTCCAGAATATGAAGTTCGATCCATAGAACTTCCCGATCTTGACCTTTGATTCTTCCACCATATGTATAGAGGTTGATCTCCGAACCTTACTCTGATACCAATTTTGGGGATGGATTCGATCAAGCACTACACGACTAGAACCACAATCTAAGAAGAAAGAACACACAATCGCATAAGATGAGATAGTGGTTCGACAATGTGCCTACTCCACTTGCTCACATCGGACTCTCTTTACTATTTATTGAATGATGTTGTAACGAACCCGATCGTCCAAGAATGATGCGGAAGCGAGAAACTCAGCGGACATCTCGGGAACGTTACTCATAGCATCAAACATAGCATAAAAGAGCAGTGAAGAACCCATAAAAAAACTTTTCTATAATCATAATAAGGTCGCAATTCCAGGAGTTCTTTATTTAAAGATAAATAAACTAGGCGAAATCGTATCCACGATTTCCTTATTCCAGTGGGCATAAAAGACATCCTCCCAAGCAAACTCGCAATAGTTCTATACCGATCCTACTTCTCGAAGACTGGATCGGCTCCCTTAAGGCGCTAATGGTCTAAGCCTCACGTTCCCCTGAAAAAAAATTAGTAAAACATGTTATGAGCATAACGCTCAGTATGTGCCGAGTTGGGGTCAAGCCGGCTAGCGTAGAAAACAAGTCACAAAAGTCATTGTCATATAAATCATAACTCAACTTGTTTCATGCATATAACTAATTTTTCTTCAAACCATGAATACCATAACATATTTGCACATATACCCCTAAGTTTTACCATATTTGCAAGTATGCCCATAATATTACATAAATTGCACTTGCACACTTAACAATAACATAATTGCACGTGTACCCTTAAAAATTACTATAAATGACAAATATGCACAGACCATTGACATAAATTGCATATATGTCCATAACATTACATAAGTTTCATTCTTGCACTTAACTTTAACGGAACTTACACATAAGTCCATAACAGTAACATAATTGCATATATGCACATAACATTAACATATATTGCACATATGCCTATGACAGTTTTCATGTTTAGAATGGTCTTGATTGTTACTTCTTAGGCGGCTTTGATGGCTTTGATGGCTTACCGCCGGCACAAGCGGTCCATAAACAATACATAACATGACAGTGTAGCTACAACTGTAGAGGACTTATCTTTTGCCTCACGCCCCCGGTAGGCGTTGGTCCTTTAGACCTTTACGACCCCTTAGTTCGAGTCGGTGCCAACAACTTATTATCAACTTCTTATGACTTCAATAATCACCATTGAATGTGATACATACAATGTACCTTGTTAACAGTAATTGCCCATTCTCAGGCTTGCTCTTTTTTTTCCAAACTTTGGGTTGAACACAACGTGTAAATTGTATATCAACGATATTGTAGATAAATAAGTCAATTATTAACTTACAATACGTTAACGACCTTTCTAAAATTAACTATTTGTGGTTGCAAGTCGAGATAAAATCACAATTTACAGAACATGTCTTTTGATTTCCGCATGCATGTCTTTGTCGATTATTTTATGCGGATAAAACAAATTGAATCCGAAATATATCATTTTTCCTAAAAGTGAATTTGAACGGCCGAATTTCATTATAGAACTGAGATAAAAGAAACGTTATCTCTCGTGTAATTCCATCCAAATCCTCATGCACGTGTTTAAAGCATAAGGTATACGTCCAGAGATTTCTATATTTTATGGAACCTGCATATAACTATATTCCACTTTAATAATATTTGAGAATTCGATTACAATTCGCATAGTGTGTTTACTGCTTTAACACCATATTTTTCTTAAGAAGAATTATGAAGCGTTATTGACATTACTAAGCATGATATGGTGATGTTCTCAAATTTTTAAATCACGTAACAAATCTCACCGGTCTGCATGGTAAGTATATAGACTGCATCATTATTAAAAATCCACAGCATTTGACCAATATACGACAATATCTATGTACGTATGATTTCGAAAAACAAGGAAATGATAGCATGCGTTCCTCTGTATTCATCATCTTGGTAATCGTCAAAGATAGTAACATGAAACATGTTCCGGCATTTTCGATCTACATCCTAGAGATTAACTTTAAACACTACTTAATGATCCTAGGTGTTCAACACATACCTTGTCGACGATAGAAATTCGTCGACCAAGACTCCGTCAAATCCGGATCGTTTCCGGCCACGTCGATTTCTTCTCCGATTTCGCCGGAATGAGTCTTCGACGTTGACGGAGAAGGTTGTCGTTGCCGGATTCGAAATGCGACAAAGAATGTTGTTGCCGAACTCTCTCTCTCCCTCTCCCTCTTTAGAACTTATCTCTCAAGTTATATGCAAGATGTGGAGAGATTGACGGAGTCTCATGTATTTATAGGCCCAATCAAAGAGATAATCAACAATAATAAATTTGGATTTAATTCATGGATAATAGTGTTGACTAAGTAAGGGATAATTGTTGTATAATTAATGGATAATAATCTTAATTTATTATCTCTTTCTTATTAATAATAAAATAATAATATCTACCTTATCAGCCGAATTTGTTACACTTTTTTTTATTATTAGTTTATTTTTTTAAAAAAAAACAATCCGTTACAATCTACCCTCCTTAAGGAAATTTCGTCCTCGAAATTTATACTGTAAAGAGTTACTTACCAAAGAGATGCAGATAATGTTGACGCATTTCATCCTCCAACTCCCAAGTCGCCTCTTCTCTCTGATGGTGCTGCCAGAGTACTTTGACCATCGGGACTATGCGACGCCGCAACTGATGCTCCTTACGGTCAACTATACGTACTGGTCTTTCTTCATATGTTAGATTCGACTGAATGTCCGGGACTTCATGCTCGATCACGTGTGATGGATCAGGATTGTACTTCTTTAACATCGATGCATGAAAAACATCATGTAACTTGGAATAATGAGATGGAAGGGAAACCTGGTATGCTACCTCTCCCACTTTCTTTATTATCTCAAAAGGTCCCACATATCTAGGACTCAATTTTCACTTTTTGCCAAATCGCACTACTCCCTTGGTAGGAGAAATCTTTAAGAACACATAACCTACCTCAAAATTTAATTCCCGTCTTCGACAATCTGCATAAGACTTTTGTCTACTCTGAGCGGTTAAAAGTCTCTTCCGGATTACCTCTACACCCTTCGTACAAACTTGGACTAATTCATGTCCCAATATGTATTTTTCCCCAATATCGCTCCAGCACAAAGGGGATCTACAAGGTCGGCCGTATAATGCTTCGAAAGGAGCCATCTTAATGCTTGCATGATAGCTATTATTATAGGCAAATTCAACCAAAGGCAGATGTCTATCCCAATTTCCAGCAAAGTCGAGGGCACAAGCTCTCAACATGTCTTCTAATGTCTGGATTGTTCTTTCAGGTTATCCATCAGTCTGAGGATGGAATGATGTGCTGAACTTCAAACTAGTACCCAAGGCATCATGCACGCTTTTCCATAACCGAGAGGTATATCTCGTATCTCTGTCCGATACGATTGATACCGGAACACCATGCAATTTCACTATCTCGTTCACATACAATTCAGCAAGGCTCTCTGTAGATTGATCTAATCTGATGGGTAAGAAATGTGCCGACTTCGTTAAACGATCAACAATCACCCAAATAGTGTCAAAGCGCCCCTTCTTTGTTTTTGGCAACCCGCAAACAAAATCCATAGTGATATGCTCCCACTTCCATTCGGGGATCTCTAGTGATTGCAGAGGGCCTGCAGGCTTCTGGTGCTCAATCTTTACTTGCTGACAAATAAGACACACCGACACAAATTTTGCAATGTCGTTCTTCATCTCAGGCCACCAAAAATTCTGTTGTAGGTCTTTGTACATTTTTGTAGTGCCGGGATGAATGGTATACATGGACCTATGAGCCTCTTCAAGAATTTCTTGCTTTAATTCACTATTATCAGGGACCCACAGTCTATTACGGAATCTCACTGCTCCATCTATCCCAATTGAGAAATCAGATCCTTCTTTTTGAGAAGCGGTCATCAATCTTTGGAGATCATCATCATCCTTCTAAGCCAAAATAACTTTCTCTACCAATGATGAGTGGATCTTCATTCCAGCCATAAGAACTCTAGTCTTTCTTTCAATAAAAGGGTTCCATTCCTCTAAATCCTTCATTACCTGCCACTGCAATTTCATACTCGCAAGCTTTCCTTCATATTTCCTACTTAGTGCATCATCAACTACATTCGCCTTTCCGGGATGATAGTCAATGGAAAGATCATAGTCTGACAAAAACTCCAACCATCGTCTCTGCCTCAAATTCAGTTCCTTCTGAGAGAAGATATACTTGAGACTGTTGTGATAAGTAAATACCTCAAATTTCTCTCCATATACATAATGACGCCAAATTTTAAGCGCACAACTACTGTTGCAAGCTCTAGATCATGTGTCGGGTAGTTTCTTTCAGCTTCTTTCAACTACTGAGAGGCGTATGCCATAACTTTTGCATGCTGCATGAGGACACATCCCAAATCAGAGCCTGATGCATCAGTGTAGACCACAAATCTACCACTACCCGATGGTAGTGTGAGCACCGGAGGAGACGTCAATCTTTGCTTTAACTCTTGGAAGATTTGTTGGTATTTTTCTGACCATTCAAACTTTACATCCTTCCTCAACAATCGATTCAATGGTAGGGAGATCCTAGAAAAATTCTGAATGAATCTCCTGTAATACCCTGCCAATCCCATAAACTACGGATTTCTGAGACATTCTTGGGTTGACTCTAATTTAAAACCGCATCTATCTTTGTGGGATAGACGGAAATATCCTTCTTAGACACCACATGTCCAAGGAATGAAACTTTCTGAAGCCAAAAGTCACACTTGGATAATTTGGCATAAAGCTGGTGTTGTCGTAAAGTCTCAAGAACTAATCTGAGATGCACTCGGTGTTGTTCCATATCAGGTGAATAAACCAAGATATCATCAACAAAGACGATCACAAACTTGCTTAGGTATTCTCGGAATACCCTATTCATCAACTCCATAAATGTGCAGGCGTATTTGTGAGGCCAAAAGGCATCACTAGGAATTCATAGTGCCCATGTCTTGTCCTGAGTGCTGTCTTTGATATGTCTTTATTTCTAATCCTAAGTTGATGTAACCAAACCATAAGTCAATCTTGGAGAAGACTACTACTTGCTGCTATTGATCGAATAGATCATCGATGCGAGATGGCAGGTATTTTTCTATGGTGATTTTATTCAAAGTCATGTAATCAATGTAAAGCCTAAGTGATATGTCCTTCTAACGAATAAGACGAGAGCACCCCAAGGTGAAACACTTTGTCTCAAGAACCCTTAATCTAATTGTCCTTGCAACTACTTTTTCAGCTCATCCAACTCAGCAGGAGTCATCCTATATGGTGCTTTAAATGTGGTTGTAACACTCGGTAGTACATCAATAGTGAAGTCAATCTCTCTTCTAGGCAGAGGACTTGGAAAGTCATTTGGAAAATATCAGAAAAATCTTGTACAACCTCCAAATACTCAAGTTGCACCATAAAGGGTCTTGTACTAACTAAGCTAGCCAAAACAAATTGTGCACCCTATGGCTATCAGCCGTTTCATGTCTATATCCATGTCGTTGGTTGACGAAGAGTCACGATCTCCGTTCGCCCCATTCTCACGACGAGGGACTATATGTAATGATCATGTGAAATTTACGGTCAAAAGCCTATATTTTCTAAAACTAGTGCATCTAAGTTTGATTTGGTCGGATATCTTATGCCCAGAGGAACTCCTGCTCTGATACCACCTGTAACGAACCCGATCGTCCAAGAATGATGCGGAAGCGAGAAACTCGGCGGACATCTCGGGAACGTTACTCATAGCATCAAACATAGCATAAAAGAGTAGTGAAGAACCCATAAAAAACTTTTCTATAATCATAATAAGGTCGCAATTCCAGGAGTTCTTTATTTAAAGATAAATAAACTAGGCAAAATCGTATCCACGATTTCCTTATTCCAGTGGGCATAAAAGACATCCTCCCAAGCAAACTCGCAGTAGTTCCATACCGATCCTACTTCTCGAAGACTGGATCGGCTCCCTTAAGGCGCTAATGGTCTAAGCCTCACGTTCCCCTGAAAAAAAATTAGTAAAATATGTTATGAGCATAACGCTCAGTATGTGCCGAGTTGGGGTCAAGCCGGCTAGCGTAGAAAACAAGTCACAAAAGTCATTGTCATATAAATCATAACTCAACTTGTTTCATGCATATAACTAATTTTTCTTCAAACCATGAATGCCATAACATATTTGCACATATACCCCTAAGTTTTACCATATTTGCAAGTATGCCCATAATATTACATAAATTGCACTTGCACACTTAACAATAACATAATTGCACGTGTACCCTTAAAAATTACTATAAATGACAAATATGCACAGACCATTGACATAAATTGCATATATGTCCATAACATTACATAAGTTTCATTCTTGCACTTAACTTTAACGGAACTTACACATAAGTCCATAACAGTAACATAATTACATATATGCACATAACATTAACATATATTGCACATATGCCTATGACAGTTTTCATGTTTAGAATGGTCTTGGTTGTTACTTCTTAGGCGGCTTTGATGGCTTACCGCCGGCACAAGCGGTCCATAAACAATACATAACATGACATTGTAGCTACAACTGTAGAGGACTTATCTTTTGCCTCACGCCCCCGGTAGGCGTTGGTCCTTTAGACCTTTACGACCCCTTAGTTCGAGTCGGTGCCAACAACTTATTATCAACTTCTTATGACTTCAATAATCACCATTGAATGTGATACATACAATGTACCTTGTTAACAGTAATTGCCCATTCTCAGGCTTGCTCTTTTTTTCCCAAACTTTGGGTTGAACACAACGTGTAAATTGTATATCAACGATATTGTAGATAAATAAGTCAATTATTAACTTACAATACGTTAACAACCTTTCTAAAATTAACTATTTGTGGTTGCAAGTCGAGATAAAATCACAATTTACAGAACATGTCTTTTGATTTCCGCATGCATGTCTTTGTCGATTATTTTATGCGGATAAAACAAATTGAATCCGAAATATATCATTTTTCCTAAAAGTGAATTTGAACGGCCGAATTTCATTATAGAACTGAGATAAAAGAAACGTTATCTCTCGTGTAATTCCATCCAAATCCTCATGCACGTGTTTAAAGCATAAGGTATACCTCCAGAGATTTCTATATTTTATGGAACCTGCATATAACTATATTCCACTTTAATAATATTTGAGAATTCGATTACAATTTGCATAGTGTGTTTACTGCTTTAACACCATATTTTTCTTAAGAAGAATTATGAAGCGTTATTGACATTACTAAGCATGATATGGTGATGTTCTCAAATTTTTAAATCACGTAACAAATCTCACCGGTCTGCATGGTAAGTATATAGACTGCATCATTATTAAAAATCCACAGCATTTGACCAATATACGACAATATCTATGTACGTATGATTTCGAAAAACAAGGAAATGATAGCATGCGTTCCTCTGTATTCATCATCTTGGTAATCGTCAAAGATAGTAACATGAAACATGTTCCGGCATTTTCGATCTACATCCTAGAGATTAACTTTAAACACTACTTAATGATCCTAGGTGTTTGACACATACCTTGTCGACGATAGAAATTCGTCGACCAAGACTCCGTCAAATCCGGATCGTTTCCGGCCACGTCGATTTCTTCTCCGATTTCGCCGGAATGAGTCTTCGACGTTGACGGAGAAGGTTGTCGTTGCCGGATTCGAAATGCGACAAAGAATGTTGTTGCTGAACTCTCTCTCTCCCTCTCCCTCTTTAGAACTTATCTCTCAAGTTATATGCAAGATGTGGAGAGATTGACGGAGTCTCATGTATTTATAGGCTCAATCAAAGAGATAATCAACAATAATAAATTTGGATTTAATTCATGGATAATAGTGTTGACTAAGTAAGGGATAATTGTTGTATAATTAATGGATAATAATCTTAATTTATTATCTCTTTCTTATTAATAATAAAATAATAATATCTACCTTATCAGCCGAATTTGTTACACTTTTTTTTATTATTAGTTTATTTTTTTTAAAAAAACAATCCGTTACAATCTACCCTCCTTAAGGAAATTTCGTCCTCGAAATTTATACTGTAAAGAGTTACTTACCAAAGAGATGCGGATAATGTTGACGCATTTCATCCTCCAACTCCCAAGTCGCCTCTTCTCTCTGATGGTGCTGCCAGAGTACTTTGACCATCGGGACTATGCGACGCCGCAACTGATGCTCCTTACGGTCAACTATACGTACTGGTCTTTCTTCATATGTTAGATTCGACTGAATGTCCGGGACTTCATGCTCGATCACGTGTGATGGATCAGGATTGTACTTCTTTAACATCGATGCATGAAAAACATCATGTAACTTGGAATAATGAGATGGAAGGGAAACCTGGTATGCTACCTCTCCCACTTTCTTTATTATCTCAAAAGGTCCCACATATCTAGGACTCAATTTTCACTTTTTGCCAAATCGCACTACTCCCTTGGTAGGAGAAATCTTTAAGAACACATAACCTACCTCAAAATTTAATTCCCGTCTTCGACAATCTGCATAAGACTTTTGTCTACTCTGAGCGGTTAAAAGTCTCTTCCGGATTACCTCTACACCCTTCGTACAAACTTGGACTAATTCATGTCCCAATATGTATTTTTCCCCAATATCGCTCCAGCACAAAGGGGATCTACAAGGTCGGCCGTATAATGCTTCGAAAGGAGCCATCTTAATGCTTGCATGATAGCTATTATTATAGGCAAATTCAACCAAAGGCAGATGTCTATCCCAATTTCCAGCAAAGTCGAGGGCACAAGCTCTCAACATGTCTTCTAATGTCTGGATTGTTCTTTCAGGTTATCCATCAGTCTGAGGATGGAATGATGTGCTGAACTTCAAACTAGTACCCAAGGCATCATGCACGCTTTTCCATAACCGAGAGGTATATCTCGTATCTCTGTCCGATACGATTGATACCGGAACACCATGCAATTTCACTATCTCGTTCACATACAATTCAGCAAGGCTCTCTGTAGATTGATCTAATCTGATGGGTAAGAAATGTGCCGACTTCGTTAAACGATCAACAATCACCCAAATAGTGTCAAAGCGCCCCTTCTTTATTTTTGGCAACCCGCAAACAAAATCCATAGTGATATGCTCCCACTTCCATTCGGGGATCTCTAGTGATTGCAGAGGGCCTGCAGGCTTCTGGTGCTCAATCTTTACTTGCTGACAAATAAGACACACCGACACAAATTTTGCAATGTCGTTCTTCATCTCAGGCCACCAAAAATTCTGTTGTAGGTCTTTGTACATTTTTGTAGTGCCGGGATGAATGGTATACATGGACCTATGAGCCTCTTCAAGAATTTCTTGCTTTAATTCACTATTATCAGGGACCCACAGTCTATTACGGAATCTCACTGCTCCATCTATCCCAATTGAGAAATCAGATCCTTCTTTTTGAGAAACGGTCATCAATCTTTGGAGATCATCATCATCCTTCTGAGCCAAAGTAACTTTCTCTACCAATGATGAGTGGATCTTCATTCCGGCCATAAGAACTCTAGTCTTTCTTTCAATAAAAGGGTTCCATTCCTCTAAATCCTTCATTACCTGCCACTGCAATTTCATACTCGCAAGCTTTCCTTCATATTTCCTACTTAGTGCATCATCAACTACATTCGCCTTTCCGGGATGATAGTCAATGGAAAGATCATAGTCTGACAAAAACTCCAACCATCGTCTCTGCCTCAAATTCAGTTCCTTCTGAGAGAAGATATACTTGAGACTGTTGTGATAAGTAAATACCTCAAATTTCTCTCCATATACATAATGACGCCAAATTTTTAGCGCACAACTACTGTTGCAAGCTCTAGATCATGTGTCGGGTAGTTTCTTTCAGCTTCTTTCAACTACTGAGAGGCGTATGCCATAACTTTTGCATGCTGCATGAGGACACATCCCAAATCAGAGCCTGATGCATCAGTGTAGACCACAAATCTACCACTACCCGATGGTAGTGTGAGCACCGGAGGAGACGTCAATCTTTGCTTTAACTCTTGGAAGATTTGTTGGTATTTTTCTGACCATTCAAACTTTACATCCTTCCTCAACAATCGATTCAATGGTAGGGAGATCCTAGAAAAATTCTGAATGAATCTCCTGTAATACCCTGCCAATCCCATAAACTACGGATTTCTGAGACATTCTTGGGTTGACTCTAATTTAAAACCGCATCTATCTTTGTGGGATAGACGGAAATATCCTTCTTGGACACCACATGTCCAAGGAATGAAACTTTCTGAAGCCAAAAGTCACACTTGGATAATTTGGCATAAAGCTGGTGTTGTCGTAAAGTCTCAAGAACTAATCTGAGATGCACTCGGTGTTGTTCCATATCAGGTGAATAAACCAAGATATCATCAACAAAGACGATCACAAACTTGCTTAGGTATTCTCGGAATACCCTATTCATCAACTCCATAAATGTGCAGGCGTATTTGTGAGGTCAAAAGGCATCACTAGGAATTCATAGTGCCCATGTCTTGTCCTGAGTGCTGTCTTTGATATGTCTTTATTCCTAATCCTAAGTTGATGTAACCAAACCATAAGTCAATCTTGGAGAAAACTACTTCTTGCTGCTATTGATCGAATAGATCATCGATGCGAGATTGCAGGTATTTTTCTATGGTGATTTTATTCAAAGTCATGTAATCAATGTAAAGCCTAAGTGATATGTCCTTCTAACGAATAAGATGAGAGCACCCCAAGGTGAAACACTTTGTCTCAAGAACCCTTAATCTAATTGTCCTTGCAACTACTTTTTCAGCTCATCCAACTCAGCAGGAGTCATCCTATATGGTGCTTTAAATGTGGTTGTAACACTCGGTAGTACATCAATAGTGAAGTCAATCTCTCTTCTAGGCAGAGGACTTGGAAAGTCATTTGGAAAATATCAGAAAAATCTTGTACAACCTCCAAATACTCAAGTTGCACCATAAAGGGTCTTGTACTAACTAAGCTAGCCAAAACAAATTGTGCACCCTATGGCTATCAGCCGTTTCATGTCTATATCCATGTCGTTGGTTGACGAAGAGTCACGATCTCCGTTCGCCCCATTCTCACGACGAGGGACTATATGTAATGATCATGTGAAATTTACGGTCAAAAGCCTATATTTTCTAAAACTAGTGCATCTAAGTTTGATTTGGTCGGATATCTTATGCCCAGAGGAACTCCTGCTCTGATACCACCTGTAACGAACCCGATCGTCCAAGAATGATGCGGAAGCGAGAAACTCGGCGGACATCTCGGGAACGTTACTCATAGCATCAAACATAGCATAAAAGAGCAGTGAAGAACCCATAAAAAAACTTTTCTATAATCATAATAAGGTCGCAATTCCAGGAGTTCTTTATTTAAAGATAAATAAACTAGGCGAAATCGTATCCACGATTTCCTTATTCCAGTGGGCATAAAAGACATCCTCCCAAGCAAACTCGCAGTAGTTCCATACCGATCCTACTTCTCGAAGACTGGATCGGCTCCCTTAAGGCGCTAATGGTCTAAGCCTCACGTTCCCCTGAAAAAAATTAGTAAAACATGTTCTGAGCATAACGCTCAGTATGTGCCGAGTTGGGGTCAAGCCGGCTAGCGTAGAAAACAAGTCACAAAAGTCATTGTCATATAAATCATAACTCAACTTGTTTCATGCATATAACTAATTTTTCTTCAAACCATGAATGCCATAACATATTTGCACATATACCCCTAAGTTTTACCATATTTGCAAGTATGCCCATAATATTACATAAATTGCACTTGCACACTTAACAATAACATAATTGCACGTGTACCCTTAAAAATTACTATAAATGACAAATATGCACAGACCATTGACATAAATTGCATATATGTCCATAACATTACATAAGTTTCATTCTTGCACTTAACTTTAACGGAACTTACACATAAGTCCATAACAGTAACATAATTGCATATATGCACATAACATTAACATATATTGCACATATGCCTATGACAGTTTTCATGTTTAGAATGGTCTTGGTTGTTACTTCTTAGGCGGCTTTGATGGCTTACCGCCGGCACAAGCGGTCCATAAACAATACATAACATGACATTGTAGCTACAACTGTAGAGGACTTATCTTTTCCCTCACGCCCCCGGTAGGCGTTGGTCCTTTAGACCTTTACGACCCCTTAGTTCGAGTCGGTGCCAACAACTTATTATCAACTTCTTATGACTTCAATAATCACCATTGAATGTGATACATACAATGTACCTTGTTAACAGTAATTGCCCATTCTCAGGCTTGCTCTTTTTTTCCCAAACTTTGGGTTGAACACAACGTGTAAATTGTATATCAACGATATTGTAGATAAATAAGTCAATTATTAACTTACAATACGTTAACGACCTTTCTAAAATTAACTATTTGTGGTTGCAAGTCGAGATAAAATCACAATTTACAGAACATGTCTTTTGATTTCCGCATGCATGTCTTTGTCGATTATTTTATGCGGATAAAACAAATTGAATCCGAAATATATCATTTTTCCTAAAAGTGAATTTGAACGGCCGAATTTCATTATAGAACTGAGATAAAAGAAACATTATCTCTCGTGTAATTCCATCCAAATCCTCATGCACGTGTTTAAAGCATAAGGTATACCTCCAGAGATTTCTATATTTTATGGAACCTGCATATAACTATATTCCACTTTAATAATATTTGAGAATTCGATTACAATTTGCATAGTGTGTTTACTGCTTTAACACCATATTTTTCTTAAGAAGAATTATGAAGCGTTATTGACATTACTAAGCATGATATGGTGATGTTCTCAAATTTTTAAATCACGTAACAAATCTCACCGGTCTGCATGGTAAGTATATAGACTGCATCATTATTAAAAATCCACAGCATTTGACCAATATACGACAATATCTATGTACGTATGATTTCGAAAAACAAGGAAATGATAGCATGCGTTCCTCTGTATTCATCATCTTGGTAATCGTCAAAGATAGTAACATGAAACATGTTCCGGCATTTTCGATCTACATCCTAGAGATTAACTTTAAACACTACTTAATGATCCTAGGTGTTCGACACATACCTTGTCGACGATAGAAATTCGTCGACCAAGACTCCGTCAAATCCGGATCGTTTCCGGCCACGTCGATTTCTTCTCTGATTTCGCCGGAATGAGTCTTCGACGTTGACGGAGAAGGTTGTCGTTGCCGGATTCGAAATGCGACAAAGAATGTTGTTGCTGACCTCTCTCTCTCCCTCTCCCTCTTTAGAACTTATCTCTCAAGTTATATGCAAGATGTGGAGAGATTGACGGAGTCTCATGTATTTATAGGCTCAATCAAAGAGATAATCAACAATAATAAATTTGGATTTAATTCATGGATAATAGTGTTGACTAAGTAAGGGATAATTGTTGTATAATTAATGGATAATAATCTTAATTTATTATCTCTTTCTTATTAATAATAAAATAATAATATCTACCTTATCAGCCGAATTTGTTACACTTTTTTTTATTATTAGTTTATTTTAAAAAAAAACAATCCGTTACAGATGTCTTGGATACAATATGTGGTGCCACAGGGCTCCTTTTATACTATAACAAAAGAATACCAAGTATTCGGCAATCCCCACCACCAGCTCTCAATCAATCAGGATGCAGGAGGTGGATTGGGCATCTCAGCAATCCAACCAAACATCTCTCAGTTAATCAGAATGCATGAGGCAGATCAGACACCTCAGCAATCCAACCCAACATCTCTCAACCAATCAGAAGGTATGAGAGAGATCAACCACATCAGTAATGCTCTCCACCAGTAGTCGGCCAATCAGTCTTCACAGGATAAATATCAACACAAATCAACATGGGTAATCAATCAATATGGTTTGTCTTGAAATAACATAATACCAGAGCAAGGTCTTTGCATGATTATATGTTATATATGCATATATATTGATGCTTCTTATACATAACTAATATAACAAGTATTCTTTCTTCCTGTTTAAGTTTTCCAAAGGACTCTGATTGTCTTTTGAATTCGATTTTATCATCCTTGCTCCATGTGCTTGGGTAGTTAAGTGGCCTTTCTTTTGTCATTCTGTCTATATACATATGCTCTTTCATACTTCATTTTTATAGCGAAGTTGTCATAAAATCCATGATACTATCTGCACTCACAAAGTTTGTTATTATAAAACAACATTCTAATTAACATCCATAATTTCTAACAGGACTGATCCCTCAACCCTAACTGTCACCTATGCATCGGTCTCCTTTGCAACTACTGCATTTTTGTTCTTGACCTCTTTTCTCCACCATCACAAGCCGACTTCTCCCCTCCCCCTTCGCACCATAAGATCATCGATGGGGTTGCCATATGCCTCTCCTTCCTCCACCACAAATGCAACTCCCATATCATCCATTGTAGTTGTGTATATTGATGATTTTCTTATTGATTCTTTGAAGATAATTGGTTAGATCCATGCATTAAATTAAGAGCATGCTTTTTCAAGAACTAGAACTATGGAAACCCACAGTAGAGAGGATTCTCTTCCCAATCCCATTATCAACAACAAAACCCATTGAATGCAAACATGGCAATCTGACTCACAATCCTCCTAAAGGATTTGATTCTTTAATCGTTCAATCCATCTAGAAATTTCAGCTTTACTCGACTCCTGAGAATATCTCATACATATGCAAACAGATATGATATATATGTATCTGATCTGCTATCATATCTGTTCATATAGATTTTACCATATGTATCCGTATCTGTTTAAACATGGATACATATACATATATCACTTTGATACCCACAAACATACGTATCTGTATCCGCATATCCATTTTCATATATAAATATTGTTGTAGATTTATTTGTAGCTATACATAACATAATTTTCTACCCTTTTCACCATATTTGGTATAATTATTATGATATAATCATATTAAGTATATTTCTACAATATGTATTCCATCCAATAAATGTATATTTATGCTAATCTATATAATATTTCTCATATTATCCGTATGAGATCGGTATCCATTTTACATCTGTATTCGTTAAGGATATTGTGATATTTTTTTGCATACTTCTTGGCCTACAACCCAAGTTCAAAGCATGTGGCATCGAGTCCAAATATAACCATGCCGTTGGAATTCAAATCTTACGATCGATCTTGACCATCAATTTATCTCCCACGCTGGGAGTGGATCATCTGCTGAAGCCCACATTGCAATGGAAGTGTTGTAATTTCTTTTTCCTGGATTCGATTCCAAAAATTCAATCCTTTACGTATCAAGCATTCATAGAAATCTGATGTCATTTGCTATTTTATATTTATGCTCAGAGGTACGATTCTTTTTTGATGGGATTTAAGTTGGTAAATGTTGGTTGGATTTATGACCATTAGCAAATTACATGTTTTTTTGCAAATTTTGGTAAATATATAGAGGATTAACCAAAGATTCAATCTATGCAGTTGAATTTTTGGAATCGAATTCACAAAAAAGAAAGGATTACAATACCTCTGCTATAACTTAGGTTACATTAGAGGATCCACTCCCATGCATGTATGCACTGAGCTGGACTTGGAACTCGGGTGCACACACCTGACCTGTATTTCGAAGGTGCCTAGGTCGTAGTTATTGATGACTCTTGATGTAACACCTTAAACATAATACCATATATAAAGTGTGAGAGTGGCGTATACATGATGAGAATTACTACTTAACAACTTAAGCTTATGTATTTTATGTGATTGTCAACTTTTTCGAAGCCTAACTAGTTGTGCTCCAATTTTCCTCGGTAATATCTCATGGATATAAGCACGGAAATTACAAATGGTATTGGAGCAGATTCCTCCTAATTGTGAAAATGATTATCTGAGAGATGAAAACTATGAAGTTATATAAGGAAATGCAACTTAAAGTGTACAATCACCACTATTATCGAAAATAGATGATAGGTCATATTACATCGAGGATGATGTGAATATAAGGGGGGATGTTATTACACCACAAACATAGTCCCATATCTAAAGGGCAAGGTTTAAAAAAGAGCATTTCCCTTATGACCATTTTCTTGAAATTTAGGAGAGCTCCTTCCTAAGACTCTTTGAAGGTCAAATCCGCTCCAAAGACCTCAGACAACGACAAGGCAACAACTCCCCCAATGGGAAGTGAGAGAAAGAAAGGCTATTTCAATGGGGCTCATCTTGTACTATTTCCCTAAGAGTACCCTCTATAGTTTCATAAATTACAAAATTTCTTTGATATTATATGCTGACTCGCCCCTACCCGCCTCTGTGGATTTCAGGCTCTATAGCCAAATATGCCTTTCATTGAAGATCATTGGGGATTACTGTTTGATTACTTGAACTCAAGCATTTTGAGTGATTGTAAACGAATTTGATTGTTCCTAAACCTGAAATCAGTTTTCCTCCATAACGATGCAGAGAGCTAAACCTGTAACTTTACACTCGTACTCCATGATTTGCTGCAAGAGTGAACAATCACTAACATGTATCAAATAGATGAGGATGCAAGCGTAGAAGAAGATGAAGGATATTGAGAATCCTTAAGTGCATCACGGAAGCGTGTCGATCGCATCGTATGCAATCGGAGCAACTAGTCGCACTAGTCGCTAGATGCGACGGAAATTAAAATTTTTAAATCAAAAGATGAAACCACATGATCACGAGAACACTTCTCGGATCGTTTCATCAAACCACAAAGTATAAGGAATACCTCTTGGAGAGTGGTTGTAATCGTGAGATCCCAAACAAGAGATCCTCTTGTCTTAAGTCTGATCCACGAAGAACGCACTTACGGGCGCGATGATGAGTCGCGTTCCTCCTCATAATCCTCGATGAAGATCCAAGCAATGAATCCCCTGATTTCGTCACACGAAATCCGTCGTCTTCTTTAGAGCAAGCAGCCCCAAAGAAGAAGGAGATCCCCGAGTCATCGAAGGCGAAGCCGAGAGTCTCTCCTTTCTCAACACAAGATGGGCGACTACCTTTTGGAGGAGAGAAAGAGAGAGGGCGAGAATATGATAGAGAGAGAGAGAGAGTTGTAACCTTGTACAACTCTTGATAATGTGTAGCAAGAAAGGCTAGGCTAGCCCTTCTTTTATATTAGTTTAGGATCCAACAGATCTCAATCCATGGGATACATAGATCCAACGGCCATGGTGGATTATGTATCAATCAATGGCCAAGATTGTTGTTGGTTAAAAGCCAACAATATTAATTTATATTTAAATTAAATATATATGTTGCAACATTATCAACACAATTTAATTTAACATAAATTAATCATCAAGAGATAATAATATAATAAAAGGGAGATAACAAATACCCCCCAAAAATGAGGGGGCGTCACCTTTGACCATGTCATTGGTGACGTCACCTAATAAGGTGGTTATTCATCTCTCTTTTATTTTGTATTATTATTTCTTAATGTATTTATAATAAAAATATCCACCAAATTAATTCCAAATTAATTTGTGAATATTTCAATCATGCCATTGAAAAAATGTGAATCATATTCACAATCCAAACTAATTTGTAAATTATATTTTCAATTAATTAATAAATACGAATCCAATCCACATTTAATAATTAACAAATGCTATTTACAAAATTTCTCTCTCTCTTCAATATATGTATATTATAAATCATATTTATAATACACAAATATTGTGGATAGTATTATCCACATTATTCATATCCATGATAATTAAATCACATTTAATCATCTTGGATCTCTTTTCTCATGTGCCCAAATAACATGAATCATATTCATGTTCTTCATATCTTTAATAATTAAATCACATTTAACTATCTTAGATATCTCTTCTTATAATATGAATCAAATTCATATTATTCATGATAATTAAATCATATTTAATTATCCATTTTCTCAATGCTTGGATACAGAATTCATCAAATGAATTATTCTTGAACTCCTTCAAGAATAATGTGCTTTCTCCGTAGATACTTGAAGATAAGGATAGTGCGATTGTATTGTTCTACGTATAGTGACTTGGATATTGAAATCACATCTCAAATCCAGATCTTGGACCTCTCATAGATGCTTGATTAAATCAAGACCGCAAATCTAATCTTCTCATTGTATCTGAATCACATTCAGATCAATGTCCAACATTTGGACCAAGATCAGATTACTTCTCTACTGAGAGGAGTCACTAAAATCCAGACTCGTTTCATCACTCCCTAGGAATGGAAGCGTCATGGATATACAATCGTTTATGATCACATCACCCTCAGGTATTCCCAACACCTGTACATCCTGCATACTGGAAGACCCATGGTCAACCCGAAGATCAAGATCAATTTCATACTGTCTTCTTCAGGGTTTGATCACTAAGTTTCTCATTTGATCATTGGGATTTGGTATCGATCATATACTTTCCAAAAGCATATATCATACCTATGTCTTGATCATATACTTTCCAAAAGTATATATCAAACCTACAAATTCAGTCAAGCTTCCAAAGTGAGACGACCGTGCACGGAATTTGATTCTTCCCAATATCTCATGAGTGAGCTCATGTCTTCCGGTTCAGTAGTGAACCTGTATGATCCCTTTGAGAGATCGTATTACTCATATGTCCTTATATGCACACTAGCGCGCCGGTGTATAGACCTTGGTTAGGCCATCAACCTATCGGTATGCCAAATGTACATAATCAGACATATAGTAACACATCTGTCTCCGGTCAGAGGATGTGTGCCTATGCTGTGACATCATTCAACATAGGACTTAGGTTATCTCGATCTCGTTAAGTCAACTCTTTGACCTAACTAATCTGATACCTCCGAATCTCTATTCCTATGCAGAGGACCTACATCAAGAGGTCGGTCAGATATCAACCTATGTGAGAAAGGATTACCATCTCCTACTCAGGCTGTAGATTACATCTTAACAATCATTTGATGGTGCTTGATGAGTCCTCAATCTAACTCTTTAGATATTCATCCAAGCACCAGCCTTTATGATTCAATAATTGAATCAACAGTTGTATGATCATTAAGATAGCCATGGTACATAACCCTAATTGTACATAGGGACCTATTATGCAAATTCTTTATTCTTCATTTCAGATCAGGGAATGATATTTGCAATAACATTTATTGCATAATGGCTCGTCATGGGCTCACATGTCCAACAATCTCCCACTAGCCCAAAGAGCCATTAATGGGCTAATCATTTAAACCCACACTCATGTGACAATCATAGGCTATTTAGAAATAGCTAGGTAAGCTGATCAGTCACTCTACTCCCAAAAGACTATGCCAAGTCCTTTTACGGCACTTGCATATCTCTTAGTAACAGTGCTCGCATCCAATGCGAATGTTGCTTCTTACGCAACCAATACTCAATCTCGATAAAGCAATTATAGTGTCCTTGACACTATTGCTTAATAATTATTATAACCAGTATTTCCATAATCCTTATCAGAATACCCTTATTCTGGGAGATCACTATCTCTTAAGGTATCCACAGTTAAGACCTTTTAGATCTCCATCTATAAAGTCTTAAGTTCTTGAAGATAAGACTTAGAGATCACCATCTCTAATGCCTTTGTCATCTTTGAAGATATTGTTATTACTGCAATCAAGTGTTTTCTCTCCATAGTAGGATTAGCAACACTTTACTACTCCCACTGCATGGCAGATATCTGGCTTTTATACACATTTAGCATACACTTAGCTTCTCGTAACTGATGCACAGGTGCAAGCAGTTCTAGCATTCACTTCCTCAACTCTTTGAGGTGCTATCCCCTTTAGATAGGTCAGTACCAAATCTCAAGGGAAGGAAGCCTTTCTTGGAATTTCTAAGAATGGAATATGTCCAATGTGTACGACAAATGTGACGGTCCCAATATCCTCTTTTCTTTGCTTCTGAACAACTTCAGAACTAAGATCTAAGAGGTATTCTTGAGATCATATCTCAAGGTATGGAATAGCCAGTCTATAAAACACTTATTATCATCCTTATATCATTCCAAATGATCAGGATACAATCTACATTTAGCACGATGAATACAATGGCACTTCCACTAAGCTTCACATGGTACATCAAGATTCTATCTGAAATCATAACACTTACGATTTCATCAAATCTGATGTTCCACCTACAAGAAGCTTATTTAAGTCCATAGATGGAGTTTCTTTAGCTTGCACACCTTGCTTTCCTCAATCATGAAGCCCTGGAGCTACTTCATGTGAATATCCTCAGAGAGGTATTCTTAGAGGAATGCAATCTTGACTTACATCTTGAAGATGCAATAGTCAAGTTGTGTAGCTAAGGTTAGCAATATTCTGATGATTTTAAGCATGGTTACCTAAGAGCAAGTCTCATTGCAAGCAATGTCTTATCTTCCGGTTTGTAGCTCATGGCTACGAACCATGCTTTGAAGGTCTCTACCTTCTCATCAGGTTCCCTCTTTCTCTTGAAGATCCATTTGCACCTTGATGGGTCTAACCCTTATAGGTGGATCCTCGAGGGTCCATATACAACGTTTGTATATGAAGTATATTTTAGAATTTATTTCTAATATCCATCTTTCCATGTCATAATCCTCAGGAGCTTCATCACATGAAGTCCGATCATTGTCAGACTTAACTGACACATGGAATATATCCTCAAACTCATTTGAAGAGGTATTAGAGCTTCATCTTTAAATGTCCCATTTAGTTTCCGATTTCAGGAGTCTCATTATCTTCTCAAGATTAAATGAGTTCCTATACTTCATTTTCATCTTGATTCTCAAAAGTCTCAGCCTCTAAGAATCACATTCTCAGAGATGAGATCTTTTAAGAATCTCAAGGTCATAAAGTGGATATCCAATACCATCCTTTATTTTCCTAATGAAGTAGCACTCTCTAGTGCTTAATTCCAGCTTACTTGCATGGAATCTTATTAAGGATATATATAGTGTAGTCTCTACTACACATATATACCTGGAAACTAAGGGATAACTATGCTAAAATTCATCATTGATCAAATCATGTCACACATGATCCAATTGTATCTTCCTACAAATCCATTGAGTTTAGGTGTGTTAGGAGGATTGAGATAGAAATGATATTCATATCTTCATAAGATATTCATTGAATTCATCTAATAAGTGCTTGCTACGTTGGTTAGGTCAAATTCATTTAATCTTCCTTCAAACTTTGGTTCTAAACCAAAATTATGAAATCTTTGAACATTTCAAAGGTTTCTCAGGTGAAGAGAAGAAATCTCATATCATACATGATCATCAATAGATATCATATATCCATAATGTTCACTATGATATTGATGATTCACATACATCAATATGTATGAGATCCTGAATACCTCAACATCTAACACCTTTCCCAAAGAAGGGTGTATTGGACATTTTTCTTTGAATACAATATTCAAAAGTATGCAAGTTTTGAAAATTTCAGACATTCTAAAGTTTCATCTCTTGCTTGTCCATTGATCTCATCAACAGACATATGTCCAAGACATGATGCCATATCATTGTCAAATGATCTTTATCCTCCCATTGATCTTTAAAGGTTTAATTTTCAGTATTAGAAATCTTAACGAACCATTCATTAAATTTCTTATTTAGTAGAGTCCACTAGATGTCAGATTACTATCTGAAATATATCCATCATAACTCTTTATGATAGGTTTATTCCAGAATTTATGTTTATTTCCAACATTTAGAAATAAACTATGAGTGTATTGTTTTATATAAGTCATAGAGACATTCTCTAAGACAAAGGGCTCTCCTACTGAAAATATGAAGTCTATCTATCCAACAGAGATTGCTGCAACAATTACAACAATATCCATGTAGATGATTACTAAATCTTTAAGATCAAATTTCTAATCTTCTAATATATATATGCAACCAATTGCAAATGTCATTAGAAGATTGGGATACGATTGTCAGACCTTATCTTATGAAATAAGCAAGTCAATATCAGTGATTATATGTAGATTATTCTGATGATCTATCTGAGTCCTTCACTAAGGAATTTAGACAGATTTGATAGTCATACTATCAACACATCAACTTATTGCAGTATTGGCATTCATCCAACTCTTTGGATGTCATATGGAAGTCACAGAAGTGCAATCAACTCTTTGACTTTCCTTCTCACATGGGTCCAACCCATGCTTCCACTGTGCTCTCTTCAACCATTGCTTAAGACTAAGGATCTCTTATGTTAAATTCAGAAGAATTCAATGTAAGAGCATTTCAACATTTATACATGCTTCATTAAATTCATACAATATGAATATCATGAATGACTTGAGTATAGATAGTAGAATGATAACACTCATCATATCTTCATACATCTCAATTCTTAGAGATTTAGGTTCAGGTAGGTATTCAAACATTTTGAATACATCATCTCTTTCGAGCTACCATTTTGCATAATGCAGAGAACCATGTCATTCAAGATTAAATGTATAGAGCACATATGTATGCCAGAACATCTTCTTAGATTTTATAAGGATTATTTGACAATTGCGATCACCATCGACATGTCACTTCCAAAGTACACTCGATGAAAAATCAAGACTATAGAGACATTCAAACCCTAAGGTGATGTCTTATTGTCTTATTTAATTGTCATTCCTCATTATGTTTGAGGAAACTTGCACGTTGCAACCACATACATTATGTGTTCAATTGCAAGTACAATATCTGGATCATGAGTCCAATCCATGATATTTTACTGATTATTATTGAGTATAACATTGAGTGGGTTTAATGAAGGATTATCTGAAATAAGAAGTTTGCATAAGGGTATATATATTATATATATATATATGTTTTACTTTGATTTAGGAATTTTTATATCAAAGTTGTCTTGCCTTGTCAACAATGAAAGTTCATTCCCTTAATCACTTTCAATGTAAAAGATATTCTTACCATTATATTTCAAGCAAGATCTGGGATCTCCTTTCCTATCTTTGTCACATCCCAATAATATGAGAATCTGCGACTCTGATAAAAAGAAGCGGGAACACATTCTGCCTTGCAAGTCCAACTTGCATCTCCTAATTCGGTCTTTAATACCCGGGCCCACCACCCCTAAGGTGATGTTGACCCGTCATTAATTGAACCAACCATCATTAGGCTTAATACTCGCTATACGCAATCCAATATCACCCCAATAATATGAGGATCCGATATTGGGGTCACTACGTCTACGGCCTTGCTCTTTCGAGAAGCAAAGAACCCGATCCAATTAAATCATATATAGGATCTGTCAGTTCAGACATGCGTCTCCTATATACAACAACTGGCGACGGAATTCTTTGCCTTGACGGGAGACCATGGATGTCACTTATGTGATCCTCCATCTCATATTCAAATTGTTTAATTAATTATCTTGAATCATATTCACATAATTAATTCTTCCAAGGGAATTCATAATAGAATGTTAATTGGATATTTAATTTAATCATATTAAATTAATCATTAATCCAATCATCAATCAACAAACTTAATTATTACTTGAATAGTAGGTATAATCTCAAAGTACGTATTATTCAAATTTTAATAATTAGAAAAATACACTTTGACTTTCTCCGGCATTATCCAATCCCTATCCGCTGTCATAGCCAGTACCGGCGAGAGTGGGACGGACCACATACGTTGCAACCCGCTACCCCAGCGATCTCCGACTAGACATCATATCCACCTCAGGAAAGGATAATGCCAGATAGATCATCATGTACTTTGAGATGATCATCGGTCTTTCAACCGAAATTATACCATATAATATACATCAAAACATTTTTGATTATATTATAAGGAGATTTGCCAAACAAATCCCCAATCCTATTCAAGCAAGAGGTTTTGCATTTAAAAGTTATCCTACAACTATTGTAGGATGTCCTAGGGTTTTGCATGAAAATAATGTTTATTGATGATTTCAAATTAAACAATGATCAAGATCAACTATCTTATCATTATGGTTTAGTGGGATGTCATTCAAGGAATTGATTACCATCTTTAAACATTTCACAAATATTTATCAATAACCGATTTCAGAAAATTAACAATTAATTTTTATCAACATTTATTTGAATGACTATCATAAGGTTCATGATCAAAATTGTCAATTTCCAACAGTGATCCCTTATCACTAAAATTAACTTATCTTGATCAATTTAAATCCAAAATTCACAAAATTAGTGCCTTAAAATTGCCAACTTGATTTACAATAGAACCTAAGTGATATTTCACGCATTTCGAGGTGCAATAAAACCGTAATTAACAAATTAATCAGTTCTGTTCTGCAGTTCCCGCAACTGTGAATACATGCATATTCAAAAGGCCATATCTTGAGCAAATTAAATCCAAATTTAGTAAACTCAAATCCTATAGTTTCCTTGTTGAATGGGGAACAAAATCCAATTGAATATTTCATGTTTAAATAAATCAATTAGACAGAGTTGCGAAAATTCAAATGCGCCAAAACTTTCACGACCCTTTCAAACCCAAGCCGTCCATGGTTCATGGATCATATCCAAAACCTTTTTCGACCTAAGGCTCTGATACCACTTGAAGGATATTGAGATTCCTTAAGCGCATCACGGAAGCATGTCGATCGCATCATATGCAATCGGAGCAACTAGTCGCACTAGTCGCTAGATGCAAGGAAAATTAAAATTTTTAAATCAAAAGATGAAACCACATGATCACGAGAACACTTCTCATATCGTTTCATCAAACCACAAAGTATAAGGAATACCTCTTGGAGCGTGATTGTAATCGTGAGATCCCAAACAAGAGATCCTCCTGTCTTAAGTCCGATCCACGAAGAACGCACTTGCGGGCGCGATAATGAGTCACGTTCCTCCCCGCAATCCTCGATGAAGATCCAAGCAATGAATCCCCTGACTTCGTCACACGAAATCCATCATCTTCTTTAGAGCAAGCAGCCCCAAAGAAGAAGGAGATCCCCGAGTCGTCGAAGGCGAAGACGAGAGTCTCTCCTTTCTCAACACAAGATGGACAGCCACCTTTTGGAGGAGAGAAAGAGAGAAGGCGAGAATATGAGAGAGAGAGAGAGTTGTAACCTTGTACAACTCTTGATAATGTGTACCAAGAAAGGCTAGGCTAGCCCTCCTTTTATATTAGTTTAGGATCCAATGGATCTCAATCCATGGGATACATGGATCCAACGGCCATGGTGGATTATGTATCAATCAATGGCCAAGATTGTTGTTGGTTAAAAGCCAACAATATTAATTTATATTTAAATTAAATATATGTTGCAACATTATCAACATAATTTAATTTAACATAATTAATCATCAAGAGATAATAATATAATAAAAGGGAGATACAAATACCCCCCAAAAATGAGGGGGCGTCACCTTTGACCATGTCATTGGTGACGCCACCTCATAAGGTGGTTATTCATCTCTCTTTTATTTTGTATTATTATTTCTTAATGTATTTATAATAAAAATATCCACCAAATTAATTCCATTTTAATTTGTGAATATTTCAATCATGCCATTGAAAAAATGTGAATCATATTCACAACCCAAACTAATATGTAAATTACATTTTCAATTAATTAATAAATACGAATCCAATCCACATTTAATAATTAACAAATACTATTTACGATATTTCTCTCTCTCTTCAATATATGTATATTATAAATCATATTTATAATACACAAATATTATGGATAGTATTATCCACATTATTCATATCCATGATAATTAAATCACATTTAATCATCTTCGATCTCTTTTCTCATGTGCCCAAATAACATGAATCATATTCACGTTCTTCATATCTTTGATAATTAAATCACATTTAACTATCTTAGATATCTCTTCTTATAATATGAATCAAATTCATATTATTCATGATAATTAAATCATATTTAATTATCCATTTTCTCAATGCTTGGATACAGAATTCATCAAATGAATTATTTTTGAACTCCTTCAAGAATAATGTGCTTTCTCCGTAGATACTTGGAGATAAGGACAGTGCGATTGTATTGTTTCCAAATAGTGACTTGAATATTGAGATCACATCTCAAATCCAGATCTCGGGCCTCTCATAGATGCTTGATTAAATCAAGACCGCAAATCTAATCTTCTCATTGCATCTGAATCACATTTAGATCAATGTCCAACATTTGGACCAAGATCAGATTACTTCTCTACTGAGAGGAGTCACTAAAATCCAGACCCGTTTCATCACTCCCTAGGAATGGAAGCGTCATGGTTATACAATCGTTTATGATCACATCACCCTCAGGTATTCTCAACACCTGTACATCCTGCATACTGGAAGACCCATGGTCAACCCGAAGATCAAGATCAATTTCATACTGTCTTCTTCAGGGTTTGATCACTAAGTTTCTCATTTTTCATTGGGATTTGGTATCGATCATATACTTTCCAAAAGCATATATCATACCTATGTCTTGATCATATACTTTCTAAAAGTATATATCAAACCTACAAATTCAGTCAAGCTTCCAAAGTGAGACGACCGTGCACGGAATTTGATTCTTCCCAATATCTCATGAGTGAGCTCATGTCTTCCGGTTCATTAGTGAACATGTATGATCCCTTTGAGAGATCGTATTACTCATATGCCCTTATATGCACACCAGCGCGCCGGTGTATAGACCTTGGTTAGGCCATCAACCTATCGGTCTGCCAAATGTACATACTCAGACATATAGTAACACATCTGTCTCCGGTCAGAGGATGTATGCCTATGCTGTGACAACATTCAACATAGGACTTAGGTTATCTCGATCTCGTTAAGTCAACTCTTTGACCTAACTAATCTGACACCTCCGAATCTCTATTCCTATGCAGAGGACCTGCATCAAGAGGTCGGTCAGATATCAACCTATGTGAGAAAGGATTGCCATCTCCTACTCAGGCTGGAGATCACATCTTAACAATCATTTGACGGTGCTTGATGAGTCCTCAATCTAACTCTTTAGATATTCATCCAAGCACCAACCTCTATGATTCAATAATTGAATCAACAGCTGTATGATCATTAAGATAGCCATGATACATAACCTTAATTGTACAAAGGGACCTATTATGCAAATTATTTATTCTTCATTTCAGATCAGGGAATGATATTTGCAATAACAGAAGATGCACATGAAAAGTGTCCCGGGTGCCAAAAAGGGATCGATCAATAGGGAAGAAGGCTGACTTCACATGTCATGGCTTTGCTCGGAGTGTAGCATGTGAGGGAAGAGGAGGTACGGGCAAAAGTCGAAGAAAAAAAAAAGAAGGTTGGCTTGATCAATTGGAATAGGAGAAAAAATGAAAAATGAATTCAATAAATATATAATATACTAATTTACAGAGAATTTTACGCTTGTGTCATTTCAAGCTTTTCCAATAACACTCATGCCTCTATTTTTTTTCAATTACTCTTGTATCCTTAAATCATTACAAAATCATAGAAGCAACCTTCTGTTACTACACATGTGCCCTTATATTACATTGACAAAGATGCAATGCTGTGAATTTTATAAGAGTATAGGGGGATAAGTGTAACTTCAAAAAAAATTAAACGCATTAGTGTTATTGGGAAAACTCGGAAGGGCCCAAGTGCAAAATCTTTAATTACATAAAAGAAAGTACATATATTCAAAATTTTGCTGTCAATGTTAGACGGTGTTCCGAAAATGTGTTTGGTTTAGCATAAAAGAAAATACATATATTCATAGGAGCAAGATTACATGGATCCAGGTGTAATTTATAATATTTCAGGTGTTATGGTGCAATTGGACACGTTTTTAGAAGTCCCGAAGTAAGTAAAGTCCAAAATTTAAAAAAAACATGGATCTAATATTAATAAAATAATGGGAACACGTTGTTAGTTGGAGTTTGTAGTACCATATTAATGTTGGCCCCCTCGTCTATTGAATATCGAATTATTTAATGTATGAAATGCCTGTCCGATGTCAACTTGGTCTATTCGATATTCTCCCACAGAGGTCAAAGGGGTTGATCTTTCCTTAGTTTTAGAACAACTACAGTAAATTGGTTTTTTTACATTTACGTCCCTTGAGGACGTGCCTCTACTTTTTTTTCAATAACTCTTGTGCCTTCGTATTCTTATGAAATTCACTGTACCGCTCTTCTGTTATTACACTTATGTCCTTTTATACTTCAACGGAAGAGTAGTACTGTGAATTTCATAAGAATACAGAGGCACGCGTGTTATTGCAAAAAAAGTTGAAGCATGATTTTAATTGTAGAATCTTGAAGGGGCACAAGTGTAAAAAAGCATAGTATATTTGCATTTTTCTGATTTGTTCATGGACATTGAGCCGAAAATCCCCTTTTCTTTTAGATTGGAAATGTTGACTTGCTGTGTCATATTTTCTGGATGGAAATTTTAGACGGTCTTTATAATTTTTTCGTGCTTATATATAAGCCATTAGCGAGGTTAACTAACTTTAACAATTTATCGGCTCAATTTCAACTGGACCTATTAAGCATCACTCAAAATATTTATGTGAAACTAAGAATTAGTAAGCACCTCAGTAAGCACCTCTCTTATATCTCACTCTCATATATTAGATGTATTATAACGCCAAATCCATGTCTATAAATAATAGGTCCTCACCGACTTTTTGTTTTTTATCGTCATTTTTGCCCATAACCCCAATAAGAACCATAATGTTGAGCGATCTTGTTGACAACAACTTTCTCCCCTCCTTGTAGACGCGGAGAAGGGTTGATTCGTTGTGATCCATGCCGTCGTCAGAGCACCTCCGATGAGGGACCCTATGCTCCTTGCTTCGCATGTACGAGCTGTTTTTCTTTGCATTTTCTAGTGTAATTTCATTTCTGCTTCGTAGTGTAGCATTTAGTTCATTTGATTAGCCATTAGATTAGGGTAATTTCTTATATCTTCAATTGCTAGAGATTTGTGCTCTAGCTCTAATTCACCGTCACTTGACTATCTCCAACCCGCCATCCCACCTTATCTTCGTTCCCTTCATCTTCTCTATCTTTCCCCTCTGTTTCCCCCTTGATCCTGTAAGGATCGAGGTCCACCAAGCTCCCTCCTCTGTCTTCCAGCGGAGCTCACTCGTCCGACCATTCTCATGTGCTGCAAGCTTGAACAGTTGGTCGAGGTGCTTCGCCTCGAGCCAAGGATCCATTTTGTGCAGGTTCTGGACTTAGATGATCTTCTTGGAGATGAAACCAAGCTCATCTCAGAGCTCCAAGAACCTCAGAGCTCCATGTCCCTATCGATGTGGCCCGGACCCATAAGGTGGCTCCAGGAAGAAGTAGACCCGATCAGATCGAAGAATCAAGGCCGGACAATGGCGATATTGCATATCAAAGTCCACCCAGGACGTGTTTTTGGGGTGCTCTTCGTGACACCCCTAGAGCCGTCAGATCAAGAAGAGATGCCCATATCTAATCTGGACCGTCCAAATCAAAGTGAAGTCATCGATCGAGTGGTGCTAACGTGGTGCAAGGGAAAACGTTTTGATAAAGCACCCACTTGGGTAAAATCCACCGACTAGCTCACCCTCAGCCGGTAAGCAACTACCGATCATCCATCCGGAAGAAGCTATTTGTCTACCATCTTTGATTTTCTCACTTTTCTAGGGTAAAGAGAAAGAAGTAGCCTGAGGCGACCGAGTAGGCAGCTAACCAGGGCGGCTAAAGCATCATATGATTCCAAGCCTCTTTTGCATTTCCATATAAGTCTTGTAAACATTTATGAACGTTAAAAACTTTTGTAAAAGTTGCATTAGACCCCGTACTTCTTGGAAATTATAGGCAGGTCCCCGCATCTCTAAGTGTTTCGCCAAGTGAGGTATTGTGATAATTGCAACAAGATCCCTTTGGCATTTATTTATTAATGTTTAGTTTTTAAATTTGTAAATTAAGTGTAAATGTTCTGGGTAATTTGCAAGCAAGCACACACATTATATTTTAATTGCAAAATGCCCCTTCCAAACTTGTATTTATTTCTTTTCATTTTTATTTTTCTTAAAATAGCTCATGTACTCTAAAATTAATGGAAAAATTATGGTAGATACTTAACATGATGCTTGTACATGCTCATATTTTTGTTTAGCATTTCTTATATTTTTTCATTTATTAAAAACCATTTAAGAGTGATTTATTCCTTATTTACCTATAAAAATCCAAAAAATATAAAACCTACTTTAAAATTTTCATAAAATGGAGCGCATATATATATATTAATATATATTATAAATTCATATCAAAAATCACAAAAACTATAAAAAGAAAATACTAAAATTACAAAAACCTATAAAAATTAGTAAAAATTGCTAAAATTCCTAAAAAAATAGTTTTCTATTTCTTGTTTTTATTTACAGTATATAGTAAATAATAGAAATAGTTTTAAGAAATTTTAAACTTATTATCTATTTTTGGAATCCAAAATAATTCAGCATATATATATTATATTCCCTATTTGGATATTTTTACTACATTGACAATGCATAAAAATGAGCTAAAATTATATACAAATCATAAAAATTGAGAAAAATATTAAAACATAGAAACAATTTATTTTTTGAAATTTAGATATATTTATATATTTATTTATTTAAAAGGGTAAAAAGGGGTCGCCCCATGGGGGGAGCTAACTTGGCCCCCCGTCCCATTTTACCTGTTTTTTTATTTTTTTTTGAAATTTCTTCTGTGGATTTTCATCAATATATCCCTATATTATGTCACTAAAATTTCATGTGAAACAAAGACTCCTACGGCCTCATCCAGATGGGGTCGATTTCAGCAATTCTATTACCGTTAAAAAATGTCTGTCTGGATGGAGGCTGTAGGAGTCTCTATTTCGCACGAAATTTCAATGACATAATATAAGGATATAGTGATGAAATTCTACGGAAGAAATTTTCAAAAAAATCGGGCGAAATGGGGTGAGGGGAGCCAAGTTAGCTCCCTCAGGAGGCTGCCCCATTTAACCCTATTTAAAATTATAAGAGCATATATATACTATATATACCTTATAATACTTATAACTTTATTATTATTTATAAATATCTATTATTTAATTATAACCATAAAAAAAATAAAAAGGAGTGTTCCTTTATAGATATGTTTATATATTATTTATAATATTTATATTATTATGGTGTTGAGGAAGCTACACCTAGGGGTGTAGCCAACTAGCTGCACTCGTTTATTTTTTTCATTAGTTTTTTGTGTTTTGAAATGAAACCTAGGGGGATTTAAATTACCATATATCACCATGGTCTCATGCCAAATTCAATTGAACTCGACACTTCTATTATTTCCATCAAGACTATCATATTTTAACAGTCTCAGATTTGCTGAAATTAACAATAACTAGATGGGCATGTTAGGAATGTTTATTTCATATAAAATTTTAAACAAATATTCCACTCAATAAACTAAGTAAATTCCCATAGGTTTACTTCAAAAAAATCAAACCAATAAGAAAAATGGGTGGCACACCCCGGTGTAGCTTCCCTTCTCCCTATTATTATTACCGTACATACATATATATTATACTTTAAAAACAAAAAAATTAAAATTATGCAAAAATAAAAAGAAAATAAAAATTTTAAATTCAAAAATATAAAAATACAAAATATTTAAAAATATATAAAAATTAAATATAATTAAAATCCACAAAAAATCAAAAAGAAAAAAAGTACAAAAATAATTATTATTGATTGTTATTAGTTAATTATAATTATACATATCCATAGTTTGCTCTCATTGGTTCGACCTCTACTACTTTGTCACTATACATATTTTGTAGGGTATAATAAATTTCACCCCACATTCTTTATTACTTTATCTATATCGTGGGGTGATTGATTGCTTGATTTGATTGGTGACGTGTCAAGAGCTAAGAGATGGTTGATACAACGATTGCCGGATCCGACTAGTCAGACACCACAGGTTCCTTCAAAATCGGACGTTAGACACCGCTCTTCGATCGATCAACATGATTTTATAAGAGTATAGGGTGATAAGTGTTAATACGAAAAAAATTAAACGCATCATTGTTATTGAGAAACTCGTAAGGGCCCGAGTGCAAAAATCCCTTAATTACATAAAAAGAAAGGACATATATTCAAAAATTTGCTGTCAATGTGAGATGGTGTTCCGAAAACGTGTTTGGTTAAATTAGCACGAAGAAAATCAAGTCAATGGAGTAAGCTGACAGGGATTATTGTGTTCATAGGAGCAAGATTACTGGTGTAATTTAGAATATTTCGGGTATTGATATAATGTTAATAATGGAACACGTTATTAGTTGGAGTTTGTAGTACCATATTAATGTTGACCACCTCGTCTGTTGAATATCGAATTATTTAATGGATGAAATTCTTGTCCGATGTCAACTTGGTCTATTCAATATTCCCCCAAGAGGTCAAAGGGGTTGATCTTTCCTTAGTTTTAGAACAGCCACAGTAAATTGGTTTTTTTACATTTACGTCCCTTCAGTGCATCTACTTTTATTTTTCAATAACTCTTGTGCCTTTGTATTCTTATGAAAGAGCAGTAGTGTGAATTTTACAAGAATACAGAGGCGGGAAAGGCCGCTAAATCACCCCCGCGTAAAACCTCACTCTCTGTCATGTCTCGGACCTCGAAACATGGGAAAGACTTGTGGAAGCATCCCAAAACAATGAATAATTTCATTTTTGAGTCCAGGAGCGAGCCAAAAAAATTCAATGATCCATTAACCATAAACATCATAGTGCCATACAATAATGGAAGAATAAAGGAAATTAACCAATAAATAAAAGGCTCATAAAATCTGAACTACATAATAAATCTAAATAAGTCTATCAATAACATTCATACACTAACTTAATGAACTAGAATAAAGCAATGACTCCTCAATCCAGTTGACGGCCAAATACATTGCTTTCTGCTAAGCTGCAAGGTTGAAATTCAAAATTAGTCAAACGAATTGGACTAAGTATGCATCATCAAAATATGAAACATTCCATAATTATCCATTCACCTCGAATATTAAATATACTAATATGATGACAATTACATACAATAAAGAATATATGTCAATAAAAACAATGAACCATATCATGAATTTTCAATTGTATATATTGGCAAGAGATAACAATAACAATGATTTTTTTGAATGATCACATATTTCGTGACCATTAATCAATATCTATGGATATCAATATCTATAGAAAAAACATTACCATATGCCGACATCGAGTAACCCGAACTTAAATAGGAGCCGTCTTGTTCCCATAAATTAAATCTAAATCATAAAATATTTCAATACGAGGTCTCATATCCAAACCCCAATGCAGTAAACATCAGTACTGAGTCAACCACCTAGCGGAAAATTGTTTCGGAATAGTGTAGAATTACCTGTCTACAACGACCAATTGACGGAATTAACCATCCGCGCGTTACCCGGTCAGGTCAAAGTCTCTAGTGGACCAACAATGAACAATATCTACTCCCTCACAATAATGGTGTCAAAAATAATAATTAGTTTTCAATAAAAATACTTGAATTTATAAAAATACAATTTAACCTATATAGAATCATCGATGTATCTATCTCTACAACAATGAAAAGAAATTCTTAGATATGCATTATGACTAAATATCAAATTAACACTTGATTACCTAGATTTCAACACATAAATATAATCGAGTTAATTTTAAAGAGATAGAATAAAAATAACATTTCAATATCTAATAAAATCCGAAGTGGGGTATAAATAACAATGGTATGTGACATAAGTTAATGTACACAAGGTTTTAAAAAACGTGAGGCGGATCGAGGTGATTTTTAGTTATTGAGGCGAGGCGTAAGCCTCGAGGCGGTCGAGGCGTAAGCCTCAATTTATAGAGAAAATACATGTCAAAATTATTATTAAGCATAATTATATTATCATAAAACCGTAAATTTCAAATATTGACATAATATATGATCATAAATCCTACATTTGAATATTTAATAGATGTATAAAGAATACCATATTAACCATATATGTTAGCTTTAGTTTGTGATTAAGTAATATTAGTATTGTAAACATGTGAATTTCTAATATTCTTACAAAAATATACAGTCTCTTAACATATATTTTACTCATTGTAGCGATACAAGCAATTGAATATCATTGGTTGACAAAAAATTTGTTCATATTAATTAGAAATAATCATTGTACACTTGCATGATTTCTTTGATGCAATATTGATTGTAATATAAATGTATAATTGTATATTTATGAAATGTTATATTTCGGGAATAACATATAATGATACTATAATACAATATTACGATTGCGACTTGTATGTTTGTAACTAAAATATGCTTTGTAACTTTAATATTATTATAAAAGTATAGCTTTATATATTTTTTTATTTATTTGCCTAAGAAAATGCACAACAGACTGAGGCGGTGCCTCAGGACCGCCTCATCACCTCGATACCGCCTCGGGTCTCTGAGGCTTACGCCTCAGATATCCAGACCAAGGCTATAGCCTCAAGGCGCTTTCATGAAAAGCCGCCTCGAGGCTTACGCCTCGGCACCTCGAGGTGCGTTTTTTAAAACCATGAATATACATACCTTGCTTAGAATTTTGAGATGGGTAGATCCGCAAGGTTCTCCATCCACGAAAAAATCAGTTACCACCTAAAACATGATATGTATTTTAACAGTATGTACAAGCTAATAAATCTCTTATCCTCAAATACGGATTCCCATCCGTCTATATTTTTTTATTGACTCGTTATCTATCTACATATTTTTAAAGTAAATAATCTTACCTAACTAATAGGTTATTATCCATACATTCGAGGTGATCGAACCTACCCCAATAAAAAATATAATTGGTTAACTAAGGTGTACACCATAGCAATGCCACAGAGTACATCCGAACTTTTTTGATATTAAGGCATGAAAATTTTCTGTTGAAAAGCAAATAACGTGTGTTTGCAGATGTAGTTTTTTAACAAAACGTGCATATATGTTAGATGAAGAATTCTCACAAGATCAATGGCATTCGTATAAACATGACTCAAATTTCCAAATGGCTGAAAACTTGACCAATGTGTATATTATCACAAATTATAGCATCATTGTCAGTCCTAATCGGTAGATAAGAAAATAAAATTAAAGATGTATTTACCTAGATAAAGGTCCCCACATTAGTCCTGACCAAACATGATTCCCGGACTGTATAAATCATCAATGCTCGTAGATGATGGGCAAGCACTCCTTGGCACGAAGAAATTGGAGAGGCAACAAGTAATGTAGGGAAAATAGCGCCAAGTGGTATCGTAGAGGATACGTGTGTATGGTGCCTTGGAGTTAAAAGGGGTATTTAATATTGTTTCCGAGAGTTGGGATAAATCCATCCCAACGATCGTTCAAATGAAAAAAAAAACGAATTTAATCGTATTGCTGTGCTTTCCCCGCTTGGTCAAAAGTAACAACTTTTATTTTAATTTTTTTTACACGTAGTTGCAGGGTTCAATCTTCCTTTATTAATCACATATTAATATATTTCTTAAGGATGATTTAGGGCCTGTTTGATTGCCAGGGTACCTCGGGGTATCCTGGCATATCCCTAGCTCAAACCCTGCATTCCTGGGTTGGGAATACTTGTATTGACCCTACAATTTCTTTGATATAATGGTTTTTAACATTGTTCAAATATACTTATTAACATAAAAAATATATTATAATCATTAAAAAAGTTAACATAACATATAATCAATGTCACATCACATCACAATTATCATTCCAATCATCCCAACCCTCCAAACAGCTACTATTCACAGGAGGATACCCAGCCTAACACAGTAACCAAAGAGGCCCTTAGACTTTACATGCTGATTCATTACTATTATTGTTTAGAATTTATTTTGATATATTTTTATAATCAACCCCTTATAATGTCTGATTTTGTTTTCAATCTATAATTTCATATTTTTTCAAAAGAACCCGCTTAAAACAAAGAGATGTTACACCCTCTCTCCCCTCCGGCTCACTTCCCTCTCACCTCTCTCACCCACCGATCCTCCACTGCGCAACTCCCCACGGCTATCCGCACCCACGGTCTCCCCACTCTCCCCTCCCTCCCCGATTCCGCTCACTGCCCTCTCCCCTCCCCCTATCTATGGAATCTCCTCTTACGTTCCTCCGCCTCCGCCGGTCGATTCCACCTCTCCCTAGATCTCTATGTCTCGATGCTCCGCTCCGGCGTCCGTACCGACAATTATGCCGTCAAATCCTGCGGCGGATTTGGCGATCTCCGCACCGGTGATGCATTGCATCAGCATTCCTTATGTGCTGGCTGCCGCGACGACCATTTCGTCGGGGCTGCATTGGTAGATATGTATTCAAAATGTGGACGCATCGATGATGCACGCAAGTTGTTCGACGAATGCCCCATAGAGACTTGGTCTGCTGGACCTCAATGATTTCCGGGTATGCGCATAATAGATGCGGCATGGAAGCGATGGAATTCTTTAAGCTCATGTTGGATCGGGGAGTCCGGCCTAATCGGGTCGCGCTTCTCAGCGCTGTCATGGCTTGCGGGAATGTCGGGGCAAGGAGGAATGGTGAATTGTTCCATAATTTCATGATACGTGTTGGGTATGTTGAAGATTTGTTGGTTGCTACAGCGGTAATCGATATGTATGCGAATTGTGGAAACTTGGACATTGCTCGAGCGGTGTTCGACGGATTATTGGAGAAGGATGTCATGTGTTGGAGCACCATGATCGCATGCTATGGCTTTTGTGAACATGGTAGGGATGCGATTGGCGTGTTCAAACGGATGATTGAAGCAGGCATCTAGCCGAATGAAGTAACGTTTATGAAAGTACTCTCAGCGTGTAGTCATTCGGGTTTGCTCGAGGAAGATCAGAGGTACTTTGTAAAACCCCAAAACAAAGTCCCACACCGTGGAACAAGAAGTTTCCGGGTGGGATAAATAGTGGCGAGATTACTACTTGACAACCCGGCTTAAGTATTTTGGGGGGCGGTTAATCGGGTCCGTATGGGCCCGATCCCAAGAGGTTGTCAGGGCCAGTAATGCTCCGTTAACGGACCGGGGACTTAAGCCCGGGACGTTACATACTTTGAATAGATGGTTGTACAAGATACCGCCAAAGCTTAACCATTATATGTGCATGGTGGATCTACTTGGTCGTGTTGGGAAGCTAGCAGAAGCTGGAAAGGTAATCAAGAAAATGCCAATGAAAGCGGATTCCAGCTCGTGGGGCTCCCTCCTTGCATCGTGCTGGATTCATGGTGACTCTGATATTGGAGAGAGAGAGTAGCCGATTGGATTTTCGAGCTCGATCCTTTGCACACCGGATACTATGCACTACTCTCGAATATTTATGCTGCAAAATGTAGGTGGAAAGATGTGGAAAGAGTGAGGGGATTAATGGTTAGAATGGAAGTGGAGAAGCACCAAGGATTGAGCTTGATCGATCTACGGGCAAGTCCATAGGTTTCGGGCAGGCGAGAGGGCCCATCCCCAATCGAAAGAGATCTATGCTTGCTTGGACGTGCTTGCGGGGCCTACCAAGCAGATGGGCTATGTTCCCCTGATGGAATTCAAACTTCACGACATCGAGGAAGAAGCGAGGGAAGCTTCGCTGTCTCGCCATAACAAGCGGCTCGCTGTTGCGTTTGGTCTGTTGAAGGCATGTCCAGGTGGTGTGATTCACTTCGTAAAAAACCTGAGGATTTATGGTGATTGTCACAACTGAATCAAGATCGTCGAAGATTACCGACATGGTTATCACTGTAAGGGACGTGAAGCGGTTCCATCGATTCGAAGGCGAAGCCTGCTCTTGTGGAGATTATTGGTGATGCTAAATTATCATGGCCTTAAGGATAAATTATCTATGAGATGAAATATATATGGGTGGGATCTTTTTTCCATTTCGACATGAGTCCAATAAGCTCATGCCACTAGTTGATTTCAGAACATCATTGGAAGCCACTCCTACTCCTCGTGTATGAACAAAACTGTTGCTGCAGCATAAGCATACTTGGACCAAGTAGGAGATCTTTCAACTCTTAGCTATCATAGAGGCCAGCTGCAGACGTAAAATGCTATCTGTACACAGTGACATCATGGAGTCATCGTTTGCTCTCCGAAACTGCAATCATGGGTGGATTTTATTTGGATTGCTTCATGGCATAAAGTCTTCTTCTGTATAATCCCATTTAAATGGTCTGGTGATTAAACAATGGACACCACATCCAGCAACCGAAGTTGCGCCAAGGATGGAACACAATTTATCGCACCGGAGTTCTTAGTAGATCATATAGTGCTCACCGTGCAAAACTTCAGCAGGAAGATGGTGAAACCTCCGAAGACACTATGAACTAAAGGCACCTCTGATTCGCTTTGTTTTTTTGTCATCGAAAGAAGAAGGCAGCGATGTTCTTGCTGTCATTTTGTGTCTGTTCTAACAATGCATGACTGGTCTCATCTGCGCAAAATGTTGGAGTGACCTGAGAATTAATAGGTTCGTCTTTAGGTGAGGAATCTGTCTAAAATGTACTTTGTTTAGAGAACATTTTCAGTAATCATAACCTGGGTATTTTTTGCAATCAAAATTGAACTGTCAGGGCAATGTTGGTCTTTTCTGAAGGTTTATCTCATCAGTTTCTTTTAAAGAAACAGAAGAAGGTATGTTCTGAACGATAGCTTAATCTTATTCTCTATATTATCTAATTCCATCTTCAATACTGGAACGTAAAATCGTCTCGATGGATGTCTCCCTCGTACTTTGAGAAGATTCGCGACTGCAAAGTTGGGTGAGCTGCTCAAGGCTTCTTGATCTCTTTCTTTAGGTTGTTTCCTTACATACGCTCAATCGTTACAGTTCCAGTATGATGATTTCATCGTACGAGAATATAAAACGTGGTGGAGTAGAACTAAGGTCGGATTTGTTCAATCACATGTTCCATGAAGCTCGACCTGTTTACTCAGTATTTACTGTCAGTTTTGACTTCCTGAAGCTATAAATAAGCAATAGCTGTTCAAGTGAAGCATTTTATAGAGCATGCACAAGCACTGTAAAAGGAACAATGTGTGGGAAAATCTGGCATTTATCTTTGGCGAATTCAGCTTAAATTCTCCCAGATCATAGTTGCCATGGAGAAGGTAAAGATCTGTTCAAACAAAACAGATTTAGATGAGATGCAATGTATATCACTTTCCTTGTACATGCGAAATCTTTTCTACAAATTAAAGGTTGGATATCCTGCCAATCTGTGAAGCATTTGCATATTATAGATACTAATAACTTCAGATACTTAATCCCTTGTTTTTCATGCATACTTTAATTTCCATGTAACTGTAAATTCGTTTCGAAATTCGGAGAGAGAGATGACTGAAACCCTTGAAACACAATGAGATAACTTGGTTTACTTGGAAGTTCTTAAACTGCGACGGCTAAAATCAATAATAAATGGAGTGCATTTAAAGAAGGAAATGACTAATCGACGATAAATCTTGCCTAGGAGGAGGACATCAAACCTAGCCTAGATCCATCTTTCACCTATAAAGTCGTCTCTTCACATATTCCTTATATCACTAATTAATGGTACACGTCTCACATTTTCTTTATTATAATATATTTAGCCACCTTTATACCAGAAAAATTAATATAAAAAACATACTATAATCATATATACAATTTCTATATCGTATAAACAAATATCATATGACATCCTATTCACCATACCAACTCTCCTAATCATTTAAGCACTTACTATTTTTATAATAGGATTACCCGTCTCACTAGCCCTTTGAAAGGTATACTCCAACTCAACCCAACACCCCCCCCCCCCCATTTTCCAATCACACTGTTTGTGACCGTTATCTCTGAAAAAGTGGAGGCCATGTTTGTATGGCCAAGAAGGTTCTCTTATCTTGGAGTAAACAATCTTGGATTAAAATAATCACATCATGGTTACGTTATCTATTATGTAACATTTCGGATCTGGACTCGAGCCATTATCGAGGATGACTAACCTTGACAACTCGGGGTATAAAAGCAAATGTTTTTGGATTCTTACTTGATAGAGGAAATTCGGAGTTTGATTTATTGAAAGAGTTGGATCCATATTATTTTAGTTTTGGATTTTGATCATGTTGGACATGCGAGCCCATGGCGAGTTATTATGCAATAAATGTTATTGTGAGTATCATTCCCTGATCTGAAATGAAGAATAGCCAATCATTCCCTGATCTGAAATGAAGAATAACCAATTTGTATAATAGGTCCCTTAGTACAATTATGGTTATGTACCATGGCCATCTTGATGATCATACATCTGTTGATTCAGTTATTGAATCATAGAGGATGGTGCTTGGATGAGTATCTAAAGAGTTAGATTAAGGACTCATCAAGCACCGTCAAATGATTGTTGAGAGACGATCTCCAGCCTGAGTAGGAGATGGCAATCCTTTTCTTATTTAGGCTGATATCTGACCGACCTCTTGATGCAAGTCCTCTGCATGAGAATAGAGATTCGGAGGTGTCAGATTAGTTGATTCAAAGGGTTGACTTAACGAGATCAAGATAACCAAAGACCTATGTTGAATACTGTCACAGCATAGACACACTACAGGAAAACTCTATATTTGCAACAATTGAAATTATGTTGCAAAAGTTCATTTGTAACATTTTTTTACTAAACGCAACATTTATTGTATGTCGCTTTTAATGTCCCAAAAAGTTGTGTCGCAAATGCTATTTACGACATTTATTAACCAACGTTACAAATAACTCACATATGCAACATTTCTTATTCGTTGCAATTAAATAGCAACACAAAAATAAATGTTGTTGTTACGACCTTTTGCAACACTTATGAAACGATACATATACTATTGCAACGTTAAAATAAATGTTTTATATTGATTTAATTGTAACATTTATTTTTTGTTATAATAAAATTGCAACATCATGAAAATATCGTAGTTGTAATATTAGACAACATTTCATAAATGTTACAAATGTTTTAATATCATGCATATAAATGTTGCAATTGTAATCAACAATTAATATATTTATTATTATATCAGATACACATGCAATATTTAGACAAATGTTGAATGTAACTTCTGTAAAATTTCATGATCATTATAAATCAACTATAACATCTATAAAAATACGGTAAATCTCAATTATCATTACATATAACAAACCATGATAATATAACAGTACAAATATTCCAATTACCAAAATAAAACAATAAAAGTCAATACAAAAAGTTATAGTTCAAGACTACTTATACAATGAAAAAGAAAAACTAATTCTAAGCATCTTCAGAATAATACTCATCATCATCATTGTATTCATCATTTTCACGAGCACTATCACTTGCATGAGAAGACATATCCTTTTCCTTTGCCGTGATTGATACAAGATCTCTCATTTCTTGACGATGAACCTCCATCATATCCATCATTTGTTTTGCCATCTGTTGTTGTTGATCTGCCATTTATTTTACAAATAGTTGTTGTTGCTCTGTCATTTGTTGCATAAGAGTCTCTTGTCCTTTATGCATGGAAGCAAGTTGTTATGTTAAATTGCGCACATTTCTACGAAACTCGAGAACCACTTGACTCGAAGAGCCACCTTGAACACCAAAATATCGAGAAGGAGTGGCACCACGACCTCCACAACGAACACGACCAAAAGGTTCGGGTACTTTAACTTTCATAAAGGCTTCATCTGGAGAAAGTGCTATCACAGGTGTTCCATTCTCATCCTCAATACATGAAGGAGACACGAGACTAACCATTTCCTCCTAAACAATCATATAAAAAATTATGATATTTACCAAAAAAAATATTCTCAAAAGTTACTTACATGTTCTTTTTGGTGGGCCTCCGATGTCTATGTCCTCACGCCTTTAATCTCCCGACTCTTAATCAAAAGAAAAGTATCCACTCGTGATGTTTCATAGGAATTCAATTTCTTCTGAATAATAAAAATATAAAATTATAGTTTTATGAATATTATAAGTATAATATAGTTGAAAATTTAATATAATACATACAAACTCGTCAATTTTTTGATGAGTATTTTTTCTACCCATTCGATGGGTTGGATTCACTTCCACTGCACGACTTCTCTTGTTCTTACGTGTCTTCTCTTAAATTACATAAAAACTATTAACATACATCTAAACATAGAAAAAAAATAATAAAAGTAATAAATATCAAATAATAATCAGTAAGAATTTGCATCACGAATTGGGCATACATCACATGATGAAGTATAAATAGACATGCACAATAATCATATACGGTGAACACATACCACCAATTCGTTTCCATAATAAAAATCTTCAAAAATATATGAAAACTATGGATATACCTTATACTCATCGGAAGACCAATAATCAATAAGCTTTCTCCATGTCACTGCATCAATCTCCTTGGGAGTTCTTTTACGTAACTCTGATATAGGTATCATCTCATCAAAATACTGTAAAGAATAAAACTAAAATATATTATTCACTATTTTAACACAACATTAAAATATAAAAAAATCAAAAGAAAACTTTACCTTCTTTTTTATTTCACATCGATACTTACGATGTAGATCTCCTGCATGTGATAATATTTGTTTATCTATCTCAGGGCTACGCTCCCATGTAAATGAACCCTATAATGCAAATGTCTAAAAATATTTTTTGATTTTTAACAACAACCAGTATCTATAACATACCTCCAAGTCATGTAAATTAAAGTTTTAACATCCTCTGAAACATCTCTTCTGAAATCACGAGTTAAAATAGGAATTCGAAAACGTGCAACCTGTCCTAAGAAACTGTGAAACTGTGCGGCATTCTCTCCAACGGCATCTCCACCAACAATTCTAACATGCAATGTTTGTCCAACAGCTAGACGATCCAAGTAACACATCTTGATGGTCCTCTACGTCCCCTACCCGATGAAATGGTATTGACAAATTACCCGACAGATTCATACATCATTCCATGCATCACAGCTTGCATATGAGCCTTACCCCCCTACTTCTCCTAATTACCACAGTACCCCCTCCATCGTTCACCCCCGTCCGACAAGCCCTACACCTTCGCAATCTCATCAGCACCCTCGCGCACTATTCTCCTTCCTCCAGAACCCCCTCGCGCTCCGACTCCGCTCCTCCATCCCCACGGTGGAGGACTCGCCTGAGCCACCGTCTTCTCCACCTCCGCCGGCTCCCATTCACCCACCTCTCACTCACATTCCACGCACATAAGCTTCGGCTATAATCTAACCTTGCAGATCCTCAATGGCCGGAGCAAGTCACTCTGCTCCGATCAACAGCTCCGCCACCGGCAGCTCTTCCTCGATCTGGCCTTTTTCATGCTGCCGGAGCACCGCATCGCCACCAGCTTCCTCGCGAGGGCCTCAGCTTCCTTCTCCGATCTTCGGAGGACCTCGCGAAGACTGGCAGAGCTCAAGGGAGCTCATCGGAGCCCAGCCCCCTCCGGTGGGCCGCGACGGAGAGAGAAGCACAGATACCGTCCGATCTCCAAGATCGGACGGCTAGGATGAAGCCACGTGGTAGACCCGAGCCTCTTCCCCGACCTACAGGCTCGGGTCATCCGAGCCTAGAGCCATACCACCAGACAGTGCCACGTGGACCGAAGCTGAGGGCTCATCCGAGCCTAGTCCCTCACGTGCAGAGCACGTGAGGTGCTGGGTAAATTGCATAAAAAGACCCGGAAGTTTATGGAATTACATTTTGGTCCCCAGGCACGTGCCTTACGTGCGTGCCTGGGTATTTTACAGGGAAGCCCTCCAGATTTTGAAGATTTGCAAAAAGGCCCCTGCGTGCAAATGGAGAAATTACAAAATGGCCAGGCGGTTATTGGTATTTGCATTTAGGTCCCTCCAGGGACCTAAATGCAATATTTATCCCTTTATTTTATTGCATTTTTATTACAATTATGCCCTTGCACTGTTTCTAGCATAACTTGAGCATCGTAGGTCCAAATTGCATGATTTTAGTGTCGTTTTGATCCTTGTTTTGTCCTCTACATTCCAGCATGCTTAATTGTCTTATTTGCTCCTATTTAATTAAAGTGAATTTTTATGTGGCAAATGGACCCTGCCCTCCTTGCCTTGCTTGAATTTGATGACCACTCTTTATTGCTGCGATTAAATTGACACTAGTTTCATTTTTATCATGCTGCTCATAATTTTTAAGGGTATAATTGTAGGCTTTATTATTCTCTTGCATATTTATTTCATGCATCACTTTATATTTGCATTAAAAAAAGCAGAATAAAAATACATGCATCATAGCATCACTTTGCATTGCCTTGTAAATATCATAGTGCATCATAATTTGCATATGGACCTGAAATTGTGATTAATTGACATTGAACTTCACGAATCAAAATTCAAAAGCCATAATTAAGCAGTTGTGTCCCTGTGTTCGACCTTGGTAGACTTGCCAAGCATAAATATTCCACAGCATTCAAGGTATGTGGTTTTTGCTGAACAAAATTCGCCTCCTGTACTACATCATTATTCATCATTATTATTGAGGCGAATTTTACGTTCATCAGGGGTCTAACTCGTCATATTACTCCTCCTCAACCTTTTGTTTGTTTTTCATACTATGCGAGCCAAGAGCGTCCACCTCCATTCCGTAGTATACCTCAGTCGTGGTCGGATCCGATGTATCCACACCAGCAACAACATGAATCTCCCCAATATCCATTGTAGCATCAACAACAATCTCCACAACTTGACAGAACAACTTCAGTTAGAAAACAAACACGAGAGACAAGTGTGGAGAGTGGAAGTACCTCTGGTGGAGGTAGTAGAGGTCGTAGGGCTAGACTATCAGGAATATTGCGTGGGGCAAGACAAATGTTTGACTAGAGTAGAAATGTATCCTCGATAACATTTTCCTAATGAATGTAATAAAGTTCTTGATATTAATGTGATGTTTTATTTTATTTTTTCTTTTATTAAATGTTTCCTGATTAAATTTTTGGTAAGTGGTTCCTATAATGCAATTGATATTTTCTTTAATGAGCACTAAATATTTTCAATATATATAATTTCATATGCAATTGTATTCGTGCAGGTTATGGTAAAAACTCGCTTCACGGCCCGTAAGTCGGTGTGTCCACCCCACACAATCGAATCTTGGCAGTACACCAACTATCCACTACATATGGATCTTATGGGGCAGCAGCCGCTCCACCACAGTCACCACGGCGATCACTTTCTGCAACAACACCGGCACCAGACTTTGTGCACCCCTCTCCACCCATGTCTAGGCCATCTGAGGCCCCTACAAAGTACCTCTCGGAGGAGGAGCGTTTGCTGGATCGAGAAGTGCAATCGGCGAAGTCTCCATTCACTAACTACTCGCCTTAGTCCATGACCCCTGCTATGGTCGCTAGTTCATAGAGCGAGACTTCTCTGCGCACTGATATATATGATGAGGAGGAAGATATCTACGCTGACTTAGCGGATTTGCATTACACCATTGCACTGAAATATGCACGTCTGAGCGTATTACGCGGGGAGCGCATTCGTAGGTAATGAATTTGATATATTTATAGACTGGTGTAATGTTGGAAGAAATTTGGTGTAATGGTGCTGCATGTTCAGTTGCAATGAATATGATGAATTATCTATTTTTTGATGATGTTCTCTGTTTAATTATATACGGATGTTGTATCTTTTTCAAAAATAATATCTATCTCATTTACTATTAACTTCCATCAAACATTAAAAATATCACAATTGTGTATCATTGTTATAATATATTTTTAAGTAAATTAAAATATTACATTAATAATAGAATTGCCGATGGCAGCAAATGCCATCGATACGTTATATTCACCGATCAATGAATTGCCGATAGACGAACAGTTTCGCTGATCGACAAATAGAACATATGCCTAAGACGCCCTCACCTCCCTCACCCACCCATCCTCCACTGCGCAACTCCCCGCGGCTATCCGCACCCACGGTCTCCCCACTATCCCCTCCCTCCTCGATTCCGCTCACTGCCCTCTCCCCTCCCCCAATCTATGGAATCTCCTCTTACGTTCCTCCGCCTCCGCCGGTCGATTCCACCTCTCCCTAGATCTCTATGTCTCGATGCTCCGCTCCGGCGTCCGTCCCGACAACTATGCGTTCCCCTTCACCGTCAAATCCTGCGGCGGATTGGGCGATCTCCGCATCGGTGATGCATTGCATCAGCAGTCCTTATGTACTGGATGCTGTGACGACCATTTTGTCGGGCTGCACTGGTAGATATGTATTCAAAATGTGGACGCATCGATAATGCATGCAATTTGTTCGACGAAATGCCCCATAGAGACTTGGTCTGCTTGGACCTCAATGATTTCTGGGTATGCGTATAATGGATGCTGCATGGAAGCGATGGAATTCTTTAAATGTTGGATCGGGGAGTCCGGCCTAATCGGGTCGTGCTTCTCGGTGCTGTCATAGCTTGCGGGAATGTCGGGGAAAGGAGGAATGGTGAATTGTTCCATAATTTCATGATAAGTGTTGGGTATGTTGAAGATTTGTTGGTTGCTACAGTGGTAATTGATATGTATGCGAAGTGTGGAAGCTTGGACATTGCTCAAGCGGTGTTCGATGGATTAGAGGAGAAAGATGTCGTGTGTTGGAGCACCATGATCGCATGCTATGGCTTTGTGGACATGGTAGGGATGCGATTGGCTTGTTCGAAAGGATGGTTGAAGTGGGTGTGGAGCCGAATGAAGTAACGTTTACGAACGTACTCTCCGCGTGTAGTAATTCGGGTTTGCTTGAGGAAGGTCAGAGGTACTTCGAATCGATGGATGCGTTGTACGAGATACCACCAAAGCTTAAACATTATACGTGCGTTGTCGATCTACTTGGTCTTGTCAGGATGCTAGCGGAAGCTGAAAAGGTAATCGAGAAAATGCCAATGAAAGCTGATTCCAGCTTGTCGGGCTCCCTCCTTGCATCGTGCTGGATTCATGGCGACTCTGATATTGGAGAGAGTGTAGCCGATCGGATTTTCGAGCTCGATCCTTTGCACACCGGATACTATGCACTATTCTCGAATATTTATGCTGCAAAATGTAGGTGGAAAGACGCGGAGAGAGTGAGGGAATTAACGGTTAGAATGGAAGTGGAGAAGGACCAAGGATTGGGCTTGATCGATCTACGGGCAAGTCCATAGATTTCGGGTAGGCGAGAGGGCTCATACCCTATCGAAGGAGATCTATGCTTGCTTGGACGTGCTTGTGGGGCCTACCAAGCAGATGGGCTACGTTGCCCTGACGGAATTCAAACTTCACGACGTCGAGGAAGAAGCGAGGGAAGCTTCGCTGGCTCAACATAGCGAGCGGCTCGCTGTTGCGTTCGGTCTGTTGAAGGCATGTCCAAGTGGTGTGATTCACTGCGTAAAAAACCTGAGGGTTTATGATGATTGTCACAACTGAATCAAGATCATGTTGAAGATTACCAACATGGTTATCACTGTAAGGGACATGAACGTGAAGCGGTTCCATCGATTCGAAAGCGGAGCCTGCTCTTGCGGATATTATTGGTGATGCTAAATTATCATGGCCTTATGGATAAATTATCTGTGAGATGAAATATACAGGGTGGGATATTTTTTCCATTCGACATGAGTCCAATAAGCTCATGCCACTAGCTGATTTCAGAAAATCATTGGAAGCCACTCCTACTCCTCGTGTATGAACAAAACTGTTGCTGCAGCATAAGCATACTTGGACCAAGTAGGAGATCTTTCAACTCTTAGCTATCACAGAGGCCAGCTGCAGACGTAAAATGCTATCTGTACACAGTGACATCCATGGAGTCATCGTTTGCTCTCCGAAACTGCAATCATGGGTGGATTTTATTTGGATTGCTTCATGGCATAAAGTCTTCTTCTGTATAATTCCATTTAAATGGTCCGGTGATTAAACAATGGACACCACATCCAGCAACCGAAGTTGCACCAAGGATGAAACACAATTTATCGCACCGGAGTTCTTAGTAGATCATATAGTGCTCACCGTGCAAAACTTCAGCAGGAAGATGGTGAAACCTCCGAAGACACTATGAACTAAAGGCACCTCTGATTCGCTTTGTTTTTTTGTCATCGAAAGAAGAAGGCAGAGATGTTCTTGCTGTCATTTTGTGTCTGTTCAAACAATGCATGACTGGTCTCATCTGCGCAAAATGTTGGAGTGACCTGAGAATTAATAGGTTCGTCTTTAGGTGAGGAATCTGTCTAAAATGTACTTTGTTAAGAGAATATTTTAAGTAATCATAAGCTGGGTATTTTTCGCAGGGCAATGTTGGTCTTTTCTGAAGGTTTATCTCATCAGTTTCTTTTAAAGAAACAGAAGAAGGTATGTTCTGAACGATAGCTTAATCTTATTCTCTATATTATCTAATTCCATCTTCAATACTGGAACGTAAAATCATCTCGATGGATGTCTCCCTCGTACTTTGAGGAAAATTCACGACTGCGAAGTTGGGTGAGCTGCTTAAGGCTTCTTGATCTCTTTCTTTAGGTTGTTTCCTTACATATGCTCAATCGTTACAGTTCCAGTATGATGCTTTCATTGTACGAGAAAATGAAACGTGGTGGAGTGAGGTAGAACTAAGGTCGGATTTGTTCAATCACACGTTCTATGAAGCTCGACCTGTTTACTCAGTATTTACTGTCAGTTTTGTATTCCTGAAGCTATAAATAAGCAATAGCTGTTCAAGAGAACCATTTTATAGAGCATGCACAAGCACAGTAAAAAGGAACAATGTGTGGGAAAATCTGGCATTTATCTTTGGCGAATTCAACTTAAATTCTCCCAGATCATAGTTGCCATGGAGAAGGTAAAGATCTGTTCAAACAAAACAGATTTAGATAAGATGCAGTGTATATCACTTTCCTTGTACGTGCAAAATCTTTTCTACAAATTAAAGGTTGGATTTCTGCCATTGTGAAGCATTTGCATATTATATATAATAATAACTTCAGATACTTTAATTTCCATGTAACTGTATATTCGTTTCGAAATTCGGAGAGAGAGATGACTGAAACCCTTAAAACACAATGAGATAACTTGGTTTACTTGGAAGTTCTTAAACTGCGACGGCTAAAAAATCAACAATAAATGGAGTGCATTTAAAGAAGGAAACGACTAATCGACGATAAATCTTGCCTAGGAGGAGGGCATCAAAACCTTGCCTAGATCCATCTTTCACCTATAAAGTCGTCTCTTCATTTATTCCTTATATCACTAATTAATGGTCCACGTCTCACATTTTGTTTATTATAATATATTTAGCCACCTTTATACCAGAAAAATTAATATCAAAAACATACTATAATCATATATACAATTTCTATATCATATAAACAAATATCATATGACATCATATTTACCATTCCAACTCTAATCATTTCAGAACCTATTATTTTTATAAAGGGATTACCCATCTCACTAACCCTTTGAAAGAGGTATACTCCAACTCAACTCAACCTTGTTACTAAGTGAGTTGGATGCTGGTGGACGGGATGTCCCTTGATTAAAAGCGAACCCCCCCCCCCCCCCCCCCCCCCATTTCCAATCACACTGTTTGTGACCGTTATCTCTGAAAAAGTGGAGGCCATGTTTGGATGGCCAAGAAGGTTCTCTTATCTTGGAGTAAACAATCTTGGATTAACATAGTCACATCATGGTTACATTATCTATTATGTAACATTTCGGATCTAGACTCGAGCCATTATCGAGGATGACTGACCTTGAACTCGTGGTATCAAAGCAAATGTTTTTGGATTCCTACTTGATAGGTTGAAATTTGGAGTTTGATTTATTGAAAGAGTTGGATCCATATTATTTTAGTTTTGGATTTTGATCCTAAGAAGAAAAAATTAACCGAGGTTGTATGTGTATTAGGGTTTATATCTTCTTACCTAGTGAATACGATTATAGAATTCATAATACTATTAGAAGTTATAAGGTAGCAGCAGAACATCTCCTAAGACAACACACAGGTATGACAATAAGCATGACATGAATGATAATAAAAATATATGTGATGCTTGGACACTGGTAGCACAAGAAACCATCTCAGCTAAAGATGTACTTCTCACGTCCCTATCATTTTTGGTAGAAATATACATACTTTCATTGATTTTGGAGCTAGTCATTCATTTAGATCTTGAAACACAATGGTTCCACGTATGCATGTCCTAGGTTCTCTCTAATAGTGTAATGAGCTACCTAAGAAAGGACTACCCGGAACGTGTAACTACCATTATTATTGAGAATAAGGATAGATCTTATCGCAAAGAAGAAGTTACAAATATAAGTGGGTTATAACTGCATATCTGATATTCCAAGGCGTGAGAGTGGGTTATAAAAGAAGGGGTACTACTTCATAACTTAGGCTTAAACATTTTGAGCAGTGGTCAAAGGGAGATGAATCCACAATTCATCTACCTTATTCTATGATTTCAGCTCACATCCCAAGACAATTCAATCAAAAAAACCCTTAAAATAACGAAATAATCAATCCTTAGTGTGCGAATAATTAGAGCTAATTGTTGTATATTAAATTCTTAATAAAAGCCATATCTTATTGTGTATATATTCACCTGTATTATTATTCCAATTTTCCATCTTTTTAATTAATTTACACTAACACCAAATCGAATAAAATTAACTCCATCGGATAAATATCACTAACCTTAACAAATAAAAAAATACCAAAAATTCACTACTTCTATATATGAAATAAAACCAAACCCTAGTTTGAGACCATAAAGTCATAACCGTATTCACTTTTGAATTAATCTATATTCAATGGCCTACAATTCAAGATCAAATTCAAAAGAATCGGAGTTCATATGTGAAATTTGGGTTTTGAGATTACATTGTATATTGCACATATTTACCAACTTTGACTTATCATTTCATGTACATAATTATCTCTTTTTAATTTGTTTCTTTTTCATTTATTTTCTTTGATTTATGTTTTAAGAAAGTACGTAAAAAATCAAAATCTGAAACAATTCAAAAATAAAAGAAAACACAACATTCTGAGTCTGTATATAGAGTTTGTACATAAGTATCTTTTATTTTATTCATCCATTTTCCAATTATTACAAATACCCAAAATAGAGTAATGTGTAAATTTTAATCTTCTATTTTATTTGATTTTGTTTTGATTTTTTTTCAATAAAAACACAATGAATTACAATATATAAAATATGGTATTTTATGTACATAAAATACCACCGAAAAATTTTAGTTTGTACAAAGGACGTCTTTTATTCTTGGACCCTTCATGAAAGTTGTAGGTCTCATCGAGACAAACAACTTTTGTGAAGAACATTGTTTCATTTGAGGTCGTTTCCTATTTTATTTCGATTTTCTTTAAATTTATTTTGAATTTTTGTGAAAGTGACATGTGGCTTCTCCAGGAGCTGCCACACGCATAACACTTAGCAAGTCGCGCATCCATCTTGGACTGTTGGATCTGAGTGAGATTCAACATTCATTTTATTTTTTTCTTTTTACTTTATTTTATTTTTTTTCTTTTATTTATTTTTATTTTATTCCTTTCTTCGTCGCATGTCACGTTCTTGAACGTTTGATCTCAGCCGATCAAACGGTCGAGAACTAGTGTCCCACCTCTGATCTTCTCAACCAAGCCACCCACTGTCAACCGAGCTCCTTACCTCCTTAGCATGCGATAACATCCATCAACCGACCATCCATGCCCTCCACCTCTCTCTTCCCGCCGACCCATTCCCTAACCACCGTTCTAAACCCACACGAACCCTAAACCACCCAACCAGAAAACCCCATCGCCACCGTCACTTCAACCCTTATCCACCACAATCGAGAGAAGAGCTCCAACTTCATCTAGATATCGGTGATAACTTCGCCTCTAAGCTTCGCTAGAAACATCAAGCTTCATCTCGGGCATGATCTGTAGAATCTCCTTTGCATCGCAACTTTACCCAACAAGCTGCTGAGCCTCGATGCTGATTGCAAGCTTCTTGAGGCAAGAACATATCAAGGTTTGTCGACCCTCAACCTTCTCCAGGAGAAGATTTATCCTAGGTACTTCTTCCTTATTATTCTTTCTCCCCTATATTTTTAGTTCTTCTTCTTCTTATTCTTTATTTAGTTAATCTCTATATTTAATCATCACCCCAAACTTCTGTTCTTCCCGATCCTTCTTTCCGCATGATAGAAACTCAAAATTTATTTGTTCAACACCATCTTCTCGCTCTACCACAACCCCCTACGCGTCGTTCACCTTCGATCTTTGCAAAAGATCAGATTCGCCAGGTCCTCCACTTTTTCCGCACTATCGGGACCTTCATTCCTTACCACCATTGTTGTTGTCACGCCACGACTGAGCATAGCTCAAGTCTTCCACTTTTTCCAGTTATAGGCACATCGTAACACCCATAACCCCAAATATAGTACACTTCTAAAACTCACGAAATATGGGTGTGGTTTATAAGTGGTGGGGACTACTACTTGACAACTTGGGCTTAAGCATTTTGGGTGGTTGTCAATGGGTCTATTTGAGCCCAAACCCAATAAGTTGTCAGGGCACGTTTTCCTCGATAACGGACCAGTGATCTAAGCTCGGGACGTTACAAATGGTATCAGAGCCAATTTCCCTCTGATAGTGGAAAGGGCTACCCGAGAGGTGGAGCCACCCCTACAAAGAGATAGGAGGAAATGGCTACCCAGAGCGTGCAACCACCACTGTCACCGGGAATAAGTGATGGGTCATGTCACAACGAGGACGTTGCGAATATAAGTGGGGGAGGTTGTGACACCCCAACACCAAACATAGTGCCATACCTAAAACTCACGAAGTGTAGGTGTGGTTTATAAGTGGTGGGGATTACTACTTGACAACTTGGGCTTAAGCATTTTGGGTTGTTGCCAACGGGTTCAATTGGGCCTGAGCCCAACAAGTTGTCAAGGTCAGTTTTCCTCGATAACGGACCGGGTCCTAAGCCCTGGTCGTTACAAATGGTATCAGAGCCAATTTTCCTCTGATAGTGGAAATGGCTACTCGAGAGGTTGAGCCACCCCTACAAAGAGATAGGAGGAAATGGCTACCCAGAGCGTGCAACCGCCACTGTCACTGGGAATAAGTGATGGGCCATGTCACAACGAGGACGTTACGAATATAAGTAGGGGAGGTTGTAACACCCATAACCCCAAATATAGTACCACATCTAAAACTCACGAAATGTGGGTGTGGTTTATAAGTGGTGGGGACTACTACTTGACAACTTGGGCTTAAGCATTTTGGGTGGTTGTCAATGGTTCCATTTGGGCCCAAACCCAACAAGTTGTCAGGGCCAGTTTTCCTCGATAACAGACCGGGGATCTAAGCTCGGGTCGTTACACACATAGTCGAGGAGAAGCACCCTTGTTTCCACTCTCTTCACTGTAGCAATTGGAGATCCCCACACCACCTCATTCATTCATCCACACATCAACCTTCCTCTGCCGTACACCTTTGACTAGTTCACAACAATAATGGAAGTTTGGATACCTTGTGTAGCAGACGTCGTTGCCCATTGCCCTCCAATTAGAGATGCATCTCTTCTTTGAGCAGTGACACCACCAGTAGCAGAAGCACTGCCCCACGTCGTGTGTCAATCGGGAGCTCATCCTTCAACCTCCATTGTTTGCATACGTGAAAGAGGGGAGAACTTCCAGCCACTGACTCCCCCTCTCTCCCTCCACCTTGGACCATCGAATGAATCCTTCAACAACCATCTCAGCCACCACCGTTCGATCGACTTCGGGTGCGATCAAAACCACCCTCGTACAGAACTACCATTCATGTGCATCGCCCATATCGCTTCATTAGAGAGGAAGAAAGGGGGTGAAGCATAGGTGTCGTTGATCTTTGAAGAACATGTCATCTCCATCGTGCTAGCAGCCGTTGTATCACGCTCGATCTAACGACCTCAAGGAGCTTTACCAAGACTGGGTATGAACCTCATCTAAGCCTCTAGCTTCGGGCATCTTGCAGCAACCATATGTTGACATGTGGAGGTGTAGAACCAAGGCTCACCCGAGCCTTAGTTTGTCACACACGCCTCACATGGGGTAGGGAGTATTTACGCTCCACACCACTGCAGCTCATGATATCTACATCTAAGTCCTGTTCATGGGAAAATTGCTTAAAAACCCAACCAGGTTTAGATAATTGCTTCTGAGCCTTTGTCCTTGCACATTAATCTGTTTATTTTGTAATTTTGCATTGATACCTCGGTCTTTGGGTATTTGTTTGGACCGCCATTCATTTTCATTTTTCAATTCTAAAAATTGCATAATATAGAGCACTTAATTTTCTTTATTTTAATAATTAATGGTATTTTTATGAGCATTGTTTGTTTTATAGTAATGTATCATATTTTGCCATGCCAGTGATCTGAAATTTGTAGTAAATCATTTATTCGTATAAAAATCCTTGAAAAGTCATCAAGTGTATAATTAATTGTTCTCTATTATGACTCCAAATTGCATGACAAATGCACACATAATTTACTCTAAATAATTTGATAAGTGATCTGAGTAATTTATTTTTAATTGCCTTTAGACTTAGTATTTTTAGAAAATGGAAATTGTACTAGATACCTCTACTTGAGATTCATTTATGAATAGATGATTTATCATAATTTTTTTATTGAGCAAAAATCATGTGTAATCAGTCGCATTTTTCTTGATTTAATACATAATTTTTATTTCCTAAATTTCATATGCATTGCATTTAAAATCATCTAAAAATCAAAGGGATTTTATCAGTTGTGCCCCTCTGAGATATCGCAATATCAGTTATGCCCCTATCTTTTTGGTAATATCAGTTGTGCCCCCGACTTCTTGCCAATATTTCACTTGTGCCCCTCAGAGGGGCATAACTGATAATAGATTTTTATCAGTTATGCCCCTCTGAGGGGCACAAGTGAAATATTGGCAAGAAGTCGGGGGCACAACTTATATTACCAAAAAGATAGGGGCATAACTGATATTGCGATATCTCAAAGGGGCACAGCTGATAAAAACCCAAAATCAAAATAATATTTTCTTTACAAATTAAATCTAAAAAATAAATAAATAGTTAAATTTTCAATAAATATGGGACCCAAGCCCATGTTAAAGTTTTGATAATATTTATTTTTATTTTTAGGTCCACTTTAGAAGAGGCCCAATAAGGCCCTTCAATCCTCTCCATCTTTTGTTTGCAAAAAAAGTAAAAAAAAAACTACATGAAAAAAATAGTTGATGTCATGATTTCAAAAAATAAAAAAATAAATAATGGGACGTTGATGTCATGATGATGTTAGTCCCCATTATTCAACTCCTGTCGCAGCATCGTCCCGCCCCTCTCCATCCCTCATGCGCCAACAGTCGTTGTCACCTCCTTTCCCCTTTGCCAACCGACGCAGGGGAAGTTGGCCTCCTTCAGCACCACTCTTCCACCCCTTCTCCTCCCTCGCCTCCTCTATAAAGGAAGTAGGAGCTCGAAAGAAGAAGAGAAGAACCCATCGGGTAGCATCAGCTCCAAGCTTGACCCCTTTTTCTTCTTCTTGCACCGCCCCACTCCTCTGCTCCTCTGCACTGTCGCAGCTCTTCCCGCACTGACGTCCTCAGTTGTGGCATCCTCGTCGATCGTATCCACTGCCATTAACGTGGCCAAGTATGAGCACCACTTCTACGGCTCAAAAAGAAGAAGGGCCCCCCTCTAAAATTTTTCATTTTCTGTAATTTTTCTATAAGTTTTGGACCTAAATGCAATTTTAGGAAACTTTTATTTATTTTATGTAATTTTTACATTTTTTGTATTTTTATATTCTATGACATTTCATTTTTTTCAAGTTTTTTTCTTAATTGCAATTCAGCCCTCCAAGGCATAATCTACAATTTTCTTAAAGTTTATTCTATTCTCTTCAATTTACCCATTAAGTTATTTGTTAATTGAAAATTTTTACTTATGTCTAGTCTCCTTTATCTAATTATAATCATGAACTTAACTTTCTATTTATTTACATTCAAGCCCCTATATTTCTTAGAAAATCACACAGATGCCCCTAGCACTTCCAAAAATCACCAAAAATAGCAGAAAAATCTAAAAAATTCTTAGAAAATTCTTCTGCAATCCTTCTGATGACTAGAATCTAATGATAGAGATTTTAATATATTTTAATGTAGAAATAAATTAAAAATAGATTCAATTTGAGTCAATAAAGTAAAAAATACCTTTGTAAATATAATAAAAAATAGCTTTGAAAATGTATGAATCCATGTGGATTGATCCTCTACTTATCCTTTGTATATTTAATATCTGTTGACTTGTAGTTGTAGGAATTTTATCTGAATATCTCGATTTTCGTCTGTGCACAATGACACACGTAAAATACACTTCTTAACACACCAACAATTGTGGTATCATTTTGGCATTGTTGCCAGGGACTCAACAACTTTACATTGTTTATTTCGGTATTTTAGTATTTCTATAAATTAATTTTATTTGTTTTTTCATGTAAAAAAAATAAAAGACAAAAAAGGACTGCTCTCTCTCTCTCTCAATGTCTCTTATTCAGAAACATCGAGCATAAAAAATGTCAAAGCCTTCTCCCACTATAAGCATGATCGGCTATATGGGTTCTTGCAGAAACTTCAAGCATATTTTTATAAATATTTGGGATCACAATCGACAAGCACTATAACATCATTCCAAACACTTAGGTGTTCTAGGTGCTTTCATTTGTGTGTTTTTTAGAAATGTTTGAAAACCATAAAATCAACTTCTTCGTGATGCATTCATCTATGTGATCTCATCAATTAAACAAGATCACAATTAAGATGCCCACCTAATCAGATAAGTTCTAGAAGGTCATCGCATGCGTGGCTCTGATGAAAGCGAATTGAATTATTGCACTTTGAACACAATTTCATGCGCACAAACATAATCTGGGGTCAGAGCCCAAATCCTTGTGAAATTTCTGATTACCTAACTCTAAAAATGATTAGTTACTTCTAAGTGAGGGAACTACGATCTCCCTTAGCATATTGGGTGGGTCAGGGACAACGCGTAAGGTACCATCCTAAAGTAACACGGGTAAATATTTTACGGTCTGTACTTACACCCATACTGGCTGAAAGTAGAGGAAACTAGTCGTATGAATTTGGGATAGTCATTATTTCAGTTGTAGATCTACAAGGATAATGTGTGCTTGATTTTTTGGGCACTGAAAATAAAAATGGAAAGATAAGCATTTTGCAACAACTTGTGTTGTGTTGGTGAATTAAACATTGTCTTGTGTTTGAAATGGAAAATCTTAAAGATTTTGATATGTCAATTTCTCTTGGATCGTTAACTAAGTATATATGTTCAGATGACTTGGTCGATATGCCACCTGAAAGTATATTACAAGCCCTCATTTCTGTAGCTTTTGTAAAACAAGGGATCTTGGAGATGATACTTAATCCTTCTCTACTAACTAAGAAATGGATCAGAATATTGTGTTTAATGAAGGATGACCTTAAAGAAATAACAATACTAATGGAAGAGCAAGAAAAGAAGAAACTCGAGTCCACAAAATCAATCAAGTCCATAGAAAAGTCACTCACCCCAGATACATTGTTGGAGGAGATCTCCAAATTTTTACCACACTCAGAATCTGATCTTCCTTCACACACTTTTCTAGAGTCATCCACTTTTAAGGAGCATCATTCATTTGATGTCGTTCAATCATGTCATCCCCCATGTACACCATCAGAAGTATTTGAGGATATTATAGAAAAATATACAGGGGATTTTATGAAATCATGAAAGAAGGAAAAGAAGATATTCTTGATCAAACTTGAGGAATGATTTTACAATATGGTAAATTGAATTTTTAGAATATAGAAGAGGAGTTTCTCAACTCAATCATGTTTCCATCCACTCCTGTTGATCTGGACCAAATAATTTTGTTGACATTCTTGATGCTCACCATATGATTCTCCGAAGTCGTAATGATCTAGAAACAAATAATGTAAATTTAAATAGGTTTGAGGATTCTGAATATAGGACTTCACTATGTGATTTGAAAAGGCCAATTTTGGATTTTAATTTTGGGGACTATCTTGAGTTTGGATTTGATTCTGAAAAAGAAGAAAATAATATAATCTCGACATTCCTGACTCAAATAAATCAGAATGAACTTCATGAGTCAATTGATAGAATTTCTGAGCTAGAGAATATTATAGTAATTGATGAATTTGAGAATGAATTTATCATTGTAGAAGAAGATGGTGGAAATTGATATTGATTCATGGGAGAATTCTTTTACGACAAAATCCGAGAACATAGATGAAATTGAATATGATTCTTGCGATGAATATCTGGATGATATGAATAAAGAGATTGAAAGATTGAGTTTTGCTCACCATTTCTGATCAACCCCAGACTTTAGGTCGGAAGTCCTCCCTGATAACTTTCTCAGGGATGAGAAAATAATTTCCACCTCCATTGAAAGGAAAGAAGAGCCACTTAACTTTGGATATGGAAGAGCCCTCCCACCCTTTGAGTTTATTTTCAGAACAAATCTTCAGACACCGAGTCAATTTTGGATATGGAAGAGCCCTCCCACACTTTGAGTTTATTGAGTACAATTCCCAATGGCATAGTCTGAATTTTAACTTAGATTTAACAAAGGACACCATGTGGGATAATTATAGTGATATTCTGTGGGAGATGATTGTGAATCACATGACCAGTTAAAGGCCTACACCATACCTTTCTACCTTACCGAGTCTCAAGACATATTAGAAATCTTACTCGGAATATCGAATTCACTTGATTCAGATTTCATACTATCGGTATGGCTCAACCATGACATATTAGCCAAACCCACGACTATCCACTCATATCTAGAGTAATCTAGGTCAAACGCCCTTCTAGTTGTGTCTACCATCTTTCCGCACACTACCATCCCAAGCCACTTGCTTCATTGCGGTGTTTCAAACACGGATGTCGATCACACTCGAGACACATGGTATTCCTAACCCTGGAGCCCGGCTGGGGGTGTTAAAACCTTCACACATCATGGGACAAACCTCATAGTTATCTTTCATGTATTTTCTCTAGCTTGCATTTTTTCTACTTCATTTCTCATAATTGTAGTTCAATATAAGTATGGGAATAAACCTCACAAAAAAACGAGCAAAATTAATTAGAAAATAATGAAAAAAATGCATCTTTTCATTGCTTGCATCTTGAATTCTCTCTACTCATGCTATCCCACATTCTATGTTTCCATAGGTTTATTACCATGAGGGCATGGCTCATACTAAGCATGAGAGTGTGCATCATATTTCATGCATGTCTTTTATAACATTTAAAAAATCCATTTCATTGCATTCCATTTTTTCATTTCTTTTATTTTTTAAAAAATCTGACATTTTCTTTTTATTAATTTTTCCCAAAGAAGATCGTAAAAAATCAAAATATTTCAAAAATTTCCAAAAACATCGGTGCATCAATTTGTAATCTGTTTTTACACAAAACCAAAATATATGCATATACCAAAAACCCCATAAAAATATGCAAAAAAATCTCATTTTTAAAAATTAGTATTTTTTTAAAATCCAAAAATATTTTCCTAGTTTTCTCCTAACTCTTTGTGATTTGAAGTCTAGGATTTACACATTTTAGACTTGGACTAAGAAGACCTTAATCCACTTAATTTCATAGGACTTCATTAGGTTTAAGTATTCAGGTTATTCAGGTCTATTTTATACATAATTCCTTGAGTTCTGCTAATTTATGCGGTGACCAAAATATATGTTTAAATAGACCAACTAGACTGCTATAGCACTCTTCTACTCTCGATTGATTTTTGAACAATATGCACCTTACATCTTAGTTCAACTTAGTTTGCTTGTACAAGGAAATTGCTTCGATCTCTAGCAAGGGAAGGGAGTGACTCTGAATCTAGGGTTAAGCAAATTTCAGTGATCTAAGTTCAGGAATCACTTATTGTCTATAAGTCTGGATCTATTAGCAAACTCGCCTTGTACATGCATTTGAAAATTATATTGTATACATGTACATTTTTTATACCCAATGCCACAAAATTCTATCAAAAAGAAGGCACAATAAAGGATGTCTATTCCAATAATGCAAATGCAAAGTCAAAATTCTACCAAAGAAAATTCTACTCAAATAACTCTTCTCTACCAAATAAGAAAAGTAGGAGACCTATGTTGCTACTAGTTTAAAAGATGCCAAAGAGGTTAGGGTCATGTTTTGCAAAAAGGAAAAAAAAAGAGCAACTGACCAAAGCAGTCTACAGAAAATCCAAGAAAATCTAAGTTCTCTACAATTTGCACCCATCTTCTTTTGTTGATAGATTTAGGTGAAATGAGAATATGCCTAGATTTAGAAAGAACGTAGGCTTTAGATTTTGTGAATCTCCCGGTACCTTGTTTAAGGTTGTATGGTATACTTTTCTCGTAAATGGAAAGAGATATAACTTTCACATACAGTTCAAAATCAAGTCAAGATTAAAGAGAATATTTGTTGATCAGGATGATCTGACTTGAACTAAAGATGGAACCGAGTAAAGATATTGAACACGAGGGTTGTCAAATTGAATAATCAAATCAAAAGAGAATCCGAACACATTAATAATCTAAAGGTTGACTCAGTCTATGTTTGTTATTTGTTCAAACTTGGATTAAAATCTGAGGACTTTGTGGGTACGTCTGTTGCAAACCCTCTCTGTGCGTTCTCTAATCATTTTCTATTTCTCTTTGCATATCATTGTTTTGCTTGGGACTAGCAAAAGTTAAGTGTTGAGGTATGATGAATAGGTGATTTCAACCCCATCAGTCTCCTTGTACATCTTCTTCCTCTACTTAGGCCAAGGCCTAAGTATAGGGGGGATTGATGACATCTGTACATACCATTCTCCACATCTCACGATCGCCTCATTTTCACCCTTCTTCTATACTTAGGTTGACCATAGCCTAAGAATAGGGGGAACTGATTCCCATCTGTATATACTCTCCTCGTTCACATCTCATGACCACCTCAGTTTCGCTCTTCTTCTAGACTTAGACTGTTCACAGCCTAAGTATAGGGGGGCGGGCCGATCTATCTTTTTCTTTTTCTTTTTCACTCTCTTACGCTTAGCCCGAACTATGTCTTCTCTACGCTTCTTGTGCTCTGAGGACACAACACTCGCTAAGTATGAGGGGGTGTATATATACTGTGTATATATTTTATCCATATCTCGTACTTTCGCGTAAGTCTATATGTATTTACGGGATGGGTAACTAACTTGAAAAAAACAAAAAAAACAAAAAAAAAGAGAAAAAAACAAAAAAAAACACAAAAAAAACAAAAAATGCTACTAACACTGACTGTGTCTAATAAAAAATTTTGGAAAAAATGGCTTCTTATTCATTTTTGCATAAAACATATCTCAAAAAAATCCTTGTATAAAAAAATTTCAAAAGTAAACAAAAATTGTGTCTGCATTTCACACACGTGCACTTCATCCAACATTGCATTCATTGCATTTGTGAAAAGTCCTTGGGTTCTGAACCAAGTTACGAGCAAGAAACCGAGAGTGGTCTAGACTTGACCTTAATCCACCTAATTTTCAGAGGAACTTCGTCGAGAAATAGGATTTTAGAAGCTTCAGGTCTTTGGCTTAATTCTTCAAGTTCCACATGACAATGTGCAGAGTTTGACTCTTAGTGTCTAACCTGGTCTCTTCATTCTGGGTATGACCCTGGAATAGGGAATTAATTTGTACTCTCGCATTGTGCTTAGCTCAACTCAGACGAGGTGTTGGAAGACTGTGTGAGTTTCTTTTCTGGTAGCGTGGACATCTAAAGACCGGAGTTTGGGTTGAAATAAAGCTTCAGAAAAGGGATGGACGGTTGCGCACAATTTTTGTAAGACCCCAAAACATGTACGGGAAAAAAGGTTCCATATCCATAGGGGCACAATAAGATCTATGTAGAACCACCAAAAATCCAAATACAAAGAAGCCACTACAAAATAAACATTTGAAAGCTTCAAGAAAACTGCAGATCATGGTGGAGACTTGGCTAAACTGGCCGACTTCACAAGGAGAGGTAGACTACATGGCCACCCTCCAGTTCTTTTCTCCTTCTTCTAATTTCTCCCTCTATTCGATTGTGAACACAGCGCGACAGACCTTAGAAGGAAATACCTGACTCCCCGAGGACGAGTTACTGGAGAGGAGGCTTTCATGGTAGTCCGGCATTCTGGATGGGAAGAGCTAAAACCTTTCACACACATGAGTTGATTGTTCAATGTTCATAGGGTATGCTTTGAGAGGAGGATTGATCTAAGATGACTTCTGATCTGAAACTGTGACAATGATGTGTAGAACAAGGAAGGCTGTTGATTTTAAAATTCTAAGTCTCATAGAAGTTCCACCAAACTAATAATCCAAAGGTCGAGTCTAGCTCCATTTTCACCTTCTGCTCATGGTCTTGGTATGGAACCCAATCTCATTTCAACTCATTGCATTTCTTTTGATGCTCAGGGACGAACATGGTTTAAGTATAGGGGGATGATGAATCTCATATTCATCACTCTAAAATGACTAATTAAGCTCAAATCTCTAAAACTCATTGGTATTTCTTCATTTATTCTGCATAATTAGCATTCATGCATGTATTGATAAGAATTGCATTTTTATCACTCATTACTACACAAAATAAGAAGCCAAAAATCTCAACCAAATTAACCTGTAAAATAGCCTAACTTCCGTGATTTTTAACAAATTCATGCTAACTCCAAATGACTTGAAACCACCTCCACTATGTACATATTGCTAACACGAATAAATGAAAAATACAAAAAATCATTAACCCAAATAAATTGACCAAAAACTCAAACCATAATTCCAGTATTCTCGGACTAAAACCTTGATATCTTCATCATCCAGTGTCTGATTTGATCCTACTGACTTTTGAACTAATGTACATTCAATTACCTTCAAAACAAGACCAAGTCCAGTGAATCGGAGAACATATGTGAAAGTTGGGTTTTGGGCCTCTTATTTTAACCGTTTTTGACATTATTTTATGTACATAATTAACTCATTTTAATTTATTTCTTTTTCATTTATTTTCTTTGGTAAAAGTTTTACTAAAATACGTAAAAATCCAAATCCAAACTGAGCTTGAAATCAAAGAATCTAACTGAGTCTGTGTCCTTACTAACAGTCTGTACAAAAGTTGCCATTTTTGCATTTTATTTTATTTCTCCTTTTTCTTAATTAAAAAAATTCAAAAAATTATATTAATGAGTAAATAATTATCTTTAATTTTACCATATTTTTCTAGATTTTTATCTGGTTCAAATATAATAAAAAAATTTATAAAACCCAAAAATGAAGGTATTCTATGTACATAGAGTACCCCTGCACGTGCCATCCCCTCCCCCACTTTCCCAATCTGGGCGGACGACCGCCGCCTTCCCCGACCGCCATGAATCTCGCCACCGCCCCCAATCGTCGACCTCCTTCATTCTTTGGCCGGTAGCCGTCACTCCTGCTCTTCTCGCGCAAACGCTGATCCCTTTGCGATCTTCACCCCCTCGTCAAAGATCACCTTCCAATCGCCGACCCTATTCTTCCCCTCCTATTTAACACCGTTGCCGCCTGCCTTACGAACCATCCATCGTCTGCATGAGTGAGCAGGGGACACCGCTGGTGACAGCCCGGTGCCTCATCTTCCCCGACGAGGTCCGAGTCCAGCAGGACTCGTTGCAGTCGCCCTCCCAGATGACCTGCTCAGCTCTGACCTCCTGCGTCCATCAAGATGTTTGGAGCTTTAGCCTCCGAGTATTATCCTCCCTACTACCCTTCCCCACTTCAACTCCATTACGCACCGCCACGTCATCACCTTCACCACCGACGTTCGTCCCAGCACCACCCCCTACGGCCTCTTCATCTTCGTCGACGCGACTCCGCATCACCTGGAGCCCATCATCAAATACTCCATGTTCTCTATCCAGCACAGCTGCACCTCCATCTGCAACATCACTGTCCTCCTCTCTTTGCCGCTCTTCATCGACCCTCCAACTGACCGTTTGCCATGGCCACTGATGAACGTGAAATTCACCTCTTTAAGAGTGGAAAATTAGTCGTAGTACAGGAGGCGAATTTGGTTCAGCAAAAACCACGAACTTTGAATGTCGTGGAATATTTTAACTTGGCAAGTGTACCAAAGTCGAACACAGGGACATGGCTGCCTAATATGTTTATCGAATTTCGATTCATGATGGCACAATGTGAATTAATTCCAATTTCAGGTCCATATGAAGAATTGTGCAATTTACAAAACGATGCTAAGATGGATGCATTTTTTTATTTATTTTTATGCAATTTAAAAAGATGCATGAGCGAGTGTGCAAGAGAATATGTATGCTAAATAAAGCCTATAATTATACCCTAAAAATGCGAGCAACAAAATATAAATTGAAGTCAGAGTCAATTTAATCCATCATTGAAAACGGTCAGCCAATCATAGCAAGCATGAGTAGAACAGGGTCTCAATTACCACATAAAAATTCACTTTAATTAAAACAGGACCAAATAAGACAATTAAGCACGCTAAATTGTAGAGGACAAAACAAGGATCAAAACGACACTAAAATCATGCAATTTGGACCTACGATGCTCAAGTTATGCTAAAAACAGTGTAAGGGCATAATTGTAATAAAAATGCAATAAAATAAAGGGATAAATATTGCATTTAGGTCCCTGTAGGGACCTAAATGCAAATAGCAAAAACTGCCTGGGCCCTCTTGTAAATTATCCAATGTGCGCAGGGACCTTTATGCAAATCTTCAAAATTTAGAGGACCTCCCTGTAAAATACCCTGGCACGCACGTGAGGCACGTGCCCGGGGACCATTTTGCAATTAGCAATAACATCAGGGTCTAACCTGTAAATTACTCAGGCCCCCACGTGCGGTGCACGTGAGGGACCAGGCTCCGGGAGGTGTGGCTGCTTCGGGCCACGTGGCAGCAACAGGTAGCTCGGGCCGAGTTGTGGGACTCAAGCCAGTAGCTTCGGCTGGAGGTTCGGTGTGCCCATGTGTCATCATCCTAGCCGCCCGATCCCGTAGATCGGACGTCACCTGTAGCGTCGTCTCCGCCGCGAGTCATCGGAGGAGGCGGGGCTCCGGTGTGCCCCCTAGAGCTCCGCCAGGCTCCACGAGGCCCTCCGAAGATCGGAGAAGAATGTTGAGGTCCTCGCAAAGGAGCTGGAGATGTCGCAGACCTCCGGAGGCGATTTAGATCAGTCGTTCGATGAAGAGCCACTGGTGGCGGAGCTGGAGGTCGGAGGTGAATTGCAAGCTCCGATCAATGAAGCACAGTTGGTACCTGCAGATGTTAGGATAGCCGAAGCTTGTGCATCGTGTGTGCGAGTGAGGTGAGTGAGGTGAAGCCCTATGTGCGGCGAAGAAGGTGGAGGGCAGAGGCTCCTTCTTCGGCAGACCGGCGAGAGAGTGGGTCGACGTGGTTGGAGGTCTGGAGTCAGGAAGAGGGTGAGCGAAGTGTTGGCGAGTATGATGGTGGTGTGGCGGAGCTTATCGGATGGTGAAGGTCTGGTGAAAGTGGCGGATTACGGTGAGATAATTAAAATAAAATTAGGAAAAACCAGGGGGAAGAGGTACCTGGAGGTCAGAGAAGCAATTGGGCGTAGGTGGCGATCTGGGCCGATCTCGGAGGAGCTCGGGGTCTTCGCTCAACCTGGTCGATCACTCCAGGGGGCTCAGCGGTGGCGGAGCCAACCGCGACACGGCCAAAGCGACCTTGGGTCGACACCGGCAGAAACCACCGCCGCCATGAAGATCCCCCCCCCCCCCCCCCGCTGTCACCGGAGGGGCGGGGAGGGCAGGGCTAAAGCCTATAATGGTGGACAAGGATAACCGGTGGCGAAGGAAGGGGTTTTGTAGGAGGCGGAGACTGACGGTTATGGTGGTCGTCGGTAGGTTTTCGAGCGGGGGTTTAATGGCCGAGGAGTAAAGGAGGGGAAACGTGGACGTTACGCGAGGAAGACGGAGGTCAGGGTTGTAAGGGCAGGGCGTTAGGAGGTGGAGAGGTGGTCGGAGTGAGTGGCTAAAAATGGAAGGGGGCGGAGGGTGCGCGAGGTGAAACGACTGGGGAAGGGGGGGTTACGGAGGTGGACGAAGGTGTTTGGACCGTTGGATCTTGCGATCCAACGGTCAGGACGATAGTGCTAGCAGATGGACGGGATCAGATCGTAGATCTATCCAATGGGTGCGGTTGATGCGCTAGTGGATGGATCAGATGAAGGCGAGATGGAGGGGATTCAACGGCCCAGGAGGCCGACGGGTGGCGTGAGAAGAAGCGGGCCGCGTGGCGGCTCCAGAGAGTGCCACGTGGCCCAATGAGAAAATTCAGAGAAAATTTACAAAGAAATTATAAAAGAAATAGTTAAAGGTCGAATTAGGAAAAAGTCAAAACATGAAAGTTGCTCGTCTCGACGAGATCTACAACTTTCATGTTGGTCAAAAAGCCAAAAGAGGTCAGCTGTACAAAACGTATTTTTGGGGGTATTTTTAGGGGGATAAAAACACCGATTTTGTGGTTTTGAGATGTTTTTGTATTTTTTAGTGTTTTTAATGGTCAGTGAATTATAGACAAATAATCTACCTAATTTTTAGGGGGTTATGAGGATAAAATAATTACAAGAAAAATAATGGATATTAAATACAATAAATTAATGGTAATCTATACACAACATACTACATGATAAAAACAAGGAATTAGAGGGTATTTTTATTGGATTGATTAAGCAAGGGTTTTAATTAGCGGCTTTTAGCACGATGAATACGAGATTCATCATACCCCTATACTTAAACCATGCTCGTCCTCGAGCATCTAAAGAATGAAGGAGTCGGACTAATTCCTGACAGTGCATGAAATTTTCAAGGATTGATCTTTCGAAGACTCTTGACCTAAGTGATCCTAAAATTCCGAGTTTATCCAAGCCTTAGTCAGAAGAAATCCAACTTCTCTGATTATCAGACTCTCTTTTTTGTACATAGAATATAAGGATATGACATTTAGTGCACTATATTTCATGAGAGTCGAGTCGATGCATCACTCAAAGTTCCAGTCCCAAAGACTCTCCTCTAGACCTAATCCTCAATACTAGGGAATAAATATATTCTTGCTTCAGTCAACCGTCTCATTAGTTCGTCAGACTTGAAATGTTGATGGACGACCAGATGATAGAGGTAATGGGACTGTGTCTATTTTTCTTACCCTCACATTGGAACAAGGGGCCTCTCGTGTGCATTTTTACTCAACACATGTAAATTTTAATTTTTGTTGATCAATGTGTCCATCAAGAGAGTTGGAGTCGTCTGCACTTGTTTTTCTGGGAGTACACCGGGGTGTGTCTTTTCTGAGTATCTAAGATACCTTCGACACCCAGACTTGTATCGCTTACGATGCAGGGCCCTTTTTATGGTGTCAGCCCGACTCCTTGGTCCTAATTAGCTCTTGGTCCAAGTGGACACTTAAAAAAAGTTTGGGAGCACTCGCCATTGGTGGAAGCTCATTTGTATTTTGACTTTGGTATTCAGAGCTTTTTCTTTGATATTTCATTTCTTTTGTTGGCTAGCTCCACTGCTTTTACCAAAAGTTAGCGCACACTGATCAACAAATTCCTTTAAGTTTCATCACACCCTGACACATAGGTCAATATCAAAGAGATAGCATATGAATCTTGTTCACATACTGGCTAGGGTTTTGCCGACACTCAGGTTTTCTGAAGCTTTCATTAACTTTATCCCATCCTCGAATATCATTAGATTGGGTCTAAACTCAAATCTCTGGTCCTAGTTCCTCAAGTGATATCTCAACTCAACTCATCAATCTTGCAGTTGTGGAAGTGACTGTGCTGATCATATTTTTCTTGAAGGTAGAGATGAAGAGTGCAATATAACACTCAAATCTTTCAAACCAGGGCAGTGTGGATATTTAAGTCTTAAAAACCCTAATGACTAAGGCATGTTAACTCAGACTCTCAAGATCCCATAAATCCAGTGTCCTCAAAATCCTCAAGCCTTGAGTGAGTGTGAATGTGTCAGGAATACACCAACTCCTTAGGTTAGTGAATTTTTTTGTGTGATTTTTGGCTTTTGCATATTTTTATGGGTTTTAATTTTTTTGATTCTTCGGAGAGACAACAAGTGGCCCAGGCTCAAATAGAAGTATCCACTCTCAGACAGTATGGGTGTAAGTACGGGCCGAGACCCGTGTTACTTGAAGACGGGGCCAATTGCGATGTCCTCTAAACCACCCACTCTGCTAAGGGAGACCGAGGTTCCCTCACTGAAAATGTCTACTAAACCTAGTAGTCAGAGTCAAATTCCAAGAAAGATTTTTAATTTTTTTAAGGTTCTATTTACAAAAATTAAACCCTCGATTTTAATAAACAATTTTTACACAACTCAGTTCACTAGTTTACCAAAACCCAGCCCGAAAAAAATAAAATTTTAAAAGAGATTTAAAACGTGAGTTAAGGCTAAAGTAAATATATAGTAATATACGGTATACCCCCCTATACTTAAAATTTGCTATGTCCTCATAGCACAAGTGCCATGAAGCCAAGGCTCGGTTCAAATATAGGGTGATATAGCGGAATTGAGGAGGAGGGTCCCCCTATACTTAAGCCAAAATCGACCTAAGTACAAGAAGACAGAACGAGGGAGGGATGAGCAGGCAGGTCCCCCCTATACTTAGGCTACAAATAGCCTAAGTAAGGCCTGAATTAGGGGGGAAGTGTCCTATGATACAAGGGTGAGGGGGAGGGGGTTCGTGAAAAATATACACACACAGAGAGAGATAGAGATAGAGAGAGAGAGACAGAATGAAATATACAGGGGGAAGGTGGGAGTGAGTATGTGCAAGTGTAGGTGTGGGGGGGGGGGTAGATCATCAAGTGATCTACTCTTTTTTTACAACATGCAAAACTGAAAATAAATATGCAAATGCAATATTTTTTTTACAGATATGCCATGCAATACGATTGATTAAAAGACTCCAGAAATTCTTCACAGATTCTTTTGCGGCCTCTTCAGTGGAAGCTCCCGACTTCACGCCTCCATGAGGATCAAGCGTCCTCGATCATCATGGGACCTGCCACAAAAGAGAAAAGTTACGCACATCGAGAAATTAAATTAGCAGATATGATGCATGAAATGAGGTCCTAAAAAATGAAATTAATCAACAAAAAATCAAAATTCAATAATTAAGCAAAGTCGTGTCCCCGGCAACAGCGTCATTTGATGAACGCGAAATTCACCTCTTTAAGAGTGGAAAATTAGTCGTAGTACAGGAGGCGAATTTAGTTCAGCAAAAACCACGAACTTTGAATGTCGTGGAATATTTTAACTTGGCAAGTGTACCAAGGTCGAACACAGGGACACGACTGCCTAATATGTTTATCGAATTTTGATTCATGATGGCACAATGTGAATTAATTCCAATTTCAGGTCCATATGAAGAATTGTGCAATTTACAAAGCGATTCTAAGATTGATGCATTTTTTTATTTATTTTTATGCAATTTAAAAAGATGCATGAGCGAGTATGCAAGAGAATATGTATGCTAAATAAAGCCTACAATTATACCCTAAAAATGCGAGCAACAAAATATAAATTGAAGTCAGAGTCAATTTATTCCATCATTGAAAACGGTCAGCTAATCATAGCAAGCATGAGTAGAAAAGGGCCTCAATTACCACATAAAAATTCACTTTAATTAAAACAGGAGTAAATGAGACAATTAAGCACGCTAAATTGTAGAGGGCAAAACAAGGATCAAAAACGACACTAAAATCATGCAATTTGGACCTACGATGCTCAAGTTATGCTAAAAACAGTGCAAGGGCATAATTGTAATAAAAATGCAATAAAATAAAGGGATAAATATTGCATTTAGGTCCCTGGAGGGACCTAAATGCAAATAGCAAAAACCGCCTGGGCCCTCTTGTAAATTATCCAATGCGCGCAGGGACCTTTATGCAAATCTTCAAAATTTGGAGGACCTCCCTGTAAAATACCCAGACACGCATGTGGGGCACGTGCCTGGGGACCATTTTGCAATTAGCAATAACACCAGGGTCTTTCCTGTAAATTACCCAGGCCCCACGTGCGGTGCACGTGAGGGGCCAGGCTTGGAAGGCATGGCTGCTTCGGGCCACGTGGCAGCAACAGGTGGCTCGGGCCGAGGTTGGAGGACCCGAGCCAGTAGCTTCGGCTGGAGGTTCGGTGTGCCCACGTGTCATCATCCTAGCCGCCCGATCCCGTAGATCGGACAGCACCTGTAGCGTCGTCTTCGCCGCGAGTCACCGGAGGAGGCGGGGCTCCGGTGTGCCCCCTAGAGCTCCGCCAGGCTCCGCAAGGCCCTCCGAAGATCGGAGAAGAATGTTGAGGTCCTCGCGATGGAGCTGGAGATGTCGCAGACCTCCGGAGGCGATTAGATCAATCGTTCGATGAAGAGCCACTGGTGGCGGAGCTGGAGGTCGGAGGTGAATTGCAAGCTCCGATCAATGAAGCAGTTGGTACCTGCAGATGTTAGGATATCCGAAGCTTGTGCATCGTGTGTGCGAGTGAGGTGAGGTGAGTGAGTTGAAGCCCTATGTGCGACGAAGAAGGTGGAGGGCAGAGGCTCCTTCTCCGGCAGACCGGCGAGAGAGTGGGTCGACATGGTTGGAGGTTTGGAGTCAAGAAGAGGGTGAGCGAAGTGTTGGCGAGTATGATGGTGGTGTGGCTGAGCTTATCGGATGGTGAAGGACTGGTGAAAGTGGCGGATTACGGCGAGATAATTAAAAGAAATTAGGAAAAACCAGGGGGGAGAGGTACGTGGAGCTCAGGGAAGCAATTGGGCGTAGGTGGCGATCTGGGCTGAGCTCGGAGGAGCTCGGGATCTTCGCTCAACCGGTCGATCACTCCAGGGGTCTCAGCGGTGGCGGAGCCAACCGCGACACGGCCAAAGCGGCCGTGGGTCGACACCGGCAGAAACCACCGCTGCCATGAAGATCCGCCCCTCTGCTGTCACCGGAGGGGCGGGGGAGGGCAGGGCTAAAGCCTAGAATGGTGGACAAGGATAATCGGTGGCGGAGGAAGGGGTTTTGTAGGAGGCGGAGGCTGACGGTTATGGTGGTCGTTGGTAGGTTTTCGAGCGGGGGTTTAATGGCCGAGGAGTAAAGGAGGGGAAACGTGGACGTTACGCGAGGAAGACAGAGGTCAGGGTTGTAAGGGCAGGGTGTTAGGAGGTGGAGAGGTGATCGGAGTGAGTGGCTAAAAATGGAAGGGGGCGGAGGGTGCGCGAGGTGAAACGGCTGGGGAAGGGGGGGTTACGGAGGTTGATGAAGGTGTTTAGACCGTTGGATCTTGCGATCCAACGGTTAGGACGATAGTGCTAGTGGATGGACGGGATCAGATCGTAGATCTGATCCAATGGGTGTGGTTGATGCGCTAGTGGACGGATCAGATGAAGGCGGGATGGAGGGGATCCAACGACCCAGGAGGCCGACGGGTGGTGTGAGAAGAAGCGGGCCGCGTGGCGGCTCCAGAGAGCGCCACGTGGCCCAATGAGAAAATTCAGAGAAAATTTACAAAGAAAATTATAAAAGAAATAGTTAAAAGACGAATTAGGAAAAGGTCAAAACATGAAAGTTGCTCGTCTCGACGAGATCTACAGCTTTCATGTTGGTCAAAAAGCCAAAAGAGGTCAACTGTACAAAACATATTTTTGGGGGTATTTTTAGGGGGATAAAAACACTGATTTTGTGGTTTTGAGATGTTTTTGTATTTTTTAGTGTTTTTAATGGTCAGTGAATTATAGACAAATAATCTACCTAATTTTTAGGTGTTTTTTAGGATAAAATAATTACAAGAAAATAAAGGATATTAAATACAATAAATTAATGGTAATTTATATACAACATACTACAGGATAAAAACAAGGAATTAGAGGGTATTTTTATTGGATTGATTAAGCAGGGGTTTTAATTAGCAGCTTTTAGCATGATGAATACGAGATTCATCAGCCACCGACAAGGGCTCTCTCTAGGGGCCCTCCTCTCTTCGCCAATCTTCATCAACACTCCCGCTTCCGTCGTGGCCATCCCCTACCTCGCCAACTGCCAGAAGTCTCCAACGCTTCCAACCTATCCGCTCCACAGTTGACAACTTCACCGTCGACGCCTTCGCCGTAGGAGCACTCCCAGCTTCGACGTCGGAGGCTGGGCTCGGACCCCGAGACCCCCGCCACGTGATATTCACGTGTGTCGGGGGGAACATCATCAACCATGCTCAGTGATGAATCCACATTTCATCATCTTTATTCTATCATTTTGGCACTAAAAACCCTAGCAAATGCTTGTAAATACCCTTAAATAGAGCATCTTAGCATTCATGCATGTGCATCCAATTAGTGTATAAAATACTGTAATTAAAGCCAAAATTATAGAATAAATAAAGAAAAGAAAAAGAATAAAATATTGTAAATATTTTATGACCCGAAACCCCGAGACCTAGGCATCTTGATGAATAGGTCGACAAGGAATAAAGTAGGGGGAGATAAGGGCCAAAATACAGATAAAATACCTATACATTCTATTCATTCTTTATTCATTTTGGGACCTATTTTTGGTTCCACTTTTTATACATCAAATAAAGAAACTTTGTACATGAAAGTTGTAGATAATTTTATAAAGAAAAATACAAAATTGATTTCACAGAAAAATAATGTACAGATAAAAAGTTATGGTCTGAATAAAAATCCAGAATTCCAACTTCCCAGACCTGTATCTCACAAATAAAAACTCCAAATGCAGCGTACTCACCTTTAATTGTATATAGAAGAAAATAAGCTATTTAATGGCGGTAGTTTCGCATTTGGCGGAGCTACGGTCTGAAAGTTGAGTTTTGGACCCACATTGTACAGTGTACCGAATAAAATATTCAATTTATTATTTATTTATTATTTTTATAATTTTATATTTTTATAATGTTGTAATTATTACCTATAATAATTATGTACATTAAAATAAGAATAAAAACCTAAATAAATACAAAAATAAAAATACTTGTAAAAATAAAATACATAGATACATTACTTGTACATATACCTATACAAAACATATTTGTGTTTTATTTAATATACAAAATACTTCAATAAAATAAAATAAAAATATATTTACTTGTATAAAAGTACTCTATAATTGCATAAAATAATAAATAAAGTTAAAGAAATTAAAAAACACAAAATAAAAATAAAATACTAACACACATAGGTATTATACCTATATAGAGTTAAAAAGGTAACTTATAAAAATAGAACTCATAAAAATAATTAAAATTCAGAATAAAATACTACATAAAATAACTAACATTTTTTTATTTAATAACCATAATTTAATTCGGCCATTTAATATTTTAAAATGAATTAATAAGAGGATTTTCCAGGGTTTTCCCTGGTTGGTCCACGTGGACCAACCAGGTGCAAGGCCCAGGCAGAAACTCGAGACCTTCCTGGCGAAGGCCAAGTTTTACCATTGGGAGGATCCCATCCTTTATCATGAAGGAGGGGACAGCATCTGGAGGAGGTGCATTCCTCAAGAAGAGCATCATAGCGTCCTCACATACTGCCACAAGCTTGAGGCAGGAGGACATCATTCTGGAAAAAGGACAACACAGAAGGTGCTTCAATCCGGCCTATGGTGGCCTACTCTCTTCAAGGATTCTGATGAGTTCGTGAAGAGATGTACTGACTGTCAGAAAATGGGAACCTACGGACAGAGAGACATGATGCCCATGCAACTCATTCACTTTTGTGAGGTTTTTGATGCATGGGGGATTGATTTCATGGGCCCATTTCCTAAAAGTCAGGGATTCGAGCATATTCTGCTCGCTGTGGATTATGTCAGCCGATGGGTTGAGGCTATCCCCACCCGAGCCGCAGATGCTAAAACCGTTTGCAAGTTTTTGAGGAAAAATATCATTTCACGGTTCGGGGTACCTAGAGTCTTGATTTCAGATGGGGGGTCTCACTTCATCAATGACAAAGTCAGGGCCCTTGCAGACGAGTTCGGCATTGACCATCGGGTTGCCACTCCTTATCACCCTCAGACTAATGGTCTTGCCGAAGTATCGAATCGGGAGATAAAGACAATCTTGCAGAAAGTTGTCCGCCCAGACCGAAAGGATTGGTCACAGCTCTTGGACTCGGTCTTGTGGGCTTATCGGACTTCTTTCAAGAATCCATTGGGGACATCTCCCTTTCGTCTCGTCTATGGCAAGCCGTGCCATTTGCCAGTGGAGATCAAGCATAAATCTTTTTGGGCAGTTACTGAGTTGCTTCTAGATCCCGAGAGTATAGGAGACCAGAGAAGAGCAGAATTGGTAGCCCTGGAAGAACTTAGAGACACATCCTTTTCGAACAGCCTACAGTACAAAGAGAAAGTGAAGACATGGCACGATTTGCATATCAGCCATAAACAGTTTGAGCCAGATCAGAGAGTATGGTTGTTTGATTCTAGGCTGAAATTATTCCCAAGGAAGTTGCAGAGCAAGTGGAAAGGTCCGTATGTGGTCAGGAAGGTACATGACAATGGCAGCATCGACATATCCGAACCGTCATCTTCCGCGACCTTCCGCGTCAATGGTCAACGCCTGAAAATATATCTTGATCATGATCCGCCGACCATTGACGTTGCCCCCATTCTTCTGGTATGAGATGTGTCCTTTGACTCTCATTATCTGCATCTCATACATGGTGATCAATTTCATCATCCGCTGTACAGATCCATCTGTTCATATCACTCGGTCATCTGTTGATTTATTTTCTTCTTTTCTTCTTTTCCTCTTCTATCTTCTTTATCTATCAAAAAGGTGCCGTCCTTGTAGACAGTTTTCCATACTTAGGACGTACCTTGTCCTAAGTATAGGGGGGTTGGCACCCCGAGTTTCTTTCATTTTCATTTCGATCCTCTCCATTGTCTCCTCTTCTTGTCTATACTTAGGGCTATCTTACCCTAAGTATAGGGGAAGACAATCTGAGTACGATCTGTTCATTCCCACCCTTGACCCTCACTGCTTTGTGTACAGTCTGCTATACTTAGGATTATTTGATCATAAGTATAGGGGGGACGGTTAACTTCTCATTCGTTTGATTCATTTGTTCCTTTATTATTTAGACTTGTCTATACTTAGTACGAGTTATGTCTTCTCTTTTCTCTCCGATCTATGAGGACATAGCTCAAGCTAAGTATAGGGGGGTCGTATATACTGTGTATATACTTTAGCCATAACTCGTACTTTCGCATTTTTTTTAATAATATGGCTAATCATTCTTTAAAATTCATTAAAAATCCTTAATAAAAAGATGTGGTTATTCCTCAAATTCTTTTTGTGTTTACTGATTAATAAATCAGGTGAAAATGTTTTTTGCAAAATGTTTGAAAAATAGTTTGAAAATCTTTGTGAACATCTATTGAAAACTATTTTGAAAATATTTTGTTACATGTTTTCAACCTGTGTAAAAATGCGTGGATTGCAAAATTTCTTTTCTTTGTGTGAAACAAAATGTTTGAAAAATGATTTGCAAATGGTTTGAAAAATGGTTGCAAAAATGTTTTGAAAAACCTATATACTATTTTGAAAACTTTTTGCAAAATGATTTTTAAATGTGTGTAAAATGTTTGTAAAAATTATTTTGGACTATAGTTTTCAAAAATTGTGTGAAAAGCTTGTGTCAAATAAGTTTGAGGAATATACACATCACACCAAAATCCACTGTACATATGTATAAAATTGACCACTTACCCTTGTAAATTCTTAAAATCCACTTCTTGTATATATAAGAAGCACTCCCGTGTACATATTTTAACCTAGTTTTCAGCCAAAACTTTTTGTTTTCAAAAAAAAAATCCCAAAAACATTTGCAAAATTAAAATCCAAAAACATTTGAAAAACTTCTTTGAAAAACACAAAAAAATGCATGCATCATCATCATCTTTTCAAAAATCCATAAAAAGTTCAAAACCTTTGAAAATTGCATCACAAAAATATTTTCTGCATTGCATAGCATGAGCATTTTTCGGATTGAGTTTGATAGTTGAACAAGTCTAAGTAAAATCCGGAGATTGGAGCTTGATTGGACCTTAAATCTACCTAATAACATGAACCTTATAGGAATTGGGTTTGAGATACTTCAGGTCTAGTTGACTTAATTCTTTGAGGATCACGAGACTTAGTTCAATGGATTCTTGACTGCCTAAGTAGAATATTTCAGAGCACACGCACGACTCTTGTTGATAATGACCTAACTTAGACACCTGCACCTTTCACATGGCTCAACTCAGTTGGAGTGGTGAGGGGATTGGATTTGCTGGTATGAGACGCACACAAGTGGAAACACTTGTCCTCCTCTAGGGAGGGAAGTGCACCCCAACCCGTCCAGTGATTAGGAAGTCTAAAGACAGGAGGTTGTGGGTTGCGATAAAGCTTCAAAAGAGGGATAGTCTACTGGCTCAAGAGGAAAAACTCCTTATGTAAATGCTACTGTATATAGTATTCAAAAAAAATGTTCAGGCATGTACAAAAATAAAAGGCCTGCAAGTATGTACAAAGTCAATAAGCAAGCTTGAGTTCCAAAGTCAAATATGTGAGCCTGCAGCAGGATGACTTGACTACACTGGTCTTGCATCCTGGGATAGGTAGCTACACTGGCTACCGTCCATTCTTCTCTTCACCCCCTCCTCTTGGGTTGGTTGCCACTTGAACTTAGAAGGGAATACCCCGCTCCTCGAGGATGGAGTCATTGGATTGGGGAATCATTGGGTTGTCGTACTGGAGAAGTCAGTTTCTTTGTCCTTCTAGTTGGGGAGAGCCACCATCACTTACACTGTACAAGTCAGATTCATAGTCGTAAGAGTTTGCGTATGAGTTGAGACATTTCTGACCTGGCTATTGAGGAGACTTGGGCAGAGTTTTGGGATTCTCAGGGACTGTTGGATTTCAAATTCAGTTCTCAATAAAGTTCCGCCCGCACCAAATTTCCAAAGGACCGACTTAAGCTCCGAACTTTGATTTTGCGAAGACAAGTTTGATAATCAAATAAAATCCAAGTTCGTCTTTTTCTTTTCTTTCTTTTCTTTTTGCACTTATTGCATAAGTGTTTGCTAGGGACTAGCAAAGGTAAAGTATAGGGGGATGATGAATCCACATTTCATCATCTTTATTCTATCATTTTGGCACTAAAAACCCTAGCAAATGCCTGTAAATACCCTTAAATAGAGCATCTTAGCATTCATGCATGTGCATTCAATTAGTGTATAAAATACTGTAATTAAAGCCAAAATTATAGAATAAATAAAGAAAATAAAAAGAATAAAATATTGTAAATATTTTATGACCTGAAACCCCGAGACCTAGGCATCTTGATGAATAGGTCGACCAGGAATAAAGTAGGGGGAGATAAGGGCCAAAATACAGATAAAATACCTATACATTCTATTCATTCTTTATTCATTTTGGGACCTATTTTTGGTTCCACTTTTTATACATCAAATAAAGAAACTTTGTACATGAAAGTTGTAGATAATTTTATAAAGAAAAATACAAAATTGATTTCACAGAAAAATAATGTACAGATAAAAAGTTATGGTCTGAATAAAAATCCAGAATTCCAACTTCCCAGACCCGTATCTCACAAATAAAAACTCCAAATGCAGCGTACTCACCTTTAATTGTATATAGAAGAAAATAAGCTATTTAATGGCGGTGGTTTCGCATTTGGCGGAGCTACGGTCTGAAAGTTGAGTTTTGGACCCACATTGTATAGTGTACCGAATAAAATATTCAATTTATTATTTATTTATTATTTTTATAATTTTATATTTTTATAATGTTGTAATTATTACCTATAATAATTATGTACATTAAAATAAGAATAAAAACCTAAATAAATACAAAAATAAAAATACTTGTAAAAATAAAATACATAGATACATTACTTGTACATATACCTATACAAAACATATTTGTGTTTTATTTAATATACAAAATACTTCAATAAAATAAAATAAAAATATATTTACTTGTATAAAAGTACTCTATAATTGCATAAAATAATAAGCAAAGTTAAAGAAATTAAAAGACACAAAATAAAAATAAAATACTAACACACATAGGTATTATACCTATATAGAGTTAAAAAGGTAACTTATAAAAATAGAACTCATAAAAATAATTAAAATTCAGAATAAAATACTACATAAAATAACTAACATTTTTTATTTAATAACCATAATTTAATTCGGCCATTTAATATTTTAAAATGAATTAATAAGAGGATTTTCCAGGGTTTTTCCTGGTTGGTCCACGTGGACCAACCAGGTGCAAACCCTAGTTGACCCCGGTCAACTAGGTGCCCTAGCCCTGTACCTCCGTCAGAGCCTCATTTTCTCCCCGCATTTGCGGATTTTTCGAGGCGTCAACTTTCATCCTTTCGCTATACCATCTTCTGCAAAGTTCTCCACCTACCATCCCTCTTGCTCGCCCTGTGATTGCATCGGACTATGAATCACTGTGGCGCAAGATTTCTCGTGATCTTTGGGACCCTACAGCTCAGGGTCAAACCAAATAAAAGGAACCCCCAACCTTGCGACTCGAATTTGGAACACCTTTCGGTCCACCCCTCGCGCCTCTTTCGTGCTCCAGAGCTACCTGGAGGTGACAGCTCCGACGTGGGCTCTTCAGCCAAGGCTCCCGAGGTCGGAGGTGCTTCCCCTACCTCCCGCGAAGTCGCCGGTCGAGGTTCGCTCCTCCCTCTGGCTCCGGCCATTGAGGGCTCACCCCGCTCATTTCTTTGCGTCATTTTATTCCTGTTAGCCTAAGGTTCAAAAACCCCCAAAAATTTCGAAGTTCAATCGACCAAATCGCCGAATCAAGCACCTTGGCCGGAGCGCACCTCCGACCGTGCATCCCCATCTCGACCCGAGCATCCCCGAGTCCATCCAAGGGTCCAGGCACTTTGCCCTGGACCCTTTGACCATTTTTGCAGGTCAAAGCCGAAGTGAAGACGCCTGGAGGCGAGTTTTGAAGCTCGCCGGAGCCAACGAAGCCCTCCAGCTCCGCCAGTCACCAGCGAGCACCACGGCCTCCGCCGTGGCTTTTTGACGCCCCCGGGAGATAGGCGACGACCAGAGGAGGCTCCAGCCAATTTTGAAGCTCAGAAGCCATCGGAGTCGGCCGGAGGAGCTCGAGGAACCTCGCACAGCCGGAGCTCCGCCGTGTTCTTCCAGCCGTCTTCGCCACCGTCCGATCAGGGCGCCTCCTCCAGATCAGCAGCAACCGTTGGATCGTGCCATGCCTCGACCGTTGATCTTCCCCCGGAGATCTAATCTCAGCCGCGGATCCACGAACCGTCATCGGCCAACCCCCGTGCCGCCACGTGGATAAGTGGCATGCTCCCCGCCGCTGGATCGCGCTCAGCTGCCAGCCGTTGGATTCGCGCCACGTGTCACCTGTGGACCGCCCCAGCGAGGGTATTTTGCATCTACACCCTCGCGCCTTTTGTATTTATTATTTAGTATTTAAACTTTCGTCTGTAGTGTAAAAACTTTGGTTTATTTGCACAAACACCCCCGTATTTTCTATATTCACATCTAAGTCCCCCGCCACCTCACCTCACGTGACCTGTACACGTGAGGTGTGGGCATTTTGCAGAGGGACCCCCAGTCGTTTGTGTATTTTGTTTTAGTACCAAAACTGTGACGTCAAGTGTTATATGTTTGGATATTTTGCATGTAAGCCCCTGGTTGTCTGTTCAATTACATTTATACCCCTGCCAGGCCTGTTTAAGGATTGGATGCTTTGTGTAATTATTTGAACTATCATTTTAAGCTCCTGGACACGTGTACTTTGACGCTATCATTTTAATTTTTGATTTTATTTTATTTTTATATTTATTAAAAATCAAAAACATGCCTTTTGTGTACTGTTTAGCTTAGAAAATGCCAAAAAAATAGTAAAACCCCTCCAAAAATTCCAAAAAAATCACCTAGTGTATATTTTCACCTATTTTAGTGTCTGTCCAAAAACCACTAAAAATCTCAAAAGAAAAACCTTAAAAATTTAAAAACACTCTAAAACTTCAAAAAAATATATAAAATCAAAGAAAAATCCAAAAAATATAAACTCAGATCATGTTTGTTCTTTATTTTGTTCTCTTTATGTGAAAATCATTGTGAAAAATTTTAAGTACTGGTTGCTATTTTTAAATCCCATTTTATTCACAGCCAGCACTATTTGCACTGTTTTGCTTTATTTCAGTAATTAAAAATACCAAAAACACCTTGAAAATCCCCAAAAATCACAAAAACGGTAAAAAATCATAAAAATATCAAAAACAATTTATCTCTGAATTTTTGGTAATTTTTGCACATTTTTATAAATAATTTAGCTTGTCTTTTATCAGATTGTCTTTACTTTCCAATATTGAAAAAGAAATAAAAAATATAAAATATAAAATTATAAAAATCAGAAAATTAAAAATCAGAATACAAAATTAAAAATTAAAATAAAAAAATTTTGAAAATTAAAAACCCACAAAAATTCCTTTGCTTGCTTGCTTAGTGTAGACACATCGCACACACACACTTGGGCACATTTGCTTGAACTACCCTGTTTGCTCCCTGTGTTCGAACTCTCTGCATACTTGTCACTATACACCATTTGTGCAGAGTTAAAAATAAATTTTAACTCCACATTAGTTCTAATTTATTGATCTTTATCGTGGGTTAATTGTTGATTAATTTCAGAATTTGTGTGGTCAAACACCGACTGTTGACTCGCCTTGTGAGTCGATACAACCACATCGATTTCTGAGATTATCACTCAGCCACCCAATGCATGCGACCGCTTGGGATTTTTACGAAGAAGCCCCTGGGATACCCGCCAATTCACCATCCATGTCCAACCACACGTGCTTCTAGGGAATTTTGTAGTTCAATCCCTCGAGGTTTAGGTAATTATTTTTAAGTCCCTTCACTGCATTATCTTCTTTTACATTATTGCAATTCTACCCATGTGTTCCCCTTCGTATTAGACCTCCACATGACACTATTCTTATTATTCAAAAATAGCATTTTGTTCTACAATTAATTCTCTACATCATGGCATACTTGTGACATTTTTGTGGTTTGTAGTTAATTAATGATTAATTTTCTTGCAAAAAATTGTGTATTTTGCCCATTCTATGCTTGGAAATTCATATTAAATTAATCATTGCTCTAGAACTTGCCAAAAATTCGTAGATTCAAGGATTAATTGTGTTTAACATTGGGTCTAAAAAGAATTGCATTTGCTTGCATGGTTTACCCTCTAAAAATCATTTTGCATATTTCAATCTTTAATTTTTAATAGGTATTAAATCTCATATTTTTAAGGTTTAGAATTTTTTTGAGATCAATCACCTAGTGATAGATCTTGGATAATTTTATCCCTTGAAAATAAATAGGTTTAGTATTTAGTGTATTTAATTATTGAAATTCATTGTGTTTGCATTCATAAATTCACAAAATGTTTATTTCGCATCTAAAAATTCCAAAAAATTTATAATGCATTCATCTCATCATAATTGACATATCTACCAAGTTTCATAATTTTTGGACATCATTTGATTGGAAATTGCATTTTAGTGCTTAAAATTGGCCTAATTTGCATTTTGTATCCTAAATTGCATTAAAAATACTAAAAAAAATACCGTCTCAAAAATCGTGCATGAACTTTGATAGACAAAATTCTTGGTTGTTCCTTTGCCTCCTTGTGTTCAACCTTGGGACTTGCCCAAGTAAAATAAACATAAAACCACACTGAAAAAAATTGATTAATTAACTGTTGTAATTTCTTGACTGATTCTGAATTCCTGCCTACAACGAAACAACACAACATTAAAGCTTAATTCTCGCAAACTAACTTAGGGTTTTTGCGGCTCATCAGATGGCGTTGTTGCTGGGGAAGACGGGGCACCGGGCTGTTACCACCGGTGTCCCCTGCTCACTTGTGCAGACGACGGATGGTTTGTAAGGTGGGCGGTGATGGTGTTAAATAGGAGGGGAAGAACGGGGTCGGCGATTGGAAGGCAATTTTTGACGAGGGGGTAAAGATTGCAAAGGGATCGGCGTTTACACGATAAGAGCGGGAGTGACGGCTGACGGCCAAAGAAGGAAGGAGGTCAGCGATTGGAGGCGGCGACGAGATTCACGATGGTCATTCGCCCATATTGGGAAAGTGGGGGAGGGGATGGCACGTGCAGGGCGCATGCACTGGGGGTATGTGCCCAGCACGTGCGACTCTTTTATTTTCTTTATTTTTATTATTTTTAAGTAATTATTTAATTAATTATTTAATAGTTTTTTAAAATAAAAATAAATGAAAATAAATACCAAAAATGGGTGACATGTGGCGGCTCCAGGAGCTGCCACGTGTCAGCCACAGAAAAATCAAAAATAAAAATACAAAGATAAATCTAAAAGAAATAGCAAACAACCTCATATCAAAAAAATTTCTTGACGAAAGTTGCTTGTCTCGATGAGATCTACAACTTTTATGAAAATCAAAACCGATCATTTGCACCAAGTGATATTTTTGGGGTACTCTATGTACATAGAATACCTTAATTTTTGGGTTTTATAATTTTTTATTATTTTCAAACCAGATAAAAATCTGAAAAAATATAGTAAAATCAAAAAAAAATTTACTCATTAATCTATTTTTTATTAATTAAGAAAAAGGAGAAATAAAATAAAATGCGAAAATGACAACTTTTGTACAGACTGTTAGTGAGGACACAGACTCAGTTAGATTCTTTGATTTCAAGCTCAGTTTGGATTTGGATTTTTATGTATTTTAATAAAACTTTTATCAAAGAAAATAACTGAAAAAGAAATAAAAAAATGAGTTAATTTATGTACATAAAATAATAAGTCAAAAACTGCTAAAATACAAAATGTACAAAAGAGGCCCAAAACCCAACTTTCACATATGAACTCTGATTCACTTGAACTTGGTCTTGTTTCGAAGGCAATTGAATGTACATTAGTTCAAAAGTGAGTAGGATCAAATCGGACAATATGTACACAGTGGAGGTGGTTTCAAGTCATTTGGAGTTAGAATGAATTAGTTAAAAATTAGGGAAGTTAGGCTATTTTATAGGTCAATTTGATTGAGATTTTTGGCTTCTTATTTTGTGCAATAATGAGTGATAAAATACAGTTCTTATCAATACATGCTTGAATGCTAATTATGCATAATAAATGAAGAAATACCAATGAATTTTAGAGATCTGAGCTTAATTGGTCATTTTAGAGTGATGAATCTGAGATTCATCAATGTGCCACATCTCTGGAAATTAATGTATGCATGGGATAGAGATTGTTGCCCCATTTCTGGCCTCTAGCAACAACCATAATATTCGATTAAGATCTCATTACCTACTACCAAATGTGTTTTGGTATCCCTAACCATCAAGCTTTCCTGTAGAGATGAAACTCAAATGCATGCCCGGTGCATGCTCAAATCTATAAGTGGCAAAACACTCCACTGACATTCTTTAACACAAGGTAATCAATAAATGACTACAATATGGGACAAAGAACTATCGTCCATTCTCAATGTGCCAAAATCACTAGACATATAAGAAGAAAAGAAATCCTTGTTAAAAGTAGCACATAAAGCAAAAGCATTGTTAATAAGTTAAGAAATACCATCATAAGCGATACCAACTTCGATAAGAAGATCTTGTCGAGCGTTGCAATAACATTTTCATCTTTGTCATTCTTCTTTTTTCTTCCTTGTCATTTCCATTATTAGTTTCTCTGAGTTGGAAACAATATTCTTTATGACCCATTTGTTTGATAATTGTGGCATTCCACATTCTTATAAGTAAACTTGGACCTGCTTCCACCATTGTCTCTGCCTTTCTCGTCCCTTCTTGTGTTATTTATAAAATAATCATCTAAATATGATGAGATATCTTGATATTTTCTCCTCGTCTTCTAATTGAGAAATACTTAACTTGATAGTCTTGAAAGAAATAATCATGTTAGTTACAAAATTAGTAAGTGTCATTATAAGAGTCTCCCATGACTCTAGTAATGTGGCAAGTAACAACAAACCTAAAATGTCATCTTCAAATTTAATCCTCATGCTTAGAAATTGGTTAGTGATGCTTTGAAAATCATTTAGAAAATCTAGAATCAATTTTTTGTTCTTGATTCTCATATCTACCCATTTTTAGGAGAAATAGTTTGTTAGTTCTTGTCTTAAATGTTTATATTTTTTCTAAATTCATTAACAATTATGCTTTTATTTTGGCTATGATTGTAAATATTCTCATCAACGAATCACTTGAAAAGGCTACATAATTGCTTATGTTCAAATTTTTGGTGTGCCTAATATGATCGGAAATGAGACGCGTTATAAGTGTCATGTTCATTTTCTCTACCACACGATTCAACTGAGCGATCTTTGGTGGGGTCTTTTGGTGTGCCTAATATGATGAGACCTAAAATACTTATCGAATGAACAGGTGTACTCATCGCTATTGTCACTTTGGATGCACTTTAGCTTGTTTCGATATGTCTCTCAACTATCGCATGGAAGTCCTTAAACACTTTAAGGAGTTAGTATTTCCTTTTCATGGCATAATCATATCTTCATGGAAAAATCTTTAATAATTGTAATAAAGTAAAGTGCACCACTAATAGAACAACTTTTAAAGGGTCGCAAACATCAATGTGAACTAGCACTCTAGTGCATGCATCTTTCTTGTGGATGGATGGCTTTTGAAAGAAACTCTAGTATGCTTCTCGACCAATTAGCGTGTCTCTATATTTCTTTCTTTATATTTGCGTAAAGATTTTTCTTCACCAAACACTAGAATCCTTTCTCACTCTTATGACCTAGTCGTTGATGCCACAACTCAATGTAATTTGCATATTGAGTCACATATGCCACAATTATGGAAACAAATGTATGCATGGGATAGAGAAACCTGGGAAAGGGGTAAGACCTTGTGGCATTCCTATAGAAGTTTGGAGAGTTCTAAGTGAACAGGGTTTGACTTGGCTCATAAATTTATTCAATGTTATTTGGCAAAGCAAGGAAACGCCTGAAGAATGGAGAAGTATTGTGATGCCTCTTTATAAGAATATAGGAAACCTTCAAATTACAGAGGTATCAAATTGATGAATCATACTCTGAAAATTTGAGAATGTGTGATTGAAAGAAGATTGGTGCAAGTTTTCCAAAGTAATTGACAATAAATTCAGATTCATGCCAGATCGCTCAACTATTGAAGCTATCCACTTGTTGAGGAAAACAATGGAGATTTATAGAGCCAAAAAGAAGAACCTCCATATGATTTTATTGATTTGGAGAAGGCTTGTGATTTTGTCCTATGGGAGATATTATGGAGAGTTTTTGAGAAGAGACGAGTACATGTCTTATACATTAACCTTGTAGAGGATATGTATGATGGGGCTTCATCTTGTGTAAGGATCCAGTCTGGGAAGACTGACTATTTTAACATCAACATCCGTCTGCATCAAGTTTTAACTTTGAGACCATTCTTTTTTGCTTTGATTATGGTAGAGTTGATGTTGAAGAGGATTTTGCGGATGCCGTGTTAATCCACAAGGCGGATCAACAGTCATTGAGATGACCTCACACGAAACCCTACTTCAGACAACAATTAATCCACAACAGATAATCAAAAAATGAAAAGCAGATGCGGAGTTAAAATTTATTATAACTCTACAACAAGGATGTGTATAGGTGCAAGTATGTAGAGGTCGAACACAGGGAGCAAAAGGCTAGATCAGAGCAATGAAGCACAAAGATGATTGTGAGGTTATTTGTCCATGTTTTTAATGTGGGTTTTTATATTTTGATTTTTTATTTTCTAATTTTATATTTTTTATATTTTATATTTTTTAAACTTTCTTTTTCTTTTTTAAAAAAAACTATAGATAAAGCAATATATAAGATATATATAAACAATACGAGCTATAATAGATATAAATAATAGCAAAATAGTCAAAATACAACAAATAAATTTTTTTTGGTTTTTAATTAATTTTTTACTATTTTTTTGATTTTTTAAGAAATTTTGCTAATTTTTAAAAAAGTCAGCAATACCCTAAAACATGGATAAAATAAATACCTGAAATTAAAATGGAGATATAAAATATCAAATAGAATAAAAAATTCTCCAAATTAATTTTTAAATAAATATAATAAAATAAAAAATCAGAGACAGAAATTATGTTTTTGGGATTTTTTTAGGATTTTTTATATTTTTCTAAAGATTTTAAGGGTTTTCTATTTTTTGATTTTTCTTTTATATTTTTTAATATTTTTTGGTCTGAAGGTTAAAAATGCATAAATACACAAAATATATTTTTTTGGTAATTTTTCAAAATGCTTTTGTAATTTTTTTTGTATTTTGTATTGCAAACAAGGATAAAAATAGATGTTTTTTATTTTTAATAAAAAAAGAAGCTTCAAAATTGCAAACTAAAAATAGAGCGTAAATATGTGTGCAATTAGGAAGCTACATCTATTTTTTGAGAATTTTTCGAGTTAAATTGTTATTTCAAATAAATAGAGACAACAAAGAGAAAATGCAATACTTGTAGGGGTATTAATGTAAATAGATGAAAGTCCGAGGGCCAAATTACAATTTTCCCAACATGTACAAAATATTACAGGACTCAATAGAAATAGCCAATGACCCAAGGTCCTTCTACAAAAATGCCCAACTCACGTGTATGAACACGTGAGTCACGATGGCGGGACCTAGATGTAATTTTCAAAACGTCAAGGGCTCTTTTGCAAATGTTACAAAAATTACAACTTAACTAAATAGTTTTGGAAGTAAACATAAATAGACAAATGCTCGGGGGTCCGCTCGTAAAATCACCACCTCACGTGAGGCATCACGTGAGGTGACGTGGCGCGGACCAAAAAGTGAATACCATAAGCTCAAGGGGTTGGATGCATAAATATTACTAAATTTAACCGGCAAAGGAAAATTTTTGTGCTATAAATTAATTACAAAATCTGCGGGGTGAGTTTCTCAAAATATCCACGCAAGGCACGATCCGACGGCTGGAAGTCCTCCACTTGACACATGGCACGACAAGGGACGACGATGACGGTCCAGCTCGAACGGCTACGATTAGAGATCCACGAGAAGATCAACGGTGCTGGGCTGCGGAGATCCAACGGCGGCTGCTGCAACTGGGTGCGGATCTTGATATGACGGCTGGAGGGACGCCTTAAAGAACTGAACAAGAACTCGACTGGGCCGACTTTTAATCTGCCTTCCTGAGTACCTCTGGCCTCCTGGACTGCTCGGAGAAAGGGCAAATATGGAGCACGGTCTCCTCCGCGTCAGATGACAGCCTCATGAGGGCAAGAAGAACACCGGAGCTCCTCCACCACATCGAGAACGAAGCTGAGCTCCAGGTACTTGACTTGGTTGCAAAATCTCCCCCTGTAAGCGAGAAAATGTGGACCTCAAGTTGCAGGAGCATCGGGATAGGGACCTTGACGGTGGTTGGCTGAAGATGGGGGTGGAGCCGCCCCTAGACCACGCGCGGCACCACCTCGTTGGCTGGAGGAGATCCTGTCACCATCTCCACTCCAGAGCACAAGAGAAGAGGGGCCTTGCTAGGTCAAAGAGGGTTCAAAAGTCAGAGGGAAGATTGAGGGGGCTTATGTACAAAGGTCTGGGGCAGCTCAAAGAACGAGGGAAATCTCGCGATACATTGATGCAATCCTCGATACAAAGCCTGGGCATGTAAGGGCATAAATCGAGAAGAAAAGTCATGAAGGGAGTTAGGTGGATTGGTGAAAGGAACGGCCTTGAAAAATCCGATAAGAAGAGACAAAAACAAGGCCTGATAAGAGGCAGACCTCGGTCAGAGAGTTGACCGAGGTCAACAAATGGGAGAATTTGGTTGGTCCACGTGGACCAACCAAAAAAATCCCTGAAAAAAAAATTAGAAATTCGATTAAAAATAATAAACGGTTTTATTAATTTTAGATTATAAAATGAAAAATATTTATTATTTTTGAAGTATTTTATTATGATTTTATTTATTTTTTCAAGGTTTATAATTACAAGTTTTTTAGGGTTATATATAGGTACATTTATATATGTCTTTTTGTCTTTTATTTTTATTTTGTATTTTTAATTTTATTAATTTAGTTTATTATTTTATATATTTATAACTTATTTTTAGACACTTAAATATATTTTTATTTTATTTTTCAGATATGATATATACAATTAAATAAATAGGTATATTATCTATACATGTATAATTATAGGTATTTTACTATGTATTTTCTATAAGCATTTTATTTTAATATTTTATTTATCATTTTATTCCTATTTTAATATGTACATATATTATAAATAATATTTACAAAATTATAAAAATATAAAATTATAAAAATAATGGAAATAGAATAAAATGAATATTTTATTTGTGGGGTGAGTTTCTCAAAATACCAACGCAAGGCGCGATCCGACGGCTGGATGTCCTCCACTTGACATGTGGCACGACAAGGGACGGTGGTGACGGTTCAGCTCGGATGGCTACGATTAGAGCACCATGAGAAGATCGACGGTGCCGGGCTGCAGAGATCCAACCGTGGCTGCTGTAACTGGGTGTGGATCTTGATCTGGCAGCCGGAGGGACGCTTGGAAGAACTGAGCAAGAACTCGACTGGGCCGACTTTTAATCCGCCTTCCCGAGTACCTCTAGCCACCTGGACTACTCGGAGAAAGGGCAAATATGGAGCGTGGGCTCCTCCGCGTCAGATGACAGCCTCAGGAGGGCAAGAAGAACACCGGAGCTCCTCCACCACATCGGGAACGGAGCCGAGCTCCAGGTACCTGACCTGGTTGCAAAATCGACCCCGTAGGGGGTCCTTGGGATCACCGACACCTGCAATAAAACTCAAACAAGAAGATAGGGTGCTTGGGGTGGACCTCAAGCTACAAGAGCATCGAGATAGGGACCTTGATGGTGGTTGGCTGAAGATGGGGGTGGAGCTGCCCCTAGACCACGCGCGACACCACCTCGTTGGCTGGAGGAGATCCTGTCATCATCTCCACTCCGGAGCATAAGAGAAGAGGGGCCTTGCTAGGTCAAAGAGGGTTCAAAAGTTAGAGGGAAGATGGAGGGGGCTTATGTACAAAGGTCTGGGACAACTTAAAGAATGAGGGAAATCTCGTGATACAACCATGCAATCCTCGATACAAAGCCTGAGCGTGTAAGGGCATCAATCAAGGAGAAAAAGCCATGAAGGGAGTTAGGCGGATTGGTGAAAGGAACGACCTTGAAAAATCCGAGAAGAAGAGACAAAAATGAGGCCTGATAAGAGGCAGACCTCGGTCAGAGAGTTGACCGAGGTCAACAAATGGGAGAAGTTGGTTGGTCCACGTGGACCAACCAAAAAATCCCTGGAAAAATATTTAGAAATTCAATTAAAAATAATAAATGATTTTGTTAATTTTAGGTTATAAAATGAAAAATATTTATTATTTTCTGAAGTATTTTATTATGATTATTATTTATTTTTTCAAGGTTTCTAATTACAAGTTATTTTTTGAGGGTTATATATAGGTATATGTATCTATGTCTTTTGGTCTTTTATTTTTATCTTATATTTTTAATTTTATTAATTTAGTTAATTATTTTATATATTTATAACTTACTTTTAGACACTTAAATATATTTTTATTTTATTTTTTATATGATATATATAAATAAATAAATAGGTATGTTATCTATACAAGTGTAGTTATTGGTATTTTGCCTATGTATTTTCTATGAGTATTTTACTTTAATGTTTTATTTATCATCTTATTCATGTTTTAATATGTACATATATTATAAATAAAATTTACAAAATTATAAAAATAATGAATAATAAATAAATTTATATTTTAATTGGTATACTATACAATAAGGGTCCAAAATCTAACTTTCACACCTTAACTCTAAAAAATATGACACCACCTTCATTAAATAGATTATTAAAATTTATATACAATTACAGTGATTTTGATATATTTTGAGTTTTTATTTGAGAGATATGTGTCTGGGAAGTTGGCATTTTAGGATCTTATTTAAACTGTATCTTGTACACTATATATTATTTTTGTGTAAACTCAATTGTGTATTTGTCTATATTGAATTATTTACAACTTTCATGTACAAAGTTTCTTTATTTGAGATATATGTGTCTGGGAAGTTGGGATTTTAGGATCTTATTTAGACTGTATCTTGTACGCTATATATTATTTTTGTGTAAACTCAATTGTGTATTTGTCTATATTGAATTATTTACAACTTTCATGTTAAAAGTTTCTTTATTTGAGGTATAAAAAGTGGAAGTGAAAATAGGTCCCAGAAATAAAGAATAAATGAATAAATAAAATTGTATTTTGGACCCTTATCTCTCCCTACTTTATTCCATGTTGCCTAGTCATTAGATGCCTAGGCCTCGGGGTTTAGGGTCATAAAATATTTTCAATATTTTATTCTTTTTCTTTTATTTTCTTTATTCTATAATTTTGGCATTAAAACAGTATTTTACACACATTTTGTACAATGATGCATGAATGCTAAAATGCACGAATTACTTGTATTTACACGCATTCACTAGGGTTCTTAAGGCCAAAATGATAGAATAAAGGTGATGAGATGGAGATTCATCACCCCCCTATACTTGCCTTTGCTAGTCCCTAGCAAACACTTATGTAATAAGTGCAAAAAATAAAAACAAAAGAAAAGAAAAAGAAGTTGGATTTAGTTTAATTATCAAGCATGTCTTCACAAGATCAAAGTTTGGAGCTTAAGTCGGACATTTGGAATTTTAGTGCGGGCGGAACCTTAATGAGAATCGGATTTGAAATCCAATAGCCTTCGAGAATCCCAAAACTCTGCTCACGTCTCCTTAATAGCCAGGTCAGAATACTTCAATTCATACGCAAACCCTTATAACTATGAATCCGACTCATACAGTGTAAGTTATAGTGGCTCTCCCCAACTGAAATGACAAAGAGATTGATTTCTCCAGCATGACAACCCAGTGATTCCCCAATCTAGCAACTCCTTCCTCGAGGAGCAGGGTATTCCCTTCTAAGTTCAAGTGACAACCAACTCAAGAGGGGGGGGGGGGGGTTAAAGAGAAGAATGGACGGTAGCCAGTGTTACCTATCCTAGGATGCAAGACCAGTGTAGTCAAGTCATCCAGCTGCAGGCTCACATGATTTGACTTTGAAGCTCAAGCTTGCTTATTGACTATACAACGTATATACACTCCGGCAGGCATTTTATTTTCAATCAGGCATGTCCACTTTTTTGGAGTTTTTTTTTGAAATACTATATACAACAGCATTTACATAAGGAGTTTTTCCTCTTAAGCCCCTAGACTATCCCTCTTTTGAAGTATTATTGCAACCCACACTCTCCTATCTTTAGATATCAACAACGCTGAATGGGTTGGGGTGCACTTCCCTCCCTAGACGAGGACAAATGTTTCCACTTGTGTGCGTTTCATACCGGCAAATCCAATCCCCTCACCACTCCAACTAAGTTGAGCCAACTGAAAGGTGCAGGTGTCCAAGTTAGGTCATTATCAACAAGAGTCATGCATGTGCTCCGAAATACTCTACTTAGGCAGTCAAGAATCTATTGAACCAAGTCTCGTGATCCTCAAAGAATTAAGTCAACTAGACCTGAAATACCTTAATTTCAGTTCCTATAAGGTTCCTGTTATTTGGTAGATTTAAGGTCCAACCAAGCTCCAATCTTCAGATTTTACTTAGACTTGTTCAGTTACCAAACTCAATTTGAAAATGCTAATGTTATGCAAATGCTATGAAAAATACAGAAAATGTTTTTGTGATTCAATTTTCAAAGTTTTGGACTTTTTATGGATTTTTGAAAAAGATGATGCATATGTAATTTTTTGGATTTTTTAAAAAGAATTTTCAGATGTTTTTGGTATTTTAGGTTTTGCAAATGTTTTTGGGAATTTTTGAAAACAAAAGTTTTTAGCTAAAAACTAGGTACAAATATTTACACGGGGATGCATCTTATATTTACAAGAGTTAGGTTTTAAGAATTTACAAAGGGCCAGCGGTCGATTTTTATAGATATCTATACGGTTTAGTAAAGAATTTTAGTGTAATGTATATATTCCTCAAACTTATTTGAAAATCATTTTACAAACAATTTTGGAAAAATATAATCCAAAATAATTTTGACAAACAATTTTTATAAACATTTACACACATTTGAAAATCATTTTGCAGAGTTTTTTCAAATAATATATATAGAATTTTCAAAACATTTTTGCCACCATTTTTCAAACCATTTGCAAATCATTTTTCAAACATTTTTATTTCACACAAAGGAATTTTTTTTCAAAACAAAATATTTTTACAAAGGTTGAAAATATTTAACAAAATATTTTCCAAATAGTTTTCAAAAGATTTTTCATGCAGATTTTCAAACTATTTTCAAACATTTTGCAAAAAATATTTTTGCCTAATTTATTAATCAATATAGAGAAAATAATTTGAGGAATAATCAACATCTTTTTATTAAGTGATTTTAATGAATTCAATAGTATTTTTAGCCATAATTATTAATATGAATACGAAAGTACGAGTTATTGCTAAAGTATATATGGAGTATATACGACCCCCCTATACTTAGCTTGAGCTATGTCCTCATAGATCAGACCTCATAGATCAGAGAGAAAAGAGAAGACATAACTCATACTGAGTATAGAAAAGTCTAAAGAATCGATGAATAAGGAATGAATGAATGAATGAATAAGAAGTTGATCGCCCCCCTATACTTAGGATCAAATAATCCTAAGTATAGAAGATTGTACACAATGTAGGGAGGGTCAAGGGTGGGAATGAACAGATCTTACTCAGACTGTCTCCCCCTATACTTAGGGTAAGATATCCCTAAGTATAGACAAGAAGAGGAGACAAAGGAGAGGACCAAAGAATAGAAGAACTCGAGGTGCACACCCTACTATACTTAGGACAAAGTACGTCCTAAATATAGAAGGGGCGATACCTTTTTCGATAGAAAAAGAAATTAGAAACGGAAAAGAAGAAAAGAGATCAGAAGATAGAAGAGGGTGTACACATCACTCCCCCTATACTTAGGGTAAAAGAAGCCCTAAGTATAGGCAACAACAAGAGTGATGAAACGGAACAAAGAATGAACATTTGACTTGTCCACCCACCTATAATTAGGACAAAGTACGTCCTAAGCAAGGCACACACAAGAATGGGGTGGATGAGTAGTACGAAAGATGGACGAGAGCGAATATACAACAAAGTGGATGTACACAGGATCAAGAAGGTTGAAGGCGAACCTTCTTGCGAGACCGCTGAGGGATAGATCTGACAAGATGGAGGTCGATATCAGGGTCCACAGCGGATGGAAGCCGATCAGGATCGACCTAGGGAAGGTCCTCAATGGTCCTAGAGTGTAAAGGCACAGACGGATCAGTGGAAGAAGTGTGGCTAGGTCCGACTTTGGGTGTCTCACTGATATCAAAGTGAAAAGGGACGAACTCATCGTCGGAACAAGTAAACTCAAGGTCGTCTTGCGAGGTGTCTCCTAAGTCAATACCAAAAGGAACAAACTCATCAGTGGAAGTAGTCGAATCATGTTTGTCTTCAAGAGTCTCAACCGGATCATCATTCTCATCAAAAGGCCTGAATTCCTAGATAAAAGCAATAAGATCAAATTCGTCCTTCCCAGTCTCATCTGAATCCAAGCCAACAGGAACGGACTCATCAGTGAAGGGTGTCAAGCCATGTTTGTCCTGTCTAGTCTCTGAATCTGCCCTCCGCTTAATAGTATCAATCGTGTAATCCTGCGGATATCGTCAACACATCGCCAAACACCATGAGAAGGAACTCTGAGGTCCATGCTTTCCGAGTTTTTCTCCATGGGGAGGAAGTCTCGGAACTCAGTGGAATCCGGCATACAACAAAAATCTCTGATAGTCTCATCAAGGTCATGGTCCTCGGGGTCAGCTAAGATAGGTGAACTCACATCAGGTGCAGGTCTCTGATCGAATTGGATGCGGTGATGATCACCTCACTTTCGTCAATAAGATGGAAGCGAATCTCTCCTTATCCATAATCAATAACGACCCTCACAGAGGCGAGGAATGGTCATCCCAGGATGATTAGAGAGTGCTCCCCTGTGGAGGTCTCCATACGTAGCATGACAAAATCCAAAGTGTAGCTCATGACCTGAATCGAAATGACGGTGTTTTCTAGGATACCCTTCGGCCTCTTTATTGATCCATCAACAAACTGAACGATCAACCTATTTTTCTTGAAAGGACCTAAGTAAAGAGATTGTACCAGCGAGAAGGGTATAATGCTAATCGAAGCACCACCGTCCAGGAGAGTGTGATCACATGTGTGGTCAGAGATGGTGCAACTAATGAAAGGTGTAGCAGTATTCCTCTTCCTAGGAATGGGATGGTGTGTGATGGCATGGGTAGTGGTCATGGTCAAGATATAATGCTCAGATCTGCTCCTCCGCATTCTCTTCTTGGGAAGAGGAGCAGATAAATGGTTCATGGCCTGCTGAAGTGGGGCATGGATGATCTCATGAATAGTGGCCACCACTTCGGGTTCAGTTAACAATTTTTTAATTTTTGGACCTCCTCCATACAAGGGAAGAGATCAGAATCATCATATACACGAGGAATTCCAAGAGCAGTCTATACAGTGGCATCCTCGAGGTCAAAGGGGGGACATGGTGTGAATGAGTGTATGGGCGGATGATATGACAAGTGGACCCTCTCCTCACAGTCTGACTCAACCAAAGATCTCCCGAACTCTTTTTATATTTTTAAGTTTTGCTCATTTTTTGTATTTTTGGTGATCGTAAGCTCTCATGAAAATCCTCAATTAAGTCCAAATCATCAGATCGTGAAGCATCAATATGGCTCTTATTTAGGAAAGCAAGGTCGTCAATCCTTGAATTCATCTGCTCCATGAACTGGGTCAAGGTCTCAATTGTGGAGATCATGAGAGGTGACTCCAACAGATCAGTCTCGAGTGGATGTGGAGGCGGGAAATATGAAGGTAGAGGTGGATGTGGATAAAAGTCCGAGTCCTAAATATGTGGCTGAGGTGGATATATACAAAAGTCAGGAGCAAAGTCCTCCTAGAAAAAGGGATGTGGACCAGCTGGAGGGTACGAGGGATCCACAAAGTCTGGATAAAAAGCACTCTAGTCGGCCATCTCCGAAATAAGAGAAAATGATCGGGAGAGCACGATGGTCAACCCAAGAGAAGTGAAGAAAAAAGGCGCAAATGCACAGAGGTGATCGAGAATGCACACAAACAAACACAAACAATCGCACACAAAACAAAACACACCCCTCAATTCACCTACTCAACTCGGTGAAGATAGCAAAAGTGCGATCTTTTTATCTTGTCTGTTTTAGAGTTAGGTGAGAAGTCCAAAAAGTTGTACAAACACTTAGGAGTGCTGAATATGATTTTGGCACTAATCCTTAGTGTGTACGCAGGTAAATAAAAGCGAAGACAATGAGGGGATTACTTGCCCCAAGATAAAATTTTCTTTTTGATTGATTTTAGGGTCTAGTAATGTTAGCAGTCCCAATTTTATTGTTATCACTTTTTGGTTTTTTAATAAGAAATGCACGAGCCTATCGGGAAATCAATTACTTTAAGTAATTAAGTGATCAAAATCAGAGGGAGAGTCAGAAAAGCAATGCAAGCAGTAAATCAATGATGGATGCTAAAGAGAAATGCTCACCTTGCCTCCCGCACTCTACATGCAAAGATGCTCAGTATAATTGAAACCTATCTACATGCAAACGCAACCGATGAAATCGCCCTAGATGAGTAACTGCTATTATCGTGAAGAACAAGATGCTAAATATCTAGAAGAGAGATCCAAAAGTCTGGTCTTGGAAGTGCATCGGTGTCTGCCACAACGGATCTTGCCAGTACTGTATAGCACTTCTCTCGACGCTCGATCTCAAATCCAAATAAGAAACAATTTATAATTTGACTAGATCTAAAAGTAGACTATATGCACAGGATATAATCAGGTGTTTGGACCTAATACTATCTACAAGCGGTTCCTAAAGCTAATGGCTCAATCACACAAAAGGAAGAAAACAAAATGGAAAATAAAATAAAAAATGCGAAGAAAACCGCAAAAAATCCGACGAGGCCCCCAAGGGAACAATCCCTCGGGCACTAGACCTCGTGAAGTGTGGAGTGTCCTGGAGAGTCCTGTATATTACAATCAAAGTATCTCTCTCACTTTATATTACAAAATAAATACAATAAATAAAAATAGAGCTCGGTCTTCAAAAATCTCTCTAAGTCCCCTCGATGCTAGGTCGGTAAGATGAAGCTGGCTTCACGTAGGTGCACAGACGCCTTGAGTAGAGCACCTCCCTCGATCCATGGTACCTCGCACAAAGTCAACAACAGGCAGTTAGATAACTCAACAAGAAATGTCAAATAAATAAGAAAATAAATAGAGCAATAATAGACAAACAATCACAATCAAGCAAAGTCAATCTATGCGCAGTTGCTCCCCGGCAACGACGCCATTTGTTGAAGAGGATTTTGTGGAGGTCGTGTTAATCCACAAGGCGGACCAATAGTCGTTGAGATGACCTCACACGAAATCCTACTTCAAACAACAATTAACCCACAACAGATAATCAAACAATGAAAGCAGATGCAGAGTTAAAATTTATTATAACTCTACAACAAGGATGTGTATAGGTGCAAGTATGTAGGGGTCGAATACAGGGACCAAACGACTAGATTGGGGCAATGAAGTACAAAGATGATTGTGAGGTTATTTGTCTATTTTTATAATGTGGGTTTTTTATTTTTTTTGATTATTTCATATTATTTTTAAAATTTTTTATTTTTTATTTAGTTTTTAATTTTGTGAATTTATTTCTTTTATATTTTATATTTTATATTTTTTACTTTTTATACTTTCTTTTTCTTTTAAAAAAAACTATCGATAAATCTATATATAAGATATATATACAATACATGTTATAATAGATATAATAATAGAAAAATAGTCAAAATACAACAAATAAAATATTTTTAGTTTTTAATTAATTTTTTACTACTTTAGTGACTTTTAAGAAATTTTTCTAATTTTTATATATTTTTAAAGTTAAAAATACCCTAAAATAGGGATAAAATAAATACCAGAAATTAAAATGAAGATATAAAATATTAAACAAAATAAAAAATTCTCCAAATTAATTTTAAAATAAAGATAATAAAATAAAAAATTAGAGACAGAAATTATATTTTTGGGATTTTTTTGGATTTTTTATATTTTCTAAAGATTTTAGGAGTTTTCTATTTTTTGAGTTTTCTTTTATATTTTTTTAATAATTTTTGGTATGAAGGTTAAAAATGCATAAATACATAAAAAATATTTTTCGGTAATTTTTCAAAATGTTTTTGTAAATTTTATGCATTTTGTATAGCAAACGAGGATAAAAATAGATGTTTTTATTTTTAATAAATAATAAAAAGCTTCAAATTGCAAAATAAAAATAAATAGAGCGTGAATGTGTGTGCAATCAGGAAGCTACATCTATTTTTTTGAGAATTTTTCGAGTTAAATTGCCATTTCAAATCAATAGAGACAACAAACAGAAAATGCAATACTAATAGGGGTATTAATGTAAATAGATGAAAGTTCGATGGCCCAACTGCAATTTTCCCAAAAAATTTCAACGTATACAAAACTTTACACGACTCAATAGAAATAGCCAAAGACCCAAGGTTCCTTTTGCAAAAACGCCCAACTCACATGTATGAACACGTGAGTCATGCTGGCAGGGACTAGATGTAATTTTCAAAAAGTCAGGGGCTCTTTTGCAAATGTTACAAAAATATTACAACTTAATTAAATAGTTTTGGAGTTAAATGGAGATAGACAAATACTCAGGGGTCCGCCTACAAAATAACCACCTCATGTGAGGAGTCACATGAGGTGATGTGGCGCGGACCAAAAAGTGAATACCAGAAGCTCAAGGGGGTGGATGCGTAAATATTACAAAATTTTTAATCGACGAGGAAAGATTTTGTGCTATAAATTAATTACAAAATGTACGGGGTGAGTTTCGCAAAATACTCACGTAAGGCGTGATCTGACGACTGGATGTCCTCCACTCGACACGTGGTATGACAAGGGACAGTGATGACGGTTCAGCCCGGATAGCTACGATTAGAGCTCCACGAGAAGATTGACGGTGTTGGGCTGCGGAGATCCAACGGCGACTGCTACAACTGGACGCGGATCTTGATCTGATGCCTGGAGGGACGCTTGGAAGTACTGAGCAAGAACTCAGCTGGGCCGACTTTTAACCCGCCTTCCTGAGTACCTATGGCCGCCTGGACTGCTCAGAGAAAGGGAAAAATGGAGTGCGGGCTCCTCCGTGTCAGATGACAGCCTCAGGAGGGCAAGAAGAACACCGGAGCTCCTTTACCACGTCGGGAATGGAGCCGAGCTCCAAGTACTTGACCTGGTTGCAAAATCGACCCGCAGGGGTCCTTGGGCCCACCGACACCTGCAATAAAACTCAAATAAGAAGATAGGGTGCTCGGGGGTGCTTATTGGAGTTGGGGTACGACAGGTGGTGCGGGCGGAGGTGGTGGCCAGAGCGGAGCTCCGGTGAGTGATTAGCGGCTAAGATACAAGATTAACTCACAAAATAAAAGTGGAGATTAAAGCTAAGGGTTAAACTAAGCTAACAAAGCGAGAAAACATGGACCTCAAGCCGCAGGAGCAGCGAGATAGGGACCTCGACGGCAGTTGGCCGGTGATAGGGATGGAGCCGCCACTAGACAACGCGCGACACCACCTCGTTGGCTGGAGGAGATCATGTCACCATCTCCACTCCAGAGCACAAGAGAAGAGTGACCTTGATAGGTCAAAGAGGGTTCAAAAGTCGGAGGGAAGATGGAGGGGGCTTATGTACAAAGGTTCGTGGCAGCTCAAAGAATGAGGGAAATCTCGCGATACAGTGATGCAATCCTCGATACAAAGCTTGGATGTGTAAGGGCATCAATCGGGGAGAAAAGTCATGAAGGGAATTAAGCGGTTTGGTGAAAGGAACGACCTCAAAAAATTCGAGAAGAAGAGACAAAAACGAGGCCTGACAAGAAGCAGACCTCGGTCGGAGAGTTGACCGAGGTCCACGAATGGGAGAAGCTGGTTGGTCCACGTGGACCAACTACAAAATCCCTGGAAAATATTTAGAAATTTGATTAAAAATAATAAATGATTTTATTAATTTTAGGTTATAAAATAAAAAATTATTATTTTCTGAAGTATTTTATTATGATTTTTATTTATTTTTTCAAGGTTTCTAATTACAAGTTATTTTTTGAGGGTTATATATAGGTATATGTATCTATGTCTTTTGGTCTTTTATTTTTATTTTGTATTTTAATTTTATTAATTTAGTTAATTATTTTATATATTTGTAACTTATTTTTAAACACTTAAAAATGTTTTTATTTTATTTTTCGATATGATATATATAATTAAATAGGTATGTTATCTATACAAGTGTAGTTATAGGTATTTTACATATATATTTTCTACGAGTCTTTACTTTAATGTTTTATTTATTATTTTATTCATAATTTAATATGTACATATATTATAAATAATATTTACAAAATTATAAAAATATAAAATTATAAAAATAGTGAATAATAAATAAAATTAATATTTTAATCGGTATAACTATATAATAGGGGTCTAAAATCTAACTTTCACACCTTAACTCCAAAAAATATGAAACCACCTTCATTAAATAGCTTATTAAAATTTATATAAATTAAAGTAATTTTGATATATTTTGAGTTTTTATTTGAGAGATATGTGTCTGGGAAGTTGGGATTTTGGGATCTTATTTAGACTTTATCTTGTACACTATATATTATTTTTGTGTAAACTCAATTGTATATTTTTCTGTATTGAATTATTTACAACTTTCATGTATAAAGTTTCTTTATTGAGGTATAAAAAGTGGAAGTAAAAATAGGTCTCAAAAATAAAGAATAAATGAATAAATAAAATTGTATTTTGGACCCTTATCTCTCCCTACTTTATTCCTTGTCGGACTAGTCATCAAGATGCATAAGTCTCGGGTTTAGGGTCATAAAATATTTTCAATATTTTATTCTTTTTCTTTTCTTTATTCTATAATTTTGGTATTAAAATTAGTATTTTACACACATTTTGTATAATGATGCATGAATGCTAAAATGCATGAATTACGGGTATTTACGCATTTACTAGGGTTTTTATGGCCAAAATGATAGAATAAAGGTGATGAAATGGAGATTCATCAGTTGACTAGTAACATTTAGGATGAGATACCTTGGTGTATGTTGTTCGCATATGACATTATGTTGGTCTATGAGACCAGAGATGGAGTAAATGACAAACTAGAGGTTTGGCGACATGCCTTAGATAGTAAAGGATTTCGTATAAGTATGGTTATGACGGAATATATAGAGTGCATATTTGAAAAAAAATTGTGAAGGATTCGAGGCGAAGATTGGAGATGATAACATTCAGAAGAAAGATTCCTTTATATACTTGGGGTCTATTTTGCAACAAGATGGTAAAATTGATAGAGATGTGACTCGTAGAATAAATGCAGCTTGACTAAAGTGGAGAGGAGCCTCTATTGTTCTTTCTGATAAGAAAATTTCTTTGGATGTCAAAGGAAAGTATTACAAAGTATCCGTGAGACCTGTTATGCTCTATGGATCAGAATGTTGGCATGTGAATCATAGACATGTATAGAGAATGACAGTAACATAAATGAAAATGCTAAGGTGTATGTGTGGTCATACATGAAAAGAACGGACTCAGAATAGTGTGATCAGAAGGAAAGTTGGTGTAGCTCCAACAGAGGATAAGATGAGAGAAAACCACTTAAAATGATTTGGCCATTTGCAAAGGAGGTCAGATGATGCACCAGTTAGAAGATGCAAGATTTACGATGTTGAGCCAGTCAAGAAAGGGTGGGGAAGGTCCAATGAGTGCTGGAATGAGACTACTTGAAGGGATCTTAGTTATTTAGATTTAAGCTCGAGAATGACCCAAAATATATCTGAATGGAGGTAAAAAAATCCATGTTGCAGACCCTACTTAATTGTGGGAAGAAGCTTTGTTGTTTTATGGGATAGAGATTGTTACTGCATTTCTAGCATGTAGTACCAATCAACAATCTTTAGATAGGATCCCATGTCGTACTGCCAAATATGTTGTGGTATACTTTGTTATTGAGATTTCATGCAGAGATGAGATTCAAATGCATATATGGTGTGTTTTCAAATCCGCAAGTGACCCTAACACTCCATTGACATTCTTCAACACAATATCACAAATACCTACAACATGAAACAAAGAACCATTGTCCATTGTTAATGTACCAAAATCACCATACATTTAGGACTAAAGATCTGCTTATTAGAAGTAAAATGGTGAGCAAAGCCATTGTCAACAAGTTAAAAAATACCATCACAAGTGACTTATGCCATCTCATCATCACATGCAATGAGAAGATCTTGTTGAGTGTTGCAACAACATTTTCATCTTTGTTATTTTTTTTCCTTTTTTGTAATATCCATTTCTAATTTCACTCTTGAGTTGAATACAAATACTTCTTAATGTGCTATTTTCATTTACAATGGTGGCACTCCACATTCGTATATCTAGACTTGGGCTTGCTTTTACTATTGTCTTTGCCTTTATCATTCTTAAATATGCTTCCCATGTTATCTATAAAAAAGTCTAAATGTGAAGAGTTACCTTCATATTTTTCTTCATCTTCTCATTGAGAATACCTAACTTGGTAGTCTCTAATGAAATAATACCAATTGCATGTAAATTTAATAAGTTTGACTATAAAAATCTCCATGAATCAGGTAATGTATCAAGCAACAACAAGCTCAAAATCTCATCTTAAATTTTAATCGTCATGCTCTAAAATTGACTAGTGATTCCTTGAAAATCATTTAGAAAATCAAAAACTATTTTGCCATACTAAAATCTTAGATCTATCAATCAGTTACAATAAATAATTTCTTACTTCATGACTTAGAGAAGTATAATTTTTCTAATTTCATCCACAAGTTTTTTGCATGATTTTCATCTTAGGTGTAACATCCGGATCCACACAAACCCGAACCCGACCCGATTATGATCTGTATAACCCGATAAAGTTATTAATCAATGTTAAATGACTTAAATTGATCAATTGATCGTGAATCAAAAGTCGTTCGGGCAAAATAACTAAAAATCAACCGCATCGTAATGCGTGTCACGAAAAATCTGCAATGTAAATTCGAAAATCGCAAAGCAAATCGAGACCACCTAAAAATCTGATTCGGTGAAATAAGACCAACGGAATTGACCGTTCCTCAATCAGAGATCGTTTGGTACTTTAATTTCACAAAATTTAACCATAAACAAAAACGTATCTCAAAAAGTTCGAGGATCCAAACCCGATCAAAAGTATATCAATATTACTCATATTGATCATCGTTCAGAGATGAACAAATCGAGAGATTACGCATCAAAATCTAACACCTGGGGTGCTTAATACATAGGACTTTTGTATCCCAAAGTAATAATATATATGTATAATTATACATATAATAAATATAAGAATTTGATATTCATGACATTAGCCAAGTGACATCAGCAAGCTCATGTCATGGTTGATGTCATAAAATAAAAAATAATATAATATAGGTGGAGGAAGGTTCAAGGAACCTCCCCCCTTTCCATCCCTCTTTCTATTTCCCTTCCCTCTCTCCTTGATTTTATAAACCCAATTCCAATGTTAAGTTCTCCTTCCTCTTTCCCTTATTTTCTTCCTCATTTCCAAACCATAAGAAGCCCTCTTTTCTTCTCCTCGTTGTCCTTCTCTTTCAACAACATTTCTATTGACTAAAAGCTGCTCTTGGAGGCTACTCTTTCATGCATTTTATTTCCAAATCAAAGAGATTAAAGGTACAAATCAAAACCTCTACCTCCTTGCTACTATACATGTAATTCCAGACCCCTTTCTCCTCAATTTTCCTCATTTTCCCCTACAATTGGTTATTGTCCAGCAGCTAAAAATGATCTATTTGATGTCAAAGACAACAATTCGTTGTTACTCCTTATCCTCTTGAATGCTACTACAAAGAAGATCAAATCAAACTTCTCTTTTCCTCCAAATTGGGGCAATTTAAGGTACATCTAACCATTCTTGATCCCCAAATAATGCATTTCTTGAAGTAATATATGATAAGAATTTGGGGATATTTTTGGGAGTAAGAAGCATTAACATATTAAGTCATTAAGCTCAAATAAACAAACCACTCACTCATTTTTTATGTACATAAATGTCTATTGAAATGAAAAGAATAATATGTACTACCGTTGTAATTAATGATCCATGTTCTATCTGCTCAAACTATAAAATTTGTAACACTGGTTACTGTTCTACTCAAGTTATAAGTTTAAAATGATTTAAATTGTTTTATTTAGATGAATGATAAATTAATTCATGTTCTGTCTGCTCAAATTATAAAAGTATTACGATTGAAAATTGTTTCTGCTCAAATTATAAAAGTATTACGGTTGGTTACTATTTCTACTCAAATTATAAAAGTATTACGGTTGGTTATTGTTTCTGCTCAAATTATAAAAGTATTAGGTTGGTTGTTATTTCTGCTCAAGTTATAAGTTTAAATGATTTAATTTATTTTATGTAAATAAATGACAATTCAATTCCTATTTTATCTGATCAAATTAAAAAACATATAATATTTTATACATAGATATAGAATTAAGGGTAGAAAGGCACGTAGGCTATATTGGAGTGCAATATTTTAACTAAGCAAGGTCGGTACCAAGGTTATTGGAGTTATGATGTAACTAGACAAGAATTTGAGAGTCATAAAAATCAATCGTAGTGGCATAAAACGATAACCCGAAATCATATCCAGAACAATGGTAGTTGTTGCATGCTTAAATGAATTGCACCATTGTTTTATGGCTCTTTAACAAATATGTATGTATTAATTGCAAAAAAGAAGAAGAAGAAGCTAGGAGTCTTATCATAAAATCAACTAAATTTTCAAGATCAACAATGAGGGTTGGAATCCATAGTTATAAAGATGAAACATTAGGGAGGTAGATCGTAATGTGCTTAAAGCCATATCCATATCTAGTCAAATATTCCTGACTTTAAAGAAGGATTTTGAAATACAAAATATTAAATTAGTAATATTCTCCTCCTAAGTAGCCACCAAATGACTATTCGGATCATTATGCCAAATAATCCTCATCATTAAATTCATATCATTATTATGACAAAAGATCTAGAATTGTTCGGTTAATCATCAAGTACTATCAATAAGATCATTGATAAAGGAATCTAGATCTGTACGACTAACCACAAAGGGAATTGAGAAAGAAATGAGTAAGACAAACAAATGAAGTTGATTGTGAATCGGTAATGACTTCTTAACTATCGTGCCGATCATGGTGACTTTTACTCATGACTGTGCGAGGGTGCGGTTACCCTCAACTGGGCAGAGGAAAGGAAGCTCAGATAGGGCAGCGGCCGCCAAGTGCACGGGTCTAGGATCCTGTTCCTTTTCACGATTTCAACGCGAGCTCGCAATGTTTTTATTCCTCATTGGTATCCTGACTTTTGACCGTATGTGTTGTCCCTCTGTTTTAGGATACACATGTGGGGGATCCTCGGTTTTAGTTTTTTTCATAGAAGCTCGTTTGCCCATACTAGTCAGATCGGTTTCTAGATTGACATTCCGGAGAGTCTCTCTCACTCATCTCTGGAGCGTAGTTTTGGAGTAGACATATCCCTCTATTGGACCACACTTCCAATTAGAGGGCGAGATGGAAGAGTCTCTTAGGAGACTTCCTCACCGCTTGAGTTTTAATTACTTTCCGCCAACATGCTTGATGATGCTACATCTGAATCATCTAGTGTCACATATGAACCAGTTACAGTTGAAATTGGAAAAGTTACAGTTGAACTCGTAAAGAAGCACATTAGATCTTGGTTAAAAGATGGATCAATTATAAGTTGTGCTGGCTAAAGTTGATTATAATTAAGTTAGTGGATGTGTTGGGAACTTAGTTAGGATGCATTACACAACACCGCATGCCTACGGAGGCACCCCAATCCTAAAGTATTATTCACGCCTTAGAGTCATGGTGTGAGGTCATACATAGATCAAGACCACAAACTATACACTAGACTTGAAAATATAGATAAAATTGAGAAGCAGATTAAAATAATATCATTTCCATCATCAATAAACTAAGATTTAAATAAAGCATCAACTCACCAACCTCTTATCAAGGTCATAACTTGATCAGTGACAAGAAAACAACATCTACGTATAGGTCATAAATTAATATATATATATATATAAGGCTAAGGAGAAAATGGAGAAATTATACTTATGAGTCATTAAATACTATATCAGAATATGACATATAAAAATGTTGTGGGTAAAATTTGGGATAATTCCTCAAAGTAACTTGAAAATCTTTTTCATAAAGCAACTATAAATTTTCAAGTAGTTGTGAATCTTTAAATGTTTATACCTTAATACTTATTTCTTTTGCAACCAATTTAAATGCTTGGTTATTTTAATAAGATTTTGGGAAGTACCAGCGCTCTTTGACGTCTCTTCTTTCTTTCAAGTGTGGTAGGCAAGCAGTATGCATCTCAATAGATGGTTGATGATTCCTGACACTCAAGTATATACCAGATGGTACAGTTACTTTGGTCAGTTTTTATTCAATTCATTATGTAAGTGCTTCCTTTTCTCTTCTGTAAATTTTGGGATATATGTATAACTATTAGTATGTTGTATATTATGTAAATTAATGAAATGCAATATTGGTGGCACATCTTCATGTTGTTGGATTTGTTGTTGCTACATTGAATGTGAATGTCCTGACAGAAATGCAAAAAGCGAAAAAAATTTCCCTGTATTTTCATATACTTAATGTGATGTTTGGTGAATATTTTATTGCGAATGCGGCGTAAATGGGTGCCCGGATCCGAGGGCATTACAGTATGGTATCAGAGTCGTGGTACCCCGATACATACATTTGCAGTATTATGATTCCAATCATTTTAAATTCTTGGATAACAACAGTCTCCCGACTATCGCGAGTCCGAGAGGGGAAATATGGCATTCAAATTCAATAACTACATGTGTCATCAATTTCATTAATTTTCATATTATATCCCAAGAAGAGAAAAAGTATATATCATGGTATCTGCGAACAACAAATTTTATAACTAATAGTGGTTCTCATGCAGAGCCATGACGTATGGAGCTGCACAGGATATGACTGATCATTTGGAGCACATCATAACCGCTCTCACCAACCTCCAGCAGTAACAGGCTGCCATGGGGGGTCATAAGAATCACATACTAGCTCAGCAGATGGAGATTGCCGATAGACAGAACATGGAGATGAGATTTGAGGAGCTAACATATTTCACATACCATCCATCTCAGGATGGGACACGGAAGGACCAACATCAATCGGTTGAGGTACAACAGCCTCATTTCGATGATCCACATGAGGATATGCCAGAGCATGGAGCTGAGGATGGAGACTATGACAGGGAGCATAACCCTGTTGGCTTTGCAAATGATGATGCACAAGAGTACTCTGCCATTCACATGCATCAGTCAGTTTTCACTTCCTATCAACAGGCCAATGTGCCCACATTCGAGGGCACAAGGACATCAGATGTGGCAGAGCAGTGGCTGATAATTGGAAATTTCCATCGACCGTGCATTCCACACAAGGCGGGAACACAGTCGCTGAGGTGACCGACAAAAAATCCCAATCAATCAGCAATAAACCCACAATATGAATAAAGCAATTAAATCTCAAAAAATTATGGAGTTAAAATTTATTATAACTCTACATACAAATGTGTATAGCGTGTAAGCACATGTAGAGGTCGAACACTGGGAGCAAACGGTTGGGGGCAAAAATATGCGCACAAAGTTATTTAATTCTTTTTGTGTTCATGTTATTGTTTTTGTGGGTTTTTTATTTTAAGTTTTTTATTTTTTATTTTATAATTTTATATTTTGATTTTTAATTTCTGATTTTGTATTTTCTTTTTATATTTTATCTTTTCTTTTATAAAATAAAAACAATATAGCTTATATAAGGCTTTATTTAGATAAAACATAGAAATATATTTATACTATTATTAAATATAGATAAAATTCATAAAATAAAATGTTTTTGGGTTTTTGATATTTTTCTAATGTTTTTCTATTTTCCAGGAATTTTTGCTCATTTTTATGTATTTTTAGAGTCAAAAATATCCCAAATATGGGATTAATTAACTATCCGAAATTAATTTGGGTTTTAAAAAAATAAATAAGTCCAAAATTACCCAAATTAATTTTACTACATAAATAATAATATATAGACAATTATAAAATAGAAAAACATATTTTTGGTATTTTTTGGAATTTTTATATTTTTTGTTGGATTTTGGAGCTTTCTGATTTTTTGATTTTCTTATACTATTTTTAGGGATTTTTATTTTCTAGACTCAACAAATATCAAAATATACCATATATAATTTTTTGGAATTTTTCAAAAAGTTTTTTTATTTTTTCTGATATTTTATAAAGTAGACAGGATTTATTTAAGCTCCTTTTCAATTTTAATAAATAGATTAAATGCAAAAAATGAAAGCGGACATGTGGCGTGAATCTACAATGTATGAAGCATCTAATCCTATTTTTGTGGATTTTTAGGAGCAAGGTATCTATTTTTAATAATTAGATAAAAGCACAAAAATAAATGGCCTAGTAGGGGCATAACTGTAAATAAATAAAAGTTTAAGGGGCACATTGCAATTTTCCCCATAGAATAAAATATTTATTTAATTTTTTGGAACTAGTTTACAATATACAAAAATGTCAGGGGTATTTATGCAAAAGTTCCAACGTCACGTGAGGATTGCACGTGACTCTAGTAGGGACCAAAGTGCAAATATAAAAAGCTCAAGGGCCTATATGCAAAATGCCCTATTTTATTTACACATAATATTTTATTTACAGCACTAATAATTAAATACAAAAAGGCAGGGGTATATATGTAATTTACCCCTAAACGTGCGCTGGCAGACGGCTGGGATCTGTTCACTTATACACGTGGCGCTCGCGCGACGGTGGATGACGGTTCGCCTTCGGATGGCTGATATTAGATCGGCCCAGGAGATCTGACGGTTGGCGTGTACTGCATCCGATGGCTCCTGCTTGATCTGGGAGCTCCTTCTTGATCCGACGGCTCTGGAGCAAGATGGAAGAACTGAGGATGAACTCGCCTGGGGTGAGTTTGGATTCGACCGCACGAGCTCCTCCGACCTTCTCCGGTGCTGCCAAGCATCTCTTTACGTTCCTGGGAGTCCCCTGCATCTGCTGATGGCTTCAATCGAGCACCTGGAGCTATGTCGTGCTCAGGCGAGGTCACGGAAAGTTGCGAGCTCCGGGTGCTGCTTCCTTCTTCAAAATCGATCCGACGTGAGCCCTTTGGCTCCCAGCACCTGCAAGATGGCACGCACAAGCAAAATGAGGCTCTGGGGGGTTTATTTGGTGGCAATGGTAGTAGGGTGGAGCGGGCGGAGATGCTCCGACGAGGTGGCGGAGTTGGAGCATCTAACTCCAGATCCACGTTGGATATGGATGAGCGAGGTGGTGGAGGGCGTAGGGAAATGCAAAGGGAAGAATGTGAGGGCGAAATGGTGATCGGAGAATAAGCGAGGTACGATGAAATGGTTCACCGGAGCGGAGCTTTGGCAAACTTCGAATCGTCCTAATTAACCTAACTAACTACGCTAATGGCTAAACTAAATGCATAAATAAAAAGCTAGGATTAAAATCTACCTAAAGAAATGAAAAGCACAGCTCTAACCTAGCCGTGATGCCAGTGAGAAGGACCACCTAGGGATGAGCATGGGCCGGGTTGGGCTGGGCCCTGAAGGGCCCAGGCCCAAGCCCATTTAAAACTTCGGGCCTTGGGCTGGGCCTAGGCCCACAAAATTTTCTTTGGTCCGACCCAAGCCCAGGCCTGGCCCAATTCCTATGGGCCGGGCTTGGGCCGGGCCGGCCCATCCACCCATTATAGATTATTAACTTTGAGTTTTTGTTTAAAGTCAATCTCAATTAAAGTTAGACAAGCCAAAATTGTTTAAAACATATGCCATAATAATTGTGAAACAACTAAAACTCAGTTCTACCGGAGATGATTTCTCATTTTATACAAGTGCACTCAATGTTAGATACTATAAACGTCTCTCATTATAGAAATTGAAAGAGTGAACCATATACACAGTTAACAACAACAGATGCACCAGGCACTGCATGTTAAAAAATGGGCATAATGCCCATATTGGGTAAAGGTTCAATAATAGAAAATATTCTGATGGAAAAAATAAACATAACAAATTCAAGAACAACCAGCAGAATCTAAACCATAGATTACTTGAGGAAAAATAATTCTGAATTGAAATACTATGATCATCGACTCATATGTCTCACACCAGACTTTCTTGATTTATAAACACTGATGAAAACATGATACATGAACAGAGTGTGCATGCAATAGGTGAGAGTTTCCAGGCATGTAGGATATGGGAAGGGTTCGGGCCCTCTTCGGGCTGGGCCCTTGGGCCAGGTCGGGCTGGGCCGAGCCAAGCCCGAGCCCGGCCAAAAAAAAAATTGGGCCTAAATGTTGGGCCCAAGCTCGGTCCAATGTTAGTTTGGGCTTGGGCCGGGACAGGCTTTTTGGGCTGGGCTTCGGGCTGGGCCAGGCCGGCCCAACCCAATGCTCATCCCTAGAACCGCCGATGACGGTGGCCGTGGGTGCAACCTCCTCTCCTTTGAGCCCGTTCGGACCCTCTGGGGGCTCCTCCCTGTCACGAAGGAGCTCGCTAGGACGAAGGCGGGGGCAGAAAACAGAGGAAAATTGACCGAATTTTGAAAAAAAGAGGAAGATGTGTTTATTCATGCACATGTATATGCACCCTTGTTAACTGGCCATTAGCAAAGAATCTAACGAATATACATGTGGTCTAAGGTCTCGGCGAGAATCACGAGATAACAATGATCATTTTATGAAGTGATCGAGCGTGATGGAGCGATGTATCTGACAAATCGAAAATCTAGCTTTTTAATAGTATGGAATTAACACTCAATGGTCATCGCAGTTGGACTGGATTCGGTCGATCAAAAACCATCTAATTTGATATGTCAATAAAATCTAATGGTCATATTTATATTTTGTTTGGGCAAGCCCAAGGTCGAACTCAGAGACATGAGCCTCTCTCATGATATTTAGACTCTTATGAATTTTATTAAGTGTTGAGTTAGAGAACAGTAGATCAATTTATGCATGAAGACAAAACTAGATGCATTAAATAAACATGAATCTATGCATTTTTTATTTGGTTTTTAATCATGCAAATATATGCGATGAAATGCAATGAAAATATGCCCTAGATCAGAATAAACTGATGAGCAAATTTAACAATGAGTCAATTTTGGGTTTAATTCAAGTGACAAACTTGATGGATAAATTGAACAAGGCATAAGCTTAAGAAATCAGAGACACTTGGCTATTATAATAATACATCAAAATCACAGTGTCCAAAATAAGAAATGAACATGCCATTAAAAAGTTCATCTAGCAAGCTTCGAAATGAAACTGAAATCAACTGAAACAGAGATATGATGCTCAAGATACACATGAAAGAAGACAAGGGCATAACTGTAAGAAAACATGAAAGATAACTAGCAAACAGGTCCTTGGGAGGGACTAAAATGCAATTAAAAGAAAGATCGGGACCTTCCCTGTAAATAACCCACATGCACAGGGGTATTTTTGCAATTATTAAAACCCGCGAGGGTATCAATGCAAAATACCCCTGATGCACGTGGTTAGCACGTGAATCCAGGACCTGTTTGCAAAATTGAAGAATTCGGTGGGCCTTTCTGCATTTTGCCCAGGTCGCACGTGACCGGCACGTGCTCTCCAGGCTCGGTAGAGGTTCAGGCTCGGTGGAGGCTCGGGGCAGCTTCGGCTAGGCTCGGATGGTCCGAGCCTCCAGGCTTGGGCTCGGATGAGGCTCGATGACGCTCGAAGCTCTAGAGAGGCTCGGTATAGGCTCAGGAGGCACAAGCCTGAAGGGTCGGGAGCTGAGGCTCGGAGTAGATCTGGCATTGGCACGTGGACGTCTGTGGACCATTGGATCGTGAGGATCCAACGGTAGCTGGAATCTGTGTTGTATGTTGATGTGGTTGTCTATGCGATGTTGGATGAGCGTCGGTGAGGAGCCATCCAACGGAACCTGCTACTTCTTCCTCCTCCGCTAGGTGGCGGTGGGTTCTGGTCTCCGGCGAAGGGCTCCGACCTCCGCCGCCTTCTATCTTGCTCGGTGAAGCTCCCCAGAACTCCTTTGAAGGTTGGCGAGCTAGCTGGAGCCCATGGGGATGCGCCGAGAGATCTGGATGTGGCTAACCATGTCTGGACGACAGAGGTGGAGCTGCACAAAATCTCTCCGGCGAGACTTCCGACCATTGAGGAGTCGAGTACCTGCATAGTTAGTCCATAGCCAAAGCGTGTGGTGCATAAGGTGGGAGCGAGGTGCAACGAGACGGAGGGTTGTGATGGGGCGCAGCAAGTAGCGGCCAAATGTCTTCTCCGACGAGCCCGAAGGAGTTGGGTCGGAGGTGGGTCTGAGGTTATGGAGGGTAGGGAGAGTGATCGGAGGTGTGCGTGAAGACGGTGGATGCGAGTCAGAGCTATTGAGATGGTTAATGAATGGCGAAAGTGACCGGAGGGTCCTAATTAATTAAGCAAAAGGAGATGAAAATTACAAAGAGAATCAGAAGAGCTTACCTGAGGTTGGGCGGAGCGATGGTGGCTTGGGCTGAGTGCTGATGCCACTCCGGTCATCGCTGAACTCCCCCAGCCGTGGGGAGCAGCTTGGCGGGGCAAAACCACCGCAAACCTGGCTGTGATGGGCCAGGGGTCAACACTGGAGAAGAATGTCGTCATCTCTCTCCATGCCGCCACCTCGTTATCACCGAGGGGCGGAGGTGTGTTGGGTAACTCCTCACGTAAAGGTGGACAAGGTTCTGAGGCGGCGGATACGAGGTATTTGAAGGGGCGAATGTGGAGGTTCAGGTGAGGGCGACATGGTTTGTGTGGTGATGTTGGAGTGAGACGAAGGTCGTTGTGGGGTGTGTGGATGCTCGCGAGGATCGTGGATGACCGGGCGATGTCGTGGAGATGTTGAGACGTGGAGATGGCGGCCGAAGACTCGGGGAAAATGAAAGGAGGAAGGTGGTCTGTGAGCTAGTGAACGTGGGAGAGAGAGTATCGGGAGGTGGAAGAAGGTCTTGTGGCCGTTGGATCGCGCGATCCAACGGTTACGACACGAGCACCAAAGAAAGGCCAAGATTAGATCTAGGCTGATATGATCGTAGGGTCGAAAACACGCCACGTGGCGACCGGAAAAGAAGGCGCTAACAAACGGTGGAGATGGAATCAGGGGAATGATCGAAGGGTGGAGACTAAAGGCGGATTGTAACGGCTGAGATGTGAGGGTCCAGCGAAGATCGAGTGCCTGAAAACATGACACGTGGCGAGCTATGGAAGCAGCACGGTCAGATAGCTGACATGGAGTCTAGTGCTCGATCGGAGGGCTGCAGATCAAAGCGTGGATAAGCGGCTGAGATGGAATGGCTGGAGGCGATCAAGGGGTGCAGATGTCGCCACGTGTCATGACGTGGTGAGGGCGCTCAGGAAGGTTGTGATGGATCCAGGTTCTGATCGGATGGCAGGTATCAAGGGCGAAATGAACTGCGGTGATGAGGAGATCAGGCAGGCCATCGGACGGTAGACAAGAAGCTATGCATGGCGTGCAATGAAGTGGGCCGCATCGCGCAACCAGAAGGCGTCACATGGCCAAATCAATTTATTGCGACAAAGAATTGAAAAAATAAAGGAGTAGTAGCTGAATTTGGAAAAACTCAAAACACGAAAGTTGTAGACTCAATGAGATCTACAAGTTTCATGTTGATCAAAAACGGAGATGAGGTCATTAAAAGGAAAAAAATATTTTTGAGGGTATTTTTTAAGGCTAAAAACACCACGGATTTTAATTTTGACATTTTTTGTGGTTTTTAATTTATTCAATGACTCTGATAATTACAAGACTTTATCTTGTTTTTATTGACACGTATTTAAGCAAGGGGGTTAAAATAGGCAAATTAAGATGATGAAATCGAGTTTCATCACCCCCTATACTTAAACTATGCTCGTCCCCGAGCATCAAAGAGAATGAATGAGCTGGATTAACCCCCTTGTGTATGTGCATACATGATCCGATCTGTTCAAGTCCACTCAACTTTAGAGATCCAAAATCTTAGAGCTCAACCCAGCCTTAATCAAGAGGCATCCAATTCCTCTAGTTTTCTAGACTCTCTGATATACATATAAACTAAGGGTGTATGATTTTTAGTGTTGACTGCATTCACGAGAGTAGAGTCAAAACGTCACTCTAGGTCTTGGTCCAAGAAATTCTCCTAAGGACCCAATCCTCAACACTAGGGAATAAATCAAATCTTGCATCCAGTCCACCGTCTCTTTAGTTGTCAGACTTAAAAATGTCGTTGGAAGGCCAGTAATGGAGGGCATGGGATTGTGTCATTTCTTCTCTCCCTCTCATTGGAATAAGGATTCTCTCTAGTGCCTTATTACGCAACACATTTTTTTGGTGTTGATCAATGCGTTCGTCAAGAGAAGTTGGAGCCGTCTGCACTTGTTTTCTTGGGAATACATCGGGGTATGTCTTTTTTGAGTACCTATCATACCTTCTACTGAAGGATATGGAGAGATCCTCAAGAGCATCACGGAAGCGTGAGCGTCGTATCGGATACGACGAAGAACGACTAGTCGTACTAGTTGTTCGGTGCAGCAGAATTTAAAAAATTTTATTCGATGAAACCACATGATCCAAGAACTATTCTCGGATCGTTTCATCTATAACCACAACAAGTATAACGCAATACCTCTTGAAGCGTGGTTGATCGAGTCTCTAAGAGAAGAGACCTCCTGTCTCAAGTCCGATCGTCGGAGAGATCGCTTGCGAGCACGGGGATGAACCGCGGTGTCCTCGCAATCCAAGAAGTTGATCCAAGCGCGGTTGCTCCTGATCTCGTTGCACGAGATCAAACGTCTCCTTCGCGGGCGAAGCACTCGAAGTAGACGGAGAACCGTAGAGCGTCGAAGCGGTAGCACGAAGGCGAGGGCGATGACGTTTCTCTCCACCAAGGTGGACGGCCACCAAGAGGAAGAGGGAGAGAGGGCTGTCGAGTATGAGAGAAAGAGAGAGAGAGTTTTGCTACAATAGCATGTGTAAAAAAAGAGAGCCAAGAATGCCTCTCTATTTATAGGGTTTGGGGATCCATGGATCTCAATCCATGTGTCACATAAAATCAATGGTTGAGATTGATTTATGTCAATCCAATGGTCAAGATTGTTGTTGGTAAAAACCAACAACTTGTGATTTAATTTGATAAAAATATATTTGATAAATCAAATAAATATTAATACCAAATCTAAATCAATCAAATAAGGAGAGAGAAGGCAAAGGAGATGATCTCCTTATTTGGAAGAGGGGACGGCCACCAATTCCCCAAGGGAATTGAGTGCCGCCCCCCTCATTCCTAATGAGGAGTACAATCTCATGATCCCCATGAGATTGCATATCTCCTTAATTTTCTCTCTACTTATTTTCCAACAACAATTTGTTGGTATTTTAATTCACCAAAATAATTCTCAATTAATTTTGGGAATATTGCAATCTTGACATTGGAATGTTGTGAATCAAATTCACAACCCAAAACAAAATGTAATTTACATTTTCAATTAATTAAACAATGTGTATCCAATACACATTAATAATTAATCTACTAATATAAATTATATTTACCTCTCTCTAATACATTATAAATCACATTTATAATATATTAGGAATAATTGGATATTACTATCCACATTATTCTTATCCATAATAATTAAATCACATTTAATTATATTGGATAATATCTCATACATCATGATAATTAAATCACATTTAATTATCAACTTCTCTTTGTTTAGATCTCATGGAATTGTTCTCAAACCATTTAAGAACAATGCTATTTCTCCTCAGATACTTGGAGATAAGGACAGGGCGACTGTATTGTTCCACGTATAGTGACTTGGATATTGAGATCATATCTCAAATCCATATCCCATGGACCTCTCATAGATGCTTGATTGAATCAAGACCGTAAACCTAATCTTCTCATTGCATCTGAATCTCATTCAGATCAATGTCCAGTAAATGGACTAAGATTAGGTTACTTCTCTGATGAGAGGAGTCACTAAAATCCAGACCTGTTTCATCACTCCCTCGGAATGGAAGCGTCATGGTTATACAATCGTTTATGATAAAATCACCCTTCAGGTATTCCCAATACCTGCACATCCTGCATACTGGAAGACTCATGATCATCATGAAGATAAAGATCACTTTTACACTGTCATCTTCATAGTCTGATCATTAAGTTTCTCAATCTTGGTCCTTGGGATATGGTACAGATCATATGCTTTCACAAAGCATATATCTTACCTTCAAATTCATATCATGCTTCTAAAGCATGATGACCATGCATGGAATTTGGTCAATCCCAATACCTCATGAGTGAGCTCATGTCTCCCGGTTCACAAGTGAACCTGTATGATCCCTTTGAGAGATCATATTACTCATATGCCCTTACATGCACACCAGCTCGCCCGTGTATAGACCTTGATTAGGTCATCAACCTATTGGTCTGCCAAATGTACATGCTCAGACATATAGTAATATATCTGTCTCTGGTCAGAGGATGTTTGCCTGTGATGTGACAGTATTCATCATAGGTCTTTGGTTATCTCGATCTCGTTAAGTCAACTCATTGACTCAACTAATCTGATACCTCTGAATCAATATTCCTATGCAGAGGACCTGCATCAAGAGGTCGATCAGATATCAGTCTAATGAGATGGGATTGCCATCTCCCACTCAGACTGGAGATCACTACTTGTTAATCATTGATGATGCTTGATGAGTCCTCTATCTAACTCCTTAGATATTCATCCAAGCATCAGCCTCTATGATTCAATCATTGAATCAACAGCTGTATGATTATCAAGTTGGCCATGGTACATAACCCTTATTGTACAGAGGGACCTTATAGTGCATTCATTCATTCAATATCAGAAAGGGAGTGAAACAAAATCAATAACTTTTATTGATAAATCATTTATTACAATAACATTTATTGTAGGAATGGTTCGCCTCGGGCTCACATTGCTAACATCTACACCCAGACTTGTAGCATTTACGATGCAGAGCCCTTTTTTGGTGCAAGCCCGACTCCTGGTCCTAATAGCGGTGGTCCAAGTGGACACTTCGAAATGGTTGGGAGCGCTCGCCTTTACCGGAAGCTCTTTGATATTTTACTTTGTGGAATGAGAGCTTTTCTTTGACATTTCATTGATTTGTAATATTTTTGGCTAGCTTCACTGCTTTTACCAAGAGTTAGCGCACACTGATCAACTTTTTTTTAATTTCACACCCTGACACTTAGGTTGATGTCAAGAGATTAGTATAAGAACCAAGTTCTCATACTGGCTAAAGTTGCTGACACTCAGGTTTCATGAAGCCTTCAAAGATTTTATCCCATCCTCAAGCGTCATTAGATCAAGTTCAGACTCAAATCCCTCATCCCAGTCCCTTAAGTGAAGAGTCAACTCATCTCATCGAAACTGCAGTCGTGTATTTGATGTGTTGATCATATTCTTATGGTCGGAGACTAAGCATGCAATATAGCACGTAAATCTAGAAATCTAGGGGAATGTGGATGATTAAGTCTAAGACCCCGATGGCTAAGGCTGGTTAACCTAAAATCTCAAGTCCTCATAAACCAAGCTTTCTTAAACATTTCAGATCCTGGGTGGAAGTGTGAATTTAGAGGATTAATCCAACTCCTTCATTCAAAAACTTCTTTCTTTCTTTTTTTTAACTTCAAGAGATATTATGACTGCCTAAACTCAAATGAGTAGATGCATCTACGTTCAGCCAGTATAGGTGTAAGTACATGTAGGAGCACGTTGCTTGAGGATGGAGCCTTGCGCGATGTCCTCTAAACCACCCACTCTGCTAAGGGTGAACCCTCACTGAACGTGGCTACTTATTTGGGCTTAGTAGTCACTAACGACTCTTAAAGGATTTTTGGATTTTTTTTTCATTTTTATAGAATTTTAATTAAAGGTTAGAACACTGGTTAGACCCAACTTTCCTTGAAATCAAAAAGAAAATTTCAATACCATGTCACACAAATAAGAATTTTCAAAATATTTTCAAAAGATTTTTCAAAACAAGGGGAACTCATTTTTCAAATCATTTTCAAAAATATTTTTCTATATAAAAAATAGTGTAACATAATATAGAAAGCCTTGAAAGTCATTTGGTCCACTTAGTTCAAAGAATTTTACTTTAGCCAAAAAGTTTTAAATTTTTCAAATTTTTCAGCTTGTAGCTAAAGTACATATACTATATATACGGTTGATGAATCTGTGATTCATCACTTCAAAAGTCAAAAATAGAGCCTTGTTCCCGAGAAAATAGAGGCATATTTCCCCTTATATTGCATAAATAGCATTCATGCATGTATTCATAACTCATGTAGTTTAGCAGCTCATTTGCATCTAAATAAGAAGCCAAAAATCCCTTGTAAAATACCTCTTCACCAAAATTCCTTAGTTAATAACATAGGGAAGAATGTCAAAAATCACCCTTGTAAAATAGCCAATATAGCCTGAGAGCCCTTGTACACTAAAATACACATAAAGCCCTCATACAAAGCCTGAATTAGGTCTACTCACTCTTAGAATATTACATATTAAAAGACTTTCAAAATGAGACTAATTTCATTGAATTTGGAGCTCGTATGAGAAACTTGGGTTTTTGGGTCACTTTGTATACTACATATGTATATTTATGTATCCTTGTATTTATGTATCATATTTGACCTCATCTCCGTCTTTGGTCAACATGAAACTTGTAGATCTCATTGAGATCTACAACTTTCATGTTTTGAGTTTTTCCAAATTCGGCTCCCTCTTCTCTCTACACGTGTCTCTTACTCCAGCCACTCACAGCAGGCCACGTGGCGCCCTCTGGTTGCGCCACGCGGCCCGCCTCCCATCGCCTCATCCGCCCGTGCCTTCAGCCGTTGGATCTCGCTCTAGATCCAACGGCCCAGCGCTGCCCACGCACGCCCCTTGCCTGGACCATCAGATCTTCCCTAGCTGTGATCTACGCCGCTCGTCCGCGCCTTCACCAGAGCCTTCCACGTGGCCGCATCTGCGCCGCCTGATCAGACCTCCGATCTCTCCATCACAGCCGCCCCTCTGCCAGCGAATCTCGACCTTCTGATCAACTCCACCCTCTCATCTAAACCGCTCGCTCGCGTTTCGCCACAACGCGCCACGTGGCTCCATCATAACCCATCGTCTACGCACCCCAGATCTAATCCTACCCGCTCACCACGCTCTGATCACCACCGTTGGATCACAAGATCCAACGGTGGAGACCTCGTCTCCTACCTCTGGGCGCCCCTCTCCCCCACGTCCCTTGCCTTGCGGGAGGGGCGCCCCCTTTCTATTTTCGGCTGCACGTCAGCCACTCTCGCCCATCGCTGACACCTCCACGACATTACCCACTCAACCCTCTCCCTCGCCAGCTCCCTCAAGCTCCACCACCTCCACCATACTCGCCCCACGACGACCACCAACTTCGCTACTCCACCAGCCAACCCACCATCTTCACCTTATAAATACGCCACCACCGGTGCCGTTCACCCCGATCCGCCACTCCAGAGAGGTCCCTCAAGCTCCAAGCTACCCATTGGTGACAGCAATTTGGTGTGTTGTCGAGCGAAGACAGGGATCCAACTCCGGCGAGATCCACGGCCGCCACCGTCGTGCTGCAGCTTCCCACGAGCAGCTGCCCGAGCTCGGGACCCTACCGATCCCTCGAGCGAAGACCTGGAGCTCAAATCCGAGCTCCATTCCCCAGGTAAACCCTTCCATCATCGTCTGATCTTTTCTTTAATTTTTCCTTTAATTTCTCCGACTTTATTCGCCGTCACCAGCCACCTTCGCGCCTCCAAATCACCTCGACGAGCTTTGCGTCGAAGCTCCCGTCCTCACTGACCTATTTTCACACTTCATCGACGCGTTTCACACTACTCCGACCAACAGCTCCACCATTTGGCCGGAGCTCATCCCCCGTGCACCTCCTTCACGCTCTAGGCCTCGTCGTTCACCCACACTTCTCCACGAACACTTGCACGCCTCGGCTATCTAGTCTAACCCCTGCAGGTTCTCATTTCTTCATTGGCCGGAGCCTCACCGAAGCTCCCTTCGAGCTTCGTCTCCAGCGAGCTTCAGCACATCTCCGCAGCCACTGAGCCCACCGGAAGCTTCGCCGTACGCCCCCGCATCTTCCGAGGTACTCGGGAGCCGACGACGCTCTTCATCGACGCCTAGCGACCGAGGCGGAGCAGGGCCAGCCACGCCGGAGCTCCGCCTTCTCCTCCGCAGGTGGCGGAGGACCGTTCGAGACGAAGCAGCAGCAGTCGTTCGATCAACCGATCGAACGGCCCTCGTCCCACCACGTGTTCCCTCACCGCGCCCATCCTCGACCGTTGATCGCGCCTCAGATCTGACGGCTCTCCAGTTGCCACGCGTCTTCATTGCCAACCCTTGGATCCATCTTGATCCGAGGGTCTTCAGGCCGCCACGTCGACCAGTCCGAGCCTCGGCCTCCAAGCCTAGGCTCGGGCGACCCGAGGCTACACCGAGCCGCAGTCCGAACCTCCAGAGAACCCAAGCCTCGCTCCGAGCCACCGACGCCCTCCGAGCCTAGGCCGCCCACGTGAGGAGCACGTGCGGCCTGGGTTAATTGCACAGAAGCCCCTGAAGCTCTCCAAAATTGCAACGAAGCCCCTGTGAAGCAGACCCACGTGAGAAGCACGTGCACCGTGGAGAATTTACACAAGAGTCCACCATATTATCGGTAATTGCATTTTAGTCCATGTCAGCATATTTGCTTTTTGTAATTTTAATTTTTCGTATTGCATTTACACCCATGTGTTTACACGTGTCCCTAGAGTGCATTTTTCATCATTTTGAGATTCTAAAAATTGCATGTTGTTGGAAATTTTGTCCTCTGTCTATGAGCACACGTGTCTTATTTTTGTAGGCTTATTTGAATTATTAATGAATTAATTGGTGCATTGTTGACATATTTTGCCCAGTGATGCCTTTTGATTTTTAATTAATTATCTGTGCCTTCAAAAATTATCAAAAATTCACAGTAACTTAAGTACATCATTTTTAACATACCATAAAAATTTCGTAGCATTTGCACGCAATTCGAGGCCTAAATAAATTGTTTAGTGATTTTCTTAAATTAATTTTAATTAATTCATTTCACAGTGAAATTAAGTTCTGTCATTTTTCCTAGGTCCCTGATCATTAGAGCTACCTAGGATAATTTTAGTACTTGAAAAAATTGTGATTTGATATTTATTAAAAATTAAATTCTGAAAATCATCCGGTCTGTTTATTTAATTCACAGTAAATTTATTTTGAGTCGAAAAATTCCAAAAAAAAATAGTGTAGGTCATTTTCATCTTGATTAACCATCTGGCCAATTTTCATGATTTTTGGACTTGATTTGATACATTAATTAAATTACATAGTAAATTGGCTTGCCTTGTCTGCATAAGTCTGCATAAAAAGTAAAAAGACAAAAAAAAATACTCCTCGAAAATCAACACTTGAATAATTGCTGAAATTCACCTAAGGAGACAGATGCCTCCCTGAGATCGACCTTGGACTCACACCAAGTAAAAAAATTTGCCGCTTGAAATTAACTTCACATTAATCGATAAGTGGTTTTTGATTAACCCCTCGTATCCGACTACAACGAGACATATTAAGTGATTTGGACATTAATCTGACCGAATTAACTAAGGGTGCGGGAGCGTTTATCAAAATGGCGCCGTTGCCGGGGAGGCACGGCTTAGGTTAATTTGTAGCACATTTTTGAGTGTTTGATTTTCATTCCCCGGGTAGTCTGACCCCCGGTTTTTTTTGTAATTATTTCTCTCATTTATTTTTGCATTATTTTATTTTTTGTGTCACTCTCTGACCTCCATTCAATTTTTGTGCGAGGACCGCGAGGAGTCGGCGACGCTTCGAGGACTTGGCATTTAAATTGTGTTGAGAGAAAGAGAGGCATTGTATTTTTTTATTTATTTTATTTTTCTTTTACATTATTTCCAGCGGTTCCCGTTTGGGATCTCGCGCGTGTAAATATAGTGGAAACTGTGTCCCGTGTGCTGTGTGGGTGAATGGTAATTTAGCTTGCACTAGCGGCTCCTCGAGCCACTCTAGGATTTGTTTGTGCTCGTAATCAATAGGACCACACATCACACATAAAAGACGCACCTAGACCGCAGGACTTAGTCAAATTAAACTGTTCTTCACGCTAATAGAACTGCCTGTCTAGGAGCGGTTTTTCATCGCTTGCATTTGCATGTAGAATAAAGTTTTCAATTCTGTATTGCATCCTGCATCAAAAAGCGAAGGGATCACTGTAAGTATTCTCTACTCAGCATACGCATCATCGATTTCTACTTGCATCGGCTTTTCTCGATTTCCCCCTCTGATTTTCTCACTTAAATTAAAAAGGAAATTGGGACTGTCCGATAGGCGTGCTTTGTGGTGGATTAATTAAAGTGATAACTTAACTTAAAATCAGGACTGCTAACAGTATTGACCAAAAAAAAGAATAAAATCTGAAAATTGTTTGCGGGAGATTAATCCCCGACCTTGTATTCAGGCTGAGTGAGGGTACCTGAGTGTGTGTGAACACCCTAAGGTAGAGCCCAAATCCCCGTCTTCCACATCACGTTCTGACTGATCCTAGCAAATATCACGAGCCGGATATTTTCAGATTCTTTGACTAGTACCAAGTAGCCTCCGCCTGTCTCAGGTAGATAGGGGCGAAATTGCGGTACTTCGCGACAAGCTGCCAGTAACCCCCCGGGGTGAAGTTCCGGCCTTGTCAGCCTCCGCCTGCTTGCAGGTAGATAGGGGCGTGGTCACTGAATCCATCGGCTTGGGATAGGAGCGAAGAAAGGAAGGAGCGGCGGTATCTTAGACGACAGGATAAACAGGGAAGACGCATCCGGCCCTGAGCCGACTTCCCTCTAGGCCGCGTAATCCTTGCTAGATTTGCTTGAATATCACACTTAAAAACTACAAGATAAATTGGACTCAACTTTGAGTCCTTCACTGTGTTGAGTGTGAACCCAGGATCTTGGATTGTTCTTGTGCTTGCTTCAGGTAGGAGTAAAATCTGATCTTCTTCTTACTTCACCAAGATGAGTAATTGGGGAGATCTCGACGCACCATTCACTGATCTCTCTATGAGTCCCCCAAGTAACTCGTCTTTCTCGGTCCGAGCGCACCTTGGACCACCCAGGACTCATGACCCTCTTGAGTCCTGGTTCCCTCATGCTCAGGGTGGTTACTCTCAAACCAACCCTTTTATCTCCTCTGAGATTACCGAGGAAGACCATTGCCTCGGTAATCCCTTCCTTGATTAACCCTCTAACACCGATCTTATTTTCCAATCCCCAGAACTAGAGGGAGAAATGCCGCCAAGGATGCCGCCCGATGAGGACCAGATGCGACAGATTCTTAGACGCCTTGCTGAAGCTGAACAGAAGAATGTTGATCTCACGGCACGGATGGGACAGATAATAATAGCTGAAGGGATCGACCGACCAATGGTCGATACCTACAACCCGGCGGAGAACGAGATCCAAAATTGGCTAGCACCTGCAGTTCCCGACCAGGCATTTGAGCTGAAGCCCCACTTCCTTAGCCTGCTGCCGAAGTTTAACGGAAACCTCAGTGAAGAGCCTTACACCTTCCTCCGTGACTTCGAACTAGTATGCAACAATCTTAGCCATCCCAATGTTGGCCAAGATTATATCTGGCTGAAGGCCACCCCGTTTGCCTTAGGAGATAAGGCTGCTCATTGGCTGAAAAACCTAGGGGTGGTATGTACTACCTGGATGCAGTTCAAGGACCTCTTCTTGAAGAAGTTCTACCCTCTCAGTAGAACCAATCAAATGCGAACGAAGATTGCCAGCTTCGCCCAAGGACTCAACGAACCGTTCCATGAGGCTTGGGACAGGTTCAATGACTTAGTACAGAAATGCCCATGCCACGGCATTTCTAAGGCGATCTTAGTCCAGACCTTGTTCTGCGGTCTAACCCCAGAGATGCAGGGGTTAGTCAGCGCCGCCTGTGGAGGAAGCTATCTGAACAAGAACGAGCACGCCGTGTGGAAAATCCTAGAGCAGATGGCAGAAACCGGCAGGTCACAGGCCACAAGGGCCTATCAGTTGTCTCCTTCGATCTTATCCAATGAGACAACCAGAAGGACTGTTGCAGATCTAACTGAGGACCTCATCCCCAGCATGGGGATGATTGCCGACAAGCTTACCATAGTCGAGCAGATCCACAAGAGAGTCGTGGAGATGGAGTCTCTTTCGAGTCTTCCCAAGAAAGTGGAGGAACTCTCTGAAAAGGTAGCCAAGATCAAGCTACCCACCCCTTCTGCACCGCCTGTACCTGTACATCGAGTCCATCTTGTACAGGAACAGGCACCGGGGTCTCAGAGCGGCTGGGATCAGACTTATACCCAGCAGAACCATCATGCACCCCCACCAGTGGAAACGGAATACGAGGAGCCTCCGCCTGTTTACGAGATCAACGGGCTTTGGTATAGCCGTGACCCGCTAGTCCGGCAAATCGAGATGGGGAAGGATGCTGCACACCGCCCAACCCCAATCTACCAAGAGACCAAGCCCGTTATAGTCCCGCGATACCAGTCCAGGCCAGAACAGGGGTACCAGCCGCAGCAGCGCACCTACCAGCAGGGGCCAGCACCGTCCCATCAGCAGCAGTATCGGCACGGCCAGCAGGGCCAGTACAGGACCGCATCCACTCAGCAGCCAGCCCAGCCCACCGAATTGGAGTCCCTTACCTTGGCGATCCAGACCCTATCTGATAGGGTCCAGCAGATGCAGAATGACTACCTGGACATGAGGACCGACATCAATCGGGTCTCTCGCGCTCAGGACCAACAAATGGCGCCAAGGACTCCAATTCCCGTACAGGTTCAGGCCAACCCAAACAGCGTACATCAGGGCCAGAACCGACCCCGAGATCAGGTATACTATTCAGATAATCATTTATCTGAACATGAGATCCTTTCGTATGATAATGTTAACCATATGTCCCTCAGGAGCGGAAGGACCGTGACCATACCTGATCGGGCACGGGCGCAAAAAGAAGGAACCTCCGAAACTCTACCTGAGGAGAATTCGGAGGAAGAAGAGGAGGAGCATCACCACCGCCACCGCCAGCAGAAGAAGAGGACATCTGAGTCCTCGAAGCAGCATTCCCGCATCCATCCAGAGTCAGACGACGCCGATGAGCCCGCACCTCCATCTGAGGAGGATCGTCCAGAAGAAGCGGAAGAAGCATCACCGGTCTCGCCCCAGCATTTTCTTTCCGGTCAAAGTCCAAGTCCGAGTCTGTATCAGAGTCCGAGTCAGAGTCGTGTCAAAAACTCAGTTCCAGAAATCAATGAGAATATTTCAGTTCCAGAACCTGAGTTAATAATCCCTTTCCCCCAAGCTCTCAAGGGTGGAAAGAAGAAAATCAAAAAAATCCAAAAAGATGACCCTGAGATGGCTGAATTTTGCAATAAGCACATCAAGGTCACGATCCCTTTTGACAAGTTCGTGGAAATGACACCTGCATTCCAAAAATACCTTAAGGTGAGATGCACACCTTCTAGGGTTAGCAGGAAAACCAAAAGCCGTGTTGAGAAACACGTTCTATCAGTAGCCACGACTTGTGCAATAAAGAACTCGTTTCCTCGGAAACGAAGAGACATGGGTGCACACTATGTGGTGAGTCATGTTGATGACATCGCGTTTGCACGCACTCTCCTGGACAATGGTTCCTCGATCAACTTGATGCCCACAACCCTCTATGAGCGGCTTGATCTCGGACCTCTTAGAAAATCTAGAGCTATTTTGCAGTTTGCTGACAAATCTACTAAGAGGTCCCAAGGAGAGTTAAGGAACATTGTGATCAAAGTCGAGGGGCAAGAATACATAGTGGACTTCACTGTCCTGGATATGGAAACCCCTCGTAATTGGAGAGATTACCAGATCATCTTAGGTAGGCCCTTCCTCAGAACAGCAGGGGCCTTATTCGATTACAAGAATGGGAAGATTCAGTTCCAAACTCCAGGCGGAGATGAGGAACTTGAAATGAAGCAGACAAGATGGTAGAGACCGGACTCCGAATCCAGCACCGAGTACTCTTCTATCGGAATAGACTGTGAGCATGTAGACGTAGTTGGGCCATGGAGACAGAACCCAACCAGCACCAATGTGTCCATCTCCTTTGAAGATGATCCAGTGCATGAGTCAGTCTGCGAGATCCTCAGGAACGAGTACAGCTCTGAGCCTGCATCGCCCTACATCTTCGATGACGTAGAGGCCCGGTTGGGCCTGTCAGTCCTTACATCCTTAGGACAATCGGAAGATGAGGATGACGAGTCGGACGAGGCGTTTGCCGATTGCATGGAGACCTTTGACGATCCGACTCCAGAGCCAAGTCTGGTGGCAGCTGCTACAGAACATGATCCAGCCACTTCCAACACCGAACCAGATCAGATTGAGCCAGACTTTCTAGACGATCACACTATTCCTGAGCTCAAACCCTTACCCACAACTCTGAAATATGCCTTCCTTACGGGCCAAGACAAGAAATTTCCGGTCATTATCAGTTCGCAATTGACCGAGGAGCAGGAATCTCGCTTGCTAGAGATCCTGGAGAAGAACCGCAAGGCAATATGCTGGAGCATTTCCGATCTCCACGGGATAAATCCCGCTCTGTGTTCGCACCATATTTACTTGGAGAACGAAGCCAAACCCTCTCGTGAATTCCAACGCCGGTTGAATCCAAATTTACGAGAGGTTGTGAAAAAGGAGATAGAAAAATGGTGCGACGCGGGTTTCATTTACCCAATCTCCGACTCTAAGTGGGTGGCCCCAATCCATGTTGTCCCGAAAAAGTCGGGAATTCAGACGACCACCAACGAGGATGGAGAAGAGATCGTGACGAGAGTACCCACGTCGTGGCGCGTCTGTGTGGATTACAGACGCTTGAATGCCGCGACGAAGAAGGATCATTTCCCCCTACCGTTCATTGATCAGATCCTAGAAAGATTATCGGGGAAAGAATTCTTCTACTTCCTTGATGGGTTCTCGGGCTACAATCAAGTAGCCATAGCTCCGGAGTACCAGGAAAAGACCACATTCGCATGCCCCTTTGGTACCTATGCTTTCAGGCGCATGCCTTTTGGGCTATGCAATGCTCCAGGTACTTTTCAAAGGTACATGATTGCTGTATTCGCCAAAATGGTCGGCAAATTCCTGGAAGTCTTCATGGATGACTTCTCGGTCCACGGCGACTCTTTTGATTCCTGTCTTAGGAATCTGGACCGAGTCCTCCAAAGATGTTGTGAGGTCAATCTGGTGCTCTCCTGGGAGAAAAGTCATTTCATGGTGACAGAGGGCATAGTGTTGGGGCATGTCATCTCCAAGAGAGGAATGGAGGTTGACCCTGCCAAGGTGGACGTGATCAGACGACTCCAGCCACCAACCAACGTAAGGCAGTTGCGGTCGTTCCTCGGGCATGTCGGATTTTATAGAAGATTTATCAAGGATTTTTCTAAGATTGCCCGACCGCTAACTGAGCTTTTAGGCAAAGACACGGAGTTTATTGTAGATCACAAATGTCTTGAGGCCTTTAAGCTGTTACAAGGAATGATCATGGACGCACCCATCTTACAAGCCCCAGATTGGTCTCTACCTTTTGAGATCATGACGGACGCCTCAGATTATGATGTTGGGGTTGTATTGGGACAAAGAAGAGATGGTGTCCCGTTTGCAATACACTACGCAAGCAAAGTGCTTGATTCTGCTCAGTGTAACTACACGGTTACAGAAAAGGAAATGCTTGCGGTAGTGTTTGCCTTGGACAAATTCAGATCTCACTTAATCGGATCCAAGGTAACTGTGTTCACAGACCACACGGCACTACGATACTTGATGGCAAAGAAGGACGCGAAGGCGCGTCTTCTTCGTTGGATTTTACTTATCCAGGAGTTTGATTTGGACATCCGTGATAAATCTGGAAAGAAGAACGTAGTGGCCGATCATCTTTCTCGTCTCGAAGATCTTAATACTTCCGAGGTTTCCCCGATTCGAGACTCCTTCCCTGACGAGTCGATTCTTATTATCGACTCACTCCCATGGTACGCCAATATCGTGAATTATCTTGTCTCCAAGAAAGTTCCCGAAGATTGGCCCAAGAGCCAAATCGACCGACTAAAGTCGGATGCTAGACACTACCATTGGGAGGATCCGATCCTTTTCTTTGAAGGACCGGATTGTGTCTGGAGACGTTGTATTCCTCAGGAGGAATACCAGAGTGTCCTTTCTTTATGCCATAGCTTAGAGGCAGGAGGACACCACTCCGGGAAGAGGACCGCATGGAAGGTGCTTCAATGTGGCTTCTACTGGCCGACTCTGTTTCGCGATGCCACCGCCTTCGCGAAGTCGTGCCCAGTTTGCCAGAGAATGGGAGGAACCGTTGGTTCCAAGGATGAGATGTCGATGTAGCCGGTCATCATTTGTGATGTCTTTGACGCCTGGGGCATCGATTTCATGGGCCCATTCCCTGTCAGCCACGGGTTTGAATACATCCTTCTTGCGGTAGACTACTTATCCAGATGGGTGGAGGCTATCCCGACCCGAGCCGCAGACAGCAGGACTGTCTGTAAATTCATCAGAGAGAACATAATCTCTAGGTTCGGGATCCCCAAGATGATGATATCAGACGGGGGTAGCCACTTTGTGAATCGGGAGGTGAAAAAACTCCTGAAGGACTACGGCATCGAACACCGTGTCGCAAGTCCTTACCACCCACAAACCAATGGTATGGCTGAGGTGTCGAATAGGGAGGTGAAAACCATATTGCAAAAGCTTGTCCGTCCGGACAGGAAGGACTGGTCTCAGATCTTAGATCAAGTCCTCTGGGCGTATAGGATGGCTTACAAGACACCGTTAGGCACCTCCCCATTCCGAATGGTATTCGGAAAGCCGTGCCATTTGCCCGCAGAGTTAGTGCACAAATCAGAATGGGCAATAAAGAAGGTCAACTGGAACACACACCTGGGTCAGAAGCAGAGAGACATGGATCTGAATGAGCTTGTGGAAGTCAGAAACCGAGCATACGACAACAGTTTGGTGTACAAGGACAAGGTGAAGCGTTGGCATGATAGATATATCAGACGAAAGACCTTTGTTCCTGGACAGAAGGTATGGTTGTTCAATGCCAGGCTGAAGACTTTCCAAGGCAAATTGAGGTCTAAGTGGACGGGACCATTCGTTGTCCGAACGGTGCACGATAGTGGATGTGTCGAGATCTCGGATCTCGCAGATGACGCACCGACATTCCTTGTGAATGGACAGCTGTTGAAGCACTTCGTTGAATCCAATGAACAGTTAGTTTATGTGGAGGAGATTGTATTCATGCGCGAGACAGATACAGCAGAAACACCTCAAGCCGCGCATGAGACCTTGCAGCAGTGAACTCCAGCCATCAGCAGCATCTTCAAAAGATTCAGACCGATTCATCTGTATATATCATTCTTCCTGTATATCCTATCCTTTACTCCCAAGATTCTAGTAACCCATCCCCACATCATCGAACCATTATCTCGGACTATCCTTAGGATAACCAGATCCTAAGTATAGGGGGAGGGGCCACCCGAGTCGATTCACTGTACATTCTCCAGATCACATCGGTCCTTATACTCATTTCCTACCAATACTTAGGCTAACCTGAGCCTAAGTATAGGGGGGACCGATGCCCGCATTGTATACTCATCCATTTCTCATCTTTCCCTCGTCCACCCCATTTCTGATCTTCTGCTACACTTAGGCTGCCAGAGCCTAAGTATAGGGGGGCGAGAGGACTTCTATACTTTCTGTTCCTTTTGGCTCTCCTACGCTTAGCACGAGCTATGTCTTTTTCCTCGCTCTTCGTGCTCTGAGGACATAGCACACGCTAAGTATAGGGGGGTGTGTATATATTACATATATACTTTACCCATAGCTCGTACTTTCGCGTATTTTTGTATATTTTACAATACTAACGGGTGGGTAAAAATCGAAAAAAAATATATTGAAAACTATAAAAAAATAGGCTTCTTATTTACTCTTGCATATCTCTGCATAGAAAAATAAAAAGAGTCTTGCATTTTCATAGCATGACATCTCATCTCATCTGCATATCTTTGCATATGCAAAGTGAAAAGCTAGTGGGTTCTGGACCAAGTTATGAATGGATATTGAGGATGGACTTGATTTGACCTTAATCCACCTAATTTCAGAGGAACCTTACAGGAACTGGAGTTAAGATTTCTCGGGTCAAGTAACTTAATTCTTTGAGTCCGCAAGTCTATGTTCACATGTCATCTTGATTAGTCTAAGTAGAATATCTCGTACACACGCATGATTCTTATAGACAGTGACCTAACTTGGACAAGCACTATGCACGTAGCTCTTCATTGATGAGGTGGTGAGGAGGTAGAATCCTTTAGCTTGGAGTAGCACACGGGTGGAAACATCCATCCTCCTTTAGGGAGGGAAGTGCGTCTCAACCTAGTCTAGTGGTGTTGATATCTAAGGACAGGATGCTGTGGGTTGCAATAATGCTTCAAAAGAGGGATAGTCTACTGACTCAAGAGGAAAAACTCCTGATGTACATGCTGCTCTTTTCGAAGAAAAAAAATTGCAAGAAAGAACTCCAAAAAAATCAGACAGGTCCAAGAAAAAAAATAATACCTGTCGGAGTATGTAAACTAGTGCAGCTGGATGACTTGGCTACACTGGTCAGGCATCCCGGGATAGGTAGCTACACTGGCTATCGTCCATTCTCTTCTCTACCCCCTCCTCTTGAGTTGGTCGCACTTGAACTTAGAAGGGAATACCCCGCTCCTCGAGGAAAGAGTTACTGGACCAGGTTATTGAGTTACCTTGTTAGAGGAGGCTGGTTCCGAGCCATTTTTGATGTGGAGAGTTACAAATCACTTACACAGTACAAGTAAGAATCATGGTCATCAGAAATTTGCGTTTGAGGATTTGTTCTAGCCTGACTATTGAGGCGTCTTGAATAGAAGACTTGTGGAACTTGAAGTCTGTTAAGTCTTAAGTCCAGGTCCCGATAAGGTTCCGCCACACAATTAATCCAAAGGTCGAGTCAGACTCCATTTGTCAACTCTTGTTCATGACCTTGGTTTGGAACCCAAAATCATTTCACTCTTGCATTTCATTTAGTTGCTCGGGGACGAACAAGGTTTAAGTATAGGGGGTTGATGAATCTGTGATTCATCACTTCAAAAGTCAAAAATAGAGCCTTGTTCCCGAGAAAATAGAGGCATATTTCCCCTTATATTGCATAAATAGCATTCATGCATGTATTCATAACTCATGTAGTTTAGCAGCTCATTTGCATCTAAATAAGAAGCCAAAAATCCCTTGTAAAATACCTCTTCACCAAAATTCCTTAGTTAATAACATAGGGAAGAATGTCAAAAATCACCCTTGTAAAATAGCCAATATAGCCTGAGAGCCCTTGTACACTAAAATACACATAAAGCCCTCATACAAAGCCTGAATTAGGTCTACTCACTCTTAGAATATTACATATTAAAAGACCTTCAAAATGAGACTAATTTCATTGAATTTGGAGCTCGTATGAGAAACTTGGGTTTTTGGGTCACTTTGTATACTACATATGTATATTTATGTATCCTTGTATTTATGTATCATATTTGACCTCATCTCCGTCTTTGGTCAACATGAAACTTGTAGATCTCATCGAGATCTACAACTTTCATGTTTTGAGTTTTTCCAAATTCGGCTCCCTCTTCTCTCTACACGTGTCTCTTACTCCAGCCACTCACAGCAGGCCACGTGGCGCCCTCTGGTTGCGCCACGCGGCCTGCCTCCCATCGCCTCATCCGCCCGCGCCTTCAGCCGTTGGATCTCACTCTAGATCCAACGGCCCAGCGTTGCCCACGCACGCCCCTTGCCTGGACCATCAGATCTTCCCTAGCTGTGATCTACGTCGCTCGTCCGCGCCTTCACCAGAGCCTTCCACGTGGCCGCATCTGCGCCGCCTGATCAGACCTCCGATCTCTCCATCACAGCCGCCCCTCTGCCAGCGAATCTCGACCTTCTGATCAACTCCACCCTCTCATCTAAACCGCTCGCTCGCATTTCGCCACAACGCGCCACGTGGCTCCATCATAACCCATCATCTACGCACCCCAGATCTAATCCTACCCGCTCACCACGCTCTGATCACCACCGTTGGATCACAAGATCCAACGGTGGAGACCTCGTCTCCTACCTCTGGGCGCCCCTCTCCCCCACGTCCCTTGCCTTGCGGGAGGGGCGCCCCCTTTCTATTTTTGGCTGCACGTCAGCCACTCTCGCCCATCGCTGACACCTCCACGACATTACCCACTCAACCCTCTCCCTCGCCAGCTCCCTCAAGCTCCACCACCTCCACCATACTCGCCCCACGACGACCACCAACTTCGCTACTCCACTAGCCAACCCACCATCTTCACCTTATAAATACGCCACCACCGGTGCCGTTCACCCCGATCCGCCACTCCAGAGAGGTCCCTCAAGCTCCAAGCTACCCATTGGTGACAACAATTTGGTGTGTTGTCGAGCGAAGACAGGGATCCAACTCCGGCGAGATCCACGGCCGCCACCGCCGTGCTGCAGCCTCCCACGAGCAGCTGCCCGAGCTCGGGACCCTACCGATCCCTCGAGCGAAGACCTGGAGCTCAAATCCGAACTCCATTCCCCAGGTAAACCCTTCCATCATCGTCTGATCTTTTCTTTAGTTTTTCCTTTAATTTCTCCGACTTTATTCGCCGTCACCAGCCACCTTCGCGCCTCCAAATCACCTCGACGAGCTTCGCGTCGAAGCTCCCGTCCTCGCTGACCTATTTTCACACTTCATCGACGCGTTTCACACTACTCCGACCAACAGCTCCACCATTTGGCCGGAGCTCATCCCCCGTGCACCTCCTTCACGCTCTAGGCCTCGTCGTTCACCCACACTTCTCCACGAACACTTGCACGCCTCAGCTATCTAGTCTAACCCCTGCAGGTTCTCATTTCTTCATTGGTCGGAGCCTCACCGGAGCTCCCTTCGAGCTTCGTCTCCAGCGAGCTTCAGCACATCTCCGCAGCCACTGAGCCCACCGAAAGCTTCGTCGTACGCCCCCGCATCTTCCGAGGTACTCGGGAGCCAACGACGCTCTTCATCGACGCCTAGCGACCGAGGCGGAGCAGGGCCAGCCACGCCGGAGCTCCGCCTTCTCCTCCGCAGGTGGCGGAGGACCGTTCGAGACGAAGCAGCAGCAGCTGTTCGATCAACCGATCGAACGGCCCTCGTCCCGCCACGTGTTCCCTCACCGCGCCCATCCTCGACCGTTGATCGCGCCTCAGATCTGACGGCTCTCTAGTTGCCACACATCTTCATCGCCAACCCTTGGATCCATCTTGATCCGAGGGTCTTCAGGCCGCCACGTCGACCAGTCCGAGCCTCGGCCTCCAAGCCTAGGCTCGGGCGACCCGAGGCTACACCGAGCCGCAGTATGAACCTCCAGAGAACCCAAGCCTCGCTCCGAGCCACCGACGCCCTCCGAGCCTAGGCCGCCCACGTGAGGAGCACGTGCAGCCTGGGTTAATTGCACAGAAGCCCCTGAAGCTCTCCAAAATTGCAACGAAGCCCATGTGAAGCAGACCCACGTGAGAAGCACGTGCACTGTGGAGAATTTACACAAGAGTCCACCATATTATCGGTAATTGCATTTTAGTCCCTGTCAGCATATTTGCTTTTTGTAATTTTAATTTTTCGTATTGCATTTACACCCCTGTGTTTACACGTGTCCCTAGAGTGCATTTTTCATCATTTTGAGATTCTAAAAATTGCATGTTGTTGGAAATTTTGTCCTCTGTCTATGAGCACACGTGTCTTATTTTTGTAGGCTTATTTGAATTATTAATGAATTAATTGGTGCATTGTTGACATATTTTGCCCAGTGATGCCTTTTGATTTTTAATTAATTATCTGTGCCTTCAAAAATTATCAAAAATTCACAGTAACTTAAGGACATCATTTTTAACATACCATAAAAATTTCGTAGCATTTGCTCGCAAATCGAGGCCTAAATAAATTGTTTAGTGATTTTCTTAAATTAATTTTAGTTAATTCATTTCACAGTGAAATTAAGTTCTGTCATTTTTCCTAGGTCCCTGATCATTAGAGCTACCTAGGATAATTTTAGTACTTGAAAAAATTGTGATTTGATATTTATTAAAAATTAAATTCTGAAAATCATCCGGTCTATTTATTTAATTCACAGTAAATTTATTTTGAGTCGAAAAATTCCAAAAAAAAATTAGTGTAGGTCATTTTCATCTTGATGAACCATCTGGCCAATTTTCATGATTTTTGGACTTGATTTGATACATTAAATAAATTACACAGTAAATTGGCTTGCCTTGTCTGCATAAGTCTGCATAAAAAGTAAAAAGACAAAAAAAATACTCCTCGAAAATCAACACTTGAATAATTGCTGAAATTCACCTAAGGAGACAGATGCCTCCCTGAGATCGACCTTGGACTCACACCAAGTAAAAAAATTTGCCGCTTGAAATTAACTTCACATTAATCGATAAGTGGTTTTTGATTAACCCCTCGTATCCGACTACAACGAGACATATTAAGTGATTTGGACATTAATCTGACCGAATTAACTAAGGGTGCGGGAGCGTTTATCAAAATGGCGTCGTTGCCGGGGAGGCACGGCTTAGGTTAATTTGTAGCACATTTTTGAGTGTTTGATTTTCATTCCCCGGGTACTCTGACCCCCGGTTTTTTTTTTGTAATTATTTCTCTCATTTATTTTTGCATTATTTTATTTTTTGTGTCACTCTCTGACCTCCATTCAATTTTTGTGCGAGGACCGCGAGGAGTCGGCGACGCTTCGAGGACTTGGCATTTAAATTGTGTTGAGAGAAAGAGAGGCATTGTATTTTTTTATTTATTTTATTTTTCTTTTGCATTATTTCCAGCGGTTCCCGTTTGGGATCTCGCGCGTGTAAATATAGTGGAAACTGTGTCCCGTGTGCTGTGTGGGTGAATGGTAATTTTGCTTGCACTAGCGGCTCCTCGAGCCACTCTAGGATTTGTTTGTGCTCGTAATCAATAGGACCACACATCACACATAAAAGACGCACCTAGACCGCAGGACTTAGTCAAATCAAACTGTTCTTCACGCTAATAGAACTGCCTGTCTAGGAGCGGTTTTTCATCGCTTGCATTTGCATGTAGAATAAAGTTTTCAATTCTGTATTGCATCCTGCATCAAAAAGCGAAGGGATCACTGTAAGTATTCTCTACTCAGCATACGCATCATCGATTTCTACTTGCATCGGCTTTTCTCGATTTCCCCCTTTGATTTTCTCACTTAAATTAAAAAGGAAATTGGGACTGTCCGATAGGCGTGCTTTGTGGTGGATTAATTAAAGTGATAACTTAACTTAAAATCGGGACTGCTAACAGTATTGACCAAAAAAAAGAATAAAATCTGAAAATTGTTTGCGGGAGATTAATCCCCGACCTTGTATTCAGGCTGAGTGAGGGTACCTGAGTGTGTGTAAACACCCTAAGGTAGAGCCCAAATCCCCGTCTTCCAGATCACGTTCTGACTGATCCTAGCAAATATCACGAGCCGGATATTTTCAGATTCTTTGACTAGTACCTAGTAGCCTCCGCCTGTCTCAGGTAGATAGGGGCGAAATTGCGGTACTTCGTGACAAGCTGCCAGTAACCCCCCGGGGTGAAGTTCTGGCCTTGTCAGCCTCCGCCTGCTTGCAGGTAGATAGGGGCGTGGTCACTGAATCCATCGGCTTGGGATAGGAGCGAAGAAAGGAAGGAGCGGTGGTATCTTAGACGACAGGATAAACAGGGAAGACGCATCCGGCCCTTAGCCGACTTCCCTCTAGGTCGCGTAATCCTTGCTAGATTTGCTTGAATATCACACTTAAAAACTACAAGATAAATTGGACTCAACTTTGAGTCCTTCACTGTGTTGAGTGTGAACCCAGGATCTTGGATTATTCTTGTGCTTGCTTCAGGTAGGAGTAAAATCCTATCATCTTCTTGCTTCACCAAGATGAGTAATTGGGGAGATCTCGATGCACCATTCACTGATCTCTCTATGAGTCCCCCAAGTAACTCGTCTTTCTCGGTCCGAGCGCTCCTTGGACCACCCAGGACTCATGACCCTCTTGAGTCCTGGTTCCCTCATGCTCAGGGTGGTTACTCTCAAACCAACCCTTTTATCTCCTCTGAGATTACCGAGGAAGACCATTGCCTCGGTAATCCCTTCCTTGATTCACCCTCTAACACCGATCTTATTTTCCAATCCCCAGAACTAGAGGGAGAAATGCCGCCAAGGATGCCGCCCGATGAGGACCAGATGCGACAGATTCTTAGACGCCTTGCTGAAGCCGAACAGAAGAATGCTGATCTCACGGCACGGATGGGACAGATAATAGTAGCTGAAGGGATCGACCGACCAATGGTCGATACCTACAACCCGGCGGAGAACAAGATCCAAAATTGGCTAGCACCTGCAGTTCCCGACCATGCATTCGAGCTGAAGCCCCACTTCCTTAGCCTGCTGCCGAAGTTTAACGGAAACCTCAGTGAAGAGCCTTACACCTTCCTCCGTGACTTCGAACTAGTATGCAACAATCTTAGCCATCCCAATGTTGGCCAAGATTATATCCGGCTGAAGGCCACCCCGTTTGCCTTAGGAGATAAGGCTGCTCATTGGCTGAAAAACCTAGGGGTGGTATGTACTACCTGGATGCAGTTCAAGGACCTCTTCTTGAAGAAGTTCTACCCTCTCAATAGAACCAATCAAATGCGAACGAAGATTGCCAGCTTCGCCCAAGGACCCAGCGAACCGTTCCATGAGGCTTGGGACAGGTTCAATGACTTAGTACAGAAATGCCCATGCCACGGCATTTCTAAGGAGATCTTAGTCCAGACCTTGTTCTGCGGTCTAACCCCAGAGATGCAGGGGTTAGTCAGCGCCGCCTGTGGAGGAAGCTATCTGAACAAGAACGAGCACGCCGTGTGGAAAATCCTAGAGCAGATGGCAGAAACCGGCAGGTCACAGGCCACAAGGGCCTATCAGTTGTCTCCTTCGATCTTATCCAATGAGACAACCAGAAGGACTGTTGCAGATCTGACTGAGGACCTCATCCCCAGCATGGGGATGATTGCCGACAAGCTTACCATAGTCGAGCAGATCCACAAGAGAGTCGTGGAGATGGAGTCTCTTTCGAGCCTTCCCAAGAAAGTGGAGGAACTCTCTGAAAAGGTAGCCAAGATCAAGCTACCCACCCCTTCTGCACCGCCTGTACCTGTACATCGAGTCCATCTTGTACAGGAACAGGCACCGGGGTCTCAGAGCAGCTGGGATCAGACTTATACCCAGCAGAACCATCATGCACCCCCACCAGTGGAAACGGAATACGAGGAGCCTCCGCCTGTTTACGAGATCAACGGGCTTTGGTATAGCCGTGACCCGCTAGTCCGGCAAATCGAGATGGGGAAGGATGCTGCACACCGCCCAACCCCAATCTACCAAGAGACCAAGCCCGTTACAGTCCCGCGATACCAGTCCAGGCCAGAACAGGGGTACCAGCCGCAGCAACGCACCTACCAGCAGGGGCCAGCACCGTCCCATCAGCAGCAGTATCGGCACGGCCAGCAGGGCCAGTACAGGACCGCATCCACTCAGCAGCCAGCCCAGCCCACCGAATTGGAGTCCCTCACCTTGGCGATCCAGACCCTGTCTGATAGGGTCCAGCAGATACAGAATGACTACCTGGACATGAGGACCGACATCAATCGGGTCTCTCACGCTCAGGACCAACAAATGGCGCCAAGGACTCCAATTCCCGCACAGGTTCAGGCCAACCCAAACAGCGTACATCAGGGCCAGAACCGACCCCGAGATCAGGTATACTATTCAGATAATCATTTATCTGAACATGAGATCCTTTCGTATGATAATGTTAACCATATGTCCCTCAGGAGCGGAAGGACCGTGACCATACCTGATCGGGCACGGGCGCAAAAAGAAGGAACCTCCGAAACTCTACCTGAGGAGAATTCGGAGGAAGAAGAGGAGGAGCATCACCACCGCCACCGCCAGCAGAAGAAGAGGACATCTGAGTCCTCGAAGCAGCATTCCCGCATCCATCCAGAGTCAGACGACGCCGATGAGCCCGCACCTCCATCTGAGGAGGATCGTCCAGAAGAAGCAGAAGAAGCATCACCGGTCTCGCCCCAGCATTTTCTTTCCGGTCAAAGTCCAAGTCCGAGTCTGTATCAGAGTCCGAGTCAGAGTCGTGTCAAAAACTCAGTTCCAGAAATCAATGAGAATATTTCAGTTCCAGAACCTGAGTTAATAATCCCTTTCCCCCAAGCTCTCAAGGGTGGAAAGAAGAAAATCAAAAAAATCCAAAAAGATGACCCTGAGATGGCTGAATTTTGCAATAAGCACATCAAGGTCACGATCCCTTTTGACAAGTTCGTGGAAATGACACCTGCATTCCAAAAATACCTTAAGGTGAGATGCACACCTTCTAGGGTTAGCAGGAAAACCAAAAGCCGTGTTGAGAAGCACGTTCTATCAGTAGCCACGACTTGTGCAATAAAGAACTCGTTTCCTCGGAAACAAAGAGACATGGGTGCACACTATGTGGTGAGTCATGTTGATGACATCGCGTTTGCACGCACTCTCCTGGACAATGGTTCCTCGATCAACTTGATGCCCACAACCCTCTATGAGCGGCTTGATCTCGGACCTCTTAGAAAATCTAGAGCTATTTTGCAGTTTGCTGACAAATCTACTAAGAGGTCCCAAGGAGAGTTAAGGAACATTGTGATCAAAGTCGAGGGGCAAGAATACATAGTGGACTTCACTGTCCTGTATATGGAAACCCCTCGTAATTGGAGAGATTCCCAGATCATCTTAGGTAGGCCCTTCCTCAGAACAGCATGGGCCTTATTCGATTACAAGAATGGGAAGATTCAGTTCCAAACTCCAGGCGGAGATGAGGAACTTGAAATGAAGCAGACAAGATGGCAGAGACCGGACTCTGAATCCAGCACCGAGTACTCTTCTATCGGAACAGACTGTGAGCATGTAGACGTAGTTGGGCCATAGAGACAGAACCCAGCCAGCACCAATGTGTCCATCTCCTTTGAAGATGATCCAGTGCATGAGTCAGTCTGCGAGATCCTCAGGAACGAGTACAGCTCTGAGCCTGCATCGCCCTACATCTTCGATGACGTAGAGGCCCGGTTGGGCCTGTCAGTCCTTACATCCTTAGGACAATCGGAAGATGAGGATGACGAGTCGGACGAGGCGTTTGTCGATTGCATGGAGACCTTTGACGATCCGACTCCAGAGCCAAGTCCGGTGGCAGCTGCTACAGAACATGATCCAGCCACTTCCAACACCAAACCAGATCAGATTGAGCCAGACTTTCTAGACGATCACACTATTCCTGAGCTCAAACCCTTACCCACAACTCTGAAATATGCCTTCCTTGCGGGCCAAGACAAGAAATTTCCGGTCATTATCAGTTCGCAATTGACCGAGGAGCAGGAATCTCGCTTGCTAGAGATCCTGGAGAAGAACCGCAAGGCAATAGGCAGGAGCATTTCCAATCTCCACGGGATAAATCCCGCTCTGTGTTCGCACCATATTTACTTGGAGAACGAAGCCAAACCCTCTCGTGAATTCCAACGCCGGTTGAATCCAAATTTACGAGAGGTTGTGAAAAAGGAGATAGAAAAATGGTGCGATGCGGGTTTCATTTACCTAATCTCCGACTCTAAGTGGGTGGCCCCAATCCATGTTGTCCCGAAAAAGTCGGGAATTCAGACGACCACCAACGAGGATGGAGAAGAGATCGTGACGAGAGTACCCACGTCGTGGCGTGTCTGTGTGGATTACAGACGCTTGAATGCCACGACGAAGAAGGATCATTTCCCCCTACCGTTCATTGATCAGATCCTAGAAAGATTAGCGGGGAAAGAATTCTTCTGCTTCCTTGATGGGTTCTCGGGCTACAATCAAGTAGCCATAGCTCCGGAGGACCAGGAAAAGACCACATTCACATGCCCCTTTGGTACCTATGCTTTCAGGCGCATGCCTTTTGGGCTATGCAATGCTCCAGGTACTTTTCAAAGGTGCATGATTGTTGTATTCGCCGAAATGGTCGGCGAATTCCTGGTAGTCTTCATGGATGACTTCTCGGTCCACGGCGACTCTTTTGATTCATGTCTTAGGAATCTGGACCGAGTTCTCCAAAGATGTTGTGAGGTCAATCTGGTGCTCTCCTGGGAGAAAAGTCACTTCATAGTGACGGAGGGCATAGTGTTGGGGCATGTCATCTCCAAGAGAGGAATGGAGGTTGACCCTGCCAAGGTGGACGTGATCAGACGACTCCAGCCACCAACCAACGTAAGGCAGTTGCGGTCGTTCCTCGGGCATGTCAGATTTTATAGAAGATTTATCAAGGATTTTTCTAAGATTGCCCGACCGCTAACTGAGCTTTTAAGCAAAGACACGGAGTTTATTGTAGATCACAAATGTCTTGAGGCCTTTAAGCTGTTACAAGGAATGATCATGGACGCACCCATCTTACAAGCCCCAGATTGGTCTCTACCTTTTGAGATCATGACGGACGCCTCAGATTATGCTGTTGGGACTGTATTGGGACAAAGAAGAGATGGCGTCCCGTTTGCAATACACTACGCAAGCAAAGTGCTTGATTCTGCTCAGCGTAACTACACGGTTACAGAAAAGGAAATGCTTGCGGTAGTGTTTGCCTTGGACAAATTCAGATCTCACTTAATCGGATCCAAGGTAACTGTGTTCACAGACCACACGGCACTACGATACTTGATGGCAAAGAAGGACGCGAAAGTGCATCTTCTTCGTTGGATTTTACTTATCCAGGAGTTTGATTTGGACATCCGTGATAAACCTGGAAAGAAGAACGTAGTGGCCGATCATCTTTCTCGTCTCGAAGATCTTAATACTTCCGAGGTTTCCCCGATTCGAGACTCCTTCCCTGACGAGTCGATTCTTGTTATCGACTCACTCCCATGGTACGCCAATATCGTGAATTATCTTGTCTCCAAGAAAGTTCCCGAAGATTGGCCCAAGAGCCAAATCGACCGACTAAAGTCTGATGCTAGACACTACCATTGGGAGGATCCGATCCTTTTCTTTGAAGGACCGGATTGTGTCTGGAGACGTTGTATTCCTCAGGAGGAATACCATAGTGTCCTTTCTTTATGCCATAGCTTAGAGGCAGGAGGACACCACTCCGGGAAGAGGACCGCATGGAAGGTGCTTCAATGTGGCTTCTACTGGCCGACTCTGTTTCGCGATGCCATCGCCTACGCGAAGTCGTGCCCAGTTTGCCAGAGAATGGGAGGAACCGTTGGTTCCAAGGATGAGATGCCGATGCAGCCGGTCATCATTTGTGATGTCTTTGACGCCTGGGGCATCGATTTCATGGGCCCATTCCCTGTCAGCCACGGGTTTGAATACATCCTTCTTGCGGTAGACTACTTATCCAGATGGGTGGAGGCTATCCCGACCCGAGCCGCAGATAGCAGGACTGTCTGTAAATTCATCAGAGAGAACATAATCTCTAGGTTCGGGATCCCCAAGATGATGATATCAGACGGGGGTAGCCACTTTGTGAATCGGGAGGTGAAAAAACTCCTGAAGGACTACGGCATCGAACACCGTGTCGCAAGTCCTTACCACCCACAAACCAATGGTATGGCTGAGGTGTCGAATAGGGAGGTGAAAACCATATTGCAAAAGCTTGCCCGTCCGGACAGGAAGGACTGGTCTCAGATCTTAGATCAAGTCCTCTGGGCGTATAGGACGGCTTACAAGACACCGTTAGGCACCTCCCCATTCCGAATGGTATTCGGAAAGCCGTGCCATTTGCCCGCAGAGTTAGTGCACAAATCAGAATGGGCAATAAAGAAGGTCAACTGGAACACACACCTGGGTCAGAAGCAGAGAGACATGGATCTGAATGAGCTTGTGGAAGTCAGAAACCGAGCATAAGACAACAGTTTGGTGTACAAGGACAAGGTGAAGCGTTGGCATGATAGATATATCAGACGAAAGACCTTTGTTCCTGGACAGAAGGTATGGTTGTTCAATGCCAGACTGAAGACTTTCCAAGGCAAATTGAGGTCTAAGTGGACGGGACCATTCGTTGTCCGAACGGTGCACGATAGTGGATGTGTCGAGATCTCGGATCTCGCAGATGACGCACCGACATTCCTTGTGAATGGACAGCTGTTGAAGCACTTTGGTTAATCCAATGAACAGTTAGTCTATGTGGAGGAGATTGTATTCATGCGTGAGACAGATGCAGCAGAAACACCTCAAGCCGCGCATGAGACCTTGCAGCAGTGAACTCCAGCCATCAGCAGCATCTTCAAAAGATTCAGACCGATTCATCTGTATATATCATTCTTCCTGTATATCCTATCCTTTACTCCCAAGATTCTAGTAACCCATCCCCACATCATCGAACCATTATCTCGGACTATCCTTAGGATAACCAGATCCTAAGTATAGGGGGAGGGGCCACCCGAGTCGATTCACTGTACATTCTCCAGATCACATCGGTCCTTATACTCATTTCCTACCAATACTTAGGCTAACCTGAGCCTAAGTATGGGGGGACCGATGCCCGCATTGTATACTCATCCATTTCTCATCTTTCCCTCGTCCGCCCCATTTCTGACCTTCTGCTACACTTAGGCTGCCAGAGCCTAAGTATAGGGGGGCGAGAGGACTTCTATACTTTCTGTTCCTTTTGGCTCTCCTACGCTTAGCACGAGCTATGTCTTTTTCCTCGCTCTTCGTGCTCTGAGGACATAGCACACGCTAAGTATAGGGGGGCGTGTATATATTACATATATACTTTACCCATAGCTCGTACTTTCGCGTATTTTTGTATATTTTACAATACTAACGGGTGGGTAAAAATCGAAAAAAAATATATTGAAAACTATAAAAAATAGGCTTCTTATTTACTCTTGCATATCTCTGCATAGAAAAATAAAAAGAGTCTTGCATTTTCATAGCATGACATCTCATCTCATCTGCATATCTTTGCATATGCAAAGTGAAAAGCTAGTGGGTTCTGGACCAAGTTATGAGTGGATATTGAGGATGGACTTGATTTGACCTTAATCCACCTAATTTCAGAGGAACCTTTCAGGAACTGGAGTTAAGATTTCTCGGGTCAAGTGACTTAATTCTTTGAGTCCGCAAGTCTATGTTCACATGTCATCTTGATTAGTCTAAGTAGAATATCTCGTGCACACGCATGATTCTTATAGACAGTGACCTAACTTGGACAAGCACTATGCACGTAGCTCTTCATTGATGAGGTGGTGAGGAGGTAGAATCCTTTAGCTTGGAGTAGCACACGGGTGGAAACATCCGTCCTTCTTTAGGGAGGGAAGTGCGTCTCAACCTAGTCTAGTGGTGTTGACATCTAAGGACAGGATGCTGTGGGTTGCAATAATGCTTAAAAAGAGGGATAGTCTACTGACTCAAGAGGAAAAACTCCTGATGTACATGCTGCTCTTTTCGAAAAAAAATTGCAAGAAAGAACTCAAAAAAAATTAGACAGGTCCAAGAAAAAAATAATACATGTCGGAGTATGTAAACTAGTGCAGCTGGATGACTTGGCTACACTGGTCAGGCATCCCGGGATAGGTAGCTACACTGGCTACCGTCCATTCTCTTCTCTACCCCCTCCTCTTGAGTTGGTCGCACTTGAACTTAGAAGGGAATACCCCGCTCCTCGAGGAAAGAGTTACTGGACTAGGTTATTGAGTTACCTTGTTAGAGGAGGCTGGTTCCGAGCCATTTCTGATGTGGAGAGTTACAAATCACTTACACAGTACAAGTAAGAATCATGGTCATCAGAAATTTGCGTTTGAGGATTTGTTCTGACCTGACTATTGAGGCGTCTTGAATAGAAGACTTGTGGAACTTGAAGTCTGTTAAGTCTTAAGTCCAGGTCCCGATAAGGTTCCGCCACACAATTAATCCAAAGGTCGAGTCAGGCTCCATTTGTCAACTCTTGTTCATGACCTTGGTTTGGAACCCAAAATCATTTCACTCTTGCATTTCATTTAGTTGCTCGGGGACGAGTAAGGTTTAAGTATAGGGGGTTGATGAATCTGTGATTCATCACTTCAAAAGTCAAAAATAGAGCCTTATTCCCGAGAAAATAGAGGCATATTTCCCCTTATATTGCATAAATAGCATTCATGCATGTATTCATAACTCATGTAGTTTAGCAGCTCATTTGCATCTAAATAAGAAGCCAAAAATCCCTTGTAAAATACCTCTTCACCAAAATTCCTTAGTTAATAACATAGGGAAGAATGTCAAAAATCACCCTTGTAAAATAGCCAATATAGCCTGAGAGCCCTTGTACACTAAAATACACATAAAGCCCTCATACAAAGCCTGAATTAGGTCTACTCACTCTTAGAATATTACATATTAAAAGACCTTCAAAATGAGACTAATTTCATTGAATTTGGAGCTCGTATGAGAAACTTGGGTTTTTGGGTCACTTTGTATACTACATATGTATATTTATGTATCCTTGTATTTATGTATCATATTTGACCTCATCTCCGTCTTTGGTCAACATGAAACTTGTAGATCTCATCGAGATCTACAACTTTCATGTTTTGAGTTTTTCCAAATTCGGCTCCCTCTTCTCTCTACACGTGTCTCTTACTCCAGCCACTCACAGTAGGCCACGTGGCGCCCTCTGGTTGCGCCACGCGGCCCGCCTCCCATCGCCTCATCCGCCCGCGCCTTCAGCCGTTGGATCTCGCTCTAGATCCAACGGCCCAGCGCTGCCCACGCACGCCCCTTGCCTGGACCATCAGATCTTCCCTAGCTGTGATCTACGCCGCTCGTCCGCGCCTTCACCAGAGCCTTCCACGTGGCCGCATCTGCGCCGCCTGATCAGACCTCCGATCTCTCCATCACAGCCACCCCTCTGCCAGCGAATCTCGACCTTCTGATCAACTCCACCCTCTCATCTAAACCGCTCGCTCGCGTTTCACCACAACGCACCACGTGGCTCCATCATAACCCATCATCTACGCACCCCAGATCTAATCCTACCCGCTCACCACGCTCTGATCACCACCGTTGGATCACAAGATCCAACGGTGGAGACCTCGTCTCCTACCTCTGGGCGCCCCTCTCCCCCACGTCCCTTGCCTTGCGAGAGGGGCGCCCCCTTTCTATTTTCGGCTGCACGTCAGCCACTCTCTCCCATCGCTGACACCTCCATGACATTACCCACTCAACCCTCTCCCTCGCCAGCTCCCTCAAGCTCCACCACCTCCACCATACTCGCCCCACGACGACCACCAACTTCGCTACTCCACCAGCCAACCCACCATCTTCACCTTATAAATACGCCACCACCGGTGCCGTTCACCCCGATCCGCCACTCCAGAGAGGTCCCTCAAGCTCCAAGCTACCCATTGGTGACAGCAATTTGGTGTGTTGTCGAGCGAAGACAGGGATCCAACTCCGGCGAGATCCACGGCCGCCACCGCCGTGCTGCAGCCTCCCACGAGCAGCTGCCCGAGCTCGGGACCCTACCGATCCCTCGAGCGAAGACCTGGAGCTCAAATCCAAGCTCCATTCCCCAGGTAAACCCTTCCATCATCGTCTGATCTTTTCTTTAGTTTTTCCTTTAATTTCTCCGACTTTATTCGCCGTCACCAGCCACCTTCGCGCCTCCAAATCACCTCGACGAGCTTCGCGTCGAAGCTCCCGTCCTCGCTGACCTATTTTCACACTTCATCGATGCGTTTCACACTACTCCGACCAACAGCTCCACCATTTGGTCGGAGCTCATCCCCCGTGCACCTCCTTCACGCTCTAGGCCTCGTCGTTCACCCACACTTCTCCACGAACACTTGCACGCCTAGGCTATCTAGTCTAACCCCTGCAGGTTCTCATTTCTTCATTGGTCGGAGCCTCACCGGAGCTCCCTTCGAGCTTCGTCTCCAGCGAGCTTCAGCACATCTCCGCAGCCACTGAGCCCACCGGAAGCTACGCCGTACGCCCCCGCATCTTCCGAGGTACTCGGGAGCCGACGACGCTCTTCATCGACGCCTAGCGACCGAGGTGGAGCAGGGCCAGCCACGTCGGAGCTCCGCCTTCTCCTCCGCAGGTGGCGGAGGACCGTTCGAGACGAAGCACCAGCAGCCGTTCGATCAACCGATCGAACGGCCCTCGTCCCGCCACGTGTTCCCTCACCGCGCCCATCCTCGACCATTGATCGCGCCTTAGATCTGACGGCTCTCCATTTGCCACGCGTCTTCATCGCCAACCCTTGGATCCATCTTGATCCGAGGGTCTTCAGGCCGCCACGTCGACCAGTCCGAGCCTCGGCCTCCAAGCCTAGGCTCGGGCGACCCGAGGCTACACCGAGCCGCAGTCCGAACCTCCAGAGAACCCAAGCCTCGCTCCGAGCCACCGACGCCCTCCGAGCCTAGGCCGCCCACGTGAGGAGCACGTGCGGCCTGGGTTAATTGCACAGAAGCCCCTGAAGCTCTCCAAAATTGCAACGAAGCCCCTGTGAAGCAGACCCACGTGAGAAGCACGTGCACCGTGGAGAATTTACACAAGAGTCCACCATATTATCGGTAATTGCATTTTAGTCCCTGTCAGCATATTTGCTTTTTGTAATTTTAATTTTTCGTATTGCATTTACACCCATGTGTTTACACGTGTCCCTAGATAGCATTTTTCATCATTTTGAGATTCTAAAAATTGCATGCTGTTGGAAATTTTGTCCTCTGTCTATGAGCACACGTGTCTTATTTTTGTAGGCTTATTTGAATTATTAATGAATTAATTGGTGCATTGTTGACATATTTTGCCCAGTGATGCCTTTTGATTTTTAATTAATTATCTGTGCCTTCAAAAATTATCAAAAATTCGCAGTAACTTAAGGACATCATTTTTAACATACCATAAAAATTTCGTAGCATTTGCACGCAAATCGAGGCCTAAATAAATTGTTTAGTGATTTTCTTAAATTAATTTTAATTAATTCATTTCACAGTGAAATTAAGTTCTGTCATTTTTCCTAGGTCCCTGATCATTAGAGCTACCTAGGATAATTTTAGTACTTGAAAAAATTGTGATTTGATATTTATTAAAAATTAAATTCTGAAAATCATCCGGTCTGTTTATTTAATTCACAGTAAATTTATTTTGAGTCGAAAAATTCCAAAAAAAATAGTGTAGGTCATTTTCATCTTGATTAACCATCTGGCCAATTTTCATGATTTTTGGACTTGATTTGATACATTAATTAAATTACATAGTAAATTGGCTTGCCTTGTCTGCATAAGTCTGCATAAAAAGTAAAAAGACAAAAAAAATTACTCCTCGAAAATCAACACTTGAATAATTGCTGAAATTCACCTAAGGAGACAGATGCCTCCCTGAGATCGACCTTGGACTTACACCAAGTAAAAAAATTTGCCGCTTGAAATTAACTTCACATTAATCGATAAGTGGTTTTTGATTAACCCCTCGTATCCGACTACAACGAGACATATTAAGTGATTTGGACATTAATCTGACCGAATTAACTAAGGGTGCGGGAGCGTTTATCAACGGTATACCCCCCTATACTTAAACTTTGTTATGTCCTCATAGCACTAGATGATACAAGTCCATAGGTCCATTTAAATATAGAGAAATATACGGGAACTAAGGAGGGCTCCCCCTATACTTAGGTTAGAAATAACCTAAGTATAAAGGCACGGAAAGATGAGTAAAGAAAATCACGGGGACTCGGATCCCCCCTATACTTAGGCTGAGAGTAGCCTAAGTATAAAAATCAAGAGTTGATGTTGGGAGAGACCCGAGGTGAACAAAGAAGATGGATGGATGTACAAGTGAGTGGATGAATCTTCGAAGATCAAATGGAGTATCTAAGGTTCATGGGAGGATGTCGGAGCAAACAAGGCTCAATCAAGCATGCAAAAACACCCTTTGATTCACCAACTCACTCATGAAACCAACGGATGTTGGTTTATTATCTTGTCATTTTTATTGGTTATTAAAACATTCTATTGTACGCGAAAGAAAATGTAAGGTAAAACCAATTGCGTAAACAAGGGGTTGCTCTCCAAAAACCACAATTTTACTCCATTTTAGGTTGACTTGCAATTAACAATCCCAATTATTTTGCTTAAGGCTATCACTGAATTAAGGTGAGCACATAAACCAAGCATTCATCGTCTACCGTCATCCCCATTTTCCATTAACCTAGGTGATCAAACTAGGAGGGGAAATCGAGAAAAACAATGTAATCGATAAAAACCATGATCTAGGTTAATCGAGAAAACATGCAGTGCCTTGGCAAAAATATGTGAAAACTTGGACTGTTTTTAAAAACCAAAATAATGTATGCAAGTCGATTGAAAGTCGCACCTAACATGCTTCTATTAGCGGGGAAGAATATCTTTTAAGTTTGGCTAAGTGAAGCGATGCTATGTGCGTTTATATTAGAAGTGTGTCCTACCTACGAGCAAGCACGTAAAATAATAAGGTGAAAGAAGCTCGAAGAGCCGCGTTCCTGGTCCTAGGTTGATACTCAAGTGGGGAGGATCCCCACACAGCCACATATGATCGTTCATTTACAATTGCGAGTCTTCGATCGAAGACCGTTGTAAAGATGATTATTACATGATAGAAATGATATGCAAAATAATATATTTTTTCCTTCTTTTCGACTTGCTCCAAGCATGCTTTTGCTGCTCCTCGCAGCAAGAAGCACCTGCTCCTCACCTCCTTGAACATCAAGGGCCCGGTCACAAAAGCAAAGGTTAGAGATCCATCGAAAAATTTTACGATGCAAGATAAATGAACACATTGACCTATATAAAAGAAACTGTTAATAAAATAAATAAAAAATCCAAATAATACAAGAAATGAGCAGTGTCCCCGGCAACGGCGCGATTTGATGAACCGAAAATCCAGCCCTTTAATAGTGTGGAATTAACACTCAATGGTCATCACAATTGGGTTGGATTCGGTCGATCAAAAACCATCTAATTTGATATGTCAATAAAATCAAATGGTCATATTTATAGCAAGCCCAAGGTCGAACTCAGGGATACGAGCCTCTCTCGTGATATTTAGACTCTTATGAATTTTATTAAGTGTTGGGTTAGAGAACAGTAGGTCAATTTATGCATGAAGACAAAACTAGATGCATTAAATAAACATGAATATATGCATTTTTTATTTGGTTTTTAATCATGCAAATATATGCGATAAAATGCAATGAAAATATGCCCTAGATCAGAATAAAATGATTAGCAAATTTAACAATGAGTCAATTTCGGGTTTATTTCAAGTGACAAACTTGATGGATAAATTGAACAAGGCATAAGCTTAAGCAATTAGAGACACTTGGCTATTACAATAATACATCAAAATCACAGTGTCCAAAACAAGAAATGAACATGCCATTAAAAAGTTCATCAAGCAAGCTTCGAAATGAAACTGAAATCAACTGAAACAGAGATACGATGCTCAAGATATGCATGAAAGAAGACAAGGGAATAACTGTAAGAAAACATGAAAGATAACTAACAAACAGGTCCCTGAGAGGGACTAAATGCAATTAAAAGAAAGATCGGGACCTTCTCTGTAAATATCCCACATGCACATGGGTATTTTTGCAATTATTAAAACCTGCGAGGGTATCAATGCAAAATACCCCCGATGCACGTGGTTGGCACGTGAATCGAGGACCTGTTTGCAAAATTGAAGAATTCGGTGGACCTCTCTGCAATTTGCCCAGGTCGCACGTGACTGGCATGTGCTCTCCAGGCTCGGTAGAGGTTCAGGCTCGGTGGAGGCTCGGGGCAGCTTCGGCTAGGATCAGATGGTCCGAGCCTCCAGGACTGGGCTCGGATGAGGCTCGACGAGGCTCGAAGCTCTGAAGAGGCTCGATATAGGCTCGGGAGGCACGAGCCTGAAGGGTCGGGAGCTGAGGCTCGGAGTAGATCTAGCATTGACACGTGGACGTCTGTGGACCATTGGATCGTGAGGATCCAACAGTAGCTGGAATCTACGTTGTATGTCGATGTGGCTGTCTATATATCGTTGGATGAGTGTCGGTGAGGAGCCATCCAACGGAGCCTGCTACTTCTTCCTCCTCTGTTAGGTGGTGGTGGGTTCTGGTCTCTGGCGAAGGGTTCTGACCTCCGCCGCCTTCTATCTTGCTCGATAAAGCTCCCCAAAACTCCTTTGAAGGTTGGCGAGGTAGCTGGAGCCCATGGGGATGCGTTGAGCGATATGGATGTGGCTAACCATGTCTGGACGATGGAGGCGGAGCTGCATAAAATCTCTCCGACGAGACTTCCGACCATTGAGGACTCGTGTACCTGCATAGTTAGTCCATAGCCAAAGCGTGCAGTGCACAAGGTGGGAGCGAGGTGGAACGAGACGGAGGGCCGTGATGGGGCGCAGCAAGTGGTGGCCGAGTGTCTTCTCCCGCGAGCCCAGAGGAGTTGGGTTAGAGGTGGTCTGAGGTTATGGAGGGTAGGGAGAGTGATCGGAGGTGAGCGCGAAGACGGTGGATGCGAGTCAGAGCTACTGAGATGGTTAATGAATGGCGAAAGTGACTGGAGGGTCCTAATTAATTAAGCAAAAGGAGATGAAAATTACAAAGAGAATCAGAAGAGCTTACTTGAGGTTGGGCTAAGCGACGATGGCTTGGGCTGAGTGCTGATGGCGCTCCGGTCATCGCTGAACTCCCTCAGCCATGGGGAGCAGCTTGGCGGGGCAAAACCACCGCAAACCTGGCCTTGATGGGCCATGGGTCAACACCGGAGAAGAATGTCGTCATCGCTCTCCATGCTGTCACCTCGCTGTCACCGAGGGGCGGAGGCGTGCTGGGCAACTCCTCACGTAAAGGTGGACCAGGTTCTGAGGCGGCGGAGATGAGGTATTTGAAGGGGTGAATGTGGAGGTTCAGGTGAGGGCGACGTGGTTTGTGTGGTGATGTTGGAGTGAGACGAAGGTCGTCGTGGGGTGCATGGATGCTCACGAGGATCGTGGATGACCGGGCGACATCGTGGAGATGTTGAGACATGGAGATGGCGGTCGAAGACTCGAGGAAAATGGAAGGGGGAAGGTGGTCCGAGAGCTAGTGAACGTGGGAGAGAGAGTATTGGGAGGTGGAAGAAGGTCTCATGGTCGTTGGATCGCGCGATCCAACGGCTACGACACGGGCGCCAAAGAAAGGCCAAGATTAGATCTAGGCTGATATAATCGTAGGGCTGAAAATATGCCACATGGCGACAGGAAAAGAAGGTGCTAACACATGGTGGAGACTAAAGGCGGAATGTAACGGCTGAGATGTGAGGGTCCAGAGAAGATCGAGTGCCTGAAAAAATGACACGTGGTGAGCTATGGAAGCGACACGGCCGGACAGCTGAGATGGAGTCTAGTGCTCGATCGGATGGCTGCAGATCAAAGCGTGGATAAGCAGATGAGATGGAATGGCTGGAGGCGATCAAGGGGTGCAGATGTTGCCACGTTTCATGACGTGGTGAGAGCGCTCAGGACGGGTTGTGATGGATCCAAGTTCTGATTGGATGGCAGGTATCAAGGGCAAAATGAACAGCGTCAATGAGTATATCAAGCAGGCCATCGGACGGTGGACAAGAAGCTACGCGTGGCGTGCAATGAAACGGGTCGTGAGGAGCAACCAGAAGGCACCACGTGGCCCAATCAATTTATTGCGACAAAGAATTGAAGAAATGAAGGAGTAGAAGACCGAATTTGGAAAAACTCAAAACATAAAAGTTGTAGATCTCGATGAGACCTACATGTTTTATGTTGACCAAAAACAGAGATGAGGTCATTAAAAGGTAGAAAATATTTTTAAGGGTATTTTCTAAGGCTTAAAACACCACGGATTTTAATTTTGACATTTTTTGTGGTTTTTAATTTATTCAGTGACTCTGATAATTACAAGACTTTATCTGGTTTTTATTAACACACATTTAAGCAAGGGGGTTAAAATAGGCAAATTAAGATGATGAAATCGAGTTTCATCAGTATCGTCCGGGAAAATTACAAGAAAACGTGAGAAAAGACACTTTTGGCGAGGCAGGCAGCAGATGGGACAGTTGACCAAAGGTCAATGGTCCGCGTGCCACCATTGGTCCTCGTAGGCATGCTACGCGACAAAACTGCAATTTTTATTTGAAAATAATTATTTAAAAATGTTAAAGGATTTTATTAATTTTTGAGTATATAAAAAATGTTTATTATTTTATGTAGTTTTTTATTATGATTTTTATTTATTTTTTTTTGATGTATTTTATTAGTAGTTAATTTTTAAGGGCTTGTTTATAGGTAGAATTGCATGTATTTTGTATAACTTTATTTTTATTTTATTATTTTATTCTATTATTTTATATATTTATAACTTATTTTTGTGAGTATAAATATATTTTTTATTTTATTTTTATGATATTATTTGTACACTTAAATAAATAAGTATGTGTATTATGTAGGTATACTTATAGGTGTTTTACCTATGTTTTGTGTATACTATTTTATTTTAATGTATTTTAATGAGTTTTATTTAATTTTATATTTTTAATATTTTCTATATAATATTTACAATATTAGAAAAATATAAAAGAGTAAAGAATTGAAAGAATGTATTTTCCTTTTATTTACAGACATATGGTAACACAGTATTTTGTCTATGTTTTGACATAGTTTTATTTTATTTCCATTTTTTTTTGTTTTATTCTAATTTTAATATACACATGTGTTATGAATAATGTTTACAAAATTATAAAAATATGAGTTTGCAAAAATAATAAATAATGAATAAATTGAATATTTTAATCGGTATCATGTACAATAGGGGCCTAAAACTTAACTTCTATACGGTAACTCCAAAAAATATAAAATCATCACCATTAATTAGCTCGTGAAAAGTTATATACAATTAGAGTGATTTTGTTATGTTTTTATTTTTTATTGAAAAGATATGGGTCTGTGAAGTTTGGTTTTTGGCTTTTTATTTTGTGTATAAAATGCACACTGTATATTATTTTTGTACAAACTCAATTTTGTATTTTTTACATTATTATCTACAACTTTTATATACAGGGTTTCTTTATTTGATAACTAAATAATAACGAATAAAATAGGTGTCAAAACTACATAATGACTAGATAAAATGAGGTATTTATTCTATTTTTGGCCCTTATCTCCCCCTACTTTATTCCTTGTCGACCAAGTCAATTCTTGCCTTGGTCTTGAGGTTTTAGGGTCATAAATATTTTCAATATTTTATTCCTTTTTCTTTTCTTCTCTTTATTCTATAATTTTGGCATTAAAACCTTATTTTATGTACAATAAATACAATAACTGACAGATGCTATTATGTGCAAATTAATGTTATTTACACGCAATAGCTAGGGTTTTTAAGGCCAAAATGATAGAATAAGGCCAAGAAGAGGAACACAAATGTCTGGAGAAGCTGATTGAGCTCATGCGCCAATATCCAGACTCAATGCAAATGAGGAGGTATATATATAAGAGAGGCAGAAGGACTCAAAAAGGAAAAATGGATGACTCACACGAACGGGACTGACAACTCAAAGAGAAACTGTAAATGGACTATAAGTCACAATCAATACACAAAGCAAACCAAACCCCCGGTTCACATACTTAACACAGTGAAGACCGAGATGTGGTCTTTCTATCTTGTCGATTTTAGAGTTAGGTGATCATAGAAAGTTGTACACAGAATTAGGCTTTGGGATTGGGGCACTAATCCTTAGCGTGCACGTAGAAATAAAATGCTCAAACAAGGAGGGGGTTGCTCTCCCCAAGATAAGGGATCCATTACGTTTTATTTTAGGTCCAATAGAGTTAGCAGTCCCGATTTTATTTTGATTATCACTTTTTTTTGTTATTTTTCAATGCACATGCCTAACGGGGTTCCAATTTTCACTAAGCATTCTAAGTGGTCAAAAACAGAGGGAGAAGATCGGAAGCCATGCAAGTCGGAAATACATGATGCATGCTAAGTAAGAAGACTTACAATGCTTCCCAGCTCTCTCCACGCGGGATGCAGAATAGAATTGAAACCTATGTTATATGAGATGCAATCCGATGAAATCGCCCTAGATACATGATGCTATTAACGTGAAGAACATTATTTCAAAATTGACTAAGTCCCAAATCGTATCTATAGGTACATGCATATATATTAGGGTTTGGGCCTTAGTCTACGTCAAACAATCCTAAGCTAGGGTTCATTCACACCAAATAATAAAATTAAAATAAAAAGTGAAAAATGTCATCGAGGCCTCCGAGGGAATAATCCCTCGGGCATTGGACCCCGGGAAGTCGAAGTGTTAGAGTCATGTATTATTACAATTATAGAGTCAGTTTCTCACATAAATATACATAATGAACAAAAGTGCGGAAAAAGATAGATTGTCTACAAAAATTCCTCTCCATCTGCCTTTGATGCTTTCTCCCGTCAGCCGAGCAAGAAAGGTTGACTCCGCCTTGCTTGGGTGCATCGGTCATCCTAGGAGATCCTCCGTCGTGCAGCGGTCCCTCGCATCAAAGCTAAACAGAGAAGAGGTCAGAACAGTCACAATAATATCAATAAATAATGCAAATAAATAGATAAATATGGACAAGTGTGAAGAAACGAATAAACAATAAATATCCCTAACGACGTTACTCCCCGGCAACAGTGTCATTTGTTGAAGAGGATTTTTCAGGGTCTAAAATACGTCTCACACAAGGCGGAGACGCAGTCGATGTGGCGACCCGCAAGAAACCCGATCTTCAGAAAACAATTAACCCACAAGTCAGAATCAATCAATGAAAAGCAAGATGTGGGGTTAAAATTTATTATAACTCTATAAAAGATGTGTATAGTGCAAGTAATGTAGAGGCGAATACAGGAAGCAAGCAGGTAGATCGGGGCAAATGATGCTCAAAAAGTGGTTGTGATGTGTTTGTCTATCAAAGTGTTATTTTTTGTGGGTTTTTTATTTTTAATTTTTTTTATTTTATTTTTAATTTTCATATTTTTTTATATTTTGATTTTTAATTTTCTGATTTTGTATTTTCTTTTTACATTTTTTATTTTTTATATTTTCTTTTTCTTTTTCTTTTAAAAAATAAAATAAGATATATATATATACAATAAAGGAAAGAGAGAGGTAATATATATAGAAAAATAGGTAAAATAATCAAAAATAAAGGAAATAAATATTTTTGGATTTTATATAATTTTTTACTATTTTTATGATTTTTCTATATTTTTTGCTAATTTTTTCAGTATTTTTAAAGTCACAAATGCTCAAAATAGGGAATAAAATAAAAATCCGAAGATAAATTGGAGATAAAATACCAACCAGTAACCAAAATTCTCCAAATTAATTTTAAAATAAAGATAATAAAATAGAGAAAATTTAGAAACAGAAAATAGAATTTTTAGGTTTTTTATAGATTTTATAAATTTTTATAAAGGTTTTTAGTGTTTTTCTATTTTTTTGAGTTTTCTTTTATATTTTTTTGGTCTGAAGATAAAACATATAAAAATAAACAAAATATATTTTTGGGAATTTTTTAAATAGTTTTTATAATTTTTATGGATTTTATAATGCAAACAGGGATGAAAATGTAAGTTTTTATTTTTTATAAATATTAAAATGACTCAAAAATTCAAAATAAAAATATGGCATGGATATGCAATGCAACAGGAACTTATGCATATTTTTGAAGATTTTTTTAATTTTATAAATGCATGAAATAAATACTAGAAATAAAGAGAAAATGCACACTAGCAGAGGTATTTTTGTAAATATGTAAAAGTTTGAGGGCATGAGTGTAAATTTCCCACAATTGATAACTGAATAAAGATATTTATGGACCAAATATAAATAGCAAAACCTGTAGGGGTATTTCTGCAAAAGTGACACGGACCACGTGCTAGAACACGTGCTTGGTAGGGACCAAAACGTAAATAACAAAAATCTAGGGACTGATTAACAAAATCTCCAAAAATACTATTATTGCATTAAAATATTTCTAGGCTAAATAGCAATAACAGACAAGTGGGTCCTTTGCAAAATAGCCACACACCTCACACGCGCGAGCACGTAAGGTGACATGGTCAAGGACCTCTTTATAAATACGTAAAGTTTGGGGGTTTTTTATGCAACTATTACAAAAGTACAAAGCGGCAAATGAAAGTTTGTGGACTAATTAAGAAATACAAAAAATGTGGGGTAGGTTGCGTAAAATACCCATGCGAGTCTATCGGGCGGTCGATATGTCTTCACTAATGCCATGTGTCGAGCTTGTGCGTCGCTATGCCTCTTCGCCCGCTGACGGCTAAGATTAGATGGTCTCTGATTGATCCGTCGGCCGACAACGTGCTGAGTCCAACGGTGGCTGTAGCATGCCAAGAACAAGGGGAGATCGTGCAGCTCTCGATGATGGACGAATAACTAAGGACGAACAGACCCCTGGCGGATTTTGATTTGGCGTTGCGCGCTTCCCAGCCGGCTTGATGCCCAGCCGCAAGACTCTTGATGTTGCTGCGACTCTGGATAAGATGTAGAGCTCCTCAAAATGGCCGGAGACCTCGTTGGAAGCTCGGACGAGGTTGCGAACCTGGAGGCTCTTTCCAGTCCTCAAGGCACCCTGCAAAGGCTTCTTTCCTTATTATTTTCTACAGGGGAGACGCTGATGAATCCACGATTCATCATCTTAATATCTTAATCTTAGCAAAATCCATGAGTAAAATCCCAAATAAATGTCCATAAAATAAATAAATTAACAAAATAACTCTTGTAAATAAAACTCACTAATTACTGTATATAAGATTGTACAAAATAAATTAACAATAAAAAAAAGCCGCAAAATCAAAGGAGTTTTATACTTGTAAATAGCCCAAAACTTCATGGATTTTTAATAATTTCATTTCAACTCCTTTTTGGCTAATTCTTTCTCTAACTTGTTCATAATAATGTATATAAAAATACAAAAATACAAAACAAATTTTACCTTAAATAAATGCTCCTAGACCCCAAAGAGAAAAAAGCCGTAAAGTCCAACTTCCAAGCTAAATTCCCGCTCCGTATGAAATCCAAATTCACCAAACTCACTTTTAAAGTTCAAGTTAGAAAATTATCTATCCAACGGAAGTGGTTTCATTAAAATCGGAGCTCGTTTGCAAAAGTTGGGTTTTGGGACCTAGATGTAAATTGTATACCTTGTATATATTTTTCTTTCTTTAATTTTTATTTTATCTTTCTTAATTATTAAAAATACAAAAATATCATGCTTGTGTTATATTTTATTTATATTATTTTATTGTATTTTTCCGTTGTAAATATCTCTTATTAAAAAGACAAAAAATTACATATTAGAAAAGTAAAAAAAATGTGTACATGTTGTTTGTCTTCCCTTGTAAATTGTCCACTATCTATTTTATTCTTTTTTATTCTATTGTAATTAAAGTAGATAACTTTATTTCATTTTATTTATTTAATTATTTTACATTCTCTACAATAACCACCATTCAACTCCATTACTCCACCATATTTTCTAACTTCTAATTCAACTCCACCATTTTATTAACCTCCATCCCACTCCATCTTAATTCTAACTTCCATTTTTCTTCTTCTTTATATACATGTCATTCTCCTCAATTTTGCCTTTGATCCATCTTTATGTGAGGAGAGCCTAGTTCCCTGAGTTGAATCGGTGACAGCGACGCAACCGCGGTCGAGCGACGACGGCCCTCTCTCCGGTGTGATCCGTTGGTTTTTTGGCCAACATCGCAGCCGCAACCGCGCGCTGCTCGAGCTCATCGCACGCCGGCGATTTGAGCGAAGACCGTGCTCACGAGAGCACACCATAGGCGACCACGTTCATCTTAGGTAAATTTTCCCTTCATTTTATCATCTTGTCAGTTTTGCATTTTTTTAGTTCATCATAGCACCACTCATCATCTTCCATTTGTTCTACTCCATCACATTACCATTATCATATTTTTTTCCCATCATGTTCATTCCCTTTTTTAACAAAATTAAAAAAATATAAAAAAATTAAAACAAAAAAAAGGTTCTTACATCACCATTACCATCACCTTCATCATATTACCACCATCTTCCCCATTACCACCTTCACCACATCATTTTTTTTCTCTCCATCTTGTGCATCTCCTTGTTAACAAAACTAAAAAAATTAAACAACCTAAAACAAAAAAAGGGGAAGTTTTCTTTTTATCTATTACAGCAGCTAATTAAAACAAAAAAATCAAAAAAATTCAAAAAAAAAACGTGACGCAGCAGCGGCTGGCGCCGCCGCCGCCCCTCCTCCCCTCCACCACCGCCGGCGCGGCCCCGCCCGCCAGCGCCGCCACTCTCCTCCGCTGCTGGTGAGAGGAGCGCCGGCCCCGCGCCGCGGTGCGCGGCCCCGCGTCCCCTCAGCAGCTCCACGCCACCACCGGCCCCTCCACTCCGCAGCGGCCGACACCGCCCTTCCCTCTCCACGGCCATCTCCACCTCCCCAGCGCGGGCCGCCGACCGCCGTGCCTCCCCACGGCCGCGCGCGGCCCCCCTCGCGCCGCCATCCGCCGCCGACCGCCGGATGAGCCCTCCCTCAAGTTGGGTTCACCACCTGCGCACAATCCAGGAAGGAGAAGGTCTTTTTCCTAATTTTTTTATTGTAAAAATTACGTTTTCTTTATTTATAGTTTTTGTAATTACAACCAAGCCCTTGTACATAGTTGACTTGTTTAAGCTTATTTTTAGATTTGCACTGATACCCCTCTGTTTGTGTGGTAATTTGGACACCTATTTTGCATCTTTTTATTAAATGAAAAATACCATTGTGCTGAGCAACTTATTCTCTATCATTTGAGCATTTATTTGTATTTTTGTGAGTAATGGGTAATTAATTATAATTGTTTAACTGAAATAGTTCATAGTTTACCCATTCTGGACTCTTAAAATTATATCTCATACATGGTTGCTCTAAAAATTACATAAAAATTAGGAAAGATGCCTTGATATGTGATGTAATTACTTTCCAAATTTCATTCAAAATGGAGTTGTCTTGTGCCTTAAATAAATTGTAGAGTGAATTTAGTATCTGATTTTTAATTAAATCCACGAATATCCTTTTTGAGAAATTTCAAGTCTCCTGGATTGCTCATCTAAATATCTACTTGAGATAATTTGCATTTTGATTAATTTGATAACGTGGATTAATTAGGAATTATTTACTCACTGTTACTCTGTTTTCATTAAAAAAATCTATAAAAAATTCATAACTTGTCAAAAAATTCCAAAAATATTACTGTAGCTTCCTTGCATCATGTTTTCATTCCAGTAAATTTTTCATAATTTTTGCTTACTGTTTGTGTGAGAAATTGCGAAAAAACCCATAAAAAGTGTGCATTTTTATTTATTGCATTTTGACCCTGAAAATTCTAAAAAAATATGTTTTGCATTCATCATTGGATTAGGACTCTAGGAAAAATACGAATTGGCTAATTTGGACTTCTTTTCCATTAAAATTAATTTGGCCTTGTTGTGTGTTTTCTTAGTGTTGTAATTCACTTGCATTTGCATTCTTTTTGCATAAAAAATCTAAAAAAATACCGTTTGGATATCTAGATCTTAAATTTGCAAATTAAACCCAAGTTGTTCCTTTGCCTCCCTGAGTTCGACCCCGGACTTGCCCGGGATATAAATTAAGCCGAGACACTCTTCACGGAGATCTTCTCTCGGTTCTGACCGAATCGCTAAGTACACGTGCTACAACGTGACCAAATTAAACACCGTATTCAGCGACTCGTCAGATGGCGCCGTTGCCGGGGAGGCAAACGGCTTAGGGATTAATTTAAGAATTTAGATTTAGATTTTCATTTACTCGGGTAGTCTGACCCCCGAGCCACTTGTATGTATTCCATCTTTTTTGCAATTATCTTTTCTTCTCATTTTTTGTATATATTTTATTTTTGAACTCTCTAACATAAATCTTATTTTCCTTGCGAGGGCCCGGTGGACTTGGAGTGCATCGGAGGTCGACGGACGCGACGCGCGCCGACTGCTGAAGTGCGATGATAAAGCAATTTATTTTTGAGAGAATTTTTTGTAAATTATTGTAATTATTTAGGTAGTTGCTCATTTATAGCGGCTCTTGTTTGAGAGCTCGCGCATGTAAAAAGACTTGGACATTATTTGTGGTGTGTCGAGCCTGTTTCACTCTCCGGCGAGGGTGGGGCTTGACTTGAGTGGCAAAATTAAGGATTAGGCATACGGTAGTTTAGAATCAAATTTGTTTGTGCCCATCGTAATTTAGGCCACACTTATCTTAGAAGATTCACATATCTTATAAGATTCATAATGAGATGCACATAGACACGTACTACTTAGCTCAAATTCAATCAATTCTTCCCCGCTAATAGTATATTATTTAGGTGCGGTTTCCTCGATCTGCATGCATTTAGTGTAATATTTACAAATTCAGTTTTGCATAACGCATGAAGAGTGCTGGGATTCACTGTAAGTATACCTTCTTCTGAGCATGCATCATAGTTTCTCGTTTGCATTCTGATTTCCGATTCCCATCTTGTTTTACAACTTAAGGTTAAAGGAAATTGGGACTGAACGGTAGACGTGCTTGTGTGTTCACATAAATTTCAAGTGATAACCTAACTCTAAAATTGGGACTGAATTGAGCAGGTCGATCTAATTAATTGGAATAAAAAGAACCCTTGTTCTCGGGTGCAGAAAGCCCTCATTGTTTGTTTAAATTGCAAGTGAGAGAGAGACGACCCTAGGATAGAGCCAAGTCTGGATTTCTTACTTACTACTGGTTCTTTCATTTTAGGCGATTAGCTACTTTTCAGTGAGGATTTACGGGTAGCCGGTAAACGTTCCGGACTTCCTTAGCAGAGTAGGAGGTTTAGAGGACGCCTTAGTCCTCAAGGAACGGGTAGCCGTATTTATACGGTCCGTACTTACTCCTATACTAGCTGAAAGTAGGTCAAACTAGTCGTAAGAACCGGGCCAGTCTGTAGGAAAATACGGGCACCTAACAGCTCGTTAATCTTTCAAAGATTGTATTCTCACCAACTAAAATTGACCAGATAAATCGGCCGAACTCTTACGGCCATCACGTGTTGAGTTGGTGAAATTGGGGGTTTGAATTGCGTTTGTTTTGTGTGAGTTCACTCCGCACATTTACGTGCACCGTAGAACTAGCGCCTCATTGAACATCGTGTTCTAATTGGTTCTTTTGACATCGAAGATGACTGATTGGGGGGATATTTATTCGGACTTTGCGAATCTCTCGTTGAACCCTTCAAAAAGTACGTCTTCAAAGGTCCAAGCGCAACTTGGACCAACCTGGACTCATGATCCTCTTGAGCCCAGGATCACTCACTCTCGGGATGGTTACTCTCAAACCATTCCATTTCTCTCTTCCCACCTCACCGAGGAAGACCATCGCCTTGGTGAGAATATCATGATTCATAAATCCTCTTCTAATCAAGAAAACATTGCTGATTCAGGACATAAAGAAGATTCGAGTAAAATGCCAAAGAAGAAAGAAGAGGAAGAAGAGAACCATGAAGACCCGATGAGAAGTATACTTGCCCGATTAGCTGCATCTGAGCAGCAACAAGCATTACTGAGAGCTCAGTTAGGACAGTTAAATGTTGGGGTCCAACTACCAATGGATGCGGCTTATAACCCCAGACAATATCAAATTCATAACTACTTGAGTCCGGCCGAACCCGAGGTTGATTTTGAGTTGAAGCCGCACTTTCTGAACCTGCTGCCACATTTTGATGGGAATGCTTCTGAGGAGCCATATGCATTCCTAAGGGACTTTGAGCTCATCTGTGCTAACCTCAAACATAATAATGTTAGCCAGGATTATATTAGGCTCAAAGGCCTTCCATTTGCCTTGGGTGGAAAAGCCGATTACTGGGTGAAGAATCTTGGAATCATCGTCACCACTTATGCCCAGTTCAAGGACCTATTCCTAAAGAAGTTCTACCCGTTGAGTAGAACTAACATGATGAGGACGCGAATTACGAGTTTTTCCCAATTACCCAATGAAGCCTTCTGTGATGCTTGGGAAAGATTCAAGGACATCCTGCAAAAGTGTCCTTGTCATAGATTAGATGAAAACATCTTGGTCCAATCCTTCTTCATTGGTCTCAACCCTGAGATGCAGGGTTTAGTGAGCGCTGCCTGTGGAGGCAGCTAACATCACGAGGAGCGGATACCGTCTGGAGGGTATTCGAGCAGAAGGCTGAAACTAGCCGCTCACAGATGGCCAGCAGGGCCTATACACCATCCCCCAGTTCACTTTCATATGGAGGGGGAAAAGCAGCTGTAGTCGATCTCTCTCATGACGTGATCCCTAGCATGGGACTCCTTGCTGACAAGCTTACAGTAGTCGAGAAGATCGACAGGAGGATTGATGAGTTAGATCGGAGCGTCTCCAAACTTCCAAAACAGATGGAGGAGTTGACTGAGAAGGTATCTAAGATAAGGATACCCGTCGTGACTGCACCCTCTGCTCCCGTATACCGAGTTCACCATGTTCAGGAGCAGTTGGTGTCAGGGCAACCCCAGCCGTGGGAGCAGGACCAATCCTACACCCACTCTTTCCAGCAGCCACCTCCAGCAGCAGAGACAGTCCAGGAGGAGCCTCCACCAGTTTGGGAGGTGAATGGGATATGGTATACTCAGGACCCTGCCAGGCAGGGAAGTACGGGAGACCGACAGACCTATCAGCGTCCCCCGACCTTTCACAACACCGCATTCACCTCCGCACCACCTCCGTCACAACAGAGCCCTAGATTCCATCCACCCCAGCAGCAGAGGCAGCAGTACCAGCAGTATGGCCGACAGGGCCATTACCAGACGGGCCAGCAGGGCCCGCAACCCCAGCAGCAGCAGCAGAGGCAGTACACTGGCCAGCAGGGCCAGTCTTCCCGTTCTTCTTCCCAGTCTTATCCACTTCCTTCATCGTCTAGTCCCATGGATATTCAGCAGCAGATACTCGACGAGCTACGTTCCTACATGAACGAGGTTCAGGACTTACGGGTGGATGTCAATCGCATGTCCAGATGGCGAGACGAGCAGACTGCACCCTCTACCTCGATCCCAGCCCATGTTCAGGCTAACCCCAATAGCCTGAACCGTTCTAGTTCTCAGCAGCACTTTGGTCAGGTATACTATTCAGCATCTCCTAAATCTGAACATGAGATTCTTTCGTGTGACGAGGCTAACCACATGTCACTCAGGAGCGGAAGGACCGTGGTCGTACCTGACCGGGCGAGGGATACGAGGAGGGGCATCTCTGGAGCTCTACCTGAGGAGTCTTCAGAGGACGAGGAGGAGAGGCATCATATTTCAGAGCCCCATCAGCACCATTCGAGGATTTCCACTCAGGGAACCGAGAGGAGGAGGAGAGCACGTATGCAGCATCGTCAGCATGGATATTTTTCTGAGTCTACGGAGGACCTTGCATCTCCGGTTGTGGCGGATATCACTCCAGCTTCTATTCCACAACTTTAGTGGATAGTTTAGATTTTGAGTCCATGTTGCATCACAAAGATTCATGTATGAAGAACTCTGTTTCCGTTAATGCAAAGAATGATCTTTCTGTTCATGATTCAGATTCTTCATCCTATGTTTCCTTAGCTTCAATCCCTTTCCCCCGTGCTCTTACGGCAGGAAAGCGCATCAAAAAGATTCAGAAAGATGACCCCGATATGGCACGGTTTTGCAAAGAAAACATCACAGTTAAGGTGCCATTTGATGAATATGTGGCTAACCATCCTGCATTCCAGAAATACCTTAAGGTGAGATGCACACCTACAAGGGTTAGCAGGAAGAAAGACAACCAAAATATAAAGACACATGTCTTATCAGTAGCCACAACCTATTGTCTCAAGAATCAGACTTTGCCAAAGAAAAAAAGAGACATGGGTGCTCACTGTGTGGAGAGTCGTATTGACGACATTGCGTTTGCACGCACACTCTTAGATAACGGTTCTTCGATCAACTTACTTACCTTAGCCTTATATCAGAAATTGGAGTTGGGACCACTTCGCAAATCTAGAGCTTTACTCCAATTCGCAGATCGTTCAGTGAAGAGACCTAAGGGAGAAGTGAAGAACGTCGTTATCTCGATTGAGGGGCAGAACTATCAGGTGGACTTCACAGTCTTGGACATGGAGACCCCCAATCATTGGAGAGAATCTCAGATCATTCTCGGGCGACCCTTCCTTAGGACCGCAGGCGCAGCTTTCGATTATGGTACGGGAATGATGAAGTTCCGTTCTCCAGGCGGAGAGGTGAACCTAGAGATGAAGCAAACCAAGTGTCAGCGACCCGATTCAGAGAGTAGCACAGAGTACTCATCTTCAGAGGCAGACTGCAGTTTGATTAGCACAGTTGGGATTTGGGGACAGATTCCATCAGGACAGAGCGAGACCCTTTTATCTGGAGAGGATATAGTGCATGATGCAGTTTGCCAGGTGTTGTCTGATCTTGCTAGAGATGCATCAACCTATTCTCATGATGACTTAGAGATCCAACCGGATCTGTCAGTTCCATCCTCTTCGGAACAATCATGGGACATAGATGACGAGTCGGACGTGGCTTTTGCCGATTGTCTGGATACTTTTGACGATCCGACTCCCGATTCTTCTGATTTGGTGGCGAGTACTACTCAGCTTAGCCCACTTTCATGCAGCACGGAACCAGATTCAGATTCAGTTCAGCCAGATCTGATTGATGATACCACATTGCCAGAACTGAAATCACTACCTCCTACACTTAAGTATGCCTTTCTTGCGGGACCCAAAGAGAGATATCCTGTCATCATTAGCTCAGACTTGACTTTAGAACAGGAGTCTAGGTTGTTAGAAGTCTTAGAGAGGAACCGCAAAGCAATAGGCTGGACAGTGTCGGATCTCGTGGGCATCAACCCCGCTCTCTGCTCGCACCACATTTTTACTGAGGATAACGTGAGACCTTCCCGTGAGTTTCAGAGGAGACTTAACCCCAATCTACGGGAAGTAGTGAAGAATGAAATTGAGAAATGGTGCAAGGCAGGGTTCATATACCCTATTTCTGACTCCAAGTGGGTGGCCCCACTTCATGTTGTCCCGAAGAAGTCGGGAATTCAGATGGTCACCAACGAGGAGGGGGTAGAGATCGCGACACGAGTACCTACGTCGTGGCACGTCTGTGTCGACTACAGGCGCCTGAATGCTGCGACCAAGAAAGATCACTTTCCCTTACCTTTTATTGATCAGATCTTGGAGAGACTTGCAGGGAAAGAGTTCTTCTGTTTTCTTGACGGGTACTCAGGCTACAACCAGGTGGCCATAGCCCCTGAGGACCAGGAAAAGACCGCTTTCACATGTCCATTCGGCACTTATGCTTTCAGGCGCATGCCATTCGGGCTCTGCAATGCCCCGGGCACATTTCAGCGGTGCATGATAGCCATATTTGCCGAGATGGTGGGAGATTTTCTGGAAGTGTTCATGGATGACTTCTCGGTCCATGGTGATTCTTTTGATACATGTTTAGCGCACTTGGACCGAGTCCTCACGAGGTGTAGAGAGGTGAATCTGGTACTCTCCTGGGAGAAGAGTCACTTTATGGTGACGGAGGGTATCGTGTTGGGGCATGTAATCTCCAAAAGGGGAATGGAGGTTGACCCTGCCAAGGTGGAGGTGATCAAGAAACTCGATCCACCTACCAACGTGAAGTCAGTGCGGTCATTCTTAGGGCATGTTGGATTCTATAGGAGATTCATTCAAGATTTTTCAAAGATCGCCCGCCCACTGACTGAGCTCTTAGGGAAAGACACAGAGTTCATTGTAGATCACAGGTGTCTGGAGGCCTTTGAGCTCTTGAAGAGGAAGATTTGTGCCTCGCCTATCCTACAAGCTCCTGACTGGTCTCTCCCTTTTGAGATCATGACTGACGCTTCAGATTTCGCTATAGGAGCTGTGTTAGGACAACGACGAGAGGGGATTCCGTTTGCGATTCACTATGCGAGCAAAGTTTTAGATCCTACACAGAAAAATTATACAGTGACTGAAAAGGAAATGCTCGCAGTAGTATGGGCCCTCGAGAAGTTCAGATCATATATTTTGGGCTCTAAGGTGACAATATATACTGATCATACAGCCATTCGATACTTAATGGAAAAGAAGGACGCGAAGGCGCGTCTTCTTAGGTGGATTTTACTCCTCCAGGAATTTGATTTGGAGATAAAAGATAAACCTGGAGTGAAGAATGTTGTGGCTGATCACCTTTCTCGGATTGAACTTAAGGATTCTCCTGATCATGAGCGGATTAGAGAGACCTTCCCAGATGAGTCAATTTGTGTTATTGACTCCCTCCCGTGGTATGCCAACATGGTGAACTATCTTGTCTCCAAGCAGGTTCCCCATGGTTGGACTAGGAGCGGCATTGATCGACTGAAGTCGGATTCGAGGAGATACCACTGGGACGATCCTTTCCTTTTCTTCGAAGGACCGGATTGTATTTGGAGAAGGTGTATTCCTCAGGAGGAATACCATAGTGTCCTCACATATTGTCATTCACTTGAGGCTGGAGGACACCATTCGGGAAAGCGAACCGCTCACAAAGTACTTCAATGTGGATTGTATTGGCTGACCTTGTTTAGAGATGCCATTGATTTTGTACGGTCGTGCCCGATCTGTCAAAGGATGGGAGGGACAGTTGGATAGAGAGATGAGATGCCCATGCAACCGATGATTATTTGTGATGTTTTTGATGCATGGGGCATAGATTTTATGGGTCCCTTTCCCAACAGCCAAGGACATGAGTATATTTTGTTGGTGGTTGATTATTTATCTAGGTGGGTGGAGGCTATCCCAACCCGAACCGCAGACAGCAAGACTGTCTGTAAGTTTGTGAGAGATCATATTATTGCTAGGTTCGGGGTGCCAAAAGTTTTGATATCTGATGGGGGTAGCCATTTTGTGAACCGAGAAATGAGATCTTTAGCTAAGGACTATGGATTTGATCATAGAGTTACTAGTCCTTACCACCCACAGTCCAACGGCATGGCAGAGGTTTCGAACAGAGAGGTGAAGAGTATTTTGCAGAAATTGGTTCGTCCCGATAGGAAGAACTGGTCTCAGCTCTTGGACCAAGTTCTGTGGGCCTATAGGACAGCCTACAAGACACCATTGGGTACTTCACCATTTAGAATGATCTATGGTAAGCCATGCCATTTGCCCGCAGAATTGATTCATAAATCCGAATGGGCAATTAAGAAGATTAATTGGAGTTGTCACCTAGGGAAGCTTTGCCGAGACTTGAACTTGAACGAGCTTGTGGAAATCCGAAACAGGGCATATGACAACAGTTTGATTTATAAGGACAAAGTAAAGAGATGGCATGATCAGCACATTAGGTGCAAAGACTTTGTCCCTGGACAAAAGGTATGGTTGTTCAATGCCAGGTTGAAGATGTTCCATGGGAAGCTCAAATCTAAATGGACGGGTCCCTTTGTGGTTAAGAAAGTGCACGAGAATGGAAGTGTAGAGATAGCTGATCTCACAGATGGTGCACAATCTCATGTGGTGAATGGACAACTGTTGAAGCATTTTGTTGATTCCAAAGAGCAGTTAGTCCAAGTCGAGGTCATCAACTTCATACAGAGTGAGCACAGAGCAAATACATCTTATTACTCTTCATGAAGATGCCGCATCAAGATTCAACATCTTAGAAGATTCCATCACTCTTGTACATATTCTCCCTTCTTTGTATATTCTCGAAATCATGTCGGTTCTCACACTTACTCTTGGGGACCGATGCCTGCCATGTGTATTTACTCATCATTTCTCCTCTTGACCTCGTCCGCCCCATTTTTGCTCTTCTTCTACACTTAGGCTGTCCGGAGCCTAAGTATAGGGGGGGCGGATCGACTTCTATACTTTCTATTATTTTAGCTTTCCTACGCTTAGTACGAGCTATGTCTTTTTGTCACCTAGTGCCATGAGGACATAGCACAAGCTAAGTATAGGGGGGCGTGTATATATTACATATATACTTTACCCATACCTCGTACTTTCACGTATTTTTGTATATATTATACAATAATTATGGGGTGGGTAAAAAAACCCTTTTTGAAGAAAAAAAACTTTTCTTAAAAAAAAACAAACAACAAAAAAAAACATTCATAAAAAAAACTAACTAATAAGTTGGTTTAATCCCTGACACAATTCACTTTCACACAAGACTAGTGATGTTCAAGAACACTTGGTTTATGAGGTCTTGAGATTTTGAGTTAACCAGCCTTAGTCATTAGGGTCCTTGACTTAATTATTCACATTTCCCTAGTTTGAAAGATTTGTGTGCTATATTGCATGCTTAGTCTCTACCCTAAAGAATATGATCAGCACCTCACATACACGACCGCAGTTATGATGAGATGAGTTGAAATTTCACTTGAGGAACTAGGATGAGGGATTTGAGTTTGGACTTGATTTGATGATGCTCGAGGATGGGATAAAATCAATGAAGGCTTCATGAAACCTGAGTGTCAGCATCTTTAGCCAGTATGAGAACATGGTTCTTGTACTATCTCTTGATATTTACCTATGTGCCAGGGTGTGATAAAATAAAAAATGTTGATCAGTGTGCGCCAACTCTTGGTAAAAGCAGTGGAGCTAGCCACAAATACTACAAAGCAATGAAATGTCAAAGAAAAGCTCTCATTCCACAAAGTCAATTATCAAAAGAGCTTCCACCAAAGGCGAGCGCTCCCAACCATTTCAAAGTGTCCACTTGGACCACCGCTATTAGGACCAGGAGTCGGGCTTGCACCAAAAAAGGGCTCTGCATCGTAAATGTTACAAGTCTGGGTGTAGAAGGTACGATAGGTACTCAAAAAAGGCACACCCCGGTGTACTCCCAGGAAAACAAGTGCAGACGGCTCCAACTTCTCTTGACGGACGCACTGATCAACACCAAAAAATGCGTTGCGTAATAAGGCACTAGAGAGGATCCTTGTTCCAATGAGAGGGAGAGAAGAAATGACACAATCCCATGCCCTCCATCAACTGGCCTTCCATCTACACTTTCAAGTCTGACAACTAAAGAGACGGTGAATTGGATGCAAGAAATGGTTCATTCCCTAGTGTTGAGGATTGGGTCCATAGGAGAGTCTCTTAGACTGGAACCTTGGGTGACGTGATGACTCTACTCTTGTAACTGCGGTCAACACTTAAAGTCATATCCCTTATATATACGTATACAAAGAGAGTCTGATGATTAGGGAAATTGGGTACCTTTTGACTAGAGCTTGGTTCAGCTTAGAATTTTAGGATCTCTAAAACCGAGAGTTCTTGATCGGATCAAGTCTTGTATTCACATGCACAGTCAGTGGGTTAACCCCAACTTATTCATTCTTTATTTGCTCGAGGACTAGCAAAGTTTAAGTATAGGGGGGTGATGAATCCACGATTCATCATCTTAATATCTTAATCTTAGCAAAATCCATGAGTAAATCCCAAATAAATGTCCATAAAATCAATAAATTAACAAAATAACTCTTGTAAATAAAACTCACTAATTATTGTATATAAGATTGTACAAAATAAATTAAAAATAAAAAATAAGCCGCAAATCAAAGGAGTTTTATACTTGTAAATAGCCCAAAACTTCATGGATTTTTAATAATTTCATTTCAACTCCTTTTTGGCTAATTCTTTCTCTAACTTGTTCATAATAATGTATATAAAAATACAAAAATACAAAACAAATTTTACCTTAAATAAATGCTCCTAGATCCCAAAGAGAAAAAAGCCGTAAAGTCCAACTTCCAAGCTAATTCCCGCTCCGTATGAACTCCAAATTCACCAAACTCACTTTAAAGTTCAAGTTAGAAAATTATCTATTCAAACGGAAGTGGTTTCATTAAAATCGGAGCTCGTTTGCAAAAGTTGGGTTTTGGGACCTAGATGTACA